>CM028130.1:1595396500-1596740000 GCA_016271365.2 Neoceratodus forsteri
TTACTCAGTTCGTGATCCAGAGACAGTTTTTCTGTTTCAAAAAATGTTCTTATTTTAATTTCTGAATGCCATGAGGAAGCCTGTAAGAAAATAGGTGAAATGCTGAGGGTGATGTTGATAGCCTACAAGAAATGATTGAAAATAAAATTACAAAATTATTTGAAGATCTGACTGCATTTGATTGATGTTGGATGTGCCCCCCTTCCCCACATTACCTCATACATGACTACCTAACGAGCATCTGGGAGTGGCAGCTTTGAACTTAGCAATTTCTCATTTTCTGTGGATGATCCTGCATATTAGGGAGCTTGTGTGGATTTCATTTCGTCACTATAGATGCAGTCTTAGTACGTAGCCAAGATAAACAGCAGCATCTGAAAGAGAAGAACAGGTACCCTCATTACCCTAGCTAAACTCAGGAGTAATCGAGAAAACTAACAGAAATACTTTTTTGATGTAACTACAAAATAGAAAGCCAGACTGGAGAACCAGTGGTTACTGAATTCCTTACAGGGCAACAGCCCTAATCAGGTGGAGAAACACCAATGACCAGAGTGGAGAGCGGATAGACAGTGTGAACCTACATTCCAAATTCTAAAATTTGCATAGGTTCTGCCTCCAGGGCGTCATTCCCAACTGAGATGACTGCATAAAGTGCAAACATTAAGTGAGGGATTCCTGGGGTTAGAAAATGCTGGATCTAAAATTTATCACTTGGATCGAGAGGTCTTAACGATCCCATTTTAAAGAACCAGAACGGCTCTTTTCTGCTCAATTCATCTTCAAAATCTCCCCTTCTAACATTTGGTTGCACTGCTTCTAATGCAATTACTTGAACATTATTTTGCCTGAGAACTCTGTTTATATTTACATGAACTGCCATTGTATACTCAGTTTCGTTGTTTGGATGGCTCGTAAATGTTTGCTAATCCGATCTTTCAGTTTCCGTTTGGTCTGACCAATGTAAAGAAAAGGCACATTAAGCTCAGGCTTTTTTCCAGGTGTGTCCTGGGAGCACAAGGAAGTTAAGTGACTTGCTCATGGTCATAAGGTACTCAAGTGGTAGCTTTGGGATTCAAACCCAGTTCTCCAGATTTGCAACTCAGTGCTCCTAACCACTACGCTGTACTGCCTCCCATGTGTATGTGCAGTACTCCTTTAGTGTTACAATTAATGTTCCTGCTTTGATACTCTATTTTCCCAGCCTGATGTTCTCAAAAATATGCTAGGGCAGATCTTGCACATGCCACAAGGTCTGCACTGGCCACGGGTTTGAGTTCCGCCACAATCTCTTTTTTTTCAAGTGGCTATTGTAACATAAACATAGAAACATAGAATTTGACAGCAGATAAGGACCGCTTGGCCCACCTAGTCTGCCCATTTCCCTACCTAACGGATAAGCTGCAGATCCTAGTTAACCAACAGCCTACTTCCTCCTACCCCCCACTAGAATTGCCTTATGTCTGTCTCATGCATTCTTGAATTCCTCCACTGTTTTTGACTCTACAACCTCCTCAGGAAGGCAGTTCCATGTATCCACAACCCTCTCTGTGAAGAAATACTTCCTCACATTACCGCTGAGCCGTTCCCCCCTCTATCTTCAAATTGTGCCCACTTGTTTTTGCACATCTCTTTTTCTGAAAGATGCTACCCTCTTGGACTTTGTTGATTCCCCTTAGGTATTTTAAAGTTTCTATCATGTCCCCCCTCTTCCTCCTTTCCTCGAGGCCATACATCTTTAGTTCCTTTAGTCTTTCTTCATATGTCTTCTGATGCAGACCCTGCATCATTTTGGTTGCCCTCCTCCGGACAGCCTCCACCCTGTCTATGTCTTTGCGGAGATGGGGTCTCCAGAACTGTACACAGTACTCCAGATGTGGTCTTACCAACTGTCTGTACAGAGGGCCAACAACTTCCTGTTTTCTACTGGTGATGCCTCTCCCTATGCATCCCAGTATCCCCCCAGCCCTCCTTACTGCCTTCTCACATTGCTGACCCACCTTTAGGTCATCTGATATGACTACCCCAAGTTCCCTTTCCATTTTTGTTGTTGTCAGTATCTCACCCCCCATTGTGTACTCTTCCCCTGGGTTTTTGTTTCCCAGGTGCATTACTTTGCACTTTTTTGCATTGAATCTAAGCTGCCATACATTTGACAATTCCTCCAACCTTGCCAAGTCCCTTTTCATTCTTTCCACCCCACCTTGTGTATCAACCCTGTTGCAGATCTTTGTGTCATCTGCAAAGAGACATACTTTCCCTTCCAGTCCCTCTGCAGTGTCACTTATAAAGACATTAAAAAGGACCGGCCCCAGTACTGAACCCTGCAGTACCCCACTAGTAACCCTTCTTTCTTCACAGTGGACTCCATTTACTATTACCCACTGAGTCCTGTTGTCCAACCAGTGTTTTACCCAGACTACCACCCCAGGACCCACTCCAAGGCTGGCTAATTTGTTTGTTAATCTTTTGTGTGGGACTGTGTCAAATGCCTTGATAAAGTCTAGGTAGGCCATGTCCACAGTCCCTCCCTGATCTACTGCTTTGGTCAGCCAGTCAAAGAAATCAATTAGATTTGTCTGACATGACCTTCCCGCTGTGAATCCATGCTGCCTTGGGTCCTATGCCCCACTGGCCTCTAGTTACTCAACATTCTTTCCTTCAGAAGTGATTCCATCATTTTCCCTACCACTGAGGTCAAACTGACAGGTCCGTAGTTTCCTGCCTCTGTCTTGCTCCCACATTTGTGAAGGGGAATCACATCTGCCCTCCTCCAGTCCTCAGGTACCACCCCATCCTCCCATGATTTATTAAAAAGGGTAGTCAGTGGTGTTACTAATTCTTCCCTTAGTTCTTTTAAAATTCTGGGGTGAATCCCATCAGGCCCCATTGCTTTATCCACCTTCAGTTTTAAGAGTTCTTTCAGAACCCTTTCTTCTATGAAAGGACTAATATCAACCCCCCTATCCAGAGTGCTTCTATTGACCGGATTAGGTATTTCCCCCTGCTTTTCCATTGTGAATACTGAACAGAAGCATTCGTTCAGTATCCCAGCTTTTTCACTGTCGCTGTCTGCCCAACCACCTTCCTCTTTGTTCAGCCTCAGTATCCTTGCCTTAGTCTTTCTTTGCTCCCTAATGTACCTATAAAAGGTTTTATCCCCCTTCTTAACCGAGTTGGCTATCTTTTCCTTGGTTTGGGCCTTTGCTATTCTGACTGCCTTACCCGCTTCCTTCTGCTTTAACTGGTACAGTTCTCTGTCCTGCTCCTTCTGTGTTTCCTTATACTTCCTGAATGCTATCTTTTTTTCCCTTACCTTCCCCACTACTTCTTTTGAGAACCATAGTGTTTTTTTCTTTCATTTTGATTTGTTTATTTGCTTCACACAAAGACTTGTTGCCTCTGTGATGGAGGTTTTGATGTTTCCCCATTGTTGCTCCACCCCACCTTCTTGCCTGTTTGCTAGTGCTTTTCAGAGGCACTCTCCCATTTTAACAAAATCAGCCCTCCTAAAGTCCAGTACCTTCACTTTTGTGTGGCTTGACTCTACAGCTAAGTTTATCGTGAATCACACTGTCTGGTGGTCGCTTGTTCCCAGATGGCTACCCAAATCAAGATCGGAGATCCTCTCTCCATCCCCATTTGAGAGTACCAGGTCTAAGATTGCTCTCTCCCGAGTGGGTTCCAAAACTAGCTGTCTAAGGCATGCCCCCTGTAGGGCATCGAGAATGGCCCTGCTCTTGGATTTGGCTGCAGCAAAGGTGCTCCAGTCAACATCTGGCATATTCAGGTCCCCCATCAGCAATATCGCCCCTTTATCTGCCATCCCAAGGATGCCTTCTATCATTTCCTTGTCCACTTCCTCCCCCTGAGACGGGGGTCTGTATACAATCCCTGTGCAGATTGTGGAGCCATTTCCAGTCTCCAGGGTGACCCACAGTGCCTCCTCTCCTCCCTGTTTACCTTTTAGTTCTGTCAAGGAACAACTGTTCCACAACAATACTCGGTACCTTAGCTGTTAGTAGGTCACTTGATGGGAGGTTCAGATCTGGGGCTGGGGATCTGCCAGGAGAAAACATAGGTCACTGCAAAGGAAACAGAGAAAGCTATGAGCATATTATTATTAGCATGATGTAGTAATAAGCTAAGGGGGAGGGAGTGACTAACTGCCCCTTACACTCAATCCACACATACGTATTGCTAATTTCTGTAAATAGACTTTCACCCTATATAAGGGAAATTATTGGTGCAGCAGAGATAGCCATGAGGCTAGTAAATAGGATGCCCTTTCTAGTGGGTTAGCGCTGGTGGTCCAGTGGTATTTTGGGGCCAGCCTGGGTAGAGAAGCAGAAAAAGTGTTTTTTTAAATAAAGTAAATAAATACCTGTAAATGTAAGCCCCTCACAAATGGGTTTACCTGTACAGGGCTACAGCCCTCCAACTTTTCCCCCGGCATTCTGAGTGACTGTGGTGCAGCTCGAGCCTGGCTGCCCCACTGCTGCTCTACGTCCATGACCACTGTGATAATAGAGACTGTGTTTGCAGTCGATGAGGCTGTCTCTAACCTAAATGAAACTCTCACCACCCTGACTAACAAGAATGCCCATTTATTAAGGTGCATACGCGCAAAGTCTCCCACCCCTGGTTTACACCGGAGCTCAAAACCACACTTATAAACCGAGATAAACTCTAGGCTCTAGCAAGAAGAACTAAGAATCCGACAGATTGGCAGACATTTACAGCAGCTAGGAACGCCTCTGTAAAACATATTCACTCTACCAAAGCGAATTACTACGTTTCCATGCTGGAAAAAGCCAAAGGAAATTCGCAGAAAATTTGGAGGACCATCAAGTCTACTGAAGCTCGACCTGCTGCTCCCTCCATCCCAGCTAAGATCAACATAAATGGCACAGTTATTGAGAACAATTACCAAATCCTCAAAGAACTGAATTTTCACTTCGCCACAGCTGGTCTAGCTTTCGATGCATCTCTGTACGTATCTCGTACTAGTATCCATGCTAGCCCTATCACTGTCCCGAAAGCTACAGCCCATCCTTTCCAGCTGCTCCCCCTCAACTTCAAAGAAGTTGAGGATTCACTCATCAATTTAGATACCACAAAAAGTGCCGGAGACGATGGCTTAGAACCATTTTTCTTAAAAGTCAGCTACCACTATCTTACTGCTCCCATTCTCCATATATTCAACCTTTCTATCTCTTCTGCCGTAGTTCCATTATGTTGGAAATCCACTCATATCATACCCTTATTTAAATCCGGTGACCTATGCGACTTAAACAATTACAGACCAATCTCAATCTTGCCTATCTTTTCAAAAGTCCTCAAAAAATTGATTTATATACAATTGAAGAATCATCTGGAAACCTACTCTCTCCTCATTCCAGCCTAATCAGGCTTTCGCTCTAATCATAGCACCGTTACTGCACTAGCTAAAGTAACCGATGTCTGGATCTCAGCCAAGGATGCTAAAAAAATTACAGGTGCAGTATTCTTAGATTTCAGTAAAGCATTTGACACCGTTGCCCATATTCTAACTGTGAACAGCCTCACCAATATTGGCGCTACCCTAGCTACTACCACATGGTTCTCCAGTTACCTATCATGTAGGATGCAGAAAGTCAAAGCTGGTGGGCTGTTCTCTGCCTCCTTACCAGTTACTAGGGGAGTCCCGCAAGGTTCCATCTTAGGTCCTATACTCTTCTCTCTATATATCAACAACCTTGATTCTCAAATAACCAGATCAACCTTGCATTTCTTTGCAGACGATACAGTTTTGTATACATCCGGCCATACAATATCGGAAGTCAGGGATATACTTCAAGTCGATTTTGCACAGCTAGAAACAAATCTCATCAATACCAAACTCCTCCTAAACGCTAAAAAACTAAGGCCATGATTTCCCCCCAATACTTCCTCTGCACCCTCACTGTTCCACCTAAAGACTTCATCGTTACATCCCTAGGTGAACCACTGGAAGTTGTCTCTAAATTTAAATACCTCAGCTTTTGGTTAGACAGCAAGCTCTCCTTCAATGAGCACAATGACGACCTGTCCAGAAGACTAAAAGCTAGACTAGGCTTCTTCTTCTTCCAAAATAGGTCCCTCTTTCCCCTGGAAACCAGACTCAGGCTTGTTCAGACTACCTTCCTCCCTTTACTTGACTATGGGGACATATTATACACTTCTGCAGCAATTACTAACCTAAACAAATTGAACATTCTCTATCACGGCGCCCTGCGCTTCATTACAAACTACCCATACCGAACCCACCACTGCAAACTATATGCAGCTGTTGGTTGGACTTCACTTACCATTAGACACACACTCCATGCTGGCATTTGGACCCTAAAACTTCTTCTTAATAAATTACCAAGCTATTTAGTAGCACTTATCCGTACTGCCCGCAGCTCTTATTTCCTTAGGAAATCAGATTTTATCCTATTCATTTAATTTAGACTCATACCTCCTTTGGCAGACGAGCCTTCTCAAGTGCCCTACCAACTATTTGGAACCAGTTGCAATCCACTCTGAAACTATCCAGTGTAGTCTCAGTAAATTTCTTCAAAAAACTGGTGGCTTCAAAAATAAAGGACACCTGTAACTGTTTCTAAACTCCCTCCCTAACTTTCTCCTTACTTCCTTAGTTTGTTCTCACTACACCGCCTTCCTTAAACAACTTGTACTAAATTTTTTTTTGTTTTTTGGTTTTCACCCAGGACTGTTTATCCATGTACCTTGTAGGACCTGGTCCGCCATTTATGTATTGTTATGTTATTGCCTGCATTGTATATTTGTTGTAACCATGCACCCATGACCTTCTTGTGAATGAGCTTGCTCAATGGAGCTTTCCTGCAATAAACTTGAACTTGAACTTGATTTTGGGACCTTGGCCCATGTTCCAAGTAGGGCCAAGGTCTGACTGCTGTTTCTGTGCCTCCCGATGCTAGGGGGGGGGGTCTCATTTCGGTCTCAGAAGCTATGGAAAAGCCTCGGACTGAAAAAATGTAAACAAATATGGTGCCACGCCTTTACTGAGCATGCATGGCCGCCAGGGCTAAAAATTTAAAGGAGCCATGACTCTCTTAATAGAAGTGCCTTTAAAGTCATGAAAACGGTGGAAGGTATAATGGGAGCCCACTTGAGTGCATAAGGGCTCCCAGAAAACAAATGCAAAGAGTCTTGGCTCCCATTTGGCTAGCAGAACCAGGACAAAAATCTGTTAACCCAAGAAAGAGCTTAATGTTAAAGTTATTGAGTTCTATTTGTGGGGGTTGTAACAAAGATGGCAGCCCATACAGAACTACAAAACCAAGGGAACTGCTGGGAAAAGATGAGAGCACAGAACATGCCCAGGAATGTGGCAGCCAATCAAATGAGGGGGCTGTCCAAAACTATAAATAGGACTGTTTGCCCACCAGAAGAAAAAGATGTCCAGAGTGGGAGAGCAGAAAAGACTGCCTTGGGCTACCAGTCCACCAACTGCAATTTTGCCCTAACAGCCTATTCGGCCACAGTTTTGCAACGAGGTGCAGAGTGCCAGAGAGAGCCCTGCTTCTGCCTAGAGAAGGTAGAGTGTTTGTGGGGATTTCTGGCCAGAAAAGAGGAGATTTGTTGCAGAGCCTGCTGAAAGAGCCCGATTTAGTGCAACTGCTGTGTGATAACAGAGACTGTGTTTGCAGCCTAATTTGCCCAACTCGCCATCCTTGAGCAAAGACTGAGCTGAGCTGAAAAAAAGGAAAAAGACCAACAGAGGAAGATGACGAGAGGCCTGCCTGGTTAAAACTGTCTACAAAGACCTCTGAGGCAAAGTTGGCAAGGCCAGGCAGATGAAGGCCAGCATTCTTCATTTTTGCCAGGAGTCAAGCTCTGAGACCTGGTGGTGCACCACCATCAGGATACTTCCATTGGACATTACTGTGCCGGAGAAGGTTCAGAGGAAGGTTACAAAGATGATAGCCGGTCAGCAGGGTAAGGCATACGAGGAGAGGTTGAGGGCACTGAACATGTACTCCCTGGAAGACAGGAGAGAGAGAGAGGGGGGACATGATTTGGACCTTCAAGTACTTGAAAGGAATAAATAAGGTTGATTAGGAGAGTCTCTTTAAGCTGAGTGGCAACCATAACATGAGGGGGCACAGTCTTAAGCTGGAGGGTGGAAGGTTTAAGAGGGAGGTCAAGAAACACTTCTTCACAGAGAGGATGGTGGACACTTGGAATGCGCTGCCGGAAAAGGTCATCTCATTGAAGACAGTGGGCAACTTTAAGAGAGGCTGGGATAGGCTTAGGTGGAAGGTAAGGATCATGGGTAAGGAGGATGAGAGGAGTGGGGAGGGAGGGCAGGGACATTAGCTCAAGCTGTGGACCCTGTAATACAACAGACTTGATAGACCAAATGGCCTTCTTCTGCTGGCTTCTTTGTATGTTCGTATGTTCCATTATGCCATGTAACTACCATTCAACTGCAATTCAGCCTGCTGAACTCTCCCCCCCCCCGTGAACTTCTGAACTGTAAGTACCCCCAGGCTATGGCTTTGGGGAGTCTTCATTAGTTAGCTAGCTAGCTAGTTAGGTTACGGGGGTAAGTCCTGGGCTGGACTGCCTCTAGGTTAAAACCAAGACAGGTCAGCCATTAATTTGTTCCACAGTTTCTAATTGTTGGGCCCAGATGAACGATTTCCCTGCTCGAGCCAACAGCATCATCCCAGTGATGTACCCACTGCATCAAAAAAGGACAGTACTCAGGGTGCACCCTAGGTGGGAAGCGGGAATCTTGTGTGGGGTATCAATTGTTCTTAACAGTGCTGCATTGTATTAGTCCCTTATTTTCCCCTCCCCCAATAAATATTGTTATTGTTTGCATTTCTTGTCTGGTATTTGCATATTGTTGTGAAAAGGGGGGGAAGTGTCTTGGGAGGCAGCTTACCTATTTTCCTAGGGGGTGGTAACCTGTTCTCTGTCCACAGGTATCCATTGCCACATTCCCAGTTGGAGGCACAGCACCAAATATCTGTCCACTACAGAACCCAGGCCGGCCCCCTTGGAGGTATTGTACAGTGTGGACCCTCAGGGCCCCAGAGCTGCCAAAATGAGTCAAAGGGCTATTATATAAACAAAGCTTGTGCCTGATTCAGTGGCAGCTGTGTGTTGCTGAGGCGCCAAGAGAAAGTGAGTGAATGAGTAAGAGAGACGAACCATGGCTCCATAGCTTAGTGCTCGTGCGCAAGAGGGGAATCTCCTTGCACCAGCCAAGGAGTGGCTGTGCAAAACTATGACAGTGGTTGCGGAGCAGGCTAAGGCCTGCCGAGGTTCTAGTGTTCAAGAGGGAGACACAGTAATGTGCGCACCTCTCGCTGGCAGGAGACCAGATGTTTTCTATTTAATTAAATAGTTGGTAGGCAGCAAGCACCAGGAAAATAAACTTCCGGACTGGCTACTATTAACATTTGTTGGTAAAATGAAAGGGGGCACACTTTGTGAAACAGGGATGGGTTCCCACACACAAAATGCAATCCAGGCACCATATCAAGTGGCAGGGAAGTCTGCGCGGCGATAAGGCAACAGGGTGAAATCATTTGAAAAAAATACTAATTGAAACAGATACTTTCAATAAATAAAGGCCACAAGAGGCTAGCTTGGAGTCTAAGAAATACAAGCATGTACAATTTTCATTACAGAACCTTGTAATTATTAAAACAGAGCTGTTTAAAATACGTTAGTGCAGTGAGAAATGGATCAGCCCAATTCAAACAGCAGAGAAAATGCAATCTTATTTTCTAAGTTGTACTGCCAAGACATTAAAAGTCTGATTGGCACCAAACTTGGCAGGGATGTAGAGTAGGATGTTCTCTACTAGGGACGATAGTTTACTTTGAATAAAAGTATGGGGAAAGAGGGGTGGCTAACCTGAGAATGTGGAGTAACTGTAGCTCAGAATCCATGCTGCAGGGAGGAGGAGGAGCCAGAAGAGTGTATGTGCTCTTGGGCACGGAGTTTTACAGATGCCCGTGGGCAGCACCAGGGTGGCGTTCAAAACACAAAAAATGAATTTTTAAATTTCCTAGCTCCAGACTTATGCAGCGGACTCATTTAAAGGGTGGATGGCTTTTTTGTGGTAATTTAGTGTGGAAAGTCACACAGAAAGCTGTTTTTTTTACAAAGTGGGAAGCTTTAACCCCTAGTGACCCTCAGTTCTTGTTAATCAATTTCTTAGAAAAATATACTGGAGAAAGCTAGGAAAGCTAGGAAATGGAGGCTTTCATATGAGAAAGGTGTAGAAGTGCTTAAACTTTGTGTTGCAGTCAGTAGTAGATCTAGGTTAGTTGATATCTTGGAGGTAGAAGACTTGGTTTGCTGGCCAAGGCACCTAGCTTCACCTGAGCTCTTTCCTTCTAAGACTGCTTCAAAGGCAGAGTAGAAAAACTTACCAGAGCAAGGGAGAAGGATTAAGACTTAGTTTGGCTAAGCAGATTTACTGTGTGGTGGTGTTTTTAATTTTTACTCACAGGGATTGCTACTGTTTGTTGCTAACATTTCATTGCTTTATTTTTCTCTGATTCAAATTGTTGTTGCTGGTATACCTTCTTCTGCATTATTACAAGGTGTGCCTACAGGTGTGCTAACAGATTACTGCTGTAATCTTCTGATTCAAATTGTCTTTGCAAGGTATATCTCTGTTACTGCTTTATTTTCTCTGGAGCAAAGTGTTTCTACAGGGTATATCTTCTCTGAAATTACTGTATTACAGGTGGAGCTTACATTTTGTGACTTTTTATCATTGGGCTAAGCAAAATTACTGTTTGACACTGGTTTTATTTTATTCTTGTTTGTTGGAAAGGTTTGTTGTCTCAGAGGTGTTTCAGTCTCCTTCTACATTGAAGGAGCTAATTGCTTTTCCTCCCACAGCCTTCCAAAGGATTAGGTGTTGTGGGGTGGAGCTGGCAAACTGTCAGTAATTTCCAACAGAAAGAAGGGTTAAAAAGTCAGGTTAGTTGATATCTTGGAGGTAGAAGACTTGGTTTGCTGGCCAAGGCACCTAGCTTCACCTGAGCTCTTTCCTTCTAAGACTGCTTCAAAGGCAGAGTAGAGAAACTTACCAGAGCAAGGGAGAAGGATTAAGACTTAGTTTGGCTAAGCAGATTTACTGTGTGGTGGTGTTTTATTTTTACTCACAGGGATTGCTACTGTTTGTTGCTAACATTTCATTGCTTTATTTTTCTCTGATTCAAATTGTTGTTGCTGGTATACCTTCTTCTGCATTATTACAAGGTGTGCCTACAGTGTGGCTAACAGATTACTGCTGTAATCTTCTGATTCAAATTGTCTTTTGCAAGGTATATCTTCTGTTACTGCTTTATTTTTCTCTGGAGCAAAGTGTTTCTTACAGGGTATATCTTCTCTGAAATTACTGTATTACAGGTGGAGCTTACATTTTGTGACTTTTTATCATTGGGCTAAGCAAAATTACTGTTTGACACTGGTTTTATTTATTCTTGTTTGTTGAAAGGTTTGTTGTCTCAGAGGTGTTTCAGTCTCCTTCTCACATTGAAGGAGCTAATTGCTTTTCCTCCCAGCTCTTCCAAAGGATTAGGTGTGTATGTGGGGTGGAGCTGGCAAACTGTCAGTAATTTCCAACAGAAAGAAGGGTTAAAAGTCAGGTTAGTTGATATCTTGGAGGTAGAAGACTTGGTTTGCTGGCCAAGGCACCTAGCTTCACCTGAGCTCTTTCCTTCTAAGACTGCTTGAAAGGCAGAGTAGAAAAACTTACCAGAGCAAGGATTAAGACTTAGTTTGGCTAATCAGATTTACTGTGTGGTGGTGTTTTTATTTTTTACTCACAGGGATTGCTACTGTTTGTTGCTAACATTTCATTGCTTTATTTTTTCTCTGATTCAAATTGTTGTTGCTGGTATACCTTCTTCTGCATTATTACAAGGTGTGCCTACAGGTGTGTGCTAACAGATTACTGCTGTAATCTTCTGATTCAAATTGTCTTTGCAAGGTATATCTTCTGTTACTGCTTTATTTTTCTCTGGAGCAAAGTGTTTCTTACAGGGTATATCTTCTCTGAAATTATTACAGGTGGTGCTTTACAGGTTTTACAGTTTTATCTAACATTAGGATAAGCTTTCAGGGTTACTGCATTTGTTGTTGACTGATTGTTTCTGCTCTTACCTCCTTGTTCTTTCGTCCGTGGTTCTTCTTTTTTGGCAGGGGAAGGGCCCAGCCACCCACCCCCATCCCCAACCACCCCACACTACACTCCTTTTATAGGGTACCACAGTTGTAACATTTCCTGTGGCAGAACAGCAAGGGGCGGATCAGTGGGGCCTCCACAAGGTGATCTCATTTACAGGGCACTAGTAATTTAACTTGTTATAACAAGTTAAACAAAGCACAATTAAACCATTACTTGCATTTTTTTTCCTTCTAATTACTCTGACTAGGTTACAAACCCAGCAACTTATTTGGAATGGATTTCATTAACTGCAGGTACTGTGGAACAATTTTCAGAAGGACAGTCTTACAGGATTTAGGACACTGTCCTACATGCTGGGCCTTTGGAGATCTTGAGGTCTCAGCTCCGGGCAGCATGGGCAGAGATTGCACGCCTCAAATTTCATATTGAAGAGGAGATACATTATAAGAACCACCCGCCATTTCCCCAGCATCCAACAGAAAACTTCGACCAGAGAGGGTAGTTGGTCCAGGAGGTTGGCAGGTGGTTAGGAGGAGCAAATCAGGTGCCCCATCACCTCTGCTCTCCAACACATTACCTCCAAAACCATATAAACACAAACAGGTATCTGCCTCTATCTCTGAAATCAAATAAAGAGGCAGAAGACACTGCAGAGCAGGACACTCATGCACAGGAGCTAGCACAACAATACTACCCAAATCAGGAACCAAAACTAAACAAGCAGAAAGGAAATCCAAAAACTTCTGATCATAGGAGACTCCATGATTCGGGGAGTTGATACCCATCTCCAGCCAGGGTGATGGTCAGATGTCTCCCAGGTACATCAGCATGGAGAGACACTGACCGCATTGCTAAAATTGTTCACAAAGCAGGAGAAAACATTGATGTCCTAGTACACATAGGGGACTAATGATCTCGCCAGCCGTCAGTTGTGGAGACCAAGGAACACCTGACTAGGCTGGGTGACAAACTATCATCTATTTCTCTGGCATCTCCTTCTCTGAGATCCTGCCAGTCTGGGAGAAGGGAGCAGATGGACGGAAGGTCAGAGAAGGGGAGAGGGGAGCAAACACGTGGCTCAAGGACTGGTGCCAGGAAAAAGGACACAGATTTGTAGGAACTGGCAACAGTTCTGGGAGCTAAAGTTCTTTAAATTTGATGGACTGCATCTGACTAAAGAGGGAGTCAGTGCATTGGGGCAGAAGTTTGACGTCTTTGCAGAATATTTAAACTAGCAAATGGGAGAGGGGTGCAGCACCCCATACGTCGAATGGAAGAACACCCCCCCCTCAGCTAGTGGTCAAACAGGAATTCAGCGTGTTTGCCATTCATTTGCATCACCAGGTAAGAAAAAAGGTTTGTCTCCCCATACGATGCAGGGGTAATGCCAAACTTCACCCAACAACTAACACACCAAAATCTGGCCAATGGAAAATCATGTACACAAATGCTCACAGCCTGGGAAATAAGATCCCAGACCTGCAGGCAATAATGTCAGAGGCTAAACTGGACATAGTAGCAATTAGTGAGACGTGGTTTACCAGTAACCACACTTGGGAGACTTCAGTACCTGGATATGTATTGTTCAGAAGAGACAGAGGTGCAAAAGGGGGGAGGTGGCCCTGTATGTTAATGAAAATATCAAAGCTACAGAAATTAGAATACACATAAGGAGCCAGAAGAACTGTGGGTCACCCTGGAAACAGGTAATGGGACAGCCATAAGAACTGGGGTTGTCTACAGGCCCCAGACCAGAGGGAGGACATAGACACATTACTGTTAGAAGATATACAAAACATGACAGCTAAAGGGAGGTTCTGATAATGGGAGACTTCAACATGCCAGATACAGATTGGTCAATACCAGCAGGAACATCTGCCAGAACTAGACTCATAGTGGATTCCTGCAGGAGGGCCTCAAACAACTGGTACAGCAACCCACAAGAGACAGGGCTATCCTAGATCTAGTACTGACTAACAAAGAAGGGATCACAGATCTCCAGGTAGAAGGTCACCTGGGGCCAGTGACCATCACATGGTATGGTTCAATTTGGCTACTACATCTAAATCATCCCATTCCAAGGCAAAAATATGGGACTTCAGAGGAGCTGACTTTGATAAGATGGCCAACAGAGTTAAGCTAGCCCTGGCAAAAAAGAAACACAGGTGAGGAGGTACAGGCAAAGTGGGCAAGCATTAAGGATACAATACTTGAAGCAACATCCCATTGTGTTAGACAGAAAAGGAAGTGCAAAGAAGAAGGAAACCACTTTGGTTCTCAAATATAGTAGCAGAAAAGGTCAGAGCCAAAAGGCTGGCCTTCAGAAAATATAAGGGAACACAGCGGATGAAGATAGGAGGCATACCAAACTGCTCTAAGGGAAGCAGGTAAGGTAGGCAGGCAAAGTCCCAAACTGAGGAAACACTAGCACTAACAGTAAAGAAGGTGACAAGACTTCTATAGATACATTAGTGAAAGGAGAAAGTCCAGAGGGGTATTGCTAAGCTTAATGGAGAAAAGGAGCATGTGAGGAGGAGGACCTGTAAAGGCATCTATCCTAAATAGATACTTTTGCTCAGTATTTACTGAAGAGAAGGTAGGGCAGGGCCCACAGCTCAGCATCATGGACACAGGGGAGGAGGTGAGCACTACTCCCTTCACAAAGAAAGGGTCCCACAAGAGCTTGCTAAGCTCAGGGTGGATAAGGCAATGGGACCTGATGGCATACATCCCAGGGTACTTAAGGAGCTAAAGGAGGAACTAGCAGAGCCATTAGCAGAATTGTTTAGTGAGTCTCTGAGCACAGGAGAGGTCCCAGAAGACTGGAGAAAGGCTCATGTGATCCCACTCCACAAGAGTGGTAGCAGGGAGGAGGCAGGGAACTACAGACCGTCAGTCTTACCTCAGTAGTGGGCAAGATTATGGAGGCACTCCTTAAGGAAAGGATAGTGCAACACCTGGAATCCATAGGGCACAGGATCCAAGACAGCATGGGTTTACAAAAGGAAGGTCCTGTCAAACTAATCTCATAGATTTCTTTGACTGGGTAACCAGAGTGGTGGACCAAGGGGGAGCAGTTGATGTCGCCTACCTTGACTTCAGCAAAGCTTTTGACACTGTTCCACATAGAAGATTGATAAATAAGCTAGGTAGGCTCGGGGTGGGTCAGAAGTTGGTCAACTGGGTGGCAAACTGGTTGACTGGCAGAAAACAGAGAGTGGTGGTAAATGGTATACAGTCAGAAGAGATGCAAGTCACAAGTGGGTACCTCAGGGATCAGTCCTGGGGCCAGTCCTATTCAACATCTTCATTAGTGACCTCAGATGGACTAGAGGGTAAGGCTTGTCTGTTTGCAGATGACACCAAGATCTGCAACAGAGTAGATGATCCAGATGGGGTGGGCAGAATGAGAAGAGATCTGGATAAACTAGCAGAATGGTCAGAAGAGTGGCAACTGGGATTTAATGCAAAGAAGTGCAAAATCATGCACATAGGGAAGAGAAACCCTGAAGCCACTTATAGGCTGGGAGGAGTTGCTAGCAGTCACAAAGGAAGAAAGAGACTTGGGCATCATCATCACTGATGACCTAAAATCATCAAGCAGACCTCTAAAGCAGTAGGTAAGGCTAGGGGGTGTTAGGGTGTATTAGTAGGGGGTATCACCGAAGTCGTAGAGAGGTAATAATCCTCTGTACAAGACATTGGTTGGGCCCATCTGGAGTACTGTGCAGTATTGGAGGCCACACCTTCACAAGGACATTAACCAAATTGAGGCAGTCCAGAGAAGGGCAACAAAATGGTGCAGGGACTGCATCAGAAGACATATAAGGACAGATTAACGGAGCTCAATATGTATACCCTTGAGCAAAGGAGGGAGAGAGGTGATATGATCGAGACATTTAAACACCTTAAGGGCATAAACAAGGTGAAAGAGTCTAACATGTTTAAATATAAGAAAATAGCAGGACAAGAGGACACAGCATGAGATTAGAGGAGGCCGATAAGGGGAATGTGAGGAAATTTTTTTCACAGAAAGGGTGGTAGATGCATGGAATGGCTTACCACAAGAAGTGGTGGCTATGAATACAGTGCAGGGCTTCAAACAGGCATGGGATAGGCATAAGGGAGCAATACAAATGACTATGAATAGATAGGTCACTGACAGAGCAAAGGCCGATGGTACATTTATAAGGTAGAAAAAGAAATGGGCAGACTGGATGGGCCTTGCGGTCCTTATCTGCCGTCAACTTCTATGTTTCTATAGGGTTTTAGAATGGGGGTGCAGTGGGCAGGTCATGGGGCAGGGTTTGGTATGCAATTTTTTTTATATAAATATGTAAATAATCAGAATACAAGATGGCTAAATACTGTATGTTTGTTCTTATTTTCCAAATTACTATTCCTGCTCCCAAGTGAAGCATTTTCTGTAGCTTTCCTTTTATGGACAATGTTCTGTATAGTCTTCCTCGGCACTGGGCCATACATTTCAAGTTTTGACTGTGCCATCGCATCAAGGTATAGAATTTCAAGATTGAATTGTATGTTGACCTATTAGAGTTGTGCTCAGACTTCAGGACACAAGCAGAGACACAAAAATAAAAACTCAGCTGTATGGGAAGCCCAAATGAAGGAGCCTGTCAACCTGGAGCAGGAAGTTTTACTTGAAATGATCAAGGAATGGCAGCTGTCTCTCTCTCTCTCTCTCTCTCTCTCTCTCTCACCTTCCCCCTCCGTCTCCTCCCTCTCTCTCTCTCTCTCTCTCCCTCCCTCTCTCTCTCTCTTTCTTTCTCAGCTCCTCAGCAAAACCTGGCCTGTGATTGCCATGCAAAACTGATCCTTTCTGTGCTGTCATAGGCTGGTGATTTTGTGCATGGAATTTTGGCTATAGAGTACCTGCAAATATATGTATCTGCCAATAACGCGATCATGGCTGATTTGAAAGCCGATCTATAGTATAATGTCAATAACTATGTACCTGGGGGTAAGGACTGAATGGGCAACTCTGGGATCTAACACCTTAATGTTCAAAATCAATACGATAAAAATATGCATCCATAAAAAGAAAACATAAAACATTTTTAAATCACCTTTTACTCAGGCACAGCTAAACACGGATTGTTTGAAGGCAGTGCTGTTGCAGAATGTAGTTTACTATGGCACACAGGGTATACCAGCAACTTTTGGGGTGAAAGAAGCAACAGTGCAGTATACCCACTTGTTCTTGCTCCTTTGTATAAAGTACAGCCAGAATACACCCCATTTATTGCCAATGCACCCCTTTTTGAAACAAGACTATACATTCCTGACATATGAACACTGCAAGCAACAGTGTGAATTTGTAGACATTCCCACTCCCCTTAAATGCCCAGCTACCGTCACTAAAGACAAAAACGCATAAAAGACAAATTAATTTACCATTCAACGACTCATCCAAAGGCAGGTATCCCGAGAATGTTAGTTCTCCCGTACTCCCTCTCAGCATCTTGTCTTTTTCATTCATGTCAGGGAGCTTGCTGCCCGAGAGCTCCCACCTCCCGCCAGCCCCATTATTATCCCCACTAAAAGAATACCCTCACAAAGCAGAAGCACCCATTTCCAGAGTCCCATGGCAGGGCAGCTGTTCCATAGGGTTACACTGTGAGGCCCCCCAACTCACCTGCGGGAAGGAGCAACAGCAGCAGTGTGCAGAGCCTCTAATTTCTCATTGGTGGGCAGGCAGGTTGTATGCAGCCAGATCAAAGTGGCTGCAATCAATTTGGCTTCCAGCTCCTGTGTTCCGCTTTCTTTCACTCTTGTCTCTCTGGCAGTATCTCATGCCTGCCTGCTTACTGCTGAGCCCATTACTTTCAGTCTCCCTCAAAGCATTTACGTTTGCTTTGGCCAGTCCAGTTGTGTGCCGTGGGAAAGTCAGCCCATGCATTTTTTTTTAAAGTTGATGTGTCAGTGAGTGCACCTGATTGGCTGTGGGTGTGCTAACATGATGTCCGATGCTGGCTGGCATCTCCAAAATTGTCCTCGCCCCCTACAGGGTCTGAATGAGCTGGGAGAGAATGGGGGTGCTGCCGCACCCAACCACCCCATACCCACCACTGGTTACAGTAATATCACACCAGTAGTGAATAAACTGGATAGATAAATCATGTTATTTTGGGATAAATATTTATTTTCACTTAGACCACAATTTATTTAACTTAGTACATGTTATTTCCACTTAGACTCTGGAAACAGAATACAGAGAACAATGGGCCAGGTAGAGAACTTACCATGGAAGTAAAAGCAGTTTTAAGCTAAAACAAGGTAAAAAAAAATCAGTAAAAAGCACTGCAAATGGTGTGGTATATATCAAACACATAATGGATTGCAGAAGAACAACACATTTATCTCCACACGAGTGGTAAGAGCTTTATAACTAACTCGTGGTTTCGCCACTCATGAGTTATGGGTCTTACCACTCAGAAATGGAGATAAATGTGTTATTCCACTGGAATCCATTATGTAATCCCTATTTCTTTATGCTAAAGGTTAAGTGTAACCCCTAGGTGGCGCTGTCCCAAGGGCTACTACCCCTGCCTGCTTGGCTAATAGCAGGTTAAGGGGCCTGATTTCTGATACGGGTGTTGGTAGTGGTCAAGCTAACCTGGGCACAGCCCTCCTGGACACTGTAACCCCCCTCTTTCCCCTCTAGTGGCCTGAACACTGTACAATAATCACTTTCACAATACCCCTGGTACACCACACAAGTACGCACACTGTTTGCACTTACCACCAGGGCTGGTTCCTCTGGCTTGACCCTGGGGACCCCCTGTAAAACAAGGTTATGCACAGCAAATAGCAACAGTACAGTGCTTTGAGCACAAACAGGAATCACAGTCAGATTACATGCAGAAAAAGTTAGATCTGATTTATTCAGGGAACTTGAACAAGGGAGGGGCAAAATCAGGTTAATTAGTTTAAAGATTATCTCAATCAAGCAATTATGCATGCGCTTTGACTCCCCCAAACAGTCACACCTCTGGGTACCCAGGTGGAGAAGAGATGGGCTAGCCAGGACTGATGCCCGGGGTTGGCCGGCATCACAGTTGGTTGGGGCCTTGTGATGGAAAACACAACATGCACAGTACACAATATTTGTAATCCGGAGCCAGAGGGCTCAGTTCGTAAAGGAAACAAAACAACAAGACAATCAGATGACACACTCAGATTAAGCTGTTGTTACAGGGAGCTACCCTGGTATTTTTTTTTTTTTTATTTTAGCTTTTGTTGACCGGGTAAGTGCACTAGACAAATCCTGCCTATTTTCAGGCACAACCCGGGGGAAGGGGATACAGATGAATGCCAACTGACCTTGAACCAGATTAAGCTGTTGGTGGTATTTTTAGTGAATGAGGGATATTTGGCCAGGACACCGGGGAAATTCCCCTACTCTTTTCGATAAGTGCCATGGGATCTTTAACATCCACCTGAACTACCACCAATCCAGGCAGATGGGACCTCGGTTTGACGTCTCATCCGAAAGACGGCACCTCAGAAGCGCAGCACCCCTCTCATGCTGCACTACAGTGTCAGTACTGGGATATTAACCCAAGTGCCAGATGTGGGAACTGAACCCACAGCCCTCTGATCTCCTGGCCTCAGAGGCGAGTGTGCTACCTACTGAGCCACTGACACTGTTAATTTTTATTTATTTATTCACGATACCCAAGACTAGACACAGGCTGGATGAAAATCGAGACTGCAGGTGGTTGATCTGGAATGCCAGAAGAAGCAGGGCCCACATGAGTCACAGAGGCGTCGTTCCTGTTCAAGCGTGGAGCAGGGGGTTGATCCCCAGGCAGGTCTCTCGTCGATGGCTTCTCTGTGCAGTGGATAGTCTGGCTGGGCCAGTCTGGCAAGGCCCAGACCGCATGGAGACAAATTCGGATGTAGTCTGTTTTGGGCTGGATACAGCTTCCAGAAAGCAGAACACAGTTCACACAGTGGGGGACTAACTTACAACCTACTAGCAGATCATAGCACATTTACATGTACGGGAATTCTACTGTACCAGGCAAAGCGCTCCCCGGTCACAATCGCAAAGTCTCTGCACACACCGGGAGCTTAGGGGTAGCTGGAACTCATGACAGGCCGATCGCATTCAGCAAAATCTTCGGTCTTCTTCAGGTTGAGCCTGGCCCACTTCAGTAGCTTACTTTAGTCACACAAACTTGGATTTAGTCCAAAATAATTCTCTTCTCTCCCTCTCAGGAGCAGCAGGCAGACCTGTAAGCCAAAAACTCAGTCCTTTCACAGTTTTCCCATGCAAATCCACTCAGGATTGCTGCCCAAAATACACTTCAGTTCCTTCTTGTTTAGCTTCCAGCTTAAATCTAACTGAAAACTGCAAGCAACCGGGTACTTCCCCAAGATCCAAAAGATTTGGTTGGCTGATTTGGCTGTCAGTCAAAGCAAGAGCTCCCCCTTCAGTTGCAAAAAAGGCGCAAAAAAGCTCCAGACTAAAGCTCCTACAGATTTTGAATTCAGACAGCTCCTGTAGTCCGGCTACATTTTAGGTCCCACCAGTACTGTTTGGTCCAATTTGCAGTCCAGGACCAAGATAGTGGAGACCAACAAAACAGTCCTTGCTACAAAGAAAGCAGGTTAGACAAACTACATTATCATTATCACTCTAAATGATTTTCAGTAAATAGTTACATCTTTCAACAGAGCTCCCTCTCAGATTACTTAAGCTGCAATTAGGCAGCTCTTAAAGAGACAGTACACAGAGGCTATACAGGCTCTGGTAATCACATTTAAACTGCTAAAATGCAGGACACCAGCCTGGCAGTGAGCATTCAGGCAAGCTCAAGGAAGACTTTTTGGGAACCCCCATTTGTAGGGGGTTACATAAGTATTTATTACATTAGAATGCAGGCTGATAGAGCAGAGCAGCCTCGAAATTTTCAGGTAGGCAGCTGAGATTCAAAAATTAAGAATCCAGGCATTGTGGCTTTATGCTGCTGCAGAATTTAGCTGGAATTCAATTTGATTGGAGCTAAGGGTTAGAATAGGGTTTTGTCCACTCAGTGACCAAGATTTTGATAGAATTGAATAAAATATTAAAAGGTATAAAAGGAGCTGCACAGCTCAGTTTCAGGGAGTTTGAGCAGGGAGAGTGACTGTAAGGGACCTCACCTGTCAAGAGGGAGTCCAGCCTGCTGAGGCCTACCAGTCTGATAGGGCCTAGGGGACTAGCTCTCGGTTAAATAAATAGACTATAGGGGATCACTTGTATCCCAGTACTAGGGATGGTAGGGCAATAAGTGAGAGGAGGGACAGTGTAGATTAACCTGCTGCTTCAAGTCCTTGTTTTTCCACAAGTGTCTTCAGTTTCTTCTGACCAGAGTGCGACTGCTGCAAGTATACAGGTCATATCCCAAGATCAACACCACTAGATCTGCTGCTGACCCCACAACGTCCAGGACACCATTTCTTCCGTAGTAAAGGGAAGTGGTACAGTAAGATTTTATTTTCAACTTTGAACTAGTTCAAAGGGGAACACTTGTTACATTCTGAATCCTTTTTACTTCCAGGACTACTGTCCTGCTGCATAAGGATGAAAATTTAAAGACTGTGGGGGGAAGTGTACTGTGAATGCTACTGCGTAAATGCTATGTGATGCAAATTCAGTGCTGAATTATGACGTGTAGAGTTTAACTGCATAGAGTGATAAGTATTTTAAAGTTAAAGTACAGTGCAAGATACCAGGGAAGGGTATCTAGTAGTAAGGGGTGAGTGGGCTGACTGAGGTGGATAAAGACAACAGTAAAAAACAGAATACCACTGCACAACCACCTCCCCCCAAACATGGTACATTTTAGTATTTAAACAATTACATGGCCACTTGCTCTACTTACTTTAGACTTCATGTAAAGAAGGGGGTCCTCTTAGTTTTCAGATTGGAATTCCAATGTGAGCAAGCTACACCACCCCATCACGGTGGGACCCTTTCGGTGTAGTCCCTACACTAGTTTAATAGCTCTGAAATGCCTGCAGTGGCTAGTCACAAATATAGAGTGCTGCCTGAAATGGCCTACAATACATGAGCATCCAGAGGATAGCTCTCCTCTCCCAGGTTGGAGGGGTCCATGCTCGGTGGATGACTGGCCTTGGGCAGAAGCTAGAAGCACGGCAAGTGCAAGCATTCAGCAAGGGATTGGGGAGTGGTGATGTCAGCGGTGATGCCATGATACCAAAGTGCATGCCACTCCTCCAGTACAGGAGAAAAATGCTCTCCAGGCTCCACGAAGACGGAGCACTGGAGCAGACCCCTTATGGCCTCACACCTGCCTAGCCTTCCAGCTCCCAACTCAACCAGGATTTGTCGGGTGTAGCTGCCCCACCTCATCCCCACCTGAGGGGGGAAACAGCGGCTCCATGGGGTAAGTGAGAAGGTCTCAGGTAGGTGGTAGAGGCGGGGGGCAGTCTCCACAGGTGCTCCCAATGGAGCGAAGCTTGGAGAGGCGGGGGGTGAAAAAAGAGATTCCCCACAAAAAAACTGGAACTGATCTTCACTTTTCAATAGAGTGACTTTTGGAGCAAGGCACCACCACACCTTGTGCATGTCTGTTTCCTGCAACAAACAGTAAAAATAACTTTGCAAGTAACTGCATCGAGCCTCTGATGTGCGTGTGGTACAAACAGTGTATATCGAACTTTATATGTCTTTTGCAATGAAAAGAAAAAAGTTAGCAAGTCATGGGATAAGGACTATAATGCAGAGCTGCCAAGTCTTTATGAAGGCATGGACAAGTGGTTACTCCATCAATATGTGAGGGCCCTCCATATGCAAAGTGAGAGGAAGGCCACAGAATGTTTTCTGGAGGAACAGACCACAGGCCTTGGGTGGAGGGTCATTCACTAATGTATTGCCCTCAGGATATTGTAACCACTGTTTTTGTCACACATGCAAGGTATGTACAGTAAAAGTAAGTTACAGTTGTTATGAATTTGCCATACCGGGAGCGGATGTCACCACTGCACCTTGTTCCCCTGGAGGAATGTCTGAACTATGGATACTTGGGAACCATGACCAGAGTAAAGCAACAACTCTGGCCTCAACTACTGCAGAGCTGATTCCAGAGGAAATTCCAGCCTGAGTTGAGAGCTTAGCGGAAGTGGAGAAAGCCTTAGCCAAAGGCCAGCCCTGAGAAAGAGGTGCTCACCTAGCCAGATCTGCTAAGGTGATGGAGGCAACTGTTGGGATACAGGGCATGAAGCTCAACCAATCCACTGGGGATCACGTGTGGTCCCAAAGCTGGTCTGAAGTGTCCTCCTGGCTGATTCTGTACCAGAAACAGAGTGTGGCAAGTTTGCCAGTGTGAGTGGGTCATGGTCAGAAGTGAGTCTGACTGGCAATCCAGAGTGGCGTAGCCACCCACCGGGCCTCATGACACCCTCTGATTTCATGATCTCAGCGATGACTGCAGCTGCCATTCCTGTGACTGCTAAAGAGGTCGGTCCCCTGTCAGCCCTGCCAGAGCCCGAGAAGAAGATGGACAGCAGCCAGCCTGTTACCAAAGAAGCAGATGTGGTTGTGGAAGAACCAGATGATCTGGACAACAAAGCAAAGTCGTTATGCACAAATCCTCTGCTAAGAGCCCCTTTGTCCTCCCCCTCACCATTTCCAAGTACTGCCGCACCAGAGGTCCCCAAACCAGTGCCTGTGACAATTTCAACAAGTGTTCCCCCACAGCCCCAGGCAGAACAAAAGACTGAGGAGCAACTGGCCTTAGAAGATTACATGGGGGGGGGCGCTAATGAGCACGATCGAGTAAGGACGCTTTATCTCTCGCTCCTCAAACTACCAAGTAAATATTAATTTTACCTCACTTCAAAGTGCAAGAAAAGAGAACCTACACAAGGGGGAAAGACCATGGTTGAATATTTAACTCCTGGATCATCCAAAAGCACTCAGACTGTAGGGAAAAACCAACGCAAACAGCCGCCAGCAGTACAGGTGGAAAATGCGGGGCCTATCTCGCTCTCTGGGGCCGAGGTCTGTGCCGTGGGCCGGGAAGTAACACAACAAGTACTAGCAGCCCTGGAGCCCCATCTAACCAACCTGGCATCAAATTTTGACCGTAAACTCCAGGAACTTGAGGATCTGCATGCGTCGCATGCAACAAGGCTAACAGAAATGGAGTAGAGAATCTCCGATGTCGAGGATGCCACAGCTCCGGTCCCTGAACAAATTGCTGCCCTGTAAAAAGAACTAGCCGATTTCAAAGAACAATTTGACTACCAAGAGAACCACCAGAGGCGCCTAAATCTACAACTCTGGGGCTTGCCAGAGGGACTCGAGGGCACTGATGTGTTGAACTTTTGTGCTTGGACTCTACCTGAGATGCTAGGGCTCTCTCCCAAAAATGGGAAAGTAAAGCTTGAGAGGGCACACCGGGAGGTGGCCCCCAAACCTCCACCGGACCAACCGCCACAGCAGATCGTAATGAGGTTTCACAATTTTCAAGATAGGGAGCTGGTATTGAAAACTTATAGAAATACTCCTATTCTACAATATAAAGGGCACAAATTGAGCTTGTTTCAAGATTGCTCCAATCATCTACTAAAGAAGCGGCGGGCCTCTAACTCGGTGATGACACAGCTGCGAGAGGCCCAGATTGAATGCTTTTTACTGTACTCTGCAATTTTAAAGATCAAGCACGAAGGGGCTACTTACTCCTTTTGGGAGGTACAGAAAGCAGAGATTTTTGTAAAAGCCCTCAAGAAAAAAATGGGGTGAGGTGAATTGAGCTCTGGTTAAATGCAGGTCCTGGTTCTTTTTCAGCTTGCTCGGTGCTTGGAACTGAACTTCACATTGTGCTGGGTTGTTAAGGTACTTTCTTGATTTGACCCGATGGGCCCACAGTTGCAAACAGGTGGGAAGACACCACCGTGACTTATTTCAGACGGCCAGGCTCCACCCTTAGAGTTGTGTTTTGTTGGAGTGTGAGACTAGCTTTGCCTAAGCATAAATATATAATTTAATGTGCGTATTTGGAAATACACTGCCGGAGCTGCTGGAATTGAGGCCCCACTTCACCCTGCTGTGCCTGTTCCCTCACTTTTTCCCCCGCCCCTGAAGAGGGTATAGTTGAAGTATATCGGGCCCTAGGAGCACCTCTCCCATGCAGCAACTGGGAAAACGTTTTCTTTTCTCTGCTGAATTGATTATATGCTTCTGTACGTGTACTTGGGATGTTGCTTTACTAGGAGGGAGTGCGAATGTGGGGCTGAGGGTAACGGGAAATACAGGGGTGACCAGGGTTTGAGATGCTAGATTGATTTTCTATCAGATTAAGGTTTTTGGGCATGTGACTACGTGCTAAAAATGGGTAGTGAGTTGAGTTTATGGGGGAGGAATATTGGAGTGAAAGAAAAGAGCTTTAAGGATGGGCTTTCCCTAGTGTGATTAAGGAGGACCAATGGCTTACTCTAAATTTACTTATACATGGCTAAAAACGAGGGTTTGACAAGGTTCTTGGTGGTGGGGGGGGGATGCATCACTTGCAATAATGGTGGAGAGGGAATGTAAAATTTTGTTATAAGCAATTCTGGTTACAAAAGGGGGGGGGGACCACTTGTTTATATAGAAATTTCTAAGAGAGAGGGAGGGGTGCTTGTATTCTATATAGTTTCAATGTTTTGTTTGTTATACTGTTTGTTGTTAAGCTTGAGATCCACATGTGAATGCAGAACACTTGATACACATATCGATATGCTTAAGGAGACTCTGATGAGGGATAAATGATTGCTGGAGGGAAGACGGCGTCCATGCCATGGCTAACTCCATAGGTCTAAATATAGCATCCTGGAATGTCCAGGGCATATCCACCCCTATTAAACATACCATGCTGCTGACAGCACTTAAGTGTCAGAATTAAGTGTTGTGCTGTTGCAAGAGACCCACCTTACTACTAAAGAGCACACTAAATTAAAAAGGAGCTGGGTGGGGGACTGCTGGGCATCATCTTTTACATCCCATAAACATGGGGTAGCGGTACTTATCCTTAAACGACTGCCCTTCCAGGTACGTAGAGTGGTGGCTGACCCCGAACATGGCCAGTATGTCTTTGTAGTGGGGGAATTGTGGGATGGAAACATTGACGTTCGGGAGCGTGTACACCGCTGCAGTGTATGATCCTATATTTTATCAATCCCTCATAGACTTATTGATAGCGGAGCAATTTCCGGGATTAGTTCTGGGTGGGGATTTGAATTGCCTGGTGGATCCTGAGCTAGACCACTCAGAAGGAAGGGGAGTCTGCAGAGGTGGTATGCGCACATGGATGGCGGGGATGGCTGATCTAGAACTGGTCAATGTGTGGAGAACGGCCAATCCCACCACACGGGAGTACACGTTCTACTCGCACCCCAAGACATGGTCACGGCTGGATTACATCTATATTCCGAGGGCTCGGTATTACAGACTTCTCCAGGCAAAACATGGCCCTATACATATATCAGACCATGCTATGGTACTCGTATCCCTTGTGTCGCGAGACGTGGGGGTTGACCCTCCAGCATGGCGATTTCCCAACTACCTGTTAGCTAATAAGACATTTAAGGATTACTTACATGATCAGTGGAAGCAATATGTTCAGAATAATCTAGACATGGCTACTTCACAGGTGATGTTTTGGGACACTGGAAAAGCCTATATGAGGGGTTCTGTTATTAGTTATGTGGCTCACCACAAACGTCAGGTATGGGAGAAAAGGGAAACTCTTGAGCAGCACCTTGGGGTGTTGGAAGGATGGGTGGCAAGGGGAGAGGGAGGTGATGCTGCACCCAGGCTCCTGACAGTCACCAGGGAAGCTCTAAACAACCTACATGTGGGGGAGGCATGGAAAACGTGTCTGTTTGTGCGTAAGCACTTTTAAGAATGGGGAACTAAGCCTAGCACTATGCTGGTCAATCTTATTAGAGAGAGGAAAAAAACACATCTGATCACAGCAGTTAGGGGTCTGGATGGTAAGCTTGGGACAGAGAAGAAGTTTATAAGGGATAGATTTAAATGCTTTTTTGAGGCGCTCTTGCTCTTTAAACCAGGCTTCAGCATCATTGTAGGATTGTTGTAGGGTGTCCTGGAGGGAGATGGGATTGAGGTGGGTGGCAAAAATGATGGCATCGTCTGCATACATAAGAATTTTGCCAGACCATGCCCTGGGCAGGGTGTTTAGATAGAGTGAAAAGAGTAGGGGGCCCAGGCTGGAGCCCTGGGGTACCCCTGAGTGGATGGGACAAGTTTCAGAGAGTGTCCCACTGATTTTTACACATTGGGAGCGAGCAGATAGATAGCTTGTGCACTATGCGAGTGGGCCAGCAGAGAAACCAGTGTGGCAGAGGGCATCCAGCAGAAGAGGGTGGGAGACAGTGTCGAAAGCCTTTGAGAGGTCAATGAACACTGCACCAGCTAGGGAGCTGGTGTCCAGGGAGGAGTGTAGGAAACTGGAGAACTCAACTAGTGCAGTGCCGGTACTGTGACCAGCACGGAAGCCGTGCTGCTCTGGGCATAAGATGTTATGCTTAGCCAGGTATTCAGTGATTTGAATGGCCACCACTTTTTCTAGGGCTTTGGAGGGGGAGGATGGAGATTGGTCGGTAGTTCCCGGCAGAGGACCTGTCGCCCCCTTTATGAATGGGTGTGACTATTGCAGTTTTCCATGCAGTGGGGAATTGCCCCAGGCAGAGGGATAGGTTAAGTAGGCTGGTGAGTGGGGCAAGGACATCATCCAGCACCAGCCGGAGAGTACATGTAACACTACCCCCCTTAACGTGTAAAACGTCTGTAATAAGTAGAAGTCACACATTAAGGCTACCTCTGCCTTCAATAACATTATAATGTTATCTACAGCCCTGCAGCCCCTTCCCCACTTAGTGCCATCAAAATGCAGTTTTCTTGGTGGGGCTGAGGCAGGCCCTTGGTGGCTGGCTTTGAATACGGAAGAGAGATTGCGTTTGGGGGGAGCTCAGTTAGGTCTTGGGGCAGGCAGTTCCTTGCCAGGAGTTGCCTGCCTCTAAGGTGTCAGCTACTCTTAAAGATTATCCTAATCCCCATTGCCCCGACTTGTGCTTACCTCTCAACCTCCTGCCTGATAAATCAGGGACACATCTTCAAAATTGGCGCTATCCACTCGGGAAGCTAGTAGAATAAGGGGCTTAGTGTGAAATGCATTTTCTAAGGAAGACCAAGTCAGTAACTTTAATGTTTGGTATTATTTTGTGCTTACAACTCCCAGTGTTTGGTCAAGAAAACACAATTTTCAGGAGGGACGGGACAGACTAAAATTTCGAGGCAAAATCAGGGATAGTCGAGAGATATGGCAAGGCCACTGGTGTTCGTGGGTGCAGTAAGGCACTGGTTTCTACTGTGTTCTATACTTGCAATGTCATGTTTGGTCACACATCCTGTCGCATATTTGGGTGAAAAGGTCGATAGGTATAGACTGAGGTCCTCACATTATTTCTAGGAGAGTGAAACTAAGTTTACAGCATTGGATGGATAATTGGTATGCCCCCGTTCCCCTTCTTAGTTCACAGCCTCCATGCCGACCCCAAAAACACGCCAAAGCGGGTGATGTTATGGTAATTGTTCCGAGTCCTTTTCTTTTTTAATTTTCAGGGCGGGGCCGAAAACACCTGCATATATTTTACTGCGTCACGCCTCTAACCACCTCCCTCCCCCACCTCCTTCATCTCAGCAACCGTCCCGCCCTCCATCTTCCCTTCTTAAACGAACTGGAGCGTGCTTACATATGAATAATTAATTACGTCCCACTCCAAACGAAGGGGCGTCGACCCGCTTATGAATAATCATCCACCCCTCCAACCATATGAAGTTAGCCACCAGGTCATGAATAATTAAGAAGCCCAAACTGCGTGAACCCCCCCCCCCATACGAATAATTAATCACACACCCCCAAATCGAATAGGAGCTGGCTGGCTCATGAATAATCGCCACCCCTCAAGTCGCCAGTTTATGACTACTTACACCCCCTAGCAAAGACAGCGTGGTCAACGTGCCATGCTCACGCATGATTACTCTCGTCCCGCACTTGTTTTGAAAAGAGCGTATTACCCATTTGTGAACAAGTACCAGCCCAGCAGCAGCCTGTTCTGTATACTTTCTCCGTAGCCTCGTGCGTGAGGGGCGTGGTCATGAATAATTAATGAAGGTGGGTGACAGGTGTCAGTTCGCAGTGAACGGTTTGTGTTGGCAATCGCACTCCCTGAGCGTCCTGTCACAGTGGTGGTAGCAGCAGTAGCAGGTGTACCGGTTCGGCAGCCTCACACGCCCACAGCGAGAGCAAGAGACCGGCGCGATGTCGTCCCTTCAGACAGCCTGCTCCAAGTCCCCCTCTCCTCCGCGCTACTTCACGCTGGCCGAGGTCCAGCGGTACCGCTCCGCCGACTCTTGTTGGGTGACCCTCGGTGAGCGGGTGTACGACGTGACGGCCTTTGTCCAGCTTCACCCCGGCGGGGAGCAGCTGCTGCTGAAGCGGGCCGGGGGCGACGTGACCCAGGACCTGGAAGGACCGCCGCACCGGCACTCGGAGAACGCCCGCCGCTGGCTGGAGCAGTACTACATCGGGGAGCTGGCAGAGCTCGGCGGTGACAGCAGCGAGGGGACTCCGGCGGGAGCCGACGAGCGGCACGACGGACAGGTAAACCACTGGCCTGCCCGGCCCCTCCCTCACAGCAGCAGGAGCCCGGGCCTCGAACGGCCCACCGTTTCAAATAAAACAAACAAAAAATTCCCTCACTAGCCTGGGGTTGGGGGTCAACATAACCGATTATCAGAAATCATGAAATCTCCAGGGGCGGTAAAAACAGTCTGAGACATCGTTGTCAAGAACTTGAAAATAGCGAATGTCAGCAAAGTGGGGCTGTGTATGTTTCCATCGGGTTATTGATTTGAAATTGATTTATGTAACTGTTACAGTTAGAGCTGGGGTTGTTCCGCAGTTGGTTATGAAAATGATTGTTTAATGATTCATATTTTTTCCGGGGTGAACAGCAAGACTCAAATATATGTTTTGTTTTCCCTTTAGATCTTGGTTAATTTCCATATATTGTCCTGTAAATTACTTGACTGCCCTCCTGAATCGTTTTTTTTAGAGTGTAATCAGTGCAAGTCTGTGGTCACTTGCCCCCTGGAGACACCTCCATTTCCCCTGTAAAATACTGTAATTTCTATAGATCAGGGAGCACTGTGTACTGGAGATAGAAGTCAACTGGTAGAAATAGTCTGATGTCTGCAAAATCTGTTACCATGGAAATCATCATTTTTTTTTTAATAAAAGACGTCTTTATATTTTTGAAATGGGGGTCTTTGGGGCCTGCATTTACCCTACCAAAATCAGTGCCCAGTTGACTCTGTTGAAGTTGGGGGACTGTCCGGAATGCCTGGGACTCACAGATCTGTATGTTACCTGACATCTGTATTGCTAATGATGTATGTGCAAACCAAGTATACAGGGTTAGTGCTGAAGCCAGATTTTTAATTTTGTGCCCTAAAATTCATTAGAAGATTACACTTGGGGACGTTAATAAGGGGTTAATGTGTGTTCTTCGTGTCTTTAATTGTACTGGGAGTCCTGGAGTGGGCTTGGCTGGAGATAGACGCAGGGCTTTTGGCAGGTGCATTGCCTTCTGCCTTACACAGCTGGAAACAGGTGGTGTTGAGGTGCCGGGGAATTGCTTCACAAGGGCACAACTACAGTAAGAGCTGATTGATTTTTTTTAAGAAACAGCTCCCAAGGGTGGGATTGAAGGGCGTGGAGATTGGAACTTGCATAACTATACTGGCAGACTGTCTCAGAAAACGTAAAGAATAGATCAGCTCCGTATAGTCTTCCTGGAAAAAAGTTTCAAATAAACAAAATAATTTGTAACATACATGTAGAAGCAATTTATAAATTGCCATATAATCTGGCTCCAAGATTGTAGATTTGGGGTGGGGCACTAGGGAAGGTAGTTAAACATTGATGGCATCATGGCAGAGTCAATACTCTACAGGTGTTGTGGTGTGTGGGGTGGAATTACTTGAGAGCTAGTATTAAAATTAACCCTGACGCAGAGTTAACCTAATATTAAAATTAGACCAGACTGTAAGAAACAAAATCATAAGTGTAGGCAGCAGTCTGACAACTTTTGCTCTTTCCTTTGAAAAGTATGTGGTTGTTCATTTTCGTATTGTCAAGAGACAAAATTGCTGGCCATTGTCCAGATAACCACATTCCTCTCTAGAAAGCATTGGTAGCATTGTAATCTGTGCATTCTACTGATCTGTATTCTGTGTTAATACACTTTTCTATTGTTTAACAATATGTGGAATTTCTGCAGAGATTTGTGAGACAAAGTCTGTGACAAAATGTCCTCTGGAATTTTACCGTCCCTTACTTGGGCTTCACAAACAAGAATAGGTGTGCTTGCTGCTGCCTCGCTCAGCAGGGCATTGTTTTCCTGTACAACCAGTTGAGCAAGGTGAACGAAACGGTACTTTCTGGCAGAAAAATAGCTTTTATGCCATGGATTCTTTTGGAACAAGTTACTTCTGCAACTAGAAACAGCGAGTAGTTTATATCTGGGCGAAGACGAGTTTGGAACATTCTGTGACTACGGGGGATTAAGAGTTTAAAAATACTGTCTTTCAGTCTTTTAGAGTTCAAACAATCCATCAGGACACAATATACAGCAGATAGCCATTTTTTTTTTTTTTTACTTTTGTTTTACCAGGAGAGACACACTTAAGCTGAAAGCTTGTTTACAGGTGCAACCTGGGAGCACAAATTTTATATTAGATTACCTTTTTATCAAGTTAGATCAAGCTAATTAAGATATTATATAAGTAAATTCTCTGAATGTGTTTTCCCCCCATATTTATGTATTTCAAAGTTTTACCAGAAAACACATATTCAGCTAGTTTCAAAGTGAGTCCGGGGAGGGGGGTTACAGGACATAAAGCAGTATACAAAATAATACAGCAATATAAAAATATAACAAAATGAATTACAAGAAAACACTACAAGAATAAAATTGCCATGCAGTAAATTGTGAAACAAGCAGAACAGTAACACTGAGCAACAAAATAATAGGAATAGGGATTGGTGACTGATGACTAGGGAGAGGGGCTGTACTAATGACAGAGTAGGTTGGAAGACGCTGACATTCTACTGCAATATTGGAAGCAACTGCAGGAGCGAATGAAGAATTTACAGAGGAGAGATTTCAGAGAAGGGAAGGAGCTGAGTGAGTGAAAAGGAGGCGAGAGCTTCATGGCTTAGGGAAGCAGAATGAGAAGGCTGCTTGGCCAGCAGCAGTAGATTTCATGCAGGGAGTAAGAAGTACATTTTGTTCCACCTTACCTGCCCTGACCACCACCCCCCAGCTCCATCACCCAGCTTCTCCAGGACTTACTTTGCCTCCATCGTCTTTTGCCACAGGACTGGGGGGGGGGGGCCTGGTTGCCTGTGCAGGCTTGTGAGGGATTGGTCATCATCCTGCGGTTTGGGGTGATTTTCCACCGATTTTGGTCCCGGACCCATGTCACAAGCAAATGGCATAATGTGTGAGTTCCGCCTTTGCAGAGAGGCCCCTGGTGCCCTGTGCTTGGGGTACCTTCCCTTCTTTTGTGGTCTCACCTGTGGCAGACAAGCAAAGAGCCACATTAACCCTCCCCTCGAGGGAGGAGAGCAGTCATATGTACACTCAATTCTCCCTTCTCAGTTAGCTGCTACGTGACCCGTTTCCGCTTCCCTCAACCAGGTCGCCACCATGGCGGCAGGTGTGGCACTTGGCACCTCAAGCCTCAGCTCCACTGGGCCAGCTCTGAATTTGTGTTTTCTTCACAAAATCTGTGACAGTGACATCACTTTGGGTTGTAAAACATGGGTCAAATTAAAATGAGGATCGAAACAAAACCCACTGTGTTGAACACTAATCAAAAGCACAGATGTCCACAGCTCAACGTGAGAAAAGGAGTTTTGCATGAATCAGTTTTCCTTCCTTCAAATATTGTTATTGTGTCTGCTTGTGTCTCGTGGGTGTCAGAACTCCCAAAATAAACGCTGGGGTCCTGAACAAATTCTGATAGTCCTGCAGTGTTTCTTTATGAAATCGCTTTGATGCATACCACTACAGTATGGGTCGACGTCAGGCAACAGTTTATCATTGGACATCAAGAGCAAGATCAGTCTGTTTGCTGATGATACCAAGGTAGGAGCAGTGGTGGATGACCTAGGGGGATGGCAGGGGTTGCAGGACGATCTGGCAAAGCTTGAAACCTGGTCAGACACCTGGCAACTGGGGTTTAATGCCAAAAACTGCAAGGTGCTGCATTTTGGGATGAAGAACCCAAGGAGGAGTTACCAGCTGGGGGGAGTGCAGCTAGCCCATACAGGAGGAGAAGGATCTGGGGGTTCTCATTACAGGGTCAATGAACAACTCGACACAATGTAGGAAGGCAGCTGCAAAGGCCAACAAAATGCTGGGTTGTATTGCAGGGGGTATATCCTCGAGGAGGGAGGAGGTGATTCTGCCACTGTATAGGTCATTAATTAGACCGCACCTGGAGTACTGTGTGCAGTACTGGTGCCCGTATCTGAAGAGGGACATTAAGTTACTGGAGGGTGTGCAGCACAGGGCGACAAAGATGATCAAGGGGCTGGGGGACTTACATGAGTGGAGGCTGAGGGAGTTGAACATGTACTCACTGGAGGAGACGAGGGACAGGGGGGACATGATTGAAACCTTTAAGTACATGAAAGGAATAAACAAGACAGGTAATGAGGGGCTGTTCAAAGTAAGGGAGGGGAGGGACACCAGGGGCCATGATATGAGACTGGAGGGAGGAAGGTTTAGGAGGGAGATGAGGAGACACTTTTTTACAGAGAGGGTGGTGGCTGGTTGGAATGCGTTACCTGCAGAAGTGATTTCCAGTAGAACAGTGGACTGCTTCAAGGGGATGGGACAGGACAAGGGGGAGGGTCAATGAAGGGGAAGGGTGGAAGCGAGGGGCAGCTGCAGAATAAGGGGTGCTAGCTGCACATTCGAGCAGACTTGATAGACCTCTAGGCCTTTATCTGCTGGCAAATTTCAAATGTTCGTATGTACCCTAAGAAGTCAGCAGTGCGTCGCTGAGATCTTCCCACTGACAGATTCGCTTCCCAATGGGCTGGCCAGCTTGTCAAGGAGGAAGGGCCCTGCATCCCCAGAAGCCTTGTGTGCATCACTCTGGTCTGACTGGGAAGGAGGAGTATCCTTTCTGGGCAGGTTGCAGTGTCTGTCTTATTGGTGCAAGTTTGTGTTGTCCTTGGTTATATGTTTAAATTAATTTCAGATATGGTGTTCTAATATGCTGCACAGAACACTGTTATTCAAGTATTTATATAAAAAAATATCTTAAATTATCTGTTTTACCCAAGAAATCCATACAGAAATATAACCAAGAAAACATATCTGCAGAGCCATTATTAGGTAATTTGGGTAGGGGTCCAAATTTGCAGGAGTGAAGAACTTGATGGAGCAGTAGTCTTTTCTCCTAAAGCTGTATGTATATCTGTGTGTATTGTGTCTGTCTTGGATCCCTGTGCTGGATCGAACGTTTCTGTGGTTCACAGTGTAGATGCTACTGATTGCATTCTTAGTGAGACTGACCAGTGAAGACTGAGGAATGCTAGGAACTAGAATCTGTATAATTGGGGGCAGGAATTGCCAGTAGTCCTGGAGCTCGAGGCTTCCAGAATTTCCCTAGGACATTGAAAAAACAGAATTAAAGAAGCCCTGGCTGCTCCTTTGGCAGTATGACGTACTGATGTAGCTGAAAATTACAGTAACACAAATTTTAGGCTCCTTAATGTGGGTACTGGCTCCCAAAACACAAGGATTAATACCCCAGTGGTCTGCCACCAAAATGTTCTTAATTTCTTTTCTTTTTTTTTCATTTCCTTCAACTAATGCATTTAGCAAACATACAGAAAAAGAAGGAAATTTCATACTTTGCGAAGACCGGTATTGATAAGTATTTCCATCTACAATACTGGGATTAACAGAAGTGGTAACAGAGAGAGAGAGAGAGGCATTGTAAGCAAATATTTAGAGTGATCTGATTTATTAAAAAATTATTTAGAGTGACCTGACCGATTAAAAATGATTCTTCAGATGACAAGTTAAGCAACCATGAATTAGTTACAACAATAAATTCTGCTGTAGTAGAGTAACCTCATTGGTTATGATAGTAATTTCTAAGCCTGACGATGAAAAAGAGCCAATTTCTGTCCATACCGAGGCTGAAATTTGGTTCTGCGCTAAATTACATATTTAGGTCAAACAAAGCAAAACATTTTAGAAGTTGTTATGAAATAGTTGTGTGTGTTTACCTTACCAGTTCTGCTTTGATCTGTCTTAATGTCAAGAGTTTTTAACTCTTAATTGCTGAGGGAGAGCCGAAAAATGCATCTTTCGTTACTGGTCTTCGGCAAGCTATCAACAAAATAAATTTTAGTCACCTCCCCACCCACTCACCCACACAGTCTCCGCAGATTTTCAAGAGTCCCTCTAAAAATGATAGGGAGTCCCATTCCAGGAAATTTCCTCATTTATATGAAAGTAAATTGCTCAGGCATGTATTACAAATTATACAGTATGAAGATGGGGTCATTAGAGACAACCCCATGCTGATAAATACATATCATAGCATGATTTTGACATTCAGGTTGGCCTTCTGCTTGGACCTAGAAATGCTCATTTCAGTTGTGAGGAACATACACACTTGTGTTATTTATAGTTTTCTGGAGTAGCTCTACATGGGGACATGTGAAAAGGGGATCGTTAGAATAAAAAAAAATACCATTCTTAAACCAATACCTCATGTCGTGGTTTAAAGGAAAACTACACCCAAAACTTGAAAAAAATATATGCTGTGCAGAGTGTTTTAATTTGTATGTGAAGTTCTAGTGTTTCCTTCCCTCCCTCTGACTGGTATTAGGAGTTTCTCCTAAATTAGCTTGCTAGCTTTAGGGTAGTTTTATGACCCCTGGAGATCACCATATCAAATAGGTTTATTGCATTTCTTTGTCCTACAATGCACCTTGTTTCATGTGATGATGATGTAGCAGAGCCCATAAATCCAGCAGAAAGCATTGCATTACAATCAGTTCACAACAATATAGATGGCTATATTTTAAAATCTGTAGAATTCAGCTTGGTGACCACCCTCATCCAAAAGGTTTTACTGTCCTGAAAAACTTTGCAGCTGGTAATTTTTGTGCAGCTTGTAAAGCTTCTAAGATATTTAGTTTGTCTGGCATGTGTGCTGAATGTTGGTCTTCTTACATCACAGTCACATGAGACAAGATGCACTGTGGGAACAAGAAATAATTACACTATCAGGTATGAAGATCCACAGGGGTCGTAAAACTAGCATAAAGCTAGCAGGCTAATTTGGGAAAAACTCCTAATACCAGTCAGGGGGAAGGAAACACTAGAACTTCACATACAAAGTAAAACACTCTGCACAACATATATTTTTTCACGTTTTGGGTGTAGTTTTCCTTTAACATGAGCTGTGGATTTCTTTCTCTTAAGTGGTGAGCATGAGAGTCCCGTAGATGACTTGTGAATGACATGAAGAAGGGGTCATAAGTGACACCCCCCGTACTTATAAATACGTATCATAGTATGACTTTGATGTTGCTCTTCTATTTGGACCCAGGAAAGCTCATCTCAGTTATTTAGAACATACACACTAGTGTCATTCATAGTCTTCTGGAGTAGCACTGCTTGGGGGACAGGAAAGTGGATCACCAGAATAAAAAAAAAAATCCATTTCTAAACCAGTACCTCATGTCCATGGTTTAAAAAAGATTAGTTAACTTTCATGAATTGGTGGATTTTATTCTCTAAATGGTGAGCATCAGAGTCCAGTAGATGACTTGTGTGCCTTTTGAGTTTCCAGTTTGTTTAACATATTGTTCACTGGGATCATTTCATGAGATGCAGCATCTTGGTTTTGTAGATATGCTCTGGAAATATGTTTGTAAATGTTAATGAATAGTATTCTTGTGTGTATTAATTGTGCAGAGCTCTGAGCCCCCAGGAAGGGGCGCCATATAAATAAACTTTTGATTGTTTGATTTGTAAAAGTTCTTGGGGACAGCAGCATACTGCATGGGGTTTAAGTTAAGTTTTGCAGCCACTAACCAGTAGGGCTGGGCTACTGACTGGGAAAATCCACTAGCCCCACAGACATTTCCACTAGCCAAGCTAGGGTACTTTATGAAATGTTGCCTTCTCCAGTGCAAGCCCACAGGGCTAGTTAAATGAAAATTATACTAGCCTGAAACATAATCTACCATCATTTGGCTAGTGGGACGGGGCCAGTTTCCACCCCTGTACTGTCAGTTCCTACTGCAAGCATACTTGCTAAACAGTCTGACACACAGCAGAGAAAAGCAAATCCGGGTTAAAAGGTATGACAGTGCAATTTAGTGCAATTTTAAGATCGGAAAGGTTTGTTCAGGGACTATATGTGAGCAGGAATGTGTAAAAAGTCTTCAACAAGGGCACGCAAGAAGGCGGACAATTGCTAGGTGATTTCAGCTCTGCACACACTTGACCAATCTCGAAACCTGTAACTGTCTGCTGCTTTCTGGACTCTGCTACCTGCTATGGCAAAAACTTCACCTGTTTGCTCTTCTGTATATAGCATTTGCATTTTTTCATTGTTTTTATTAGACCCTGCCTGTCCCCTTGCCATACCGTCTTATCGGGCTAGTTACGATAATTGCCAAGCAGTAGCTGAGTTTTTGCTGCTGCCTGTCAGCTCGGTTCCTTAATGATTCAGTTTAACTGTTTTGTACCATCATAACGCTGCAGTCATAGCACAGCTTGGCTATTTGTGTGCTGTTGCTTAGTTTAGACTGGATCTTTCTTCCCACCACTTTGGTCTTCCTTTCCCACCATCTCAGCTAGTGAGCCTTCTTACCCACTGCTAACCCTTCGCTGTCCAGCTTGCCTCACTTACTCATGCCTTCCATTTTATTTGACCCTGGCCTGATTACCTGCATTTGAAACCAATCTCCGTACTATTTTTCTCCTTCTTTCACTCCTTATTTCACCCATGTCACTTTATGCTAAACATATTTCCACTTTTCCTTGGCCTCCTCTGCCTCCTGCCCTTGCACCCACCCCTTAAACTCTATGCCCCTTCTATCTCTCCCCCCTCCCCATCCTTGCTATCCCCTTTCACTCTCCTCTCTCCATCCTCCCTCTTTATCTCTGAGTCTTTCTAGCTATCCTGTAGTGCTGCATTCCCCCTTGCTAAACCTTGAATCACTTCATTGCTAATGCCTTCTGTCTCCCTCCTCCCTCCACCTCTCCTCCTCTCGCAGTACCAAATGGCAAAAAACACCCTAGTTTCACCTTTTTTCCTTCTACTCCTGCTTCTTGCTGGCGATGTTGAACTTAAACCAGGCCCCCCTTCCCCACCTGCTATACCAAAAGGTCTAAGCTTATTCCACCTTAATGCCAGGAGTCCCCTCCCCAAACTTGATGCCCTCAAAGTCTGGGTAGCGCAGTACTCCCCCAATATCCTGTGCATGTCTGAAACTTGGGTGTCCTCCAAGGTCCCTGACTCCTGCACTGTTCTTTCAGATTTCAACCTCTTCCATCAAGATCAAGGTAAGCGTGGCAGGGGTGTAGTTCTGATCATCTGTCAATCACTGTCCTGTTCCATCACTCACCGTGAAACTATCTTCACCTCTCATGAACTCACTGCTGTTAAACTCTCCCTTCCTTCCACTCTTCCAGTTTATGTCGGTGCATTGCATGCTTCCCCCAGCCTCTCTCCTGCCTCCCTGGTCAATAGCTTCGATTGCCACCCATGCCACCTTCCAGAGAGCTCATCCTCCTAGGGGATTTCATCCTAGATTGGCTCTCCCCCACATCCAAGCCCACCCACCATAAAATTGAATCACTGAACCTATTCCAGTTATTAACTGAACCCACCCATCTCAACCCAAGCTCCCAAAATCATTCCCTCTTGGACTGGGTGCTCTCCTCCCATCCTCACCGCATCATTGTCACTGGCATCCTTCCGGATGCCTTCATTGATTATTGCGTGACCTATTGTGTAAGGAAGGTGTGTCCCCTACACTTGGCTCCCAGATACATCTGGTATTGCCCTTCAAAGCACTTGACACGAGCCCCCTTTTCTGTAACCACACTGACGTGGACTGGTCTCCAGTCTTCTTCATCCCTGGCATTGAATTAGCCCTCTGCCTGTTCATTAGCACTCTGATGTGGGTTTGGAACTCCCATGCCCCCTCAAGAAAGCCTGGGTCAAATGCTGTCATCACCTCTGGATCACTGCTGACCTCATAGCCCTGTGAAAGTCCCAGGACTGAGCTTGGGCTTGTTTTAAATCCTCCCAGTCCAACCTCCAAATGTACAGATCACTTAGAAACTTATGTACCAAGGCAAGTCCACAAGGCAAAGGCCGAGTATTTAGAACTCTACCTTCAATTCACTCGTAATTCGCCCTCTGAATTCTGGAACGTCATCCACTCCCTTCTGGACCCCCTCACCCAGTCCACTCCCCCAGTCTTCATAGTGGATGGTTCACCACTCTCGGATCCCTCCTCTGTCGTGGCTGTTTTCAACAAATTCTTCATTATATGTGCACTCCCTGTCGATCCTCCATTTGTCCCAGCTGTCCCTTCCCTCCCTCTTCTTTCAGAGGATACCAATTCCTCCCCATCTCGCCTTAGGAAGTTTACTGGGCTCTAATGTCTCTCAACCCTGCTAAGTCCAGCCCAGATGGCCTTGACCCCAACCTTCTCTGTATCTCCACTCCTGCTATTGTCCTACTTCTCTTGCACCTTCACTTTTTCACCTCTGGCATGGTCCTTCTGGTCTGGAAGGTTGCTAATGTTCTGCCCCTTCACAAAGGTGGAGACCCCTCTTCCCCTAGAAGCTACTGGCCCATATCTCTTCTCCTCTCCCTAGCTAAGCTCCAGGAGTCCATTGTCTACTCCAAGTTTGCCGATTTCTTAACCTCCTCCGATACCTTATCCCTCATCCAATCTGGGTTCAGAAAATGTCACTCCACCACTTCCTTACTATTATGGATCATCAACTTCATCCTCTGTGGGATGGACTGGGGTCTCATCACTGCTGCCATCTTCATAGACCTGGCCAAGGCCTTCAATTCCGTGTCCCACTCACTCTTCCTAAACAAGCTGCACTCTGTAGGGTTAGCTGCTCCTGCCGTAAAATTATTCAGTTCCTACCTTACAGGTAGGCTACAGTCTGTACAGTTGGGAAATGTCCTATCGCTCCCTCACCCGATCTTTGCTGGGATTCCACAAGGATTAGTCCTTGGCCTAATCCTATTCCCTTTTTTCATTAATGGCCTTCTCTCCATCTGCTCAAACTTTTGCATACCTATGTTTGTGGATGACACGGTCATCTACATCTTTGGCCCTTCCACCTCTGGTGTCTTGGCCCCTCTCCAGCAAGACTTCTATAAAGTGCTCAACTGGTCTCACGCTACCCAACTAAAGGTAAATACCCCCAAAAATGTCTCAGTGGTTTTTGGCACCAGACAAAAATTAGCTGGGTTTTTGATACCATCAGTGTTTACCACTCCGTCAAGCACCCCCCTTGGTGTGGTTCCTACGCTCAAATACCTTGGGGTTTGGTTAGACTCAAATCTCAACTTCTCAATCCATATAGATGCTATTCACTCCAAAGTTTGTCTCAAACTTGGAGCGTTGTATCGAAACAAAGACTGCCTCTCCCTCCCTGTTTGCCATGATTTGATAACGAAAATGATTCTCCCGGTATTTGATTATGCTCACATTGTCTATGGTTCTGCTCCTGCTATATCCCATGCTAGACTTGACACTCTCTTTAATGCTTTCTGTCGCTCTGCCACAAACTCTCCTTTTCGCATACACCACTGCCATTTCTACTCCTCTCTCTCTATTTCTCCCCTACTACAGAGGTGCCTGGCCCACAGTCTAGCCTTTATTTCCAGATATTGGTTCAAAACCCTCCCATCCTATCTCTCCTCTTTTCTTTTCCCCAATATTCCTACCTCTGACTCTGTGCGCTTCAGTTATTCCTGCTCCTCCCTCCCCATCCCCACTGTTCTGCTGGCCAGTCGGCTTTCTCCTATTGCTTCCCTTTCCTCTGGAATCAACTCTCCTCTTCCATTCGTCTTACCTCTTTGTTCCCTGCCCTTAGGCACCTGCTCAGACTCACACCCAGTACTACTTGCTCCTGCCCCTAAACCTCTTAGTCTCTTTTTCATCCCCATGGTCCTGTACTAGTGAGTCAGTGGCTTCTATTTGCCCGCTTCACATTGGGCCTTATTACTGTGCTGCATTTGTTTATTTAGCCAAATTTATGTAAAAATGTTCACAAATTGTATTATGAACACGTGTCATTATGTAAATTATTGTTTCCCTTTGTTTGTAACTGTCTTCCTACTCCCTGGGTTGCACCTGGAAACGAGCCTCAGCTCAGTGTGCCTTTCCCAGTTACTACATTTTAAATAAAATAAAATGAATAAAATATGCTATTCAGAATAGTTATAGAGTTTTATAAGAAGAGACTGACAGAAACATGCTTTTGCCCCAGGATAATAGGTTATTCTTTATCAGTCTGCTGGGACCAAGCAACAGGGGTGTTCAAATCAAAACTTTTAGGACTTGCCCAGCCAAGACTGTAAGTTTTCACTTGCCCCTATTCATTACAATGGAATTAGCTCTCGTTTTGTGCTTGCCCTTCAAGGAAATTTTCTTACTCTGGACAGGGGGCAATATGATCTGCACATCCCTACAAACAAGCAAAAGCATGTCTCTGACAGTCTCTTATAGAACCCTATAACTAAGGGCTTCTCAAGGTGTGAAGGGCATAACAATGATTTATAGCTGCACTGTCAGGTTAATGGTAACTGAGCGTTTCCATAGACACATTTGTATAGTAGAGTGAGACAATAGAATCTCCTTCTCGTAGTGGAAGTAAGTATTAAGCCACGACAAAGGAGTGTTCTGCTGTGGAATTAATGCTTAGTTGGGGGGCACGAGGCCACAGGCTGAGTGCCTACAACCACCCAGCACTGCATTCATTCCACAGTAGAACACTCCTTTGGAGTGACTTAATGCACTTGTAACATGGCAAGTGTTGTGGGACATGTGCAGTATTGTTGGAAATCTATTAACTAGTGTGTAGGACATTGTTAAGAGGATGCAGAAAGGACACAGAGACAGGATTTCATCTAGGATTTGTAATTCAGTAAACTACGCTTCTGTGACAGGCAAAGCAGGCATGATACATTTTGGTTGCTGCTAACAAAAAAATGTATGCAACATTCATACAAGACTTGCTTTCTAAACTTGCTTATCATCACTCGGGTCTTGAACCTCTGTTTTTGTGTTAAGTCTTGCGCTATTTTAATTTACTTTTCGGATTTTATGAACTTTCGGGTGTTTGTGCTGTTTCGGCAGGATTAATCGAGGGGGGGAATATCGGTTGGGCTTTTCGGCTGTTACGGACCTGCGGTGGTGTTTCTGGAGTTTCCGACAGGATCCGTTTAGCGGAGGAACGTCGGAGGGGGCTTTCTTGTTATCTGCCCCCTCCTTTCAGTGTTCAGCTCCTGGATGAGTTCGGGGAAGAGAGCGGGAAGCCCTTCGGTCCAAGTGGATGTTTAAATTTACTCTTTGGGACCTTTTGTTGGACTGGAAAGTTCGTGGAGTCCTGGACTGTTTTGGAACAGGTGGCTCTGGGCTTTTTTGTCATTTTTTCCGTGATTAAGTGGCGTGTTCATTTTGTTGGGAATAGGGCTTGAAGAGCCCACTACTTCCACGCTATTCAGAACCCTGGTGGTGGATTCGGAATGGAGTGACATTGGATGGTTTGCCCTTCTTTCTTTCTTTGTTAGAACTCTAACCTTGACGCTATCTGATTTGGTTAAGTTTAAATCGTGAACAGCTCAGATTTCAGAGTGCTGAACGGCCCCGTTTGAGTAAGGTTTTAAAGTAACTGGCTGTGTAACTTTGGTTCAGCCTCTGTTTGTCAATTGCCGATAGGTGTCTTGATTTGGAGCTTTTGCTACGGCTGCAGGGGTTTTGGGGTATTTTCTTAGTCAGGAGCTGGCTGGGTACCCCACCCCTTGAACCACGAGGACTGCCACTTTTGTGGTACTCTTCGTGACTCTTTGGTAAGGGTAGCTTTGGAGTCCTTCAAGGATTACCTGTCTGGGAGAAACATGGGGCACGAGTCGAGCTGATTTTTCCTGACCAAATTTTACAGATTCCTGAACTACCTTGGTGAAACTTTGGACTTCTTCTGCATCATACCCAACTGTTTCCTGCCTGATATGGACATATTAATTTTAAGGAACTTGTTTTGGTTTGATTTATTTTATTTCTGAGTTTTGAAGTCTGATGATTACGGCTTTTGGACACTGGGGGTGAGAGGTCTTTGTGTCCTTTAGCTTTTTTAGTTTTGATTTATTTTATCTCCTTTTGCGAGGGAAGAACAAATAACATCTCCCCCCTTGTTGTGAGAGAACCTGAGAGGAGTTTTGTTCTTGTCCTCTGTTGTTATATCCTATAAGGGCTAGGCAGTGAGAGTGCCTTGTCCCTTTTCTTCCGTGGTGAGAGCAATCCGGGGTGGGTAACAGCTTAGGTTTAGACTTTTTCTTTTTTAGGTTATATCTATGGTTTTTGTTAAATTGACTGTTAATTAGTTTGTTGTGGCTTTTGGTTTATTTTATTTAAGTCGCAACATGTGCTGGCCTCTAGCCCCACGGTGGTGCACTATTCATCCTCCTCGCGCCGTCCTCCCTTTTGTCACTCCTCCTTCATTTTGATACCTACCAGCTGTAGAGCTCTGGGTATTGTTCATAGGAGAGGGGGGGGTTGTCGAACAGGGGTGGATGAATGAGCGGGTCCATCGTATCGGGGTAGTCAGGTCCAGGAGGCGCCCTGGGGCGAAATGGAGTCCAGATCGAGGTTCTCCCTGTCTGGTAGCCATACCTAAGGGCACCACAGAAATTAGTGGGCAGATAGGCTTGACAACCCCCGAAGTTTGTCCAACTTGGGCGGTGTTATGCAATGCCAGGTCTGTTAGGAATAAGACCGCTATTATTGCCGATCTTGTTGGTTCGGCTGACCTGGCTTGCATCACCGAGACCTGGCTGGATGAAAACTCTGGCCCTACTTTGGAGGCCATGATTCCGGCCGGGTACTCGGTGATACACCGCCCGAGATTGGACCGCAGGGGCGGGGGGGTTGCAGTCTGTTTTAAGATGGAATTGGGTCTCACGAATGTGGTAGTCGGTGAGACTGGGTCTTTTGAGTGTACAGTCGTAGCAGGTGTAGGCGTTCGAATCGTCCTCATCTACCGTCCACCCGGAGATGGGAGACGCTTCTTACAGGAAAGTAACAGATCATAAATGGGTATCGTTGAGTCGGCAGGTTGATGGTTCTGGGTGACTTCAACGCCTGGTCGTGTATGAACTCTCAAACTTGGGTAATGACTTCCTCCAATTGATGTCTTCTTTGGGCCTTACAGGGGTTTCCACTGCTACGCATAAATCTGGACACTCTTTAGATCTAGTTTTCCTTCTAGGGATCAACGCATCCGACATGGGGGTGGAACCAGTCGCCTGGTCTGATCACCACATCGTGAGGTTCAATTTTTGCACCCCCCTGAGAAGACCAGCCCCTGTGGAGATGGTCAGGTACCGCCCATTACGGAACGTTACTCCACAAGGTCTAGCGGCGGTCCTTGACCTCTCATCCTTCGGTTCGGTGAGCAATGGCCCAGAAGCATTGATGCTGGCCTATAATAAGGCCATCATGACGGCTCTGGATTCTATTGCTCCTGTTCGTGAGCGCCCCCGATCCCTTCGCCCCGGAGCCCCATGGTTCGATGGGACCCTGAGGGAGATGCGGAGACAGGGGCGAAGGTTAGAGCGTCGCTGGCGCAGGTCTGCCCTTGATGCCGACCACTCTAGATTGATGGAACATTATGTTAACTATCAATCTGCGATCACCCATAAGAAGGCAGAATTCCTGTCCAGGAGATTGCAGTTGCTCAGAATCGACCGGCTCAGCTGTTCGAACTGTAGACAGACTGTGCAGCCCAGCCTGCCTGCATGTTCAGAAAGCTTTTCATAAGCAGAGTGCGATGAGCTCGCCGATACTTTGCAACTAAAGTGGCGACATCAGGAAGAACCTGGGTCCGTAAGCTCTGTGGGTGAAGCTTTTGGACAGCACGAGATGACAGTGCCTCATTTCTCCTGGAGTTCCTTCGCACGACCTGAGTTCGTGGACATTATGAGGATCATCCACTCTATGCGCCCACAAGTTGTGGCTTGGATCCCGGTCCGACTCCCCTCATCTTGGGTTGTTTAGACACTATTGGTCCGGTCCTGGCGCAAATAGTCTGGTGCTCCTTGGAATTAGGTGAGTTTCCCTACTCCTTGAAAGAGGCTGTGGTAACTCCTCTCTTGAAGAAAGCTTCCTTGGACCCGGACTCTTTTTCTAGTTATCGACCTATCTCTAACCTCCCCTTTATTGGGAAGGTTATCAAGAAGGTCGTAGTGGTTCAACTGGATGACCATTTAACCATCCATAATGTCTACGAATCCTTCCAGTTGGGCTTCCGTAAAAGACATAGCACCGAGATTGCGCTGGTTCGGGTGTTAAATGATCTTCTGATGGCGAGGGATCAGAAGAGACGTTCCATTCTTGTTCTTCTTGATCTCTCTGCAGCCTTTGACACAGTGGACCACATGGTGCTATTAGCTCGCCTGGGGCAAATTTGTGGAATGTCTGGAACCGTTTTGCAATGGTTCACGTCATTCCTTATCGGAAGATCGCAGAGAGTTGTGTCAGGGATTTTTTCCTCTGACCCAATCCCTTTGTTGTGTGGAGTGCCCAGGGATCCGTGTTGTCGCCATGTTGTTTGCTGGTGTATATGCTGCCCTCGAAGTATCATTAGCGATATGGGCTGAGGTTTCACTGCTATGCGGATGATACCCAGCTCTATCTGTCTTTTGCACCCGACCAGGATGGAGCTCTCTCGGTGTTTAACAACTGTCTGAGGGAGATCCAAGACTGGATGGATTCTAGTTGGCTAAAGTTGAACTCGGAGAAAACAGAGGTGCTGGTAGTGGATCCTGGTGGTCGGGTGGTGAGGCCGGGTATCGGTGCTCCATCTGGAATTATTCTTGGTGGAGTATCTATGCCGTCCTCAGAATGGGTGCGTAGCCTTGGATTTATTCTTGACGAAAGGCTGACTCTCAAAGCTCAGGTGTCAGCCGTTGTCAAGACTTCCTTTTATCATCTTAGGAATATTGCCAGGGTTAGGCATCTTGTTCCGTTTGACTCCCTGCCTACTTTGGTTCACGCTTTTGTATCTTCACGCTTAGACTATTGCAACGCCCTGTACTTTGGGCTTTCTGGGGTTGAAATCCGTCGCCTACAGCTGGGGCAGAACGCTGCAGCCCGGGTTTTGACTGGGACAAGTCGGTTTTGTCATATCACTCCCGTGCTGCGTGAACTGCACTGGCTGCCTGTGCGGTGGCGGATCACCTTTAAAGTCATTTTGTTGACTTTTAAAGCCCTTCACGACCAGGGTCCAGCCTATCTGAAAGACCTCCTGGTGCCTTACTGCCCTGACCGATCACTCCGCTCGGCCGACATGGGGTTGTTAGAGATCCCAAGAGTGAGTTTAAAATCTTCTGGCAGCAGAGCATTTAGACATGCTGCACCCACTTTTGAACTCTCTACCATGTCGTTACGCAGTGCACCTCCGCGGGAACCTTTTAAAGGATTTGAAAACTTACTTGTGGAGTATGGCTTTTTAGACAATTAAGTTAGTTATTAATGCTTGGATTTTATTATCAAATATTTCATCTTGTTGTATGCTGATTTTATGTACATGTGTTGTTTTATGTAGTGTTTGAATTGTTTTAAAGTTGTTCAGCACCTTGGTATACTGAAAGGTGCTATACAAATAAAATTATTATTATTATAAAATTGTTAGAATCCTTAGAAATATCGAAATATGGTACTCGAGAAACACCGTGAACTATTCTGAAACTATCTACTGCTGCATTGTGGGTAAAACCACTTACCAGACAGTTACTTTGGAAATGCTTCCTGCAATCAGTTCATACGCAATATTACCATTTAGTACTGATTTTGTTTTCTACACGATACTCCTATTCAGAGTATGTAGTAAGTACAGCTGTACATTAATATTAACATCGTCACTGACATTTGAGAGTATTGAAGCGCTACTATTGGGACAGTGTGTATTATCCAAACGAGAGTGAATTTTAGTGAGATTTAGTGACGGTCCTGTGGGTGGGTGAGCAGAGACAGTGTTTGGAGGTTTAACTGGTAATGTGCAGTACTACTGCAGGTACTGTGCATTACTAGGGAATTAATGCATGACTAATTTTTTTTTTCTAGCCAATGACAGCACTCGAGTTTGTGGATTAGTGCTCTGCCATGTTGCAATTAAAAATAGAATACAGAGCTAAGTTGAGTGGTTGTACGATGTGAAAATTGCACAGCCTTTTTTTGTCAACGTAATTTTATTGAATTAATAAAATCATAACAATAACTTCATGTAGAACAATGAGAACAGTGACATCCAAACTGAGTAAAGTCATAAGAGAAATACAGTTTTAGTAATTTTTAAAGATTGCCCCTTATTACTTCATATTTTTGTTTTTTATGTTCTCATTAGATAGTTTTCTGCCTAATGGTACTAGGTGTGATGTGAAAAGCAGTGCTTTACCTGGAAGCAGACATATGTAGATCTTACTTCAAGAGGGCTCTTGCAGTAGGTAATAACATGTAGGACTGGCGTCAGGACCGCACAGAGACTTTTTCCAGCATAGTCTGACAGGGAACTGCCCACCAGACGTCACGTGACTGACGTCAGCATGACTCTATATAGTGGGCGGTCCCCACGTCCGCCCTCCAGTTCTTTCCCGCCGTCGACCTGCACACCATCGGACCGACTGAAGCTGGTTGTCACCGTATAGAATGCCACTTCGGATGAGTATTTGCTTGTTTGTATATCTTTATTTTTTATCAAAGTTTGTATGTTGTCCTCTTCAGATCCGCCTAAAAACAAGTACGGTTTGTGCGGGGTTCAACTGCTGCACAAAGATCAACATTCCCTGTGTCTTTTCTGTCTTTGGCCTAGCCACAAGGTCAAGGATTGCGAGGCCTGCACTCACTTTAATCAGGACACACGGAAGCGACACCAGCAAGCCCTCGAAGCCCATATCCTGAAAGAGAAGATGGTTTCCATGGAGCAGGAGTTAAAGAAGCGAAGAGTGAGTTTTTCTTGCCCGTGGACCCTCGTAAAAAGAAGACGGACAAAGAGAAACACAGGGAACAGGAGCATTCCCACCCTCCATCAAAGATGCCTGCGGGCCCTTAGTCGGAGGACGGCCTATAATGAAGGTAGAATGCCGCCAACCATGCCTCGCTCCGCTATCTGAGCAAATCTTGGTCCCTGCTGCCACTGGCCTCGGTGATAGCAGGACCATCGGGTTCTTCCGAGGCCGCCGCTGCTCTTAGGCCATTACCACCCCGGGCCCTAAGATGGCTGGCACGACTGGTAAGTCACTGTGCAGCTCCTCCGACGAATGCCTGGTCGGGGTTGATAAGTCGGGAGCCGGCTTCTCTGACTCCTGTGCAGCCCAAGTCGAAAGCTGATCATCGGCCCCTCCGACGATCGCCTGACTACTTCGCATCAGTCAGGCTCTGCTGTGACGTTGCCGGACGATGGTTCCATCCAGGTCGGAGATCTGGGTTCTCCAACGGGTGCACCTCCTGCGCCCTCGTCGTCTGACCTATCAGAGCTTCCCTCGCTTTCGTCAGTCTGCAAGCTCCGATGCAAGTTCACCTTTCATTGGGGGTTCCTGACAGTAGTAGGCCACCCGGACTTACTCTGGCTCCTATGCCACCTTTGGGCAACGCCCGCCCCAACTCCTCAACAGTCGCTGGTATCCTTGTCTCCTTCAGGTCCACTGTCGGGTATCATTCCATCAGGTGCACTGCAGATTTCTGTGACGGGACACCTCACGAGAGCCCCTTCGTCAGGGATTTCTTTCCCTTCGGGGATAGCGGCAGGCCCATCAGGTCTCCCTCCATCGGGTCCGCTATTTGGTCTTCCCCCATCAGGGTCGCCGTCAGCCCTTCCACCGTCGGGGCCGACGTAGACTTCCCTCCGCAAGGGCCGCCGACGGGCTATCCCCCAGCGAGACATCATTCAGGATATCCCACGTCAGGTATTTCAATTTATCCTCCATTGGGACGCGTTGGGTTATCCATCGTCAGGCCATATGTCTCTCCATCAGTATGGCCTCACGTCAGGTTTCCCTTCCTCAGCCTGTCATCCATCAGGGTATTCTCCATCTGCCATGACGCCGGACTATTCCTACCATGGCTACCCTGGTTCCTTTTCTTCACCAGGTTACCCTCATTTTTCCCCTCACCAATTTGGAGGGCAGGGTACTGGTTTCTCTCAGTTTTCACCTCCTCCCACTCTACCTCAGCAACCACAGGTGGACTTCCGGGAAATTCTTAACTCCTGGTGGTCAGCGACCAGGATTCAATTGGTCTCTGAGCTGGACAGCAGGCATCCAGCACCACCGATTGTTAGCCACCCAGCTCCTCCACCTCGGGCGCCTTTGCCGGTATACACACGTCCTCCTACGTCAGATCGTTCGTCCGAGCCGATGATTCATCTGACGCCGGATGTTGTCACCAGGGAGCCAGATCCTCCGATTTCAGAAGTCCTGGAGGATTCCAGGGATTTTGAGCCAGATTCAGATACCTCAGACGATTGCTCGGGATTAGTAACCCCTCCCCATGAGGATCCGGTCCCTCGGGAATCCCCAAGTCCCCACCTGATGATCCCTCCTTTGTGGACCTCCTCAGGCAGATGGTGGAGGCCCAAGGGTGGAAGTCAGAGGCTCTGGACCCTAAAAGGCATAAGTTAGCAGAGCACCTGGACTTCCCCTGACACGAGTCCGATGCTCACCCCACCCTGGCTGGAACCACATGAGGATTTAGCTTCAACCATTTGGCAGAGACCCTCCTCTATCCTGGCTACAGCTAAGCTGACCGGGTCCATAGGACATCTGAGGGAAAAGATCATCTGAGCGCCCATCCTAAGATGGACTCAGTGGTCATTACAGCGGCCCATGATAGATCCGCTAAGCCACAACATCTTAGCACCTCCCCTCCCGATAAGGGATCTAAACAAATGGATCAGTTCGGGAGAAAAGTTTACTCGTCTTCAACTCTGGCAGTACATGCTTTGAACTGTGTCTCGCACATGCTGGAATTCCAGAAGACATTGTTTTGTCAGCTTGAACTGGACGTCGAGGCCTTACTGGACTCGGACTCCAAGACAACCTTGGCTACTACTTTAAAAATGGCCAAGGTGGCTGGATGCCATTCATTACGTGCCACCTATGATGCGGTGGATTCCTCCGCTCAAGGTATGGCCACAGCTGTTAGCCTTAGACGATATTCTTGGGTGAGAGTATCTGGTTTAGCCTCTGATGTTCAGTTGGCTATCCAAGATGCCCCTTTTTAGGGGATCTGTCCTGTTTGGCGGGGATGCCCAGGACATCATTACTAGTCTGCAGGATAAAGGCACAGCTCTTTGGTCGGTCCATACTATGTACCGTCCGAAATCACAACAACAGAAGCATCCTTTTCGCCAGCAAAACAAATGCCAGGCGAAAACTTAGCAAGTGCCCAAATGCCAGTTTAAGTGCAGGGCTCCCACTACCACCGCTGGCCCCCATGCTGAGTCCCAAAGAGCTGCGGGCGTGGCCCTCCCTAACCCTCCCTCCCACTCCTGACTCGGTGACTGCACCACCTCCTCCTCCTCCTTCTCCTTCTCCTCCTCCTTTGGACGAGCAGGTGGGCGGAAGATTCACAAGGTACCTCGGAGGCTGGGAGTCCATCACGTCAGACACTTGGGTGCTCCAACTGATAAGACTTGGTCACATTCTAGAAGTTCGAGAAAAATATCCAGATACTCCGCCTATATTTTCTTATTACCCATGGGTGCACATCCCACTCTTAAGGTAGGAAATCAGGGCTCTTTTTCTCAAAGAAGCGATAGAGCCTACTATACTGGTAAACCAGACAGGGAAGGGATTTAATCCCATTTCTTTCTGGTTCCCAAGAAGACGGTATTTCTGCCCGCAACTGGATCTTAGCCCTCTGAATATCTACATAGAATACAAGAGGTTCAGAATGCTGTCATAGCAAAGCCTGCTGCTCCTTCTGGCCCAGGGCCAGTGGCTGTGTGCTCTGGACATGAAGGATGCGTATTTTCACATTCCTGTTTTTGGCCCTCACAGGAAGTTCCTCAGGTTCTGTTTCCAAAGGGAGCATTATCAGCTCAAAGAGCTCCCTTTTGGTTTGTCATCCTCCCCGTGCGTTTTTACCAAATGCCTGGCGATCGTGACGGGGACACGTTGTTTTTCCCATATCTCAACAACTGGCTTCTGGCAGCTCTGTCAAGGGTAGAGTTGGAGGCTTCCCTCTCAGCTACCCTGCACCTTTTCCACAGGTTGGGTATTTTAGTCAATTACCCCAAATCTCAGCTGGTCCTGTCCCAACGACTCCAGTTTATTGGAGCAGTTTTAGACACGGTGCAGGGCATGGCCTTTCTCCCCCTGGACAGGGCAGATACCCTGGTGGGTCAGGCCATGATGGTTTCTTCCACTCGTCATATCTCGGTCAGAGCAGTTCTCCGTCTTCTTGGCCTCATGGCAGCGGCTATTCCCACGGTCCCTTTGGCCAGATTCCACATGTGGGTTATGCAATGGACTCTGAGCTCTCAGTGGGATCAGAAGGAAGACAGTCTAGATTGCCTGACTCTAATCTCCGCCCCACTGCAACGAGACCTGTTGTGGTGGCAGGACCCCAGCAGTCTTTTGCGGGGGGAGCCCCTTTCCAGGCTCCTTTCCACCCCCAAGTTCTAACCACTGATGCATCGATGCAGGGTTGGGGTGCTCATCTGGGACACCACAGAACCCAGTGTTTGTGGTCCCCTTTGGAATCGCACTTGCACATCAATGTGCTGGAAATCAGGGCAGTGCTGTATGCTCTTCAAGCCTTTCAGCACATACTTCTTCAAGCCGTCCTTTTGATTCAGATGGACATCATATGCATAGTGTTGTTTGTTTGTTTAAAACTTTATTTTTATACAAGAACATTTGATTAGTGCCAAAAACACTGTTTACAATCAAGTCCTGTGAAATAGTTTCACAAATAAACATTCAAATACACATACATACAGACATAACTAAAATAAATAACATTATCCATAACATACACATTAATTCTGCAAATATTCAAATAATTTATCTTTAAAACTAGACAAGCTAACTATATTTTGCAGGTATTTTGGCAATTTATTCCACGATGAAGCAAATCTATTTTATAATTTCATTTCCCCAACTTTACTACAATATTTGAGTATTGGAATTCTATTTTCTGAATTTCTTGTACAAAAACTTTGGCTATAGTGTGGTACATCAACATACAGGGGGGCACTCACTTGTATCCCCTTTGCAGGGAAGTGATGCGAGTCTGGAATTGGGCAGTTCTGCACAACATCTGTCTGAGAGTGGTTCAAGTCCCAGGTGTGCAAAACATTCTCGCAGACAGTCTAAGCCAAACCAGGGTAAGGGTTCACGAGTGGGAGCTGAAATAAGCGGTGATAGATCACATCTTCGACCTGTGAGGTCATCCAGAGGTGAATCTGTTCGTAGCCCCATCAAACGCAAAACGTTTCAAGTTTTGCTCGCTTGTTCCTGGGCCTGGTGTTTTCTGGCTAGATGCACTGTCACTCTTTCGGACAGTGAGGTTTCTGTACGCATTTCCTCCCTTTCCACTGTTGCAGAGAGTGTTGACCAAGCTTCAATTGGACTGGGCTCACATGATTTTGATAGCTCCGTTATGGCCTTGACACATCTGGTTCCCCCTGCTTCGGCGTCTAGCGGTGGAACCTCCAAGTCCCCTTCCTGTGTCGTACAACCTTCTCACTCAGGAAAAGGGCACCCTGGTTTATCCGGGACTGAAGTCCCTTCATCTTTATGTGTGGCTCCTCAGGACATTGCTGCTTCATGGTTTGGGGTTTCTCCCAGGGTAGCTCAAATTCTGGTGCAAGTTAGGAAACCATCCACCAGAACTACCTATGCAATGAAGTGGAAGCGCTTCCCTATTTGGGCCATTGCCAAAGATCTGGACCCTTTTTCATGCCCCACTCCTCAGGTTATGGAGTACTTGCTTCATCTTTCCGACCTGGGCCTGAGTTATTCCTCATCGAACATGCATTTAGCAGCCGTCTTGGCCTACCGTGATCTGGTAGGTGAAAGACAATGTCTCAGAGGTCTCCAAAACCTTTTTGAAAGGTATTCTGCACCTGAAACCCCTGGTGCGAAATCCTGTGCCACCGTGGGACCCTAATTTCTTGTTAGAAAAATTGGCTTTACCTCCCTTTGACCTGACAAGCTCTTGTGAGTTACGCTTTTTGTCCTGGAAAGCGTTATTTTTGGTTGCTGTTACTTCAGCTCTTTGAATTTCTGAGCTTCAGGCCCTGATGTGCAAGGTGCCTTATTTGATTTTTCACAGAGACCGGGTGGCTCTGCGTACAAATCCTGTGTTTTTGCCTAATGTCGTGACAGAAACTACCCTTAATCAGTCTTTAGAATTGCCGGTATATTATGTCGACCATTACATTTGGGATGAGGCCATCCTGCATACATTGGATGTGCACAGGATCCTTTGCTACTATACGAACTGGACAAAAGATGTCCGTAAAATGGATCAGCTTTTTGTTTCTTTCGCACCAAAGAGGGAGGGTACCGCAGTTTCCAAACAATGTGTATCCACATGGCTGGCAAACTGCATTACTTTCTGTTACCAGAAGTATGGTAAGGTCCTTCCAGGTTAAGATAAAGGACATTCTACCAGGGGTATGACTGCTTCCACAGCCTGTTTCAGGAATGTTTCTGCTGCAGATATTTGTGCTGCAGCAACGTGGAGTTCTGTCGACACTTTCACAAAGCATTACAGCTTGGACATTGCCTCTAGGCGAAGGGCTGGTTTTGGCCTAGCAGTCCTCCAAGGACTCTTGTCCTAATCTCCTTAGTTGGTGATACTGGGTTATGTTTCCAGCCTCCCTAGTGTTTCTATTGTCCGATGGACACTTCACTGCTTGGGACTCAGTCCTACATGTTATCTACTGCAAGAGCCCTCTCGAGGTAAGATTGCACAGTTACGTAAGAACTTACCATAACAGTAGATCTTCGAGAGCGGCTCTTGCAGTAGGTAGTATTTTTCCCACCCACCTTCCCCCATTTTCTACCTGGGGGTTATTTTCATGCTCTTTCTCCACAAAGCTATCTCTTTTGGGAATTCAGGAGCCTCTTTTTCTTCTCCTGTCACTTACCTTTTTTGGTCTCCAGTGGGAGAACTGGAGGGCGGACGTGGGGACTGCCCACTATATGGGGTCACGCTGACATCAATCATGTGATGTCTGGTGGGCAGTCCCCCGGCAGACTATGCTGGCAAAAGTTGCCGTGCGGTCCTGACACCAGGGGGCGCCAGTCCTACATGTTATTACCTACCGCAAGAGCCTCTCTCGAAGATCTACTGTTATGGTAAGTTCTTATGTGGCTGTACTTTCTGTTCATCTCACTACATCACCAGGCTATGACTTTACTCATTGTTACATCACAAGCCATGTATCACAGAGATCATATATACAAAACTAGAGAGATCATCAGGTGATCCCTCCATTCATTTGCATATTATTCCTATAGACATAGTATAGGTCACTTGCATATGGCAGCATGAAAGCTCCTAGTACTCCACATGATGTCCCTTCTACGTTTTATGTATAGGATATCTATGCTTTGCTGCCTGATTGGTAACATACTATATACCACAAGTTACTAATCAAGCAGCAGGAGATTGGCTCTTCTTGGTCAGTTGTGATGCCACAGTCTGTGAGGTCACAATCAGCCTCCAGATAGAGTGCAGTGCCACACATCATACCTAGCACTCTAAATAGCAAAACAGGAAAAGAAAACAATACTTTAGATATAAGAAGTGATGGCCAGCTACTTCTGAAAGGTACTTTAAATTCTAAGATGTACGCTAGCTTAGAATCTGTCAGTTTTAAGTTTCAGGGTAGTTACAGTAATGATCGGCTGATACCTACTCTGGGAGCCTGTTTCCAATATCCACCACTTGTTCCATGAAGTAGAGATATTTTCCTTGCATGTTAATTTTTTCAGTGGCATTGTGCGTCCCCTTGTCCTCTTATCCTTGCCAGGAGTAGAAATAGGAGAACAAATCTGGTGTGATAGGTGGAATACCAACACTTTAAATTTGATATTCTGTCTCAGTATCTGGTTGTAAGCTTGTGTTGTGTTTGCAAAAGAAATTCACTCGAGCCTTCAGGTTTCTTCTAAGAGTTTATTGCGGTTTATTCAGCTTCACATGCATGTTCATTCTTTTCATCAATATTGGAGCTGCTTATTCAATTTACATATGGTGTTTATATAAAGAATTGTTAACTTGAAACAAGTTAACACCCTATTATAAGCCAATCATGTAACAAAATAACATATTAACTCATTCCTTCCTGATGACGCCATATGGCGTCATCAAAAAACATACCTCTTTTTCCTGACGATGCCATATGGCGTCCTAAATCATTTGCTGTAGTGCCTGATGATGCCAATTGGCATCCATATCTTTCTCTTGGTGCAGCTCAAGCATTTGTTTACATTTGATGAATTGAGTTGTACCAGCTAATAGGGGACATCGTACCCTTACTGATTTTACCTAATATAATATGTGTTCCCATTGGCTATTTTTGAGAAAACAAGCCTTAATACATAAATAAATAAATTTAATATTTTTGCATGTGCTGTGAAAATGTATTGTGTTCATTCTGCCATTAGTTTGTATCAGTAACAACAAATCATCTTGTTTTAGTGTAACATGTTAAGCTGATCAGGTTTACACTATAATTAATTTCATAATTTACATTTTTTTTTATTCGAGCAATCCGATTGGCCGTCACCACTTTGGTGTATTTATTTGTCTTTTGGGGTATTTTTCTACAATAACATGTTGTCACTCATATCATGATTATTATAACTATTAGTCCATTTATACCACTAAGTGAACTGAATATTTCTGTATTTAAAAATCGAGCTCTGTGATTGGTCGATTTTCTGACATCATCAGTTCTAAATTTAATTGGTATAAAAGGATTGTCTTAGATGCAGGCACCATCCCCCTTATGAAGCCTTAGTTGTCAAAGCACCAGGGAACCTGCACGCAGATCTTTTGTTGTGCCTTCCACTATTCTATTCAATGTGTGTGCCTGAAATGTTAGACTAAATCCTTATTTAGCATTCAAGCAAAAACTCGTATTTTTTTACAACTGTCACTGGAGGGAAACTGGCTATCTGGGCTCTGGAGTGTACAGTGATTTTTTTTTTTGATGTTTCAGTTAGGGGTCACAGCCCTCACCTGTACCTGCCCTAGCTCTGTAGCGCGTCACCATTTGGTCATATCGATTGGTTGCCATGCTTGCTCTATGCTTATTGTACACGTCACTATTTCCATTAACCAGTAAGAGTGCACACTGGTGCAGGAAGAGCATGGTGACTGGAACCTTAGATTCAAGATGGAGGTGCTGCTCTTATCCTAAAATACTCACTTCATTGCAGTGCCAAAACCTCGATTTGTAATCTGTATTTACTTTGTTTTTAATTTTATTTATGATAGAAGTTTTCATAGTTGTCACTTTGTTCATTTTGGGATCATTTCTGGTCATCCTGTGTGATCACATCTTATGGATCCGGCTGGCATTCCTGATGGGAGAGAGAGTTTCTTGTGCATGTACTAGATGTGGTCACGTGAATTCAGCACCTTTTGTTACTTTTTAAAGAGTTTATGTTCGAATTATGGCTATGTTAAAATCTATGTGGCATGTTGCTCCCTGCATTATGGATGATAAGTGGGTTAGGGTCAGTAGCAGGTTTGTCTCATGCTCTGCACTTGAGTTTTCTCCCTAATACACAGTTGCTGATTGTTTAAAATGAAAAAATAATGGTGTTGTCTTCAACTTATCTGGCATCAGTCCAGCCCCAATCCCTGATGCATGGTAAAGGCCAAATCAGTTTTGAATCCCTCCACAGTCACTGGTGTTGTCCATCGATTCATATGACGTCAGTCCAGACTCAACCTCTGATGCACTGGAAAGTGTTCTTCAGGTTAAAATCCCTCCACAGCCACTTGTAAGATCTAGCTCCTTACCATGCATCAGTCGAGCCCCAAACTGTAGTGAATAGTGAATAGTGAAGTGCGTTTCAGGTTCATATCCCTCCTCAACTGATGGTGTTGTCCATTGACTTACCATGCATCAGTCCTGACCAATCCCATAATGCACTATGAAGTGCATTTCATGTTCAAAACCCTCCACATCCACTGGTGTAGTCCATCAATTCATATGACATCAGTTCAGCCCCAATCTGTGATGCACTGTAAAGTATTATTCAGGTTCAAATCCCTCCACAGCCACTTGTAAGATCTGTCTCCTTATCATGTGTCAGTCAAGCCCCAAACTGTAGTGAACAGTGAAGTGCATTTCAGGTTCAGATCCCTCCACAGCTGATGGTGTTGTCCATTGACTTACCATGCATCAGTCCAAACCAATCCCATAATGCACTGTGAAGTGCATTTGATGTTCAAAACCCTCCACTTCCACTGGTGTAGCCCATCAATTCATATGACATCAGTTCAGCCCCAATCTCTGATGCACTGTAAAGTACTCTTCAGGCTCAAATCCCTCCACAGCCACTTGTAAAATCTCAGGCTCAAATCCCTCCATAGACACTTGTAAAATCTATCTCCTTATCATGCATCCATCGCGCTCCAAACTGTAGTGAACAGTGAAGTGCATTTCAGGTTCAGATCCCTCCACAGCCAATGATGTTGTCCATTGACTGATCTGGTGTCAGTCCAGCCCCAACCTCTGCTGCACTGTAAAGTGCTGTTCAGGTTCAAATCCCACCAGAGTCACCAATTTAGTCCATCTGTTCATCAGTCTTCAGTCCAACCTTTATCTCTGACACTCTGTAATGTGCATTACTGATATGGATCCCTCCTCAGTCACCATGGTGGAGTCCATTGTGCACATCAAGATTCATTCAACACTACCCTCAGATGCACTGTAATGTTCTATTCACGTTGAATCACTCCACAACCACTTTAGTCCCTTGTGCTCATAATGCTTCAGACCATCCCTTACCTCTGATGCACTGTGATGTGATCAGTGCCAGTGTATGACTTATACAGTCCATTCAAATGAAACATAGCACACAGTATACACATGCACCAATGATCATCACTCCATGGTGCAGGCATACCCACACTCCTTCCCACTCACACGGTGCACCATACTGAATGTTGCAACATATCACGTGTGTATGCAGGCAAACCATGTGACACAGCACATAGTACACAACCTTTACAGGTGCCCATGTCATCACCCTGTATGTGTACTCACAACGTTTCTGCATGGCATATGAACACCATTACCAGGTGCAGGCAGCCCACCTGCTTCCCTACAACATAGTATACCTCCAGGATGGGTGCCAATTCATGATGCAAAATGACTGCAGTGCCTATGAGCATCATTCCTTGGTACAGGCACACCACCCCTTCCCACTGACACAGTATACCCCAAATTACCAGTGCCTTTTCAGCAATTTTATCATCCTATATATATACCCATAATGTCTACAGTATCTGTTAGCACCATTATTATATGCATACAGCCCCTCTCATTTCCACAGAACATATGAAGTGCATCTGATCCTGTATTATGAATGCAGGACCCCCCACCACCACCACCACTAACACACAGTGCTTCATCATACAGTCATTCCCTCACCATAAACCATCCCATAATACAACCCCAAAAAATAAACTATGCCAAGAAATTAAATACACAGATTTATGTAACATGATGTTTACTGAACGATGGGAACCTTTACATGAACAACATCATGCTTCATTTACAGTATGATAAAGCAAACAGCACAAATAAAATACAGTTTCCTATACTTATTATGGGATTTTATTACAAAAATAAAATAAAATAGTTTATTTCAATGAAATTACACATTTTAACTACAGCAAATATGCAATTAATCATAGAGAGACCTCTAGCACTAACAAATGTCTCCATTTCCCATGTCAGCTCACTGACCCACACAGAAAGTGTTCTTCCTATTTACATCACTTGACCTCACAAAGCACTTCCTTCCTGCATCACTTTCTGATATGTCCTTCTAAGGTAATGTGTGAATATATTCTTACTAAACTAGGGGAAATACAAAAAAAATCATAATCAGATTCATAAACTAAAACCAGTGGATAAGAAGAATCATACACTGCAAAATTCCAACCAGTGGAGTGGAACAAAAAACTCAAACTGTAATAACAGGAGATTCAGATATTGATTTCTGACTAAAAAAAATGGTAAAAAACTAGCAAAATTTATATTTAGACAATGACAGATGTTTACTGTATATTTTTAACAATTTTAATCAACAATTTTACAGAAATTTAATATTTTTGCATGACTAAGTAAACAGAACATAATTATAGTTAGATAAAATCATCAGAATTTATTAAAATATGAAAACAACCTCACACCACATTAAATCCAGTTAAATAAACATTACCAAACCTCACTCATTTTCAAAAACTTTTTGCCCTGAAAAACTTTTCTTTTTACAGTTTTAAAATTGGATGTATGGTTTTTAAGATACGTAGGTTTAAGCACAGTGTGTTTGCATGAATGCTGCAGATCTAAAACCCCTTCAGGCACACAGGTGTTCTAGCAGCAGGCAGAGAGTACCTGAACATTCTAAGTGACAATAGGATAGAATGAGTTAATCTTAGGGTGTGGTGAATTTTACTCAAAACATAGGTATTACCTCATATCTTGTACAACCTCATAGGTATTTACTACATTTCTTGCACAACTCCCTCTGTTGCACACCTTCCTTAATGAGTGTATACCATTCTGATAAGTTTATTATAAGACATTTGGTGTTAAATGTTGTGAAATGTAAAGTGTTGTGAAATTATAAGGTCATCACAAGACATTTATTTATTGGAAACAATCGGAATTACAAACCTTTGAGTCACAGACTCTTTTGCAAAGGCTCCACGTCGGTTACAAAGGGTGGAGGGAAGACAGATACAGTAGAGAACATACTTGAAACAGACAGAATATACATAACAAAATCACAGGAGTATTCCAGGCAAAACTTAATGACTGATAAGGAAGTTGGCTGCAATCTTAGGTTACCCAGGCAGGGATTTGGTGAGTTACGTGGGGCCTTGTGGAGACCTGAGTCAAAGAGTAGGGGAGGGAGGGCATTCATCTGGGTGAGCAGAGTTAGCCGCGAGTCACATATGGCTCTTTCAAGGAGGTGAGCTTTGAGGTCTGTTTTAAATTGAGAGATGCTGTGGGTCTGTGCAAGTGAGTGAGGTAACGCATTGAGCCAGAGAGGCTCGGTATCGGAAGGATCTTTGCCCTAGAGAGGTTCTACATTGAGGTACAAGGAAGGGAGCTTGCGGAGAGTCTCGTGTGCATCCAGTGAGGTGCAGAACTGATTAAGGGAAAAGTCCGGCCAGGGGCTAGGTGAAGGTGTATTTTTTAGGATGCAGGTGTGGAACTGTAATCGATGTTGGAAGTTTAGCCAGCCAGATAAAGCATAAAGATCACAGGTGTGGGTTAGCCTCTCAAACCAGTGACTAGGCGGCAGGCTTTGTTCAGGACAATGTTTATCCTATTCAGGAGGTGGGTTCAGCTGGAGCCGTATATAGTGATCCCATAGTCCACCAGGGAGAGGATGGAGGAGGTGATCTACGAGCTGCATAGCCTTAGGGGTAAGCAGTGCTTGAGGCGGTACAGGAGGCCTACCCTAGAGCTGATAGAGGAGGAGAGATTTGGGTATGCCTCTGGTAAGAGAGGAGGTGTCTAAAGTGACACCTAGATATTTGAAATCGGAAACTTGTTCCAGAGGGGCACCTATTGCGTTGTTGATGAGAGAGCAGACTGACTATAAGGACTTTGGCGGTGGGCAAAAATCATGGACTTAGTTTTTTATAGTTGATAATTAGGCGGTGTTCAGAGAACCAGGTCTCTAGTTCGGAATTGCCTTTGAAGGGTCTGCTGGAGGGCGGTAGGGTGGCGTGTTTCCCGAACAGAACCACGATCATCGGCATAGAGGGCAACTGACCGCTGCAAGCCTTAGGGAGGGAGTTTAGAAGAGGGTGAACAGCAGTGGGCTAGGATAGACCCTGAGGGACCCCAGAGGAAACTGTTTTAGGGGTGGAGAGGGTAAAACATATCCTGACTTGTTCGATGCGACCTGCGGGTAATCCTTGAACCAGGTCAATGTCTCGGGGACCACATTTAGTGTAGGGAGGACCTCAGCAGAAGCTTCGTGATTGACCGTGTCAAGGCCTTGGTGAGGTCCACGATATGGCCCGGCAATTGAGCCATGGTGTAGGGCTTCATGTGGAACGAGGTGAGCTCTGTGAGAGCGGTGATGGTACTATGACCTGAGCGAAGCCATGCTGCTCCTGGCTGAGGAGCATATGCTTAGTTAGGTGTTCGGTTAGCTGGTCAGAGACTATTCTTTCTAGGGCTTTGGAGAGGGGTGGCAGTATAGAGATGGGTCTGTAGTTACTGGTGTCAGTGGGTCCCGCCCTTCAGGATGGGAGTGATTATGGCTCTCTTCCAGGTGAGAGGAACTGGCCTAGGCAGAGTGAGGTTAAGAATTTTAGTGAGGTGGGGTAGCGTGGCATCAAGGGAGAGCCTCAGGGTTTAAGATCAGGGTGTCATTGCTATAGCGGGTATTAGAGATAGCCCTGGTAATATAGCATTTTGCCTCGTGGTAGGTGATGACTGAAGCGGAAGGGGGGTGTTGGAAGAACTCGAGTTGGGGGGAGTGAGGAGGGAGGGTGGGAGAGATCAGAGAAGGCGAGCTAAGGGCTTCAGCGATAGTGGGATGATCCTGAGTGACCTCACCATTAATAGTGAGTTGCGTGGGGTGGGGAGCGAGATTTGCCACTGGGCTCCTTTATGTTGTCCCAGAATTTTTCCCAGCACCCTAGGTAGAGGTTAGGGTGTGTTGGTAGTAGAGAGCTTTTGCCTGCCGCAGCCCATGTACATTTATTACTTGAGCCTCCCTGTAAGTTGTCTATCCAGGGTGCTTTGGGAGTCTAAGGCTTTGTGCCAGAGGTTATCTCTTTGCTGAAGCAGGCTAAGTGGTGGGGTGTGATCCAAGGGGTGGATCTGGATTTCGCAACTTGCTTAGAAAAGGGGGCGTATAAGTCACAGGCTTTGTTGAAGGTGGTTATGAAGTAAGCCAGGGCTAAGTCAACTGACTGGGCAGTGTAAATGGGTAAACTATTGTAAAAGGTTACACTTAAGTAGAATGTTACACTACAATCTCCCCTTTGTGACGCTCTATAATTGGAGATCACACAAGACGTTGCCATTGTAACATTTGTATTTGTCTAATTGTGTGTCTCATTTTACGATACAATAGCAGTTGTATAATAACAAGAACACAGATTACTGCAATACCGCATACTACCACTATTAGGGTTGGACTAGTACTCAAAACAACCGAGCCCCAATCCCACCAGGATATAATAGGGATATAAGATGATTGCTTTTCTACCACTTTAGCAGAGGCCTTTTGTGAAAAAATAAGTCCTTCAGTTTGTTGACGATACAACAAGGCACCAAGTGTCATTTTACCAATTTTGGGTATTACGAAATGAGGTGGAGTTACCAAATCAGTGAGTAAATCCAAGGCCATACTGGAACCATCGATATGGGTAACATTCGTTCAGCTATAGGCAGGACGTTACCGGAGGGTCCAGTTTGCAGCCCACCAGATTTTGTCACTACACCCCCATACATTCCAAGGTTGACCTGCGATTACACACCATGATTGGGTCCATCTCATAGCTTGGCGGTATTCATTTGCAGACGTTAAGGTAAATTTACATTGATCAGGAAACCATGGGGTAGTTGATGTTTCATCCCCACATATTAAGGTTTCATGTTCTTGTACGTACTGTTGTTTGGGTAAGACAACTTATTTATTGTGTACTGTGATAACAGTATCATCTGGTATTTGGAGTCTCATGATCTGGTCATGTATTAATATTCTCAAATGGTGGTTCAAAACATTCAGGTATTATCACTAGTATGGGAATCACATGTCGCAGCACTTGTGCATATTATTTGGTGAGTTCCATACCTTTTCCATAGCTAAGGGTGGTAAAAATACACTGGGATGATCCAATAATTTAGTCAAATTGGTCTCACCTATTCCCAAAGGTAACCTATTTGTTTCAATCCTATTTAATTGACTAAATAAGCATGTGCTTCAGCGGCTAATTGAGAGCAAGCCAGTTCTATATAGCTGTCTTTAGACAGATTAGAAAGTGAGCTATAAAAACGGCTTACTAGTTCAGCAATAATTTGAAAATTCTCTAAGGGTTCTCTAAATGTAAAGCAATCAATTTCTTTATTATTGGCCATTAATCTCAGAGTAGTTGATAATGGTCCAGTAACCATACTCTTTTAGAGTAGTTTCCAAAGAGCGAATATGACCTTTTAAAACCATAGAATCAATACCATTAACAATTCCTAATCCTGAGCCTAACCAGCCCCTCATGTCTCTTTTAAGACGGAATAAGTCTAGTGTTGCTTTTGAGGGAATTTGAAATGACCACATTTTGTGTCTATCATGGTATTGATTTAAAGTATTATTATAATAGTGTTGCCACAATAATACTGAAGCCCAATTCCTACATTGAGGCGGTAGTTGTGGAAAAGGCAAATGTAGCAAAGCATTATAATACTCCAACTTACATGGATAATATGGAGGATATATATTTTGTCAAAATGATACCATCTGATGTGGGCAAGAATTTTTGCCCTGATATGCCTTGTTTTTGATACACTAAATTCCATACCGCAAAATTACGCCATGATGTTAAGTTAACATTACAGGCCATTCCTGGCCATCGTGCATCAGTAGTATATGTTAACAAAGGGTATTTATTCGTTAATGGCAATACTGTGAAAAATTGCTTTAATCCTACTGTATAGTTCGCTACAATATATCTATTATATAAAAAATGTCACATATCACGTCATGATAAACCACTATAAGATGCATTTAACAACATAATATTAGGTGGATAATGTAACATGTCCTTTAGTTTTATTCAAAATAAATCTTGTTCTTCTTTTGTCAAATTCGTAGTATCCCCCAAAAGTGGAGCGGATATAGATTCCTTTCTGGGCTGTTGTGTTCACCACACATATCGCCGTGCCAGGTCAGGCTTCTGACGAGCATCCCCATGTCGCATTTTGACATTGTCCATAGGAAATAAAGTACCATTTGTTATCCAGTGTGTTCATGTTGTTCTCCCAACAGCACTGGGAGACCCCATGCAGAATGATTAGCATATGTCCTGCTATATAAAGTGTTCTGCATGTGCCCTGGGCATCCATATTTGTTGGAAGTTGCCAAGATCAGTAGGGTACTACGCAGTATAAGTACAGGATACATCATTGTACTTCACCTTTTGGGAGAAACAGATAAGTATCAGTTGTCATAATTTAAAGGCTGATACAATTTACATTGGTCCACATGGACCCATTTAGGTCTTTGTAGACCCTTGTCGAATTTCGACGGACTTGAATGACCCATGGCCCTAAGGCATTAATAACGGTATAGGGCCCCATCCAGTTAGCATTCCATGGTCCCTTTTGACCAAAATATTTCACCATGATGTGATGACCCCGTTCTGTAGGCGGTATCACTTTTTCATCATGTCTCCGTTTGTTTTTCCAATGAGTCCGTGCCATGTTTCTGGCAGCATGGGGTAAATACAGAGCTTACTGCTTCTGTATTTGTTGTAGAAATACATCAGTTTTGATGCGGTCTAACACAGGTGTAGACAAATCTGGATCTGAAGGATAATACAGCCGCATATCTCGTCCAGTCATCAATTGATATGGGCTATAGCCAGTACTCTTATTTTCCGTACCTCTAATACCCATTAGGATTCCTGGTAAGTGCGTCATCCACCCTTTACTGGTATCCAACACTGCCTTTTTCAGTGCATTTTTCAGAGTGCGATTTAACCTTTCTACCGTACCCGAGGACTGTGGATGGTAGGGTAAATGCAAACGTTGAGTGATACCTAAAATATCATACAAGGCTGTCATTATTGTCACTGTAAAGTGATTCCCTCTATCACTTTCAAGGACTCTGGGGAAACCCCAGCGTGAGAACACTTGTTCCTTCAATGCTTTTGCAGTAGCTTGTGCGCTATCATTGTGTACTGGTAGTGCTTCTACCCATTTGGACAATATGTCAACAATGACTAATAAATATCGGAACCCCCCTTTTGCAGCAGGCAAGGGCCCCACATAATCAATTTGTAAGCTGGACCAAGGACCGTCTGACAGGGGTATACGCTCTAATGGAATCCTTTTACCAGGCACTGGAGGATTCATCTGTGCACAGATGAGACAAGCCTTCAGGCATTGTTTGACATCTTTTCCCATTTTTGGCCACCAATATTTTTGTGCCAACATTTTACGTGTTTTGTGGAGTCCACAATGACCTCCAATATGATGATTGTCCATGATAATATATTTTCTAAATGAAGTGAGTGGGATCCACTTCCTAAACCCTGGTTGTCGTTCCCATACTACCATATCTTCCCATATAGTAACATGTTTGGTGGTACATTGTCTTGTATCTTTCCATTGGTTCCGACAACCAAGAAGCGAAGCATCAGTATCTTGGATTCGCCCTAAACTAAGTGTAACCCCCCTGCAAATGGGGGTTCCCAAAAGACTTCCAGGAGCTTGCTTGAATGCTCCAAGCCTGAATGGTGTTTGGCATTTAAGCCATTTATCAGTGAGTGTTTTTAGAGCCTCTGGTACTGTCTCTTTAAGAGCTGTCTGCTTTGCAGACATAATTAGTTTGTATGGGGGGACTGTGTGCTTCTCTGAGTACCACTCGAGCTGCTGCCAATTCACTTCATTTTGCAGTCACTAGGAGTGCAAAGGAAACCTATCTGAAAGATGTAACTGTTTGCCAGAAATTATTTAGAGTAATAATGAAATTACAGTTTGTCTAACCTGCTTTCTTTGCAGTCAGAACTGTGTCTGCTAGTTCCCATTCTAGTTTTGAACTGCTGAACTGGACCAATCAGTGTGGAGTAAGCTAGCTCTAAAATGGTGCCTTAGACTGAATCAGAACTTGGACTCATAATCTGAGCCAGCCACAAGAAAGGATTGTGGGCAGTGACTCTGGGAGATGTAGTTTAGACTTCAGTGCCTTTTGGACCAACAGCAGCAGTCTATGTGAGTGACAGCCAATCCAGTCAAGAACTGGGAGGAACTCAAAGGAAATGCCGGTTTTGTCGGTTGGAGTTGGAGTTGAGCTTTGGCAGTGAAGAAGGAAGGAGCCCTGTGCTTTTCAGTGTGCAGTTTTAGTCAAAAACGACGTGTAAAGGCCCAGAGTTCGGTCTGCAGCTTGTGAGGACTGAATCCGGCCTGTGAAAAGAATCAAAGGATCTCTGAAGAGTAGAAACCAGGCTCACCCTGTAGAAGACTGGAAGAATTGCTGAAAAGTACACTCGGTCTGTCCAGGAACTGAATCTGCTGTGTGTTCTCCCGGGTTGTGCAGTAATTGAGATGGGATACAGATGCAGCCTGCCTGGTATAGTGCTTTCTTTTATATAAATGTGTGAAGAGTTTGTGTACCTCAAGTGAGCCTGCTGACATTGAAGGACCCTATCTTATTTGGAGGTCGTGAGTACTAATTCAGGGTCGGCTCCCTGTTGAATTACCATTAAATCCAAATGGAATTACTGTATTGCTGACTGTTTAATTCTCTTTTCTCTGTGTGAAAGGGCCCCTACCAGCTGCCACGGTTTGGACTAGCACTAGGGCTTGGGTACCCAGGGACAGTAACTGATAGGGATAGGCCTGCGCACAGAGCCATAAGTAGATTAGTAGAGTGATAAGCTAATTAACCTGATTTCCCCTGTCCTTGTTATATCCCCTAAATAAATCAGAGCTGCTTGTTTCCAGCAAAGTTATACTGCCTGAGGTATTGTCTATGTTAAAGTACTGTACTGTGATTGTTGCACTGTATCTCATTTCACAGGAGGTCCCAGTGCGGGAACCAGACCTGGGGGTAAGTGTATACCTGTGAAGGTAATTCTGATATATTGTGTGGGCCACTAGTGGGAAGAAAGGGTTGCAGTGTCCCAGAGGGCTGTGACCAAGTTAGTTTAACTATTGCAAACCCTGACCTCTGGGTGGAGGCACCCGCCATTGGATCCAGGCCCCTCCAACCTGTTGAGTGGCAAATCAGGCAGGGGAGTAGCCCCTGGGATAGCGCCATCTAGGGGTTAACATCTTGGAGGCTCACGCAGTGGATAGTGTGTCCTCTAGTGGCCATATTTACGAACCACTGTTAAAAAAAATGGGTACCCGACAGAAGTGGCTGTGCAACGCTGGTGGAGTGGTGTACTGGGAGAGATCGACCCCAAAATGCTATGCTTATCCTGGACATCCCACTGGGCATCAATACTGGACACTGTGCAGGGAGTATTCAAGGTGGAAGGTTTACAAAACCCTGTGGTGGTGGGTGGCATGCTAATCTGCTCACCCACACTTTCCTGGCCCTAGTAGAGTTTAAGGATCCCTAGATAGCTCCAAAGTGCCACAGACCATTACCCCAGAGGGCCCTCACTGCTTGGAGAGTGATAACTAAGGAACAGTAAAGACCGGAGATCAGCCCCACCACTATCTGAAACTTTGAGGAGAAATTGCTGAATGGTTGCTGGGAGAGGGAAAACTGTGGAGGACTTGAAGAAACTATTCTTGCCACCTGGGGTGTTCCTCCCCAACACCCTCTCCTGCTCCAGTGCCCGTAATAGTGGCTGAACCAATGCAGACTCCTATTTCTGCACCTGCCATTAGTCACGACTCACCAAGGTTGAGGATCTTCTGGCACCTCCCACCCCCAAGGGAGGATGACTGGGAGACCTGGATAGACTATGTTGCCCCCAAGTGCTAGAATGGCAATGCTCGGAAGGCGGCGAAGAAGAGGGTTAGTGAGAGGCCTCCGAGGTCCTGCCCTGGCTACCATCCATGCAAAGCAGGCCAGTAACCCTGAAGCGACTGCACAGGCCTATCTTGAGGCCTTGGAGAATGTACTGGAGCCCAGATTCTGATGAGGACCTATAGGTGGAGAGAAAATGCACAACAAGTACCAAGGGAGTTGTTGTCTGTGTATGTCTCGGCTGGAAAAAATTGTTGCAAGAATGCCTCAGAAAGGAGTAGTTTACTCAGCGATTGAACTGGACCGAACCAGACTGGACAGAGATCCTTAAGTCTGCCCCCCTTCTCAGAACTTCACTGTTGCTTCAATTCGCCTGTGCGTCGGCTGGAATCCCACCCTCCTATGATGAGTTAATAGAGGAGAAATTCGAGGAGTTGAGAAAAAGCGACCTCGGGAGGTACCTGCACCAACAGCTGTGGCTCACGACCAGTGACTGAGGGTGACCCATCAAGTGAAGTTCAGGGGCAGAGGTTGACAGTCAATGAGTGCTCTGACAAGGAAAAAGATATGCCACAATGGGGCGAACTGTTGAGAGAGATCCGAATTCAAAAACAGATCCCTTTATGAAGGCCACGCCTGCAAGTCACAGGCCCTGACCTATATCCGACTGCATCTGCTATGGGGTGGGGGTACCCACCCATGTATCTCCTGCTGATAACAGCTCCAAACTCAATTCCTTGACCATGGAAGTGGAGAAACAGCAGATGTCTCAAATGCTTATCACGCGCAACAGACGAGATGGCACCAGGTTTCCAGTTAGTAATACCCCGCCCTGGCTCCCAGTGTGGCGCCTCGGCCAGCTCAAACTCCAGAAAGTATGTTTTGCTATAATTGGGAAAGATGGGCACATGAAAGGGAATGCCAGTCCCAAAAGACACTGACAAAGTTGCAATATAGGCTACAAGGAGAGCCTGGAGAAGAAATCAGTGGTTAAGAGGTGCACGACATGATCCCAGTGAGGGCACCAAAAATGCTAATTCACGCCCTTTGTGGCAAGGTCAGTTGCCCAGGCCCCCACCACCGCTCCAGACTGGTCCAGAATAGTGGGTCCCTCCATGGAGACCACTGTAAGGTGAATGGAGTGTCTACAAGAGCTGTGATAGACAGTGGCTCCCAAGTGACAATTATGTTCAGGATTGGTATCAGAAGCATTTGTCAGGCGTGCCCTTACAGCCATTAGAAGGACTGCATGTATGGGGTTAAGTGAGAAGGCCTCCCCTATTCCGGGTATATCCAATTTGCTGTCTTTCCCACCTCCGTGGCTGGAGTGGCGAACAAGTAGAGACCCTAGCCTTAGTGTGTCCCCCACTGGACTGTATGATGGTGTCCCTTTGTTGATTGGAACAAATGCTCATATGTTCGGAAGGCTGGCACAGTTGTGTTATGAAAAACAGGGGTCAAAGACTAGTAGAGCTTTAAGAGTTCAGCTTTAATTAAGAAGGCCTATGAGGCACAGAGAGATGCTGAAAAACAGAACCAGAGGAACCAGTCGGAATTGTATGGAAGAAGGATCCTGAGTCTCTGATCTTGGCGCCAAATGCCCAGTGTACCCCAGGAGAGGTCCGTATCAGAAAGGATGTTAAGAATAAAATATTAATGTTGATGCACCAGGCGATGAAAATTGCCAGACGGACTGCTGGTCAAGCTCTAGTATTTTGCCCGCTAGAGCCCATGCTTATGCCAGAAGGGTAATGGTCCAAGTTCATAATGTGTCTGAAAGAGACATTCGAGTAAACAGAGGTTGCATCCTGGCTAATGTGCATTGTGCAGACACTGCAGTGCTACCCAGCAGCAAGAGTTCAAGGAAGAATGACAGAGTAACGCCTGACTTGTTTGATTTCGGCGACTCCCCGCTGCCAGCTGAATGGAAAGTGAGGATCAGTGAGAAGCTTGCCCAGAGAGACCAGGTGTTTTCTTTAAAGGAATGGGATGTAGGATGCGTGCAAGGAGCTGAGCACAATATCCGGCTGCATGACGAAAGACCATTTAGTGAGAGGTCTCGACGCCTGGCACCTGCTGACATAGATGATGTGAGGCGGCATCTGCAAGAGATGTTAGCTGCTGGTGTAATACAAGGAATCCAGAAGCCCTTATGGCTTCACCATTGTGGTAGTGAGGAAAAAGAATGGAACAGTAAGGATGTGTGTGGTTATCGCACCTTAAACGGGCGGACTATCCTGATCAGTACACAATGCCCGCATTCAGGATGCTTTGGACTGCCCTAGCGGGGAGCAAGTGGTTCTCTGTGCTGGATCTCGCGGTGGGGTACTACCAGATCCCGATGGCCCCAGAGGACCGTGAGAAGACTGCCTTTATCTGTCGCTTGGCTTCTATGAATTCATGAGGGATGCCTCAAAGGGATTTCAGGTGCCCCAGCCACTTTTCCTCGATTGATGGGCGTGCAGTGGGGACATGAACTTACTAGAGTGCCTGGTATACCTAGATGATGTTATTGTGTTTGGCAGCTCACTGGAGGAACATGAAAGCAGATTATTTAAGGTATTGGACCGACTGGAGGACTTTGGCTGTAAACTGTCCATTGATAAGTGTCAATTCTTTCAAACATCAGTAAAGTATGTGGGACACATAGTATCCACGAGGGAATAGAGACCGACCCAAGTAAAGTTGAGGCCTTGACCACCTGGCCACAGCCCAAAATCTAAAAGAACTGCAAAGATTCCTGGGATTCTGTGGTTATTATCGGCTTCATCAAGGACTATTCAAGAGTGATCTGCCCTTTACTTAACCTTACTCAAGGGTATCCCCAACCCACAAAAATACCAAAAGTCAGCGTCCCTCAAGACTAAAGAGTGTATTTTTCATCCAAGTGAAGTATTTGGGGCCCGCTGGACTCCTGATTGTGAGACTGCTTTCATGAGATCATATATCAACTTACCCATGCTCCAGTGCTGGCCTATGCCGATCAAGAAAACCTTCGTCCTGCACACTGATGCTAGCTTGCAAGGGTTGGGGCTGTGTTGTACCAAGAGCCGAGAATGGCCTGAGACCAGTGGCCTTTGCCAGTAGAAGCCTGACCCCATCCAAAAGAACTATCCTGTACATAAGTTAGAGTTCCTAGCTTTGAAGTGGGCTATTGTTGACCAATTCCATGAGTACTTGTATGGGGCTAAAATACTAGTAAAACTGACAATAATCCTTTGACCTATGTGCAGACCTCAGCTAGTTGGATGCCACTGGCCATAGGTGGCTTTCTGCATTATCTACATATGACTATGCTCTCGAATACGAGCAGGTCTGAACCACATAGATGCTGATGCTCTCCCGAGGCCTGTTCCCCAGAATGATTGGGTCCGACACAGAACCTGACATTCGGGCACCTGCCGGAAGTTTGACAGGAGGAACAATGTCCACGGACGAGTGGACTGCATGGTGGATTGCTTGGGAGCCTCTGAGAATTGCATACCTGCTGCTTATTGCCACTTTTCTGCAATAGACATTGTGCACTGCCTCAGCTGGACAATGACAGTATTCATGGGCTCAATCCCGCGATCCCATGATCAAAGCAGCTTTAGAAGCCCTCTATGCAGGAAAAGATGTGTCCAAATTACGCCCACTGATTTGAGAACTGCACTGTTATACAAAGAAGGTCCTAAGTTGAAACTGATCAATAAACTGTTGTACAGAGAAACAGTAGACAGAGGGGACAAGTAGACAAACAACAACTAGTGCTGCCCACTGCCTTCGAGACTCAGTACTGAGGTCCTTGCACAACCACATGGGGCACCTTGGTATAGACAGAACACTTGACTTGGTGAGATCCAGATTCTATTGGCCTAAGATGGGGCTGATGTGGAGCAACACATTCGAACTTGTAGTCGCTGCTTACAGAGGAAAGCTGTCTCCAGAGGGCTGCCCCTTGTTAACATCACCACCAGTGCACCCATGGAGCTGGTCTGTATTGATTTTCTGAGTTTGGAGTCAGATCAAAGAAATATCAGTAATGTGCTGGTGGTCACTGACCATTCTCACCGAGATATGCCCAAGCTTTTCCCCACCAAAGACCAGAACATCCACTGTGGCCAAAGTACTTGTAGAAATTTTTGTTCACTATGGGGCTCCACAAAGAATCCATTCTGATCAAGGGAGAGACTTTGAGAGTCGTCTGATCAAAGAGATGCTTTCTCTGTGGGGAGTGCGAAAGTCCAGAACCACGCCTTACCACCCCCAGGGGGACCCACAGCCTGAACGTTTCAACCGCACTTTGCTAGATATGCTAGGCACCCTGCACCCAAAGGACAAGCCTAGATGGAGCCAACAAATTAGCACCCTGGTACATGCTTATAACTGCACCAAAAGTGATGCCACTGGATTCTCCCCCTACCGCCTGATGTTTGGAAGAGAAGCTCGACTACCAGTAGATGTGTGTTTTGGGGTCTCTCCTGATGGGGTTCAAGCTGACAACTATTTACAGTATGTGCAAAAGTTAAAGGCCCAGCTAACTCATGCGTACCAACTGGCTCAAACCATGGCTGCCAAAAGAAATCTGGCCAACAAAGAAAGGTATGATAAAAGGTGAAGCACAGGAACTCCAGGAGGGAGATCGGTATTGCTAAGAAATCTGGGACTGCATGGCAAGCACAAGATTGCTGACAGATGGCACCATCTCCTCACATTGTAGTGGGCAAACTAGATGATCTGCCAGTGTACAAAGTAAGGCCTGAGAATAATTCAAAAGATGTAAAAACAATGCATAGAAATCATTTACTGCCCATTGGACAAATCCTGATTGAGTCTGAGCCCCCAGAAGATGCCCCCTCTGGACCAGTGACTAGAGCTGCTGCTAAGAAAAGATCAAGAAAGTCTGCACCTACAGAAGCAAAGTTAAAGTGTTCCCTCCACAAGTCCCAGTTGAGCATGACTGTCAGTCCATATCAGAAGAAAGTGAGAGTGACTTTGAATACTATCCTTCTTACGAACTGAGTCAATTGTTTCGGGGCAATCCTAGTCAATACTGAGACAAAGCTGGGCCTTCTGGACTGTCTAAGCCCCCAGCTTCATCCCTGGAGCCAATGCTCCCAGAAAGTGAAGTGCAAAGCATCAGATCAGATGAAATGGAATCATTGTGCATGGTTGAACTGTTTGAGCTTTCAGGGGAGGAAAATGATAGATTGGGGCAGACTGGTGATACACCCGAACAAGAAGAGTATTTTGAGTGCCCTGACAGTCCACTGCCAGTGTCCGAAAGCTCTCCATGCGAGCCAAATGTTGTGGACTCAGAAACTGTAACTCCTGGAGCTGAAAGTGCCCCAAGTTCTAGCCTCTCTACCCCCATGGAGACTCCCCTGACAAGTGAGGACAATGCTGAAAATGAGGCTCAGAGTGCAGAGACTATAACAGTTCCCCCTAGAAAGACTGGTCGAGCTGTAAAGCCTGTGGTGCACCTCAGTTATGATTCACTTGGGAGGCCTGTGGACTTGCCTCTCAATGTTGTCCATAAAGGAGTGTATGTGTCCCCGAGCTCATTGCCCAAACTGAGCATCAGTGCTAACTCCAAGTTACTTGTGTTGCCCTCTAAGTATGGTGCCCTTGCCCCATCCAGCCCCAAGGTAACTGATAGGGAGCCCTCTCTTCAGGTTTCATGTACAAGAGATAATAACTTGAGTTATGGTACAATGTGTATGTAATACTGTGTAAAGAGTGGACGTACTGCAATGTTTCAGAAATGTGTTCTTGGTAAAATGATATATTGACTGATGATTACATATGCGAGCCTAATGCAAATGTATATGGTTGCAGTTGAAACTTATAGGGAGTACTTGCTTGACGCGACGTCAAGCTTTCCCAAGCCAGGAAGGGTGTAACCTGCAAATGGGGGTTCCCAAAAGACTTCAGGAGCTTGCTTGAATGCTCCAAGCCTGAATGGTGTTTGGCATTTAAGCCATTTATCAGTGAGTGTTTTTAGAGCCTCTGGTACTGTCTCTTTAAGAGCTGTCTGCTTGCAGACATAATTAGTTTGTATGGGGGACTGTGTGCTTCTCTGAGTACCACTCGAGCTGCTGCTAATTCACTTCATTTTTGCAGTCACTAGGAGTGCAAAGGAACCTATCTGAAAGATGTAACTGTTTGCCAGAAATTATTTAGAGTAATAATGAAATTACAGTTTGTCTAACCTGCTTTCTTTGCAGTCAGAACTGTGTCTGCTAGTTCCCCATTCTAGTTTTGAACTGCTGAACTGGACCAATCAGTGTGGGGTAAGCTAGCTCTAAAATGGTGCCTTGGACGAATCAGAACTTGGACTCATAATCTGAGCCAGCCACAAGAGGATTGTATGGGCAGTGACTCTGGGAGATGTAGTTTAGACTTCAGTGCCTTTTTGGACCAACAGCAGCAGTCTATTGTGAGTGACAGCCAATCCAGTCAAGAACTGGGAGGAACTCAAAGAAATGCCGGTTTTGTCGGTTGGAGTTGGAGTTGAGCTTTGGCAGTGAAGAAGGAAGGAGCCCTGTGCTTTTCAGTGTGCAGTTTTAGTCAAAAACGTGTGTAAGGCCCAGAGTTCGGTCTGCAGCTTGTTAGGACTGAATCCGTCCTGTGAAAAGAATCAAAGGATCTCTGAAGAGTAGAAACCAGGCTCACCCTGTAGAAGACTGGAAGAATTGCTGAAAATTGCACTCGGTCTGTCAGGAACTGAATCTGCTGTGTGTTCTCCTGGTATTGTGCAGTAATTGCGATCGGGATACAGATGCAGCCTGCCTGGTATAGTGCTTTCTTTTATATAAATGTGTGAAGAGGTTTGTGTACCTCAAGTGAGCCCTGCTGACATTGAAGGACCCTATCTTATTTGGAGGTCGTGAGTACTAATTCAGGGTCGCTCCCTGTTGAATTGCCACATTAAATCCAAATGGAATTACTGTATTGCTGACTGTTTAATTCTCCTTTCTCTGTGTGAAAGGGCCCCTACCAGCTGCCACGGTTTGGACTAGCCACTAGGGCTTGGGTACCCAGGGACAGTAACTGATAGGGATAGGCTGCGCACAGAGCCATAAATGAATTATTAGAGTGATAAGCTAATTAACCTGATTTCCCCTGTCCTTGTTATATCCCCTAAATAAATCAGAGCTGCTTGTTTCAGCAAAGTTATACTGCCTGAGGTATTTGTCTATGTTAAAGTACTGTACTGTGATTGTTGCACTGTATCTCATTTCACAGGAGGTCCCAGTGCCGGAACCAGACCTGGGGGTAAGTGTATACTGTGAAGGTAATTCTGATATATTGTGTGGGCCACTAGTGGGAAGAAAGGGGGGTTGCAGTGTCCCAGAGGGCTGTGACCAAGTTAGTTTAACTATTGCAAACCCTGACCTCTGGGTGGAGGCACCCGCCATTGGATCCAGGCCCCTCAACCTGTTAGTGGCAAATCAGGCAGGGGTAGTAGCCCCTGGGATAGCGCCATCTAGGGGTTACATAAGGACTTGTGATAATGCTGATATCCATTTTGGATAATTTTTATCATACTCTTCAGCTTCCCACAATTGTGTAGAATCACCTCCTAGAGGGTCTACCCATAAGTTTGATTGTTTTGCGGCTATTTTAGCCAGGTTATCCACCAGATTATTATTTAATTTGTGGATATCCTTTGGATCTTTTTGATGAGCTCGAACTTTACAAATAGCAATTCTTAGCAGCGTTTGAGCTCCTATATCCCATATATGTTGTAATATGGGAGCAAAAGCCATGAGTTCACCGGTGACTGTTCGCATTCCTCTGTTTATCCAAATAGGAAGAAAATCTAACAAAGAATTGACAACAAAAGCACAATCCGAAAAGATATTAATGACTTCTTGTGGATACATCATAATAGCTCCACGGACTGCCTCCAATTCCACTCGAGGGGCGGAGAATGAGGATGGACAGTGTACTAATATTTCCTGATTTATTCCAGGGGTCCAAATAGCATATCCAGTATGGAAATGGCCATCATCCCAAAAGCAGGAGCCATCCACATTACACATCAATACCCATAAAATTAGGTTCAGCAGCAAAAATTGGTTTGTATTCAATACCCATGACTTCCCCTCAGTTGTGCGCATCTCCCTTCCATGTCCTTAGCTCTACTAACATAGGGGAGGTACATTTTTACACTGTGATATTTTCCCTTGTAGGGCCAATGCCCATTTCACCAGTCTCTGAGAGGATACTCCCCGTACATCCCGTTCTAAGCGAAATTTTACAGGTGTGTGTGAGGTTTGTAAAACAATGTGATTAAAGCCCACAATATGTTCAGTAGCTTGTATTGCCCCATATACAGCTAATAAGTGTTTTACACATTCTTCATAGGTTTCTTCTACTGGAGTTAACACCCGAGAAAAATATCCCACTGGACGTAAAGTCCCTGATCGCTTTTGTAATAGGACTGCATTGATTACTTGATCGGTGGCGTGTACCTGTATCACAAAATTCGATAACTCAGAAGGACTAATGAGGGCAGGAGCCGTCATTAGTGCTTGTTTAAGAGCCATAAAAGACTGCTGATGCTCTGGTTCCCACTGGAGGATATCTGTTTCTTTTCCTCCCTTTAACAAATTGTACAGCGGTTTTGCCATATTAGAAAATGCTTCTATAAAATCTCGACAGAAGCCTGCTGTATCCAAAAACTGTTGAAGTGCTGTTTTCGTTTTAGGTCTGGGTAACTGTTGTATGACTCGATTCTTATCTGGGTCTGCAGTACGCCCTTCCTAATTAATACAAATCCCTAAAAAGGTGACTTGTGGTTGCCCAGTTTGAGCTTTGCTTGGGTTTAGTTTTATCCCTCCTTTGTGTAATACAGTTTTTTTTATTTTTTTTATTTTATTTTATTGAAATCTAGGATTACAAATACCTTTGAGCAGGAACTGCTCGTTTACAAAGGTTCCACGTCGAAGGAATGGGGGGTATACATACATACAAAGGTCAACATAATAATACATAGTTACACAATAACAAGAAGTAAGAGACTGAGGCTTAGGAAATTCCAGTTAACAGCTTGTTTAATAAACTGACGTGTACCTGATACGTGTCAGTGTGTAACAATATGTCATGCACATATTGAATTATTGCCTCAGGGTGAGAAAATCCTAACAATATCTCAGCGAGACATTGATGGAATAAAGTTGGTGAGGAATGAAAACCCTGGGGTAAACACTGAAAAGTGTACTGTTTATCCTAAAAAGTAAATGCAGATTTATACTGACTATCAGAATGGACAGGGATGGACCAAAAGACATTTGACACATCTAGTACATTGTAAACTGTAGCCGTAGGAGACAGCCGAAATATCAAGTCAGGAAGCCTCGATACCACTGGGGTGACTTAAGGGCTTAACCTTATTTAACAGCCTTTATAAAATGGGCAGATAATTCCAAGCAATCTGATTGGTTGTTAGCTGTGCATTAGGTGTGTCTAATGCACAGCTAAAACTAGAACCCCCCATTTAGAATACACAAGCCCATTTTATAAGTGCAATAAGCCACTCCGGAGATGTGCATTAGAAAGTTCTAATGCACGGCTAGGGGACTGGATGCACTCTGCCTATATTTCGTGCCTCACCTCCCTTCTAGTCGTGCATTAGAACTGTCTAATGCACATCCCATCGTGTCTTATTGCTTACATAATCCACTGTTAAAGGCCATGTACCGTTGGGTTTGCGTACCGGCCAAAGAGGGGAGTTCACTGTTGAACATATAGGTCTAATGACCTTTTATGACTGTAACTCTTCAGTATCACACATGTTTTTTCATAAGCTTCTTTAGGAAAAGCATATTGTTTTTGTGGAGGGAGGGGTCCGGTCCTTCAATTTGTACTTCCATATTAGACACCCTGCCACACTCTGTAGCATTTTTAGCCCAAATTGTTTCATGTTGTTTAACCATAGATACTATCCATTGAGGTATGTGTTTCCATAATTCCTCTACATGGTAGATTTTCAAAGATTTTACAGTATATAGAGAATAATGCACATGTAGGGGGGTGATATGCAGTTTTCTTTACACACCCAAGGTGTGTGATAATATAGAAACCTCGAGAGCGAAGCTCGAGAGGTTTCTATATTTTCACACACTGAGGGTGTGTAAAAAAAAACTGCAGATCACCCCCACACATGTTTTATTTTTTATAATAACTGGTGCAAAAGAACGATGACAGTGACACAGCAAACTTCGTTACCTTATGGGTCCTGGATTAGTCTTTTAGATGGATCGGGGTCATTACTGGTTGCCGTGACAGGGGGTTTATGCAGTCATCAAACCCAACTTAAACTATGCCCAAATTACAGTTTTAAAACTATAAGGAACAGTTCTATTGGAGAGCTGATCGAGGATCTGAAGTGAGTTGTCACAGCAACATGGGTCAAGGGTCGCTACGGAGATCTGTGGGGTTAAAAGCTAAGGTTAGGGACTGTGTAAAAATGTTGTATTAGACACAAGAGTTCTTGCTGGTAAGAGGATTGTCTGGAACATAAGGCAAGTTTTGGGACAAACTAGAAGAGCGATTGCTTTTAGGGAAAGGTATGAATTATTCTTAGAACAGCTGTTCGCGGGGGAAAAACGGTTAGTAGCGCTCGAGATGTGTTGAGCGCGAACTGCTGCTGAATTCTTTGCACACTGTTTAATTGTTCTGGACTGCTGGAGACAACCTGGCGCGAGACTGTAAAAGTCATATCAACCCGCGGGTTGATACGAGTTTTTTCAGGTTGATACGACTTTTTACAGTACTCAAAAATGGGTTGATAATGGGAGTCACCAGTTATTATATATACTGTATGAATCATCCATATTTCGTCTTGGATTAGTAGTACTTCCTTTCCATAAAATCATGTTACTAAGATCTACAGTACTACCAAACCATGTTGTGCCAAAATATCCATACCCATGATGGTATCTTCATGTGTATTACATTTCCAAAACATACATTTCAATTGCTGTTCTCCAATCTGGACCATAACTGGTTTTGTTAGGTATGCTCTTAACCCCCCCCCCCCCGAGAAGCCTTGCAAACTTATTTGCTGCTTCCCATGGGTTGTTAAGGGCATATCACTATCCGTAATACTAATGGTAGCTCCAGTATTGACCAGTATCACAGTCTGGCAGCCCCTGACCATAGCCGATACAGTAGGACAACCCTCCCAGTCCTCTATCAATTTACCTAGGACTTGGAAGGTGGGGGCTTCGTCCCATCATTGATCTAATTGTATCAGTTCTTCTTCATCAGGTTCCCTTTTAATGGCTGCCACAGCCTTGGTATTGACCAAATTACTGAGCATTTTGATACATTTTTTGTAAGTCTGCCTTACCACCTGGTTTAGTATCATTACCAAGAGCTTGTGCTCGTCTCCTTTCCATTACCTGTTTTTGTTTTCCCTCCATGTCTCCACCTTTTGCCCAAAAATCTCGTTTGTATTGTCCCTCTTTGTTACAATTATTACAGGTATATCTATTCTTTCCTTCTGTTTTGAAAATAGCGGCTACTCTCCGCTTGTCCTTTCCCTTTTCTGGGCTTTGACCATCCTGTTGCATCTGCCACCAGTCGATCAACAACTCTTCTTTCTCTGCACATGTAGCGCTCGCTGACACAACATGAGTATTGGACTTGGGACTAAAAGTAGCCTGCCGATGTATCAAACTAAGAAACGGCTCCCTGTCTTTACTAGGGTAGGCCACACCTCCATAGGTGGCGTATACAGCATGTAATCGATTAGTAAACATAACCGGGGATTCCTCGGGAAGTAATTGTACTTCATAAATCTTTTCCCAATCTGTGTGGGACACACCATACATTGACTCTAAAGCAGCTTGGATGTCATCCACAGTTGCCCATGTACCATCACGGTCTGGATTAACCTGGGTTCCAACCATTTTTGCTGGTAAGCTTTGTAACAGCACAGCAGGTAGGGACAGTGTTATTACTTTACATGCATCTTTGTTAGATTAAAATTGGCAACTAATGTTTTTAACTTTGCACAATTGGGTACTGAATTTTGTCCAGGCTCCAATTTACCTAACTGGTCCACTAACTGCATTGACTCCTGTATAGTCAGATCTCTTCGTGAGAACTTTTGGACGTATTCCATTTCTGCACTAGCCTTTTGTATGGCTGCTTCCTCCTCACGGGCTACATGATCTTCTGCTATTTGGTTCTCATTACTCTCTGTTAGTTGCTTGGTACCTTTAATTTTATGTTCCAAATTACCCTTTTTAGCTGAATCTTTTTCTTCATCTAATTTTTCCCCTAGATTATCTAATTTCGTTTTAGCTGAGTCAAGCTCTGTCAGTATAGTTTCTTTTCGTTTGTCTGTCAGTTTACTCAGACGTTTACCTTTACGAGGTAGTTTTGCTCCTTCTCCTTTAGTTTTAACACAAAAAGGGGCCATTTTTCCTCACCTCTTTCTTCCGGGTTCTTCCTCGCTCTCAGAACTACTGGAGCTCGAAGAACTATCTGTAACCACCTTGCAGCTACAATGCTGCTTTGGCTGAAAGGGGTGTTTAACCTGCATAGGTACCATTTTAGATTTTTGGACATCTTCGCCCAATGAGGTTATTTGGTGTCTTAATTCCAAGGAGATTTGGCACTGCAGCTGCGCCTCTGCTTGTAATGTATATAAGGACTGTTCCTTATATGAGAGGTCTTGGGCATATTCCTGGTTTGCATGATCTAATTTGTCTATTGCTTGCTGAAGTTGTCTAGTCAGTTGATTAATTTGAGCCTGACTCTGTTTATTTGCAAATTTGAGATTTTCTTCTAACTGATTTTTCTTAATTTTTAACCCACAAACCTCCCCTTGTGCCACATTTAATTTATACTCCATTTCTTTGGTATCAGTGGCACATTTTTGTGACTTTTTTTTTTGGGGAAAGCTAAACCTTCATTACATTTCTCTTCATTTTCTAACATCTGCTTCTTCATGTTACACATCCTCGCTGTAATTTCATACTGATATTGTACATACATTTGACAGATGTTGGTTAACTTAGTTCTATCTATTTAAACCTTCTCATTCAAACAACATTAAGTCTTGTTGTATTCAGACATAATGCAGTTAGCCCCAGCACTTGAACTGCCCCAGAGAGGAAAGAGTTAACTCTATGCAGAAGCATAGAACGTTGAACTCGAGCTCGGTTTTCAAACCTCTGTCTGTGGTACTTCTCAGTGTAACCGTCAGATTCTTTACTCCGCCTAACAGTGAAGTTGCTCCGGAGATTTCTTCTGCTCGGTTCGGTAAAAGTAAAGCGTTCGGTTTAAACCGTATAATTTTTTTGTTATTTTCGGATTTCCAGTCTCTGTCTACGGTACAGGTAGTGTGTAGATAGGTAGTGACTGTGTTTTATTCTGTGAAAAAAGTTGGAAATTGTTCTTTTCTTCGGTTTCTTTCCGGTCGGTCTGGTTTGGAACCGACCCATTCTGTTTAAATTTATTTCTTGGATTAGAGTGGTGTTCCGGTACCAATTGATTTAAAAAGAACCGAGTTTTTTTTGCTGGTTCTTTTAAAAAGCCTGTGACACGGTTTGTAACCGATTGGTTGTTGTATTACCTGGCTTGAAAGCTGCAATAGGGTAATTAGTTAGTTTGGCCATGTCTGAGAAACCCAAGAAGAAAACCGGTCCCACTGGGTTTCAACACTGTACTGAGTGTGGGGAGGCCTTTGCTAAGGCTGATCCCCACCTCATCTGTGTTTATTGTCTGGGGTTTGACCACCTCAAGTCAGACTGCCAAATCTGTAAAAACTTTCCTAAATTCACTCTAGATAAAAGACTGAGTAGGCTGAAGGAAAGGGAGGCCAAGAAGTCCGTAGGTCCAGATGGCCAGCCCGGTTTGGTTGCGGACGAACCTGAGGAGGTGCCTACTGACCTAGGCGATACCTCCTCGGGCAAAAGGAGAGCTGATCCCGAAGGGTCGGTTCCATCAAAAACTAAGCGTAAGTCTGCCGGTTCGGATCCGGTATCGTACTCTTCAACCACGGACGAAATAGCCAAAGTGATTAGCATTGTTCAATCGCTTAGACCGGTTCTGTCCGAACCGGTACCGCCTGTTAGGCGGTAGGTTCGGTCAGATCCATCTCCTCCGGATTATGATCCAGATGCTTTTTATGAGGAGTGGGAGGGAGACGAAGACTATCCCGAGGGTGATGATGATGACGATGACCAGGGGGGTCTGGATGTGCCCATTGAACCGGTCATCTCCCCAGACAGGCCCTCAGGTGTCTCTCCTCCCAGGCTCTCTGAGTCCCCTTCACATTTTTTGTTCTACAAAAAGATGGCAGAAACCCTGCAGCTTCCCTTGGTTGAAGCTGCAGAGGAGGATGAAGAGCCTGATTTTGTGGAAATGATGGACATCCCAGAGTCCAAAAGACTGTCTGTCCCTCTTCATAAATCCTTGGGGAAACAGACACATAACATTTTACAAACCCCTAATTCAATACCTCCTGTGGATAAGAGAATGGGCAGGAGGTATTTGTTATCAGGCTGAGCTGTGGAGTTCCTTTATAGTCATTTCAGCCATGTTGGGGTAGTGCAGGCTGCAGCCTGTGACAGGGCTCACATTCCTTTGGCTTCACACCCCCCCGGATAAGGACTCCAGGAAAGTGGATGCCATGGCCAAAAAAACAGTATTTGGCATCTTCTTTGGGACTCGGGCAGGCTACTTATATGGCCTACACAGCCAGGTACCAGAAATCCAGATGGGATATGGTTCTGGAACTGGCTAAACAGGCCTCTCCCCAGCTAGCCAAGGAGCTGGAGGAGGTGGCTGCTGGTGGAACTGAGGCATCCAAAATGCAATTTCATGCTGCTGTGGACTCCAGTGATGTGGCACCTAGAGTCATGGCTGCATCTGTGTCTCTCAGAAGACATGCTTGGCTCAGATGTACTAGTCTTTCACAGGATACCCAGACTAAGGCTATGGATTTTCCTGTAGTAGGTAACTCTCTGTTTGGGGAGCAGACAGAGGCTTACATGAAGAAAATGGATGAATACAGGACCACATGCAAGAGTGTACAGGCCAAAGAAAGGCAAGCCACTCCGCACAAGCAGCAGTCTAGGGGCAGGGGCAGGCCCTTTCAAAGGCCTTTTTACCAAGCCCAGGCTTCCTCTCCCTTCCCACAGAGGGGGTTCTTCAGAGGGAGGGGGCAGGAAGGGGATGAGCAGAGCTGCTCCCTCCTCCTCTCAGCCTAAGGCTCCTGCCAAGCAGACACCCTGGTGTGTCAGCCCTGGTCGACTCCCCATTTCCAGTAGGAGGCAGGCTGTCTTACTGCTCCCAGGCCTGGAAGTCTGTGACCTCAGACAAGTGGGTCCTGGAAGTAGTAAGCCAGGGACTGCCCTCAGCTTCAAAAAATTTCCAAAAAGTCTTTTCCACCTGCATCAATCTCAGAAACCATTGCCCTAGAGGCAGATGTTTCCTCTCTTCTAGCTCTCAGAGCTATAGAGAAGATTCCTACTCAGCACAGAGGAAAAGGACTGTACTCCAGGTATTTCCTTACCCCAAAGAAAACAGGGGAGTGGCGACCCATCCTAGACCTAAGATATTTGAACAAACACATTTCAAAGCCCAAATTCAAAATGGTAACTCTGGGAATAATCCTTCCCTCTCTAAGGCCAGGGGATTGGCTAGCATCTCTGGACCTCAAGGATGCCTACTTCCATATTTCTATCGAGAGCTCCCACAGAAAATACCTCAGGTTTGAGTTGCCTTCAGGCCATTACCAATTCAGAGCTATGCCATTCGGCCTATCATCAGCTGCAAGGGTGTTCACAAAGTGCCTTGCAGTAGTGGTGGCTTATCTCAGAAGACAGGGCATCACCATCTTCCTGTATCTGGACAACTGGCTCTTAGTGGGTCAGTCACCTTTACAGGTCAAGTCAGCTCTTCAAACTACCCAGGACCTACTCAGCTCCTTGGGTTTTTTTTCTCAGTCTTCCAAAGTCTGTCTTTGCACCAGTTCAACTTCTCACCTTCATAGGCATAGAGTTGGACACTGTACAAGCAAATGCCTTCCTTTCCCTGGCAAGGGTGAAGGCCCTAGTGGATCTCGCTTCCTCCTTTCAACCTCAGGTCTCCCACCCAGCAAGACAGTTCCTCCAGCTCCTGGGCCACATGGCAGCTTCCACGGCAGTGGTGCAGGGAGCAAGGTTCCAGATGAGGGACATTCAGTTTCATCTAAAGTCTTTTTGGTCTCAAAAGAAGGATTCACGTACCAAACTGATCCCAGTGACTCAGACTCTGGTCCAAGCTCTCCAGTGGTGGCTGGACCAGGACAACCTCAGACAAGGGGTTCCATTTCTCCCTCAAGTCCCATCAGTAGTTCTAACTATGGATGCTTCTCTCCTAGGGTGGGGAACCCACCTGGGAGCCCTGACAGCTCAAGGAGTCTGGTCCCCACAAGAGTCTCTCCTTCATATCAATCTCCTGAAACTCAGGGCAGTTTTCCTGGCCCTGCAGAGCTTCAGTCAAGGGCAAGGTGGTCCAAGTCAGAATGGACAACACCACCACAATATGGTACATCGACAAGCAGGGAGGCACTCGGTCCTTGGCCTTGTGCACAGAAGCATGAAGCTGTGGTCTATGGCCTATTCTCTTCAGACTTCTGTGGTAGCAGTTCACCTTCCTGGGAAGGACAACGTACTAGCAGATGCTCTGAGCAGAATATCACAGGGACACCACGAATGGTCCCTGGATCCTCACATACTGAAGGTCATCTTCTCCAGGTGGGGCACTCCAGAGATAGATCTTTTTGCAGCACCGGACAATCATCAGCTTTCTCTGTTTTGTTGCAGACCTCCAGTCCTGGGGGCGGTTCCCCAGGATGCTCTCATTTTGGACTGCAAGGGCAGGTTTCTCTATGCCTTCCCTCCCTTCCCTCTCTTCCCTCTGCTGTTCAGAGTTCTGATCAAGATCAGGACTCAACCCTGCACAGACATACTGGTGGCTCCAGATTGGGCCAGACAGCTGTGGTATCCTCTACTGCTGTCCTTGTCAGTGTCATGTCCCCTGTCTCTGGCCAGGCTGTAAATCGTGTCAGTTGCTCTTTATTACTGGATATAGTTTTTGTTTGCCCAGTGAAATTTTAATAACTGACCAAAATTTGGTGGAGTCCCTTGCAGCTTCATTCGTCTTGTAATAAAAATAAAAATTTTCAGCTTTTCTAGTCACCAAAACATACCGATTACAGGGTTTTGTATAGGAGACCCCATCCTCTGCAAAAGTATTGTAAGCAATTCTCCGTGCTTTGTTTTTGTCCTTTTTATTTCTGACAACAACCTTAAGTACCACGGAGCAGAGGAATTTTTAAATTGTTAGTGTTTAACTGGAAGGTGGGATTTTAAAAATAGAGACAGAAAATAGTTTCACTCCAGCTGAAGCGCAAGAATCAATTTGAGCTGATCCCAATGTATACCTTTTAAATTGAACACAAAGGATTTAATCAATTTATAGGGTTGGAATTTCTGTCTTTACTAGAAATACAAAAGATCACATTACGGTGACTAAATAAATTAGATAAAACTCCTGAATGCCAAAAAAAAAAATATGATGAGGGGAATTAGTAAAACTTCAGTCTAATATGTTGAAGTACTGAGTTGATTAATACTAGTACGGGTAGTATCATCAGGGTGGGATAAATCAGTTTGAGAGCTGGTGGTCAAATTGGCCACTAACTTTCAAAATCTGGTAGCCAAACCAATTTTTTAAGTAGCCATTGGCCACCTGGCTACCTGATGTGTCCCTGCCAGAATGTCATCAAGTTGTTCTAAGCCTAATTGTAGGGCATCTGTTCTTGCATATTTAAATTGTACCTTGTTTTGCCACTCCATGTTAAAATCCTTCATTAGTTGTATTTCATGGGACTCTGAAAAAAGTGACAATCAGCAAAGGCTGGAAAATTTAGGGGGAAAAATTCAGGGGGTCTGTATACCCCAACCAAAAGTATAGGTTGCTCTGATTTAGTTCTAAACTCGAATGCCAAATGTTCACAGCTGTTTTGCCCATCTAATAATGTTATCTGCCTCAGGGTAAGTCTATTCTGATAATAAACCAACAACCCCTCCTCCTTTTTTGGTTTTTATGGACCCTAAAGAAATTATAGCTGTGAAGTTAAATATCACAGTCCTGGGTCTGGCTACTTAACCAGGTTTCACTAATATTAAAAAATCAGCTAGCTCTGTGGCACAAAGTGATGGGTGTTCACTTGGCATGCTGGCGACCGTGTTTGCACCCCGAGCTTGGGTGTCAGGAGCAGAGTCTCGCAGGGAGGGAGTTATGAGCATCCCATGGACGATTCCCTCCGTGGGGGGGGATTGAGACGGTCCTGGGCTGCGTGTGCGACAGCTCCTGGTGGTGGCTGGTGTTTGTGGCAGCATAAAACCTCGACATACTGCTGAATGCCCCCACCACCAGACACCTCCCACAGTCGGAGGCGCTACATGGGTGGGAGGGTGGGTTGGGGAGAAAAGTGGAAAATGCAGTGGCCTAGTTGACCAGATGACGGTGGCCGGTCCTCGCTCGCCACAAAGCTGGGAGGTGTCCGAGTTGACCCCTTGCTGCATGCCCGCCATAGAAGGAAGCCTTTGGGCTTGTCTCCTCACATGGTTCCTCCTCTCTGGGAGAGGGCCCTCGGTGAAGGAATACGTCAAGTCAACCAGGCTGGCGCAGTGATGAGAGGCAGCGAGATGGTGACGGGGGTTGGCGGTGAGGCACTAGGCCGCCCAAAGGGGTGGTCAGCCGGAGGCTTGGGGGGAGCATAAAGAAACAGCACAAAAAAAGCCAGGAGCACAGTCAAGCACAAAGTCTCTGACCAAGTCCATTTTAGGAAGAATACTTGTAATATTAGCATGTGCGAACAAAAGACCATGGGCTGGATTTTCAAAGGGGGATGCAGGGTTTGCGTCATGCCCTGCCTCAAACCCTTTGTTGGCACGGCTGCACCAACACCTTTGCTGCACACTGCACCCGGTATTAGTAGGTCGGGCACAGTTACAATACTTTTCCCGATTTACGACAGTTTGTGCCAAATATTTGGTGCAAGCGCTGTAGAAAGGGTACTCAGGATTGCTGCAAGATTAACCGGAAAAGTTGGTCTAATTTGCAGAAGTTTGGTGCACAGGATCGGAAATCCTGATCACCAGCCAGGAGGATACTGTAAGCCCTGTGCTCCATATGTTCAGTGCACCCGGGACTTGTGGCATTCTCAGCCTTTTAAAAATCTGGCCCCATGTTTGTCCTTCAGGGCAGTTGTGTCCGGACTCAGATTAGAACTAACCTCACCACATTTTAATAAACTCAGAAGCAGCAACACCCTAATCCGCCATCTAAAACTTCTAGAATATAAGGGAGGGGGCTGTTTTGCATGACGACCAGTTCTCTGTCTAAGGCCCATCCCACACCCAGAGATATGACACGCCTACAAAGCAGAGAGAGAGCGGGACCAGTGTAGAAGCATTTCAGAGCACTTCAGGTGTGGCCAGTGTTCCCTTTTACCCTCATATGTGCTTGATTCAAGTACCAATTATGAAATTCAAGTACATTTTTGTGTGAAAGGGGTACACTGTACCCCCATAATTCTGTTTGAAGTATATGTACCCTACAAAAATGTTGTACAAATGGTAGAATGAACCCTTATAATTTATTTTGTACCCCTGAAAATTTTGGGAGAGGGTGTAGTGGATCTGCAGCCTTAATGGGAACACTGGGTGTGACACACCCCAATTAAAAACATTTAGGTGAATTTTAACCAAAAGAGAGAAAGTAACACTATTCGACGTGATATAGTCAGCGTTTTGCACCACATCGTGTTTACCAGAACTGTTATCCATACGAGGTTGCCCCCTGCCCAAAAACCCAATAAAAAGAGAGAAAACAATCGGGACTGATAAAAAAAAAATGTTCAAGAGAAAATATATGTAATCCAGTAATTTAAAACAGTATCAGCAAAGTGAGAAAACAAAATAATAACTAATAAAACATAAAACACAGGAGGAGCCCGAGTCAATAATGAATAATTCTAGACAATTTTAAAACATATAACCTAAAAAAGAATGAGGTTACAAAGCATAGTTACACCAGACTCAGAGGGATAGCAAGCACAACAGATCATAAACAAGCATTTGTCAGTGCCAAATGTCTCGCTGGCATTGGCATTGGTAGTGCAGGAGTTAGAGATGGATAATAGGAATGGCAGTGAAGTATTGAACTGAAGCCAACGCCACCACTAGTCTGAAGAGACTGAGAGGCGTTGGGGTGTGCCTTTGGGTTGTCAGCTATAATGCTCAAGCCATTCTACCTCACCCTACCCTGTAGACACTGACAAGTGTCGTGGTGTGCTTTGGGGTCTTTGGGCCTTATACTTACGCCATTCCATAAGGAAATACGCTGAGGTGGGTGCAGTATAGGAGAATGGGGTGAACTTTAGGGCTGAACACTCCAAGGCAGACGTTGATGCCTATCACTGACTGCAGGCTGGGGGTGGGGGTGGGGGTGGAATGGGATGAGCATTACAGCCAATGATCCTAAGTCACACCCCTGATGCCTGTCACTCTCTACAGGGTGGGGAGTAACAGTTGGAAACCCTAACGCTGTAGGTGTTTGTTGCCATTTTCACTCCAAATTTTCAACATAGGCTTTTTGTGACCCCACCTCATGAAGAGGGGCACTATCAGTTTGTTAGCTGAAAGGTAGTTTCGCACAGCGACTATGCCATTTGGTAACACAGGGACGAAAACACATTTTGGGCAGGATGTGAAAGTGACAACTGTATTGTTCATGAGGAGATGTAAAAAAATTGCGACGTTGAAAATCTGGAGTGAAAATAGGAAAAATTGGTGAAGTCATGAGCATGCATAGAAACTAACACACTAAGAGCCAGCAGAATAGGCCTAATGGTCTGTCATGTCTGCTTGGTAGCCAGCCACCTAGTGGTTGCTCGCTGTAAACTGTGCAACACACGTCCGTAACCCAGTTATTTTCGGGAATTTTTAACCACATTTTCAACATATGCATTTTGGGACCTCCCCTCATGAACAGTGGCACTGTGATTTTGTTAATTTTGTCCCAAAAGTTGATTTACCACAGCGAGCATGCCATTGTGCGCCACAGGTGCGAAAACACATTTTGGGCAGGATGTGATAAATGACAGCTGTACTGTTCATAAGGAGGTGTGAAAAAATGGCAGTGTTGAAAATCTGGCATGAAAATATTGCAAATTTGTGAAGTGGACGTTCATCACCAAATTTTCAATATAGGCATTTTAGGACCTCTGCTCATGAACAGTGTCACCGTCATTTCCTCAAACTGTCCCAAAAACTGATTTTGTACAGCGACCACGCTATTGTGCGCTGGACGTGCGAAAACACATTTCGGCCAGGATATGTAAAATGACAGCTGTACTGTTCATAAGGAGGTGTGGGGAAAATGCCAATTTGAAAATCTGGAGTAAAAATATTACAAATTCAAAGTTACGAGTGTAAAAGTGCAAACCTAGTAACGACGCAACAGAAATAGCCATGTTTTTTATTTTTCCCACTAAATTTGCAACATAGGCTTTTGAGAGCCCCTCATGAACAGTGGCACTGTTGCTCATGATTCGTCCCGAAGGTGATTCCACGCAGTGACCGCGTAAATCACCTCGGGGCCAAATATGCCATGACAGTGACTGAATTCATGAGGAGAGATCCCAATAACCCCATGTTGAAAATTTGGTGCCAAAATTCTGAAAATGGCCAAGATATGCACCAAAGTTGAAAAAACCCTATTTATGCCACTATACAGCTTACTGGAATTTCTTCAGTTCAGCGGTCGGCTTTGAAGAGCAGAGCGTGTTCCCGATCCACTCAAGATCATTATGCTGGGCTCGGAGGTAAGTATGGGATGAGGGGTGTGTAGAGGCAAGCGCACACAGAGAGTGGGCGGGTTGGGGAGGGCAGGGAGACTGCGAGGACCGTTTCTTCTTCACAGGTTAAAAAAATAACATCAGCGGGATGGTTTTGGTTTACAGGGGCATTTGACCTGCAGGGTGGGCTCCCAGCGTGCCACCTGGAGTGTTTGGGGGATGCTGTGGCCGGCAGTTGGGCACCCCGTTGTACATACGAAGGGGGGAGACAAGAGCAGGGATTAGGCACCGACACACAACAAAAAAGCGGGGGGGCATTATGCCAATGGGGAGGGGCTCTCCCGGCAAAATAAATGGGAAAGGGGACTAAAGTTGACGGGGATTGGGGCCCCCGTCAGCAAAGAAAGATGGTCCGGGGGGCACATGATGCAGAGGGGATTGGGCACCCCCTTGACATACATTTTAAATGGAAGGGGGGCATTATGCTGACTGGGAGTGGGCTCCCCCATTGGCAAATGAAGTGGGTCGGGCACTCTGCAGGCGGTTTCACCAGGACAGGCACATTGGGAGGGCATGTTATGGTGCCGCTGCATGATGGCAGTGGACCTTTTCTTAGATCTGGTCACCACTTGATGTATGCCTGGTGTCACCGCCTGCAGCTGCCTTATTGGGGAATGAGGGACGCACCTTCTGATGCATGCCCTGCATTCTCCCACAGTGACCGCACCTCCAAATCTGCTACTAATGCAATATGTTTATAAAATGGGGTTTCTAGTTTTAGCCGTGCATTCACTTCTAATATATGGCTAACAACCAATCAGATTGATTGAAATCCTTTGCCCATTTTATAAATATAGAATAATACATGGAATTATGTGCTTAACAAGAACTTTACACACACCCAAGGTGTTGGATAATACATAAACCCCGATAGCGAAGCTCAATGAGTTTATTTAAGCATCCAACACAGGGTGTGTGTAAAATTCCAGTTTTGCACACAGTCCCATGTTTTATTTTATATAATTGCTGGTATTGTTTTTTTCCCCACAGCAGTTATATATAATAAAAGAGTAAGACATCCCTGAGCCACAGCGGTCCGGTCGGGGAGGGTTCAGCGTGGTCAGAGGCGGCTGCCAAAAAAAGGTTGCTTTTTTTGGGGTTGCCATTGGTGATATTTATTTTTGCACAGATTTCATTGTTCAAATAATTTTTAGCCTAGTGATTTTGTTAAAAAAACTTACTGCCGAGCTGGCCCGGTGACGCTGAGGCGCTGGACGCCTTGCCTCGCACTACACCAGCAACCCATGTTCAGGGGTGGGCAGGGGAGGAGAAGGATTGAGTGTCTGAGGACTGTTCTCCTTCTCCGGGGAGGGAGAACATCAGCTCTCGGTGAAGACTGGCCTAGCGGAGCTTAGGGCTGGCACGCCCGATGCTCAGAAGGGGAGCGATAAGGTAGACGCCAGGGAGCATGTGCGGATAGCGTGCGCGCTCTCTCCTTGTGGTGTCATTGCACGCCGCATCTCGGGGCAAGAAAATGGAGGAGAAAATGGGTACTGGTGACGCAGAATGACCCAGTCCTCTCACACACTGCCTCTGCGATGGGGCGTAACCCTCGGCACCAGATCCGTGTGTTACAGTGAGTTGGGGGATCCCGCTGCCCTTCTATGGGGGGAACAGTTGTGGGGCAGCTGTGAGGTAAGCTGCGAGCAGAGGACGGGGCTGGGGGATGGAGAGAGAATAGCTGTCAGTACTAGGAGGACAAACATGATTAACTGTAAAAAAAAAAAGTACTTCCGAGTAGCGGTGAAGTCAGTCTCCGGCACAGGGAAGGCTGCCAGCAATAAGAAATGGGACAGCAGCAGCTGGCGCATGCGGAGAACAAGGGAAACCAGGCACGTGTTCGCCATTATAACTCACGGATTATAGCGGCGAATTATAACCTAGTTTCCCTTAGGGAAAAAACAAGACCCAGTTATTATATAATATTTAAATGCAACCAGCTTTGTATTTTCTACAGTATATTTTTTTTAGCTTTGTCCTCCTTACTTTTACTAATGAAATTTGCATAAAAATAGTGTTTATCCCTTCAAGTTCCTCTACGTCTGCAGCTTCTTCCTTTTTGAAGCATAATCATCTGTTGTGATGTCATAGTCTGTTGCCATAGGAATAACTGTGATGTCACAAGCAGAGTATTACCACATCAGTGGGGAAGAAGCAGTAGGAGTTAAGAAACTCTGAAGCAGCAAAGATCCTGTTTTCATACATAGGACCTCAGTAATAAATAATGGTGGAGAAAAATACAGAACTAGTATGAAACATGCAGAATTGTATCCAAATGTTATGTTTTTCAACTTTGTCCTGGAGAAGTTGGCTGCTCTGTAAAGAGCAACAATTGTGCTTTTTGTGTAACAACCCCTCAGGGCCTCCACATGCTACCTTACCTAAACTGAACCGAAACAGTCTCTTTTGCACAGTTTTCTAATGGATGGCTTGTTTAGGAGACGAGAGCGAAAATTCTGCTCTGCTGCCCAATCCCTTCCACTTCCTTTTATTGCTCATAGCATGCTCTACCCCTATACTGCACCCGTGCTCCCATCTTTTGTGATGTAGGTGTTTGTGGAGCACGAGGGCACGCTTCATTGAGTACAGTGGGAGCAGAGTTAAAAATTAATTTCTTAATATTTCAGCAGTTCACTGGGGTCAAAGCCATGACTATACTAACAAGAGCCTTGTGGGTGTAGGGAAACACATTTTAAAGGCATATAATGATGTCACATAGCGTGAAACTGTCGAACTAGAAATGTGGTTAGGTACAGTTTCATCTTGCATGACATCACAAAGTTCTAAAAATGGTGGCAGTGTACTGTCAGTGTGGAAACATGGGAACATATAATTTGACAGCAGACAGGGACCACTTGGCCCACCTAGTCTGCCCATTTTTCCTTATCTATAGTATCACCACAGATCCTGCTTGTTCTCTGGACCATTCACCCACCCCCATAGGGCAGTTGGTCATTGATATCTCTGGACTGCTTTCTGTTAAAGGTAAGCCCAGTACCTCACTGCAAAGAGCTTTTCATTTGACTTCAAACTGGCAGGGTTTCCCCTAAAGCATTAATGCATGGGGTGCATTTGTGCCCCTATCCTTTTGCAATACCCCGTGCTCCCCTCTCGTTTAAAGCAGACCCCTTGCCTGCAGTATTACAGCATTTGGGGGAACTCACAGAGAAAACATAAAAGGAAAGGTTATCTTGAGCTGCAGAGAAACCTGCAGTAAAAAGTAAAAGAAGTTAGACAACAAAAGGGAAGGGGGGCTGTATGAATCATGCCTGTGTTGCTCAACAGATACCTCCATCTTTTAAACTTTCTCCTTGGGAGGCTTTGGATGGGGATGGTTCATAACTGTTTCCTTTAAAGAGCTAGTAGTGCCAAAAAGTGCAGCCAGAAAAATGCTGTTCATTTTTAAATATACTTTTCTACTTTCTATTTCTGAAGTATTTACTCTATATAAAAATACTCTAAAAATATTTCATTCCCGATAAGACAAGGTGTGATGTGCAGAGCATTACGTTACCAGGAAACTGACATATCTAGTGTTGTTATTCACCTTGATAACACTTCAGCATTGTGTTTTCACTCATTCTGCCATCCCTAGAGACTAACCCAGCAGCAGGCAATTTGCCATTCTTGGTCGGTCATGAGGTCACAATGCCAGGGTCGAGGGATATAGGGCGAGACGAGGAACATAGTGGGAAAATATTGACTCTGAGGGATGAACTATCGCCTGACAATAGTTTCATTGCCCAAAGCCAAAGGGTGAGGGCAGTATGGCTACTGGAAGCCAGTAGTTCATACCGAGGGGTCAGTGTTATCCTGTTAGGTCCCAATATGACTGCAGTCATTATCTGTTTTATTAAACCTTGCCTGGGTTATGTTGCCCCCCCCCCAATACACTAAAAGTTTATTCTTACTTTTGTTCTTTGGCCTTGGAACTGCAGTAGTGTGGTTATGATTCCCCCACACGTGCTCCTGCTATGTTTGTTTGAAAGTAAAACAATTACATGGTGCTGGGTGGTCACCTATCCCACTTCCCTTTTTTTTTTTTCTATATACAGTAGCTGTTTGGTCCCAACTGCTGCCTGCTCCTGCCTTTTAGGCCCCCTACTGATCCCGAGCCCCTACTGCCGCTCCCCCCACCTTCAAGGCCAGCAAGGATTCACCCAGAGTGAGGCCCAGGGACTGCAGAAACTGTCATTCATGGCACATAGGATTGTTCTTGGTTTTCTGCCTGCCTCCCATTCCCCCCCCCCCATGATGTCAGGCGTAGCCTCTGGTGGCATCAGACATCAGCAGTGCGCACTGGGCTGATGCCACCACCCCACTCCACGAGGGAGCAAGCTTCCTGGCTCACCATGAGGAGGGGGCCGCTGCAGCGCCGGGTCCTGGCCATCTCTCTCCCCAGCTGGCTTACGCTCCCCTTGGGAGCACTCCCCAGCCTGGCTGCCCTGACCCTGACGTTCCCAGGCTTGCTGCTGAACCCGGGTTTCCAGCATGGAAGCGCAATGCACTTCTACTTGAGCCACTGGGTGGCCCCCACTTCCCCTTTTAAAAGGGACATTTTCCATGGTAGTCTAGTGCCCTCCCTACTGATTGTAATCATCACTTCACATGCCCCCCCCACTTTAAGACGACGGCCAGTAGTTATCCTTGTGCACCTCCGCTGCTGACTGCCATCTCACATAAGTACAGTGACTTGTGTTATTATTGTGATTTTATCATCTCAAGGTGGGGGGAGCAGGGAAGTTAAATGATGATCTGGGTTGCTGTAGTACCAGGGAAAAATAAAAAAAGAAATGGGAGTTGGGAGCTGTTGGTATCGGGGACTGGTGTTATATCTATCTATCTATATATATATATATGTGTGTATATTTTTTTTAAAATGAGGATTGTGCACAAGCAGATGTTTAGCCGGCAGTAGTTTTCAAACTATTGCCCATTGCTAGGACTGTTGCCTGTTGTCAGGGTCTTTCGGAGGCAACTGTGCCTCCTATTTCTTGTCATCTGGCCAAGTTTTGGTCAATCACAGACCAGGATATAATAAAGGTCCAAGGTTTAATAAAACACGATATGTCAGTCTCCAGGTAGAGTACTGTTCCACACATCACACTTAATAATGGCAAATAGAATATCTTCCAAATTACAAAATTAAAAAGTACTCCAGGGCCGAGATATTCAAAGGGGTTGTGCCTGGCACAGCTGAGTTGCACCAGCGCAACCCCAGAAATGCGCCCTTGGGCAGTATTCGAAAGGGGGAGTTGCACAGCACAATTTCCAATGCAGATAATGTATGCAGCACATCTCCAGGGGGCGTGCCCATGCATATGTGGCACATCCCAATATTCAGGCCGGGATGTGAGGCGCATCTGCAGGGACATCACAGAGATGTGCCCTGTACCTGGGCACAGAGTTGAGCCCGTAAAAAGTGGCTCAGCTGGTAGCCACCCACAGGAGAGCTGCCATAATGCAAGGTGCATCACAGCAGCCACCAGCCGTGGGTGGCCCCCCCCGAACACCGTACACAAGCACCCATGAAAATCCCTGGTGATACTTCCTGTCCCGTAACCCCAATCGCCCGAAATTAATGCCTTTCAAGATCTTGGTAGTCTAGTGGTACCCCCCTCCCTGCTTGTAACCCCGATTGCCCAAAATATTTTTGTAACCTCCCTGGTAGTCTAGTGGAACCCCCTTCCCACCCGTAACCCCGATTGCGACAGGACCCCCAGCCCATCAACCCCCGGTCATCGGCGGGCAGCAGTCCACCCGCATACTCCTGCCTGACCGCCTGCGAATAGTAGCTTTCAGTATCTGCTGCAAGCTCATTGGTCACACTGTGGACCAGTGGGCTTGCACATACTCTAATAGTCATTCACAACTTTGTGAATGAATGACTTCATTCCAAAGTTGTGATTGACTATTATAGTATGCACTGTAGCCCGTGGTCCACAGTGTGGACCAATGAGCTTGCAGCCGGTACTGAAAGCTGTCAATCGGCAGGCGCCATGGGGGTGTGTGGGTGGATTGCTGCCCGCCGATGGAACCGGGGTGGGGCTGGGGGTGGGGGGACCACTGACTACCAGGAAGGTTACAAAATATTTGCCATCGGGTTACGGGCGGAAGGGGGTTCCACAAGATACCAGAGAGGTTACAATACTGATATTTTGGGTGATCGCATGCGGGCAGGAGGGTGGTACCACTAGACTACCAGGGCTAGTAGTTCAACAAAGCGACAGTGATCGGGGGGTACGAGAGGGGGAAGGGGTACTACTGCGGTACCTGGTATTGGGACTGCATGCTGTGCAGGGTGCCAGGCGCATTACGCTGGCCAGTCCTGCACAACTCCTACAAATAGGGCCATAATGACATGCAAATGGCCCCATTTGCGCCTTGCATGCATTGTAGCCCAGTTTTCATATTTGTGTCTGAATATCAGGAATTTGCGCATGACGTATCTCTAATGTGCTGGCACATTTCCCATTCCTGGTATTCATACCTGTCTGGGGGATGTGCTGGTGCATTGTATTTGCGTAGTGCGCATTATTTGCTATATTCAGATGGGATGCACCATGGCACATCTCTTTTGAATATACCCCTTAGTTGCCCCAGCGCAACTCAGTTGCACTGCGCCACCACTTGCGCCACTGCCAGGCGCAATTCTGAATATTGGGCCCCAGACAGAAAATGTACCAGTTGACTGCTTTTTTAAAGTTATTAATTTTGGGTGTTATACTAGTGCTTAAAAGAGCTGGTGACATATCCATGAGAACTTTTAACAAAACGTAATATTTAGACACAGTCCAGCTTGGATTTCCCATTAGTGCTGTATTCCTCCTCCCCATTATTTATTACTGAGGTCATCTGTATGAAAACAGGATCTTTGCTCCTGTAGAGTTTGTCTATTTCTGCTGCTTTCGCCCTACCTGAAGTCATCGAGCACTCCTTGTGACATCACAGTTACTTCCATGATAACAGACTGTGATGTCACAGCAGAGGATTATGACTCGAAGTAGGGAGTAAGCTATAGAAGCAGATGGACTCTAAAGGAACTCTTAAGGGATAAAGATCATATATTCATGCGCATTTCCTTAGTAATAAATAATGGGGAGGAGAAATATATAAAATATAAATGGAATGCAGGCAGAATTATACCTTATTATTTTGTTTTTAAAAGTTTTCTTTGAGATGGCAGCAGCTCTTTAAAGACCCCCTTACATATTGAGGGAAGATACTGCAAAATCACTTGGGAGTGGGTCCCAGGGTGATAGCCTGGGTAACAGATTGGGTGACCAGGACGCAGAGGATAATAGTAAACGGAGTACACTCCAAAGAAAGGGTGGTTACAAATGGGGTACCGCAGGGTTCAGTACAGTCTTCCTTAATGTCTTTATAGGAGACATTGCAGAGGGGCTAGAAGGAAAATTATGCCTCTTTGCAGACGATACAAAAATCTGCAACAGGGTTAATACACAAGGGGGGTGGAAAGGATGAGAAGGAACTTGGCAAGGTTGGAGGAATAGTCAAAAGTATGGCAGCTTAGTTTCAGTGCAAAAAAGTGCAATGTAATGCACCTGTGAAACAAAAACCCAGGGGAAGAGTACTCAATGGGGGGGAGGGGGGATAACAACAACAACAAAAATGGAAAGGGACCTGGGGGTAATCATATCAGATGACCTTAAGGCAGGTAAACAATGTGAGGAGGCAGTAAGGAAGGCTGGAGGGATATTGGGATGCATAGGGAGAGGCATCACTAGTAGAAAACAGGAAGTTGTTATTCCTCTGTACAGACAGTTGATGAGACCCCATCTGGAGTACTGCATGCAGTTCTGGAAACCCCATTTCCACAAGGACATAGACAGGATGGAAGCGGTCCAGAGGAGGGTAACTAAAATGGTGCGGGGTTTGCAACAGAAGCCATATGAGGAGAGACTAGAAGAGCTTAATATGTATTCCCTTGAGGAAGGGGGGGGGGGAATGATAGAAACTTTCAGGTACCTCAAGGGAATCAACAAAATCCAAGACGGGAGCATCTTTGAGAGAAAAAGATGTGCAAGAACAAGGGGGCACAGTTTGAAGATAAAGGGGGAACAGCTCAGGGGCAACGTCAGAAAGTACTTTTTCATGGAGAGGGTGATGGACACATTGAACCACCTTCCTGAGGAGGTCGTGGAGTCAAAAACAGTGGGGGAATTCAAGAATGCATGGGACAGACATAAGGCAATTATAGTGAAGGGTAGGAGGAAGTAGGCTGTTGGTTATCTAGAATCTGCAGCTTATCCAATACGTAGGGAATGGGAAGACTAGGTGGGCCAAGCGGTCCTTATCTGCTGTCAGTCTTATGTTTCTATGATTCTGTGTTTGTCACACCACAGTGTGTTGCTGAGGAAGCGATCATGATACAAAAGCTGACGCTGATGTCTTTAGTAAATCAGCAAACAGTGCAGATTAAGTCTAGGGGACAGTCAGATCTGGTTTTCCTATTATTAAGCTTAATTATTATATTATAAAAAGAGGGTGCTAAATACCTCATAAGCTGAAATGTGTCTAAAAATGTAATTTTTCCAATGTTTCTCTTCCCTAGTGACATAAGGGTTCACTTCAAAGTTACTGGCAAATACAGTTAGTGGAAAAGAACTGCCAATCTTAGAAGCAATGTGTAACATATCCTGTAAGTTTAGCCTGTTATGCTTTAAGTAGGGCTGTGCAAATCAAAACTTTTAGGATTTCTTCAGTCATTGTGGCTGAAGCTAAATTTACTGTACACTTGCCTCTCATCCTTTACACTGAATCAGCTCTGTGTTTGTACTTGCCCTTTAAGGGAATTTACCTATCCTGGGTTTGGAGCTATAGAATTTATACAGCCCTGGACATAGATATAGCTGGTGGGGGTGGGGTCATGTATGCTCACAAACCATCTATCATCTTCCTTCCATTATTTTTCATAAAAGAAGCTTTTTGTATACCAGGACTGAGTAACGCGATTGCTTTTATGGACCCCCCACCCCACCCCCGTTCCCCAATCCTGGCAATGCCCCAGCTGTATAAGTATAATCTTATGCAGTTTGGGGGAGAAAAGCAAATCTGAACAGTCCTGTCGGCCCAAACAGTGTGAGATAATGCGCTTAAAGTATTAGAGACATGTCTCGCATCACAGCTGTTATAAACTTCAGAGGAGTACTGACATTATTTACAATACACACTCCCAAAAGATGACTCCTTGGAGGGAATTCACAAATATAATTAGTTTTTAATTTTGTTCTTTAGGGGAAATAATTATGTACGATATTCAGTTTTTCACCGGACTTAAGAATTCAAAGTACTGGCTTTGAGAAATTTTATTTTTTCACCAGGTGAGTGCATTGACCCATGGATCTTTTCCTGGCACGACCCAAGCCATAAAGATGGCAAAAATATTCAGCACCAGTAGACTCATAATTATAGAGAAATTATCAGACACATGTAAGCAAAATAAAAGACATAAGAATTACAGTCAATTTAAGATCCAGCAGCCATACATAATGAAATGTACATGATGGCGACAGCAGAATGATTTGATGATACCTTTAGGAGCTATAAATCACACACTGATGCATACCAATGAGTTTACCCCTCAAAACTGCTCTATTCCTCATCCATCCTTCATGGAAAATTTATTGATCACACAGAGAATGCACTGTAAATTCAGACTTTAAAGCAGAAATTCATAATATTCTAAGATGATAAATCAAAGATAAACTTTTTACAAGTAAACTCAAGGGTTTCCACAGTGTTGTAATCTTATATCTTCATGTTTCAGGATGTGTCTCTCATAATGCGGGTCAGTGCCCCGCCTTGTCCCTCATTTTCAGTGTCCGTGTCCCTCATTTCAGTGACAAAGGGTAAAGAGGTATGACAGTTGGTTAATTGGATATCTCTATAAAGAGCCTTAAATAGACCAATGAACAAAGCTTCAAAGATAGTGTGCTATTCGAGCCCACTAGTTAGAAAAAAAGAGCAAAGAAACAAAAGTGGCTCAACTGGAAAAGGCAGCGAGCTGGTTTCAGTGCTGGACTAACTAAGCCATTGGAGCTCTCTGAATTTGTCAAACCCAGCCCAGTTCTCATTATTACTCGACTCAAAGACGTGCGATTAAGGCCATTACGAGACATCAGTCATCCGACACTCTGCAGAAACTAGAGTCATTCTCTGTCTTGCAGGTTTGTGATTCCCTGCAGAAGGGTTGGTTTTACTTGATTGTCTCGTTATCTACAGTGAGTCACCCTGCTGGTCTCTACTGTAGGTGATACAACACTACGACAAACACTGTTGGCAGGCGGAAAGACTGAGTTTCTGACTCCAGTGTTTGTGAAAGGGCCACGTTTCCTTCTGCACTCTGGTGCTGTGATATTACCAAAGAAAAAAAACTGAGGGCTGAAATATTTTATGTGTAATAAATCACTTGTGAGATTTCAGTCAATCAATGAAGTAGATTTTATTGTGAAGCTAAAAAGCCATTACAATTTACAAAAACACCTTATCAATATGCAGTATAAGGAATAAAGAACAAACTCTCTCACCACAAGTATTGCACTTACGAGTATACTGCACACTTTTCCATAATTCATGTAACATAATTCCCTTGTTGTTACTCATACAGTACATTCAAAAGTGTAAGATTAAATATTGCACTTAGAAGCATACTGCACACATTCCATATTGCCAGTATTAGAGTTCCCATATTCCAACTCCTACGTATCATGCCTAGCTAAGTTACATAGAATTCTTTTCTTTACTTTGCTTGTGGCTAAAAGAGATATTTAGCTAGTCTGTCAATAGTCCAGTCATCTTTTGTATTGAACATAATATTTGTAAGGGTGGTTTGATCTGTTTAAGTTTGACTACAAAAAGATTCTAGCCAATATGTCCTTTCTTTACAGTACCAGGTACAGTTCCATAACACATGTATTAGATCTTCTGTGCCTCTATGAGAACAATCACAATTTTCTCTCTCCTAAGCTGGTCTCCCGGCTTCCTTACTCCTGGCTGTAGCTCCTGATACTGATAGGTAGGCAGGAATTGAACCTCTGCAACAGGGGACATCTAGCCCTCCACTTCCTGTCTCCCTCAGTTTACTTCCTGCCTTCAGTGAAGCAGGTACTCTGCAGCAGAGCCCTGTCACCGTGGCAGGGCCGAAGACTATAAGTTATAAATTTGTATTCTACATGTGCAGCAAGTGTATTCTTTAGATTGCTAGGAAGCGATTTGGAAATGCTCCATGGTGGGACCCAGTCTCAGCCTTGCAAGCTGCACAGACTGGCCCCACCTATCAGCGGCTCAGTAGCTTTCCTGCAATTTTGGGCTCCCCACAATGGACGTCAATAAGTCCTCAAGGCTAAGAGGGACCCCTGATTTAAGCACCAGAGTGCTTTCTGGGATGAGTGCCTGTCTAGCGACGAGTGGTTGGAGAAAATAGCCACTCATCGATGGTGCAACTCGTCAAGGCGGATCCAAGCAGTGCATCCAGCCACTTGTCGCCAGTCAGCTCTCTCGTTGACAAGTGCTGAGGAGAGCGCTAGACCCCTCGTTGACGACAAGCGCTGAGGAGAGTGCCAGGCCACTCGTCAACATTCAGCAGTGGTCCCAGTCATAGACGGGCTGTAGCGCTGGAAGGATTCCCTCCTCGAGGAGTGCTGAGGTTCATCAGGGAGTCGCAAAAACAGCCAGTAGCACTGTAGGGGCATCCCTGCCGAACGAGGAGCACAGCACTTGGGGATACAAAATGAGCAGACATCCCTTCTGAATGAAGAGCGCAGCACTTGGGGACCCCCCCCTCTTAAAGGGACCAGTGGAGCTCCCACTCAACGTTGGACAGGCCCCACCCACCCAACAACATCAAGGGACAAGATGGATCTTATTTAGTAAAATTATTGTTTTTCAGCAGTCTAAAGGAGGGGAGGAGCTCAGTGTTTTGCCCTTAATGGCCAGCAGCAATTCATTCCATTTCAACAGCATAATCAGGAAACCTCCAGGGGGAGGGGGTACACTGATTGAAAGGGGAACAGGACCATCAAACCTTCCAGGGGCAAAAACATGCCAGCGCAGATTTGTCCTCACTTCTAATCATTTTTGCTGGGTTGCTTTGCCTAATATGTGAGAAGGCAGCGTCTGCGAATGTCGAGGTCTCGAAGGAGGCAGCCCCTTCCTCGACTCAGACTGATAGCCAACAGACAGACAGGTCTGAACAAGCAGCAACCACCAGGTCTGAGAGAGCAGCGGTCACTGGGAGACCCAGCAGTCCGCAGACCCCTCTCTGGCACCAGGCCTCTTTGACAGGTAAATTAGGGCCTTTGCCCTGGACCCATCATGTCTCACGGGCAACCCCAAGGGTACCCAGATGGGAGACCACACAAGAAGGCAAAAGAAAGCCCTGTCCTCATTCGAAGAGGAACAGTAGTCCTCACAGTGTCACAGGGAACATTCCCGGACTCCTCAGTCTTCAGTTTATCTTCCACTGGAGATGGGGAGCTAAAGGGCCTTGTCAGATTCTATCGAGGAGAAAGAGTTCCCTAATTCTCACTGTCCAGAATCTTTGACCTGAAGGGCCTGAGTCCTTTTCATAAAAAAGGTCATAGCTGGGATTCACTTCGGATCTTCCCCGGAGGCTCCCACCCAGCCGAAACAGGCTTTTGCCTTACAGCTGCCGCCAAACCGGCCTCAGCCTTCCATATTCCCCCAGCCATTGGGGACCTGCTAAGGAGGAACGACAAAGTCCAGAATGCACCTGTCTGGTGGCCTGGCAGTTTTCTAAGCTTCTCAAGTCTGACAAGAAGCACTCTAAAAAGTGTGTTAGACTGCCCCAGCATCGACCCTCTGATTTCAGACCTGACCAAGATGTTGGTCATCCCAGCCAAAGGAGGGGCTTCTCTCAGAGACCCAGTGCATATGGAAGTGGATGCCTCACTCAGCTGGGTCCTCCAAGCATCAATAACATCTCAAGGTGGCAACCGCCAATCCTTTTTTGGCTTCAGATGCTCTGTCCAGGGCCACAATTTTAGCCTTTTAATTTCCTCTATGTGATCCAGAGAGGAACAGACCTATTTTTCATCAGCTACAGTTCTTGGGGAGGTGGGCAGGTGCACCACTCAGACCATGTTGTATCAAACCCAGCTCGCTGCAGCCTCTGGCTTTGGGTCTGGCAAGCAATCGCCTCTACAAGAGCCAGCTGGTTAACGCACCCATTGAAGGTAATCTCCTGTTTGGCTCAGCCCTGAAGGAGGCAGTGAGGGATTCCGGGGGAGGTGCCAAGGTGCACATGCCACATCAAGAGGCAGGGGCCAGTGTTTGTCCTCAGGCCCCAGACACGTTTTTCATTACTATAACGTAGTGAGAAGCACTTACCCTCGCAGCAGCAACAAAAAAAGGAGACTCGACGCAGTTTTATGAATGCAGCTCTTCTTTTACTCTCATAAGACCAACAAAACAGACATGCTTACGGTTTCGCCTGACATTTCTGGCTTCATCAGAGCATTTTTCATTACCTAGGTTACAGTAAGGGTCAAAACACCAATTTCTTCGGGGAAAAAAGAACATGCTGTCCAGGCACATCCCCCCAGTAGGGTGCAGGTTTTTAAAAATTCTCGAGGAATGGGCCCAAACTAAGTCGGACAGAGGAGTCATAGACATTACCAGCATGGGTTACCTAATACAAGCCCCCACTACCTCATGTGGTGCCCTCCCCCATCGCTGGGAACCCATCTGAAAGACAGGTAATGCTATAGACATTACAGACTTAATGCAAATGGGCTAGTTTCCCCCAACAAAGGTCAATTGTTTTTTTTTTCCTCCCCATTCTTCATCGTGCCAAAACGCACAGGGGGATTCAGGCGAGTCCTAGATCTCAAATTCTCGAATAGTTTTGTCCGCAGCAGACCCTTCACAGTGGAAACCTTGTCATCAATCATTAGGGAGTCGCAAAAAGGGGATTTTCCAGCATCCATCGATTTGCAAGATGCCTATTTGCATATTCCCACTCAGTAACGACACACGCAATATCCCAGGTTCAGAGTGGGAGAGCAGTACTTCCAATTCAGACCTCTGCCATTGTGGTCTCCTTCAGACCCATGGACAGTATTAAAGGTGCTAGTAGCAGTCATAGTCCACATAAAGGCCCCACAGCTCAACAAAGCATTACAAGCAGTGGCAGAGGTAGTCTGGTGCCTGTCGGCACACAGTTTTCTCATCAGCTGGAGAAAGAGTTCCCTAATTTGAAACCAGACCTTGATCCTCCTGGGAGCAGACATCATGACACAAGGTTTCCCCCCGAAAACTAAATTTTGGGGTCTGCTAAAGCTCATCAAGGAGTTTCACATTGTTCCTCAGCTGCCTGCTTATTTTTTCATACAGCTCATTGAGACAGATTAAACCCTCCCTCCAGTGACGGTCTCGGAGGACAGAGGTCATGAAGGGTCACAAGTTAGGCCATCCACACCAAATCCGAATTGCGACTGATGCAAGCCTCAAGAGCTGGGGAGGGCTCACCTGCATCAGCTGTTGGCACCGGGCAGGTGGTCGCTGTTAGACGCAAGGTACAGCACAAACGTTCTTGAGATGTGAACAGTAGGCCATGCCCTGATGCACTCTGAACAGCAATTCCTCAATCAGAATAGTCTGATTCCAACTGACAGTCTGTCAGCGTTGGCATACACCAACCATCAGGGTGGCACAAGAAGCTCAAACATGCTAAGCGGATCCCTTCTCTTTCAGTGGGCTGAGCACCAGTGAGCGATGTATATACCAGGACAGGAAAATGTCACCACAGACTGGCTCAGTTGCAAGGTTGTTCGACCAGGGGAATGGGAGCTGAAAGACAGTGCCTTCCACATCCTAATGAAACAGTGGGGCAATCCTCAGACAGATCTTTTCACCTGCTGGCGGAACTCCAGGGTAAAGCAGTTCTGCTCCCTGGCCAAGGACGAACCAGCGGTGGCTCAGGACACCTTTTCCCCTAAACTGGGATCAGTTCTGTCTGCTGTATGCCTTTCTTCCAATACCGCTTCTATCAAGAGTCTTCCACAGAGTGGCTCTGGATAAGACAGTCATGATTCTAGTCTGTCCCTTATAGCCTTTCTGCACATAGTTCCTGATTATCATTCATCTGTCAAGACGACCACCTCTAATCTTCAAGTTCAGCCCGGACCTTCTCCATCAAGGTCCAGTTCTGCATCCCATTTAAATAACTTGTCTCTTTAGACCTGGAGATTGAGCTGAAAAACTTTCAAGGAGCTAGGCTACACAGCTCCTGTTATTGACATGATGGGGAACTCATGTCTCCCTTCTTCCTCCAAAGTAAATTATAGAATCTGGAGGAAATTCAGGTTCTGGCTTCATTCCAAACACATACAGAACTATCCAATATAATCGCCTGTACTACTGCAGTTCCTTGAAGATGGATGGACAAAGGACTGCAACCAGCCACCTTACAAGTTCAGGTTTCTGTGCTGGGGGCACTCTTGTTGATGGATTCGGGGGAATCGTTGGGCTCATATCCCCATGTCTGGAGGTTTCTAAAGGCAGCAACATTTAAACGCCTTCCAATCCACCAAAGCTACCACCTTGGAGTCTTAATCTGGTTCTCAAGGCTGTGACCAGGCCCCCTTTAGAGCCTCTCAAGGAGACGTCCATCACGCATCTTAAAATAAAGGTTGCCTTTTTCTCATAGCTATTGCTTCAGCCAGGAGAATCCGCAAACTAAAAGCATTGTTTACCCAAGAGCCATACACTTTCTTTCATCAGGCTTGAACAGTTCCAGTTTTTTTGCCAAAAGATATGTCTCCCTTCCATTACAATCAAGAGTTCATTCTTCCTTCCTTCTGCCCACTCCCTAAAAGCAATAAGGAAGGAGAATTTTATCCACTAGACCTGGGAAGAGTGAAGAAAATGTATATTAAAAGAGAGGAAGCTATTCACAAAACTTCAAGTTTGTTCATGTCAACTACAGGCCAAAATTGTGGGCAACAAGGATTCAAAAGGCTCTATAGCCAGACGGATTCTATCTGTCACCTCCACGGCTTATGATCAGGCCGGAATAACATGCCTGACCCAGTGAGAGCCCATTCCACCAGAGCTATAGCCCCTTCATGGGCGTACTTCAGAGAAGCATCGACAGCACACTTATGCAGAGCGGCCACTTGATCATCCATTCACACATTTTCAAAATGTATTTGCTGGAGGTGATGTCCTCGACGGAGGCATCCTTTGGCCGCAGAGTGCCTCAAGCGGTGGTAGACCCTTAAGGGCTCTTGACATTCTTCCCACGTGGGACAGCTGGGTACATACTGCTTTTGTGTATCCCAGGAGTAAGGAAGCCCGGAGACCAGCTTAGGAAAGAAAAATTGAAATTTAAATGCCTGTAAATTTTCTTTCTCCGATGGCTGGTCTCCGGGCTTCGGAATCCCTCCCAGAACGTATATAGTTGGCCGGCCTCATGGCCATATATGCCTTAAAATTCTTGTTTTTTGTTCTCAACTTCTTGTAGTATTGCCACATTGGACTGCTTTAGGAAGACCTGAAGGAGACAGGAAGTGGAGGGCTGGATGTCCTCTGCTGCAGAGGTCTGATTCCTGCCTATGTATCAGCATCAGGAGGTACAGCCCAGGAGTAAGGAAGCCTGGAGACCAGCCGTTGAAGAAAAAAAAATTTACAGATATTTAAATTTTTATATTTGTAGTGGGTGGGGGGGTATCCAATTTCTGTTGTAAAACTTTACTGGGGAATTATTCAAACTTATATCTGGTAAAAAATATTGTGAAGGTTAGGCTCTTCTAGAATGTCTAAATATGTTTTATATCCAAAATAGTAATTATTCTTAGCAAACCTTGGCATTTCAGTCAGTCAGCGCTCAGAACCATAAGGCCTCTTATCCCACGCACTACTGTTGTCTCATGTGGCAAAGTGGAGCATTCTACTGCAGAGGCAGGTCAAGAACGTTATATTCCCTTTTTTAAATAAAAATATAGAAGGTAGTTTTTTGCAAATCACTCTAACCAACTCAATTAATTTATTAGTGTACATTACCCATGATGGGGAGGAGGGTTTGGAAGGGCCAGAGTGAAAGAAAATCTGACTTAAAGTATGGAGTCAGGAGTAAGTAAAAGATGTGCAGGGCCCAGTTCTCATTTGCAAGGGACTGTGGGTTAATTGTTGCAACATGATTTACAGCCAGTCCCATGGGCACCACCCACATAGAAGTGTGCTGGTGCGTAGAAGGGGGCAGGGTTGCTATGCAGCTGGAACCCAGTACCATTTACAGAAGCATGGTGACCCCGAGGTACCAGAGGCAGCACTCTATATCCACCCCAACTAAGAATCATGAGAAGTGGCGGGAGGATTGTCAGAGCATTTTTTACCCAGTGTGCACAGACATCTGTGGACCAAGGCTGACATGACACCATTGCCAAAATTAGACACTGGACTGGAGCAGGGGAAGGGAACTGCTAGACTACCAGGGACTATTTTAAACTGGGGATTGGGTTGGGGCCCACTGAACTACCAAGGACAGTGCTGGGACACAGTCAGGGATCTAGGAGGACCACAAGCAGCCCAAAGAAAAAGATCATGTTTGGGGAGGGGCATCCATATAGGTAGTACCACCACACACGGTTTTTGCATGTTACTGCACCATGTGCATACATGCCTGTAGTGGCATTATGCGGCATTTATGCACTGTAACAGCCAGACTGCATAATAAGCATTTTGTTAATAATGTCCTGGGTCTCTGAACCCCCTTCCCCCACGAAGCCACATTTCTCAGTATTTTTATTTTCATTCTTTGGTAATCGGGAAATGTCCACTAGGCACAAGTGCCGTTTTCAGGGGTGGCCTGAGAGCACTGGGGAGGTTAAGTGACTTGCTCAGAGTCACACAATATACAAGTGGAGGCTGTGGGACTCAAACCCGGGTCTGCTGGCTGTATCAAGCTCAATCATAGTACATTACTGTAACTGCTAGCTAAGCTCTAGGCTATACTGCCAGCCCCACTATAGTACTATCTTTTGACATAAAGGTTTTTATTCCATGGTTTGCAGGCGGACAGCTATCCGCCATGTCCCCACTCCACTCGACTGTTACTCACTTCCCCTAGCCACTGGAGAATCCCTGCAGATTAACCCCCCCAAGGTGGAACCATGAGGGAGGCCGTCCTCCCCCCCCATATACACACTTATCCGGATACCAGTGGCTAGGTGGTGGTGGTGCGGGACGGAGGTGAGCGGTCACAGCTTCATTAAGCCGGCCCAACCCTTTTTCCATTTTCTGGTTCTCTCATTGATGGGGTTCACACGTCAGCACATGCATGTGGAGGCATACACACATTGCCAAAGTCCTGCAGTCGTGCCTACTGTGCCGCTTCTGTACTTTCCTACCACCAGGCCTCCACCTGGTGGCAGTCTCATGGTGGAGCCAGCAACCCTCACTCCCCAGGAGAGGACAGCAGTCTAGCAGACGCTTCATCCTCTTCCCCACCTCCGATCTTAGCAACCCAAGACCACCTCTGATCTCAGGTCACTGGCAGGGTGGGCTGTATCACTTCTACCACACCAGTGGGCCAGCTCAAGATACCACTTTTATGTGCGGGCACAACAGGCTACACTGTTTACTGCATTTTCCGGCTGATAAAAGTGTGACTGAGAATTGGGCCTGAGACTGAGAATTGTTTTATGGCAGAAACCCTGTAGAAATTGATAATTGTCACCTGAGTATTTTAGCCAAATTACACAATTCTAAGCCATAGCTGTAATAAATAGAAATTTCTGATTGTAGCTTATTGAACTGGCTACTTTTACAGTATTGTTTTTATCTAAATACAGAAATACCTAGCAAAAACTTTTGTGCTAAAAGCAGGTTAAACATCGATATATCATGAATCTTGTCGTGTGCCACTAAGAGGGTATGGCGGTATAAGGTGATATGTTTTTTTTTTTTTTCATATTACAGTTTGTCTCTCCCTGCCATTCGGCCCCCATCCGACCGACCCCCTCAGCCCTGTCCCCCGAAATCACCGGTTATTACCTGCCTGGCCCAGGAGTGGCACCTGCAGAGGGGTTGGTCTTCATCCTGCCAACCGGCATTTTTCCTCCGATTTTGTTTCTCCTGGAGGCCCCAGGAGTCAGCGCGCATGTGCTGAACAGCCCCAGTCACAGCCTCCTTCCCCCACTCACTGGCCTACTGCCTAGGCCTCTACTGGGGGTCGCCCATTAGCTGAGGGACACCACACTTCCTCCCCAGAGAGGAGAGCTTGCCTGTCGGCAGCTTAGTCCAGCTTCGCCCTCCCCCCAGTGCCGACCTCCGATGCCCCAGGCTTGTTCTCGAACCCGGGTCATCGGCATGGGTCGAGGTAAGGCGCCAGCACCTCAGCCCTCTATGCCACTGGGCTGGCCAATATAGTTTTAATATTGTACTTTGGTAAATGTTATTCCTATAGTTTAGGTATCAGAACTCAGAAGGAAGTTCCTTTACAATTTGCATACTTTTTTTTTTTTACTTTATGTTTATTGTATATTGTAAACATACAGTTGTTTTTTTCGAAGTATAGGATATACAGTTATTGTTACATGTGAGGGCGCCACTCCTCTTAATACAGTAACTAATCATCTTAACTATTTAGATACATCTTTGGATGGTATTACTGTTAGTTCTCTAAAGTTAATAAATCGTCAGTGCTGTTTAATTAGAGTCCAAGAGCAGCATGTATATTATCTAAGACAAGTCCACAGTATACTTGAAGAAAAACTCCCCCTTCTCTTAGGGGAAGAGGAAATCAAACATGCTTAACGCTGACTGAGTTACACCAGTGTAACTTCTCCCAAGTAGGCATTAGCGTGGGAACATTTCTAACACTTAGAAAAAATAACTTGTTCAAAACAGCAATTAGATTCTAAAATAATCAAAGCTCCACTGAAATGACATCATTTGCATCATATTTTGTACATAAGATCAAAGTTAACAGCAAAAACTTAGTCTGATACCGAGATCAAATGGGTAGTCGCCCCAGAGACCAAAGTAGTATAAGTTCTCTAATCAAAAAGCAGTATACACTTACCTGGGGCCAGGCCAAATACCCACTGTTCCCCTTACCGTACAGACCACCAGTTTAACTTTTAATGAATATAATTTTTCTTTCTTCAGGGTTCTTCCTACTCTGATTCTGAATCCTCTTCATCTTCCCTCAGTCTGCGTGTTGGAGCGTTCTTCTGCGACCACTTAAGAGCATCTGCTGGGTCATTAAAAATATAAATCTTCACTCGGTGGACAGTCCAAAGCCTTGCAGCAAATAAAAACACCATGCGGGATACCCGCCTCCTTCAAGATAGCTTTCACCCCATCAAAGCTCTTCTTCTTTTGCCGAGTGGCATAGCTTAAATCCGGATAAAGACGAACCTCTTATCCATCCTGAAGCAATTTTCCTTTTTTTCTTGCAAGGGTAAGAATGTAATCTCTTGTTCCGACCCCGTCTAAGACTACCGTGATGGTGCGTGGGGTCTCTCCATCATTTCATCGGCCACGTGGAGCCATACAATAGGCCTTTTGAATGGGGATCGGTTTAAGAGTCCCCGTCTCCCCCAACTGATGCTGGAACCATTCCGTCAGGAAGAAAGGCAAATGATTCCCCTCACAATTCTCCGGCATCCCCACTATGCATATATTCGCTGCTCGTGCTTGATTTTCAAGCATTTCTATCCGAGAACGGAGGTGAACATTTTCTTTTAACAAGTTTGCTGCCGTTCCCATTGCGGCTTCCGACCGCTTGGTAGAATCAGCTGTTGCGGTTTTAACTGAGTCCATAGTTGTTTCCAGGCGTACTACTCGATTAGTGTGGGTGTCAAACTTCTCCGCTAGCCCTGCTACAGACTGGATGAGGCGGGAGATTTTCACTCCCAGTGATTGCAGTGTCTCTTCAGCTGGCTCCTCGGGTACTAAATTACTTGATGCAGGTCTCGCACTTGGCCCTCCCATAGCTCCCTTACTTTTTGCACCATCTGTGTGGGATCTATCTTCACGAGGATTCCCCATAATGTTCCTGGAGGATTCCCACACACTGTTTTTGATTTCAGCTGGGCTTCTTCACTCGAGAACCTTATCTGTTCTTGCTGATTTATTCTCCCTTAGTTCCCGTCCTCTAAGCCTGAGCTTCCATCTTGCTCGGACTCCACAGCGCCCCCCCACAATTTGCATACTTCTGTGGTCACTTTAGATTGTCACTAAAAGCGCTGTCTTTCTTGTACGTCTGGTATGGGGTTTTGTGACCTCTGCCTATGCTTCTACTGTTTGGCTCCTCCAGAGTGATCGTACACATTCCAGCTGATGTTCCAGCTGGCTACAGTGAATAGTTGGCCTCCTGGCCCATTTGTCTCAGCCACCAATATTTATTGTTGTCCAAGATGGCAAATAGGCTATACTGCCAGCCCCAGTATAGTACTATTTTTGACATAAAGGTTTTAATTCCATGTGTACTGTTACTGCTCTGTCCCCAGGGTGCATCTGGAATCGAGCGGTACTCTGCTTAGCATGTCTTCCTGGTAAAACTCATAAATAAATAAAGTAGCTCTGGAAGTTGTGAAGCATCATAGTCCCCTCCCCTCTGCATGACACTCAGCTACTTGAATTGCCATTCCTAATGGGGTCAAGTAAGATAGTCCCCCTCACCACCATGCAAGCTATCAGCTCTTTAGCTGCTACTGTTAATGCAGAAAAATACAACAATAGCATGGCAACACGTTCTTTGTCCTCTTTGTGTTATGTTGAATATCCATGGCACTCCAGACATTACATCATGGATTTAGGCAGGGCTCCAGGTAGGGGGAGTACTGACCTATTTTACTCACCTCATTTTAGGAAATACTCTTCAGAAACTTTTTTTGTAAAGAGTACCAGTACTCACCCAACATCTGTAAATACTCCACACTACACAGAATAGTGCTTCATAACGTAATGGGTGATTCAAAAGGACCATTTTTTTCCCAGATTTACAGCACTCGTACCCATCCCAATTTTGTATTACTTATCATATTTAAAAACTGGTGAGTAAATTACTCCTGCCTGCCAACATTATCTTGAGTATGACACCTGATCAGTTCTTACCTAGAAAAAAAAATAACATTGTTTTTAAAAATGTATTCCTCACTCTACTCTGTCTAAACATTTATACGCATCTGAATTTGGTTTTACTCACTTCACTTTCAAAATGAGGAATACGGTATTCATCCCAGCAAAACTTATCTGGAGCCCTGGGTTTAGGCCCACCTGATAGGCTAGTGATGCACATGTGACCCAAGATTAAAGCTACCAACTGTCCCTATTTTCCCAGGACAGTCCCTATTTTAGGCAGCATGTCCTAGTGTCCCCACAAGTTTTGCAAAATGTCACTTTTTTCCCTTTTTTGCTTACTTGTCCCAGTTTTGTCCCTTTTTTTTTGCTTCCTGGTAAGCTGTGAGTGACAGTTATTTCAGCACCACTGTGGCGCTGCTCAGGCTAGACAGCAGTTTACAACTTCAACCCCTCCGCCTGTGTTGCACTGCAAGCATGTCAGTGGGAGCACAGTAAAGCATGTTCCTTCCTGTTAGATTAGACTGGGTAGTAGTGCAAACAAACACATGTTGATGTCCTGCCAGCAGCTGAGAGGGACTCCAGACAGAGAAGAGACCGGCAGCAGGGAACTTAGGTACCCAAACCTGATCAGCTGTAGGGAAGTGTGTGAAAACAATCTAGTGTGGTAGTGGGAGTCACTGAAGTGAAGTTTGCTCAGCAAATGAGGTGAGCATGAACAGGTTGGATGGGACTGTCAGGAGGAGCAATACATGTAGCTTGAATGTTTGATCACAATTTAATGCAGGTTTGCTTCTAATGAACTTTCTGTATATCATGATTTGGAACTTGCTGCAGCAGAATGATGTATTGTTTTAATCTGAATGTTTACTGCTGGTGTTACCGTGGGGTGGCATGGCCAGAGCAAGCAGCAAAAATGTAACTGATTGTGCTCAGCATTGTCTGCGGCAGTGCCAGTGGGAGTGACACAGTTGGGGGGAGTCATGATCAGGATGGACCATCCCAGTTTTAGACCTCGGAAAGTTGGTAGTGTTACCCAAGATCAGATTTCATAGTATACTTTGGTCCCAGGAGTCCCTGACCCTCAGTACTTCTTGTGCATCTGAAGGCTTCAGCACACCAGGAGTCCCTTCCTGTTTTTTGCATCTTTTTGGATCCCAAGGTAGGCCGTAATACTTTAACCCATGTGATTTTGTTTGGTCTACCATTCAATACTGCAGTAAAAGTGAATTTGTTGCTATTTTCAATCAGTCATTTGTTAATTAATGGTCAATTAAGAGCTCTGGTTTATAGTGATATCTTAGTGGAGAAACTCTCTCCGTTTTTATTGGAGGGTAATCTTTTTCCAATTGGAAGGTGCTCTGGTTCAATGGCTTGGTTAATTGGTGACCAGTTGCTCTGCATATGAACTCATTTTTGTGGTAGTATTCTTTGGAGTGTGTCAGGGAAGGGTGCGTGTGGGACTCGGCATGGGCTGCTGTCTGAGACCGCGCCTAATGAATCTGGGTTGTGCGGCTGTGCAGGCGATTGGAATTTGTTTAAATTCCATGCCTTCTAATCGTGGTCTCCTGTCTGGTCGGATGTGCTTGGCTTGGTCCTATCTGCTTGCACATAGGCGTCCGACCTAGCAGCGACCACGTGGTTACTCCCTAACTCGCTAGCTGAGCACCTATGTGGGCTTACTCCTACTGATTCAAGAAAGAGGATCTCAGAGAGACAGAAAAGTGCCTACTCTTCCAGCGGGTGTTGTCTCCCTCCTTAGTGAGGCAGCATCCCAGAGCTCCAACGCCCAGTGTTTCCCCCACATTCCTGTACGGGCATCACTGCCTTAACTCTATACCGTTCGCGCCGGCTCACCTCATAGTGTGGCCGGCCAATGATTCATTCCGCACTGCTCTCCTCTTTGTTCTGGTTCTGTGGGGAAAATTATTGAGTTACGGAGTGACCCCCGCCCCCCCAGCTACCTCCTCCTAACTGACTCTCACCTTCCAAGTGGAGTAGGGCTGCTCTACTTGCCCCTTGGGCTTCTTCTAGGCTAGATACTCGTGACCGTCTTCCCCTCTTTAGCTCTGGCTCAAAATATTTTTTTCTCGGCAACCAACTCACCTCCCAAGCGGAGTCAGAATGCTCCCACCTCCTGCAGGTCTGTCCGGGGGGGGGGGTGCACTATTCCCTGGCCCTGCCTTTGGTATGGAAAGAGGGGGGGACTCGAGAAGACGCCAGTTCCAGGCAGCATCTCATGGGGCGCTCTCTTGAGACCCTCACAAGTTGCTCGAGCAAGGTCCTCCACAGGCCCCTACTACTGGGGCAAAGAAATGAAGAAAGGGAATGTGGGCCAGGAGGAATTGTTTGGTCTATTGGAACAGTTCGTCAGAAGATGCCCTTGGAAGGCCGTGGCCTACTCAGTTCAGGCATGCATTGCTCCCCTAACAGTTGCACATGCGTGCTCTACAACGGACCACATCAGTGGGTAGGCACATGCACACAATGCCTCAAGCCGCCATTTTGTTTGGGGTCCTATCGAGCGGCCATTTTAGTAGTTGGGCTGCTTCGGGGTTCTTACTTGCCTTGTTGCCACATTTATTTATTTATTTAAGAGATTTACCAGATAAGCATACTGAGCGGGGACCGCTCGTTTCCATATGCGACCTAGGGGTTACATAGGTCGAGATAAGTACAGAAAACACAGTACAACAGTGAATAGACATTAAGGGTTGCTGTTTAAGAACAGAATAACAATGGCGATCACTGGTGAACCACTCTCCTTTATTTATTTATTTATTAAACTCTAGGATTACAAGTTCCTTTGAGCAAGAACTGCTCATTTACAAAGGTTCCACGTCAAAGGATGGGGGGTAACATACATACAAAGGTTGGCAATAATTTACAGTCATAACACACTTCAGAAATTACAGACATTACTGGAGAGCAACTTAATAAGCAGCTAGATCAAGTAACAGAGTAAAAGATTATGAAGCAATGGACAGGTAGCGTGAGCAGGGTAGGAGGGGGTCAGTAAGAAGTAGGCAGGCTGAGGGGCCACTGTCAGAGGGAAGGAGGGAGGGGTGGCTAGAAATAGTGCAGGGAAATTTGGCAGTGAAGGATCGATGTCTAATTGGCAGTGAGGGACTGATGTCTGAGATGTGGCGTAGTGGGGGGGGGAGGAAGGGAGAAGGTCAGGGGTCATATAGAAAAAGCCAGAGCCAAAGAGTAAAATGCTCTGGTAGGATACAGATCACTGGTCATGAGCAACTGGGTGGAGATTGGAGCAGTTCTTTCCCCTCCCACAGCAGATTGAGAGTGGCGGCCCTCTTACTCCTTCACTACCTGCGAGGCAGTCCGGTAGTTGGGAACTTCAAGGCTCACAAATGTATTATACATATGTTTTATATATCTCAAAAAATATCACGGTCCATGTATTTTTGCAGGAGAGCTTCCAGGGGGTGCAGGTCTCCCACCTGGATGCTCACTTTGGCCTGACCCTAATCTTGTCCTCTCCTCTCCTCTTTTCCCACAGATGGTCAAGGCCAAGAAATGTACTTTCTGCAGTGCCACCCTGCTGCCACACAACCCCGGGCCTCAGTGCCTGGCGTGCCTGCTTGAAGAGGATGACCTCTCCCTGGAGCAATCCCTATCCTTGGATTCTGGGAAACCAGGAACCAGTGGGTCCAGCTGGGCAGTCCCAGGGGCACTACTTCTTCAAAATCAGCAGGCCACGGTAGCCATGATGGAGAGCCAGCAGAACTTTATGTTGAAGAAATTGGAGGCAATAACACAAAACGGGGTGCCTACGCCCCGGCCCCAAAACCAGAACCCTCCCCAATTCTGGATGACACGGAACAGATCATCGTAGGACCCGATGTCCCTATGCCTGCCCTGAAAGGCAACAACGGGGACGAGGACTTACTGGATGACGAGGATGCAGAGTCTGATGAGGAGGAGATGGAGACTCCCCAGTCCACCCCGTCTCTCACCTCTAAGTTATGCTCCTTCGACCTAATACTAGGACTGATGAAGGCCATCAAATCCACCATGGGGTTTGATAGAGAGCCATCGAAAGTGGAGTCAGAATTAGATCCCATGATACAACAGGAGCAGGTGATCAAGTAGACAGTCTCAGTCTGCCCCACTATCGACGATATCTTCATCAAAGAATGGGAATCTTCGGAAAAGGGTCGCCTGTCCAAGAAAAGAAATATGGACAGGATGTACCGATTCAGGAAGATAAAGTAAGCGCCTGGTGCATAGCCCCTACCATCAACTCGCAGATTGTAGCCATAAGTAAAAAGACAGTTCTTCTTTGTGGTACCATCTCACTAAAGGACCCCACTGACAAAAAGGTAGAGGACATGCTGAAGAAAATCTTCAAAATCACAGACATGGTGGCACGAGCCGCCACCACAGCAATTTACACAGTCAGGGCACAAATCTGGTGACTCGAGGAGCTGCTCGAGAAAGCAGACCCCAAGTCCCGGGAATCAGAACTAATCGAATGTACACTTGACACAGTCAGATATCTAGGGGACATGGCAGTAGACACACTAAAGCTAGAGGCAAGAGCCTCCGCCTTGACAAACAGAGCCAGAAGAACATTGTGGCTAAAATTATGGGAGGCCGTCAGTGAATCAAAGAACTTGTTGCAGACTCTACCTTTGAAGGGTAAGCGTGTGTTTGGAGAGGGCTTACAGGAGTTTTTAAACAAAAGGAAGAAGGAAAGAACTTGGCCAAGAATAAGAACTGAGCAGCTTACCTACCTTCCGCAGGCACTGGTTTCGGGTGCAGTAAGTTTCACCAAGGCCGAATACAGTCAAACTTTAATGCCTCCAATTCCTTTTGAGCCAGAGGCTAGCAATACAGCAACGCCTCTTGTTGTTCCTTCAACGCTAACAACCACTCCCCCCCCTTTCAGAGGCAGAAATGCTAAGTTTGGAGGTAGAGGCAGAGGAGGACACAATAAGCAACAGTGACTACCCCTGCCCAAACCAAGCAGTAGACATTCTCTATCTTGATTTCAGTAAGGCCTTTGACTCTGTGCCCCAGAAAAGGTTGACCAGGAAGTTGGTGGATCTTGGAGTTGGGGAGAAGATGACCAGATGGGTGGAAAACTGGCTGAGGGACAGAACCCAGAGGGTGGTGGTGGGGGGGGGAGAGTTATCTGGCACCAGAGATGTAACCAGTGGGGTCTCACAGGGCTCTGTGCTGGGGCCGGTGTTGTTCAGTGTCTTCTTGGCTTTAATGCCAAAAAAATGCAAAGTTATGCATATTGGAGCCAAGAATCCTAGAACAGAGTATTACCTGGGTGGAGTCCGAGTAGCTGCATCAGAGGAGGAGAAGGACCTGGGAGTGATGATCACTAATGACCTGAAGCACTCCGCACAGTGCAAGAAAGCAGCAGCAAAGGCAAACAAAATGCTGGGATGCATAGCTAGGGAGATAAGTAGTAGGAGAGAGGAGGTCATACTGCCCTTGTACAGGTCACTAGTAAGGCCGCATCTAGAGTATGGAGTTCAGTACTGGTATCCACTTCTCAAAAAGGACATTAACCTGCTGGAGAAGGTACAGAGGAGGGCTACAAAGATGATAGCTGGTCAGCAGGGCAAGGCATACAAGGAGAGGTTGAGGGCACTGAACATGTACTCCCTAGAAGATAGGAGAGAGGAGGGGACATGATTGGGACTTTCAAGTACTTGAAAGGGATAAATAATGTTGATAAGGAAAGTCTATTTAAGCTGAGTGGCAACCATATCACGAGGGGACACAGTCTTAAGCTGATGGGTGGGAAGTTCAGGAGGAATGTCAGAAAGCACTTCTTCACAGAAAGGGTGGTGGACACTTGGAATGCACTGCCGAAAGAGGTCATCTCGTTAATGACAGTGAGCAGCTTTAAGAGAGGCTGGGATAGGCATGGGGGAAGATATGAATCATGGGTAGGGAGGATGGGAGGAGTGGGGAGGGAGGGCAGGGACATTAGCTCAACCTGTGGACCCTGCAATACGAGCAGACTTGATAGACCAAATGGCCTTCTTCTGCTGGCTTCTTCATATGTTCATATGTATGTTCAGCCAACCCATCAGAGAAAACAACTTCACTACCACCCCAGTGGGACAGAGACTCTCGTTGTTCCCAGACCAGTGACGGTCTACAACCTCAGACAGATGGGTTCTGGAGATAATATCGCAGGGCTACGTGATAGACCTCACCCAGAGACTGAAAACAACACAGGTTTGTCCAATCCCCAGTGCCCAAAAGAAAGGCATCCACCCATCAGGTTCAGCACATCTTGTAGGACCTGATTACAAACAGGGCCATTCAGACTGTCCCAGCCAATGAACAAGGGCAGGGAATTTATTCAATACTTTTCCTGATGCCCAAAAAGAACGGGGACCTCCGTCCCATTCTGGACTTGAAATACCTGAATGAGTACGTCAGAACACAGAAGTTCAAAATAGAGACTCTTAGATCGACCCTCAGAAGTGTCAGGGTTGGGGACTACCTAACGTTGGTCAACCTAAAGGACGCTTACCTGCACATCCCAGTTAGACAGAGTCACCAACAATACCTAAGGTTTCACATACTGGGGTAATGCTTTCAGTATCAAGCCTAACCCTTCGGTCTAGCATCAGCACCAAGGGTGTTCACGAAAGGCTCCATCGTCCTTGCTGCTCGATCACGGGAGCAAGGGGCGGACATAGTCCCTTACCGCATGGCCTCTTGCATCGATCTGGTCCCGTGGGCCAGATGGAACATGAGGCCACTCCAAAACTATCTCCTCACCCGGAGTTCCCCATCAGAAGTGAACCTGGGAGTCAAAATAGTCTTACCTCCGGAAGTGAGATGATCCCTGACTTGGTGGACACTCAGACACAGTCTTTTACAGCGCACCCCACTGGAACTGTCCTACGAAGCCACTCTAGAAACAGACACCAGCCTGACGGGGTGGGGAGCATGCATGGGCGCCGAGTCAGCCCAAGGCCGTTGGTCAATCTCAGAGACCAAGTAGTCCATCAGTGTCCTGAGATGAGGGCAGTTTCTCTCGCTATGAGGGCATTCAGAAGGAACATGTCAGGGCGCCAGTCCTCATCAGGTCCAACAACCAAGTAACCGTGGCTTACATATCCAAACGGGGGACAGAAGCAAAGCCATGCAAAGAGAGGTGGCGAAGATGATGACTTGGGCTCAGGTCAGCCTCACCCATATTGGCGCCGTCCACCTGGCGGGCAAGCTGAACGTCAGGGAAGACTGGCTAAGCAGCCAACAAGTCCACCCGGGAGATTGGCAACTGCACCTAGACGTGTTCTGACTGATACAAAAGAGATGGGGGCCCGTGTCCATGGACCTGATGGCCACCAAAGAGAACTCCCAGGTACACAGATTCTTCTCCAGATATAGGGAGCAGCAGTCCAGGGGAGTAGACGCTCTGACCCAGAGCTAGTCACTTGACCAAGCATATGTGTTTCCCCCAATTTCTCTAATTCCTCGAGCCCTGACCAAAATCCGACAACTGGGTGCTCTGTCCTGCAAAGAACCCTACTCCATTTTCACCCCAGAGGGTGTCTTCCCTAAGGACAGTCCCCGCCTTCCAACCAAAGGTTGCTTCCCTATTCCACAAAGAACAGTCTGTTGAAATACCAGCACTGTATAACACTGGGGAACCAGGAGATAGCCACATCCCACATCACTTAGTCATTAGAAGTACACTGGCGACATACATCACCAGAACACAACTAATAAGCAAAACAGAAAAACTGTTTGCGATTGCGAAAGGACATGGCTGCCTCCAAGACTGCAGTCTCCAGCTGGCTTAAGAGAAGAATTCAAGAGACGTACAAAGCCAAGAACCTTATGCCGCCAGAAGGTATCAAAGCTCACTCAACTAGGGCAGTGGCTACTTCCTGTGCTGAGAGAGCAAGTGCTTCAACTGAGGATATTTGCTGGGAGGCCACACGGACTTCCATTCACACCTTCACCAGACATTATAGACCTGAATCCTTGTGCAAACAAAGGGCCTCATTTGCCAATAAAGTCCTTTCCACAGCCAGTGCTTCCAGCCACTCTTCGATCACTCTGTCCCGCCCTGATGGAATTGATAGTGCTGTTTAATCACCCATGATGTAATGACTGGAGTGCCATGGATATTCAGCACAACGCAATGGGTGTTTACTCACCTGGTAAAGGTGACTGTGTTAGTTGATATCCATGGCACTCCATGGCCCTCCCATCAGAGCGATCAGAGTGGCAAGAATGACTGTGTTTTTAGAATTGTAGTAATGAAATAAATAGGACTAGACGTCATGTTGGTACAATATAGTTGCCATTGTCGGTCACAATAGGTGGCTGAGTTAGATTTGTATTGATAGGAAATAAATACTTTATGGCATCTTTTTCACTGACTGCTACCATTTTCTGTTGCTTCACTATTATGGTTCATAGTTTTTTTGGTATTACAGTACTAACCTTGTTTTCAGCTATGGAATAAAATCCAGCTGAGGGGCAGGGACTCTTGGGACCAAGGTATACTGTGAAATCTGATCTTGGGTCACATGTGCATCATTAGCCTATCAGGTGAGCCTAAACCCATGATGTACTGTCTGGCGTGTCATGCATATCAACTAACACAATCACCTTTACCAGGTGAGTAAACACCCATTATTTCACTCTCTGACGTGAGTGCTCCCACCCATGTCCGGAAGGCAGCCGCCTGACGTCTTCCCCTGCGTACAGCCCTTGGCGTTTGCAGTGCCTCTGGTCTCCACCGGGGGCTGCTGCTGACCCTGGATCCCTCCCCAAGAGAGGAGAGCAGTCCTCCGGACACTCGATCCTCTCTCTCTCCCCTGCCAACCCCTGACGGCAAAGTAGGGGAATTAAAGTCTAAGTACACGAGCTTTCAGGCCTCACAGTACCCTGGCATTCATCTTCAGGTGATGGCAGTTTTTAAAAATGAAGCAGAATTTGAACTGAAAAAGGAATTGTGGCGGTTGGTTGCAGTTCAACATGATCCTTTCTCTTGTTCACAGTAACTTATTTTATTTATTTTGTTTTTGTTGACCAGGAAAAGAGGGTTAGGCAATTCTGTTTTCAGCCTCACCCCGGGGAAGGGGGCTAAAATTGTAAACTGATCTATTATTAACCTGTTGGTGGTATTTTTAGTGAATGGGGGGAAATTTGGCCAGGTCACCGGAGAAATATCCCTATTCTTTTTGAGAAGTGCCATGGGATCTTTAAAGTCCACCTGAACTACCACCAGAACAGGCAGAGAGGACCTCGGTTTAATGCCTTATCCAAAAGACGGCAGCTGAGGACTGCAGCACCCTCCTCATGCTGCACAACAGTGTCAATATTGGAATTTAGCCCAAGTTCCTGGTGTGGGGATGGAACCCACAGACTTCCAGTCTTCCAGCCTCAGAGGCAAGTGTGCAACCTGCTGCGCCACTGACACTGCTAATGTGACATAACTGGATTAATTGTAGGGTAACACATTCCCACTTGCTGAAGAGTCATAACTCAAGAATGGCAACAACATGAGTGCATTACGATATTTTATCTACACTCTTGTGGATAAATAGGGACTACTCAACAAGGCCGTGCTGGATAGATTTTTAAAGTTTATATCCTTCCACGGCACCTGACCATGGCAAACATTCCTACACAGACTTGATAAAGGATGGAGGGAAAGGTGCAGCTGAGAAAGCGAATTAAAAATATTGAGATAAATGAGGGATATATAATAGACTGATTCAGAATGAAAGTCCTTTTCCCTCACAAGTGTGTTTTTGGAATCAGAGCAGTGCATATAGTGGTGCTGAAAACTGGTTCACCTCACAGCGCCTCATACTAAACTATAAGAAGACGAAAGTTAAGATCTTCTCCCACCCACAGAACTCCCAGAGGGAACACTGTCCCCCTCTTGAACTAGTGGACTCCTTTAAATACCTAGGCATTACCTTAGACCCAGCGCTAAGCTTCCATCAACATATACACCTCCTATCCACCGCCCTCAATATTCGTCTTGGGATACTGCATCGCTTCAAACACTGTCTTACTCAAGACACCCCTAGGCTTGCTGTCTCCTCCTCCTCCTCCTTCTCCCTATGGCTTACTTATCTATAGCGCAGCAAGAACCTCAGCCCTTTCCAGACTCCGCATTGCCCTTAATAAAGCCTGCCACCTTGCCCTGGGTTGTGACCGTCTCACCCACACTTGCTCAGTATACAATATCACCAACTGGCTCAGCCTTGAAAATAGAGTCAGGTACCATGCCTGCCTCATGGCAAAAAAGGTTACCCTTGGCCTCGCCCCCCACCCCCCCGGGCTCACACCTCTAATCCACTCGGCCCTGACACTTAAGCACATCCGAAGCTCTGTTAAGCAGCTCCTCACAGTACCCCTCTGCCGTACCTCCCAATTCCAAAGGTCCTTTAGCTACAGAGCCCCATCTTGGATGAATGGCCTACCCACCTAACATGCTAATGAAAACTGAATTGGCACCTTCAAAACTCAGCTTAAGGAACATGTCCAGTCCTCAACTAACCGTGACTGCCACAGATCCCCTTCCCTCCCCTGACTAAGGCCTCCGGCCGGCTTATTTGAGTCTCCAGCCTAAGTCTGTCAGGTTCAGCTCAGTTTCTGAGTATTTTAACGTATTGCTTAAGAACTGTGCTTATTAATCCTAGTATCTTACTGTTACCCTTTTCCCTGCTTCGTGTCCTGGTGAATTGCCATGTAATGTCTGATCTTCCTGGACTAAGTCTCCATCACTCATTCACGCTAGTGGGATAGCGCCGGAGGCGCTAGGACCAAGCGGGAGCCAAATATTTTCTGAAGGGTCGGCGCCGAGGTAGGACCGTGCATGCGCGGCACTGTGAGACTGACTCGCGCCTGTGTAGGCTATCTCGGCGTCGACCTCCAACCTGCCTCAGTTCTTTTTCTCCCACGAGTGCGCTTGGATGTCGACGTCACTCGTCTGCCGGAGTCAAAGTTTTCATCTATACAACAACAGCTTTTAGTGTTTAATTTAACTGTTTAATTTAACTATTTAGTGGTAATTTCTTATTTTACGAACAAATAAAGAAGATTATGAAGAAAAAGAAATTATTTCCTGCCATCAACAGAGTCGTCCTTAGACGGTAGCGGTGATGGTAGGAAGACTTTGTTTGAAAGTTGTTATGGCAGAGGGGCTGTGCCCGGTCCGCCACCCTTAAGTAACAGGGGAGGGTCTGACTGCGGACAGTCCTGTGCTCGGGGGGGGGGGGGGAGTCCACCGGAGCATGCATCTGGTGGTGCCGGGGATCCGGCTCTGCTTAGCCTTGACCTCTTCTCCCTCGTTTGGAGAAGAAGAATCGGTGCCGCTCGAGGTTGCCTGTTGCTATGTCTGCACGAGGATTGTTCGTTGAAAGGGGCGATAGGCCTGAACTGACTTTCGTGGGTTCCTCTTGGCCCCGCTCCTAAAGGCCGCATTCTCGACTGTGGACTCCATCTCTGTCCTCGTTGGAGTTCCGGTGAGCAGTTTCACCTCTGGGCCGCTCCTGTGGAGCAGGGGGTTTGATTTTCCTTTTTTCCTGGCTGTGTTCCTGTTTTTGGGGCCTCCAGGCCTTGGAGCCGTTGGACGGAGCCGGGTCAATTGGATCAGAATGAGCGTGGTGCCCTCTTGGTGCCTTCGCCATCGTGTCGACCCCTCGTGCCTACCCCCCTCTTCCTTTTCCATGCTGGGGCCAGCATGGCACCACCTTTTTCCTTCTCCCTATCTTCTCCATTGGCTTTTCCATGGTGTTTTTCCTGGCACCGTGCCCAATGCCTTGGTGGCACCGCAGGTCCAGCGCCTTGGCCACTGGTTTGGTATTGGTGCTGTAGGTGGCGCCCGTAGTATGTTTGGGTCGGTGCCGGTAGTCGGCGCCATGTCACCGGTGCCGTGCTCGGCGCCATGGGCTCTGTGCGGCGCCATGGGTGCTGTCATTGTTGCCTTCGTTGCCGGCGCTGCTGGCGGTGCCTTGGGTGTCTCACGGTGCCACGGATGGCCACGGTTGCTCATGGGTGTTGCGGGCACCCGTGAGTACCGCAGGCGATGCCAGTCATCTGCGGCTGGCACTACTCACGGGTGCGTGGGTGGTGCCGGGCACCTGCGGGTGGCATGGGTGCCATGAGTCCATGGGTGTCATGGTGCCATGAGTCCATGTGTGTCATGGGTGCCATTAGTCCATGGGTGCCATGGTACCTTTGGTGCCATGGGTGCCCTCAGGTGCCATTGCTGCCATGGGTTTCTTGGGTGCCATGGTACCATGGGTGCCATGGGCGTCGGGAGTGCCCTTGTGTGCCATTGGTGCCGAGGATACCTGCGGGTTCTGCCATGGGTGCCCTCGGGTGTCTCCCAGGTTGGCATAGGTACTGCTTGGTGCCCTCCTGTGCCACAAGTGACACTGGTGCCACAGGGGTGCCAGTTGGTGCTGTCCGACAGAACTAGGGAAAGATCTCCGTTTGCAGACCTCTTCTTCTGCGGGACTTATGGCAGGATGTTTCTGCAGCATGAAGTCCTGTTCTGCGGATTCTTTTTTCCACACATCTTAGTGGGTGGCGGTCTGCATCGGGTCTTGTGTCATCCAGCGGTTTTCTGCTGAAGGAACTCTTCTGTTCTGCCAGCGAAATCTCTCATTCCGCTCAGCACTTTCTCAGCCTCCTACATGGTGCCAAGCTCCTCGACACCCTTCCCAGTGGTGGAGTCTCTAGTGGCTCTGACCTAGACCTTTCTTTGGGGTCCTTCTGCTACAGAAGAGCATCTAGATGAATCTCTCCTTGTCCTTCTGGTCAGTGATACAGCAGATGACTCATTTTATATACTGAAGGACACGCCTTCTCTATCATCAGAGTCCATGATGGAAGCTCTTTTCAGTAGTGCCTCAGTAATGGGGTCCACCATAGTGTTCAGACTGCATCTGTGGACCATACACCTCTGTGTCTAGACTCTTTCAGTTGTCAAGACAATTACACTCTGTGGAACATTGTAATTCAGTGGTCGGGAGCCGCACAGACTCTTCCGCTCCTTTGATAGGGGTATACAGCCCCCTTCTGATGCTGCCCTCTGGTGGCTGCTTCAGCGAAGCAGAGGTGGTTAACATCTACCTAGCTATTATTATTAGTCCAGTCAAGAGTTCAGTTATGGATCCTCAGGCTCCTCCTGCTCCTCAGAGGGATGACATCCTTGTCATTTCTATATCAGGCAATCCTTGCAAAATAGCAGCCTGCAACCTTGTCAAGCCTGGACTAATGATAAAAAAAAAAAGAAGGTTAGAATTATCACAGCACAGGGCCTAGTTGGAATTTGCCAATACCACACTTTGGATCTGGCTAGGTTCCGCCTCAACCCTGAGGCAGTCGTCTCTAAACTTTGGTAAAGAGTACCTGATTTCTTCTACCCCTAGGGGAAGTCTGATCCAGCGGTGGTATAGCTCACCTCTTTTCTCTAGAGAGATTTCTCTTATTCCGAGATATTTCCAAAACCTAGGCGTCTAACCGGTCTGTTAGTCCCTCCTTTTCTTTTTATCAGGCTTTCTACTCTTGATCAGAGACTCGCAGCAACAGAAGTGACTCATCAGCGAGTCGGAACTTAGATTCCTACTTCCATGCTTGCTTCAACTTAACAGATGACATGCTTCTTTCTTGACCATAGGTCAAGTAGGTCTTTTTCTGAGATAGCTTCTCAAATATTCACACCTTCAGTTCTGGCGCACTGGTTCTGTGCCAGTCGCACATGAAGCTATCCTCTCCGACTGCGTAACGGAGCTGTGATGTTTGTTTTATTTTTTCAACAAAGCAAACTAGAGTCCTTCCTGCTCCCTTCAGGGAGGCTAGAGTAAGTAGTGCCTCACCGCACTGAGCGACTTCTGCTGCTATTCGGTCACTTCAACAAATGGGTTAGCCCTAACTTGGTCCTGCTGTGTCCCTCCTCGATGCACATCTGTCTCTATTTGCCTTACAAATCCAGCCCGTTTTTTTCTGTCAGAATGTTTTTTTCCGCAGTGGACACGTCCTCATGTACACTTTTTCCTTTCTTCCCTGAGTTCAGAGACTGCTACTACAGTTATACACACAAGGGCAGGATGATCCCTTTTTGGAATATGCAGTGACTAGGATCTGATTCTACTAGACCACCACAAGAGGCTTCTCTGTTGTGCTTCGCCTTCCATCAGGAAGGTTTCAGTGACTGAGTGAAAACCATTCTCCTTGATGGGCTAACCCCACCTGGACCTTCTTTTGCTCACCAAGTAAGGGGTTCAAGTGCTCCTGGACCTGTTGTTTGCAGGTAAGCCATACGTGGTAGTGCGGGTTCCATCTCCGCTTTTCGGTCTACCCTGAACCTGTAGACTTTACCTTCGGCAGCTGCAGTTCCTGAGGTCCTTTTACACTAGACTGGTACATGTCTTTGACACTATTAGTTTTGGTCCTATACAAAATTGTGAGTCTGGGTTTTCACCGCTCTCTGAGTGGTTGCGGCTTCCTGGCAGAGTTTCATTTTGTGCCCATTGCAGTCATCTGCAAAGTGGTGAGTTACAACTCGAGTGCTTATCTTGTAAGCATCATGTTCTGGATGCTATTTACAAGACAGCTCCTTTTATTAGCAGGACAGTCCTTGGCCGTCCTTTCTGGGTGAACCCTATCTCCTACCACCGTACTCAGGGTTGTGGGTTTTAGCTCGGTACTCTCCCACTAGTGTGAATGAGTGATGGAGACTTAGTCCAGGAAGATATGGAAATTACGTACTTACTGTAATTATTGATCTTCTTGGACAGTCTCCATCACTCATTCACACGCCCACCCACCATCCCCTGGGTTCAGTCGTTTTTCTTTCCTGGTCTTCATGGCCTATGGTTCGGACTGTGAAGACATTGTTCTTTGACCTTTCTTACAAAGGCCATCTGGGCCCTCTCAGGCCAGAAACTCAGAATGAGTTATTCTCATTAGTTATGCTGCACCTCCTCGGTCGAAAAGGTACTGAGGCGGTTGGAGGGTCGACGCTTAGATAGCCTACAGAGACGCGAGTCAGTCTCACGGTGCCGTGGATGCGTGGTCCTACCTCGGCGCCGACCCTTCAGAAGATTTTTGGTTCCCGCTTGGTCCTAGCACCTCCAGTGCTATCCCACTAGTGTGAATGAGTGATGGAGACTGTCCAAGAAAATCAATAATTACGGTAAGTACGTAATTTCCATTTCTGTATCTGATTTCTGTGACGTGGAACCTTTGTAAAGGAGTCTCTGACTCAAAGGTACTTTTCCAAATTCTCAATAAATAAAATAAAATAAAATGTACGATTTGTACAACATCAACATTAGAGTTAGAGTTCGATGGAAGTATGCAACTTAGTGAGGAGTTGTGCTTGTGTGACAGTTTTTATAGTCTGAAGGTAATTGAATGAATGTGTTGTCTGACTGTTACACATGGATATTTTGGCCGTTCGCGCTCTCTTTCCTGTGGCAAACTACCACCCTGTTGGGGTACCATGAAGGCAAAGGAACCCACTTGAGGAGGGGTCCACCCCAAGAGGCGCCATGAGAACATAATTCCCTTAGGCTAAAGGTACCTTAGGATGGAGCCCAAAGGAGAGAGGTGCGTTGCTGGAGGAGGAGGAGGAGGAGGAGGAGGAGGATGAGGAGGGGATGATGGCAGGACAAAGAAACAGTGATCTTCTCTTGTCAGTTTTCACCATTCATTACTGTTTGGGTGTACGCCGGATGTGCGCACCCGCTACGGGAGGTGTTTTTTTTTTTTTGGAGGGAAGAGTTGGCGCCGATGGTGATGCCCATGAGCATGACGCACCACATTGTGCGCAAGGGGCAGCCGTTAGGTGCTGCAGACTCCTCCTCCATCCCAGTTCTGTTTCTCCTGCCGTTGATGCTGCACCTGCTGCGTGAGTTCAGAAATTCGTAGTACACCATTAGGCCTATCTTTGTCAACGCCGTTTTTCGATGACTTCTCATCCCGGTTCTCCATCCCAACATCGTTAGTTGCCGGTAAGTCTGTTCCTTTTCTTTATTTGACGGCATCGGGATCTTTTGCTGTGTTTTGGTTATTTTCACATCATGTCTAGTTCGGGAGCTAAGCGTAAATCAAAAGCGGACAACGCCCTCATGCATTGGTGCTCCTGTAGCTGGCATTTTTCCGTTTCGGACGGGCATGAAGTTTGTCTGCGGTGCCTGGGACCTAACCATGATATGCATAGATGCAATGCCTGTTTTTCCATGGATCGCTGTGTTCTGGAAATCCCTGCGTTTAAAGTCGTCAGGGGCCCTGCCGACTTTCCGAGGACAGCATCGCTCTCGGGCCTCGCAGGCCAGATCCTTAGACCCTTCCTCTGGGTCCCCTTCCAGGTCTGTACAGTCTGGCGAGGAGGAGGCCTCCTCATCTTCAAGTCTTGCCATGGAGGAGGCTTCTTTTGTGGTGTCGGAGGAGCGGCGCAGCTCCTCCCAGGGTCACGTCATCAACACTGCCTCGGCAGTCACTTTAACTGAGGTGCAGGCTCCCTCAGTGTCGCGGCCCATGGTTGCTGGGTCCGGCATTGGCGGACCCGCGCCGTTGCCTTGCGGTGCCGTTTCGGATCTTGGTGCCGTTCACGGCGCCACATGCGGTGCCGGTTCGGCCCTCGGTGCTACTTGCAGCGCCAGTGCCCTGAGCGACTCCGCTGGTGGTGCTGTTTCAGGTTCCGGTGCTGTCCGCGCACCAGGGACCCAGTCGGGGTCATGGATGGGTCAGTGTTGGGTTCTGGAGCTGTGGGCGGCAGGATGAAACTGTCTGGTGCTGCCGGGAATGCCGGCGCCATTCACGGTGCCGTCTCTGGAGTTGTAACCGGGATGGCCAGTATTGAGATCCTTCTGGTCGACTCCTCTTCGGAGGGTGGCGACTCAGTTTTGGACCCGGACTGGCTGCTCGATTCTTCGTAATCGGACATCTCTGTGGGACGTGGTGTCAGGTGGCCCAGCGTCCCCATCCCTGAGTCTCCGGAGCAGTCTGCCTCCGAGGTCCCCTCGGCCGAGGTTGTCCTAGGGTCCATTGGGGGATAGCTGTGGGGTTGGGGAGGAGGTTGTCTCTCTGAGGGGCGCGCAGCTGCCAGTCTTGGTGCTGCTGCTGCGCCCAGGGGCCTGAGACTTTAGCTTGGTGGCCTCCTTGGGAGGCCTCTGATCAGGGACCCTTCGCTGGGGCCGAGAAGGAGGATGGTGTGTGAGGGGTTGAGGGGTCGAGGCGTGGGGTGGCGGCACTCCACTGCCACCCTGCTGGGCACAGGGAGGAGCCGCAGTGCCGAGCCTCGTCCCTCCTCCTCGGGTTCCAGGGTTCCCTCCAGTGGTAGCGCTGAGGGTTGCCCTTCTGGACTCAAGCAACCCTAGGTGCATCACAGGGGAGATTCCCCATCTGGGCTCCAGAGTTTGCATTCTCAGGATTCCGCTCAGCGACCCGGTATGATCTCAGGGATCCCTGTAGTTCGGGCACCGTTCCCTGGTTTCCAGAGCCCCAGCAGAGGACAGGCACTTCCCTGCAGGTGCCCTTCTCCCATTCCTCTGCAGCCACCCCCCCTTTCAGGCCACATGGGTCCTACAGGGCTCTTATCCTGGGAGACGTTCAGAGCCACTGCGGCGGCCTTCCCGTCTTATGTTAGGGTCATGAATGAAGGGTCTTTTGCCTGTCCCCACCGCCGCAGGAGTCTTGTGGACAGTCGAGTTCCGCATCCTCCTTGACTCCCTCCTTGGAGGGAGGGGAACCCAACATTCACCTTTCTTCCGATGCTGATTTTACTGAATATCAGCGCTTCCCATCGAGACTGGTTCGGGATCTCCATATCTTCTATGTCAGCACTTCAGTGGAAGCTGCCATATGGCCCAGGAGTTGGTGGAACTGTCTTGCTGGACGAGAGACCTGAGGTTGAAAAGATGAAGCAAGATCTACTAGGGCCTTTACCCTTGCCAGAGGAAGGAAAGCTTTTGCTTGGGTAGTGTCCAGTTCTATTCCTATGAAAGTAAGAAGCTGTACTGGTTCGAGGACAGACTTTGGAAGATTGAGAAGAACCACCAGGGAACTCAGCAAGTCCTGGGTGGTTTGTAGAGCTGACCCGACATGGTGTGATGACTGACCTACAATCAGCCAGTCATCCAAATATGGGAAAATGGTGATACCCTGTCTTCTGAGGTAAGTTACCACTACTGCAAGGCACTTTGTGAACACCCTTGGAGCTGATGTTAGGCCGGATGGCATGGCCCTGAATTGGTAATGGCCTGAAGGCAACTCGAACCTGAGGTATTTTCTGTGGGAGCACCTGATAGGGATATGGAAGTAGGCATCCTTAAGGTCCAGGGATGCCAGCCAATCCCCTGGCCTTAGAGAGGGAAGGATTATTCCCAGAGTTACCATGGTGAATTTTGGTTTTGAAATGTGTTTATTCAAATATCTTAGGTCTAGGATGGGTCGCCACTCCCCTGTTTTCTTTGAGGTAAGGAAGTACGTGGAATACAGTCCTTTTCCCCTGTGCTGAGTAGGAACCTTCTGTACAGCTCTGAGAGCTACAAGGGAGGAAACCTCTGCCTCTAGGGCAAGGGTTTCTGAGAGTGATGCAGGTGGAAAAGACCTGGCCCTCTTTTTTGGGAACTTTCTGAAGCTGAGGGCCAGTCCCTGGTATACTACTTCCAGGACCCACTTGTCTGAGGTCATAGACTTCCAGGCCTGAAAGTGTAAGCCAGCCTGCCTCCTACTGGGTTTGGGGAGTCGACCAGGGCTGACACATCAGGGTGTCTGCTTGGCAGGAGCCTTAGACTGGGAGGAGGGGAGCAGCCCTGCTCATCCCCCTCCTGCCCTCCCTCAGAAGAACCCCCTCTGTGGGAAGGGAGAGGAAGCCTGGGCTTGGTAAAAAGGCCTGTGAAAGGGCCTGCCCCTAGACTGCTGCTTTTGTGGAGTGGCTTGCCTTTCCTTGGCCTGTGCACTCCTGTAAGTAGTCCTGTATTCATCCATTTTCTTCATGTAAGCCTCTGTCTGCTCCCCAAACAGAGAGTTACCCACTACAGGAAAATCCATAGCTTTGGTCTGGGTATCCTGTGAAAGGCTAGTACATCTAAGCCGAGCATGCCTTCTGAGAGACACAGATATAGCCATGACTCTTGATGCGACATCATTGGAGTCCACAGCAGCGTGAAACTGTACTTTAGATGCCTTATTTCCATCTGCAGCCGCCTCCTCCAACTCCTTGGCTAGTTGGGGGGGGAGGCCTGTTTAGCCAGTTCCAGAATAGTATCTCTTCTAGACTTCTAGTACCTGGCTGTGTAGGTCATGTAGTTTGCCTGCCTGAGTTCCAAAGAGGATGCCAAATATTTTTTGGCCGTGGCATCAACTTTCCTGGAGTCCTTGTCCGGGGGGTGTGAAGCCAAAGGAATGTTAGCCCTGTCACAGGCTGCAGCCTGCACTACCCCAACATGGTGCTATGATTATAAAGGAACTCCATACCTGAGCCTGATAACATACATCTCCTGTCCATTCTTTTGTCCACAAGAGGTAATGAATTAGGGATTTGTAACATTTTTTGTGTTTGTTTCCCCAAGGATTTGTGAAGAGGGATAGACAACCTTTTGGACTCTGGGATGTCCATCATTTTCACGAAATCAGGCTCTTCTTCCTCCTCAGCAGCTTCAACCAAGAGGAGCTGGAGGGTTTCAGCAACCTTCTTGTAGAACAAGAAGTGTGAAGGGGACTCAGAAAGCCTGGGAGGGGAGACATTTGAGGACCTGTCTGGGGAGATGTCCGGTTCAATGGGCACATCCAGACCCCACTGGTCATCATCTTCATCTTCGGGATAGTCTTCGTCTCCCTCCCACTCCTCATAGAAAGCATCTGGATCGTAATCCAAAGGAGACGGATCTGACCGAACCGACCACCTTACCTGTGGTACTGGTTTGGATGGAACTGGGCGAAGAAGCGATTGAACAATGCTAATCGCTTTGGCTATTTCGTCCGTGGTTGGAGTATGCAGCCCTGGATCCGAACCGGCAGACTTGCGTTTCCTTTTTGACGGAACCGGCCCTCCAGAGTCGGCTCTCCTTTTGCTCGAGGAAGTAACCGAATCAGGCTGGCCATCTGGATCTACGAACTTCTCGGCCTCCCTTTCCTTCAGCCTACTCAATCTTTTTTCTAGAGTGGATTTAGGAAAGTTTTTACAGATTTGGCAGTCTGACTTGGGGTGGTCAAACCCCAGACAATAAACACAGATGAGGTGGGGGTTGGCCTTGGCAAAGTTCTCCCCACAGTACAGTGTTGAAACCCAGTGGGACCGGTTTTCTTCTTGGGTTTCTCAGACATGGCCAACTTACCAGATTACCCTATAGCAGCTTTTAAGCCAGGTAATGAAACACTGATCGGTTACATATCATGTCACGGGTTTTGAAAAAGAACCAGAAAAATCCATGGATCTTTTGAAACCGATTGGTACCGGAACACCACTCTAATCCCAGAAATTAGTAAAATGAAAACAAAAGATGTAACAAGGTCGGTTCCAAACCGGACCGACCAAAAAGAAACCGAGGAAAAGAACAATTTCCAAACTTTTTTAGAAATAAAATACAGTCATTACCTATCTACACACTACCTGTACCATAGACAGAGGCTGGAAATCTGAAAATAACAAAGATATACGGTTTAAAACCGAACGCTTTTACTTTACTGAACTGAGCAGAGGAAATCTCCGGAGCAACTTCACTGTTAGGCGGAGTAAAGAATCTGATGGTTACACTGGGAAGTACCACAGACAGAGGTTTGAAAACTGAGCTCGAGCTCAACGTTCTATGCTTCTGCATAGAGTTAACTCTTTCCTCTCCGGGGCAGTTCAAGTGCTGGAGCTAACTGCATTATGTCAGAATACAGCAAGACTCCATTAGAAGAAACAACATTACTATGGTGAGTAAGTTTTTCTTCCCCCAGGGCTGTGCTAGGCTCCTTTCAGCGGGGCTTGGTACTCACCCAAACAGTAATGAATGGTGAAGATTGACAAAGGAAGATATGGAAATTATGTACCTACCGTAATTGTTGATCTTCTCTTGTATCTTCACCATTCATTACTGAATTCCACCCACCATCACCTCATGGGCCTCATTTCTTGGGCATCTCCCCTGCCCTGCTCGTCCTTCTCCACCCCCGAGGCTGACTGGGGCCTAAGTTCCCCTGGTTCCTTGGGACGTTCTGTTCTTCTCTAAAAAGGCAGTGAAGGATTTGAAGAGGGAGGAGAGTGAGTGGAGCTTCATCCTTTCCATCTGAGGGAACCCTTTCCAATTCTCCTTCTGGAAGGTTTCCCCTTTTTGGGGATTCTACCTTCAGGTCAGGTTTGGTTTAACCACCAGCCAGCAGGGCTAGTTTCTGAGACAGTCCTCTAACCTTCAGTCTTCTCGGACCTAGCTGGTGTTCCTAAATCTTGCCTTTTACAAATGTGAAACAGGGGCTAGTCAAAAGAAAATTTCTAACCTGATTCGAAAATTACCAACTTTGAACTGGTGGTCTGGTACCATTTGACCCCTGCCTTCAGCCAGGGAGTCAGAAGGAAGTTCCTTCCCTGTCTCTTTACTTTTCCAAAAATAGGTTGCCCCGTACTTAATCATATGGCTGTGTACTAGTGGGGTCTTTTCCCCTACACCTAGTTGGGGGCTCTTTCCTCTTCGGAACAGATTATTTTCACCTGGACAATCTGTGCGCTCTCAGCTTGAGTGATGGGTAACAGGATAGCGGGATGCGTAAGAGAAATCTGCCTCTCTCGTACCAAGCTGTGCAGAAGGTTCGGTTGAACCATCTAAACCAGTTTTGTCTGAAGGGATCCTTGCTTTTGAGCTCCGAGCTAGTAAGCTCCAAGCCAGTTTTACCCAAAATTCGTGGCAGATTTTTCCTTCCTCACACTATCCTTCTTCTTCTTCCTACTCTCTCTCCCTTTATCTGTTCCTCCCTCAAAGCCGCCCAAGGAGTGAGGTCCTGCGGTCCCTTAGGGTAGGGTTCTCCTCTTTTCTGTCCTCTTTTCGGCTTATTCCTTTTTCAGTTTGTTTCCTTTCTTTTCTCCATCGCTTGACTCTCTTGCCTCGCTCTTATCTTTCTAATTCTTTTATTTCACCTCTCCGGCTTACACGAACTGGGATGGAGGAGTTCGGCGCCTCAGCGTCGCCTCATGCACCACACGTGCCGCTCATGGGCGGCACCACTGGTGCCGACTCCTCCCTAAAAAAAAACAACAACAAAAACCTCCCATAGTGGGTGCGCGCATCCGGCATACACCCAAACAGTAATAAATGGTGAAGATACAAGAGGAGATCAACAATTACGGTAGGTACGTAATTTCCATTTTCTAAATGTGGGTGGAGGAAGTTGGCTTAAATACTCGGGGGGGTGACTGGTATCCCCCCCATTGAACTGTAGGCATAGCCTGTGTGTTAATACCTTTTAAATCTGCTGTTTATATGATGATTTAACAGCTTATGTTTGAGTTCAGCTGCTGGCTTCAGTACAGCACATGACTATGGTAATGTCATCAGCGCTGTGAAAGCTGCTTTCTGATTGGGTCAGTGCACATTGTGGCATACCATACTTTGCTAAATATTATCTTGCTATGTTGGACCAGAATCACATTTTTATCTTGCTATTTATCACTTCTAATGTGTTGTAAAAATAAACCTAAAATAACTTGATTGCCACATTTCTTCCCAGTATTAATATCAGTGTTTCTAGGTAGGAAGGTATACAAGTTTGAAAAGAAAAAGCAGTGATCATATTCTAATGCTGACAGACTTCTGCCATGAGCTAGAGCCTGCTGGTGCAGTACTTTGATATCATTGATCAAAACTCAGGGTCACATCACAAAATGTTATAACAGTAGTGCTGAACAGGGAGAGCCCTGCCATAAGATTTTTTTAAATTTATTTTGCTTACAGCTGATATGCAAGGATAGCCCAGCAGGGAGGTAAAAACACACTTTCAGTCCAGTCTGTTGGTGTAGCAGTGATGCAACCACTCGTGATGCCGCAACTGGGAGTAATCGTAAGTCTTCTTAGGCCAGCTATGAAGAGGTTGAGGAGGAACCACCAGGGAAGAGGTGGATTTCAATGTGCCAACATGCCCAGCGTGTGCATGTGCAACATGACATCATTCCACACGCCACCTCAGGACTGGGGGTGGAAAATATGCTATGGCTCTGGGGGCTAGTAGTCGCTGTGTATCTCACCCACTCACTCTTGACCTGGCTTCCCCAAAGAAGGGCCTTCAAGAAAAATCCTGTCATGGGGTGCCTCTACGCTGGACTGCGTCTGGGGAGTCATCCATGGCACCGTGATGGCCCAGGAAAGAAATATGGTAAGTGGAATGGGTAGGCCCTGGTGTCAGTGATAGAAGGGGGCAATAACAATGAGAGAAAAAGCTCCAAATCACACATTTTCAGTGGAGCCCTGTTTTACTCTTTTCTGTAGCTGGGCAGAGTGGATCGCTGAATGGTTATGTGACTTGCTCAAGGTCACAGAGTGTGTTTTTGGCTGGGTAAAGCCGGGAGAAGCCAGTGATGGGATTGGGAGTGGCATGTAGAAGGGGAAGTAGTCGGTGAGGGAGAATAAAGAGAATAATATAAAAAAGTATCCTGTTCGTAACATCATAATCATTTCCACAGAAGGATCCTGTTTGTAACATCATAATCATTTCCCCAGCAGCACATTGTGAGGGCTGTAATGCCAGGTTTCGACAAGCAACTACATAGAAATGTAGAATTTGTCAGCAGATAAGGACTGCTTGGCCCACATAGTTTGCTGTCTGGTCTTCGCAGAACCTACCTGATCTCCGGCCGCTCAGAGCACCCCCACCCTGCTTTTCTGCTAAGATTCCTTTGTGCCTATTTCATGCATGCTTGAAGCCGACCACGGTTTTCAATCCCACCACCTCCACTGGTTGAGTGTTCCAGGTGTCCACCACTCTTTCAGAGAAGAAAAAAATACTTTCTCATGTCACTCATAAACCTTCTCCCTTCCAGCTTCACAGCATGCCCTCTTGTCAACTAGAGCAGATGAAGTCCAGGGGCCCGACACTGTTCCTGTTTTCCTGTTAATGTGTACAGTTAGAATAAAAACAGAGACAATAAATACAGAAAATATATAAAATATGAGCTGAAATGTGACTAACTGCTATTTCTTCAAAGCTTCGCTTAAAGTGTTGCAGGCTCTTTAAGAGATCACAGTAGCAAACAAGTGTGATTTAACACGTAGGAGTTAGAAAAGGGCATGAACAGGGCTGTACACAATTGCAGCACTTCATTTGAGCCTGGGGTGTGGGAGAATGAAAAGACCAGTATTTTTTTCTAATCAGCACACTCTTTTTCGAACTGAGAAGGACTCTTTTTCCTAGTTTTATCATAATTGATCAGCATTTTTTTTGTAAACCTGTTTTAGTAAGGTACGCATAAGCATTGATTATAGAGGATAATGGATAGCGAGTTAATGACAGCTTCACACATAATCATTTAATAAGTGAACATTCACCTTTAAAGGGCGTCTGCTCATTAGGAACAGTAACACTTAACCGTAACCAAATACTGAAACAAAACATAAATAGAACAGAATTGGTCATACCACACATTACCATTTGAAAACATTTGTTATATCTATTACCTGGTTCCCACATTTAATGAAGTGGTTTTAGACTTTAAGTCAACAATATAATTAATACTTTCTGCGCCATGCTTAATTAAGACCTGAAAAAGAAAAAAAAAAACTTATAATTGTATTCCGTTGTCTACCATTGCAGGGCATGTGGTGTGCATAGGATATCGGCTGGGTATATTGGCAGCTCGTTAACACCTAGAGAGGGAGGACATTATTTTCTATAGCCATGGGTACTGGAGCATGGGAAAGGGGGGGGGGGCTGTAGTAATTACAAAAGAGACCATGATTTCTTCCCTTCTGACTTTGTATGCATTAAAGTGGCACTTTGAATGTTCATGGGCAGAAGTGTGTGTTTGTGTTTGTGTGTGTGTGTGTGTGTGTGTGTGTGTGTGTGTGTGTGCTATTGCTACCCCCTGCCCATAGGTTCCAGCACCTATTTCTATAGCTGCCATCAGAGGGGTCCACATAGCCATATACCTAGAAGAGTCATCATTTGCAGTTAACTGGGTCTTTACGAGCTGCATGCACATCCGTAAGTTATTGTCCCAGAGTTGGATGGAGGGCCCTCAGATAGCCGGGTTTGGGCAATGGCCTTTCTAGCATTGATCAGTGCACAAGACTAAAGGGGAGCCCCCTCCCCAGAGGGTAGGTACCGGACAAGTGTTCAAGACACAACTGGGGGGTACTCGGTACCCTGGTCATAGTCTCATGCACTGCATGCCAGAATGTTTGGGCATATTAACATCATATGAATGAGAGTTTCATCAGACACATGACATTTGTGGCAGGTTAGAAAGAGAACAGGGGTTTGGTTCAAAGGGTGAAGGTAACAAAATATATCTCCCCCCTTTAATTATTCTGCCTTCCCTCGTCCCCCACTATGACAGTGGTCAACCACTGTGGCTGCACCCTTCTTCCCCATGGAGGGGGATGGTTGAGTGACTGCCCTCATAGTCATCTGCAGTTCTGTGTATTGTTCACTCAGCAGGATGTGCCTTGAACACTGGGCAGGCCAGGACTCTCTCTCATGGCCCTCTGTTAATCCTAGAGTAGGATTCTGGGGCTGCTTGTGAACCCCGGTCTTCAACCATGCCACAGGGTTGGTCATAAATGTGCTCTTTTAACTTGTATTTCCTTATAGAAACCTAAAATTTGCTAGCAGATAAGGGACACTTGGCCCACTCAAGTCTGCCCACTTGTCCCTCCCTATACTGTAACCATAGATACTACTTGATCTCCTGCTTCCCTCTTGCTTCCCACCCTTTAACCATTCTTATTATGTGATAGTTAAGAAACATGAAAAAATGGGTATAAGAAACCCGGGAAGCAGAATGGAATGGCTGCAGAAATCTCTGACCCACATTGTTATCTCAGGATATCATGACAGTTTAGAACTAATTATTATGATATGATCAGCCATTTCCTAACACTTTGGGGCCATTTTATAATCACATTAGTACACTCCATGGGGTGTTATATTATGAGGTATCATCACTTCTTGGGTGGTTGAAGGCACTCAGCATTCTTTGTGCCTCACAACGCACCCATGGCATGACAATATCTCATAATAAAGCTGCATTTTTGTCATGGAAACTTTTGGAGAAAATCGTGTGTTATTGTCAAAATGTTTAAAATGATGGAAATCTTAGTAAAAGTCATAAAGTGTCACAGATGCATTGTGTGTTAAAGACATGACCTCTGTTTGACATATGTTTATGCAAGCACATCAACAAAGATTTAAATGTTTTTAAAAAAGTCATTATTAGTCTGATCTAGTAATGGGAGGCAGCGCATTGTGCTGCCGTCTCGGAGACTGGATCTCTACAGCAGCCGCCAGAGTCCCGCATGGGTACTGACTGCGGACATACGAACGTTTAAAAATTGTCAGCAGAAAAAGGCCTTACAGTCTATCTAGTCTGCTTGAATTTGCATACCACCCCCCAATAACTATCGAAATAAAATAGCATATTTTTAATTACTCTAAAATTGTACCTTGTAGCAGCTGAAACAAAATGATTTCCAGTTTGTTTTTTTTTTAGCTTGGAGAAGACCCTGACATGTTGCAATATATCTGGAGGTCACTTGTATAATAAATACTGGAATGCTTAATAGCCACACTGGCCAGCAGGTCTGAAAAACTGAGTGGCAGATTGCTACGCAAATCTTTATTTAGTTCAGTGCCCGGCAGTCAAAGTGGAAGGTAGCATATAGTCTTCTTTGGCTCCCATACATATAACGTGAATGTAATAGAGGGAAACTTTGCATGCATCTTGTAGATAATTCTGTGTAGAATTTGCAAGAAATGGTAGTAGCGCTGTCACACTGTTTCTGTCTCTCTCCCTCTGGTTTGTGCACCTGTATTTTTGTGGTACTGGCTGTCTTAAGCTGAACATGCCCATACAGTGCTCTAAATATAGAATTAGTAAATATAAGGATGCGTATCATTGGGGGCTAATTAGGGCTATAAGGCCATGAACCTGAAGGGCAAGTGGCATTATTGCCCTAATGAGCCTCTGAGATGGGTATACTTCGAGTCTGCCACACTTACCCATTGTTGAATATAATACATTTAGATTGTTATTTTGCTGCAGGTCACATTTGTGATAATTTCCGGGTTTGCCTTTTTTTTTCTTTTTTTCGTTTTAGCCATAAATGTTCTTCCGTACTGTTAGTGGCAGTTTTGGTCGTGGTTATATTTTAGCCCAAGTTGTTTTCTGTAATGCAGGGTCCTCCTATATGAGGAGGTGTGGTTGAGCCAGTCCATCCCATAGTTTTTGAATGCAATCAAGAATGGCGTGCATCTGCAGTTGGGAGTGATGTGCGGTTACTGTCTGGATGAGTGGTGTGCATTTGCGATCAGGAGAGGCTTTTGGCATGGCGCCTGTCTGCTGTCAGTAGCAGCATTTGAAGGAGCTTGGAGGCAACAACATGGAGGGCATGATGTCTTAGGAGAGAGAGACAGTAGCAGCTTCGAGGGACATGACAGTTTGGTGAGAAATGGAAGGAACATTAATTGGTTTATTGATGTTTTAGTTGTAGTTAGTGTGGCGCCTAATTAGTTGTAAGTTATTGTGTCCCCATAGGGTTATATGTACTGTAGGTATATACCTTTAATTAGTGAAGGTAAATACTTTTAATTGTTTTATTAGTGTAAATATATATTTAGTCACGGGTATACAGGGAACTAAATAATGTCCTTTTTATGGTAAAATGCTTCATTCATGTATTATATACAGAATTACGTATGGGCAACGAGAGACAACTTGGTACGTATCTACACTGAGAACTGAAATGCCATCGTAGGGACCCTGAGAATGAAGTTCAAGTGGTCCCTGATGTTCTCTCAACCCTGAGATGGAAACACTAGTCTCGCTGGGCATGGTTGCCCATTCATTATTTTTTTTTAGTATGTGGTTTACCACCTTTGTATTAAAAAGCAACTGACATGATCTGCAGTATTTGGCAGGCAACTCAGGAGTTGCCTGTATGAGGAGCTAATTTAGCCAACCTCAGAATTTTTTGGTGCAGTAATAAAAGAAAACTTACATTTGTATGCCAGGCTCGTAACCTCCACTTCTAACCCCATGTATTCTTCTCATATTCATAACTCTTTGCAGTTAGCCTGCTCTGTAGAACTGCCCAGAGAATGGAACTATATGCTAATGATGGAATCATTGGCGCGTGACAATTATTCAAACTGCTGCCCTCTTCTGGTGCATGTTCTATCATCGTCTCAGATTTCTTACTCCACCTCACAAGTCTAGACGCCCAGGAGACTCCCTCAGGTGGTTGTTGGCTTACTGTGAAGTATAATTGTTTAATTATACATAATTTTCTTTCTGCTGCCTTCATTTATTGTTTTTTTTTTAGTCTAACATCTAGTTTATTTAAGTTTAGTTATATTTAGCATTTATTTCGTGGTTCCTCATGGTTCGGTATAACCGTTAGGGAACCGAGTAGTTTTATATTAGTTGCAAAGTTTTTCTGCTTTATTTTCTTTAAAATTTTATTGTGTATTTTAACATTGTTTGAAGCCGCTAACCCGGTTTCTTTTCTAACCGCTAACCCAGTTACTGTGAACCGTAGAATCGGTTCCGAGAACCGCTGACCCGGTTCTGAGTTTCAGAATTCATCGGTTCTTTTGGGGCCTAATCGGTTCCTGAACCGACTGCAAAAAAAAAAAGAAAAAAATTATTTTTTGCGCTTAAGGTTTTTCTCCTGGAAATGGAGCATACTGAAAAACCTAAGAAAAAGACTGGTCCTCCAGGTTTTAAAAACTGTGTCAAGTGTGGGGAAGTGTTCGCCAGTGCAGGCAAACATGACAACTGTGTGTTCTGCCTTGGAACCGAGCAGGTAAATACTGACTGTGAAATTTGCAAATCATTTCCACAGAAAACTGTGGAAAAAAGAATGGAGAGGTTGAACAAAAAGTTGGGAGGTGCTTCAGGCTCTAACCAGCCAACACCTTCAAAATCAGTGGGTGAAACCGCAGCTTCTTCTTTTACCACCCCTGATAAGGGTGACTCAACCTCCTTAAAAAGGCTGAGTGGGCTGGCTGACGCTCCGGGCCCCTCCAAAAAAGCAAAGAAGACCAAGCACGTTGAACCCCAGGCAAAACCAACAGGGGATTCTTCTGAGCCTCACAGTCTGCCTACTGCTGAGGAGATTGCCAGGGCTATTAAAGTCATCGAGGCAATTCAGGGGTACATACCTTCTCCAACCCCTCCTCCTTCCAAGGGTTCAGGAGATTACTCCCTCCTCGGATCCCCAGTCTCAGGAGATAGATACTGGAGAGTGTGATATACCAGAGGGTGATGATGGTGAGCCCACTGAACCAGAAATCTCACCAGAGCAGGAATTTGGCTCTCCTCCTAGGCCTGAGGATTTTTCCTCTCACTTTTCCTTTGTGAGGAAAATAGTAGATGCCCTTGACCTGGCTACCACCGAGGTCATAGAAGATCAGGAGGAGGCAGAATATATGGAGATGATGGGGTTAACACCCACTAAGACGATTTTTCTGCTTATTAATAAATTCTTCAAGGATTTATTCACAATCCTGCAGAACCCTAACTCTGTCATCCCTGTGGATAAGAAGGCTGACAAGAAGTACCAACTGGACAGGAAAGGAACTGAATTCCTCTATTCTCACCCTGATCATCAGGGTATAGTCCAACAGGCAGCCTGTGAGAAGGTAAGGGTTCCTTTATCCTCTCGCCCTCCTGAGAAGGATTCAAGGAAAATGGACACCATGTCAAAAAAAGGGTACTTAGCTGCCTCCCTTGGGGTCAGACAAGCTAATTACCAGGCCTACGCTGCACAGTATCAAAAAGCACTGTGGCAGTCTGTTTTGGCCATGTCAGAGAAGGTTCCCTCCCCTATCTCTGACGACTTAGCAGAAACAGCCAGGTTTGGACTGGAAGCATCTAAATACCGGTTCCAGATGGCAGCAGATGCCAATGATAATGCTGCTAGGATTATGGCTCTGACTGTAGCCCTGAGAAGGTTTGCTTGGCTAAGGGCTACAAACTTAACACAGGACACCCAGGCTAAGGCCATGGCCTTCCCTGTACAAGATCATTCTCTCTCTTTGGCAAACAAACCGTAAAGCATATGAAGAAGGTGGATGAATACAAAGCCACATATAAGAGTAGTTCATCTAAGGACAGGCCTTCTACTTCTTATAGGTCTTATGGAAGGGGAGGTAAAGGAAGGTCCTATGGTACGCCCTTCTATCAACCTCAAGCTGTCCCACAGCTGCAGCCATACCCACAACAGACTGGGTATTATAGGGCCAGAGGTAGGAGAGGCTCCAGGAGGGGTTCCCAATCTGCCCAGGCTCAGGCCCCACTGAAACAAAATCCCTGACTCCTTTGCCAAGGCCACCTCCCTAATACTAGTAGGGGGCAGACTGGCTCACTTCTTCCAGGCCTGGCAGGCCATAACCACAGACAAGTGGGTACTGGAATTAGTGAGCCTGGGACTGTCTCTGAGTTTCAAATCTCTCCCTCCTCTGAAGTCAAGACTGTTCAAACCAGCCTCTCTTCTCGGAAGAACAGCTCCTAGAAAAGGAGGCTCAAACCCTTCTCAGCATAAAAACAGTGGAGCAGGTGCCAAACCTTGAGTGGAGCAGAGGGTTTTATTCCCAGTACTTTCTCACCAAAAAGAAAAATGGGGAGTGGTGGCCTATTCTAGACCTAAGGATCTGAACAAATATCTAGTAAAACCAAAATTCAGGGTGGTGACCCTATCTATAATTTTGTCTGTCATCCAGCAGGGAGACTGGCTGGCATCTCTGGATTTAAAAGATGCCTATTTCCACATCCCCATAAGAGAGCCTCACAAAAAATATCTCAGATTCAGACTCTCTTCAGGTCACTACCAGTTCTCAGCCCTGCCTTCAGTCTCACCTCAGCACCAAGAGTATTCACAAAATGCCTGACAGTTGTAGTGGCATTCCTACGAAAGCTAGGATTTAGAGTTTTTCCTTATCTCGATGACTGGCTAGTCGTGGGAACGTCATTTCAGCAGGTGCAAACACACCTGGAAATAACAAAAAATGTTACATTCTCTGGGCTTCCTGTCAAACCAGGAAAAGTCCATTCTCACACCGGTTCAAGTCCTGCGTTCCAATGGAGCAGAACTGAATACCTTAAAAGGAAGAGCTTTTCTTCCAGAGGACAGAGTTCAGTCTATTCTGCAACTGATTGCCTCATTCGAGCTGGGAAAGCCATGTCCAGCAAGAAGATACTTGCAAATACTGGGACACATGGCTGCAGCAACAGGAGTGGTCTTGGGAGCAAGACCTAGAATGAGAGACATTCAGTTCATCTACAGACACACTGGTGCCAAAGAAAAGACTATATGTCAAAATTGATTCCTGTAACAAAATTTGTGATCCAGTCCCTTCAGTAGTGGACATCTGTCCACAATCTAAGGGCAGGAGTTCCCTTTCAGAGGGAAAATCCCTCAGTCATTCTTACAACAGATGCTTCTGTGTTAGGATGGGGTGCTCATATAGGAGAGCACACTACCCATGGCACTTGGTCAAGTGTGGAGTGTCTCCTCCACATAACTCTGCTAGAGCTCCGAGCAGTGTTTCTGGCGCTAAAAGTTTTTGCAGTTGATACAGGGCAAGATGGCGCAGGTCAGAACAGACAACACCATTGCAATGTCCTGCATAAACAAGCAAGGGGGAACAAGGTCGGATCCCCTGTGCATAGAGGCCATGAAAATCTGGGAACTGGATTACTCACTAAAAGCTTCCTTGCAAGCCATTCATGTACCAGGAAAGGACAATACCCTGGCAGATGCCTTAAGCAGGATCAAACAGGCACATCATGAATGGTCTCTGAACAGACAGGTACTGGACTCAGTGTTCAGATGATGGGGCACTCCAGAGGTAGATCTCTTTGCCTCTCACGAGAATCACACGTTGCCCCTATTTTGTTGCAGGCCACCAGTCAGGGGTACATTTCTCCTGGATGCTCTAGTCCTGGACTGGTCGGGAAGGCATCTATATGTCTTTCCTCCCTTCCATATCATCTTCAGAGTGCTACTCAAACTCAGGCCACAGCCTGCGTCCATAATACTGATAGCACCAGACTAGGCCAGGCAGTTATGGTACCCCCTTCTGCTGTCAGTGTCAGAGTCCAGACCAATCCTCCTACCCAGGAGGCACAATCTATTAACTTCCCACCAAGGGAAGATCCTGTATCTGAACCTCAGGTTTCTCACGCACAAGGCCTGGCTGTTGAGGACTTAAGAGTTTGCAAACTTATAACTTTCTCAAGCTGTTCTGGATATCTTAAAAGGATATAGAAAACCATCTACTAAGAAAACCTGTAATGCAAAATGGAAAAGGTTCTCTATTTGGTGTGATGCCATGCGTATTTCTCCCTTCCTGGCAGAAATCCTAGAGCTGTTAAAATATCTTACTGAGTTACACTCACAAGGTCTGAAACATACATCTCTAAAGGTGCATTTGGCAACAATTTCAGTTTTTATTTCTGCAGGGAAAAATGTTTCAAACAACATGAAGTCTTGCTATATTATGACAGATGCAGTTTGTCCCACCATTAGAACTGCTCCGGAGGTGAAAGAGTTAACTTCCATGCAGTGCATGGAACTTAGAGCGCGAGCTCGGTTAGAGAAGCTCTGTTAGGGTGGTTTCAAACCGAAACCGTCAGATTCTTTAATCCGCCTCACTGAACAGTCACTCCAGAGATTTCTCCTGCTGCTCGGTTCATTTCCTTGGTTTAAAGCGTCTTTTCTCGGTTAAATTCAAACGCGATATTATTTATTTTAACTGCAAACCGATCGGTTCAAGCTCTGTTTATGGTATTGTAAGTAATAGATAGGTTTCTGTGTGGAACTTGTAAATGTTTATCGGTCGGTTTGAACCGATCGAATTGTATTTAAACTTTGTTTTGAAGCCTTTTAAGGCTTGTTAGAGTGCGGTTCCCGGTTCTTATCGGTTCTAAAAAAAAACGGATTTCATTACGGTTTTTTCCACAACCCGTGACACGGTTGGGAACCGATAAGGGTGTCTTGTGTGGCACTGCCATCAAAAGGGCAAGTTTTTGGTTGCTGGCATTATGTCTGAGAAACCCAAAAGAAAAACCTGGCCCACTGGGTTTCAACACTGTAGTGTCTGTGGGAAGCCTTTGCCAAGGCTGACCCACATACCACATGTGTTTATTGTCTGGGGTTTGACCACCTCAATGCAGACTGCCAGATTTGCAAGAATTTCCTGCAGCCACCCTAGATAAGAGAGTTGGTAGGCTCAGGGAACGAGAGGCTAAAAGGTCCGCTGACCGGATGGCCAGCCCAGTTCGGTGCCAACCGAACCAGAGGAGTGCCCTCTCGACCAGGGCCAGACTTCTCGGCAACGAAACTGACTCTGAGGAGCCAGTTCCAGCAAAAAGAACTAGAAAGTCAGCAGGTGTGGAGTCCAAAACTCCTTCTCCAACTGCTGCAGAGATAGCCAGGGCAATACAGATTGTCCAGTCACTGTCCCCGGTTCCCTCCGAACCGCCACTATCTGGCAAAAGGTCGGTTCGGTCGGTTCCACCGGTTCAAGAATATGATAGAGAAGAGTTTTATGAACCAGAGGAGGGGGAGGATGATTATGATCAGTGTGAATGTGACTTTGAAAGTCTGGATGTGCCCATTGAACTGGACATCTCCCCAGACAGACCTTTAGGTGAATCTCCCCCTAGGCTTGTTGAGTCCCCTTCTCATTTTTTGTTTTATAAAAAAGTTGCTGAGACCCTCCAGCTTCCTTTAGAGGAGGCTTTGGATGAGCAAGAGGAGCCTGACTATGTAGAGAAGATGGATATCCCAGAGTCCAGGAGATTGTCCATCCCTTTACATAAATCTTTTAGGAAACAAACAATAAAAATTTTAAAAGCTCCTAATTCTGTGCCTCCTGTAGATAAAAAGATGGACAGGAGGCACACTTTGTCAGGTCCTGATACAGATTTTCTTGCACAGCAATGCAGTCATGTTGGGGTAGTTCAGGCTGCAGCCTGTGATAAAGCTAATATTCCCCTGGCTTCACATCCTCCTGACAAGGACTCCAGGAAGATTGATGCCATGGCCAAAACAATACATGGCAGCATCTTTGGGACTCAGACAAGCAAACTATATGGCTTATGTTACAGATACCAGAAATCTAGATGGGATACTGTCATGGCCTTAGCCAAACAGGTCCCTGGCCAGCTTGCAAAGGAGCTGGAGCAGGTGGCTGTTGATGGTATTGAGGCATCTAAGGTGCAGTTCTATGCTGCAGTGGATTCTAATGATGTATCCTCTAGAGTCATGGCTACATCTGTGGCTTTTCGTAGATTGGCCTGGCTCAGGTGTACTACTTTGTCACAGGATACCCAGTCTAAGGCTATGGATTTTCCTGTGGTGGGAAATTCTCTGTTTTGGGAGCAGACAGAGAATTATATGAAGAAAATGGATGAATATAGAACCACTTATAGGAGTGCACAGGCCAAGGAACGGCAAGCCACCTCAGAGGCAGCCCACTAGGGTAGGGGCAGGCTTTTCACAGGCCTTTTACAGACCCAGGCCTCCTCTTCAGCCTATGCTCAGAGGGGTTCTTCAGAGGAGAGGCAGAGGCACGGCAGGCCTGCTCCCACCCCTCAGCCTAAAGCCCCTGCCAAACAGGCACCCTGATGGGATGCCCAGGGTCGGCTCTCCATTACCTGTAGGGGGCAGGCTGGCTTACTCGCCCAGGACTGGGAGTCTTTAACATCAGACAGGTGGGTCCTGGAGGTAGTGAGCCAGGGTCTGGTCTCTCGGCTTCAAAAAATTTCCAAAGATGAGAGCCAGATCTTTCCACCTGCAAACCCTTTAGAGACTCTTGCTTTGGAAACAGAAGTCTCAACCTCCTGGCTCTCAGAGCTGTAGAAAGGGTTTCTCCCACACCAGAGCAAGGGTCTGTACTCAGGTACTTACCCCAAAAAGACAGGAGAGTGGCGGTCTATCCTGGATCTAAGATATCTGAACAAGCACCTTTTAAAACCAAAATTCAAAATGGTGACTCTGGGAATGATTTTACCTCCCTACGGCCAGGGACTGGCTAGCTTCCCTGGACCTCAAGGATGCCTACTTCCATGTTCTTATCAGAAGCTCCCATCGAAAGTACCTCAGATTCGAACTGCCCTCAGGCCATTATCAGTTCAGAGCAATGCCCTTCGCCTTACCTCTCCCCAAGGGTGTTCACAAAATGTCTGGCAGTAGCAGTTGCTCATCTAAGAAGGCAAAAGATTGCCATTTTTCCCTACCTGGACGACTGGCTCATTGTGGGTCAGTCTCCAGACCAGGTCAAATCACACCTGCTAGTTACTCAGCAGCTGCTTACCTCTCTGGGCTTTCTTCTCAATCTTCCAAAGTCAGTTTTGGAACCTGTCCAGGTACTCACCTTTATAGGCGCAGAACTGACACAAAGCAGCCAGAGCCTCCTTCCCTGGAAAGGGTAAGGACCTTGGTGGCCCTGGCCTCGTCTCTTCACTCTGCAGGTCTCTCGACCAGCAAGGCATTTCCTGCAGCTCCTAGGACACATGGCTGCTTCCACAGCTGTAGTGCAGGGAGCAAGATTTCAGATGAGGGACATTCAGTTCCATTTGAGAGCTTTCTGGTTTCAAAGAAGAGATCCCCTATCCAAGTTAATCCCAGTGACTCGAACCCTGATCCAGGCCCTTCAGTGGTGGCAGGATCAGAGCAATCTGAGACAAGGGGTGCCTTTCATCCCTCTGTCCCACTCCTTGACCCTTACTACAGATGTGTCCCTCTTGGGATGGGGAGCTCACATGGGCAACCTCTCCAACCAGGGGTTATGGTCCCCTCAGGAATCTCTGCTCCACATCAACCTGTTGGAACTCAGAGCTTTTTTCTAGCACTTCAGGTTTTTCTGCATCTGTTCAGAACAAGGTGGTACAGGTCAGAACAGACAACACCACTACAATGTGGTACATCAGCAAACAAGGGGCACTCGGTCTTGACCTTGTGCACCGAGAATGGGATGTTGTGTCTCTGGCTTATTCCTGAACACTTCCCTCATAGCAGTTCACCTCCCAGGCAAGGACAATGTCCTGGCAGATGCTCTCAGCAGGATTTCCCAGGGCCATCACGAATGGTCACTGGATCCCCTAGTACTGGGGATAGTTTTTGCCAGATGGGGCATTCCTCAGATAGATCCTTTTGCAGCCCCAGACAATCATCAACTTCCACTTTTTTGTTGCAGGCCCCCAGTGTTGGGCTCAGTCCCCCTGGATGCCTTTCTCCTTGATTGGGAAGGGAAGTTTCTCTATGCCTTCCCCCTTCCTCTCCTGTTCAAGGTGCTAGTCAAAATCAGGTCTCAGCCCTGCAAGATGATCCTGATTGCTCCAGACTGGGCCAGGCAGCCCTGGTACCCACTCCTTCTGTCCTTAGCAGTCCATCTTCCCCTGTGTCTCCCCAGGAACCACAATCTGTTAACCTGTGCTCAGGGGAGAGTTTGGTATCCGAATCTCAAATCCCTCAACCTCAAGGCCTGGCTCTTGAGCAGTTAGAGTTTGCTGATCTTCAACTTTCTCAAAGTGTTCTCGAAATCTTGAAAGCTGCTAGGAAGCCTTCCACCAGGGCTACCTATAACTCCAAGTGGAAAAGGTTTTCCATATGGTGTTCTGGGAGGCATATTTCCCCGGAATCTGCTGATTTACCCACTGTATTGGATTATATGGTCCATCTTAATTCTTTGGGACTGAGACCAGCTACCCTGAAAGTGCATTTGGCAGCTGTCTCTGCTTTCATTTCGGCAGGGAAGCCCTCTTCTCTTTCTGCTCACCCTGTATTTTCCAAGTTTTTTACGGGATTGCTTCATACCAATCCTCCATTCAGGGATCCTGCTCCTGCTTGGGATCTTAATGTTTGCATTGCTCAGCTGATGCAACCCCCCTTTGAGCCTCTGTCTTCGGCAGAGCTTAAGTATTTGACTTGGAAAACTGTATTTCTAGTAGCTATCACTTCTGCCAGGCATAAGTGAGTTACAGGCTTTATCAGTGAGACTGACTTATTTCCTTTCACAGGGATAAGGTAGTCCTCAGGACTAACTGGAAGTTTTGCCTAAAGTGGTTTCGGTTCCATCTTAACCAATCTATTTCACTTCCAGTGTTCTTCACTGACCATTCCTCCTCTGGTGAGAGGAGGCTGCACTGCTTAGATGTTAAGAGGGCCCTAAGTTACTACATAGAGCGTACCAAGGGTCACAGGTTTGACTCCCTCCAACTATTTCTCACTTATGGTGAGGTTGGGAAAGGGAGACCTGCCACTAAGAGATCCATTGACAGGTGGATCATCTCTTGTATCCAGTTTTGCTATCAAAAACTGGGTAAGGTTCCCCCCTCAGGCCTGAGGGCTCACTCTACCAGAGGTACAGCTGCATCTCTAGCTGCTGCTAGAGACATCCCTATCTTGGAGATATGTCAAGCAGCTACTTGGAAACAGTACACACTTCACCAAGCATTACTCCCTGGATATCCAGACCAGGAGGGATGCTCGGCTTGGCACAGCCGTGCTTCAGAGCCTATTCCTAAGTAGGTTCTGTCCCTCCTCCATGGAGGTACTGCTGTGTAGTTCGTATCTGTCAATAATATAGCAAGACTTCTGTTGTTTGAAGAAAAATTACTCACCTTAGTAATGTTGTTTCTTCTAATGGAGTCTTGCTATATTATGACCCCCGCCCCTCTCAGAACTTCTACTGGTATGGGTGGGCAGTCCACTGTTGGCACTTATTGATGCCCCTTTATGTTTGGGTGTTGTGTTTTATTTAGTTATTTTATCTTTTTTCTGGTCCCTGACTTGAGTCTTGGTGTTGGGACCAGGAATATGTGAATATTTTAGTAGCCAGTTGGCTAGTGTAGGTTACAGCTTCCACACAGAGCCTTAGTGAGTTTTGCTCGAAAAGATCTGATGGTTTCGGTTTGAAACCACCCTAACAGAGCTTCTCTAACCGAGCTCGAGCTCTAAGTTCCATGCACTGCATGGAAGTTAACTGTTTCACCTCCGGAGCAGTTCTAATGGTGGGACAAACTGCATCTGTCATAATATAGCAAGACTCCATTAGAAGAAACAACGTTACTAAGGTGAGTAATTTTTTCTTCCCTTGCATCCAATCCTATTTTCAAAAAGTTCTTTAAAGGGATATGTCACTTACATTCTTCTATTAAAGAGCCAGTCCCTGTATGGGATCTGAACATTTGCATTGCTCAGCTCATGAAACCTCCATTTGAGCCGATGTCATCAGCACACTTGCAGTATATCACTTGGAAAACTGTGTTTTTGGTGGCAATCACTTCTGCTAGGAGAATATGTGAATTGCAAGCATTATGTGTGGAAAAGGATTATTTATCTTTTCATAATGATAAAGTAGTACTTCGAACTAATAGGAGGTTTCTTCCTAAGGTGGTTTCTGATTTCCACTTAAATCAGTCCATGACTTTGCCAGTCTTCTTCACAGAACATGCCAGTTCAGGAGAGCGTAGACTCCATAGTCTGGATGTAAAAAGGGCATTGAGTTATTATTTGACCCACACCAATGATCACAGAGGTGATAAACAACAACTTTTTCTCACTTATGGGGATGTGGGAACGGGCACCCCAGCTTCCAAGAGATCAGTCTCTTGCTGGATAGTTAAATGCATTCAGTTTTGTTACACAAAATGTGGAAAACATGCCCCAGCAGGCCTCAGGGCCCACTCTACTAGAGGCACAGCTGCCTCTGTAACAGCTTCTAGAGATATTAATTTAATGGACATTTGTAAAGCAGCTACATGGAGAACAGTACACACCTTTACTAAACATTATAGTTTGGACTTGCAGTCCAGAAGTGATGCCAGGTTTGGCACAGCAGTCCTGCAGAGTGTCTTTCCTAAGTAGGTTCTCTGCCCACCTCCAAAGGTACTGCTTTGAAGTCTGCAGAGAGTTATGTATATGAGAAGAATACATGGGGTTAGGAAAAAAAAATACTCGCATTAGTAATCTTGTTTCTTCCAATGTATTCTTCAATATTCATAACTATCCCTCCCTACCTCCTCTTCCAGAACCAGAGCCTCTGAATGGTCTTCTTACCTGGCAGTCCCAAACACAGGCACACTTACCTTTAATCCTGTGGGGTTTTATCTTACATTTCTTTTTCCCCAGGTTATTCTGGTCATTTGAGGTAGGACCGATACAATAATCATTAGTATCAGCTTTAGTATATAGGCACAGAGTATAGTTATGCTGTATCGTGCAGCATTTAACATACTAAAAGCCAGCAGAATAGGCCAAATGGTCTGTCTTGTCTGCTCGAAAGCCAGCAACCTAATGGCTGCCCGCCTCACCACCCCCCCCAGCCCCCAAGAGTGTCTTCTCTAGATTCAGTTTCCCTTTGAACCTGTCCCACCCCTTGTTGAAGCCCTCTACTGTGCCCTCCTGCACCAGCCTCCCAGGAAGCACATTCCACAGCTCCATCACCCTCTCAGTGAAAAAATGCCTCCTACAATCCCCCCTGTAATTTTCCCCCTCCAACTTCCACCCATGGCCCCTGGTCACTCCCCTCTTCTTCAGCTTAAGCAATTCCCTGGTTCCAGTCCTCATTATTCCCTTTACATACTTGAAAACCTCTATCATGTCTCCCCATCCCTCCTCTCCTCCAGTGGGTAAAGCCCAAGCTCTTCCAGTCTCTCCTCATAAGGCCTCCTCCATGCCCTGAATCATCCTGGTCGCTCTCCTCTGGAACCTTTCCAGCAGCGCTATGTCCTTCTTCAGATGAGGTCTCCAGAACTGTGCACAGTACTCAAGCTGCGGCCTGACCAAGGCATTGTATAGTGGGAGTATCACTTCCCTGCTTCTGGATGTAATTCCCTGGCTATACAACCCAATATCCTGTTTGCCTTGGCTGCAATTATTCTACAGTTTTCAGAGTTATTCATTTTAATGTCTACCACCACCCCTAAATCCCTTTCTCCCAATGTTGCTTGCAGTGTGACTCCCCCAGGGTGTATACATGGCCTGGGTTTTTGACCCCCAAATGAAGTACCTTACATTTCCCAACATTACATTTCAGTCCCCACCTCCTTGACCACCACTCCAGGGTATCCAGATCCCCCTGGACTGTCTTCCCTCGCTTCCTCACTATCCACTAGTGCTCCCAATTTTGAATCATCCGCAAAGAGACTCGACCTATTCCTAACCCCCCTCCCTATATCCGAGACGTAGGCATTGAACAAGAGTGGCCCCAATACTGAACCTTGAGGGACTCCACTGATTACCTTCCTGGGGGAGGATATTATCCCACCTACCATTACCCTCTGTAAACACCCCAAAAGCCAATTTTCAACCCAATTTAGCTCCTGTCCTCCCACCCCCATCTCCCCCATTTTTGCTATCAGTCCATTATGAGGTACTGAATCAAATGCCTTGCTGAAATCTAGGTATAGGACATCCACCGGCCTATGTCTATCCAAGGCCCCCATCACCCAATCATAAAACTCTACGAGGTTGGTCTGACACGATCTCCCCGGGACAAAGCCATACTGTTTATCATCCTGGTGTCCTAACCTTTCTAACTGCCACCCAAGCCTCTCCTTGATAAAGCCCTCCATTACTTTGCCCACTAGACGTCAGACTTCCCCATTTCCTCCCTAGACCCCCCATTATGTATAGGCACTACATGAACCACCCTCCAGTCCTGTGACACCCATCCCGTCTGCAGAGAGATGTTAAAGAGTGCAGCCAGCGGGGCTGCCAGCACATCCGCCAATTCCTTCATAACCCTCGGATGTATTCCATTCGGCCCCGGCACCTTATCAGTTTTCAGATTCCGAAGGGCCTCCCTCACCCTTTCCACTGTGATTTCTCCTCCCCCAGTCCACTCCCTCATGCAACCTTCCTACTCCTTCTTGGTCTGATCTAGCCTGTGCCCTAGTCTCTTGCCATCCTATGGTCTCAGACTGAGACTGACCTCTCGCTTTTACTGGCTCCTCATCTCTCCCATCAGGCTGTAGGGATCCCTTGTCACCCTCTGCAGATATCGAGGCAAAGTACTCGTTTAGCACCTCTGCCTGTTCCCCTGCTTCCTGAGTCCATCCCCCCACAATCTTAATCCTGTTGATCTGTGTCCTCTCTTTTCTCTTATGTATGTATAGAATCCCCTCGGATATCCCTAGCCAGGTTTTTTTCCATCCCTGCCTTAGCGTCCCTCACCACTCTGGTGACCTTCCTGGCCAATACTGTAGTTCATACTCCCCTCGCTCCTTATCCCCCCTAGAACGTTTGAAACGTACGTAGGCAGCCTTTTTATCCCTCACTGCCTCCTGCACCTCCTTGGTCCACCAACATGACTTGCTGGTTCTATCATGCTTACGCTTTATTTTAGTACAGGACATAGTAGCCTCCTGTACCCCTTCTTTAATGGTCTCCCACAATCTTCCAGCATCCATATCCGGTCCAGCCATGTCCAACCTCTCCCTTAGAATCCTACCCATACCCACAAAGTCTGCTTCCCTGAAATCAACCACTACTGTACGAGTGCAGTCCCCCCCCCCCCAGATATAGCAGGAACCAAACTGTGGCATGGTCTCTACCTGCCAGTGGACTGCACACCTCCAGGCCCCTAATTTGTTCACTGTCCGTTAGAACAATGTCCAATATCCGCCTCTCTCTAGTAGGTTCCCCCACCTGCTGGACCAGAAAAGCATCCTGAAAGACATCCATCTGTCTCTGTTCCCTGGTTACAGAGGGTGTCATGGTGTCCCAGTCTGCCCTCAGCAAATTAAGGTCACCCATAACCACCACCCTACCCTTTCCAAGATCACAATGAGCCTTGATGTTCTCAACCAACTTATCCTCCAGAGCCTCCTCTATTGCAGGGGGCCTGTATACCACCCCTATATTCAGTTTCTTCCCTCTCCTCGTTTGCAGTGTTACCCAGCTCGCCTCCGCACCCCCTCCAGCTTCCTCCACTCCACTAACCATTATGTCATTTCTGACTATCAGCGCAATCCCCCTTCCCTCTCCCCATTTTTCCTGAATATCCTGTAGCCCTCTAAGTTTAGGTCCCACTCATTTCTCTGAGTGGCCCATGTCTCTGTAATTGCTGCCACATCCGCTGTTCCCTCAGCCAACATAGCTTGGAGTTCAGGCATTTTATTGCTCATACTCCTGGCGCTTGATCAGGACTATCCTCCACCCCAACTTCTCCCCTCTCTCCAGTCCCCTCAACCCTGTGCAATCCCTTTTCTGCCCAGTTTTCCTAGATTTCTTAACATAGTCTCTCCCACTCCTCACGTGCCCTAGACCTGGACCCTCAAACAGCCCCCCTGGGGTCTTTTTATTAATATTAGACCCCCCTTTACAAGTTTAAACCCCATCTCTCGGTTATAAATCCAGCAAGTTTTAATTTCAAGATTTCTCTCCCCTCCATATTGAGGTGTAACCTATCCCTGGCATATAGCCCCTTATCCTCCCAAGTATCCCTCCAGTCCCCTACCAGCCCATACCCCTCTGCCCTGCACCAGCCCCTGAGCCACTTATTCACCTCTCTAAGTTTTAGCTTAGTCTCACCAGATGCCTTAGGTAGTGGCAGAATCTCAGAGAAAGAAATTTTACTTCCTATAGAGTGAAAAACCCTTGCCAGCTCCCAGAATCTAGCCTGTATTTCTAGCTCACTATTCCCTTCCAAATCATTTGTCCCCAAATGTACTAGGAAATCTGGGGATCCCCCACAATCCAATGCCAACGAGTATAGGTGGAATTTGGCCTTGTGTACGGATAGACCTGGCATACATTTAGCCTTGACGGGGCTATTTTTATTCTCCCCCTCCCACTGAATACCCCTGATCATGGAATCCCCCAGCAATATCACCTTCACTTCACCCCCACTTTATTAGACCTCTTTAGTCCTTCCAGACTCCTCCTTCTAACATCAAACCCTTGCTTGCTCCTACCTCTCCCATCAACCTGAGGGTCTTTATTAGCCCATTTAGTACCATCCAGGCTCCTCCTTCTGTCAACAACCCCTGCTTGTTCCTCCACTCCCCCATCATCCGAGGCACCCTCATTCTTGAGCCCTACCATACTCCGTTTACCTGCAACTGCCAGTTTACTCCTCGCCCCCAATCTCCTGGGTGTCCAGAGTTCGCCCCCATCCATCCCCGTCTCCTTTTTGATCTAAAATACCCAATCCCCCACCCGAGTAACCTCCCACTGCTTCCCCCTCCTCTTTTGGACCTGCACCTCCCACCCCATCTGCTATCTTTCTCCCTACTCTGATCTCCACCTCACCTAGTGATGCATGTCAGGAATCTGACCTAACTAGGGAACTCCCTACCGCCCCCTCCTCATTGATTAAATTCCCCAACCTGGTCACCAGCCTATCCTCAATCTTTAAAGCTACCAACTTTCTGAGTTCTAAAACTGGGACAGTTCATCCTGATCATGACCCCCTGCCCCACCGTGTCACTTCCACAGACACCGGCGCAGTCAACGCTGCGCACAATCAGTTAAATTTTGCTGCTTGCTCTGGCCATGCCACCCCTCAGTAACACCAGTAGCAAACATTCAGATCAAAACAATATATCATTCTGTTGCAGCAAGTTCCAAACCATGATGTACAGAAAGTCCATTAGAAGCAATCCTGCATTAAATTGTGATCAGACATTCGAGCTGCATGTATTGCTCCTCCTGACAGTCCCATCCAACCTGCTTACACTCTCCTCATTTGCTGAGCAAACTTCACTTCAGTGACTCCCACCACCACACCAGATTGTTTTCACACACTTCCCTACAGCTGATCAAGTTCAGGTACCTTAGTTCCCTGCTGCCGGTCTCTCCTCTGTCTGGAGTCCCTCTAAGCTGCTGGCAGGCAGACGTCCACATGTGTTTGTTTGCACTACTACCCATTCTAATCTAACAGGAAGGAACATGCTTTACTGTGCTCCCACTGACATGCTTGCAGTGCGACACAGGCGCAGGGATTGAAGTTGCAAACTGCTGTATAGCCCGAGCAGTGCCACTGTAGTGCTGAAATAACTGTCACTCACGGATTAACAGTCAGCAAAAAAAAAGGGGGACAAAACTGGGACAAGTAAGCAAAAACTGGGACAAAAGTGACATTTTGCAAAACTTGTGGGGACACTGGGACATGCTGCCAAAAATAGGGACTGTCCTGGGAAAATAGGGACAGTTGGTAGCTTTACCAATCTTACCTCCTTTCACCCTGTCCTCGCTCAGTGCCTCCCCATCTATCACATTTCCCTCCAACACAGGCTCATGTCCCTCCCTCCTCCGTCCTTTCCTTTGGTTCAAGCTCCCTCCTCTGTCACCCTCCCCCCTCTGCCTACTGACCAAACTCTCTCTATCCACTTGCTCCCTCCCACCATCTTCCTCCACTTCATCACCCGGTATAGTATGGTGAAACAGTTTGTAAGCTTGATGCTGTCCCCCATTTTGCTCACTCCTAACTCACCCTCCCTCATCCGCTCCCTCTGAGCTGCCCCCTCCCTACAGCATGCTTCCTATATGTTGCTTATTCCGCCCCTACACCCCCAGAGTAGCCATATGATCCACCCAACCTGTGATATAAATACTTTTTTTCATGTCCACTAGTCACCTGAGGTCTGCCAAAATGACGTTGTCCCCCCACTCCTGCAGAGAAGCCATTTGATCCCCCCAACCTCTGAGATAAATTCTTTCTGCCTTGTCCACTAGCCCCCTAATATATGCCAGTCAGATGCAGACCATGTCTACTCACATTTGATCTGTACCCCACCTTATCTCCCCACCCCTTGCCCCTCCCTCCTTCCAGCTGCCTTCTGATCCCTCTTATCTCTTCCCTAAAACCCTCCAGTTTAAAACACACTGGGCACCCACCGAACCTCATGCCCAGTTCAGTATTATGGCTGCCCCACACCCCGTACACCCAATCACCCTTCCAAAAATGCCCAATCTAATTTCCCCCACACACACCCTCATTTTGGGTGTGAACAATATGAACCCCACACACAATACCCAGCCACACAATATGTTAAACTAATGCCCTTCTGGGATTTTATTAACCAGGCTACAGGTATTTGTAAACAAGGCCTTCCAAGTCTTGCTAATATTGTAAACCACATTGGATTGAGACAGCCAGACATGGTTTACGGTAGCATATGTCCAACTATAAGTGCATCTGCAACATTGTAATTGAAATGTTGCAGCTTGTAACACGGCTCTCAGTCGGGCGGTGAAAAGCAGCCTGACGATTGACGGAATGGGCACAGCTGACTGAAACCGAGCAGGTATTAAGCCAGACATAACGCCCTCTCGGTCAGTACCAGCTGTGGCCATGGAGGATGCCGAGAGTAGCAGCCCGCTGAGGCACCACCTTGCGGCACCAGTGGCGGCGCTAACATGGTAGTGCATGGCCCGGCAAGCTTCTGTTGGTGGGCGCCCGGCAAGCCAGCCGAGTAGTGCACCTCCGTGTTGGCCCCCCCCCCCGCAGAGATGAAGAGTGCCCTGCCCGGTAAGCCTCTGTTGTGGGCCTCCCGGCAACCCAGCCAATTGCAGCACGTCCATGTTGCCCCCTCCGCCGCAGAACAGCAGAGCGTCCGGCCCGGCAAGCTTCTCTTGTGGGTCGCCCGGCAAGACAGCCGATGACAGCACCTCCGGGCCCCGAGATGCACAGCGATCGACTGGCGGACGGCAGAGGCCGAAATCAGTGAGCTCATGTCGCCGAGGTAGAAGGAGACGAGCCGCTGAAGTGGCTGGCAGCAATCAGCGGCAGCACCCAGCCGATTACAGCACCTCCATGTTGCCCTCCCCGCAGAGCAGCAGAGCGTCCGCCCGCAAGCTTCTCTTGTGGGCCGCCAGGCAAGACAGCCGATCAGGGCACCTCCCAGCGCCCGAGATGCACAGCGACTGACTCTGGGCGACGGCAGAGGGCCGACACCATTGAGCCCTGCTGTCGCCGAGGTACAAGGAGACGAGCCGCTGAACTGGCTGGCAGCAATGCGAGCGCAGGACCTCAGTGATGGAGGTGTCCTGCAGCTGGCAGAGGACTGCAGTGATGTACCGACCAGTTCCCGGAGTACAGCGAGCCAGTGACGGAATGCGGCAGCCGGCAGAGCGGCTGGAGCCCCTCAATCATTCAGCAGGGCTCCACGAAGTAAGAGTTGCAGCCTGTCCCCTCTGCCTGTAACACGATAAAAACACCTACCATTACCACCTGAGTGCCGCCTCTTCTCTCCATAGGGCTTGCACCGGAGCACACAGAAATCCGCAGCCGACCGCTGAAACGGTCCTGCCCGCCAGAGGTGATGCCGGTAACATAGACTTGGCGCCGCGCGACGAGCCTATGTTACAAGCGCAGTAATCACCTTCAACCCGGGCTCTGCCATGGATTAATGCCGCTGAAGCGCTGTAGCCCTCGGGCCACCCTCGAGCACCACCTTCAGCGGGCATTAATCCACCGGCAGAGCCCTTCTCTGGCGGTGATTAATGCTTACTTATTTTATGCCCCCTGTAGTCTACCCTCTTAAACTGGTGCATGGTACATCAGGGACAGCCCCCACCCTGTCAAAATGTGCCTGGAAAGGAAGTAGATGGAGAGCTTGGGAAACCATATAACTGAAGAAGTAACCATCTTTTTTTCTGGTATTTTAGTCCTTGGTTGGTTGGTTGAACTGCTTTAGAGAACTGACATAACTGTTCTCCTTGACAACAAGGACATATTTTCGGTATCCCAAAAGCCAGAAAAACTGTACCAGCAAAAGCCCTCAAATTGCTAAAAATCAATAGTGTGCAATGGAATTGGAAACAAACAGTAAAAGCAAGGGTCACAGAGGTTTATTCTAGAAATCTGCCCATAGGAACAATGACCTGCAGTACAACTGGGGAAAAGTGGCAGTCAGCACTAACAGTGTAACATCTGTTTAATATGAAGTGCATTTGCTCTGCCATCGTGACCCTCCTTGTTAGGGTCAACAGGAACAGAAATTAAAAATGTGAACAATTCGTCATACAGTACAGAAAAAAATTATACTTCTAAAATAGGTATATACTGTTATATACAGTTGGGTCAAGTGAATATACTAAAAGTATCAAAACTGATAAATGCAAGTGATAGATATAGGTGCAATATAAAGGCTATGAGAAAAGGAAGAAAGTGATTGGCTGAACCAAGCATATAACCATATGATATGATTCATCTTATAAAATGAGTTTCGGAATACTAGCAACTTCATTTGTCTAACCACATCGCCAGGTCATTAATCTCTGGTATGAGCACAGTTTGTAACCTACCGTACTCTACCTAGCAGCAGCCTAACTAAATGAAAATAACACTTTTTTTCCCATTAAAACACTTTTTCCAATTTATAAGTGCAGTAACCTACTCCAGGGCGTGGGTGTATCAGCTTTCTGCCATGTGCCACACAACCACTCGGAGTGTGCATTAATGCCTGATGCACCTATGTTCTGTCGTGGGTTATAGCTTACGTACTACATAGCTGCTGCTGTCAGTCAGATTAGCAGTTGTCTTTTAAACTTATAAAACATCTCTTTCAAAATCCCCTGTCCTTCAGCTATATTTCTGCCTAAATGCATCATTTTATAAATATAATAACCCATGTCTGAATGTATAATGAGACCATTGCACGTTCCAGGTGGCTGAAGGCCCCCCTCTCTTCAGCAAACATTCCCCACTTTTTATTAGATTACATTTTTGTAGAAAAATATTCAGCAAACAAGACAAACATTACTATCCAGAATATGTAAGTTAAATTTCTATTCAATAAAATAGATAGTAAAACAAGTACTAATATTATAATACTTCAACATGCTAATACCTTTTTTTTAAATACTGTATCCCTCATAAAGTCTGTATAAGGCACTGTGGAATTTACTAATCATGTAAGACAGCATCTAGAAAGTCAATAGACTCATTTTATGGATAAAGGATGTTAGTTTGTGTTCCATTTTTAGGTTATATAAATCTCAGTTTAGAAGCACCTATCAAAGAAGACAGAAAAATAAAGAAAAAAAAAAGAATAGACAGTAAAGAAGGAAGAGGTTGTCTCACATCGACAATTTATTTTTTTATTTTATTTAGTTTTTGTTAACCAGGTAAGCACACTAGACAAAACAGATGCCAATTTTCAGGTGCGACCCGGGAGGTTACAAGGAAATAAGGAAGCAGATTACAAAACAGAGCTCAGGTAGATAAATATACAGATATTTCACATATGAGGCAGGGGAGGCAAAAAAAGAAGCATACAGTAACATAGACAGGTACAGGTAACTTAATATACAGACATTACAAACTGTGAGCAGAGAGGCAAATTTCAAATATCATTTCAAATACCAAAGGGTGCAAGCACGAGGAACACTGCGGGTAGGTAGGGCTAGGAAGGAATTAACTACAGAGTAGAAATACTTAAGAGAGAAAGTATAGGGTGTAGTGTCTAGTGCAAAGATGTCATGTGATCCAAAAGGGACTTCCATTTCTAATAAACATGCTTTTTGCCTTTGAAGCCATGTGATAACTTCTCGAGTTTCATGGCTTCTGTTAATTTGTTAGACCACTCAGTAATAGATGGAGGCCAATTATTCACCCAAAATTTCAGTATACAGTTTGTTTGCTGCTATAGAAATTAGAGAAAGTGTTTTCTCATTAGAAATTTGTTTTGTTGAGTTAGAATGACTTGTTATACAAGTGTCTACAGTATATCAGTGTATTTGTGAATATATTTAAAGTTTATTAATCTTGCTTTAATGTCTTCCCAAAATTTTTGTATTTTTGGACAATTCCAGAATGTATACAACAAACCTGCATTTTCTAAGTCACATTTGGGGCAATTACTAGACGCCATTCTTAGTCATCAAAGGCCAAATTGGGTCCTAATGGTACTGACTGTTATAACAGGCTCGACCAGGGTCTCATGGAGGTGCCACCCAGAGCGGTAAATATTGCAGGCTAACAGGCACCTCATCGAGGTACCCAGGGTTCAGATAATTTTCGGGGGAGTGGAAGTCAAAAACTTCAGTATATCCAAATTTGGAAGTCATTTCAGTTTTTTTGAAAGTCCAGATACGTCCTAGGTCATCACATGTTGGAAGGCTATTCTCTAATAGAGACCAATTTTATAATTTTAGTATAAATATAATTAGTAACATGCTCCTTTCAGAAAAAAAAAACAACCAACATGACTTCCATTCCTACAAAACTAGAAGTCAACTATTTTTTTTTTGTTTCCCATTTGGAAGTCAAATACTTGCCTTACACTTACATTTGGAATCTTTTACCATATTTTTGGACATCCAGTACTTGCAAAATGTACTAACTGAACCCTTGGAGGTGCCATTCAGGATGGCTGTTACAGCAGGCTTCATTGGGGCCTTAGAAAGGTGCCACTCAAAACTGCTTTTGCTATAGGTCTGATTGGAGACCTCAATGAGATGCCATTTAGAGCATCTGGTATTACACGTCCAAGTGAGGCCTCTGGAAGAAGCTGCAAAGAGATGCTGAAATGACAGGTCTCGTTGGGGCCTCACGGAGCAGATAGTGCACTGTCCAAATCCACTACTTGTGCTAAACACATCAAATTCCCTTTAGTACAGTATCTGAGCCTTCAGATATCCTGAAGGATCAGACAGGGCACTGTCCATATGACCCTGCTTAAGACCAGTGTAGTTGACCAGCATCTCACTTCAAAACATGGTCACACCACACACACTGCCCAACAGGTTTTCGAAAGGAAACGGAATTGGTTTCTATGTAAGACCATTGTAGCCCTACAATAAGGCTGTTTATTGGTATCTTAAGGACTGCATTTTACAGCAAGAGCAAACCGCATTAATCTTTGATTTCTCTACAACCTCGTTGTTTAGCAGCAAAGCTGGTACACAGCCTTTTTTTCCCCCATTGCTAGCAACCACAACTGAACCCTGTGTGCACACCAACAAAAAGTAAGCTTCTGTCATGTTTGCACAGGTTGCTGTTCTGAAAGAAATTGGCCACTGAATTAACACTTATCAGTAAAAGTCACTAGTTTGAGAATATTTGTTTCATTTTAGGTAAAGAGTTGATCTGTTTAAACAGAAGTTGTCAAGTGGCTGGGTGCCTTCGGGGGATGGGAAATATTGCAGCATGCTAAACCAAAACATAGACCTCGACTCCTATTATAAAAATATTTAATCTTTATTGTGTTGACATGGCAACAGAATTCACTGCATAGAAACAGAAAATGATGACGGACAATAGTTTAGCGGCCCATCCAGTCTGCCCAAGCCTGCGTAATTTTAAGAGCAGGAATCCAACAATAATGTCGTAAAAAAAACAGCATCCTCTCCAGTCAGAGGTGTGCCCCAGAGATTCAGTAGAATTGCAGATAGAATTTAGAATTCTGTTCAAACTCTGCAGCGTGGTCACACTCTCCCTGCTGGTCTATATTTCAATTTGTTTCTCTGCTGAAGAGAGCAGTTGTCCTGAAATGCTATTCCAGTCCTACAGGGCAAACTTTTTTTTTTTTCGTAACGTTTTTAAATTGATGTGTTTATTAAACCTACAATTTATTTAGTTTTTTAATATTTTGCATTAGTTTAGTTTTTGTTATATATATTTTTTTTAATTTAGTGGTTTTCCGGTTCTAGGAGCCAGAGAAATAGCAGTTTGACACGGTTCTTGCCTAGTATGGAACCAATCATTTTTACTTTAAAAACTGAAAAAAAGCTTGTAAAATAAATAACTTGGTAGCAGTTATGTTTTACAGCAGTTTTGGAACAGAATACTTTATTTTGACTGCATTTTCAGTCTGTTGCCATGACTGAAGCATAAAAAGAGAACAGGGCCTGTTTCAACAGAAGCTGTCAAGTGACTGAGCTACTTAAAGGGGATGAGAAATATTGCAGTATGTTAATCCAAAACACAGACCTCGACTCCTGTTATAAAAATATTTCTAATTTATTGTGTTGACGTGGCGACAAAATCCACAACATAGAAAATGATGGCAGATAATAGCTTAGCAGCTCATCCAGTCTGCCCAAGCCTATCTAATTAGTTTTTATTATATTTTTTGTGTAAATTTAGCAGTTTTCCGGCTCTAGGAACCAGAGAAATAGCAGTTTGGCGCGGCTTCTGCCTGGTGTGATGTGGTGTGTAAACTGATGCTCCATTACCGACTATAGCAGACTTTGCGCAACCAATCACTGCGTTGCTTGGCAAACCCCTTGACTATGTTGATAAATTTAAATACCTCGGAATGTGGATTGATTGCCATCTGTCCTTCTTGGATCATGTAGATGAGCTCGCAAAGGAGCTGAAACAGAGGCTTAGTGTATTCTACAGAATTAAGCACCTTCTCACCTACGAGGCTAAGAGGAGGCTGGTCCAAGCTACCTTTGTACAGTGCCTTCAGAAAGTATTCACCCCCTTTGGATTTTGTCACATTTTGTTGTGTTACTACCAGAATGTTTAATACATTGAAATGATTTTCCCCCTTGATTCACACAGCATACTCAGCAATTTAAAGGGGCCAAAATATTTTTATTGTGTAACAAAAATTTATGAAACATTAAAAACTTAAATATCTTGTTTACTTAAGTATTCATCCCCCGAGTCAATACTTTGTAGAAGCGCCTTTGGCAGCAGTTACAGCTTTGAGTCTTCCTGGGTATGTCTGTATCAGCTTTGCACATCTGGATTTGGGATTTTTGCCCATTCTTCCTTGCAGATTTGCTCAAGCTCTGTCAAGTTGGATGGGGAGCGTCGGAGAACCGCAATCTTTAAGTCTTTCCACAGATTCTCAATGGGATTCAAGTCTGGGCTTTGGCTGGGCCACTCAAGGACATTCACCTTCTTGTTCTGAAGCCACTCCAGTGTTGCTTTGGCTGTATGCTTGGGGTCATTTTTTTTTGGAACGTAAATCTTCGCCCCAGTCTAAGGTCTGTTGCAGACTGATGCAAGTTCTCCTCAAGGACGTGCCTGTATTTGGCTCCATTCATTGTTTCCTCTATCCTGACAAGTGCCTCAGTCCCTGCTGCTGAAAAGCATCCCCATAAACATGATGCTGCCACCACTATGCTTCATGGTAGGGATGGTGTTACACGGGTGATGAGCTGTGTTCGGTTTGTGCCAGGCATAGCACTTTGCATTCAGGCCAAAGAGTTAAATTTTTGTTTCATCAGACCAGAGAATCTTTTGCCACATGGTCTCAGAGTCTGCCACGTGCCTTCTTGCAGACTCCAGGCATGCTATTATGTGGTCTTTTCTCAGGAGTGACTTCCGTCTAGCCACTCTCCGATAGAGGCTACATATGTGAAGTGCTGCAGAGATTGTTGTCTACTGGACAGGTTCTCCCATCCCAGCCATGGAACTCTGTAGTTCTGTCAGGGTGGTTATTGGGTTCTTGGTCACTTCCCTGACCAAGGTTCTTTTTGCCCGGTTGCTCAGTTTGGGAGGACGGCCTGCTCTAGGAAGAGTCTGGGTGGTTCCGTAATCTTTCCATGTCCTAACGATGGACTTGACTGTGCTCCTGGGAACTTTCAACACCCTAGAAATGTTTTTATACCCCTCCCCAGATCTATGCCTCTTCACAATTCTGTCACGGAGTTCTACGGACAGCTCGTTGGTCTTCATGGTAGAGTTTCTGCTCTGACATGCACTGTCAACAGTGGGACCTTATATAGACAGGTGTATTTCCTCTGAAATCATGTCAACCATTTGAACTGACCACAGGTGGACTCCATTCAAGTTTTAGAGTGATCTCACAAAGAAATTGGATGCACCTGAGCTCAATTTGGAGTGTCATAGCAAAGGGGGTGAATACTTATCAAATCAAGACATTTCAGATTTTTATTTTAAATTACATGTACAAAAAAATTCCAGAAGTTTCATTCCACTTTGACATTATAGAGTAATTTGTGTAGATATGTGACAAAAAAATCCTGTATAAATGTATTTTAATTTGAGTTTGCAGCATCACAAAATGTGACAAAATCCAAGGGGGGGGGGATATTTTCTGAAGGCACTGTATCATTGTTGGGTTATGCCGACTTCATCTACAGTCATGTTCATGGGACAGCCCTAGGCAAACTTGATGTTCTTTACCACAGAGCCCTTCGCTTCGTTTCTGGGGCGCCTTATTCTACCCATCACTGCGACCTGTACTTGGTAGTGGGTTGGCTGTCTCTTGCTTTCAGGAGACAAAGGAACGCTGCCCTTTGGACCTACAGAGCAATTGTCAAGATGTTGCCCCAGTATATCTCCGACTGTCTGCCCCTATGAACCTCGGGTAACTATGCCCTGAGAAGCCACTCTTATATCTCCCTAACGATTCCGAAGGTAAAAACCTGCTTTGGCAGAGCATCCTTTAGCTTTACCCTACCCCAGAAATGGAACAAGCTTCAAAAAACTCTAAAATTAGCAATTCCCACAAATGTCCCCGAATTCAAACTCCTCTATGCAAGACTTTTCTCTGAGCACTGTGAGTGCTACTCCTGATGTGCTTTGTTGGCCTCTGACACTCTTAGATCAACCTTTACCTCTTATATGCTCTACCTAAAACATTCCTCTCCAGGACCATACTTCCCATTTTCTCTTAGGCCCTACACAAGTTGGGGTGGAAAGAATAAAAAGGGACTTGGCAAGGTTGGATGAATGGTCAAATACGTGGCAGCTCAGATTCAGTGCAAAGAAGTGCAAGGTAGTGCATCTGGGAAACAAAAACCCAGGGGAAGAGTACACAATGGGGGGTGAGTTAATAACAACAACAAAAATCGAACGAGACCTAGGAGTAATTATATCAGATGACCTAAAGGTGGGCAAGCAATGCGAGAAGGCAGTAAGGAGGGCTTGGGGGATACTGGGATGCATAGGGGAGAGGCATCAACAGTAGAAAACAGGAAGTTGTTATCCCTCTCTACAGACAGTTAGTGAGACCCCATCTGGAGTACTGGGTGCAATTCTGAAGACTCCATCTCCGCAAAGACATAGACAGAGTGGAGGCTGTTCAGAGGAGGGCAACAAAAATAGTGCAAGGTCTGCACCAGAAGACAAATGAGGAGAGACTAGAGCAGCTTAATATGTATACCCTTAAGGAAAGGGGGGGGGGGACATGATAGAAACTTTCAAGTATCTCAAGGGAATTAACAAGGTACAAGAGGGTAGTATCTTTCAGAAGTAGAGATGTGCAAGAACAAGGGGGCACAATTTGAAGATAGGGAGACAGCTCAGAAGTAATGTTAGAAAATATTTTTTCACAGAGATAGTTGTGGATGCATGGAACAGCCTTCCTGAGGAGGTTGTGGAGTCAGGAACAGTGGGAGAATTCAAGAATGCATGGGACAGGCATAAGGCAATTCTAGTGGGGGTCAGGAGGAAGTAAGCTGTTAATTAACTAGAATCTGCAGCTTATTCATCAGGTAGGGAAATGGGCAGAATGGGTGGGCCAAGCGGTCCTTATCTGCTGTCAAATTCTATATTTCTATGTTCGCCTCGGATGCTACTCGCCTTCCCAGGGTATATAGCATAATGTTCAATACCAACATTACAGGGTATACAAACGTGTTGTTCAATACTAACTTTTTATGAGTGAATCATCTATATCTTACTTGTTTATCGAACTTGTGTATAGTTTTGTATATGATATATGCTTCTACATTTGTATCTTGCTTGATTCGCTATTTTATGTATAGCCTTGTATTTTTACTTGCTGTTACATTTGTGCTGCTCCTTACTAGGAGTAGTTTCTGTTCATGCATATGTACATCCTTTACTTAGCCAATGTCGTATCTGTATGCCCAGGCCCACCTTGGAAATGAGCTTGCTCAACGGTGCTTCAGCTGGTAAAATAAAGATTGCTCGATTGATTGATTAATTGTATGACTGCTTTTTTCAGTCCTGTGTACCCCATCTTCCTACTTACACACTATTCCCTGCCTGTCCCGTCCCCTTTTGAACCCTCCCACTGTTTCAGTCCAGATGACCTCTTCTGGAAGCTTGTTGTAGTCCACCATGACTCTTTCAGTTAAAAAAAAAATACTTCCTGACGTCCTTCTTGAACCCCCCCCACCACCATTTTCAGGGAGTTAGCTCTGGTTCCTGCGTTGCACTCATTGTGAACGACTCGCTGCTGTCCACCTTTATTCTGTAGGAAGTACGTGAATGTTTTAATCATGTCACCCCTCTTTCACGTTTCCTTCAGGGGTGTTCATGTTTAGATCCTCTACTTGCTTCTCATATGACCTTCCCTGTTGCTCCTGTATCATTTTGGGGGCTTGTCTCTGCACCGTATCCAACCTGTCCCTGTCCTTCCTCAAGCAGACTTCAAAATTGCATACAATGCCCCATGTAAGAACAGAACTGACATCTCATGGCTTTCACTTTATGCCTCCTTTTTTCAAGGCCGAGTCTGGTCTGCCTGCCTTTAGCTCTCCTGAATGGAGAGATAAAAGAAGCTTTATTTCGGATCCCGTCTCCAAGCTGTTTCATTGTGCCCCTATTTATGGGCACGGCAAGCAGAAAGTCAGTCTGGAGTTAGAGTTTGAAGAGTAAACAGCTCGAGTGATTCGAGCAGCAGCTCCTACATAGTTCGCGCGGGAGATTGGTGGAAAGGCTGAGTCTGGCCTGTCTGCCTGTAGTCCCTCGAGAGGGAATCCCTTGAAAGGCTAAGCAATCGGACTGTATCTGAATTGGAGTGTGATAAAGCCACTGAAGAGTGACCAGATTTAAACCTGAAGAAGACCGAAGATTTGCTGTACGCGATCGGCCTGTCAGGACATCCATTTACCACAGAATTCCCGGTTTTGCTCAGAGACACTGATATTGCGGTCGGATTGCCATCCGCATTGTGGTATGGTGATTGCTTTACTATAAATGTGCTGTGTGCTGTTAGTGGGTCGCAGTTTGGTTCCCCACTGTGTAAATGTGCCACAATTGCTGGAAGCTGCATCCAGTACTACCGGACTCAAAATCCGAACTGTTCCACCTGGCCTGGGCCTTGCCACCTGGCCCAGCCAGCTACTGTAGGCACAGAAACCATCACTGACGAGAGACTCGCCTGGGGATCAGCCTCCTGCTCAACCGTCTCGAACAGGAACGACTCCTCGGTGATTCGTGTGGGCTCTGCTTCTCCTGGCAAACTAGTCATCAACCTGTGTCTCGTATTGGGTAGCGTGAGTAACAGTCAGGGTAGCTTCCTGCAACAACAGCTAAATCTCAATTGTTGTCATCTGATTGCACTGTTGTTTTTCCTTTCACGAACTGAGCCTTCAGGCTCTGGATTACAAATTGTGTGTGGTTTAGCATGCCTTTTCTTTTCATCACAGGGCCCTAACCAGCTGCAACACCGGCCTACCCCGGGCAACGTTCCAGGCTAGCCCAGCTTAATTCCAACTGGGCACCCAGAGCGTGTGACTGTGTAGGGACTAAAAGTGCATGCATAATTGCCTGACAAGATCAGTTTTAGAATCAGTCAACCTGATTATGCTCCTCCCTTGTTCAATTCCCCTGAATAAATGAGATCTAACTCTTTTTGCATTTAATCTGACTGTGGGTCCAGTTTGTACCGAAAGCACTGTACTACTGTTATTTACAGTGCCTAACCTTGTTTTACAAGGGTCTCTAGAGCTGAACTGGTGGAGCCAGCCCTGGTGGTAAGTACAAAAGGTGTGGGGAATAGAATGCTGAATAGGGGCTACTATGAAAGTGTTTGTTGTATATTGTCTAGGCCACTAGAAGGGAAAGAGGGTGGGGGGGTTACAGTATCCCGGAGGGCTGTACTCAGGTTAGCCTTGTTACTAACAACCCTGTCCTCTGGGTGGAGGCACCCATTTCAGTACCCAGGCCTCTTAACCTGCAACTAGCCCCGCAGGCAGGGGTAGTAGCCCTTGGAATAGCGCCACCTAGGGGTTATACTCGTTTCATATAATGGCTGTTTATAGTGATGTTATCTACAAGAACAAAAGCCAAACCAAAGTTTATAATGCTTCTAAGAGCTTTACTGACCCCATAACCAGAAGACATTTCCAATTTCACCAAGCAGTGCTTCTTTTTTGTTTAGTCACTTCATGTGTATTTTGGTCTTCTGTGTCTGTAATACACAATACTGCTTTAAGAATTGTTATATTGCTAATGCCTCCTTACTATTTAGTCACTTAATTTGCTTTCCAAAGAGCTCTGCATGTCAACTTTTTGTTTCCAGCGTTTTTGTGTAATGGCGTCTGCTACAGGCTGTTGTTCCCACTGCATGTATGGAGTGGAGGCCTTCGCTTCCTGTTGAGCCTTCTCATCCATGTAATCACACGAGATGTGGTTTCACAAGCCTTGCTGGGTTAGTGTATTGTTGCCAAGCAACAATCTGGCCCTCATTTTAGGTGTTTTGTAGGATGCTTGCTGTGGATGAGCAGGCTGTATTTGTGATATGAAGTACTCCCTGAGCAACAGTCTTTCTAGCAGAAAGTGTAAGGGCACGGCTAGATTTGAAGGCACGGTCTAATTTGTAGTTTACTGTCCTACACACATTTGTAATGCATTGGGCAAAGTCGAGTGAGGGATCTAGGGTGACACCAAGATATTTAAAGTTGGGAACATTATCAATAACTGTGCCATCGAGGTTGGAGACGGATAGTTGTCCCATGCACGTTCTTAGCCTAGAGGCAGAGCCAAATAGCGTAAGATGGGAGGCAGTATAGCACAGTGGTTTAAGGCTCTAAGCTGCAAATCTGGAGACATCCAGCAGACCAGACCTGGGTTTGAATCCCACAGCTTCCACTTGCATACTGTGTGACCCTGAGCAAGTCACTTAACTTCCCTGTGCTCCCAGACTGCTCCTGTGAAAAAGCTTTCAGCTTAGTGTGCTACTCCTGATCAAACAACTAAATAAAAAAAAAAGATAAGTTTTGCTGACATTGAGTAGCAGTTTATTATGTGACAGCCAACAGTGAATTTTATGGAAGTCAGTATTAAGGGTGGAGTTGATTTAAGCAAGGTTGTCAGAGCCGGAGTATAGTAGTTCTAAGTAATCAGCATAGAGTAGTGCAGAACAGGAGGAGGCATTTAGGGACAGGTTGTTGATAAGATAGTAAAGAGGAGAGGGCCAAGGATAGATCCTTGGGCACACCCACATTAGTGGAGAGAGAAAATACAGCTGAGTTAAATTTAACACTGTTGCCCATCAGTAAGGTAGTTCTGATGCCAGCTAACTGCACGCACGAGGTCACATAATGCCGTTTTACTTAATAGCGTGCGTGGTGCTTAGCCAAAACCGGACCTTTGCCTCTCGAATTGGACCCCCGGAGTTGGAATCTTTAGTGGGGAGGGTCCGGGGGGTGCTGGGGCAGAGCCTCTACAGAACAACGTAATTGAATGAAATCTTGCAATGCGATTGTGCCAGACAGCATTCTGCCGTGCAGCATTATGACCCCGTGCCCTAACTGCAGCAGAGGCAGAGGAAAAACCAAGGGAGGGCATCTTTTTTAAGAGAAGAGAATGATCAACAAGATTAAATGCCTTTGTAAGGTCAATAAAAACAGCACCTGTAAATTGAACATTATCCATTGCCACCTTGATGTCATCAGTAAACTTTAGTAGGACAGTTGTGGTACTGTGGCCACTTCTGAAACTATGTTGAGTGTATGGGCGGAGGCCATAGTCTTGTACATAACTGATTGTTTGGATAGATACTGTCTTTTCTGGGAGCTTTCTAAGAACTGGAAGGATAACGAGAGGGCAATAGTTAGAAATAGATGTAATGTCAGCCGGCCTGATGGTGCTGAGGGTTGAGGCGCTGGACACCACACCTCGCTCCACACCAGTGACCCGGGTTTGGGAATGAGCCCGGGGGGTTGGCAGGGGAGAACTAGGATTGAGCATCTGACGACAGCTCTCCTGGTCCTTGGGAGAAGGGGTGGATGCATGCTGCGCTCTGCTGGTTCCTGGGGACGCTCAGAGGTACTGCAGTTGCGTGGGTGCTCAGCTGGGGAAGCACAGCAGACGTCTGCACATTTGTGCATGGACGTCATTGCATGTCCATGCTTCCATCAGGGGACAAAAAAAATGGGGAAAAATGGCAGCTAGAGTCCACGGCAGTTTGATGGCCGCAGTTTCACCGACTGACGATGCCTGGAAGTCGTGTGCCGGTAATGGATCCTCGCCGGGTGGGGGGGCTGAGAGAGGGGCCCCCTTTGATGGTGTAGTTGCGTATGCCAGCTGAGCATGGCAGCTTCCTGGTTGATGGTGGAAAGGAGGAGCGGTGGCTGGATTTAAGGCAGGATAATGGCTGCAGGTAAAAACTCTTAAATGATAAAAAAAGAAATGGATGTAATGTCTCCTTTCTTAAAAACAGGAACAACACTGGCAATTTTCCAAATATCTAGGACTGTATCAGAGTATAGGAATAGGTTGTCAATTCTGGTAAGGGGGAAGCTAGTAGGGGAGCAACTAGTTTAGCATGCATTTTACTCCGCAGGGCAAGATATCATCTTTTTTTTTTTTTCAGTTTAACCAGGATTAGCACACTAAGCTGAAAGCTTTTTTACAGGAGCGACCTGGGAGCACAGGAAAGTTAGGTGACTTGCTCAGAGTCACACAGTATGCAAGTGGAAGCTGTGGGATTCAAACCCAGGTCTGGTCTGCTGGATGTCACCAGATTTGCAGCTCAGAGCCTTAAACCACTGCCTATACTGCCTCATCTTTGACATACACAACTCACAGATAACGTGACATCGTGTGAGCTGGGTAAAATATATTACTTTTTATCTTGTAATTTTATCTGTGTGTGTGTTGGTATGTGTATTGTGTGCATGTGTGTGTGTTTCCCAGCAAAAGGATAACCTACACAAGCAACCGCAGATGGCCGTCATCAGGTAAGACTAACAACTTACTGCTGTTTCCAGGTGACACCAAAGACATCCTTCATCAGGGTACAGTGCTTCTACAGCAACAAATACACATAAACACTGTCATATGTATACACCTACTTCTGGCTGCAGATACAAGTTCTTGATACTCAAATTACAACACTACTTCTGTTTGCAGAAACACAGGCCCCTATGCGCCTGTATAATTTGTGTGTATGTGTATATATTTGGGATGTCACGGTATGAAATTCTGACCATATGATAACTGTCGCATGTAATACTGCGGTTACAGTTATACTGCGGCATTACATGAAAAGTAATTTCTGTAGCAAAAAGAAGCCTCCTCAGACTCTTGCATCAGGAAGTGTATGCATGGCAGGGCAATTGTCCCTAAAAATGCAAAACAAAACCCCACAGTTGTAACAGTATGGGAAAGATTACGAATATGGTGTTTTCTAAGTGTATGGTGGAAAACAAAAATGCAGACCTAAACAAGTATGAGTATTCGTCAATAAACATTTAATGTAGAATTACGGCAGTTTAAACAAACAGTAACTGAACTGAAATGAGTTGTGTGGTTAAGGGACTGGGTATCCCTACGTTAGCGGCGCACACTCCCATTGGTTGCTGCTGTACTGTGGGAGGGATTTATAAACAAAAGTGGTGTCCGGATGTCTCGCTTAGTGAGTAAAGAAAATGACTGAGGCAGAAACTTGTAAGTGAAGGGATCATATCTAACTGATCCTGCATTTCAAACAACATGAAGTCTTGCTGTATTCTGACATGTTGCAGTTAGCCCCAGCACTTGAACTGCCCCGGAGATGAAAGAGTTAACTCTATGCTGGAAGCATAGAACATTGATTTCGAGCTCGGTTCAAACCACTGTCTGCTGCAGTAGAAGTGTAACTGTCAGATTCTTTACTCCACCTAACTGAACAGTCGCTCCAGAGTTTGCTCCTCGCTTTCAGTTCGGTAACGTAATCGTTGTTTAAACCATGAGATTTGTTCTCTCTTTTCTCAGTTCAGATCCCTGTCTGTGGTACAGTAAGTGTTATAAGTAGTGGACTGTAGAGTTGTGAGAGTTATTTGTGAGGAAATTGTAAAAGTTTTCCCATGAGGTCGGTTCGGCTGAACCGATCATTTGTTATTGTAATAATTTCCAGCACCCGTGACACGGTGAGGAACCGATAGGTTAGTCTTACCTGGCCTGAAGCCATGTAAAAGGTAAGTTATCATTGCCCATATCTGAAAAACACAGGAAAAAAAATGGGCCCACTGGGTTTCAGCACTGTAGTGTGTGTGGGGAGGCCTTTGCTAAGGCTGATCCCCACACCACTTGTGTTTATTGTCTGGGGTTTGACCACTTCGATTCAGACTGCCAAATTTGTAAAAACTTCCCGAAGACCACCCAGGAAAAACGATTGGGCAGGCTTAGGGATAAGGAGGCTGAGAAGTCTGCTGACCTGGATGGCCAGCCCGGTTAGTTTCCAACTGAACCTGAGGGAGTGCCTTCTGACCAGGGCCAGACTTCCTCGGGCAAGAGGAAAGCCGACTCTGAGGGGTCGGTTCCTTCGAAAAAGAAAAGAAAGGAGAAATCAACCGGTTCGGATGCAGAACCGCATCATCCGACCGCTGAAGAAATTGCCCGGGCGATTAGCATAGTTGAATCGCTACGTCTGGTTCCGACTGATCCGACGCCTTTGGGCAGGCATTCAGTTCAGTCTGTTCCTCTGGTTCAAGATTATTCCCGTGAAGACTTATATGAACCAGATTTGGAGGGGATGATGATGATGATGATGATGATGGAGTGGAAGGCCTGGATGCGCCCATAGAACTGGACATCTCCCCAGACAGGCCTTCTGGTGTTTCCCCTCCTAGGCTTTCTGAGTCCCCTTCCCACTTTATGTTTTACAGGGAAGTGGCAGAAACCCTCCAGCTCCCTTTTGGAAGAAGCTGTTGAGGAGCAAGAGGAGCCTGACTATGTGGAGATGATGGACATCCCAGAGTCCAAGAGGTTGTCTAGTCCCCTGCACAAATCATTTGGGAAACAGAAACAGAAGTTGCTTAAAACTCCAAATTCTTTACCTCCTGTATACAGGAGAATGGACAAGAGGTACATGTTGTCAGGCTCAGGTATGGAGTTTGTACCAGCAATACAGCCATGTTGGGGTTGTGCAGGCTGCAGCCTGTGATAAGGCTAACATACCCTCGGCGTCAAATCTCCGAGATAAAGACTCCAGGAAGTTGGATGCCATGGCAAAGAAACAATACATGACATCTTCCTTGGGACTCAGGCAAGCTAATTACATGGCCTACACAGCCAGGTATCAGAAGTCCAGATGGGACACTGTACTGGAGCTGGCTAGGAAGGCCTCCCCCCAGCTTGCCAAGGAGCTGGAAGAGGTGGCTGCTGATGGGATTGAGGCATCAAAAGTACAGTCTCATGCGGCTGTGGACTCCAGTGATGTATCATCAAGAGTCATGGCTACATCTGTGGCTCTTCAGAGACTAGCTTGGCTCAGATGTGCTAGCCTATCACAGGATACCCAGGCTAAGGCTATGGATTTCCCTGTTGTCAATAATTCTCTGTTTGGGGAGCAGACAGAGAATGATATGGAAAGGATGGATGAGTACAGGACCACCTACAGGAGTGCACAGGCCAAGGCAGGCAACTCCTCAGAGCAGTGTTCCCACTGGAGCCATGTAGCAGGGGGTACAGCGTACCTTCATCCAAATATTTCAGGGGTACAAATTATTTTTTGAGGGTCTACGCCACACCCATAGCAGAAAATCATGGAGGTACACCACACAGCCAGAAACAGTGACTCACTCAACATAAACAGAACACTGTGTTATTATACTACTTGATGGCAGGTGAGCTACTTGTTGGCGAACTTGACAGGTATTGATTTGATTGGCAATGGCAAATATAAATTTCATCTGTGTGAGTGACAGACTGAGACTGATGGACTGAATGCCACTGACAGAGCAACACAGTCACACAGTTTATACATTCACATAAATAAAATATCAATTACAGCACAGCAGCTGCTGCAGAAAGCTCTAATCAAGCCAGTCGGGTCACTCACAGAGTGAGTAACACTTACTGCACTGCAGAGACAGATTAAAGTTTTAAATGAAGACTGAATGAGAGTCCATCCATTCCAGTCAACACAACAGAAAGACAGCAAAATTAGTCCTTCTCCATCAGTCTTGAAGACCTCTAATCTACAAAGTCACACACACACACACTGCACCACTAGGTCTAGTTAGTACACATAACAACAAGATGCACATCATAATCTGCACCTTTTGCATGATATTGTCTCTGTTTTGCAAGCAGCATTTTATATCTGCTACAGCTGCTGCAGCAAACTTTACTAATTTCACTAACATACTCACTGTAGTACACTGCCTACTCTGACATCCAGTGACATATGAGCTAAGACAGACAGCTAGTCTATATCTGGACTAAACTACCACTACAGCAGCACATAAGTGTTATGCAACAATGCAAATAATTAGTGGTTTGTGACATCCACATTGAAAATTAATAGATCATCGCACACACTGAATAACCGAACATCATCAAGGCAGCAACATTTGGTGGCAGCATTTTTCAAGAATACATAAAACAGAGTCCTCCAGACTCATGGGCAGAGCAGTGTCACACTCACATTTATTTACTTTTCTTGGAAATACATGCAGCAAGGCAGGTGGTTTCTACTTGACACCCCCCCCCCCCACACACACACACACACACACACTCATAACACACTCACCTACTGACAGACTTTCTCTATTCTAGTGGGATGGTTGCTTGACTCGGAGAGACCCCCCCACCACAAACCCCCATCCCACACTCCCTGAGACGGTCCTCGACAGGCATTAGTAGGAAGAACAGAGGGCGGGAGTTGAATCTGAATCTCCAACTGCACATTACCTCATCAGCACCAACTCCCGCCCTGCAAATCCTAAGAATAAACTTCTACTGTTCGTCCTCTGCTCATGATGGATGACCTTAGAGTTGGACTCAGGATGAGAAGAGAGAAGACAGCAGCCTGGGGAGAGGGAGGGAGGGACTAGGGAGACAGTCAAAACTCGATCGGCACGGCAGGAGGCCAGCACTCTCACTCAGGCAGACTGCACTGTAGACAGGGCAGGAGAGAGAACCATTGCAGTCAAGTCTAGGATGGGGTTGGGGAGAGACTGGAGAGCAAGGGTGTCAGGGAGGCACAGGGAACTAAGGAAGGCACAACAGCATGCATGAGCTGGGGAGAGGTGGGGACTGTCATGTAGATAGGCTGGCACTTCGGGTTGGAGCAGAGATGTCATGGAGCTGGACTGGGACTAACAGGGCGAATAGGGTGTGTATGCCGGTGTGAAGGAAAAAGAGAGGACTGCAAATGGGAAGGAGGAACCGAACCAACCACACGACTTACATCTCACCCACCCGGCCGGCCTGACCACACTGGACTGGAACTCAAAGTTGCAATGCTAGTTGGAAGTTGAGCCAGTAATTCTTAAAAAAAAATAACCAATACCAGTGTGATTTCATGCACGCAGTAGGGTAGCTGGGTCCCTCTTCAGCACTCTAGCCTGGGTCAGTCTCTCTTTCTCCGTTCCGGACTTGAACGTTGTCGATCAGGTGGGCAGGCCAGGGTTGTGGTTCAGTGGGTTGTTCGTTTCATGGTCTCCAGTAGTCTGCACACTCCTCTGTCCACAATCTTTCTCTCACGTGAAGCCCGCGGTTCCCTTGCGTCTTTAACTGTATAGGTGCACGCCCACATATTACAGTTGATGAATGGGGATAGGGTGGTTTTTGGAACTGTGCAGTGCGCACCAATCATAATACATTTGCAAACACTTTATAATGGAGCATTGGACCAGTCATCTGCTGGCTGCTTGGGGGGGGGATCTTTTTCCAGCAACTAGGGCAGGCGTCTTTACGTGCAGTGCACCCTCTTCTCACATAAATGAACGTGAATTTTGATTTTGTTACGTGATTCACGTACATCTATGCGTGAATGGGAACACTGCCTCAGAGGCAGCAAGTTAGGGGCAGGGGCAGGCCTTTTCACAGGCCTTTCTACCAGGCACAGGCCTCCTCTCCTTTTTTCCAGAGGGGTTCTTCAGAGGAAGAGGCAGAAGGGGGATGAGCAGGGCTGCATCATCCTCTCAGCCTAAGGCTCCTGCCAAAGCAGACACCCTGATGTGGCAGCACGGGGCGACTCCCCAATCCCTGTAGGAGGTAGGCTGGCTTACTACTTCCAGGACTGGAAGTCTGTTGCCTCAGACAAGTGAGTCCTGAAGGTAGTAAACCAGGGAGTGGCCCTCAGCTTAAGAAAATTTCAAAAGCTGAGGGTCAGGTCCTTTCCACCTGCAAACATCTCCGAAACCATTGCCCTAGAGGCAGAGGTTTCATTTCTGCTGGCTCTCAGAGACACAGAGAAAGTTCCTACAATTCACAGGGGCAAAGGTCTGTATTCCAGATACTTCCTTACCCCCAAAAAAACAGGGGAGTGGCAGCCCATCCTAGACTTAAGATACCTAAACAAACATCTACTAAAGTCAAAGTTCAAAATGGTGACTCTGGGAATGATTCTTCCCTCTCTAAGGCCAGGGGACTGGCTAGCCTCCCTGGACCTAAAGTATGCCTGCTTTCACATTCCCATCAGGTGCTCCCACAAAAAGTTCCTCAGGTTCAAACTGCCCTCAGGTCATTACCAGTTCAGAGCAATGCCCTTCGGCCTAACATCAGCTCCAAGGGTATTTACAAAGTGCCCAGCAGTAGTAGTGGTCTTTCTGAGGAGACAAAACATCTCCATATTCCCATACCTGGATGCCTGACTCATAGTGGGTCAGTCTCTAGACCAAGTCAAGTAAGATTTACAAGTGACCCAACAAGAGCTCACTTCTCTAGGATTCCTCCTCAATCTTCTCAAGTCAGTTCTCGAGCCAGTACAACTCTTGACCTTCATAGGGGTAGAATTGGATACTGTCAAAGCAAGAGCATTTCTCCCCTTGACAAGGGTAAGGGCCATTATAGAGCTGGCTTCCTCTTTCCACCTTCTGGTGTCTCGACCAGCAAGGCATTTCCCTTCAACTTCTGGGCCACATGGCAGCTTCCACTGTAGTGGTCCAAGGGGCCAGATTTCAGATGAGGGACATTCAGTTTCATTTGAGGGCTTTTTTGTCTCAGAAAAAAGATCCTCTAACCAAGCTTATTCCAGTGACTCAGACCCTGATCCAGGCTCTACAATGGTGGCAGGATCAGGACAACCTCAGGCAAGGAGTCCCATTCATTAGTCAATCTCATTCTGTGGTTCTAACCACGGCTGCTTCTCTCCTGGGGTGGGGAGCTCATCTGGGAGTTCTCACAGCTCAGGGAGTGTGGTCCACTCAGGAGTCTCTTCTCCCACATCAGTCTTCTGGAGCTCAGGGCAGTGTACCTGGCTGTGCAAGCCTTATCAGAATCAGTACAGAACAAGGGGGTTCAGGTCAGGACAGACAACACCACCACCATGTGGTACATCAGCAAGCAGGGAGGCACTCGGTCTATGGCCTTGGACACGGAAGCCATGAAATTATGGTCTCTGGCTTATTCTCTACAGACCTCTTTGATAGCAGTCCACCTCCCAGGGAAGGACAATGTGCTAGCAGATGCGTTGAGCAGGATCTCCCAGGGCCATCACGAATGGTCCCTGGATCCCCTAGTGTTAAAAGTGATATTTTCAAGGTGGGGCACTCCAGAGATAGATCTCTTTGCAGCCCCAGACAATCACCAACTTCCTCTCTTCTGTTGCAGACCCCCAGTCTTGGGTTCAGTCCCTCTGGATGCTCTGATTCTGGATTGGGAAGGGAAATTTCTGTATGCCTTCTCTCCTTTTCCTCTAGTGTTCAAGGTCCTGGTCAAGATAAGGTCACAATCTTGCAGAGTATCCTGATTGCTCCAGATTAGGCCAGGCAGCCTTGGTATCCCCCTGTTGCTGTCCCTAGCAATCCATCTACCCCTATCTCTTCCCAGGAATCACAACCTGTTAACCTCCTCTCAGTGGAGGATCTGGTATGCCAACCTTTGGTCTCTCAATCTCAAGGCATGGCTCTTGAAGAGTTAGAGTATGAAAATTTTCATCTGTCTCAAGGAGTTCTGGACATTCTCAAAGCTTCTTGAAAACCTGTCACCAGGAAAACTTATAACTCCAAATGGAAAAGATTCAGCATTTGGTGTTCCATGAAGCATATTTCCCCAGATACTGCTGACTTGTCTACAGTTCTGGATTACATAGTTCATCTTAATGGCCTAGGACTCAGACCATCTACCCTCAAACTTGTGAGCTGTTTCTGCTTTTCTGTCAGTGGGAAAGGCCTCCTCACTGGCATCTCATCCTGTTTTCTGTACATTTTTTCAAGGGATTGCTTCATATCAGTCCTCCTTTTAGGGATCCTACTCCTGCTTGGGACCTTAATATCTGCACTGCTCAGCTTATGCAACCCTCTTTTGAGCCTTTGTCCTCAGCAGAGCTTAAGTACTTGACCTGGAAAACTGTGCTCCTGGTAGCTATTACCACTGCCAGACGTATCAGTAAAGCTACCAACTTTCTGAGGTGTAAAACTGAGACACTTCATCCTGATCATGACCCCACCCCCCCATCGTGTCACTTCCATGGACACCGGCGCAGTCAACGCTGCGCACAGTCAGTTACATTTTGCTGCTTGCTCTGGCCATGCCACCCTTCAGTAGCACCAGTAGCAAACATTCAGATCAAAACAATTCATCATTCTGTTGCAGCAAGTTCCAAACCATGATGTACAGAAAGTTCATTAGAAGTAAACCTGCATTAAATTGTGATAAGACATTCGAGCTGCATGTATTGCTCCTCCTGACAGTCCCATCCAACCCGCTTACACTCACCTCATTTGCTGAGCAAACTTCACTTCAGTGACTCCCACCCCCACACCAGATTGTTTTCACACACTTCCCTACAGCTGATCAAGTTCAGGTACCTTAGTTCCCTGCTGCCCGGTCTCTTCTCTGTCTGAAGTCCCTCTAAGCTGCTGGCAGGCAGATGTCCACATGTGTTTGTTTGCACTACTACCCATTCTAATCTAAAAGGAAGGAACATGCTTTACTGTGCTCCCACTGACATGCCTGCAGTGCAACACAGGCACAGAGATTGAAGTTGCAAACTGCTGTCCAGCCCGAGCAGTGCCACAGTAGTGCTGAAATAACTGTCACTCATGGATTAGCAGTCAGCAAAAAAAAAGGGGGACAAAACTGGGGCAAGTAAACAAATACTGGGACAAAAGTGACATTTTTCAAAACTTGTGGGGACACTGGGACATGCTGCCAACAATAAGGACTGTCCTGGGAAAATAGGGACACTTGGTAGTTTTACGTATCAGTGAATTACAAGCTCTGTCGGTGGAGCCTGATTATATCTCATTCCATAGATATAAGGTGGTCCTTAGAACCAACAGGAAGTTCTTACCCAGAGTGGTTTCAGATTTTCATCTGAACCAATCCATGTCTCTTCCTGTGTTCTTCACTGATCTTTCTTCTTCAGGAGAGAGGAGATTAGACAGTTTGGATGTTAAAAGGGCTCTTAGCTACTACATTGAGCATATTAAGGCACTCGGGTTTGACTCCCTCCAGTTGTTCCTCACTTATGGGGAAGTGGGAAAGGGCAAACCTACTAGTAAGAGAACTGTTGCCAGGTGGATTGTCTCTTGTATACAGTTCTGCTATGAAAAGCTAGGCAAAATACCCCCCTCAGGCTTGAGGGCTCATTCGACTAGAGGTACAGCTGCTTCTCTGGCTGCTGCCAGAAATATACCCTTATTAGAGATATGCAAAGCAGCCACCTGGAAAACAGTCCATACATTCACCAACCATTACTTTCTGGATATCCAGGCTAGGAGCGATGCTCGGTTTGGTACAGCAGTACAGCAGAGCCTATTCCCAAAATAGATTCGATTCCCTCCTCCATGGAGGTACTGCTTGGTAGTCTGCATATGTCAGAACACAGCAAGACTTCATGTTGTTTGAAGAAAAAATTACTCACCTTAGTAATTGTGTTTCTTCTAATGGAGTCTTGCTGTATTCTAACCTCCCTCCCTGCGTCCCCTCTCAGAACCTGGTTTTTGGGAAGTGGGATGGTAGGCGTAGTGTTGCATCTCAGGGGTGTACTTGGCAATCCTCCTTTTTAGCCAGGGAGAATGGGTTATTATTATGGTTTGTTAATTATTTTGTTCACTACCTAGTTTTTGTTTTGGATTTCTCAACTTGAGTCTTTTGGGGATCCAAAATATTGGTTGCCTTTTTGGCTAGTAAAAATTTTACAATTTCCACATAGTGGGGATAGTTAGTATTAGCTCGTAAGAATCTGATGGTTACACTTCAAAGTGCAGCAGATAGAGGTTTGACCAAGCTCGAGCTCAACGTTCTATGCTCTCGGCATAGAGTTAACTCTTTCGTCACTGGAGCAGTTCAAGTGCTGGGGCTAGCTGCATATTGTCAGAATACAGCAAGACTCCATTAGAAGAAACACAATTACCAGGGGTGTGGGAGCTGAAGGACAGCGTCTTCCACCTCCTAATAGAGCAGTGGGGTAATCCCAAGGTAGTTCTGTTTGCATCCAGGCAAAACTCCAAGGCAGAACAATTCTGCTCCCTGGCCAGGGACGAGCTAGCAGTAGCTCAGGATGCCTTTTCCCTAGACTGGGGTCAGTTTGGCATCCTGTATGGCTTCCCTCCGATACCACTGCTTTCCAGAGTTCTGCACAAGGTGGCCCGAGACAGAGCAGAAATCATCCTAGTCTGTCCTCGATGGCCTCACCGTCCTTGGTTCCTGCTTCTCATTCAAAAGTATTGACCCCTGTGGGACCCCTAAAGATACCTCGTTGGAACTAGATACTATGTGCCCAATTTTTACACATTGGCTTCTGTGTGTCAGGTAGTCCTTGAACCAGCAGACAGTAGTGGTTGCAACCTCCAGGTTCTGTAGTTGAGTCAGGAGGAGAGAGTGATTGACAGTGTCAAAGGGTTTGGTGAGGTCTATGAAGACTGACCCCCACCAGTGTTCCTTCATCTAGTGCCTTGTGAAAGTATTCAGTGTAGTCCAGCGAGACAGTGGAGGTACTATAATTCTGCCTGAAGCCAGTGTTGATTGGGACATAATAGGTTATATTTGTTGAGGTAATCTATGGGTTGGGCGGCCACAGTCTTTTCCAGGGCTTTAGATGAGGGAGAGAGGATGGATATTGGCCTATAATTGGTGTTGCATGTCATATCACCGTTCTTGTGCACTGGAGTCACGAGAGCCTGTTTTCAGATCCCGGGGGATTGTACAAGAGCCAGCGGTTTGTTAAATAGTTTTGTAACTGGCACGATGATGACATCCAGTGTTAGGGATAGGAGTTTCATATTGACTCCATCACTCCCCATTCTGGTCTTGCCTAGTATTTTTTTTTATGTGTTTGTTAGCCTCCTTCACTGACACTTTTTTGAAGTAGAAGACAGGGATTGAGCCCCCTTGAGGTGTGCAGTTGGTTTGTTCCCCAGCAGAGTGCAGGTAGTTGGGGGTAGCACTCCAGTCAGGTCAGTAAACGCTGCATTGAGAGAATCTGCGATGTGCCATGGGTCACTAATTGTGGCATTGTTGATGTTGAGCAAGTGGGGGATCTTCTTCTCATCCTTCCCAAGAAGGTTTTTGATGTTCTCCCAAAAACTCTTCCCGTTGCCCCAAGTTTTGTTAAACTTCTCCCTGTGGAAGTTGGCCTTTGCTTGGTGGATAAGATTGGTGCAGTGATTTCTTGCAGCGTTATAGCATTGGAAGTTGTGTTTGCTGCAAGAGGACCTGGCTTTTTCCCAGAGGTTGTCCCTTTCCTTCATCTGGGCGAGGAGATCTCCTGTGATCCAGCCATTAACTTGACCCCAAATTTTTCTTTTCCTCAGTGGTGCAAAGATATCGCAAATGTTGTTGAAGCCCTCTATAAAGAAATGTAGGGCCTGGTCAGTATTAGGCGTATGATCGATGGGGGACCAGTCATGCTGGGAGAAAGCAGAGGAGAGGGCCCCAAGCTTGCCCTTCCCCAAGACCCTACTATTAATTATGATAGGCGGGGGCTTGCTCAATTTGACCATGTGAAAGTGACTGAGGAGTGATCACTTAAGGTGTCTGGCAGGACCTTAAGCTCAGAGATCCGAGAAGGGGAATGATCATTGCATAGGCCTGGATTGTTGCTATGATGGGGTCCAGGAATTGAAATTGTGGTAGGGTGTGGTGTACAAACGTCCAAGAGACCCTAACAAAAGCCTTTTGGGCATCTAGGCTTAGAGGTAAGGTGGGCATATTATTTCTGGAGGCATGTTCAATTAAGTAGAGAGTTTGTTTAATATTATCAACAGTTTGTCTCTTAGAGATGAAACCCACTTGATCTTAGTATATAATTTAAGGGGGTGGCCCCCTTTTGACCGACACCCGATGGCGAAACGTGGAAAAAGACCACTACAGCGACAGTCGCTGTAATAGTCCGTTTCCGTGTTTCACTTTCCCCCAGTGTTCTACCCCCCTCCCCGGAGCAGCTCCGACCTGGAGTTGAGAATCCTAAAGCTCGGGGGTACAGCCCCACACAAAAAACACTGGGGGACTGGGCAGCACAATACCTGCATCGGTATTGTGCCGTCGCTGAGCGGGAGGTCGGCAGTTTTACTGTCGACCTAACTTGGTGCTTCCAATTTCAGGAAGTATCTTTTCCAGGCAGCAAGTATGCCTGCATAAAGTTTATTGTCCATGTTGCAGGCTGAGATCGGGCAATAGGATTCGTAATTCAGTGGATTTTAGAGGGGTTTCGGGATCGTGAAAATGTTGGCATATTTCCAGCTGGGGGGAGAAGGCCTCGTGCTGCTAGTGATCGGAAAGTGTCTTGCAGTTAGTGGAGCAAGAACACTTTAAATGCCCTAAAAAACTCTGCTGTGTACCTGTCTTGGCCAGGACCAGGGCTTTTAATTGTTTTGGATTTAGTGTTGGCTGTATAAACATTGGCAGCAATTGGGCACTGCAAGACGGCTTTGTTTTGGTCTGTTAGAGAGGACAGCCTTAAACTATGGAAAGAAGGCTATGTAACTATCAAGTAGGGCCTCTGGGCCCTCCCTGTGTGTGCAACGTGGCATAAAAATTATGAAAAATTGTTAGGTTCTTGGGGATACTATATGTAACCGCTGTGCCTTTTCATAATTTAGTCATCATAGTCAGTGTTTGTTGCTACTGAAGCCAGTATGCCAGTAATTTGGAGGCTCATGTCCATGCCTCACAATAACGTTGTTTGACATATAAAAGTACCTGCTCCATTTTGTAGGTTAAAAGATCCTGAAGCTTAGCTGGAACTGGAAAGTATCCTGCAACTGGCTCAACCTCTGTTCCCTTTGTTTTTTTTCTTTCTCACTGCAAAACTAATAGTATCCTCTCTTAGCACAAATTGTAAAGCATCCCAGAGGATGACCTCAGACACATCGGGGGACTTGTTGATAGCTATAATAGTCGGAATTTAAGCCTTAGTCATTTTCTGAAATTCAGGATCTCAGAGGAGTGTGGCATTAAACCGCCATTGTTGGCAGTCCCTTTTCGTGGCCATTGCTAGCTAAACATTAACAGGTGCGTGGTGGGAGAGCATTATTGGGTCTGTTGCAGCACTCTCCACCTGCCCTACTTGCTTGGTACTAATCAGTAAATAATCTTTTCTTGAATAGTGTGAGTGTGCCGTGGAGTGGTATGCGTATAGTTGAAAGTGTGGGTTTAGATGTTGCCAAATATTGGTGAGCCCTAGCTCCTTCATTACCCAGCGGCTATGTTTTTGCCCTTTCGTGGATGTAGGGAGTCTAAAATGAGAACTATCTTTAGTTGGGTCAAGGACAAGATTAAAATCCCCGCCAGAAGTAGCACCCTCTGTTTTGGTTCCACAACTTTGTGGAACAGACTTTGCATGGCATTGGAGTTAGATCCTGGAGGGATAAAAATACTGCCCACTATAACTAGCGTGTCCTGCAGCAAGCCTATCACTAAGGCCAATCACCCCTTCTTGTCCATGTAGGAGTGTTCTAAATTGAATGGGGAATTTTTAGGGACAAAGATTGCTGTTCCCTGCCTGTGTCCATTTTTGTAATCAGAGGTCACTGCAGAAGCAAAACAATATTTAGCCAATTTGGTGGATTCAGCTGCAGATAGATGAATTTCCTGCAGGAGAAGTAATTGAGCTGTTTGTTTTTTTAAGTGTGTTATAAGCTTAGTACGGTTCACAGGGTTGCTAAGCATGTTGACATTCTGTAAAACTGTCTTAACACCAGTTGAGTTACTCATCTTATTATTCAACAGCAGACACTGAGAACCTGTGTGGCTCCCCTATGCAAGCTGATTTCTGGTGACCCCCACCCAGCACCCACAGTGTACCAGATATGTACCACAGACAAGCGTGACCCTGTCCTGTAACAGAACAAAAACTATATACAAGCTCTCTCAAGTGAGACATATTTGAGCTCCTGCATAAAAGAGAACCTCTCTGAGAAACATGAACAGTGAGGGGGAGAATCTAAAAGTACTACAGCTCTATGAACTGGTGTCTAGAAACCTGGTGCTGAACTTCACACATTAACCTTTGAAAACAGCTAAGGGAAAGATGACCATATGGGTTTTCGCGTTTTCCAACTAAGCTGGCTCACTGGAAGGGTGAGAAGCCAACAGAACTGCTGAATGGGAGATGGGACTTCCAAGGAAGGGGTGGGCATATAAATCCACCCTATCCAAGCATGGAAACAGGACGTTGGAGAGACTGTGACAGGGAGGACTGAGTCAAGATCAGACAGAGCGGGACCACCAAGAGGGACTGACTCCCTCTAAACACAAGGCAAGTTAAGGGGTATGTTGATCTGGACCACATGGTTTTCTTTTAATTTTGGGAGTCCCAGACCTATATAATTTAAAGAGAGCCCTAGCAATATGATAATTAAAAATCTTTTGTGGGTAATTTGGTCATACCATTCCTCAAGAACCAGAAAGGACTGAAAATCCGGACTGTGAGAAGTGAACACAGAAATACTGTAGCTGTGGCACATAGGCAGGCTATTGAACTATAGAAGTCTCATGCAGTTTGAGAATCATTCTGAGCATTTATTTGTAATTTGTGACCAGGAAAGGCACAGAGCTATGACGTCTCATTCCAAGTGTGTCCTGGGGGGTGGATATGTGGATCGGTTTTCTTACTGAAGGGGAAGGTTAGCCAGGATACTGGGGAAATCCCATTTCTTTCAAAAAGTGCCATGGGATCTTTAACTTCCACCTGTACAGCCATCAGAGATGAGTAGAAGGGACCATAGTTTAACATCTTATCTGAAGGATAGCACCTCAGCAGTGCAGCATCCCACTGTGCCTCAGTGTAGTGTCAGTATCAGCTATAAGCCCAGGTTCCTGATGTGAGACTACAGACCACGACTTTGACAATATTTAATTTAAAAATCCCTTCCCATGGAGTGTGATGGTGTTTTTGTTGTTCATATACCTTTTTGTCCTACACAGCCCTCTACCCGGTCCTCAGGCTGGGAGATGGTGTACCTCTTCTGACTGTACCAATTCCATTCTTCACTGACCCCACCATCTCTTCAATGGGGTTCTATGGCATGGTGCTGAGAACACCGCTGGCGGTTACCCTTAATACTGTGTGCTCCCCCCCAGGTTTTCCCCCTGGAACCCCTAAACAAAGCTCCACGTCTTGACACCACCCTGGGGTGCATAGCAACAACATAGGCAGCGAGACCCTCTGCAATGGAGTAACTTAACTGGCCTTCCACCAGGGTTTGCTGCAGTGGCAGACTGCCAGTACCATCCCTCCCCAACTAGCCCACCTCAGCACCAGCTCCTGAGTTTGCTTCAGATGCTGGATCACTGAAGTGGCAGCATGCCATCAGCAGCTGCAGTGTAGTGGCTTTTTAATTTTTTTTTGTATGGAGCTCTTTACTTTCCCCATCTTCCGGTCGACTCTTGTCGTGCTGGCTGCCCCGGCTCCATCAACCTGACTTCTACAAGGGCTTACCATATCGCCAGGTGTGCGGCCTGTGGGTGGCCAGAGTCATTTTTTTGTCAGCCTGGGGGGGGGGGAAGGTTGCTCCTTGTTTTTCTCCCTTGTGCCCCAAAGTCCATGGGCATGCGATGTAAAGACACCACATATACTGGAATGCCTGCAACCGGCCCTCAGATAGGCGTCTGTGCACCACACTACCTCCTAGCTTCTGCTAGGTGGCAACCATGCAGCAGCAAGTGCTGTCCACCTGCCCCAGTGGAGGAAAGTAGTCACTGGATGCTCAGTCCTCCTTTGCTGGCTGACCCCCAAATGACCCTAGTCTGTTCCTGAATCTGGGGCATCGGTGTGGCACTCCGTGCCTCAGCCCACTACATCACTGGGCTGACTTTAGTGTGATGTTTTTTTTTTTTTTTTTTTTTATTATTTGTAATTTCAGTTTATTCTCCCCCTTCACTCTGTACCCGATCTCCTTCTGGTCCCCAAGGCTAGCCATCTGTCTCCCTTATCTTACCGAACTGAGGTGCTGTCCCCTGCAGAGCTGTGGCTTACTCCCCAGGCGGGGATGAGATGAGGGCCCAACTCTTGAGCACTTCAAGTTTCATTGTGCTTTAAACCTGGAGTGCCAAGCAGTGAGAATAGGTGGCACAGAGAGACCATTCATCATCAGGTACAGGGTGCCTTTTTCACAGTTTTCTGTCTCAGCTCTCAGGAGGTGCGCATGCAAGGACTGCAAGTTGTCCATGCTCGCACGTAAGCACGCAGTGTCACACATAGCCAGCGCTGTTTCTTCCACCCCAGGTCATGCCAGGCCCTGATTTCCCTGCATCCCGGGGGCAGGGAGGCAGTGGCAGATGGAACCCTTCAGTCCTCCCCGCCACACTGGCCAGTCCCTGATGACTCAAGCTCCTTCCTGAACCTGGGTTGCCAACGTCACAAGCGGCAGCGCTACTGCTGCGCTGACGGGCTGGCTTGTGTGATGGCTTTTCAAACTTCCTGTCATTTTGCTGTGCTCAGTTCTCATTTATCCACATGCTTTTAGTAATTCAGAATAACGTATTCTACAATTTCAAGTCTAATTTCATGTCCTTGTTCTGAGGGCTGTTGCAGCCAGTCTTATCTGGTGTTGACAGCTGTTTTGCTAGAAAGCACCTATATAAGTAGCTGTATAAATCTACAAGGAAGGATGTACCCTCGGGTTTAGATACTGGCCTAAGTGTAAAGAAGTCACTTGACACCCCCCCCAATGCTTCAGTCGTCCCATCTATAAAACTGGGTAGAAGCAGCCCCCTAACCCAGCAAGTAAAGTAGGTGTCCAGCTCTCCTTCATAAGTAAATAGTGCCCCAGTTGCTTATTTCTGCTAATAGCTTCATTGTATTCAACAATGGAGACCTCTTAGTGCATTCAACTCTGCAAATTTTATCTGCATGCTTGATCAGTCATTAGTAGGTGTAGTGTTGGCAGTGGAATCTCACCAATGCATAAGCATTCTAAAGAAAGGAAGGGCACTGGGAAGAAAGAAAGATTCAGTCTCTGCTGTGTGTGTGACTAGCTGTTTTCTTATCATTAGCGATCAACGAAAGAGACTACAGGGAGTTTTGTCACTTTTGGAAAGACTGAAAAACAATATTTGGACACAGTTCAACTTCTGGTTTGTTGAGTTTTCTGTAACCCTTTTATTCATCATTACTGGGCTCATTTCCCTGGAAACAGGATCCTTGTCCCCTGCTATACAGTTGAGCAGTGGTGCTGGAACGGTTTGAAAAGTGGTAGGGCCAAAGATGTAGGAGGTAAATTCTTACTTTAATGTGATTGTAAAAAACTGATAAGGCCACTTATGAAAATGGTAGGGCCATGGTCCTAGTGGCCCCCCCATTCCGGCACCTATGCAATTGAGCGACACCTGCCATGTGACCCTTCACTGGTCATGGTCCTGTCTGTGACAGCATAATCATTTCCAGTGTAGCAAACTGTTTATTTTTTTGCAGTTAATTCTTTTTAGTATGTAAAATTAATTGAGTTCAACATACAGGATTCAGTGAGGAATACATAGCATTGCAATGCCTACAGTACTACACTACTGGCTTAAAGAGCACTATCCCTGACCACTCGGCCTCCATCCCTGGCTACTCACTGCTAAGGAAAGACCGTGCTGGCAGGGGTGGTGGTGGTGGTGTGGCCATTTATGTCCTAACCTCCATCCAGTAGTCCATCATCTGCTCATCCTCCAATCCAGAGACCCATTATACCCTAGCTATCCAAGTGACTCTCCCCTTCACTCTCCCAATTTTTGTAGCCTGCATATACTGCCGCCCAAATGTCTATCCTTCAGTCGCGCTAGACCTCCTAACCTCCATCACTTCCCTTGCTTGCTCTGGGGAATTATTCATCTAGGCAACTTCAATATAAACTGGTTGTCACCTAAAACTACCAAAACTAAAAATGAAATTGGAGCCCTAAACCTCTCCCAATAGATCTCCGAACCCACCTGCCCAAACCACAAGACACAACAACAATTCCTACTCGACTGGGCCCTTACCTCCCACCCCCACCGCGTCATTACCTCTGGCATCCTCCCCGATGCTGTCAGTGACCATAACTCAATATTCATAGTTAGGAAGTCCACAGAACTAAATCACCACACAAAACAGCTCTTTCAAGTCTCTTGACCTTGAACTTCTCATGAGTAACCTTGCCACTTCTGACTGGTCCCCCCTAATCTCCTTCCCCTCAGTTGATAAGGCCCTTGCCTACTTCAAAGAATTGTTTCTTCTAAATTGGAATGCCTTTGCCCCACTCAAACCAGAGTCAGAGATAACCCCTGAACTTCTGGCCTGCCTCAGGGCTAGAGATCAAGCCTGGAAGCATCATAAAGCCGCCCAGCATCCTAGTGACCTCGTGAACTACCACATGCTCTGAAACACATGTACCAGGGCTACAAGGTTAGCCAAGTCCGAATATTTCAAATCTGCCTTCATCGCCAACATAAGTTCCCCTTCAAAGTTCTGGAAGGTAGTCCATGCCCTGTTTACCCCCTCATCTTGCCCACCATCCCCGGTACTTAAAGTAAATAGTTCACTAGTGTCTGAACCCTTCAGCTGTAGCTGCAGAATTTAACTCTTACTGTACCTCCTGCCCCACTGAGCTACCGAAATCCCTCCCCTCCTACCCATCCCCCTCCCCACCATTTACCAGTGTGCCCCCTCCACCACCCTCCCACCTTCCCTTCTCTTTCGCTACTGTAACCCCAAACGATGCCCTAAGTTCCCTCCTCACCACCAGCCCCTCTAAAGGTGCCTCCCCTGACGGCCTTGACCCAAACTCCTCTCCCTCTCTGCTTCAGCCATTGCCTACCCCCTCTCAATAATCCTAAATCTCTCATTCTCTACTGCCTCAGTCCTCTCTTCATGGAAACATGCTGTGGTCCTCCCTCTACCCAAAGGGGGTGACCACTCAATCCCTGGCAACTATCGCCTTATTTCTCTCCTCCCTACCCTTGCCAAACTTCAAGAACACATTGTCCTCTCCCAACTCACCTCTTTTCTATCTGACACTTCCTTTTTTACCCCTTTCCAGTCTGGTTTCAGGAAAAAAACACTCAACCACCACCTCTCTCTCCTGTGGTTCACAGATAACATCCTAGCTGGGATGGACAATGGCCAAATTATCTGTGCCATTTTTGTTGACCTGGCTAAGGCCTTTGACACAGTCTCTCACTCCCTTCTCCTCGACTCACTTCCGGCAGCTGGCCTGTCTCCCTCTGCCACAAACTGGTTCAAGGCCTACCTTATTGGCAGAACCCAATCAGTTAAGATCTTGGACGCCACTTCCCCTCCCGATTAGTACTGGAGTCCCCCAGGGTTCTGTATTAGGGCCCTTTCTGTTCTTCATCTTCTTAAACAACCTTCCTTCTGTTTGCTCCCCATCCTTTGCTATACATATGTAAGCAGATGATACAGTCCTGTATGTATCTGGCTCCTGTCCTGATGAGGTTACAACCAGCTTACAGCAAGACTTTGACAAGGTTCAGCTCTGGTCTACTAATCATCAACCTTTCCTCAACGCCAAGAAGACTGTCTGTAAGACCTTTGGCATAAGGCAGATACTCTCTAGGCTTCCCTCCTTACCCACTTTCCACACCCTTGATGGGACTTTATTTGAGGACACATCCTCCTTCAGGTACTTAGATGTTTGGTTGAACCAACACCTAACTTCTCCGGAAATATTGACGCCATTCAGAAAAAACTGCACCCCAAGCTTGGTACCCTGTTCAGGAACCGTAGTTGCATCCCTCCTACGGCTAGGCGTGAACTTGTTCAGAAGATAATACTGCCCATTTTTGACTACTGTGACGTAGTCTGTAGTGCTGCCACTAAGTTCTCCCTGGTCAGACTGGACACCCTCTTCATATTCCTATTGCCACTTTGCCCTGGATGTCCCCTCCTCGCTCCCCTCACTGAAATCTTTATCGTGCTCTATCCTTCCCCTCTCTTACAAATAGGTGACTCTCGCACTGTGCTAAATTCACCTCTAAGCACTGGTTGTGCGCCCTTCCTACCTCATCTCCTCCTTTATAACACCCCCCACCCTCCCATTCCCTTAGATCAACTGACTCCTGTACCAGGTTGTCCCCACAGATCCACCAAATCAGCCAATCCAGTTACTCTCACTGCCTCCCAAAATTTGGAATTCCCTCCCCCCTCAAATCCGGCACTTATCCTCCACCTACTCCATCAGCTCTGCCCTCAGTAATTACCTTGCACCTAGCTGCTCCTGCCATGTCCCTCCCTAATTCCTTTCTCTAAGCCCTGGACAAACCCTACCCCTCTCGTCACCTTCATTTTTCTGTGATTCCCACCCCCAAATTTCTAGCTCTCCTGCCCTTCCCTTACTGGCCTCCTCGATCTCTCTCAGAATGTAAAGCACCTCGACTGCCTCCATGTCCTCCTCACCCCGCCCGATGGCTTATCTCTCATCTACTCCCTTCCCCCACCATCCTAAAGGGGTCTCTCTGGACACTGCCTTATCCCCCTCTCTGTGGTCCCCCAGTCCCTTGCAGGTTCCCTCGCATCTTGAGGGGTCTCCAGGGACGCTCTCCCCTTCCCCCACCTCACCCCTCCCTCCCCTTCCGCCCTTTTCTTTCACGTAAGCACTTGTTTACTTATTAACCCGATACTTATTATTGTCCATTCTTTCAGTTTGTAACACCTGCCTTACAACTGTATGTTAATGTTGATCTTGTAACTTGAATGTTTAATGTCTCACTCATTCCTGTTTTACCCCTTCCCCCCAGGTCGCACCTGGAGATGAGCGACTTGTCGCTCAGTGTGTCTTCCTAGTGAAACATTTCAATAAATAAATAAAATACAGTCTATGAAACAGTGCATTGCATTATTAACAAATTGTAGTATATTGGTGTGCAGTCTGTTACCAAAGAGAGCAGGTTACTGGTGAATTTCTATAGAGAATATAATCTCTTGAGACATTTGGTACCCTGTTCTTGCATAAGTTGCTGAGTTTAAGGAGGCCGCTGCCTAAATATATTATCTGGACCATAGAATAGGGTGTACCCAGCTGGGTCCCACAGAACTAATTGGTGGGGGGGAAAGGGTGGAGGGGCCCCATCACCCTTTGCTTAATATCTGTATTTGCTTGATTGGCCTGTGTCCTTCTCAGGTCAGTTGCCACATGATATTGCACATGGTGGGGCAGTGTCCAAAAGAGGAGGAGAACGCAGCTGCATGGTTCATGGTCGAGAAGGACTTGTCCCCCCGGGGAAGGGAGGAGGGGAAGGGCAGTGTAAGTATTATGGCTGTGCATCGAAGCAGTGCAGCAAAATGTAACGTCAAATGTCAACAAACTGAGGATTGTGGCATTAGCAAAGGAGCAAGCAGTAGAAGCAGACAATCTCCAGGGACAAGGATCTTGTGTCCCTGCAAATCAGCCATGGTAATGATGAATGAAAAGAACACAAATGCAGACAATACATCAAATAGAATCTGAAGTGTCATTAAATATGTTTTCAAAGTTTTTTCAAAAGTGACATTCATTGTAACTAAGTGAAGGAGGTTCTACTTCTAAAACACAGCAGTCTTGAGTTTCTTTTGTAAAAACAAGTCTGTTTCTTTTTTTTTGCAGAAACAAGTTTTCATTCCTTTTAAATGGAAACATTCATATACAGTGGCTGATATAGTTTGAAAGCCCACGAAAAGCTCTTTTGGACAAAGTACTGGGCTTATCCGTAGTGGGAAGCCCTTCAGAGATGCAGATGACTGAAGCTGTTCAACATTAGTATTACGTTGCAGCCATTTGTAGAACACTGTGATGTCACTGAGGAACAAGCTGTGTTTCACCAAATGTAGTTAGGCACAGCTTGTTCCTTGATGACATTACAGTGTTGTAAAAATGACTGCCATGTGGTATTAATGTGAACATACTCGACCATTTTGTATCTCTGTGGGTGCTACAGATGGATGCTCGATACCTCATTTGAAAGAGCTGTTCATTGGCTCTTTCAAACTGATGGCTACTGGACAGGAATGTAAAAGCACAGGCCATCATGCAAACACACTAATGCAGCACTTCTATTTATAAATACAGAGCAATCTCATATTGCATCAACTTTTGTGTGAAGAGTGCTTTTGTAGTTCAGGCGTACTTTGACCTGGTGGTGGTTGTTGTGGTGGTTTGGGGGGGGGGGGAGATGGCAGCAGTGCTCCTGGTAAGGTGAGTACTGGCCTGTTTTACTCACCAATTTCTAAGAAATACTCTCTAAAAAATGTCTTTGAGCACCGATACTCATCCCAACCCTTGGAAATGCCCCTTAAATATTTTTTTGTAAAATGCACTTTTACTCTTCAGAATTATGTTTTACTTACCTAATGTCAGAAGTGGTGAGTACATTACTCTTGAATACTAAAGTTATCTGGAGCACTGGTTGACAATGTCCCTAGTGTTGCTGTTTACTGCAGATCGACTTGCACCTTTTAAAAGTTGTATGGTGCAGGTCAGCTTTTAATATTGCTCCAGCCAGCAGTAATTTTGCCATGTGTTTATCTCTAGAGGGGTAGCTTTCTGTACCCCTAATGTAAATAGGGATCAGGATGTCGCAGTAGGCAACTCTACATGGCACAGATGGTACTGTACGAAAGGGATAGCTGGTGCCAAGTCGGATAGTAGACATTGATGTTGACAGCAGGGATAAACTATGCCGTAGGTTTGCGGATGTGTGGTTGTATAACTGCAGCTCAGGACAACTAATAGTTATTTCAGAGAAGTTGAGTGACCTAAGAACTTTTAAATGTGTTTTATGGGTAATGTATATGGAGCATGGTGCAATCTTTCAAGACGATAATGACAGTAGTGGTTTATCTGAAATTGAAGGGGAAGGAGCATCAGCGGCTGTTAATCGTTTATACTTTACTGTACTCTAAGGGGACGGTACTGGTGTTTTTTGTTTTGTTTTGTTAATCTAAACATGTTTAATAGCACTTTGTACTTGACACTATTGTTTGTCCATATCATAAAAACGATGATTAAAAAAAATTGATATATATGTACATACATAGATAGAGGATTGTGTATGAGCAGTCATACATAACATAGAGGATAATGGCTGGGGATCAGGTGATAACCACGATGTAATCACCTCGAGTGGTTACTCTCGAGGTTTACTGTAGCCCTAGCAACCACGAGAGGTGATTTCAGCGTGGTTGTCACCCAATCCCCAGCCATCATCTTTTATAGCGAATGGTCACAAAAACACTGTTTGCATTCTATATGTGAGCATTATGAAACTCTGGTGCATTCTTTTTTGTTTTGCCACTGTTTGGAAGTTCCAAAGTGTGGTTAACACCTTTTAAAATTCTAAACTGTGCATAACAAAGCTGTGTAACTGCTGATTATAGTGGTTAATAGGCAACTACCATACATTATAAGGATATTCTTGTATTGAGAGGTTTCCTTGGTAACATATAACCTCGAGAGTGCAGCTCGAGAGGTTCTCTGTTAGTAAGGGAACCTCAAGATACAAGAATATCCTTGTTTGAGTATGACTGCTCATACACAATCTTTTATAGTGTATGGGCAGTCACAGCATAGAAAATCACACAAAAACAGATGGAGAAGACAACAGAGAATATAAATTTTAACATTTTCTTTTTTATGTTTGCTTGCACGCATGTGCAAGAAACATAGTGCCATCATACGAGTTTTCCAGAGGTGTGTCAGCCTCTTCCAATTCAGTCAGTGTATTTGCAGGCGTGGTCACAGAGTGCCAATCACTGCTCCAGCTGTCTGTGACAACTGAAAAAATGCAGTGGCATACAGTTGAAAGGGAGATCTCCGCTTGAGTGAGTAGAGCTCCCCACACACACACACGCCGCGCCTGCACGCTCGCACTCGCGTCTCATCGCTTCCCCCCTCCCCACATATGCACGCCGACGGAGGTGCCCAGTCCCCCGTCGGCTCCACGCCCCCCCCCAAAGCATCCAGGTGCAGCGTGGCAAAATGTTTTCTGTTCAGCGAGGGTGCCCAATCCCCCGTCGGCTGCACGCCCACCCCAGAGCATCCAGGTGCCACGCTGGCAGCCCACCCCAGCGTGGCAAAATGATGTTATGGCCGACGGGTGCCCAATCCACCATCGGCTCCGCTGTCCCCCCCCCATGCTGTCGCCAGCGTGGTGCCCAATCGCCTGTCGGCGCCACTGTCTCCCGGTACAGGGTGCCATGCTGGGAACCCCAGCGTGGCAACAGATGTAGCTGGCAGGGGGTGCCCAATCCCTGTCGGCTCCTTACCCCAACCGTTCTTCTGCCTGCCATGGGCCACCCCAACATGGCAAGCGCCTTGTCGCCTTTAAAAAAAACAAAAAAACCGAAAAGCAAACGGTCCCTTGCGAGTGTCTGCACCCTGCCTCCCCACCCCACCTCACCCGTGCCCACCTGCAACAATCTTGTGGACGGGAACCGTCTGCACTCTTCAAAGCCGACCGTGAACTGAGGAAATGCCGGTAAGCTGTATAATGGGAAAGATAGGGTTTTTAACTTTGTTGCATATCTCAGGCATTTATTGGAATTTTACACAAATTTTCAACATGGGATCTTCCCTTGTCAATCTTCACCATTCATTACTTCCTGGGTGTAAGCGGAGGCGGCCTTTTCCATCTGAGAGCTTTTTTTTTAAAGTTTGCCCTAACGGCCCGCCTAGAGTGGCGTCATGCGGCGGCCGTTAGTATGACTAACTCCTCCTCCAACTCAGTTCTGTTTCTCCTGCCGTCGAGGCAGCACTGCTGTCTTGAGTAGTTTTTGTAGTGCGCAATTCTTAGTAGGCCAACTCCTCTTACGTTCACTTACCGACGCCATACCACGGTAAGACTGTTCTTTTTTTATCTGTAGCGGCGGTGTTTCCTACTGTGTTTTACCTTAATTGTTTGGCGTTATGTCCGGTTCTGGGCGGCGCTTTTCGAAAGAGCGCGCCCCTATCATCGTGCTCCTGCTCTGGCGGCATTTCTCCGTCTCGGACCCGGCGCGCGTTTGCCTCCGTTGCCTGGGACCCAGCCATGATATGGATTCGTGCGACGCCTGTTTCTCGATGGACCGTCGCATCCTCGAAACCCACGCGTTTAAGCTCGGCAAGACCCCGCCGACCTTCGGGGGACGACGTCGCTCTCGGGATTCTTGGGCACGCTCGTTAGGCCCTTCCTCCGGTCCCCTCCGGGCCTTCTCTGAGTCCGAGGAGGAGGTCTCCCTCGCCTATTCTTGCCGGAGGGCCCCTTCTGCGGTGTCGGGGGCGTCGTAGTCCCTCCGGGGCGCTGGCGCCGACACCGCCTCGGCAGTCACCTCTTGGTGCAGGCTCACCCGTGTCGAGGCTCTGCTTTGGGCCTGGCTCGGGTGGACCCTCGGCGCCGCCTTCGGCGCCGTTTTGAATCCTGGCGCTGTTACGTGCCGGTGATAAATACGGCACCATTAGCGCTGCCTGCGATCCCGGTGCCGTTCGTCAGCGCCGTGATCCGGGCGGCGCCGTTGGCGGTGCTGCTTTGGGCCTCGGCGCCGTTCGCAGCGCCGATGGACAAGGTGGCGCCGTCGGCGGTGCTGCCTCGCCTTCCGACGGCGCCCGGCGCCGTGGGCCTTGTCCTTCCTCCAGGCGGTGCCGGCCTTGCCGGCGCCGTTGGGGGTGTGGAGCTAGGCCTGGCTGCTACCGGCGTGAGGGAGGCGAGCGGCGCCTCCCTTGGTACCGGGGCCGTTCGCAGCCCCGTAGCCTCGGGGACCCCTGGGGTGGCCAGCATTGAGGTCCTGCTGGTCTCGTCCTCCTCGGAGGGCGATGACTCAGACGTGGACTCATCCTGGCACCCCCACTCTTGGAGTCTGGGTCCCCGTGGCTAGAGGTGCCAGGTAGCTACGCCTCTCCCTGTCCCCTTCCGTCGTCTCCTGAGGGTTCCCCGGCTGGGGGTGGCGGGAGCCCGGGGCAGGCGGGGTGAGTGGGGGAGGCTCCCTCTCTGAGGCCCAGTGACAGCTACCTCCGGGTGCTGTTGCCCTCTAGGGACAGGGGATGCTGTGGTGGGAGGAGCCCTCTCGAGTCCGAGGGTTGAGGGGCAGGGGTCTGCTGCTGGGTCTTCTTTGGCCACCCAGGGGGTGGCCAGGAGCCGTGCTAGAGCCTCGCCTCCCTCCAGGTTCTAGGGTGTCCTCTGGCGGCGTTTGTGCGGACTGCCTTCTGGATCCATGCAGTCGAGCGTCGTCACAGGAGGTTCTCCCCAGGGCTCTTCCAGGCTCCGCTTCCCCAGAGTTCCGTTCTGCGGCCTGGTCTGATATCCGGGATCCCTCCTCCCAGGGCTCCTTTCCCAGTTCCAGAGCCCTCGCAGAGGCAGTGCCTCCAGAGGTACCCCTCCCATCTCTGCCTCCACCCCGCTCCCAGGCCATGTCGGTTCCTGGTCCGTTTATCCTGGGAGCAGTTCGAGGTTCTCTTGCCTTCCCTCATATGTTAGATACATGCATGAGTGGGTCTTTCGACTCTCCCACACCGCGCAGGAATCCTCTGGGCATTCCAATTCCCCATCATCCTCGTCTCCCTCCTCCAGGAAGGAACCCCTAACTCATCTGTCCTCCGATGCTGATTTCACAGAATATCAGCGTTTCCTCGAGGATGGTAAGGGATCTCCGGTTTCCTACGTTGAAGAGACAATACTGAGCGGGAGAGCGTGAATTCCTTGGTGAATTCAGTGCCCAGCATCTGGTGGTACCTTCCTGGCCTATCCCCTTCCAGGAGGCGTCTATCCGGTCCTGGCAGTCCCCTGCCGCTTCTTCCCCAGCCCCGGCGGACTGCCAGCGTAGGTATTGTGCCCCCTCTGAGTCTCTAGGTTCCCTTCCCAACCCGTCCTCAGGTTTGGTATACCTGGATACTCCTTCTGGGTGCCGTTGCCTGGCGCACGACCGCCCACCGGATTCGGACTCTCTCCAGTTCGACCGTTGGGGGCGAAGTGTTCTCTTCTTCTGTGCAGTGCTATATTGCATCACATCAGGCTCACCACGCTGCCTACAACCGGCATCTGTGGTCGATGATGTCCCAGCTGCTGACATCTATGCCTGATACGGAGCAAACCAGACAAGCCGTTGCCCTCTCCGCGGTAGGCCTGGAGCTGGCAAGACATCAAGCAAGGGCATCTTATGGCGCTAATGAGGTGGCTTCCAGGCTTGGGGACAGCGATCTGCATCAGGCGAGACGGCATGCCCGATCTTTCCAGGTTGTCACCCTGGCCCAGGCGGGGTGATTTGCTCCGCCTTCCGGGGACCGTCTTTTCTCTCCCAGAGCTAGGAGACTTTTGAGGGGCTCCTCTCGTCTCCTCATCCTCGGAGGCACCTCCTAGTCTTCTCCCACTTAGGCTTTCTGAATAAGCCAGGGGTCTTCTCCTTCTGTTTCTCACCAGCAGAAGGCTGGGGTCTTGTTCCTCAGGGTATGGCCTCTTCCCCTCCAGGGGAAGAGGAGCTTAACCTCACCCAGGGAAGTAATGAATGGTGAAGATTGACAAGGAAGATAGGAAGTGCGTCCTACACTCGTTCTTGATCTTCTCTTGTATCTTCACCATTCATTACTACATCGCCCACCATCCCCTCAGTGGCCTCTTCCTGTAGCTTCTCCACCTGCCTCCTTCCTCTCTGCATATATATAAGACAGGAAAATTGCCTAATTTTTTCCCAAAAAATATAATTAAAAAAAAAAAAAATCTTTCTTTTGGGGTTCTAAATTTCAAGAAAATTACTTACTCTAAGATTCATGGGCCATCTTGTGGTTTGCATTGGCGATCAGACTGCACAACTATCTCTTGCCATTCTTCTGGCAAAGATGCCTTTAAGTTTTTTGCCTGGCTCAGGCTATTCAGTTTTGATCCTGCAATCCCGTGTCCAGATAGTTGCCCTGAAATCTAATCCCCCTCTATTCTTGCCTTGCAGAGCAGAGGACGGGTACATCTATTCCTTTTTCTTTTAAAAAAAAAAAAAAAATGCTGAGGAACTCTCTTACTGCTATAGGCATCTTGATATCTGGGTCATGCATCTAGTCTAAAAAAAAAAAAATTTTTTATCTGTAAAAAAAAAAGGAAAACAAACAAGAAGGCAAATGAGAAGGTAGGCTATCCTTCTCGCTGTTTTGCTATTAGTTTCTCCCTTAAGTGTCCTCCTGGACAATTTTTACAGTAAGAACAGTGCTGACCATATCCAATCCTAGCCAGCCTTAGCCTTGACCTGCCTTGGCCAGTCAGTATGAGTCCCATTTCTATCTTGAAAGCCTGAGAGGCTTACATTTTCCATTTCTAAACCCTGAGCAGCGCCTCATGCTTTGCTGGGTTTTATTCTTCCTCCTCGGCTGTCCTCCAGTTAAGGGCCTTCCGTGCCAGGAGCCCGAGGTGGGTATCAAGAACAATGGCATGTTGAGGATGAGGACTATGCCCTCCTGAGTCTGTCTAGCGGGTTGGTGAACCTTCTCTTCAGCTCTATCTCCGGGGATTCTTGCTTCCCCTTTAGTCGAGCCTTTAGCTGCAAGCTAACTATGCTCGTTGGGCATTCTGGTCCCTTCAACATCCCATCTCTCTCTTCTTCTTTTCCTTCTATTTTCTCATTTCCTTACTCATCTCTCCTCCTAGAGTCGCCCAGGTAAGGAGGCCCTGCAGTCCCTAGGCTAGGGATACTCTTATCTCCTCTGTCCTTTCTCCATCGGCTTATTACTTTTCAGTTCATTCTTCCTTGCTTTTGCTATCCCTCGGCTATCTTGCCTCGCTATCTATATTTTCTGCTTTCACTTTTGCCTCTCCGGCTCACAGAACTGAGTTGGAGGAGGGATCGCTACTGCGGCCGCCCTCATGTATGGCGTCACTCTCGGTAGGGGCCGTTGGCAAACTTTAAAAAAAAAAAAAAGAGCTCCGTGAAAGCGGGGCGCGCCCGGCTTACACCCAGTAAGTAATGAATGGTGAAGATACAAGAGAAGATCAAGAATTACGGTAGGTACGTAATTTTCCTTTTTTGGGACCCCTCCTCATGAATTCTTGCACGGTCATGGCGTTACTCGGGCCTGAAGGGTGATTTCGCAGCCATTGCGCAAAATCACCTTTCTGGAATGATTAATGAAACGACACTGCCAGTGTTCATAAGGTAAGCTCTCAAAAAGCCTATTTTGAAAATTTGGTGGAAAAATTCATAAAAATGACTGTTTCACGAGCGTGCGTTGCATAGTTCCTCCACGCACTTGTAAATTCGCAAATTTTCAATATTTTCACTCCAGATTTTCACCATTTCCATTTTACCACACCTTCTTATGAGCAGTACAGCTGTCATTTTTCACATCTCACCCAAAATGTGGTTCCGCCCATGTAGAGCACAATGGCGCAGTCAGTGTGCGAAATCAATGTATGGGACACATTAAGAAAATCACAGTGACACTGTTCATGAGCAGAAGTCTTAAAATGGCTATGTTGAAAATTTGGTGAAAAAATTCGTAAAAATGACTGTTTTACGAGTATACGTTGCGCAGTTCCTACGCACGCTCGTAAGTTTGTGAAATTTCTATATTTTTACTCCAGATTTTCAACATTGCCATTTTACCACACCTTCTATTGAGCAGTACAGCTGTTATTTTTCACATCTTACCCAAAATGTGTTTCCGCCCATGTAGCGCACAGTGGCGCAGTCGGTGTGCGAAATCAATGTACAGGACACATTAAGAAAATCACAGTGACACTGTTCATGATCAGAGGTCTTAAAATAGCTATGTTGAAAATTTGGTGAAAAAAATTCCTTAAAATGACTGTTTTACGAGCATGTGTTGCGCAGTTCCTACGCACGTTCGTAAGTTTGCTAAATTTCAATATTTTCACTCCAGATTTTCAACATTGCCATTTTACCACACCTCCTTATGAGCAGTACAGCTGTCATTTTCACATCTCACCAAAGCGTGTTTCCGCCCATGTAGTGCACAATGGCACAGTCGGTGTCGAAATCAATGTGCTGGGACACATTAAGAAAATCACAGTGACACTGTTCATGATCAGAGGTCTTAAAATGGCTATTTTGAAAATTTGGTGAAAAAATTCCTAAAAATGACTGTTTTACGAGCGTGCGTTGCAGAGTTCCTATGTACGCTCGTAAGTTCGCAAATTTTCAATATTTTCACTCCTGATTTTCAACATTGCCATTTTACTACGCCTCCTTATGAGCAGTATAGTTGTCATTTTTCACATCTCGCCCTTCTGCCCATGTAGTGCACAATGGCGCAGTCAGTGTGCGAAACCAATGTATGGGACAAGTTAAGAAAATCTCAGTGACACTGATCATGAGCAGAGGTGTTAAAATGGCTATTTTGCAAATTTGGTGAAAACATTCCCAAAAATGACTGTTTTAGGAGCGCACGTTGTGCAGTTCCTATGCACGCTGGCAAGTTTGCGAATTTGTAATATTTGCACACCAGATTTTCAACAGTGCCATTTTACCGCACTTCCTTATGAGCAGTGCAGCTACCATTTTTCACATCTCACCCAAAATGTGTTTCCGCACATGTAGCGCACAATGGTACAGTTGGTGCGAAAACAGTGTTTGGGACAGATTAAGAAAATCACAGTGACACTGGTCATGAGCAGAGGTCTTAAAATGGTTATGTTGAAAATTTGGTGATAAACTCCATAGAATGACTGTGTTACGAGTGAGCATTGCGCAGTTTCCACGCACTCGTAGGTTCATGAATTTGTAATATTTTCAGTCCAGATTTTCACCAGTGGCATTTTCCACACCTTCTTATGAACAATTACAGCTGTCATTTTCCACAACATGGCCGGAATGCGTTTTCACACTTTCAGTGCAGAGATGCGTGGTCGCTGTGGGAAATCATTGTTTGGGACAGATAAACAAAATCACAGTGACACTGTTCATGATCAGAGGTCCCAAAATGCCTGTGTTAACAATCTGCTGTAAAAAAAATACCTAAACTAGTAACATTACGGGTATGCGTTGCACAGTTTCTACGCACGCTCGTGACTTCACCAGTTTTTTTAAGATTTTCACAGCAGATTTTCAACATTGCCATTTTTTACACCTCCCCATGAACAGCACCGCTGTCATTTTTCACATCCTGTTTGAAATGTGTTTTTGTACCTGTGGTGCCAAATGCCATAGTTGCTGTGCAAAAGCAGTTTTCAGCTAACAAACTGATATTGCCACCGTTCATGAGATGGGGGTCACAAAAAAAATTTTTGAAAATTTGGAGTGAAATACCAACGAATGCCTAAGGTGTTAGGCTTTCCGACAATAACGCCCCACCCTGTAGAGTATGACAGGCATCAGGGGTGTGACTTGGGATTCTTGCCTGTCATGCTCATACCATTCCACCCTCACCCACACCCTGCAGCCAGTGAGAGGCATCAAGGTGTGCCTCGGACTCTTCGGGCCCAAACTTCACCCCATTCTCCTATACCGCACCCATCTCGCCGTATTTCCTGATGGAATGGGGTGCGCATAAGGGCAAAAGACCCAAGGCATACTGTGACACTTGTTAGTGTCTGCAGGGTAGGGTGTGGTGAAATGGCGTGGTCGTTATGCCTGACGACCCAAAGGCACACCCCAATGCCTGCCACTCTCTGCAGGGTGGTGGTGGGGTTGGCTTCAGTTCAGTACTTCACTGCCATTCCTATTATGCAGCTCTGTAACTCCTACACTACCACTGCCAATGCCAGCAAGCAAACATTCAGCATTCACAAATGCTTGTTTTTAACTGACACAGTGTGCTGCAGATGTTTCTGCAAGTTCAGGTTTAAAAAAACAGCAACTTCCAGTTTAACTGGATTGAGGAACGCAACTACGTGGCAGCATTCCAAGTTGTTATGCTGCAGTAGTGACATAGCTAGTGCAGCATAACAGCTGTGATGACACAGCTACTGCAGCATAACAACTCCATTCTAGTTATGGAGTTCTATCCATAACAACATTCTACCTTACACTATATATATCTGTGGTACTGAAAACAGGCCTTCTCCATACACATGTAATCTTCATCAGGTTGGGGAAGATGGGGTGGAACAAAGAACCTCCTACTCACCTATCAGTAAGCAGTTACTATTACTAGTATGAAGCAGGCAACTTGTGATTTTCGATGTGAAGTGGATAGATATCTTGAGGCAGCAGTAAAAGATACAGAGAGGAAATACAGTGTATTCTCTGTGGTGAGTCAAGCTGCAGAATAGGAAGGGCTGCTAGATTTGCATTGCATCAGTTTCAGAACAGTTACCTTCATGCCAAATAGCATTATCATCTTAATAAAGCATTCATGAGTACCAGCCATGCAAATCAGTTTTGATCCCATCATACCTACTAAAAAGAGCTGTCAGTAGTGCTGGTAGATGCTGAGGGAGTAAGTAGCTGACATGGATTTTTAATTTATTCTATTTTTGGCCCAGTCTTGGCTTACCTTCTGACGTCTTCTTCATGACTGCTACCCATTGTAGGACTCTGCCTGGTAGCCATAGACTCTGTTTATTCCCGACCTGTCATCCCCTTCCATTCCACTCAGCGATGGGTTGCCCTCTGAGGCAGGGTTCTTTTCCTGCCTGACCAGGATATACTTAGGGTTGAACAGATTACAGTGCATGGAGGCAGGGGAAAGGCAATGCATTCAGCTGACTGGGCAGAGGTGGTGCATGTCACTTGCGCCGTTAGCAGCACTATCTCCCAGCCCTCCCCCTGTCATGCTTCAGGTCAGAGCAGATAGCAGAATCCTTCCCCCTCTCTCCCCAAGAAGGAAAGCCTCCTCGCAGATGCTCATCCTCCTCATTGCTAGCCTCCATTCTTTCTGTTCTAGACTCAGGGCATGAACCTGGGTTGCCAACATGTCAGACAGCCTCATGCTGCTCAACAGCACAGAACCAGCACTTGTTTTTGTGTTGATTCCTCACAAAAACGAAAGAAATCTGCAGACATACCCCCACACATACACCTAAAATGAATGAATACCAGCGTTGCTCAGATAGTATCCTGCCGGGTTGGATACCATTATTTTGGCCAGATTCTTGATGGCCTTGGATAGCATAGACATCTAGCCAAGGATCAGACTTCCTAGGATCCACAGTAAGTATCTGAGTTATCTTTGGAGTCAACCAAGATCTGCTGGATCCGGCTATCGGCTCCAGGTGTCCGCCCGCCAGATCCAGATATCCGATTCTAGATCCGAGAGCCAACTTTGGTCAGATTTGGAGGTGGATGCCAGTGCTGTATGATGGACGGAATGTAGTGTAGTCCACAAAAGCACTACCCAAGCACCACTAGTAAATATTAAACAATTCACAAATCCTCTGGACGTGAAATAGTCCGAAGAAGATAAGGTTCTAAATATAATATGAATAGTCTTGGAATTTGTCTGCCTCTCACCATGACAAATAGCCAGCAAAGTCCAAAATGATACATTTTTCTATTAACTTAAAACACTGGCCACCTGTTTCACCAGTAACAATCATCCTTGTCCCAATACAAGCCTTGATGAAAGAGGGTAAGATATAGATCCCTTTCCTTTTGCTAATTAGAATGTTTGTTTTGTAGCTGACAGATAGTACTAGGTATGACATGTGGAAAGGCTCTCTACTTGGAGGTTGTCATGTTAGGTTCTGTTCCCCTTCATACCTTATCAACATTGTGACCTCACTGGTGACATCACAACCAACCAAGCAGAGCCACTCACCTGCTAGATTGGCCATCAGTGATGTCATAATCAGTGAGGTCGCAATACTGTTGAGGCATGAAGGGGAACTGAACTAGTTAGGTCAATCTCCAGGTAAAGTGCTGCTTTTCACATCAACCATAATATCATGAACAAAATTCTCACTGGCAAAAGGGAAAAGAAGATACTTCTGAAACAAAAAGTAACACATGGCTCATTTTTAAAATTAATAATTTATATGTGATGTTTTTACTGCTACTAACTCCTAAATGGTCCTACACTCTGTGGTGTAAAACCAACCCAGAGCATTCCAGGCTCTTTTTAAGTAATGAAATTAACTTGTCCTGTCAGTATCCCAAATCCTCAGGGCTGCAGGTTTTACCCACTGATTCCTGGAAAACCCCAATGCCATTAGAACACCTGACTGAAACAGCTTCTCGCAGCTCCTCACCGTCTGCTGCTTAGCTCCAAGGCAGCGCAGCTCCACACATCTTCTCCCACACTGAACAGCACACAAGACACCTTTGCAGGAAAGCTACTGAAGAGACCAGGTCAACGAAAAGTCCCAGTATCAAAATAGTGGCCTGCCAAGACTTCACAATGCCAGGGATTACAAAATCTTCTTGACTCCCAGTCGTCATAGGTAGCTTCAGGTGAAACAGCAACTGAGCCCTGACTGGAGCTGCCAAACCACCAGACAGCTTAAACGAGCAGGGTCTTAAGCTTCATGGTAAAATAGGTACTGGTGCTAGATGGAGAGTGGGGAAAACTCCGCAATGAATGTTCAAACCAGAGATTGCAGCAGCATCTAGCGGAGTAGGGTTCACCAGGGTCCAGTGAGCAGAGTCAATACTGAGCAAAGACAATCAACTGAAAACCATGCTGATTACACCCACAAACCTCATCTAGCGCACTATGCAGCCCTAGCTAAGTAAAAGTAGGCTGGCAAGTAGTTCATATCAGTGTACTGACACCGCTGTACACAGCACCGAAATATGTGGCGGCCACCTTGCCTGCCTCACATGAAAGAAGAGATGAGATTGCTAATTTATTTTTATTTTTAATTTTGTTTATTTCTCAGAATTACAAAACCTTCGAGTCAGAGACTCATTTACAAAGGTTTCACGTCTGCGCATACAGTAGGTTAGAATACAAAGTACAATAAAATAGTACAGACAATTGGATATTGAATCACAAGGCAGAATTATGTGGTAAACGAATGTATACACATTTGGGTAAAATTTGGCATTGTGTACGTGTGTGGATACAGTGGGTGCAGATGATGATAGAGGGCACAGACAATGAGAACATTAGGTAACACTTGACCCATCAGTGAGGAGACATTGTCAAAAGAGCATGGGGTTCCAATTGCAGTGCAAATTAATAAATAACAAGGAAAGTAACAGCGTGAACGTGTAGAGGGACACAGGTAAGGGGGTTACAGGTAGAAAATACAAGTTTACAATATGAATTACAGGTTGGTGCACCAATAGTGTGACACAGCAACGTCTGAGCAGTCAGACTATTGGTTTTGTCAAGTAACAGAGTCGAGAGAAGGAGAAGGGGAAAAGCAGAGCAGTCAGCAGGGAGACTTTCGGGCCGAAGACTGAAGAGAAGGGAGGGGAGGGGAGTGTAGTGGTATGGGGGGAGAGTAGGAAGGAGGGAGGGAGCACAGAGGATATGGCGGTGACAGAGAGAAGGATCAGGGGAGAGTGTAGAAAATCTGGGAGCTATTGGGTCGAAGATGGGGGAGTAGGGAGGGAGACGTACTATGAGACATATTCGCATTCATTCTCTGACACCACTTTAAATGTCTGATTTTTCATGCGTATACTTTAATAATGGCCTGCTGTGTCACTTACTTAGTATGAAAAGCAGAAGTTGCTATGCAAAACTGTGCAGTATCTATTAGTAAGGAGCCTAGGGATATTAAAGGGACACTGTTCATTCTTAGTCCTAACAAACTGATTTTTAGCCCATTATATTTACAAGGTGTGGGTGATTTTCTAATATAGATCAAGACACTTTTTTTTAAATAAGTTCTTAATCCTCCAGCACTCATCTACCAGGACTTTGGGGCTGGGCCTCCCCAGTGACTTTCTAGCTCTGTCATCTAGTGCCTCCTTTGTTCTCCCCATGGTTGTTTATGCAGTGCTATGCGGTTTCACCCGTTTTTCCCCTTTCCTTTCGTCCCTCCACCATCCAGCCATTATATGGTGCTGCTACCACCACTATTGGCCTCAGACACTATAGAACAGCAGCTGGGTGAACAAGTTTCTGGCTCTCCACAGGAGTTGCTGTGGTGCCGGAGGTGTAGCCGTCCTGGGCTAGGAAGAGCTGCCATTGGTAGTGTTGTCTCCCAGCCCCAGCCGCTTGCTGGGCCAAGAGGTGGCCCATGTTTGTTTGTTTATTAATGACCTAGTGGAATGCCACTCTGCTTCACATGCAGACAACCTGAGTTTGATTCCCAATTCACAGCAGGGAGGGGAAGGCTAGCTGAACAGTCAGAATAGCTCCCCCGCTTCCTGGGGAGGAAGGGCATCTTCTACTTAGCTTTACATGCTCTCAGGTGGCCCAGGGTTACGGCCAGATCAGCCCCAAAGGACCTGATATTGTGGTGAGGTCAAAAAGTGATCTCATCATCTTTCTGCAACAGCCTGGCAATTAAGTGCCCCGGCAAATCCTGTATGCCTCTGGTTTATGTGGTGCGGGGCGTTGAGGGGAGGGGAGGACAGTGGACTCAGGGCAACACAAGACCTGAGCTAAAGCAACATATCCAGTTCAAAGCAGCAGCTTGCCAGGCCACATCCTAAGGCTTTTCACTGGCTAGCCTATTAAGCTCAGAGGCTTATTTGCAATAGGGTCCCAGGGTGGCTAACAGCTACCTAGACAATGATACATGGTTTATCGATTTACAGGACTATAGGTTGCGTGTTGTAAGGTGAAGGTGTCATTCTGTGCAGCTGATATGCTCAGTAACTGTATAGTCTACCTCCCATGCATCATGACCGCCGGAGGCTGGAGAGGAAACTGGAAGGTGGCAGAAACCTTGACTGCCGTGGAGTTGGTGCAACTCTCACCAGGAGGAACCACCTCTGATAGTAAGTTGTTCGACAGCTCAACCACTCTCTCAGTAAAGTAAAACTTTCTTACATCTCTCCTGAATCCCCACCAGCTTACATTCATGTCCCCCTTGTTTTTGAACTGCCATTCCTACTAAATATTTCCTCACAATTTACCTTTTTTATTCCTTTCAGAAACTTGAAGGTCTCTATCATGTCCCCGTTCCCCCCTCCCCAACCCATTCTGGCCTCTGGTGAGTACATGTTGAGTGCCGTAAGCTGATCCTCACAGAATCTGCCCTGTTGGCCCTGAAATATTTCCGGTTATTCTACGCTGCACTGTCTCCATGAATCATGGGTCATGTATTCCGTATGCGATTTTCCCAAATTTCAGTGGTACTTTTTAGTAGCTGTTAGGCTAAGGTAACTGCATATGTGTCATTCTGCCTTGGCAAATCAGAAGCTAGGATTTTCTATATCCATTTTAGAAGAGCATATAACTGTGCCTTAGTGGCACCACTTTCTGTCTTAGGATTCCCTGAAATGGCTGCTGCCCTGAGTTAATTCATGGATGATTTAGAGATCTCTCTGGCCTGCTGACACCTACAGGAAAACCCAGTACCTCGTTTAAAAGATCTTTTCATGGACTTTCAGAATTTGAGGGACCCAGCGTATTTACTGTTCTCTTTAAAAAAGGCAGACTTATGGGAAATTGTGAGTTACAAAGTGTAATCATAAATAGCAGCATGCAGGCATTTCTTTCTCGTTTCAGCAGTGCATTCCTGGATAGTATATGTACAGAGGGTTTAGTACTTGTATTTTATATATTTCCATTAAAACTCAGTTTCAGTAAGCACTGTTTTGGGATTTCTGATTCTCCCATTTGAAGTTATATTTTTGGCTTTACAGAACAATGTATAGGAGTACATATGCACATTTACATAACATTTTCTAAAGGAACACTAATATTATGATGTCATTCATTTCTTAAGTATATACTCGGGTACATCGCTTTCCGTATGGAACTTCAAAGGTTTCGTTTTACTTCAAGATACCATGGTCCAGATGACATTGGCGAAAGTTCATCAACCGTCATCATCCCATACGAGCCATCTGGTTTAGACAAACGCATGTCCCAGTTCGTCTTGAAGTCTCTCACTGTTTGCCCGCTGGAACTTCAACGTGATATAAACAGGTCTTTTGAATCAGTAGACATGGCAGTAGCTTTAAAACTTCTGTAGTCTTCTGAGATGGCCTTCAAATCTCTGTCTGTTCAGCACAAACACCCAAGGGATGGACAGCATTTTCAACATTGCAGTCGGTAAAGACCCTAACATCCTTGGCCATCAGTGCTGGTCATTCCCTGAAGTGGCTATAGGGGCAGTAAGCCAGCTCCTTGGACAGCAGCACAGCAACACCTTGGACAGGGGCTGGTCCCTTACTTCACCATTCACCTGGAGTGCCGTCCTGTGTTCCATCCCTGCTTCATCCATCTGTGTCCTCAGCTGGCCAGGTGCGAATAAAACAATTAGAGTTTCCATAGGAAAGGAGTCAGAGATTACTGTGCTACTGTGTATAGTGGCCCTTGTAGGTCTGTTTGTATACTGCTGCTGCACCCGATCATGTTTACCGCCTGCTAAAAGCATGCATAACAGTGTTGCAGGTATTTGAGTGGAAGCAGTTGATAGATGTGTGTTCAGGGGAATGGGGAACTCCCGGGAATGACTGAATTAGGGCGAAGTAGAAGGATACTGGACCACTAGGCACTGTATCACAGAGGGCCTGGGAGTGAACACTGACCACCAGGAAAGCAGTGACGGCGGGGACACTCGCTTAGCAGAACCACAGTGTGACTGATGCTTGCTGTGTTTTCGAACATGCACCAGAATTTGGGATTGCACCTGCTGACTAAAATCTGAAATGGCAATTTTTGTTTCACAGTCTGGGGTGGGGGGGAGTAGTCCCCCCCCCCACATACTCATGACAGCATCATGTAACAACATGCTGCTGAAGGTGGTTATCAGGCTCAATGTGTGTGGGGGGAGCACTACTCCCCAGACCTCCTCTGCTGAGTACTCCTGGAGCTGAGTATAGCTGTTTCATACGGTGGCACACATTTGCCTGTATAAACCCTAACTTTGGTTCAGGATTAGGCCTCAGATGTGTAGCAGCTGCCTAGAGAAATTCTGACACACTCCTTAGCTAGACTTTCCAGTGCCCTAAAAGTTCATGTTACCCCTTAAAAGTAATCGCTAAAAGTTCTGGTTCCATATTTGGCATACTTGGATTTTTTATCATAATGTTGTGTTCACAAATCACAATGCATTGTATGTTGTCCTATATCCCAGACTGTAAATAAACTCACTACTGGTGTTGCCTCTCAAAGTACCTTTGGAAATGGTATGGGAGGGGGTCCTGGCTAATGATTTTAAATAAATATATTTGGTCTCTCTTTAATTACCTGTATCTTTTAAAAAATATCTGAAAGTGGTCAAGTTGTGTTCCTGCTAAGAGTTCCATCCTAATGTCCAGGTTGCATTACAGCTCCTGCTCTTGTGTGTCTGTCATATAGGCAGACATTACATCATTAACGTATTTTTCCTGTAGTTTTGCAGTTGTTTCAACGTGGAGGGCCTGCGTAAGGCTTCAGATCTTGAGACTGATACTGATTTACTTACAAGTGCTTAACTGCTGTCCTCTTTGTATTTTACTGTTATTTTATTATTCTGTGACTGCAAGTGAGGAAGAGAAAGTCATGTCTGATGAAAGTTACATTTCATATCAACGTGTAAGTGTGGGATTGAAATCGACAGATCAGAATTCTGGAGAAAAACTGCATGCTTTCTATCTCCCTCTCTTCTTAATTTGCTTATAGAGGTTAGCAACAAATAGACAGATTTATTGAAGCAGCAAGCCTCTTTTTTAGGTGCCAACAGTGTAGATGTAAGCACCTGTTGTGGTCATGCGCGCTCTATATTTGTAGTTAGTCAAGTTCAAAGGTACATTCAGTATCAGTGATTCAGCTTATGATGTTAGTGTTAGGGCTTTTAGGTCCTGACATAGGGTTTTAGAACTATACAAGCCTGGGTTCGATCTCCATTGCAGAACATTTTCTTGCCAACATTTCTGTAGTATGAGAACAAATCCAGAAGCAAATGGTTTGATACCTTTTATTGAACCAGTGGCTTTCTTTCACCTCTCTCTCCTCTTCTCTTCTGCTTTGCTACCCTCCCCACTTTTCTCTGCCCCTCCATCCCCTGCTATTCCCCGTCTCTCTCCCACGCCGCACCTACCATTCCACCCCCTCTCCCGCTCCTCTCCTCCTGTCTCCCCCTCCCTATCACCCTATCTCTTGTTGCTCCACCCCCAGACTACCTAGCACTTATCTTTTTGTTCTTGCACTTATTTCCTTTTAGTGAGCTTTAGTACAATGTTAAGGTGCAGACTATCAAGCAGTTGTGGGCAGGAGGCCTTGGTTCATTCCCTATTATGGGACTTTTTTCTTCTTTTTCACTCAGTGTCTGTAGTATGAAAGACATTTTTTTTTATTTATATTTTCTTCATTTTTTGCTCCGTTTTCTCCCCTGTTCCCTGGGGCCTCAGCACACGGGTGTCATGTGTGCATGGAGGCGCATGCATGCCCCGTTTGGCCAGCTCAGCCCCTTCCGTCCCTCTCTGTGGCTATCGCTGGAGATCCCTCTGGTCGACGACGACATCCATCCTCCAGGTGGTGGCCAGTGGTTGAGGAGCCTCCAGTCCCTTCCAGGAGGAGAGAGCTGCCTTGCAGCGGCTCGCTCTCCCTACTCGCCCTCTCCTCTGCCGACTCCTGACAACCCGGGCTCGTTTCCAAACCCGCGTCGCCGGTGCAGTGCGAGGTGTGGCGTGGCGTCCAGCGCCTCAACCCTCAGTGCTACCGGGCCAGCCTGAAAGAAATTTATGATGATGTTGTTTGTGTTAGTGATAGAGTTTCAGCATGATGTGAAGTTCTGTTTCTCTCTTCTAAAGCTGGTCTCCAGGATCATAACTACTGGGAGGTCCTTCATGGTACCGTGTGACAGGCAGGATACAGATCTCTGTAGGGACACTACATCCTCCCCTCTATTTCCTGCAGCCATCAGTTTACTTCCTGCCTGACAAGAGGCAGGTTCTCTGTAGGGGCTCTGTCACTGGAGTGACAGAGCTGGACATCAAACTGTAAGTGCTGATTATTTTTATTGGCAAGAGAAGTTCAGCAGTTTCATCAAGAAATTCTGCTTAAGGGATTTGCCTCTCTTCTTTACTGGGGACTCCAGTCTCAGCCGTGAATGCCTTACAGACTGGCTCCAGAGCTGAAGACATCAGTCTGTAAGTGCTGATTATTTTTATTGGCAGGAGAGGTCCAGCAGTTTCATTAAGAAATTCTACTTAAGGGATTTGCCTCTCTTTCTTACTGGGGACTCCAGTATCAACAGTGCATGCTGTACAGACTGGCTCCCCTTCCCCCCTACCGCCTTCCTGTGCGCTGAGGAGTTCCCATGGTGCTGTCTTTTCTCTCTTCCTCCCCCATCCAGAGTCATCTCCTTCTCGGGGTGTAGCAGGACTTACAGGGGGCACAAAATAACGACTATATTGCTCTCAGAAGCAACAAGGAGAAACCGCGACAGTTATTCCTGGCAGCAGAAGAGCCGCGTTTCCTTTTCAATTCGTTGACGGACGCGCTGTACGACGTGCTGGCTCCATTCAGAGCAGCAGGGGAAGTCAGTCGGAGCGATCACGCTCCACCAGTGGGGGTCCTGCGACGAACCAGCTCATCGACGGCATTCAGAGCAGCAGGGGATGTCAGTCTGAGCTGTCGCGCTCCACCAGCGGTGGTCCTGCAACGAACCAGGTTGTCGATGGCATTTTCATGCAGCAAGGCCTGCCTCGAAGTGAGCGAGGGGGAGGGGAGGGCAACGCTTCTATCGTGTCGACGAGCATCTAGTGGCCTTTGCTCATCAATGGATTTACAAGCCCCTGGCTCCAAGCTTCACTACTGGCCTTCTCTCTTTGACATCTTTTCAAGACCCTAGCTCCAAGCGTCAGTGTCCTCAGGAGGGACTGTAAAAGGGGCTATCGAGGGTCTGTCAGTAAGGGCTGGAACAGAGTCACAGTTTAAATTCCTTGCCCAAGGGACACCACAAGCATCAGTATGTCTTCCGCTAAAATGGACAAGCCCTCTAGGGCAGAAAGTGCCACAAATGCAGATCCCCCACTGCTGGCCACTTTTGTGGGCTCAGTCTGCTTAAAGTGTGAAAATGCCATGGCCTCAAGGTTGGAGGAGGCCACGGATGCATCCATTTCAGAGTTGCAGGAGCAACAAACCGTGGTGACATGGTCTGAACAGACCTCCACCTCAGATGGGCAACATTCCTCGTCCAGACCTCATCGAATAGCTAAACAGGGCTTTTGCCCACATCCCGTCTCCCTTTGATATCCTGTACAATTCCCAGATCACAGGACACAGAGGAAAGCCACCCTAAGGCTAACCCCCTTCCCGTCCTCAGACGAGGAGGGGTACCCCTCCTCACGACATGACAGGAGAAGAAAGAGATCCAGATCCAGGAGCAGATCCAAGATGCCCACAAGGGGAAATGCTGACGAGACAGGTCCCTTGACCCATCAGAGTCCATTTACTCTTCCCCAGAAGAGGGGAACTTCTGGACGATGACTCCAATTCAGGCGCCTCGACATCCACAAACCTTGGATTAGATGAGCTAGCTTTTTTTCATCGAACAGGACGACTGGGGAGATTCATCTGGGACCCTCCTCACCAGCTCCTAAGCACTCAAAGCCAGCTTTCATGCTACTGTCGGCCTCCAAACCTTACCAAACCCCTCCCCCCCCAAAAAAAGGTTATCCCAGCAGAGAGTGGGGCCTCCCTGCGGGACCCAGTGGATAGGAAGGTGGACGCATCCCTCAAGAAGGTGTTCCAGTCCGCTGCAACCCCACTCAAGGCAGCTACAGCCAACCTGTTCTCGGCACGAGCCGCACTATCATGGGCCACTGACCTGGCATTCCAGTTTGCTGATGAGCCAGATAAGAACAAACCCACCCTGCAGCAACTACAACTAATGGGGCTAGCTTCTGCCTACTTGGCTGATGTATCTGAGGAGTCGGTCAGATGTGCAGCAGGAGTCATATTTTGCCAGACCTCGGCTCGATATAACCTGTGTGGGCATGGCAGGCGGATGCCTCCTCAAAGGTGCACTTGGTGAATGCCCCCTACGAAGGAGGCCTCCTTTTTGGATTGGCTCTAAAGGAGGCGGTCAAGGAACCTGGAGAAATAGCAAAAGTTTGCATGCCACAATCCAGGGGCAGGAGCAGGTCCTGGTCATTGGGATCCAGGCAAAATTTTCAGACCCAGAATTATTCAAGGGGACAAAATAAAGCATTTTCAGGCCTACAAACTTAGTTCTTCTCCCACAACCAGCGTGGCTTCAGGGGAGGAAGAGGTGGCTCCTGGCATGCCGGAGGCGATGCCAGAAAGTTTCAGTGAGGATCCCTGGACCCATCCTCGAGCAGGGGGCAGGCTTTCCAGTTTTTTCGCGGAGTGGGTTCACACCACCACGAACAATTGGGTGCTAGATATAGTACGCCTGGGTTGCTTCGAGTTCGAATCAAAGCCCCCGCTACCCCATGCGTTGCCCTCCCCATATCCAACAATCAGGAAAAGAAAGTTGCGATATTATAAGCGATCACGGACCTTATCCAGGCATGAGCGACCAAAGAAGTTCCCATCTCAGAATGGCACAGGGGCATTTTCTCTATTTTTCATAGTTCCAAAACGCTCAGGAGGATTCAGGCCCATATTAGCCCTAAAATTTCTGACTGGTTTTGTTCGCAACAGAACACTCAAGATGGAAACCCTATCATTCATCATCAGGGAATTCCATTAGGGGGATTTTTTTGGCCTCAATAGATTTGCAGGATGCCTATCTGCATATCCCCATCCGAAGGGCTCACAGACAATTCCTCAGATTCATGGTGGGGAAACGCCACTTCCAATTCAACTGTCTCCTTTTCATCCCCCCTTTCCTCCTCCCTTGCTGTTTCCCATCTACCACATACCCAACGTGATGCCCTCCCCATTTCTCCCCTCCTGCCTCTCTCTCTCCCATACCACCCCCTCACCACCACTCTTCTTTCTCTTTTTCCACTAACCCACTCCTAACAAAGCTTCACTAAGCTGCCTATGACTTGTACTGTATAATTAACTCACAACACAATTCCTTGACAATGCCTTTGGCTGCTATTATTGTAACCTTATGTGTCTTTTTTTTTTTGTAAGTTCCATTGTAATGATCATGTTATGTTTTGTACCTTATTGTCTTGACGTGGAACCTTTGTAAAAGAGCCCTCGGCTCAAAGGTGTCATCCGAAATACAAATAAATAAATAAAATAAAATAAAAAAATTCACTCTAATACCGTCCCAGACCCTGAATCATCTAGGTGTGAACTTCAAAACACTACAGAACAAGGTTTTTCCCACAGTCAAAGTTCAGGGACTTTGGGGCCCTTATCAGCAAATTCCAATCAGTACAATACCTGCCAGCTCACACCTTCATGCAGCTCATAGGGATGATGGTCTCCCTAGCAGACTCAGTTCCCTGGGCACTGGTTCACATGCATCCCCTCCAGTTGAACCTTCTCCAACAATGATCCCAGTCAAGGGACAGTCTGGGCTAGTGGATACAAATCTCTCGCCAGGTGAAAGCATCTCATTCACTGGAGGACTTGGCGACCCTACATCATGAAGGGTCTCAAGCTGGGGCATCCTTAACAGATGAGAATCACTGCCGATACCAGTCTTCGGGACTGGGGAGCTCACATGGATCAGATCTCGACACAGGGCAAATGGTCACTGGCAGAAACACGTTACAGGCAGCATCAACGTTCTGGAGTTGCGTGCAGTCCCCCGGTACTTCAGCGGTTCCAAGTACAGCTCTCCAACCGGGATGTGCTCATCCTCACAGACAATCAAGTGACAGTGGCCTACATCAATCACCAGGGAAGCACCAAGAGCTCTCAGATGTTACAAGAAACCTTGTTGGTCTCCCAGTGGGCAGAGCACCACCTGGAAAGCCTAATGGCCGTGTACATCCCAGGCCAGGAGAACATCACGGCAGGTTGGCTAAGTCGAAAGGATGTTCTTCCAGGAGAATGGGAACTGAAGGATAGTGCTTTCCACCTCCTTACTACATGGTGGGGCCTCCCACAAGTAGATCTTTTCGACTGCTGACAAAATTACAAAGTTCCACAGTTCTGCTTCCTAACCAGGGACAAACTGGCAATAGCACAGGATACCTTCTCCATAAACTGGGGTCAGTACGATCATCTGTACGCCTTTTCCCCCCAATACCACTAATCTTAAGGGTCTTGCTCAGATCGCTCTAGATCAGGCAGAGCTGATTCTAACCTGTCCACTCTGGCCCTGCCAGCCATGGTTCCCTCGACCGGTTCAAATGTCGCTACAACCTCCTCTAATTTTTCAGGCAAGCCCGGACCTGCTGCATCAGGGCCCGGTGCTGCACCCCAATCTGTGCAATCTATCCCTCTTGATGTGGAGATTGAGCAGGAGACTCTCAAGGAGTTAGGTTATACTCTACCTGTCATTGAAATGATGATCTACTCAAGACGACCTTAGTCTTCCAAGGTCTATTACAGAGTATGACAAAGATTCTCTTCTGGTGGCAATCCATCAACATACCAGACAACAAGGTATCTCTCCCCACTATACGGCAATTCCTACAAGAAGACTTTGACAAGGGTCTCCAACTGGCAACTTTGCGAGTCCAGGTTTCAGCTCTGGGTGCACTTCTGCTGGCGGATTCAGGGGAATCCTTTGGTGCTCACCTGCATGTTAGACAATTCCTGAAAGCAGCGATGCTAAAACGTCTTCCAGTCAAGCCCATTGTCTCACCTTGGAGACTCAACCTGGTCCTCAAGGCCTTAACCAAGGCCCCCTTTGAGCCTCTTAAAGCAGCTTCCCTTCTCCACCTGACGATGAAGGTCGTTTTTCTTACAGCAGTCACCTCAGAATGACGCATCCATGAGATAGGAGCCCTGTTGACCAAAGGGCCATACATTGTGTTTCATCAGGACTTCGTGGTCCTGCCAACAGCTTCCTCTTTTTTTTACCAGTGGTGATGTCTCCTTTTCACTGCAACCAAGAATTGAACCTTCCTTCTTTCTGTCCTCATCCTGAGAATGAGAAAGAGGGGGAATTTCACACGCTGGACCCTAGGAGAGCACTCAGGCTATACGTCAGAAGAACAGATTTCATATGCAAGACTTTGAATTGGTTCATTCTCACTTTGGGGCAGAATATGGTCCAAAAGGCATCAAAAGACACTATTGCCAGATGGATTTGTTCTACCATATCCCTTGCCTACCAGAAAGTGGGGGTAGCCCTACCAGGTCCAGTGAGGGCCCACTCCACGAGAGCAATGGTGGCATCCTGGGTGGAATCCCGAGAAGCATCGCTGGCAGGCTTATGCAGAGCAGCCACTTGATCATCCATCCATACCTTTGCAAGTTCCACAGATTGGATGTGTCCGCCTTCGCGGAAGTGTCCTTCGGCCACCGGGTCCTCCAGGCAGTGGTGGACCCGTAAAGGGCTATTAACATTTTTCTCATTCATATCCCAGTAGTTATGAGCCTGGAGATCAGCTTTAGGAGAGAGAGAAACAGAAATTTAAATACATGTAAATTTTCTTTCTCCGACTGCTGGTCTCCAGGCTTCTTCCCTCCCAGAATGTTTGAAGTCGGCCATCTAGCCGCATGTTCAGATTAACATTTCTTCTTTTTGTTTCCAAGTTCTGTAGTACTGTAGGGGACAACTGCTTCAGGAAGAACTGATAGCTGCCGGAAATGGAGGGGAGGATGTTGTCTCCCTACAGAGATCTGTATCCTGCCCGTCACATGGTACCAGGAAGGACCTCCCAGTAGTTATGAGCCTGGAGACCAGCAGTCGGTGAAAGAAAATTTACAGGTATTTAAATTTCTGTATTGCTAATAACTTGAAAGTTTCCAGGTGTGACTTGGAGGTTTGAATGCAACTTGGGAACATTACGTCAAATTACCCGACAGGTTCAATACTAAATCCACTGCAGCTGTATGTATATGTGTGTTTGTGTGTGTCGGGGGGGTTGCATTCAGTGCTGAATGTCCTTTGCCACAGCGTGCATTTTCTTTCATGGAGCTTTTGTACTGTAGTAGACAGGCCTGGGTTTGATCTCCAGTGTGGGACTTTTTTGATTCTCACTACGGTTTCTGTAGTATGAGAGAAATTGTTAGATGCTGTTGCTGATGTTAGTGATAGAGTTTCTGCAAAGTCTGATGTTTTATATTGCTGATAACTTGGAAAGTTCCAGCTGAAACTTTGAGGTTTGCATACAACTTGGGAAACAGTACTTCAAATTGCCAGACTTCTGCTTTACTAAATCCAGTGCAGCAGTTGGGGAGGGGGGGGGTGCCTGCACTCAGTACTGGATGTCTTTGCCACAGCATGCATTTACTGCCAGTGTGCTTTAGTGCAGACTACCAAGCAGTAGTGGGTATGAGATCTAAGTTTGATTCACAGTGTGGGACATTTTTCTTACTCAGTGTCTATAGTATGAGAGAAACTGTTTGTCTCGATGCCCTACAGGGGGCATGCCTCAGACAGCTAGTTTTGGAACCCACTCGGGAGGGAGCAGTCTTAGACCTGGTACTTTCAAATGGGGACGGAGAGAGGATCTCAGATTTAGAAGTGGGCAGCCATCGGTCCGTGTAATATGTTCTATATTGAATGTTTACTTGAATTTATTATGTGCGTCTCTGGTGATGTATCTGTTTGCACTAAGCTTCTGTATTTACTCACTGTATTTGTCTTCATTTTCTGTATGACGTGGAGCCTATGTAAATGAGTCCCTGACTCAAAGGGTTGTAATTCCTAGACCATTAATAAATAAATAAATCTGGGAACAAGTGAGCACCAAATAGTGTGGTTCACGATAAACACAGCCGTAGAGTCAAGCCATACAAAAGAGAGGGTACTAGACTTTAGGAGGGCTGACTTTGGCAAAATGGGAGAGTGCCTCAGAAAAGCACTAGCAAATGGGCAAGAAGGAGGGGTGGAGGAACAATGGGGAACATCACAACTGCCGTCACAAGCAGCAAGCCTTTGTGTGAAGCAAATAAACAAATCAAAACGAAGGAAAAAAACACTATGGTTCTCAAAAGAGGTGGCGGTGAAGTTTAGGGGGAAAAGATAGCTTTCAAACACCATGTAGTCTTGCTATATTATGACTAATGCAGTTAGCCACTGCACTTGAACTGCCCCTGAGAGGAAAGAGTTAACTCCAAGGAGTCTGGAGTTCTACAGCGCCTGAGCGCTTATGCCAAAGCTCTATCTGGGCAGTTTCAAATGAAACTGTCAGATTCTTTACTCCGCTTCACTGAACAGTCGCTCCGGAGATCAGCTCCTTCAGCTCGGTTCATTTCGTTCAAGCGAGTATTAAGTTCATTTGAACCGGCAAAAGTATTTATTTTACCGCAGTTTCGTTAAAAGCTCTATCTGGTAAACCGTAAGTACAAAAATTAAAGTCTGTGTGGAAAGTCAATTATCGGTTCGGTTTTGAACCGATCGGTTTTCTGAAATTAACGCTTTAAAGTGTTGGTTGAGGCTTTTAGAGTGCGGTTCGGTTCTTATCGGTTCTAAAAAACCTTGCTTTAAAATTAGGTTTTTCAAATACCCGTGACACGGTTAGGAACCGATAAGGGTGGCTTGCTGGCACTGCCATCAAAAGGCAAGTTTTTGGTTAGGCTGGTATTATGTCTGAGAAACCCAAAAAAAACTGGGCCCACTGGGTTTCAACACTGTGATGTCTGTGGGAAGCCTTTGCCAAGGCTGACCCACACACCACTTGTGTTTATTGTCTGGGGCTGACCACCTCCTGTCAGACTGCCAGGTGTGTAAAAATTTCCGCAGCCACCCTGGAAAGAGATTGGTCCGGCTCAGGGACGAGAGGCCAAAAGTCCGCTGACCCAGATGGCCAGCCGGTCCAGCACCCACTGGACCAGAGGAGTGCCCTCTGACCAGGGCGAGACTTCCTCGGCAAAGGAAGGCTGGTTCAGAGGAACCAGTCCCAGTGAAAAAGACAAAGAAATCAGTAGGTTTGGAGTTCAAAATTGTCTCTCCAACTGCTGCAGAAATAGCTAAAGCCATACAGATTGTCCAGTCACTGTCTCAGGGTCCTGTCAAACCACCAACAGTTGGTAAAGGGTTGGTTCATTCAGTTCCAGTGGTTCAGGAGTATGATGTTGAGAATTTTATGAACCACAGGAGGGGAGGAGGAATTTGATCAATATATATGTGGCTGGGAGGGTCTGGGCGTGCCCATTGAACCGACATTTCTCCAGACAGACCTTTAGAATCTCCTCCTATTCTGTCTGAGTCCCTTCTCATTTTATGTTTTACAAAAGGTTGCAGAAACCCTCCAGCTTCCTTTAGAGGAGGCTGTGGATGAGCAAGAGAGCCTGATTATGTAGAAATGATGGATATACCAGAGTCTAGGAGGTTGTCTATTCCTTTGCATAAGTCATTTAGGAAGCAAACAACAAAGATTTTAAAAATCCTCATTCTGTCCCTCCTGTAGATAAAAAATGGACAGAAGGTATACTTTGTCAGGCTCTGATACAGACTTCCTCACTGAGCAGTGTAGTCATTAGGTGTGGTTCAAGCTGCAGCCTGTGACAGGCTAATATTCCCTGGCCTCACATCCTCCTGATAAGGATTCCAGGAAGATTGATGCCATGGCGAAAAAACAGTATATGGCAGCTTCTTTGGGACTCAGGCAGGCAAATTATATGGCTTATGTAGCTAGATATCAGAAATCTAGATGGGACACACACAGTATTGCAGTTAGCCAAGCAGGCACATGGCCAGCTGGCTAGTGAGTTGGAACAGGTGGCTGCTGATGGCATTGAAGCCTCTAAAGTTTAATTTCATACTGCTGTTGATGTTAATGATGTTTCCTCTAGGGTCATGGCCACTTCTGTAGCTTTCCGTAGGTTGGCATGGCTCAGATGCACTAATCTGTCCCAAGATACTCAGTCAAAGGCTATGGATTTTCCTGTAGTGGGTAATTCTCTGTTTGGGGAACAAACAGAAAACTATATGAAAAAGATGGATGAATACAGAACTACCTACAAAAGTGCCCAGGCTAAGGAGAGGCATGCCACTCCACAGAGGCACGCTCCCAGAGGTAGGGGCAGGCCTTTCCACAGGCCTTTTTACCAATCTCAGGCCTCCTCTGCGTTTGCACAGAGGGGTTTCTTCAGAGGCAGAGGTAGACGGGCAAGTAAACTGTCCCTCCCCTCAGCCTAAGGTTACTGGTGCCAAGCAGGCACCCTGATGGGGTGCCCAGGGCCGATTCTCCTGTACCAGTGGGGGCAGGTTGGTTTATTTCAGCCAGAACTGGGTGTCCCTAACTCGGACAGATGGGTTCTGGAGGTAAAAGCTAGGGTCTGGTTCTCAGCTTCAAACAGTTTCCAAAGATGAGAGCCAGACATTTTTCCACCTGCAAATCCTACAGAAGCCCTTGCTTTGGAAGCAGAGGTTTCTTCTCTTCTGGACTGCAAAGCAGTATAAAGGGTTCCTCCTTGCCATCAGGGCAAGGGGCTGTACTCAAGATACTTTCTTACCCCATAAAAGACAGGAGAATGGCGGCCCATCCTAGATTTAATGTACCTGAACAAGCATCTTTTGAAACCAAAGTTCAAAATGTTAACTCTGGCAATGATTTTGCCTTCCTTGAGGCCAGGGACTGGCTGGCTTCCCTGGACCTCAGGATGCCTATTTCATGTTCTGATCAGGCCTTCTCACGAAAGTACCTCAGGTTGAACTGCCCTCAGGCCACTACCAGTTCAGGGCAATGCCCTTGCCTTACCTCTGCGCCAAGGGTATTCACAAAATGTCTAGCTGTGGTAGTGGCTCATTTAAGAAGGCAAGGGATTGCTGTGTTTCCCTACCTGGACACTGGCTCATAGTGGGTCAGTCCCCAGATCAGGTAAAATCCCACTCTGCAAGTCACCAGCAGCTTTCTCACTTCCCTGGGATTCTGCTGAATTTACCAAAGTCAGTTCTGGAACCAGTTCAGGTGCTAACTTTCATAGGTGCAGAATTGAACACAAAGTTAGCCAGGGCATTTCTTCCCTCGGAAAGGGTAGACAGGCTCATTGCCCTGGCTCCCTTTACCCTGCGGGTTTCTCGACCAGCAAGGCATTTTCTGCAACTCCTAGGGCACATGGCTGCTTCCCACAGCGGTAGTAATATGAGCAAGATTCCAGATGAGGGACATTCAGTTCCATTTGAGGGCCTATTGGTCTCAAAGGAGGGACCCCTTCCAAATTGGTTCCAGTGACCCAAACTCTGATCCTGGCTCTACACTGGTGGCAGGATCAAAGCAATCTAAAACAAGGGGTTCCTTTCATTCCCGTCTCCACTCCCTCACCCTCACCACGGATGCCTCCCTGTTAGGGTGGGGAGCTCACTTGGGCGACCTGTCCACTCAGGGAGTGTGGTCTCCTCAGGAATCTCTGCTCCACATCAACCTTTTGGAACTCAGAGCTGTTTTTCTAGCTCTTCAGGCGTTTTCAGCTTCTGTCCAGAACAAAGTAGTTCAAGTCAGGACAGACAACACCACAACAATGTGGTACATCAACAAGCAAGGGGGCACTCGGTCATCAGCCTTGTGCACCGAAGCAATGAGGTTGTGGTCTCTGGCTTACTCCCTGAACACCTCCCTGATAGCAGTTCACCTTCCAGGAAGGACAATGTCCCTGGATGCCCTCAGCAGGATTTCTCAGGCCATCACGAATGGGCTCTGAATCTCAGGTGCTGGGGTCGGTCTTTGCCAGATGGGGCACCCTCAGATAGATCTTTCGCAGCCCCAGACAACCACCAACTTCCTCTGTTTTGTTGCAGGCCTCCAGTGCTGGGCTAAGTCCCCTGGACGCCTTTTCAGTTGGATTGGAAAGGGAAGTTCCTGTATGCCTTTTCCCCTTTCTCTTCTTTTCAGGGTACTAGTAAAATCAGATCTCAGCCCTGCAAAGTGATTCTGATTGCCCCAGATTGGGCCAGACAGCCCTGGTACCCACTGCTTCTGTCCTTGACAGTCCACCCTGCCCTGAGCTTGCCCAGAGTCCACGACTTGCTGGCCTGTGCACAGGGGAGATTGTGGTATCCGGACCTCAAATCCCTTCATCTCAAGGCATGGCTCTTGAGGAGTTAGAATTTGCTGACTTACACCTTTCTCAAGGTGTTCTGGATATTTTAAAGGCTTCAAGGAAGCCTTCCACTAGGCCACTTACAATTCTAAGTGGAAAAGGTTTTCCATCTGGTGCTTTGAGAAGCAGATTATCCCAGAATCTGCTGATCTGCCCATTTTACTGGACTATTTGGTCCATTTAAATTCCTTAGGCCTTGAGGCCAGCTACCTTAAAGGCTCATCTGGCAGCTGTCTCTGCTTTTGTGTGCGCAGGGAAGCCTGCTTCCCTTTCTTCTCACCCTGTGTTTTCCAAGTTTTTAAGGGTTACCACACTAACCCTCCTTTGAGAACCAGCTCCGCCTGGGACCTGAATGTTTGCATTGCTCAGTTAATGCAACCTCCCTTTGAGCCTCTGTCCTCAGCAGAGCTCAAGTTTCTAACTTGGAAAACTGTTTTCCTAGTGGCTATCACTTCTGCCAGACGCATAAGTGAACTACAGGCCCTGTCAGTGGAAGAAGATTTTATCTCTTTCCACAGAGATAAGGTAGTCCTCAGGACTAACAGAAAGTTTTTGCCTAAAGTGGTTTCAGATTTCCACCTGAACCAATCCATATCTCTTCCAGTATTTTTCACTGAGCATTCTTCCTCAGGTGAGAGGAGACTGCACAGCTTGGACGTCAAAAGAGCCTTAAGCTACTATTTGGAACGCACTAAGGGTCACAGGTTCGAATCCCTCCAACTCTTCCTTACCTATGGCGAGGTTGGCAAAGGGAAACCTGCCACTAAGAGGACAATTGCAAGGTGGATTGTCTCTTGTATCCAATTTTGTTATCAAAAACTAGGTAGAGAACCCCTCAGGACTGAGGGCTCACTCCACCAGGGTACAGCTGCATCTCTAGCGGCTGCTAGAGATATTCCCATTCTGAAATCTGTCAAGCTGCTACTTGGAAAACAGTTCACACTTTTCCAAGCATTATTCCCTGGATATTCAGTCCAGGAGAGATTCTCGTTTGCACAGCTGTGCCTCAGAGCCTATTTTCCTAAGTAGGTTCTGACCCTCCTCCATGGAGGTACTGCTGTGTAATCTGCATTAGTCATAATATAGCAAGACTTCATGGTGTTTGAAGAAAAATTACTCACCTTAGTAATTGCTTTTCTTCTCATGGAGTCTTGCTATATTATGACCACCTCCCTCCTGCCCCTCTCAGAACTTCTACTTGGGTAGGGTGGCAAATTAGTGCAAGCACTGTGTCATGCCATTGTAGTTTTTTTTCCTTACCTTCTTTATTTAGGGTTAGGAACTAGGTTATTTATTTAGGTAATATATTGGCCCCTTCCTGGACTTGAGTCTTTGGGGAAGGGGGTCCAAATGGTGCTTGTCAGGGGTAACTAATAATACTATTATTCATTGTTATTATTGTTATTGTTGTTTATATTGTTGTTATTTCTACTAGTAGGTAGCCATTTGGCTAGTGTAGAGCTTTCCACACAGACTTGTTGCTTAGTATTAGCTTCGTAAAGATCTGACAGTTTCATTTGAAACTGCCCAGATAGAGCTTTGGCATAAGTGCTCTCGCGCTGTAGAACTCCAGACTCCCTGGAGTTAACTCTTTCCTCTCCGGGGCAGTTCAAGTGCAGTGGCTAACTGCATTAGTCATAATATAGGAAGACTCCATGAGAAGAAAAGCAATTACTAAGGTGAGTAATTTTTTCTTCAGGAAGTATAAGGAAACACAGAAGGAGCAGGACAGAGAACTGTACCAGTTAAAGCAGAAGGAAGCGGGGAAGGCAGTCAGAATAGCAAAGGCCCAAACTGAGGAAAAGATAGCCAACTCAGTTAAGAAGGGGGATAAAACCTTTTATACGTACATTAGGGAGTGAAGAAAGACCAAGGGAGGGATAGTGAGGCTTAATAAAAGGGAGGGTGGATGGGCAGAGGGTGACAATGAAAAAAGAAGGGATACTGAACGAATACATCAGCTCAGTATTCACAAAAGAAGAGGAGGGGAAGGTACCTAATCCAGTCAATAGAAGCACTCTGGATAGGGGGGTTGATACCAGTCCATTCACAGTAGAAAGGGTTCTGAAAGAACTCCTAAAATTGAAGGTGGACGAAGCAATGGGGCCTGACGGGATTCACACCAGAATTCTAAAAGAACTAAGGGGAGAAGTAGTGACACAACTGACTACCCTTTTTAACAAATCATGGGAGGATGGTGTGTGATTCCCATTCATAAAAGTGGAAGCAAAGCAGAGGCAGGGGAACTACGGACCTTTAAGTTTGACCTCAGTGGTACGGAAAATGATGGAATCACTTCTGAAAGAAAGAATTGTTGAGTACCTAGAGGCCAGCGGGGCACAGGACCCAAGGAAGCATGGATTCACAGCGGGATGGTCATGTCAGATGAATCTAATAGATTTATTTGACTGGGTAACCATAGTAGTAGACCAGGGAGGGGCTGTGTACATGACCTACCTAGACTTTAGCAAGGCATTTGACACAGTCCCACACAAAAGATTAATAAACAAATTAGCCAGCCTGGGAGTGGGTCCCAGGGTGGTAGCCTGGGTAAAAAATTGGCTTTTCTTTTGTCTGTTTGTTTCTTTCCACCCTTTTGCAGGCAGTCCACTTGCAGAAGGTACTCTCTACTATCCCTGTACTTTCCTGGGTCTCGTATTGGAGTTGCAATTCACTGTCTCCCCACCCCCACCCCTGCAGTTGCCTTTTGCATGGAAATCGCATGAAGCAAATGGGTAAATGTCTAGTAATGCCTACAATCTTAGAGACCACTCATATATGAATTGTATGAATATGTTGCTAGATTGATATTGTTTGGCTCTGGTCAGGAGACCGAAGTAGCACGGCCGACAGAGCTGACTTCTTGCTGTATAGCCACCTTGCACTGTGGCTTAAAAAAGGGGCTAATTTCCCTGTAATTGTTTATAAATGTTCAAATCCAGGTAACAGTCAGTAGACTGATACACAGGCGGAACGCACCTCAGAGAAGGAGCAGCAGTTGACAGGGGTGTCTTTGACTTTGCTCTTGCTGCCCCGAACCCCCTAGTGTAAAATAAATTGTTATTGCTTTTTATTTGTATCGGGAGAACGGGGGCGGACAAGGTAAAAAATGAATTAGTCTTTTACCTTGACCTCCTGTTTCTATCCTGATGGCAAACAGTGCGAACCTGCAATATTGAAGGGACCGGAGCAGACTGAAAGAAGGGCTTGTTTTTGCGCTTTATTAGACTGCGTCTGCCTGGTCAGCCAATCCCTACGGGTAACATTACTTGGTATAAGACCAGAGAGACAGGTCGAACACAGGGTTGTTTGTTTAAAAGGGAAAGGAAAGAAATGTTGGCATTCATAAAACAAACAAGGGGCATTATTCTAATGTTGTAACCACCAGTTTTTGCTTCTGTATGCGAGGGGACAGAGATGGCTTTTCTTGGTATCTCCATACCACGCTAGCAGGCTGCTCTGTTTCTCACTATCCGCACCCGATATAAGACAGTCTGTTTAGGGCAAGAAAACTGTCCAACAGTAAAAACGACCTCTCCTGTTTGCTGGTTTATGTTTCTTGTCATGCAAAGAACTGCAGTTGATTAATAAAAGAAGTAGCAAAGTATAAAGAAATGTATGTGTAACCCCCTATAAATGGGGGTTTCCGAAGTCGTCTTTGGGTGTGCCTAAATGCCCACTGCCAGGCTGGTATCCAGTGTCTTAGCATTTTAAAAGTGTTTGTGTGGGAGTGCCTTAATGCCTCTGTGCTCTGTCTCTTTAAGAGCTGCCAATAACATGGTGCTTATTTAATCTGGGAGGGGGGCTCAGTGTTTCTATGCTTGAGTCCCGCCCGGGCTGCCAGATAATCACGCCATTCTGCCATCGCTATTTGCACAGAGAGAGCTCTGTTAGAAGCTGTACTTATTTGCTGATTATCTATTGTAATAGTAATAATATTGTAGTTTGTTTAAACTGCTTTCTTTTGCAGCATGGACTTTCTGTTTATCACCACCATCTTGGTCCTGGACTGCCAGAATGGGCCAATCAGTACCTTTGGGGACCCTAAAATGGAGTCTGTCCCCAGGGGTCTTGTGGGAGCAAATTTCTGTAGGAATTATAGTTTTTGCATTTTTGCTCAGAACAGACCTGGAGGGGGAGCCGTTGGTTTGACAGACTGATGGATCAACCAACCAGAACCTTTTGGACTAAAGGGAAATTCCCAAGCTGCCTGCTGCAGTCAGTCAGTCTGGAGTTTGAGTTTGAAGAGTAAACAGCTTGAGTGATTCAAGCAGCTACTTTTTGGCCTGTCTGCCTGCAGTCCCTCGAGAAGGAATCCTTTGAAAGGCTTAGCAATCGGACTGTATCCAAATTGGAGTGTGACAAAGCCACTGAAGAGTGACCAGATTTGAACCTGATGAAGAACGAAGATTTGCTGTACGCGATCTGCCTCTTAGGACATCCATTTACCACGGAATTCCCAGTTTTGCTAAGAGACACTGATATTGCGGCCAGACTGCCTTCCGCATTGTGGTATGGCGATTGCTTTACTATAAATGTGCTGTGTGTTGTTAGTGGGTCGCGATGTGGTTCCCCACTGTGTAAATGTGCCACGCTTGCTGGAAGCTGCATCCAGCACTACCGGACTCAAAATCCGAACTGTTCCACCCGGCCTGGGCCTTGCCACCTGGCCCAGCCAGCTACTTCAGGCACAGAAACCATCATCAACGAGAGAATCGCCCGGGGATCAGCCCCCTGCTCAACCATCTAGAAAAGGAACGACACCTCGGTGATTTGTGTGGGCCCTGCTTCTCCTGGCAAACCAGTCATCAACCTGCAGTCTCCATTTCGTCTAGCCTGTCTCATATTGGGTAGCGTGAGTAACAATCAGGGTAGCTCCCTGACAGCCAAATCTCAAGTGTTGTCATCTGATTGCATTGTTGTTTTTCCTTTCATGAACTGAGCCTTCAGGCTCTGGATTACAAATTGTGTGTGGTTGTGCATGCCTTTTCTTTTCATCACAGGGCCCTAACCAGCTGCGATGCCAACCTACCCCGGGCAACGTTCTAGGCTAGCTCAGCTTACTTCCAACTGGGTACCCAGAGCGTGTGACTGTTTTCGAATCAATCAACCTGATTACGCCCCTCCCTTGTTGAATTCCCCTGAATAAATCAGATCTAACTTTTTTGCATTTAATCTGACTGTGGTTCCAGTTTGTACCAAAAGCACTGTACTGTTGTTATTTGCTGTGCCTAACCTTGTTTTACAGGGGGTCTCCAGGGTCGACCTGGTGGAACCAGCCCTAGTGGTAAGTGCAGGCAGCGTGGGGAATTGTATGCTGAATAGGGGCTACTGTGAAAGTGTTTGTTGCATATTGTCTAGGTCACTAGAGTGGAAAGAGGGGGGTTACAGTGTCCTGGAGGGCTGGACCCAGGTTAGCCTTGTTACTAACAACCCTGTCTTCCAGGTGGAGGCACCCGTTTCAGTTCCCAGGCCCCTTAACCTGCAATTAGCATGCAGGCAGGGGTAGTAGCCCTTCGGGTGGCGCCACCTAGGGGTTACATCTTGGAGGCACCAACGTTGGGATTTGCACCTTCTAGTAGTCAGAAGTGGGTACTACAACCCCACATTCAAAAATTGTGATAAAATGGAGGCACTCACTACGCCCCAGTTTAAACTTGCTCCCCACAAGCTACTAGTGTACCGTATGATGGGGTGGAGCGAGGCAGAGGGGGTGGACCCCTGGCAAGCTCTGCTATTAATGGACGTCCCCTTGGGGACCGATAATACCACTATTGTGGAAGTGGTTGAACGAATCAAGTGTTTGGGGAAGGTTGAAGTAAGGGGAAGGGATTCTGACCTGTTTGATCAAACTGTGGTGGCCCTACTCTCCTGCAGCCTGCCCACTGAACCAGAGAAGGTACCCCCTGTAATTTTGCCTGAAGGGACCCAAAAGGGGTGGAGGGTCATTTGCTTACATAGCGACCTGGCTGCTCCTGGAGGGTCCCCCTATGTAGAGGGGTTTAAGAATAAACTGTCTAAACTGTTAGCTTCTGAGGGGCGCTACGCTACAGAGCTAGTACAAATGTTAAAGCTTTCTGAGGAGATCACTCCCGTGCAGTCCCCCATTGCCTCTTCTGTCACCCCTACAGTTGCTTCCCCCATAGTGATGCCTACTATGCGTTTGGACTCATACCGCAGACTCAGGCTCTTTTTGGGCACTGTCCCAGTGCTCGTGGGGAGGATGATCTGGAAACGTGGATGGACTATGCCACCACATTGGTCCAGGAGTGGCAGTGTACTGGGGGAAAAGAAGAAGAGATTCATGGAAAGCTTGAGGGGCCTGCACTGGAGGCCATTCGTTTCCTGCAATCCACCAGCCCAGAGGCCACAGCTGCCAAGAACCTCTCTGCCCTGGAGGGGGTATTTGGTAGCACCGAGTCAGGAGATGACCTGATGTGGAAGTTTAAATCTGCAGAACAGTGGAAGAATGAAAAATTGTCAGTGTTTATTACTCGAATTGAGCGAGCTTTGCAGCGGGCCCATCAGAAAGGAGGGATGCCCGCCAGTGAATTGAGCAGGGTCTGGCTAGATCACATCTTAAAGTCAGCAAGGTACTCTAGCGTGTTGTTGAAGCTTAAACTGCAAGACAGAAGGGGCAACCCCCCCAATACTTTGACCTAATGAGAGAGATCTGTGAGACTGAGAATGACGACGAGGGATGGGAGTCCTATGCTGGGGCTGCCCACACCTGCCAGACCCCTGAGAGAGGTGAGGAGGCCGAACTGCAACAGATGAGAGAACTGATCAAGGAGTTAAGTGAGTTGAGAGTCGGTCAGCAAGCTGCCGAGGCAGCCAAAGATGCTAGTCCCTGTCCAGTCCCCGAGACAAAGAGGGAAGTCCTGCTGGGAGGGGTGGGGGTACATGTGGTTTCTTCTGAAACCCGGCCTGAAGACAGCCTGTGGGAAGAGGTACGAGAACTGAGAGCTGTGGTGGAAGACCTACTCCGACTCCAAGCTACCCGAGCCACTGACCCTTGGGGGAACTCAGAAAGTCAAGAGAGCAAACCCCTGACCAGAGAGAGACCCCGAGACTCCCCCACTATGTTCAAGCAGGGGAACAGCTCCTCTTCCCCTAGAGACTCTAAAGAACCTGTTTTCTGTTACCACTGCGGAGAGGATGGGCACACCCAGTTCATCTGCCGTTCGCCTGAGACTCTGAGAAAAGTTACTACTAGGCTGCTGGCATTGATTCAACAAAGCAACATACGGCCGCAAGGTGGGGCTGCCCGGAAAAGCTATTCATCCAAGGCAGCTGTAAAACCGACATCCAAGTCCAAGTCACCTGAGTGGTCCGAGGTGGTAGGCCCTTCAGTGGAAACTACAGTGACAGTGAACGATATGTCTACCCGGGCAGTGCTTGACAGTGGATCTCAAGTGACCATAGTAATTCAGGATTGGTACCTAGAGCATCTGCCTGATGTGCCCCTACAACCCTTGGAAGGTTAGCACTTGTGGGGGGGTTGAGTGAGACATCCTATCTGTACTAGGCGTATATCAGGGTCTGGCTGTCATTCCTACCACCGTGGCTGGGGTAGATGAACAAGCTGAGACACATGCCCTAGTGTGTCCCCCCACTAAACTGTATGGTGGGGTTCCCCTGTTAACTGGAACCAATGTTTGGGAGACTAGTACAACTCTGCCATGAAAAACAAGGGCAACGGACTGGATGGGCCCTAAGAATTCCAGCATTAATCAAAAGGGCTTATGACTTGTATCCAGGTTGTGAAATTTCCTATACCTTAGGTGCCCCAGGGCAGGCACTTTTGTCTCAGGAAACCTACGGCTGCTTTGTGCCTGCCCACTGGGGTATTAAAGGCAGACAAGCACTTTTTTCTAGTTACTGTGCCTTTAAGAGGCAGCTCTCTCTACCTGACCAAACTTCTGCGATCACTCATGCACTGCTTCTGGAACCTGCCAGCACTCAGCAAATATGTGATGGGGCCCAGCAAGACTGTGGTTATAACAGCCACTTGATGGTGTTGGGTTCCCCCTTGCATCAACTGTTAATTGTATAGCAAAATAGTCGGGAAGGAAATTATCTAGAGTTGTGGTTCAAATCGCAGGCAAATCGGGGGACTACTCTGATAATGGACAGATGGGACTTCTAACAGCATGCACTCGCCGATTGGTCAGTGTTGCTGCTGTCCATCTATCCTGCCAGACAACTCAGACAGAGCTTGTTGTCTTAGCAGGACCAGCTAGTGCTGATGTGTATTGTGACGCTGTTCCTTATCTGTGCCAGATTCAAATTAATTATTACAAGCAGAGGCATTTAAAAAATCTTAGTAGTGAAATTCAGTCACTATACTGAATGAGTTTTAAAAATAAAATTGTGTGAGAAGTGATTTCGCTGGCACCAGTTAGAAGTGGAGAAGGGGCTGGGGAGAGAGGATACTGCTTCTCTTTTACTGTCAGTGAAAATTATTGTTTATAATTATTTTTCAGAAAGAATATCAGACTAATTAACAAACACTTAGTAAAAAAAAAAGAAAATAGTCTGATTTTCTGTGTAACTACTCAGTATGATGGGGACTCAGTGCAAAATGCTCATAGTTTGCAGCCAGTCAGTGAAAATTGTCTTTATTATTTAATTCCATTTGCTCATTAACAAAAAAAAAAATCGGCCAGGCTAAGTCAGAAAAAAGTGAGAGTGTGCTGTAAGTACTACAGTCAGACCTGGTTAATCCATACACATTTGTGTTTCCCAATTTTGTTACGTAATATAAATCTACGTAGTAACCAGACAGTGATAATAAAGAGGTCAATAGCCCAACAAAAAGTCTGCATGCAGTGTTTTTCATTCAGATAATCAGACATATGGATTAACAAGGCATGGATTAACCAGGTCTGACTGTACTTCAATAGTGCAGACGTCACCAGTTTTGGGGCGCTTGTTAATTATTCAGAACAATCACACTGTGCTCTAGTGATAAATTTTATGTGAGTCTTCAGTCTCCTGAGAAATTCTGAGGAAAGTGAAGGCTGTGTTTGTATCAGTAAGTTACTGTGTGTACAGTGAGTAGACCCTGTCTTCATGTATACTGAGAGGACTCCTGTGTCAGTAGTCACATAGAACTTCAAAGACCCATAATGTGGACCACCTTGAATTGCTAAAACTGTCTGACAGCCTGTCCGCCGCACCAGTGCTATTGAAGTAAATCACACAGACAAGGTACATTTTCTTTTTGCATTTATTATCGGCAAGACAACAACAAATTAGTAGAGCAAACTTAATGACCACCAGTCTAGGTAGCCTCACTTTTATATATAAAAATTCCTTTGACAAAACTAACATTCAAACAACATGAAGTCTTGCTATTTTATGACAATAGCAGTTAGCCACAGCACTTGAACTGCCCCGGAGAGGAAAGAGTTAACTCCATACAGGATGGAGTTCTGAGCGCGAGCGCTCCTCTTAGAAGCTCTATCTGGCTAGTTTCAAATAGAAACTGTCAGATTCTTTACTCCGCCTCACTGAACAGTCGCTCCGGAGATCTCTCCTTCAGCTCGGTTCATTTCTCGGTTAAAATCAGTATTTCTCAGTTAAAATTAACCGGGAAAAGTGTTTTATTTTACCGCATTTCGGTTCAAAGCTCCATCTGGTAATTGTAAGTACAGGTCTTTAGTCTGTGTGGAAATTGTTATTTATCGGTTCGGTTCTGAACCGATCGGTTTACTTTTAAAGCATTGTATGTGAATTTAGAGTGCGGTTCCTGGTTCTTATCGGTTCTAAAAAAAACGGACTTTTAATTTTGTTTTTCAAATACCGTGACACGGTTAGGAACCGATAAGGGTGTCTTGCCTGGCACTGCCATTAAAAGGGCAAGTTTTTGGTTAGGCTGGCATTATGTCTGGAGAAACCCAAAAAAAACCGGCCCACTGGTTTCAACACTGTGATGCTTGTGGGAAGCCTTTGCCAAAGGCTGACCACACACACCACATGTGTTTATTGTCTGGGGTTTGACCACCTCCAGTCAGACTGCCAGATTTGCAAGAATTTCCCTGCAGCCACCCTGGAAAAAAGATTGGGCAGGCTCAGGGAACAAGAGGCCATAAAGTCCGCTGACCCGGATGGCCAGCCCGGTCCATTACCAACTGGACCAGAGGGAGTGCCCTCTGACCAGGGCGAGACTTCCTCGGGCAAAAGAAAAGCTGGTTCTGTGGAACCAGCCCCAGTAAAAAAAATCTAGGAAATCAGCAGGTCTGGAGTCCAAAATTGCCTCTCCAACTGCTGCAGAGATAGCAAAAGCCATACAAATTGTCCAGTCACTGTCTCAGGGACCATCCGAACCACCATCAGTTGGCAAAAGGTTGGTTCGTCCGGTCCCAGTGGTTCAGGAGTATGATGTTGAGGAATTTTATGAACCACAGGAAGGGGAGGAGGATTATGAACAGTATGTATGTGGCTGGGAGGGTCTGGATGTGCCCATTGAACTGACATCTCTCCAGACAGACCATTAGAATCTCCCCCTATGCTGTCTGAGTCCCCATCTCATTTTATTTTTTATAAGAAAGTTGCTGAAACCCTCCAGCTTCCCTTAGAAGAGGCTGTGGATGAGCAAGAGGAGCCTGATTATGTTGAAATGATGGATATTCCAGAGTCTAGGAGATTGTCTATTCCTTTGCATAAGTCATTTAGGAAGCAAACAATGAAAATTTTAAAAATCCAAATTCTGTTTCTCCTGTTGATAAAAAGATGGACAGGAGGTATACTCTATCAGGCCCTGATACAGACTTCCTTTCTGAGCAGTGTAGTCATGTAGGAGTGGTACAGGCTGCAGCCTGTGACAAGGCTAACATTCTCCTGGCTTCACACCCTCCTGATAAAGATTCTAGGAAGATTGATGCCATGGCAAAAAAGCAGTATTTGGCAGCCTCTTTGGGACTCAGGCAGGCAAATTATATGGCTTATGTGGCTAGATATCAGAAATCTAGATGGGATACAGTTTTGCAGTTAGCCAAGCAGGCCCATGGCCAGCTGGCTAGTGAATTGGAACAGGTGGCTGCTGATGGCATTGAAGCCTCTAAAGTTCAATTTCATGCTGCTGTTGATGTTAATGATGTTTCCTCTAGGGTCATGGCCACTTCTGTAGCTTTCCGTAGGTTGGCATGGCTCAGGTGCACTAATCTGTCACAGGACACACAGTCTAAGGCTATGGATTTTCCTGTGGTAGGAAATTCTCTGTTTGGGGAGCAGACAGAGAACTATATCAAAAAGATGGATGAATACAGAACTACCTACAAAAGTGCCCAGGCCAAGGAGTGGCAAGCCACTCCCCAGAGGCACACACCCAGAGGTAGGGGCAGGCCTTTCCACAGGCCTTTTTATCAATCCCAAGCCTCCTCTGCTTTTGCTCAGAGGTTTTCAGAGGCAGAGGCAGACGCGGCGCAGGTAAGCCGTCCCCCACCCCTCAGCCTAAGGCATCTGCCAAGCAGGCACCCTGATGGGGTGCCCAGGGCCGATTCTCCTGTACCAGTAGGGGGCAGGTTGGCTTACTTCAGTCGGAACTGGGTGTCCCTAACTTCGGACAAATGGGTCTTGGAAGTAGTAAGCCAGGGTCTGGTTCTCAGCTTCAAACAGTTTCCAAAGATGAGGGCCAGACACTTTCCACCTGCAAGCCCCCTAGAGACCCTTGCTCTGGAGGCAGAGGTCTCTGCCCTGTTAAATTGCAAAGCAGTGGAAAGGGTTCCTCCTTTACACCAGGGCAGGGGTCTGTACTCCAGATACTTTCTTACCCCAAAAAAGACAGGAAAATGGCGGCCCATCCTAGACTTAAGATATCTGAACAAACACCTTTTGAAACCAAAGTTCAAAATGTTAACTCTGGCAATGATATTGCCCTCACTGAGGCCAGGGGACTGGCTAGCCTCCCTGGACCTCAAGGATGCTTATTTTCATGTCCTAATCAGGCCTTCTCACCGAAAGTACCTCAGGTTCGAACTGCCCTCAGGCCACTACCAGTTCAGGGCAATGCCCTTCGGTCTTACCTCTGCTCCAAGGGTATTCACGAAAATGTCTAGCCGCGGCAGTGGCTCATTTAAGAAGGCAAGGGGTTGCTGTTTTCCTTACCTGGACGACTGGCTCATTGTAGGACAGTCTCCAGAACAGGTGAAATCCACTTGTAAGTCACCCAGCAGCTTCTCACCTCCCTGGGATTCCTGCTAAATCTACCAAAGTCAGTTCTAGAACCAGTTCAGGTACTTACTTTCATAGGTGCGGAATTGGACACAAAGCTGGCCAGGGCCTTCCTCCCCTTGGAAAGGGTAGAGAAGTTGATTGTCCTGGCCTCCTCTTTCACCCTGCAGGTCTCTCGACCAGCAAGACACTTTTTGCAGCTCCTGGGGCACATGGCGGCCTCCACAGCTGTAGTGCAAGGAGCAAGATTTCAAATGAGAGACATTCAGTTTCATTTGAGGGCCTTTTGGTCCCAAAGGAGGGACCCCCTTACCAAACTGGTTCCAGTGACCCGAACCCTGATCCTAGCTCTTCAGTGGTGGCAAGATCAGAGCAATTTAAGACTGGGGGTCCCTTCATTCCTATCTCCCTCCCTCACCCTCACTACAGATGCCTCCCTCCTGGGGTGGGGAGCACACCTGGGCGACCTTTCCACACAGGGACTGTGGTCCCCCCAGGAATCTCTGCTCCACATCAACTTGCTGGAACTCAGAGCTGTCTTTTTAGCTCTTCAAGTTTTTTCTGCATCTGTCCAGAACAAAGTAGTCCAGGTCAGAACAGACAATACCACAACAATGTGGTACATCAACAAGCAAGGGGGCACTCGGTCGTCGGTCTTGTGCACCGAGGCAATGAAGTTGTGGTCTCTGGCTACTCCCTGAACACTTCTCTAATAGCAGTTCATCTGCCAGGGAAGGACAATGTCCTAGCGGATGCCCTCAACAGGATTTCTCAGGGCCATCACGAATGGTCCCTGAATCCTCGAGTGCTGGGGACAGTTTTTGCCAGATGGGGCACCCCTCAGATAGACCTCTTTGCAGCCCCAGACAACCACCAACTTCCACTGTTCTGTTGCAGGCCCCCAGTGATGGGCTCAGTCCCCCTGGATGCCCTTCTTTTGGATTGGGAAGGGAAGTTTCTGTATGCTTTCCCCCATCCCTCTTCTTTTCAAGGTGTTAGTAAAAATCAGATCCCAGCATTGCAAGGTGATTCTGATTGCACCAGACTGGGCCAGGCAACCTTGGTACCCACTCCTGCTATCACTAACAGTCCACCTTCCCCTGTGCCTTCCCAGGATTCACAATCTGCTGACCTGTGCCCAGGGGAGAGTATGGTATCCGAACCTCAACCCTCAACCTCAAAGCCTGGCTCTTGAGGAGTTAGAATTTGCTGATTTACACCTTTCTCAAGGTGTCCTTGATATTTTAAAGGCCTCTAGGAAGCCTTCCACTAGAACCACTTATAATTCCAAGTGAAAAGGTTTTCCATCTGGTGTTCTGGGAAGCATATTGCCCCAGAATCTGCTGATTTACCCATTTTGTTGGACTACATGGTCCATCTTAATTCTCTGGGCCTCAGACCAGCTACCTTAAGAGTTCATTTGGCAGCTGTCTCTGCTTTTATTTCAGCAGGAAAGCCTTCCTCCCTTTCCTCTCACCCTGTGTTTTCCAAGTTTTTGGGGGTTACTCCATACCAACCCTCCTTTTCGGGACCCAGCCCCTGCCTGGGACCTCAATGTTTGCATTGCTCAGTTAATGCAACCCCCTTTTGAACCTCTGTCTTCGGCAGACCTTAAGTTCTTAACGTGGAAAACTGTGTTTCTAGTGGCCATCACTTCTGCTAGATGCATAAGTGAGTTACAAGCCCTTTCAGTAGAAAATGATTTTATTTCTTTTCACAGGGATAAGGTAGTCCTCAGGACTAACAGAAAGTTTTTGCCTAAAGTGGTTTCGGATTTCCATCTTAACCAATCCATCTCCCTTCCAGTATTTTTCACTGAGCATTCTTCCTCTGGTGAAAGGAGATTACACAGTTTGGATGTTAAGAGGGCATTGAGTTACTATTTGGAACGCACCAAGGGTCACAGGTTCGAATCCCACCAACTCTTTCTCACCTATGGTGAGGTTGGCAAAGGAAAACCTGCCACTAAGAGGACAGTTGCCAGGTGGATTGTCTCTTGTATCCAATTTTGCTACCAAAAACTGGGTAGAGAACCCCCCTCAGGTTTGAGGGCCCATTCTACCAGAGGTACAGCTGCATCTCTAGCGGCTGCTAGAGATATTCCTATTTTGGAAATCTGTCAAGCTGCAACCTGGAAAACAGTTCACACTTTCACCAAGCATTACTCCCTGGATGTCCAGGCCAGGAGAGATGCTCGGTTTGGCACAGCCGTGCTTCAGAGCCTATTCCCTAAGTAGGTTCTGTCCCTCCTCCATGGAGGTACTACTGTGTAGTCTGCTATTGTCATAATATAGCAAGACTTCATGTTGTTTGAAGAAAAAATTACTCACCTTAGTAATGTTGTTTCTTCTAATGGAGTCTTGCTATATTATGACCACCCCAACCTGCCCTCTCAGAACTTCTGATTGGGTAGGTGTGGGCAAGATAGTGCAAGCACTGTGTCATGCCATTATAGGTGTTTCCCCTTTTTCTTTTAGGATTTGGGAAATTAGGTTTTATTGTTATTGGTTTGTGTGTTCTGGCCCCTCCTGGACTTGAGTCTTTTGGGAAGGGGTCTAGTAGTGCTTGTCAGGGTGATTTTGGTTGTTGTTGTTGTTATTGTTGTAGTTGTTGTTGTTACTAATAGGTAGCCATTGGGCTAGTGTAGGTTACTTTTTCCACACAGACTCTTAGTGAGTGTTTGGCTCCGTAAAGATCTGACAGTTTCTATTTGAAACTAGCCAGATAGAGCTTCTAAGAGGAGCGCTCGCACTCAGAACTCCATCCTGTATGGAGTTAACTCTTTCCTCTCCGGGGCAGTTCAAGTGCTGTGGCTAACTGCTATTGTCATAATATAGCAAGACTCCATTAGAAGAAACAACATTACTAAGGTGAGTAATTTTTTCTTATGTATAAAACATAGGGGCGGCATGTAAATAAGTTGTTGGGCATGTATTGTACAGCTTACATGCCCGAGTGGGCAGGTACTTTTTTTCATGAATTCCATACTCTGGTTGTACCAAAGGGCTGGTAGTTGTGAAACAACTAAGTTCCGGCATCGAGTTACTACAGGATATACTGCTGATAGTTTGCCTTTTTTTGTGAAAGAAGTAAGCATTAAGCCACGACGGAGGTGGGCTCCAATGCTGGATTGATGCATGGGGGCGGTGGGTGCCCGAGGCCCAGGCCGAGGCTACCACCGCCCCCCTGCATCAATCGCATTAGAGACCACCGACGGAGTGGCTTAATGCCCCTGTAACATAGTGGCGGGTCGGTGGAGGCATCTGGAGGGTCCCAGTGTGCAGAGACGAACAGTGGCATGGAGGGGTTGCGCCACCTGTCACCCTGTGCTGTGTTTCACAGTGCGTGCACACGCCTGGATAGGTACCGGGACGGTCCTTACCTGCTGTCCCTGGAGTCGCGCAGATGTCTGCAGCCAACTTCTCTGTCGCACTCCTGTGCGACTCGCTGCGGCTGTTGCCGTGATGAGCGCCCTGGGAGGTCTCCGGTGAGGACTGTGAGCGCCGGACTCTCGCGCTGTGCATGCTGGGGGGGCTTCCCTTCCTCTTCCCTCCCGCACACTGCTCCGGCGGTGCCCTGCTCCAGGTCGGCTCTCGCTGCTGCTCCTGGGTCTGGTTGGCTGCCTGTCACGCATGTCCGTCCCTGAGTACTGCTCCCCGTGCCCGTTTCCGCCGGCGGATGACTGGCGGTGTTGGCGCTTCTCTCTCTGCTGAGCTTGGTCTCAGTGCTGCTAGGCAGGGGGTCTGGACGGTGACGGTACTGCCGAAGCGGGCACGGCATATACGCTGGGTTAATGCCCGCTTCGGCTGCCGTCTCGTGACCCTCCTTCGCCTATCGCAGCGCGAGATCACAGGCACACTATTGATGCGATGTTACAAGCTGTAAATAAATTAGCTGTACTGCTTTGACCATGATTTCAAGTTGTGAACAATGAAATTTATTTTATACTTGCTATAAGTGAGTGTAGCAGTCTCAGTGATGCACACAACCCAAGTCTAGAGATTTCGGAGACATGAACCTTCTCCCAACTCCCCTGAGCCATCTCCCACTAGCAGGATATACCCTGAGGAGGCTATGTTTCTCAAAAATGATTTTGTTTTCTGTAATTTGCATAAAAGTGCATGAGAATTATACTTAGTCTACCAGTGATCTATACCTGATTAATTAATGCATTTAGTTTTTGTTGACCAGGAAAGGAGAGTTAGACGATACTGCCCATTCTCTCTCCTTATGCTGGTCTTCGGACTTCATTACTACTGGGAGGCACCTCCTCTTGCCACGTGGCAGGCAGGAACACACAAAGCTCTGCAGCCTGGTTATCCTCCCCTCCACTTCCTGTGACCACCAGTTTACTTCAAACAACATGAAGTCTTGCTGTATTCTGACTATATGCAGTTAGCCCCAGCCCCAGCACTTGAACTGCCCCGGAGAGAAAAGGGTAAACTCTATGCAAAGACATAGAACGTTGAGCTCGAGCTCGGTTTTCAAACTTCTGTCTGTGGTACTCTGAAGTGTAACCATCAGATTTCTTACTCCACCTAACTGTAAAGTCGCTCCGGAGATCCCTCCTGCACTTCGGTTTGGTAAAAGTTCGAATCGGATGGTTCTTTCAGCGCACTTCGTTAGAAAATCGGTGTTCTTGCCTCTGTCTCAGTACCAGTAAGTGGTAGTTGTAGGTAGTGATAGTTTTCTTAAGAAATTGTTTTATTTTTCGGTTCTTTGCCGGTCGGTCCTGTTTGGAACCGAAACCTATTCTGTTTATATATTTTATTGTTTGACTGTGTGGTTTTTCCAGTACTTATCAGTTCCTAAAAAAAATCCGGTTTTAGGATTTTTTTAAACAACCCGTGACATGGTTGGAACCGATAAGTTTGCAGTCGCCTGGCTTAATTGCTGTTTGGGGTGACTTTATATTGGAAGGCATGTCTGAGAAACCCAAAAAGAAAACCGGACCCACTGGTTTTCAGTACTGTATCGAGTGTAAGGAGGCCTTTGCTAAGGCTGACCCTCACCTCGTATGTGTGTATTGTCTGGGGTTTGACCACCTCAAGGAAGACTGCCAGATATGTAAGCACTTTCCCAAAGCCACTCTGGAAAAACATTTGAGTAGGCTAAGGGAGAGGGAGGCCGAGAAGTCCGCTGACCCAGATGGCCAGCCCGGTTCGGTTGCGGCCGAACCTGAGGAGGTGCCCACTGACCTGTGCGATACCTCTTTGGACAAACGGAGAGACGATTCTGAGGAATCGGTTCCGAGAAAAAGAAAAAGGAAATCATCCGGTTTGGATCCGGCTTTCTATGGTCCGACCGCTGTTGAAATAGCGAAAGTTTCTATTTCAGTTGTTAAATTGCTTTGCCTGGTTCCAACCGAACCGGTCTCAGTTCAGAGCCGATCGGTTCGGTTGGAGGTACCTGCTTCAGAATTGGATCCTGAGGCACACTATGAGGGTGTTTGGGAGGAGGATGAAGATTATGAAGAGGAACAATGTGAAGGCCTAGATGAGCCAGTAAAGCCTGACATCTCCCCAGACAGGCCTTCTCAGGCTTCTCCTCCCAGGCTTTCTGAGTCCCCTTCTCATTTCTTGTTTTACAAGAAAGTGGCTGAGACTCTTCAGCTTCCTATGGAAGAGGCTGCACAGGATCAGGCAGAACCTGACTATCTGGAAATGATGGATGTCTCAGAGTCAAAGAGGGTGTCTATTCCTTTACACAAATCTTTGGGGAAGCAGACACAAAAAATTGTACAATTTCCTACATCCATTCCTCCTGTGGAAAAAAGAATGGACAGGAGGTATGCTTTGTCAGGTCCTAGGACGGAATTCCTTTCATCTCATAGCAACCATGTTGGGCTAGCACAAGCTGCAGCCTGTGACAAGGCTAATATTCCTTTGGCATCTCATCCCCCAGATAAGGATTCCGGGAAAGTGGATGTCATGGCAAAAAAGCAGTACTTGGCATCCTCTTTGGGACTCAGGCAATCTGATTACATGGCATACACTGCCAGGTACCAGAAATCTGTGTGGGATACAGTTCTGGAACTGGCTAAGGATGCCCCTCCCCAGCTGGCCAAGAAGCTGGAGCAGGTGGCTGCAAATGGTATAGAGGCATCTAAGGTGCAGTTCCACGCAGCTGTTTATTCCGATGATGTTCATTCCAGGGTCATGGTTATATCTATCTCCATGAGGAGATTTGCTTGGCTTAGGTGTACCAACCTCTCTCAGGATACCCAGGCTAAGGCCATGGACTTTCCTGTCACTGGTAATTCTCTGTTTGGGGAGCAAACAGAGAACTACATGAAGAAAATGGATGAGTACAGGACCACCTATAGGAGTGCTGCAGCCAAAGAGAAGCAGACCGCTCCTCAGAGGCAGCAGTTTAGGGGCAGTGGCAGGCCTTTTCACAGGCCTTTTTACCAAGCTCAGACCTCCTCCTCTTCTTTCCAGCAGAGGGGGTTCTTTGGGGGAAGAGGTAGACGTGGGGTAACCAGGACCCCATCGGCTACTCAGTCCAAGCCCCGTGCCAAGCAGACACCCTGAGGTGTCAGTCAGGGTTGCCTCCCTAATCCTGGTAGGGGGCAGGCTGGCTTACTACTCCCAGGCCTGGGGCTCTATTACTTCAGACAAATGGGTCCTGGAAGTAGTGAGCCAGGGACTTGCTCTCAGTTTCAAAAGGTTCCCAAAAATGAGAGCAAAGTCTTTCAGTCCTCCCTCTCCCTTGGAGACAAAGGCCCTAGAGGCAGAAGTCTCCTCTCTTCTGCTTCTGCAAGCAGTAGAGAAGGTACCTCTTTGTCACAGGGGAAAAGGACTGTATTTAGGATACTTCCTTACCCCCAAAAAGAGAGGGGAGTGGCAACCCATATTGGATTTAAGGTACCTGAACAAACATTTGACAAAACCAAAGTTCAAAATGGTGACTCTGGGAGTAATTCTTCTTCTCTGAGACCAGGAGACTGGCTAGCCTCCCTGGATCTCAAGGATGCCTACTTTCACATACTTATCAGACATTCCCACAGAAAGTACCTCAGGTTCGAGTTGCCCTCAGGCCATGACCAATTCAGGGCCATGCCCTTCGGCCTAGCATCTGCTCCAAGGGAGTTCACCAAGTGTCTTACAGTGGTGGTGGCATTCCTCAGGAGGCAGGGCATCCTTCTGTTCCCATATCTGGACGACTGGCTTCTAGTGGGCCAGTCCTCAGACCAAGTCAAGTCAGCTTTGGAGGTCACGGAAAGGCTTCTAGAATTCTTGGGCTTCATTCTGAATTTAGAGAAGTCTGTTCTAGAGCCAGCCCCGCTTCTCACCTTCATAGAAGTGGAAATAGATACAGTTCAAGCAAGAGCATTTCTTTCTCTCTCAAGGGTTCAGTCTCTGGTCACTCTGGCCTCCTCTTTTCGTCCTCTGGTGCCTCGTCCAGCCAGACACTTTCTGCAGCTGCTGGGACACATGGCAGCTTCCACAGCAGTAGTTCAGGGAGCAAGATTTCAAATGAGGGATATTCAGTTTCATCTCAGATCTTTCTGGCCTCAGAAAAAGGACCCTCTCTCCAAATTGGTTCCAGTCTCCAAAACCCTGGTCCAGGCCCTTCAGTGGTGGTTGGACGAGGACAATCTTTGACAAGGGGTCCCCTTCATAAGTCAGGTCCCTTCTGTGATTCTCACTACAGACTCCTCTCTCTTGGGGTGTGGGGCCCACCTAGATCATCTCGCAGCTCAGGGAACTTGGTCACACCGGGAATCCCTTCTGCATATAAATCTTCTTGAATTAAGAGCTGTCTTTCTGGCACTTCAGACATTCTCAACAGTTGTCCAAGGGAAAGTGATGCAGATCAGAACAGACAATACCTCAACCATGTGGTACATCAACAAACAGGGAGGCACTCGGTCCTCGGCCTTGTGCACAGAGGCCATGACAGTTTGGTCTCTAGGTTATTCCCTGCAGGCTTCCTTGATGGCTGTGCACCTCCCAGGAAAGGACAACATTCTAGCAGATGCTCTCAGCAGGATTTCTCAGGGTCACCACGAATGGACCCTGAATCCTGTTATTCTTAAGGACATTTTCAGGAGTTGGGACACCCCAGAGATAGATCTCTTTGCAGCCCCAGACAATCATCAACTCCCTCTGTATTGCTGAAAACCGCCTCTTCGGGGTTCTGTTCCCCAGGATGCTCTTCTACTAGATTGGACAAACAAGTTTCTGTATGCATTTCCTCCGTTTCCTCTGATATTCAGGGCCCTATTAAAAATCAGGTCCCGGCCTTGCAAGGTGATTCTGGTGGCTCCAGACTGGGCCAGACAGCCTTGGTATCCTCTTCTGTTGTCACGGTCAGTAACACTGCCCTTGTGTCTTCCCAGGCAGTACAATCTCCTCACCTCCTCTCAAGGGAGGATTCTGTACCCCAGCTTTCAGACTCTCATGCTCAAAGCCTGGCTCTTGAAGAGCTAGAATATGCAAGTTTGCATCTGTCCCAATCAGTCTTGGATATTTTAAAAGTTAGCAGGAAGCCTGCCACTAGGAAGACATACAACTCCAAATGAAGGAGGTTTGGTTCGGGTGTTCCAGTAGGCATATTAAGCCAGAGCTGGCTGACATTGCCACTGTTTTGGACTATTTGGTACATCTTAACAGTTTAGGCTTCCGGCCTACTACTCTTAAAGTACACTTGGCAGCTGTGTCTGCTTTTCTTTCGGCTGGTAAGGCCTCTTCCCTAACTTCTCATCCAGTTTTCAAGAAGTTCTTCAAAGGCTTGGCCCATATCAATCCTCCCTTCCAGCAGCCTACTCCTTCTTGGGATCTGAACATCTGTATTGCACTGCTTATGCAGCCCCCTTTTGAACCTTTATCTTCAGCTGAGCTGAACTATTTGACTTGGAAAACTATTTCTGGTAGCCATTACCTCAGCTAGGAGGATCAGTGAACTGCTGGCCTTATCTGTGGAACCTGATTTCATTTTCTTTCATAGGGATAAGGTGGTCCTTTGTACCAATAGAAAGTTCCTTCCCAAGGTGGTGTCAGACTTTCATCTGAACCAGTGTATGTCCCTGCCTGTCTTTTTCACTGATCATTCTTTCTTTGGAGAGAGGAGGCTACACAGTCTAGAAGTGAAAAGGGCTCTCAGTTACTATATTGAGCATACTAAAGCCCATAGGAAGGATTGTTCTCAACTATTTCTCACTTATGGTGAGGTGGGAAAATGCAAGCCTGCTACCAAGAGGTCTGTTTCCAGGTGGATTGTCTCTTGCATTCATTTCTGCTATTCTAAACTTGGGAAGGAGCCTCCCTCAGGCCTGAGGGCTCACTCTAACAGAGGTACAGCTGCCTGATCAGTGGAGATATGTAAAGCAGCTACCTGGAAATATTTTCACACCTTCACCAAGCATTATTCTTTGGACATTCTGTCATGAAGTGATGCTAGGTTTGGCACGGCTGTGCTACAGAACTTGTTCCCAAGATAGGTTCTGTAACTCCCTCCTCCAAGGGGGTACTGCTTGGTAGTCTGCATATAGTCAGAATACAGCAAGACTTCATGTTGTTTGAAGAAAAAATTACTCACCATAGTAATGTTGTTTTTTCTAATGGAGTCTTGCTGTATTCTGACCTCCCTTCCTGCCTCCCCTCCTGGAACCTAGTAGTTTTGGGATGTGGTGGGGCAGGCACAGTGCTGCACCCCAGAGGTGTACTGGGCATGCCTCCATCTCTTAGGGAGTTTCTTTTGGTTTATCATTAAGCATTTTGGTAAGCCACTACCTGTTGTGTTCTTTTTGGGTGTGCTCGACTTGAGTCTTCTGACCCTAAAGCTTTGTTTTGCCATTTGGCACAACATTTTGGAAACAATTTCTTCCTTTGAGTTAGTTAGTTTAGTGCTCGTAAGAATCAGATGGTTACACTTCAGAGTACCACAGACAGAGGTTTGAAAGCCAAGCTCAAGCTCAAAGTTCTATGCCTTTACATAGAGTTAACCCTTTACTCTCCGGGGCAGTTCAAGTGCTGGGGCTAACTTCGTATAGTCAGAATACAGCAAGACTCCATTAGAAGACACAACATTACTATGGTGAGTAATTTCTTCTTCCTGCCTTCCAAGGGGCAGGTGCTCTGCAGCAGAGCTCTGTCACTGTGGTGACAGGGCTGAAGCCTTCAGGACTGTAAGTTTGGACTTTATTTCTTTATGGATATCCACAGAAAGCAGGGATGTGAGGATCAAAATTCATAGCTCCCTCAGCTCTTAGGGGTTCCAGTCTTCGCCGTGCATGCTGGACAGACTAGCCCCTCTCAGTTTTTTCTACCACGCTGTACCAGTCTCAGCCATGCTTGCTAGACAGACTGGCCCCTCTCAGTTTTTCTCTTAGTGACGCTGCCCCCCCACAATGTGCAAGTTTATTTTCCTCAGATCAGAGGGGGAATTTTATGTGGTCAGAACAGGGGACTTCCAGGCAGCAGAAGAGCTGCTCCTCCAGAGATGCCGCCTGCGCTGAGCGACAGCAACTGCCGCCAACCACTTCAGCACCAGGTCGGCAACGGCGCTCCTCGTCGAGCACCTTGCCGATCAGCTCGTTAACGAGTGGAGAACTTGCTGCAGTGGAGTGCAGGCTGTGATTACACCAGGGCTCTGAAGAACTTCCACAGGGCATTTTTCTGTCGAGCACTTCAGGGGATAAGCTTGTCAACAGAGACCTCAGGCAACACATCCAGCTTCACGGTAGCGCTCCAGGGCCGTCAACAGGCTCCTCGAGTTTTGCTCGTCGATGGAGGCCTCATTGATCTTGCGGCATGACTAGGAGGTCGCTCAGGTGCGCAGTTTGTCGATGAGCACTTCGGGGGTCACATTGCTTGTCAATGGAGGCCACTACCACTACTGGGGGCGAATGGGGGAGGCTTTCTATAGTGAATTTAAGGAAGGCACTCCATGCATTTTCAGCAGCGACGGCTGTGGGATAGAGCCTCGGGGGAACCCCCAATCCGAAGGAACCAGTCATTACAGGAACTTCCATTACAGGCAGTATAGCATAGTGGCTAAAGGTACTGAACTACAAGCCAGAAGACCTGGTGACCTAAAGACCTGGGTTTGAATCTCATCAACCCCCACTTCTCTATGTAGTGATTAAAGGCACAGAATTGCAACCAGGAGTCCTGGTGACCTAAAGTCCTGGGTTTGAATCTCATCAATCCCCACTTCTACAGGGATTTGGAAGCTGTACTACAGGTGCAGATAAGTGATCGGTATTTCGATACGGGCCTTATTGCCCAGCAAGTGGATTATCAGACTAGGATAGTGGTGCCCAGCTGTTCTTGCCAGCAGCAGGGGATGATATACCCATCAGTATATCTTCGGATAAGCCTGTCAAATGCCCCAGGGACAGAAGATGCTACATGCACAGATCCCCCATGGTTGGCCTCCTTGGTGGCTATCTTTGCTTATAATGTAAGAAAACACGGCCACAAGGCCATAGGTTCTAACAGAGGCCACCATCTCAGTGAGCAGCTCCCGACTGTGGAGTCGGAGGAGGTCACAGCCTCCAGGAGGGGCCAACCTCATCTCAGGGCCTTCGCGTTGAACCCTTCATACCTCCACAACCCCCAGAGTTGGGGGGGGGGGGGGGCGGCCCACGAAAGCATGACGAGGAGGAGCAGCATTCACTACAAATTCAACAAGAAACATTCAGAAATGGGGCTAGGTTGCCCCGGAATCGACCCTCTGGTTTCGAATCCCATCAGGCAGACGGTGATTCCAGCAGAGGGAGAAGCCCAATGCACAGTAAGGTGGAGTCATCTCTCAAAATGGAGGCATCTCTAAAAAAGGCCTTCCAGGTGCCCGCAAACTCACAGCAGCTGCGGCCAATCCTTTCTCATCTAGAACAGCTCTGTGCAGCTACAGCCACCTTCTTCTTATCGGGAATGCTCTACCATGGATCACGGACCTAGCCTCCCAACTGGGGTAAGTTCCAGTGAAAAACAAGTCTGTCTTACAATAATTCCAGCTCATGCGTCTAGCCGCTGCTTACTCTGCTGTCATGTTAGAGTGAAGCAGTCAGCTGTACAGCTAAAACCATGTGTTACTGATGTTTTACCAAACCAGATCCCGGCGCAGCTGCGGACTTTGGCCTTGGCAACCAGTACGATTGAAACCTACTGTGCATATCCGCCCTCAAGAGGCATCACAGAATTCATGGAAACGGCAAAAGTACACATGCCACTTCATGGGGCAGAAACAAATCTTGGTCACCAGGCTCCAGACAGAATTTTCTTGTCCAAGTGTACAGCGCAGGGCAGAATGAGTCTTTTACAGGAAAATGCACATGGTTCTCCTCCCCTAACCAGTGTAACTTCAGGGGAGGATGAGGTGGCACCTCAGACACGGGGCAGCAACAAAAAAAGTCACGACGATGCCCCTGGCCCATCCTCGAGAAGGGGGCAGACCTTAAAAAAAAATTCCTCGAGGAACAGGTCCGTACCAAGAAACACAAATGGGTTCTGGACATAGTACATAATGGGCACCCACCAAATTCAACTCAAAGCCACTGTTGCCCCACGTGGTTTCCTCGCCAATTTCGAGCAGAAGATTGGCAGTGTTCCAAGTAATTACAGATTTGACAGACTTCAAGTAATCTGTAATCCTCTTTCAGCAGGGGCTAGTGGGCAGCTGCCCCCGTCCACAGTCCAGAGCAGTGGCATTTACTCACTTTTCTTCATAATCCCCAAATGCATGGGAGGATCACGACCAGTTTTGGACTTGAAATTTTGGCACCACTGTGTGCGCAACAGCTCCATCAAGATGGAAACACTCTCATCCATCATAAGGGAACTCCATCAGGGGGATTCTTCTGGCATCAGTAGCTTTACAAGACCCCTATTTGCATTTACCCATCTTGAGAGTCCCCAATATCTCAGATTCAGGGTGGGAGAACATCACTTTTAAATTCACAGTGCTTCCCTTCGAGCTTTCCTCGGCCCCGAGAGTTTTTCCCAAGGTTGTAGGGGAAGTATGTGCTGCTAGCGACGTTAACTGCTCGCCTCACACAACCAGGATACAGCTTTTCTCCTACCTGGTCGACACCCTCATCAAGGCCCCTCAGTTCAATCAGACATTACCAGCGGGGGCGGAGGTCGTGCAGTACCTCTCAAGGAATGGATTTGTCATGAACCGGCAGTAGGGCTCTCTAATCCCTACCGTACCCTATCTGGGAGCAGGCTTTGAAACACAAGTCAGCAGGTGCTTTGCACAGAAGTGAAATTCACGGACCTCCGGAGCCTCTTCAGCGTTTTCAGTCAGCTCACCGCCTGACTGCTCACTATTCCATGAAGCTCAGAGGGGACATGCTGTCCTTCGTAGACATAGTCCCCTGGGCACTGCTTCACAGGCAGCCCACCCAGGCATACCTTCTCAAACGGTGATCTCATTCCAGAGACAGCAAGGAGCAACAGACACCAACTCTTCGCCAGGTGGGAGCCTGTCTTTATTGGTAGGCTCGGAGAACCAATACTATGAGAGGTCGCGACTTGGGGCATCTGCAAGTGGTCTCTGACAGAGTCCAGATCCAGCATAATGAACAATCGAGCAACAATGACCTATATTAAATCACCAGGGAGGAACAAGGAGCTCACGGATGCACAAGGAATCCCTTCTGCTCTTTCAGTAGGCCATGCGGCACCTGGCAAGCCTGATGGCGGTAGACATTCCAGCTCAGGAAAACATCTCGGCAGCCTGGCTAGGTCACAAGGACTTCCTACCAGGGGAATGGGAGCTGAGGGACTACGCCTTCAACAGCATCTCTGCATGGGGGGGGGAGTTACCCACAGGTAGATTTTTTCACCTGTTGACAAAACTCCTTTATGCTTTTTCCCAATACTGATACTCTCCAGGGTCCCGTGCAGGGTAACTGTGGATCAGGTAGAACTGTTCTGGCCTGCCCACACTGGGCCCGACATCCAGGGTCACATGTCTGATTCACATTCCAAGACAACCTCCGATAAGGTCTGAATCAGCCCGGACCTTCTACGCAAGGCCCTGGGCTATATTCCAGTCCACACAGGCTATCTCTTTCGGCATGGAGGTTGAGCAGGTGACTCTCAAGGAGTTAGGATTTATACATCCTGTCAGGGAATGATGATTAATCCTTGTCTAAGGTCTAATATGGAGTAGGGCATGAATCTCCTTTCTGACTTCGATTGCAACAAATGTCGGCCAGGCAGTATCCCTACACATCGCTCTTCAGTTCCTCCAAGAAGGATTCGAGAAGGGACTACAACCGGCCACCTCGTGGGTTCAGATTCCGCATTGGGAGCACTCTTGTTGAGAGATTCAGGAGAGTCCTTGGAGTCTCATCCCCACATGAGATGATTCCAGAGGGTGGCAACTCTAAAATGCCCATACAACCAAGCCAGAGAATCAACTTGGTCAAAGAGGCATCCCTCATACACCTGATGACGAAAGTCGCATTTTTCATAGTCGCCTCTTCAACCAGTCGCATCAGTGAGCTAGCAGATGTCTCTCATACTAATCCTTATATTGTAGCTCATCAGGACTCGGTGGTCCTCTGATTAGATCCAGATTTCGTCTACTGAAACTGTCTGCTTTTGTCTCTGCAACCAGGGGATGAACTTTCCTTCCTGCTGTCCTTCTCCCAAAAATGACAAGGAGAAAGAATTTCACGCTTTGGATCCTATAGGTCTGGAGAAACACTGCAGTAAAAGTGTTGAGCCAATACGTAAAACTCCTAGCTTATTCGTCCTCTCCAAGAACCAAAACTTTCAAAAAGGCTCTAAGGCTCTATTACAAGATGGATTTTTTCATCCATGACCACTATCTACCAGCAAGCGGGGATGCCTTTACTGGGCCCAATTTCGTCCCTTTAGTGAACCCTCTCCAGCGGGCTTATACAGGGTGGCTGTTTGGTCACCTGTTCATCCTGTCTCCAAATTCTACCAGCTGGATTGACCGCCTCGCCTGAGGCATCTTGGTTCTCCAGACGGTGGTGGTCTCTTAAAGGGGCATTTACATTCTTCCCACCTGAGAAGCCAGGGGATGCACTGCTTTAGTAGATCCCAGTAGTAATGAAGCCCGGAGACTAGCGTAAGGAGAGAGAAAACAACATTTAAAAACTTGTAAATTTTCTTTCTCCGACTGCTGGTCTCCAGGCTTCTTCTCCCCCAGAATGTAACAAGCTGGCGGTCAGCTGACGGAATGCTCAACATAATGTTGTCTCTTTTTGTTTCTAAGTTTTTTATAGCACTACCAGGTTGGAATTGCTTTAGGAAAAACTGGTGGTCACAGGAGGTGGAGGAGAGGGTATCCAGGCTACAGAGCTTTGTGTGTTCTTTTGTGTTTTTTCAGACTCGGCACAGTGTGGGGTGGGGCGGATACAGATGCAAACCAGCTCCAGACTAAGATGTTGGTGACATATTAATGAATGGGAGAAATTTGGCAAGGATACAGGGGAAATTCTCCTCTTCTTGAGAAGTCTTGTGGGATCTTAAACATCCACCTGAACAACTACTAGAACAGGCAGACGGGACCTCGGTTTAATGTCTCATCCAAAGAACAGCACACCCTAACAATACAGTATCCCCTTAGTGCTGCACTCAGTTGTCAGCCTTTATGATATGAGCCCAATCCTGGTGTGGGACTAGGAAACCACAGCCTGTAGCCCAGAGGCGGATGCACTGTCAGGAGAGTGGGCTCTTGGAGGGAGTCAAAGCCAGTAGTAGTGTTTTTACTGTTGTATTGATGGCCATGCTTTGGCTCATCCTCCTGGTATGACATCACCAGCGGTGTCCTGGCACAGCATTTCATCAGGCAGGTACCATGACATACTCCATCTTAAGGTTATAAGTATAGTAGAAGCCACTTAATCATGTCACAATTAATGGGAAGGCTACTTTACTGGGAAGTCACACTGGGTAGCATTCAGAAGGTATAAGGAGATGCAGAGGGAGGAAGACAGGGAGGTGTATCAGGGGAAACAGAGGGAAGCAGGGAAAGCAGTAAGGAGTGCAAAGGTGCAAACTGAAGAGAGAATAGCCCAGGTGGTAATGAAAGGGGACATTTTTTAGGTATGTAAGTGAAAAGAGGAAGACCAGGGTGGGATTGCTAGGTTATAAAGGGGAAGGGGGGGCCTATGCAGAGGGGGACCAGGAAAAGGCTGACATCCTGAACAAATACTTTTGTTCAGTGTTCACAGAGGAAGCAGAAGGAGAGGGGCCACAGAAGCTTTGGATGGAAGGAGGTGGACACTAGTCCTTTTTTGGAGGAGAGAGTCCTAAAGGGACTTGCTAATCTGAAGGTAGAAAAAGCAATGGCGCCAGACGGGGTGCATCCGAGGGTATTGAGGGGGGCTCAGGGAGGTAAGGTTGGGCCGCTGATAGTCCTGTTTAATGGCTCACTAGAAACAGGAGTGGTTCCAGAGGACTGGAGGAGAACAGATGGAGTTCCACTACACAAAAATAGTAGCAGGGAGGAGGCTGACAATTATTGGCCAGTCAGCCTGACATCAGTGGCGGGAAAGTTAATGGAATCACTGCTGAAGGAAAGGACTGTGGAATATCTTGAATTTAGTGAGTTACAAGACGTGAGGCAGCATGGATTCACAGGAGAAGGTCATGTCAAATGAATTTGATATATTTCTTTGACTGGGCAACAAAGGAATTCAGTCAGGATGGAGCAGTGGACGTGGCCAACCTAGATTTCAGTAAGGCTTTCAACACCATTCCACGTAGGAGACTAGTAAGCAAGCTGGGTAACTTAAGAGTGGGTCCAAAGGTGGTAAACTGGATAAGAAATTGATTAGGGGAGAGGTGAAAGCGAATGATGGTAAACGGAGTGAAATTCACTCCAAAGAAGGGAGGGTGACCAGTGGAGTACCTCAGGGATCAGTGCTGGGACCGGTCCTCTTTAATGTTTTTATAAGTGACATTGCAGAGGAGCTGGAAGGGAAGATCTGCCTCTTTGCAGAAGACGCCAAAATCTGCAGTAGGGTGTACTCGGGGAGCGGGGAGTAGAAAGAATGAGCAGAAACCTGAAAAACTCGAGGAGAGGTCTGGGTATGGCAGTTGGGTTTCAGTGTGAAAAAGTGCAAAATAATGCACTTAGGGTACAGAAACCTAAGGGCATAGTACAGGATGGGTGTAATAGTATTGATGACTACCAAGCTGGAAAGAGACCTGGGGTAATCAAATCTGATGACCTAAAGGTGGCCACTCAGTGCGGCAAGGCTGTCTGGAGGGATAGTGGGATGCTGGGGTGCATAGGGAGGGGTATCACCAGCAGAAAGAGGGAGGTGGTGTTGCCTCTGAAAGGACATAGAGTGGAGGCTGTCCAGAGGAGGGCAATTAAAATGGTTTCAGTTCTGCATCAAAAGCCCTACGAGCAGAGACTAAAGGACCTCAGTAACTTCATCCTGGAAGAGAGGAGGGTAAGGGGGGATATGATAAAGGCCTTTAAATACCTCACGGAGGTAAATAAGATACAGGAGGGAAGCATTTTTCAGACAAAAAGGTGCTCAGGAACAAGGGAACATGCTGTGAAGCTGGAGGGGGATTCAGGAGAGATGTGAGGAAGTACTTCTTCACAGAAAGAGTGGTGGATTCCTGGAACAGCCTTCCAGCAGAGGTGGTGGGTGCGAAAACAGTGGTGGGTTCAAGAATGCATGGGATAGACACAAGAGAATCATAGTTGGGGGGCTGTAGATCAAGTACAGTCTGCAGTAATAATGTAAGTAGGGAAAAATGGGCAGACCAGGTGGGCCAGGTGGTCTGAAGCTGAGAAGCGATCGGTTACCACGCAGGCCATGGTAACTACACTGACGAGAAAACGCGCAGCTTCAGGGCTGGCTTAAGGCCCTGGAAAATGAGATACGGGCCTGGAATGTTCGACTAGTGGGAGTGCCTGAGCATGTTGAGGGCTTGAACCTCCTGGGCTACTTGAAAGAGTGGATGCAGGCTTCAGTCCGCATGCCTGAAAATTTCAACTGGGAGACACTTTGGAGAGCCTATTGGGTGAACTCTACAACATGGCCTATGGACACAGATCAGCCCCATACAGTATTGCTTCGGACCTCTAGTATGGAAATCTGTGATCAACTTCTAACTGTGGCAAGGGCAGTGTATCCCCATAATATCAATGGCAAGCACATTAAACTGTTCCCTGGCCTCTCATTCCAAACTCGGGCTCGTCATAAACAGTTTGATGGAGCCAGACAAAGACTCAGAGCCCTGAGAGTGGTGCATTCTTTTCTCCTACCTGCCTGTCTTCTCATTATTTACGGGGGTAAGAATTGGCAGTTTACGGATCCTAAAGATGCTGGAAGATGGGTCGAGAGGATAGAAAGGATTTCGCTACCAAAGAAATTGTGGATGCAGAGGAGGAAGCTGACAGGGAAGACCGATGGGCTCTTTGTCTCTCATATTCTGGAACATTAGTATTGGACTGCACCCCAAATAGAGACACTGTAGAACACTGTTTGTTGTTCTGTTTATTGGGTTTCTGTTAAGTTGCTTTCCCTTCTTTATGGATAGAGATCATAAGTTCTATATTGGAAACATTTTCTTTCTATAATACGTGTTACTATCTTGGTCTCTCAATTGTTGGGGAAGGGGCAGAATATTTAGCTCTGTAGGGGTTGTTCACACTGTTCTAACATTATTTGGATGTTGCTCGTTTTATTAGTGGGTTTCAATTATGGGAGTTCGTTCTACTGAGGAGAGTAGTGTTGCTACAAGGAAAAGCATTTTTTTGGTTTTCATATTATTTGTAAAACTGGATAAATAGCAATCTATAGTGATTGTGTTTACTACTTCCCTAGATATTTTCCCTAAGCTCTGGATATCCCAATTACAAATGAGAGGGCTGGCATTTATGGACTCTTTGTTTTGGACTTTAAAGTATCTAGGATCCCCCTAATTCCTATTGTTACAGGTTACAGGGGGTGGATATGTGTATTAATGTAATGGGATGCAGATATATTTTTCATAATACCTTGTATGAGGAATTGAATGTATTGTTATTTTATTACATAAAGCAATAAACATAAAGTTAAAAAAATATTCTATTCTCTCTCTCTCTCTCTCTCTCTCCCCTAAGCTGGTCACTGGGCTTCCGTACTCATGGGCTATATCTCCTGATGCAGATAGGAAGGCAGGAATTTGATCCCTGCCGCAGAGGATATCCAGCCCTCCCATTTCCTGTTTCCTCACTTTACTTCCTGCCTTCAGATGAGCAGGTAGTCTGCAAGCAGAGCTCTGTCACCACGTGGCAGAGCCAAAGACCCCAGACTGTAAGTCAAACAGTTTCTTTTACTGGGGATTTATGAGGAATTTGTAGCTATATTGAAATGCTCCTGTGTGGATTCCAGTCTCAGCCTTGCAAGCTGCACAGACTTGCCCACTTCACCATGGTGATTGTTTCCTGTGATTTTGGACCTGAGAAGAAGCATTCCAGGAAATCTTTCACTAGTGCTATTTTTCGGTGTTTGAGGGCATAAAAACAGCACCGAAGTGCTTCTTGAGGCTCTGTCCCCTCGCCAACAGCAGCTCCGTACATTTTCCATCGATGGCTGGCATTTTGATCATCTCAACCACTTGTCGACGGTGGGTCTGCAGCACTAGTTTAGCGGGTCGTCGATGTTCAGGGAACTCTCGTCAACAAGCGCTGCTCTGTGCATTTTCCATCAACAGCTGGCACTCTGATCGCCTCAGCTGCTCGTCGACGGTGGGCCTGCAGCACTAGTTTAGCAACTTGTCAACGTTCAAGGATCTCTTGTCAATGAGTGCTGCAGTGCATGAGAAACGCTATTCCACAGCAATGGAGCTTCTATAGCATTGTGCAGGTTCCCCCCAAACCAGCAATAAGGATGCAGGGGATTCCTGGATAAACCAAGCATTTAAATCAATGTACTGACTACAGAAAGGAGCTTTTTTTTTTTTTTTTTGACCCTTAAAGGGCCAGCACAATTCATCAGAACAGTGGGACAATCCAGCTTCATTAGCATTGCAGGATACCTCTGCGGGGAGGTGGGGGGGTATGCTGAATCAAAGGAGAATAGGGCCATTTGGTGTCATGCCCTCAGACAAACCTTCCAGTGGCAGAAAATGCCAGCACTGCAAGTCCCCGCTACTAATCTCCTTCGCTGGGTCGCTTTGCATAAAACGTGAGAAGGCAGCATCTGGGAATGGGGAGGATGCAAGGGAGGCAACCTCTTCCTTGACTCAGAATGATAACCAACAGACAGGTCTGAGAGAGCTGCAGCCACCAGGGAGTCCCAGTAGCTCCCTCTCTGGCCCCAGACCTCATAGACAGGCTAAATAGGGCCTTTGCTCTGGACCCGGCATGCTTCAGCTAGCAATCTCTGGGGTCACCAGATGTGAGCCCTCACAAAAAGGCAAAAAAAAAAAGAAGACCCCGTCCCCATCTTCATCCAAAGAGGGGCAGTTGTCCCCACATCACTACAATAGAAAGAAAAAATCACAACACAGGAACAGATCCTCAGAGGAGGAGGAGGATCAGCATTCCTTATGCCACAGGAGAAAGAAAAGATCCTGAAGTAGATCTAGGGGCACTCATAAGGGAAGGCATCACAGGGAGCATTCCCCGGACTTCTCAGACTCCAGTTCATCTCCCTAAGAGGGAGAGCTAGTGGGTTCATCATCGGACTTGGGTGACTCCCCATCCAGAAACTTTGACCTGGAGGACCTAGATTGTTTCATAAAAAAGGTCATATCCGAGATTCACCATGGATCTTCCCAGGCAGCTCCCTCCCAGCCGAAACAGGCATTTCGCCTGGCATCTGCCTTCAAAGCGGCCACAGCCTACCCTATTCCTCCTGCCATAGAGGACTTGCTAAAGGAGGAATGGCAAGGTCCAGAAAGCACATATTTAGTGCCCTGGTGGATCTATAAGCTTCTGTAGTTTGACAAGAAGCAATTCGAAAAGTGGTTAGACTGCCCCAGAATCAACCCTCTAATTTCAAACCTAACCAAGAAGATGATCATCCTAGCCGAAGGAGGGGCATCGCTCAGGGACCTAGTAGACAGGAAAGTGAATGCCTCGCTCAAGAATGCATTCCAAGCATCGGCGACATCTCTCAAGGTGGCAGCCGCTAATCTTTTTTTGGCCAGAGCCACCCTGTCATGGGCTTTGGATTTAGCCTTTCAGTTCGCTGAGGACCCAGAGAAAAACTCACCTATTATTCATCAGCTGCACTTAAAGGATTTGGCTTTGGCTTATGCAGCAGACGTGTCAGAGGAGGTGGTCAGGTGCGCCGCTAGGACCATGTTCTGTCAAACCTCAGCTCGTCACAACCTCTGGCTTTGGGCCTGGCAAGCAGATGCCTCTTCGAAGAGCCATGTGGTGAACTCACCCTGTGAAGGTACTCTCCTGTTTGGTTCAGCTCTGAAGGAGGTGGTGAAGGAATCTGGGGAGATGGCTAAGGTGCACATGCCTCAGTCTAGGGGCAGGGACAAATCATGGTCCTCAGGCTCCAGATGCAATTTTCGTGACAGAAGTTACAACAAGGGTCAAAACTCTAACTTCTTGGGAAAAAGAACATGGTTTTCCTCACGTAACCAGCATAACTTCAGAGGGGGGGGGCGAATCTGGTGGCGGCACCAGAGACACTAGGAACAGTAACAGGAAGTCACAATGAAGCTGTCCAGTCCCATCCTCGAGTAGGGGGCAGACTTTCAAAGTTTCTTGAGGAATGGGTCCAAACCACATCAGACAGATGGGCCCTAGACATCATCAGCAAGGGTTACCTGCTAGAATTCGAATCCAAGCCCCCACTACCTCATGTGGTGCCCTCTCCTTTCTTGGGCAACCCATCGAAAAGACAGGCGATGTTACAGACCATTACAGACCTTCTGCAAATGAGGACTATTGAGCAAGTTCCCCCCACAGAGATCAAGTGGGGGGTCTACTCCTTATTCTTCATCGTGCCAAAATGCACAGGGAGATTCAGGCCCATCCTAGACCTCAAATTCCTGAATCGGTGTGTTCGCAGCAGACCCTTCAAGATGGAAACCTTGTCATCAATCATCAGTGAGTTGCAACAGGGAGATTTTCTAGCATCCATCGATCTGCAAGATGCCTATTTGCATATTCCCATTCAGGAACTACACAGGCAATATCTCTGGTTCAAAGTGGGGGAGCAGCACTTCCAATTCAAAACTCTGCCATTTGGGCTTTCTTCAGCCCCAAGGACATTCTCAAAGGTACTAGTAGCGATCATAGCTCACCTTCGCGGAACCGAGGGTTACAACTTTTCTGTTACTTGGACGATATTTTCATCAAGGCCCTGCAGCTCGACCAAGCAGTTCAAACAGTGGCAGAGGTAGTCCGGTGCCTGTCAGCACACGGATTTGTCATCAACTGGAGAAAGAATTCCTGAACTCCGAGCCAGACCTTGAACCACCTGGGGGCAAACTTCATGACATAAGCCAACAAGGTCATTCCCCCAGAAATGAAATTCAGGGACCTGTTGAAGCTCATCAAGAAGTTTCACACAGCTCCTCTGCTGCCTGCTCAATCCTTCATGCAGCTAATTGGGACTCTAGTATCACTGGCAGATTCAGTCTCTTGGGCTCTAGTCCACATGCGGCCCATTTAAGCCCATTTGCTCAGGCTGTGGCCCCAGTCCAGACACAGCCTGCACCAGCTCATCCCAATTTCTCAACAGATAAAAACCTCACTCCAGTGGTGGACTCGGAGGACAAACGTCATGAGGGGTCGCAAGTTGGGCCATCCACACCAAATCTGAATCATGACTGATGCAAGTCTCAGGGGCTGGGGGCTCACCTGCATCAGCTGTCAGCACAGGGAAAGTGGTCAGTGGCAGAAACAAGGTACAGCATAAACATCCTCGAGATGAGCGCAGTAGGCCTTGCCCTAATAAACTTCAAACAGCAAGTCCTTGATCGGGATGTACTGATTCTAACGAACAATCAGATAACGATGGCTTACATCAACCATCAGGGTGGCACAAGAAGCTCAAAAATGCTACGGGAGTCCCTTCTTTTTCAGTGGGCCGAGCTCCACCTGGCAAGCTTTAGAGCGGTGTATATTCCAGGACAGGAAAATGTCACCACAGACTGGCTTAGTCACAAGGATGTTCTACCAGGGGGAATGGGAGCTGAAGGACAGTGCCTTCCACATCATAACAAAACAGTGGGGCAATCCTCAGATAGATCTTTTCGCCTGCTGGAGAAACTCCAAGGTAAAGCAATTCTGCTCCCTGGCCAAGGACAAACTAGCGGTGGCTCAGGATGCCTTTTCCCTAGACTGGGGTCAGTTTGGTCTCCTGTATGCCTTTCCTCCAATACCACTTCTATCCAGAGTCCTTCACAAAGTGGCTCTGGACAGGGCAGAAATTATTCTAGTCTGTCCCCGATGGCCTCATCATCCGTAGTTCCCGCTTCTCATTCATCTGTCAAAGTGACCACCTCTGGCCTTCCAGATCAGCCCAGACCTTCTCCATCAGGGTCCGGTTCTGCACCCCAGTTTGAACAACCTGTCCCTCTTGGCCTGGAGATTGAGCGAGAAACTTTCAAAGCTAGACTACACAGCTCCTGTTATTGAAATGATGGTGAACTCACGCCGCCCTTCTTCCTCTAAAGTATATTATAGAATCTGAAGGAAATTCTTGGTCTGGCTTCAGTCCAAATGCATACAGGACCATCCAATATCATTATCTGTACTATTGCAGTTTCTTCAAGAGGGGTTTGACAAAGGACTGCAACCAGCCTCCTTATGAGTTCAGGTTTCCACATTGGGGGCGCTCTTGTTGGTGGATTCAGGGAAATCATTGGGCTTACATCCCCATCTCAGGAGGTTTCTAAGGGCAGTAACTTTAAAATGCCCTTCAGTCAAGACAACGGTACCACCTTGGAGACTTAATCTGGTTCTCAAGGCTTTGACCAAGGCTCCTTTTGAACCTGTCAAGGAGGCATCCCTCATGCATCTTACAATGAAGGACACTTTTCTCGTAGCTATTACTTCAGCCAGGAGAATCAGCGAACTGGGAGCATTGTCCACCAAAGAGCAGTACACTTTTTCTTCAGGACTCTGTGGTGCTCCGAACAGATCCAGTTTTTTTTGCCAAAAGTTGTGTCACCCTTCTATTGCAACCAGGAGTTGATTCTACCTTCCTTCTGTCCACACCCTAAAAATGAAAAGGAAAGGGAATTTCATACGCTAGAGCTGAGAAGAGCAATGAAAATGTATATTAAAAGAACGGATGCTATTCGCAAAACTTCAAGTTCGTTCATTTCAACTACAGGTCAAAATATGGGTAAAAAAGCTTCAAAAGAGTCTATAGCCAGATGGATTCGATCTGTCATCACCATGGCTTATGATCAGGCTGGAGTAACTTTGCCTGGCCCATTGAGAGCCCATTTCACCAGAGCTGTGGCCACTTCGTGGGTGAACTTCAGAGAATCATCTGCACAGCAGACCTATGCAGGGCGGCCACATGGTCATCCATTTACACATTTACAAAATTTTACAAACTGGATGTGATGTCCTCAGAGGAGGCATCCTTTGGTCACCGAGTGCTTTAAGCGGTGGTGGACCCTTAAGGGCACTTGACATTCTTCCCAACCGGGATATCTGGGAGATATACTGCTTTTGTATATCTCATGAGTAAGGAAGCCCGGAGACCAGCTTAGGAGAGAGAAATCGAAATTTAAATACCTGTAAATTTTCTTTCTCCGACGGCTGGTCTTTGGTCTTCGGCTTCTCTCCTAGAATGTACATAGTTGGCTGTCCAATTGGCCATGTATGCCGTAATTTTCTTGTTTTTGTTTCCAAGTTTATGTAGTATTGCCACATTTGGACTGCTTTCGGAAGAACTGAGGGAAAAAGGAAGTGGAGGACTGGATATCTCCTGCTGCAGAGATCAAATTCCTGCCTTCCTATCTGCATCAGGAGGTACAGCCCATGAGTAAGGATGCCCAGAGAATAGCTGTTGGAGAAAGAAAATTTACAGGTATTTAAATTTTGATTTTTTTCTATGAACTGATTAAGTGGAAATGCATTTCAGTTGAGGTTCTGGTCACTTAGAAGTGATATGTCTGTTGGTTTACAGGGACACCTTGTACCATTCTGAAAACTCTGTTCTACCTTTCCCCATGCTGCTGTTGAAGACACTATGCACCCTATATTTTCAGCTCCCCAACTTAACAGCCCCTTCTCACCTTGGTACAGCTACCTAATTATGTACTGTACAGTTTGTACCAGTGCCTAAACGGGCAACATGCTGCAGTGACTAGGAAGTTTACTGCTGTGTTCAATCAGGGAAGGCAGCCTTCTCTTCTAAAGAGTGCAGTGGGAGGCAAAGTGGGTACCACACATGCCAGAGGGAGGACAGGGTGTACATGTGTGGGTAGCTGCTCAGAGGCACATTGGAATTGTGATTTCTGTTAATTGTGACAGCTGCTTGATGGGTGTGTGTGTGTGTGTGTGTGTGTGTGTGTGTGTGTGTGCGCGTAAAAAGACATCCTTGCAGCCATTCCCATTAAGAGGCTTCTACTGGCTGGGACTTTGGTGCATGTTACCGCTCACAACCCTGGCAACCATGGTTTGGTAATGAGCCTGGATCATCTGGGGCTGGCTGAGGAAGAAGGACTGAATGTTCCAGTGGAACTCTCCGGGGAAGGAGGGCCACTTCACCCTGCTGTATTACTGCAACCTTTAGGTCTATGGGCTGCAGTGCAGCAGCTGAGACTTCAGGCGGGGGGATCATTGTGTACTGTTTAGAAGGGAGTGCATGTGTGTGCGCACGCTGCCGTCAGGGCCTTAATCCTAGTGCCACTATCCTGATGGGTATGGGGAACACAGCAGCAAGGGGGAAATTAAGCAGTAAATCCCTCTGCCGTGCTCATGGTGGCCGATATGGCAAGATGGCAGTATAGCCCTCTTATCAGACAGGGGAGCCAAAATACCTGTAAAATAAAAGCGGCATCTGCTGTATTTTACTTATATTGAGTAGCTTAGTAGTCCCCCAGAAAAGGTAAAAAAAATAAATAAATACTTGATCGGCTATGTGGCACAGAACCTCAGAGGAGAACAGTGATCACAAAGGGTCCCACACTCAAATGTTGGCTACTCCAGTGTGCACTTTGAGGACAAACAAAATATGGTTTACTTACTGTTTACTGCAGTATAGTAGATTATATCAGACTAATTTTGCTTAGTTGTAGGTTTACATCTTACTACAAATCCCAGAATCCCCTGCAGATGACATCAGAGCAGTAGGCAGCAGTGAGAAGATTCAATAGCCTGCAGTGCATGTCAGATCTTTCATAATCTCCAATGAGATGTTTCCTGGGACTGCTTTTCTCCAGGGGCTACGTCCTCTGTGACTGTACATAACCTATGGAGGACAGCAGGACTAGCAAATAAAGATCAGAACTTATATAAACTCTAACATGCACTGCAGACTATTGAATCTTCTCATTCAAACAACATGAAGTCTTGCTATATTATGACAATTGCAGTATGACCGCAGGTTAGAACTGCTCCGGAGGTGAAATAGTTAACTTTCCATGCAGGCATGGAACTTAGTATGAAACTCGGTTAAACTCTGTCTGTTGTTCTTCAAGCGCCAAACTGTCAGATTCTTTACTCTGCCTCACTGAACAGTCGCTCCGAGATTTCTCCTTCTGCTTGGTTCATTTTGTCGGTTAAAAGTATTATTTTTCAGTTTTTAGCCGAAATTAAACCGCAACCGGTCGGTTTAAGCTCTGTCTGTGGTAATGTAAGTAATAGATAGGTTTTACATTTAGTTTTCTGTGTGGAACTTGTAATTCATTATCTGTTCGGTTTGAACCGATCAGGTTGTATTTAAATCTACTAGTCCTTTTTTAGAGTGCGGTTCCCGGTTCTTATCGGTTCTAAAAAAAACGGATTTCATTACGGTTTTCCGACCCGTGACACGGATTCGGAACCGATAAGGGTGTCATCTTGGCGGATTGCCATAAACGGGCAAGTTGGTTAGGCTGGCATTATGTCTGAGAAACCCAAAAGAAAAACCGGACCCACTGGGTTTCAACACTGTAGTGTTTGTGGGGAAGCTTTTGCTAAGGCTGACACACACACCACATGTGTCTATTGTCTGGGGTTTGACCACCTCAATTCAGACTGCCAGATTTGTCACAATTTCCCTGCTGCCACCATAGATAAGAGAGTTGGTAGGCTCAGGGAAAGGGAGCAAAGTCCGCTGACCCGGATGGCCAGCCCGGTTCAGTACCAACCGAACCGGAAGGAGTGCCCTCTGACCTAGGCGTTACTTCCTTGGGCAAACAAAGAGCCGGTTCTGAGGAGCCGGTTCCAGCAAAAAGAACTAGAAAGTCAGCTAGCATAGAGCCAAAAGTTCTCTCCCCAACTGCTGAGGAAGTAGCTAAAGCAATTCAAATTGTCCAGTCTCTCTCCCTGGTTCCAACCGAACCGACACCTTCAGGTAAGCGTTCAGTTTGGCCGGTTCCACCGGTTCAAGATTATGATTTTGAGGATTTTTATGAACCGGGGGAGGGGGAAGAGGAATATGAGGAGAATGAATATGGTTTTCAAGATCTGGATGTGCCCATTGATCCGGACATCTCTCCAGATAGACCCCTAGGGGTTTCTCCTCCAAGGCTTTCTGAGTCCCTTCTCATTTCATGTTTTATAAAAAAGTTGCTGAAACTCTCCAGCTCCTGTTGAGGAAGCTGTTGATGACCAAGAGGAGCCAGACTATGTAGAAATGATGGATATTCCAGAGTCTAGGAAACTGTCTATTCCTTTGCATAAATCTTTTCGGAAACAGACAGTAAAAGTTTTAAAAACTCCTCACACTATACCTCCTGTGGATAAAAGGATGGACAAGAGGTATGTATACCTTATCAGGCTGCAACACTGATTTCCTCACTCAACAATGTAGCCATGTGGGGGTAGTGCAGGCTGCAGCCTGTGACAAGGCTAATATTCCCCTAGCTTCACACCCCCTGAGAAGGACTCCAGGAAGATTGATGCTATGGCAAAGAAACAGTACATGGCAGCATCTTTGGGACTCAGACAAGCAAATTATATGGCTTATGCTGCTAGGTACCAGAAATCCAGATGGGATACTGTGCTGGCTCTAGCAAAACAAGTCGCTGACCTGCTTGCCAGGGAGCTGGAACAGGTGGCTATGGATGGTATTGAGGCAGCCAAGGTGCAATTTCATGCTGCAGTGGACTCTAATGATGTTTCATCAAGAGTCATGGCTACATCTGTGTCTCTTCGCAGGATGGCTTGGCTCAGATGTACTACCCTGTCTCAGGATACCCAGTCTAAGGCCATGGATTTTCCTGTTGTGGGAAATTCTCTGTTTGGGGAGCAAACAGAGAATTACATGAAGAAAATAGATGAACATAGGACCACCTATAGGAGTGCACATGCCAAGGAAAGGCAGGCCACTCCTCAAAAGCAGCTTCCTAGAGGCAGGGGCAGGCCTTTTCATAGGCCTTTTTACCAAGCCCAAGCTTCCTCCTCTGCCTATGCTCAGAGGGGGTTCTTTAGAGGAAAGGCAGGCGGGGTACAAGCAGGTCTGCTTCCTCCTCAGCCCAAAGGCCCTGCCAAGCAGGCACCCTGATGGGATTGCCAGGGCCGATTCTTCTCTACCTGTAGGGGGCAGGCTGGCTTACTTTGTCCAGGACTGGAAGTCTTTAACATCAGACAAGTGGGTCCTGGAAGTAGTAAGCCTGGGACTGGTTCTCAGCTTCAAAAAATTTTCAAAGCTGAGAACCAGATCTTTTCCACCTGCAACTCCACCAGAGGCACTCGCCCTAGAGTTAGAGGTCTCTACCCTCCTGGCTCTCAGAGCTGTGAAAGGGTTCCTCCCCTACACCAGGGCAAAGGTTTGTACTCCAGGTACTTCCTTACCCCAAAAAAGACAGGGAGAATGGCGGCCCATCTGGATCTCAGATATTTAAACAAGCACCTTTTAAAGCCAAAGTTCAAAATGGTGACTCTGGGAATTATCCTACCTTCTCTAAGGCCAGGGGACTGGCTAGCTTCCCTGGACCTCAAGGATGCCTACTTCCATATTCATCAGAGCTCCCATCGAAAGTACCTCAGGTTCGAGCTGCCTCAGGCCACTACCAGTTCAGAGCAATGTCCTCCGCCCTCACTTCTGCCCCAAGGGTATTCACCAAATGCCTGGCAGTAGCAGTTGCCTACCTAAGAAGGCAAAAGATTGCCATCTTTCCTTACCTGGACGACTGGCTCATAGTAGGCCAGTCCTCAGACCAGGTCAGTTTACACCTTCAGATAACGCAGCAACTGCTTACCTCTCTAGGTTTCCTTCTGAATCTCTCAAAGTCAGTTCTAGAGCCTGTCCAGCTTCTTACCTTCATAGGCGCAGAACTGAATACACAGGAAGCCAGTGCCTTCCTTCCCCTGGACAGGGCAAAGACCCTAGTCTCCCTGGCCTCTTCATTTACCCTGCAGGTCTCCCGGCCAGCAAGGCATTTTCTGCAGCTCCTAGGACACATGGCTGCTTCCACAGCAGTTGTGCAGGGAGCAAGATTTCAGATGAGGGACATCCAGTTCCATTTGAGAGCTTTTTGGTCTCAAAGAAAGGATCCTCTTACCAGGATCCCAGTAACTCGAACCCTGATCCAAGCCCTACAGTGGTGGCAGGATCAGAGCAACCTGAGACAAGGGGTACCTTTTGTCACTCAGTCTCATTCTCTAATCCTTACTACAGATGCGTCCCTCTTGGGCTGGGGAGCTCACATAAGCGACCTCACCACCCAGGGTCTGTGGTCTCCCCAGGAATCTCTGCTCCACATCAATCTGTTGGAGCTCAGAGCAGTTTTTCTAGCACTTCAAGCTTTTTCCAGATCTGTTCAGAACAAGAGTATTCAGGTCAGAACAGACAACACCACTACAATGTGGTACATCAGCAAGCAAGGGGGCACTCGGTCTACGGCCTTGTGCACCGAAGCGATGAAGTTGTGGTCTCTGGCTTACTCCGTGAACACCTCCCTTACGGCAGTCCACCTCCCAGGCAAGGACAATGTCCTGGCAGATGCTCTCAAGCAGGATTTCCCAGGGCCATCACGAATAGTCACTGGATCCCTGGTCTTGGGAGTAGTATTTGCCAGATGGGGCACCAAGATAGATCTTTTGCAGCCCCAGACAATCACCAACTTCCTCTTTTTTGCTGCAGGCCCCCAGTATTGGGCTCACTCCCCCTGGATGCCTTAGCCCTCAGTTGGGAAGGGAAGTTCCTCTATGCCTTCCCTCCCTTTCCTCTCCTGTTCAAAGTGCTAGTCAAAATCAGATCCCAATCCTGCAAAGTCATTCTGATAGCTCCAGATTGGGCCAGACAGCCCTGGTATCCACTCCTACTGTCCTTAGCAGTTCATCCTCTCCTGTGCCTTCCCAGGAATCACAATCTGTTAACCTGTGCCCAGGGAAGGGTCTGGTACCCGAATCTTAAATCTCTCAATCTCAAGGCTTGGTTCTTGAAGAGTTAGAGTTTGCTGATTTACACCTTTCCCAAGGTGTAATGGATATATTGAAGGCCTCAAGGAAGCCTTCCACCAGGGCTACTTACAATTCCAAATGGAAAAGGTTTTCCATATGGTGCTCGGAAAAGCATATTTCCCCAGTCTCTGCTGATTTACCCACAGTCCTGGATTATATGGTCCACCTGACTTCTTTGGGGCTGAGACCAGCTACCCTGAAGGTGCACTTGGCAGCTGTGTCTGCTTTATTTCAGCAGGTAAATCCTCTTCTCTTTCAGCTCATCCTGTATTTTCCAAGTTTTTTAAGGGGTTGTTTCACACCAACCCTCCATTCAGGGATCCTGGGGTTCTCAACCAGTCCGATGAGCTGGTTCACCAGCTACCTCTGTGGCAGATTTCAACACGTCAAACTAAATGGTTGCCTGTCCACGGCACTGCCCGTACGCTCTGGAGTACCACAAGGCTCTATTCTGGGCTCCACTCTGTTCAGCCTCTTCTTAAACTCCCTTCCCAGCTCTTGCTCAGGCAAAATACTACTATATGCTGATGATGCAGCCTTAGTTGCCTCCCACTCCGACCCACTCACACTCCAGCACTCCCTGCAACTCTACTTCAACCAGGCTGAAAAATGGTTCCTCGACCATCGCCTGGTCCTGAACCTCAAGAAACAAAGACCATGATCTTTGCCCACCGGCAAAGTAACTTCAAAATACTCCGCTCTGCATCCTTCCCAGCACCCTTCACCCCTTGAACAGGTAACCACGACAAATACCTGGGCATCACCTTCGATTCGTGTGTTCTCCTTCCATGCCCACATCCATGCCTTATCCTCAGCCATGAATACCCGTATTGGGCTCCTCTATTCCACACAGGACTGCCTCCCAGTTCGCCCCTCGGCTGGCAATCACTTCCTCCATCCTATCTTTGGTTGACTATGGCCTCCCACCTATGCTGTCGCTGACCCACTGCTCTCACAAAATCCAGACATCTATCAACAAAGCCTGCAGGCTCCTGACTGGTGCCCCATGAGAACGACACGCGCCAACTCTACTCCATCACTAACATACTCAATCTTGAAGAACGGCTGCAATATTACACCTGCATACTAACCAAAAATCCCTACTTGGGCTCTGTCCCCGTGTCACCACACTGCTTTCATGGGCCTCCCATTTGGTCGCTACCCATGAGTACCAGTGCCACTTTCCAGGTGCCTAGAGCTAGGGACCTCCCTCGCCCAAAGGTCCTTTCATCACAGAGCGCCATCCTGGTATAACTCCTCCCTATGTCACTAGCACCGCTTAAAATTGGCTAATCTAAAATCGCTTCTTCGCAAACACCCTATTAGCTCACGGAGATGTACGTGTTCATCCCAGAGCCTATTATGAGTGCCTTCCTGACTTATCAGCTACTACAGGACTAAGTATATAACAATGCCCGAGTTTTGCCTACAGTCAATCAAATGCGACATTGTATCCTGGATGTCCCCTTGGGAACCCGGTGACCTCTTGTGGGTTCCCATGAAACCCAAATACTTAAATGGCACTTTGAGGATTTTAATGATTCTGTATTGTATGTTGCATGTAATTCACCTGTACTGTTCTCCTCTGTATTACCACACATTTAGATTGTTCCCCTCCCTGTGACGAGGTGCCTTTGTAAATGAGTCTCTGACTCAAAGGTTGTAAATCCGATATTTGTCTAAAATAAATAAAAATCTGCCCCTGCCTGGGATCTTAATGTTTGCATTGCTCAGCTTATGCAACCCCCCTTCGAGCCCTTGTCTTCAGCTGAGCTCAAGTACTTGACTTGGAAAACTGTTTTTCAAACAACATGAAGTCTTGCTATATTATGACAGTAGCAGTTTGATCCAGCTCTAGAACTGCTCCGGAGGTGAAATGGTTAATACCATTCCAAAATAGAACTTTGAGCACGAGCTCTAAGAAGCAGCTCTATCTGTGTAATTTCAAACCTGAACTGTCAGATTCTTTACTCCGCCTCAGTGAACAGTCACTCCGAATTTCTCCTCCTCTCGGTTCATTCTCGGTTTAAACAGTGTTTTCTCGGTCCGATTCAACCGAGAATAGTTTTATTTTAACATAAAACCGTTCAGTTCAAGCTCTGTCTGTGGTAATCGTAAGTAATTAAAAGGTTTTGTCTGTGTGGAACTTGTAAGTTTATCGGTTCGTTTTGAACCGATCAGCTGGAATTTAAAACTCATTAATTTTAAAGTTTAACATTTTAGAGTCCGGTTCCCGGTTCTTATCGGTTCTAAAAAACAGTTTTATTACGTTTTTCCAATACCGTGACACGGTTAGAACCGATAAGGGTGTCTTGCCTGGCACTGCCGCTAAAAGGGCAAGTTTTTGGTTAGGCTGGCATTATGTCTGAGAAACCCAAAAGAAAACCGGCCCATCTGGTTTCAACACTGTGATGTTTGTGGGAAGTCTTTGCCAAGGCTGACCCACACACCACATGTGTTTATTGTCTGGGGTTTGACCACCTCCAGTCAGACTGCCAGGTATGTAAGAATTTCCCTGCAGCCACCCTGGAAAAAGATTGGGCAGGCTCAGAGAGACGAGAGGCCAAAAGTCAGCTGACCGGATGGCCAGCCCGGTTCGGTGCCAACCGGACCAGAGGATGCCCTCTGACCAGGGCCAGACTTCCTCGGGAAAAGAAAAGCTGGTTCTGAGGAACCAATTCCAGTAAAGAAAACAAGAAAATCAGCAGGTCTGGGTCCAAAATTCCTTCTCCAACTGCTGCAGAGATAGCAAAAGCCATACAAATTGTCCAGTCACTGTCTCAGGGTCCGTCCGAACCACCACTATCTGGCAAAAGGTCGGTTCGTCTGGTTCCAGTGGTTCAGGAATATGATGTTGAGGAGTTTTATGAACCAGAGGAGGGGGAGGATGATTATGAACAGTATGAATGTGGCTGGGAAGGTCTGGGTGTGCCCATTGAACCGGACATTTCCCCAGACAGACCTTTAGAATCTCCCCTATGCTATCTGGTCCCCATCTCATTTTATGTTTTACAAAAAGTTGCTGAAACCCTCCAGCTTCCTTGGAAGAAGCTGTGGATGAGCAAGAGGCCTGATTTTGTAGAAATCATGGATATTCAAGAGTCTAGAGATTGTCTATTCCTTTGCATAAGTCTTTTAGGAAGCAAACAATAAAAATTTTAAAAGCTCCTAATTCTTGTGCCTCCTGTAGATAAAAGATGGACAGAAGGTACACATTGTCAGGTCCTGATACAGAATTCCTTTCTGAGCAATGCAGTCATGTTGGGGTAGTTCAGGCTATAGCCTGTGATAAAGCTAACATTCCCCTGGCTTCACATCCTCCTGACAAGGATTCCAGGAAGATTGATGCCATGGCGAAAAAACAGTATATGGCAGCCTCTCTGGGACTCAGGCAAGCAAATTATATGGCTTATGTAGCAAGGTATCAGAAATCTAGATGGGATACTGTTATGGAATTAGCTAAGCAAGCCCATGGCCAGCTGGCTAGTGAACTAGAACAGGTGGCTGCTGATGGCATTGAGGCTTCTAAGGTACAGTTTCATGCTGCTGTGGATGTTAATGATGTTTCCTCTGGGGTCATGGCCACATCTGTAGCTTTTACGTAGGTTGGCCTGGCTCAGGTGTACTAGCCTGTCTGCGGATACCCAGACTAAGGCTATGGATTTTCCGTGGTGGGAAATTCTCTGTTTGGGGAGCAGACAGAGAATTACATGAAAAAGATGGATGAATATAGGACTACTTACAAAGTGCCCAAGCTAAGGAGGCGGCAAGCCACTCCCCAGAGGCATACCCCCAGGGGTGAGGGTAGGCCTTTCACAGAACCTTTTATCAGACTCAGGCCTCCTCTGCCTATGCTCAGAGGCTTCTTCAGAGCAGAGGCAGGCGAGGGGTGGGCAGGCCTGCTCCACCCCTCAGCCTAAAGCACGTGCTAAGCAGGCACCCTGATGGGGTGCCCAGGGCCAGTCTCCTTTACCGGTAGGGGGCAGGCTGGCTTACTTCAGTCAGAACTGGGCTTCTTTAACCTCAGACAAGTGGGTTCTGGAAGTAGTAAGCCAGGGTCTGGTTCTCAGCTTCAAAAAGTTTCCCAAATTGAGAAACAGATTTTTTCTACCTGCAAGTGCTTCAGAGACCCTTGCTCTAGAAGCAGAGGTCTCAACCCTGTTGGCTGTCAGAGCAGTGGAAAGGGTTCCTCCCCTGCACCAGGGCAGGGGTCTGTATTCCAGATACTTCCTTACCCCAAAAAAGACAGGAGAATGGCGGCCCATATTAGACCTCTCATATCTGAAAAGCATCTTTTGAAACCAAAGTTCAAAATGGTAACTCTGGCAATGATTTTACCCTCCCTAAGGCCAGGGGACTGGCTAGCCTCCCTGGACCTCAAGGATGCCTATTTTCACGTCCTAATCAGAAGCTCCCACCGAAAGTACCTCAGATTCGAACTACCCTCAGGTCATTACCAGTTCAGAGCAATGCCCTTCGGCCTCACCTCTGCCCCAAGGGTATTCATAAAGTGTCTGGCAGTGGCAGTGGCTCACTTAAGGAGGCAAAGGATTGCTGTTTTCCCTATCTAGACGATTGGCTCATTGTAGGCCAGTCCCAGAACAGGTAAAGGTCAGGGGTAAGGGGCAACAGACTTCCTGGAAAACATAAACTGAACTTACAAACTTAAATGGGCAGACTGGGTGGACTATAGCCCTTATCTGCCGACACTGTCTATGTATCTGTGTACCTGCAAGTCACCCAGCAGCTTCTCACCTCCTGGGCTTTCTGCTAAATCTGCCAAAGTCGGTTCTGGAACCAGTCCAGGTACTCACCTTTATAGGGGCAGAGTTGGACACAAAGCTAGCCAGAGCTTTTCTTCCCTTAGAAAGGGTGGCCAATTTAGTGGCTCTGGCCTCCTCCTTCACTCTGCAGGTCTCTCGACCAGCAAGACACTTTCTGCAGCTCCTGGGGCACATGGCTGCATCCACACCTGTTGTGCAGGAGCAAGATTTCAGATGAGAGACATTCAGTTTCACTTGAGAACCTATTGGTCTCAGAGGAGAGACCCCCTTTCCAAGTTGGTCCCAGTGACTCGAACCTTGATCCAGGCCCTCCAGTGGCAGGATCAGAGCAATTTAAGATTGGGGGTTCCCTTCATTTCCCCTGCTCACAATTTGACTCTCACTACAGATGCTTCCCTTCTGGGTTGGGGAGCCCACATGGGCGACCTTTCCACTCAGGGAGTGTGGTCCCCCAGGAATCTCTGCTCCACATCAATTTGCTGGAACTCAGAGCTGTCTTTTAGCTCTTCAAGCATTTTCTGCATCTGTCCACAACAAGGTGATACAAGTCAGAACAGACAACACCACAACAATGTGGTACATCAACAAACAGGGGCACTCGGTCTTGACCTTGTGCACCGAGGCAATGAAGTTGTGGTCTCTGGCCTATTCCTGAACACTTCCCTCATAGCAGTTCATCTTCCAGGGAAGGACAATGTCCTAGTAGATGCTCTCAGCAGGATTTCCCAGGGCCATCACGAATGGTCCCTGGATCCTCAAGTGCTGGGGATAGTCTTTGCCAGATGGGGCACCCTCAGATAGATCTTTTGCAGCCCCAGACAATCACCAACTTCCTCTGTTCTGTTGCAGGCCTCCAGTGTTGGGCTCAGTCCCCTGGATGCCCTCCTCCTGGATTGGCGGGAAGTTTCTTTATGCTTTCCCCCCCTTCCCTCTCCTATTCAAAGTATTAGTCAAAATCAGATCTCAGCCTTGCAGGGTGATTCTGATTGCCCCGGATTGGGCCAGGCAGCCCTGGTACCCACTCCTTCTGTCACTGACAATCCATCTTCCCCTTTGCCTCCCCAGGAATCACAACCTATTAACTTGTGCCCAGGGAAGGGTTTGGTATCCGGACCTCAAATCCCTCAACCTCAAGGCCTGGCTCTTGAGGAGTTAGAGTTTGCTGATTTACACCTCTCTCAGGGTGTTCTTGAAATCTAAAGGCTTCGAAGCCTTCCACTAGGAATACTTATAGTTCTAAATGGAAAAGGTTTTCCATTTGGTGTGCTGGAAAAATATTTCCCAGAATTTGCAGATTTGCCCATTGTATTAGATTACATGGTCCATCTTAATTCCTTGGGTCTCAGACCAGCTACCCTGAGAGTCCATTTGGCAGCTGTATCTGCTTTTGTTTCAGCAGGAAAGTCATCCCTCTTTCCACTCACCCTGTGTTTTCCAAGTTTTTTAAGGGATTACTCCATACTAATCCACCCTTTCGGAACCGGCCCTGCCTGGGACCTTAATGTTTGTATTGCCCAGTTAATGCAACCCCTTTTGAACCTCTGTTTTCTGCAGAGCTTAAGTATCTAACTTGGAAAACTGTTTTCTGGTGGCTATCATTTCTGCTAGGCGCATAAGTGAGTTGCAAAGCCTTGTCAGTAGAAACTGACTTTATTTCTTTCCACAGGGATAAGGTAGTCCTTAGGACTAATAGGAAGTTTTACCTAAGGTGGTTTCAGATTTTCATCTTAACAATCTATCTCCTTCCAGTATTTTTCACTGATCACTCCTGTTCTGGTGAGGGAGGTTGCATAGCCTGGATGTTAAGAGAGCTCTTAGTTACTATATAGAGCGTACCAAAGGTCACAGGTTCGAATCCCTCCAACTTTTCCTTACCTATGGTGAAGTTGGGAAAGGCAAACCTGCCACTAAGAGATCAATTGCCAGATGGATTGTCTGTTGTATCCAATTTTGTTATCAGAAACTGGGCAGAGATCCCCCCTCTGGCTTGAGGGCTCACTCTACCAGGGGTACAGCTGCGTCTCTAGCTGCTGCCAGAGACATCCTATATTAGAGATATGCCAGGCTGCTACTTGGAAAGCGGTACACTTTCCACCAAACACATTACTCCCTGGATGTCAGTCCAGGAGAGATGCTCGATTTAGCACAGCTGTTCTTCAGAGCCTATTCCTAAGTAGGTTCTGCCCCTCCTCCATGGAGGTACTGCTGTGTAGTCTGCTACTGTCATAATATAGCAAGACTTCATGTTGTTTGAAGAAAAATTACTCACCTTAGTAATGTTGTTTCTTCTAATGGAGTCTTGCTATATATGACCTCCCAACCTGCCCCTCTCAGAACTTCTACTTGGGTGGGAGTGCGGGCAACTTGAGTGTGGGCACTATTTGTGCCCTTTGAGCGTTCTCCCCTTTTGGGGTTTGGGAGTGTTTTATTATACTGTTGTTTATTCTCATGTTGTTAGAATTGTATTAGTAGTTCTGGTCCCCTGACTTGAGTCTTGGGTGTTGGGACCAGCAATAGTTCATTAGCATTTAGGTAGCCAGTTGGCTGGTGTAGGTTACAGCTTCCATACAGACCTTAGTGAGTATTTTGCTCGTAAAGATCTGACAGTTCAGGTTTGAAATTACACAGATAGAGCTGCTTCTTAGGCTCGTGCTCAAAGTTCTATTTTGGAATGGTATTAACCATTTCACCTCCGGAGCAGTTCTAGAGCTGGATCAAACTGCTACTGTCATAATATAGCAAGACTCCATTAGAAGAAACAACATTACTAAGGTGAGTAATTTTTTCTTCTGGTAGCCATCACCTCTGCCAGACGCATAAGTGAATTACAAGCATTGTCAGTGGAGCAGGGGTTTATCTCTTTTTCACAGAGATAAGGTGGTCCTCCGGACTAACAGAAAGTTCCTGCCTAAAGTGGTTTCAGATTTCCACCTTAATCAATCTATTTCTCTTCCAGTGTACTTCTCTGACCACTCCTCCTCTGGGGAGAGGAGGCTGCACAGCCTAGATGTTAAGAGAGCCCTTAGTTACTACATAGAGCGTACCAAGGGTCATAGGTTTGACTCCTCAACTGTTCCTCACTTATGGCGAAGTTGGTAGGAAGCCAGCCACTAAAAGATCAGTTGCCAGGTGGATTGTCTCTTGTATCCAATTCTGCTACGAGAAGTTGGGTAAGTTCCCCCTCAGGCCTGAGGCCTCTACCAGAGGTACAGCTGCTTCTCTGGCTGCTGCCAGAGACATTCCTATTCTAGAAATATGTCAAGCAGCTACCTGGAAAACAGTTCACACTTTTACGAGCACTACTCCCTGGACATCAGGCTAGGAGTGATGCTCGGTTTAGCACAGCAGTGCTTCACAGCCCTATTTCTAAGTAGGTTCTGTCCCTCCTCCATGGGAGTACTGCTGTGTAGTCTAATTGTCATAATATAGCAAGACTTCATGTTGTTTGAGAAAAAATTACTCACCTTAGTAATGTTGTTTCTTCTAATGAGTCTTGCTATATATAAACCTCCCTCCTACCTGCCCCTCTCAGAACCTCTGTTTTGGGATGTGGGTGGGCAGTACAGAAATTAGCACTTTTTGATGCCCACCTTGTTGTTTTCACCTTCCTTTTGGGTGAATTGGTGTTGTGTTTTGCATTTTTGGGTCTCCTGACTTGAGTCTTTGTTTAGGCCAAAAATGAGTGTTTTATTAGTAGCCAGTTGGCTAGTGTGGGTTTACAGCTTCACACAGAACCTTAGTGAGTTTTAGCTCGTAAAGATCTGACAGTTTGCGTTTGAAGAACAACAGACAGAGTTTTCAACCGAGCTTGTGCTCGAAGTTCCATGCCTGCATGGAAAGTTAACTATTTCACCTCCGGAGCAGTTCTAACCTGCGGTCATACTGCAATTGTCATAATATAGCAAGACTCCATTAGAAGAAACAACATTACTAAGGTGAGTAATTTTTTCCTACTGCCTACTGCTCTGTTGTCAGTTGCAGGGGATTCTGGGATTTGTAGTAACAGAAGATGTCAGCCTACAACTAAGCAAATTATCTGACACAATCTGCTGTACTACAGTAAACAGTAAGTAAGCCAGAATGGTTTTGCACACGAAGTGCATGTTGGGACCAGCCCTACACTTGAGTGTGGGACCCTTGATGGTGACTGCTCCCATTTAAGGGACCGCTCAGGGGAGCCGGTGACCTGGGTTTGTGTCCCAGCACTGGGACATCAGTACTGGAGGCCAACAGGGAGAGCTAGAAGCATCCAAGCTCTCCTCCCAGGTAGGTGGGTTCAGTGCAACTGTCACATAAAGACAACTTGTGGATGCTCGTGGTGTGCCAGTGATGCTGTGAGTGACCACACAGCCAAGAGCCCCACCACCACTGAGGTCTTGAGTCTATGCTTCGCCTGCCAGGGTGGAAGGGTGGCCAAAAAAAGTGGGGGAGAATGCCCATTCATCAGATAAATTATGGTCTTATGCTGAGGGACGTCCGTGTCCAGTGAAGCACATGTGGGTCTCCTCCAACTCCTCTTGCAGGTCACCTACTGGATATATATATGTACCTGGTCTACAGTATGTAGAAAGGGGGGCCCTGCTCCAAGGGTCAAGCCAAGGGAGTTTGTGGACACAGACATTATGGGTGGGCTGGATTAGGGAGGAACACCACCCTTGTAATGGAGATCCAGGATGGGGAACAGTTTAAGCAAGAAGCCCAGGCACCAAGCCAGTTAGTTTGGCAGACAAATAATTTTTTTTTAGCTTCCATTTCTGTCAGTCCGGCGCCTTTCACAAACACTGAAATTCACACACAGTAACAAAGAACATGAAAAAACAAAGAACCAAACACTTTAAGTATCATTTCAGCCTCCTGTAGCTACATATTTATGCATCCAAAGTCCAAATAAAGAGCCCTGAGAAATGGAGACATCTAGGGAGTCATTGCAGCTGGTAGGGCAAAGGAGGGCACGATACATCATCTTGCCTGTTGCCAACAGATTCATAAGGCAGTCTTCATTAGAGGTGTGAAAAATACAGTTCCATTCTCATGAGAAAGTGATTGTTACTTCGGGAGTTAACTTGGTTCAGTTTTCCAGCTTAGATCGAGTGTTAGTCTGATGAGTGTCATGTTTTGGTTTTCAAAACCGGAACTCTGCTAATTGCTTATGGGTTTTATACCTAAATCACACCATTTGCTAATGACTTCAGGGGCTCATACAGTATCTCTGGTTTTAAATACGGCAGTGGATTCCATGTTTGATCTGCATATTTTTGTTTTTTTAATGTTGCGAGGCTGAAATGGGTAACTAAAATTGTGAAGGGGTTGCAGGAGAAACCCTACGAGGAGAGACTGAGGGATCTTAGCATGCACACCCTGGAAGAGAGGAGAGTGAGAAGAGACGTAATAGAGACCTACAGGTACCTCACAGAGGTGAACTGAGTTCAGGATGGGAGTCTCTTTCAAATGTGAAAGAGCACCAGGACCAGGGGGCATGCAATGCAGCTGGGGGGGAGAGTTAAAGAGGGATGCGAGGAAATACTTCTTCACTGAAAGGGTGGTAGATGTGGGCTTTCAAGCATGCATGGAACAGGCGTAGGGGTATACTGGAAAATAGGCAGGGAGGCAGGAGGGTCGCTGGAGACCAGTTTTTGCAGAGACAGATTGGGCAGTAAACATTTGAGCAAACGGGGTAGGCCAAGTGGTTCTTATCTGCTGACAAATTCTATGATCTTCCCATGTCAGTCTTCACCATTCATTACTGTTGGGTGAAGCCGGAGGCGCGCACCCGCTACAGTAGTCTTTTTTTTATGTGGCAGGAGTTGGCTCCGACAGCACAACCCACGTGGCATACGCACTGTGTGGTGCATGCGGGTTGGCCGTTAGGCACCGCAGACTCCTTCTCCATCCCAGTTCTGTTTCTCCTGCCATCGAGGTAGCACCTGCTGCTCAAGTCACAGTTTTTTACTGCCCCATCTGGTCTGGCCGTCAACTCGGATCTCCCTCCATCCTGTTTTCGTTCATTTGGCGCTGTTTATTTGGATCAGGTAAGATCTTTCCTTATTTTTGTTAAACGGTGCCAAATCTTTTGCTTAGTTTTACGTCTTATTTTGCGTCATGTCAGGGGCTAGTAAGAAATCCAAAGTGGGCTCCCCCCCCCCATGCGTCGGTGCCCCTGTGGCTGGCATTTTTCCATTACGGACTGGCATCACATTTGCCTGCGATGCCTGGGACCCAATCTTGATATGGACAGCTGCGATGCCTGCTAATCCATGGACTGCCGTGTTCTCGAAGTCTGTGTGTTTTAAGTTGGCAGAGCCCCACTGACTTTTGGAGGATGGCGTCGCTTGCGGGTCACCAAGGCAAGAACTCTTTTTTTTTTTTCCCACAAGTTTATTTCCCTCTGGTCACCACTGACTGGGGCTTCTTCGGTCGACTTACCTTATCCCCTCCAGTCTGAGAATCTCCCATCTGTGTCTGGATTCTCGACTCATCCGCGATGCACATGATGGAGCCAGTCCCCCCAGAATACACCCCCCCAGGGTGGGCCACCTTCAGCTCCTCGGTGCTTTCTTTCAGCACTCCATAGGTGGAGGTGAAGTCGGGACCAGGACACAGTGGCCAGGATCCAGCAGTGGAGGTCCCTACCCCCCAGTCAGTGAGTGTTTTCCTTGTTCTAGCGCTCCCACTAGGAGCCCCGGATGTGCATCGCCATCCAGTGCTGCTGGGGCAAGCTCCCGCACCCAGCTCACAGACGGCTGCTGCGGCTCCTCCCCTGCCCCTAGTATGATCCCGGACTGCAGAGTTTCCAGCCTCCCGCTTCGGCGCTTATGCCAGTCATCCATCACCCTCCCCAGGAGAGGCTGTCCTCCAGATGCTCAATCCTCTGCATCCCTTGCCGACCCCCGATGACTCAGGGTCGCTCTCGAACCTGAGTCGCCGGCGTGGCGCGAGATATGGCATCCAGTGCCTCAGTGCCACCGGGCCGGCAATGCAAGAACTCTTGACCCTCCCTCTGGGTCCCCTCCCAGGTCTATACGGCCTGGTGAGGAGGAAGTCTCCTCTGATTTTAGCCTTGCTGAGGAGGAGGCTTCTTCTGCGGTGCTGGAGGGGCGACTCGGTTCCCTGCAGAGCCGGGCCATGGGCACTGCCCCAGCAGTCATCTCCATGGAGGTGCAGGCTCCCCCAGTGTCGCGGCCCACAGCTGCTGGGCCTGGCACTGGTGGACTCTAGGCGCTGCCTTGGATCCCAGCCCCATTCGCGGCACTGGTGATCGGGGCGGTGCTATGTCACAAGTCGCCGTCGCCAAGGGCCCTCCCAGGGTCATGAGTCTGGAGATCTGCCTGGTCTCTTCCTCTTTGGAGAAGGAGGATGACTCTCAGGCTGACCTGGAATGGCGCCTCGACTGCTCGGAGAGCCCTCGGGGACGTGACACCAGGTGGCCCAGTATTCCCATCCCAGAGTCCCTGGAGCCCATAGTCCAGACGGCCCCTGCTGCCATGGTTGGCTGTGGGGGGGTCCATTCGGGATGGCGTCTTGGGGATGCCGAGTGGCAGGTCCTCTCCTGGGGTGGGTCTGGCAGCCGCTGTTTTTGGTGCTGCTATGTCCCTCCTAGTAGGGACCAGGACCCCCTCTTCTGTGGCCTCCCTCGGGGGGCCAGTGGGATTGGGGGGTCCTCATTCACTGGGGCTGAGGAAAGGGGCACCTTCAGAGTCCGTAGGGATGAGGGGACGGGGTGAGGTGCATGGGCCTCCCCTCCACTACCCTGTGGGGAATGGGGAGGAGTCGGAGCGCTGAACCCCGGCTTTCCCATGCGGTCTCTGAGGCGCCGTTAGTTGACAGCGACGCTTCTGTGCCCTTGCAGTCCCAGTCGCAACACGGGAGATTCTCCCTCAGGGCTCATCCAGGGTTTGTTTTCAGCTTTGCAGTCTTCACTACCTGGATCGACTCCTGCCCCCCTCCCTGTGGGGCAGGGCCAGTGGCTGGGTCTCAGAGCCCTGCAAGGGCCGGGCACTGTCAGGTGCCCTTCTCCCATCCCTCTGCAGACAACTCTCCCCCTCACAGGCCATGTGGGTCCTACGGGTCTCTTAACCTGGGAGATGTTCAGGGCCATTGTGGTGGCCTTCCCCAGGTACGTGTGAGCCATGGACAAACATGTCTTCTGCCTGTCTCCCCTGTCGCAGGAGGACCCTGATCATTCGAGATCCTTTTCCTCCTCGTCTTCCTCCTCTGAAGGAGAGGAACATTCTGTCTACCTGTCATCTGATCCTGATTTCACTGAATATCAGCAGTTCCTCTCGAGGCTGGTTCCGGAACTCTGTATGTCTCACATAATCAGAAGCAATACTGAAGGGGAGATGCACTCGTTCTTGAGCGAGTTCAGTGTTCCCCACCTGGTGGTGCCCTCCTGGCCTATTCCCTTCCAGGAGGCGTCTGTCCACTGACGAGTCTCAGCCGCCTCTTCCCAAGCCCCAGTGGACTACAGGAGATGGTAGTGCACCCTCTCAGGAGTCTGTAGGTGCACCACGTCACTCGCCTTCAAGGCTGACGTCCTTAGATGCTCCTTCTGGGCTTCAGCGCCTGGTGCACGACAGACCCCTGGATCCGGATTCTGCAGAATTCGACCAGTGGGGCAGAAGGATGATCTCTTCAGCTCCTGCGTTACTTTGTATTGGCTCTCATCAGGCTAACCACGCTGCCTATAATAGGAGCCTGTGGTCAATGCTAGCACAGATGTTAGCATCTGCCTGATTCGGAGCAGTCTAGACAGGCCATTGCCCTCTCTGCACAGGGTTTGGAGCTTGCAAGACACCAGGCAAGGGCATCTTATGATGCCAGTGAGGTGGAATCCAGACTGGCAGGGACAGCGATCTGCATTAGGTGGACGTCATGGCTTTGTCTATCCAGATGTCACCTGTTGCCTGGCGCAGAGTGATCTCCTCCACCTTCCGGGGGACCCGTCTCTTTTCCCACAGAGCAAGGAGGACTTTACAGGGGTGTCTACTGACCTCCTGGCCACGGGGGACACCTCCTCATCCTGACCAGCCTTAGACCTTGCTGGTCTAGTATGGCTTAGGGTCTCCCCCTCTTGTGCCTCAGTCACCGGGGGCTGAGGGAATCTGTTCCCTCAGGGCTGTGCCAGGTCCCCTCCAAGGGGCTTGGTACTCACCCAACAGTAATGAGTGGTAAAGAAGGACAAGTGAAGATATGAAAATGATGTACCTACCGTAATTCTTGATCTTCTCTTGTGTCTTCACCATTCATTACTGAATCCCACCCACCATCCCCTCATGGGCCTCAGTTCTTGGGCGTTGCCTCCACCCTGCTCGCCTTCCCCTTCCTAGGGGCCATTGGGGGCTGAATCCCCCTGGAACCTCAGAGCTCTCTGTTTCCTTCCCTAAAAGTCACAGAGCATTCAGCCGGAGGACGGCAAGTAGGGTCTTCGCTCTAATGTCTGAGGAGACTCCCTGGGATTCTCTTCACGATGCACTGGGGTGTCCTCCCTGTGCAGCTTGGATAATCCTCTTGCTTGTGTCACCCTCTGGCTGTTATCTGCATCAGTGCATTCAAGGAGAGGCCGTGGGATTTTCCTCTCTGTCTTTTATGCACGAATGTCCCGTGGTTTTCTTCTCCTGAAGTGGGGACTTCGCCAGTACTCAGTGGGGAAACTATCAGTTGGTTTGTTTTTCCTACTTCTTTTCCCTTCATCTCAAGTCTGGACTCATTTCTCTTCTGAGTAGGACTGCCCGCACTCCAAGGGACAGTTGGTGAGACCTAGGTTTCAAGATGTTCAAAATAAATACGGATAAAGTGTGGGAAGGGAGCTCTGTCTCCACCAAGGCTTTCAAGGCCATCTAATATCCTCAGACCTTGGTTCAATTACGCCTACAACAGGCGGGATCCTTGCTCCCTTGTCCTCATCCCGCAGAGGTTTTGAAACTATTTCAAGCCAGTGGTCTTCCAGATGATAGTAGCGGATAGCCCCTCCCCCTTCCCCTTTATCCTTTGCTTCTTATTTCTTTCATTCTGTCCTTTGTTTTCTCTTCTTCTTGAGACTGCTCAAGGATTGAGGCCTCTTGGCCACTTAGGGTAGGGTTCTCTTCTCTCTGTCCCCTAGTCGGCTTATGCTTTTTTAAATTTATGTCCTTTCCTTTATCTATCCCTCGGCTTTCTTGCCTTGCTTTATTCTCTGTAATGGTTTCTTCCTCTCCAGCCAAACAGAATTGGGATGGTGGAGGAGGAGGAGTCTACGACACCTAATGGCCAACCCGCGTGCACCATGCAGTGCATGTGCCACATAGTCGACACCAACTCCTCCCTCAAAAAAAAAAAAATTACTCCCGTAGTGGGTGCGTGCCTCCGGCTTCACCCAGCAGTAATGAATGGTGATGATACAAGAGAAGATCAAGAATTACGGTGGGTACGTAATTTTCATTTTCTGTGTTTCTAAGAGCTGCTTTCGTTTAGTGAGCACAAGCCTTCCAGCATCTTTAGCATGACACTGAAAACTGGAGTTTCACCTTACCGACATTCATGGTGGGCTGGGAGCAGGCCTGCATTCTGAATATACAGTAGCATGTATAATTAAAAAACACAAAAGTTCTGAGTACCCAGCACTTTTCAGGAAGGCACTGCCCTCATAATCCCAGTGAGTGTGTAATTTAAGGACAGTTTTTTTACCCCTGCTCTGTAATTATTACGAAAGCTGTATCTGTATATATTTATTGTTTCAACTGTTGCTACATGGTCCAGTCCAGGAGATCAGCTTGCCTGTGCTTGGTACTGACCGCCTGCAGAGCAACCAGAGCGGAAGTTCCAGCATCAGCACAGGCACTTGAAAATCACGGTTAAATTAGTTGTATTTCTGATATTGAGGCGGGGGTGGGTGAGTATTGGGTGTTCTTTTCTTGATCCCTCTTGGGACTAACACCTTTCAAGAAGCCTGTGTTAGAACTTTTACATTCTGTATATACTCACATATAAACCTAGTTTTTGATGCTGAAAATAGGCTCCAAAGAAGGGGAGCTCAAGTCTCATCTGCGAGGTCGACCTAGCTGCGATGTTCATAATGGCAAACCATTTTTGTAACTGTGTAACCTAATTTTGTGTCCAGTTCTGGCCACAAAGATTCCACACTTGATTTTGGTAACAAAACAGACTTTTCTATCCAGTTTGGGCAGCTACACCAAACCAGTACTGTCCTGATGAGCTTAGGACATGTGGCAACACTAGTCCCTCTGAACTGTGGTGGCACTGGCTGGCCTTTCTTTCTCCTTGTGCTGGTCATCGGGCTGTAAGACCACTGACCACTGGGATCTCCTTCCTGATAGGGTCTTGTAGGTGATTTCATAAGCATGGTTGGTTGGCATAATCAGTGACTTTGTTCCTCTAAAGCTGCTGTTGGTTCCAACTGGATTTTACTTCATGCACTCATTTCATAACATAATTCTAGCAGACATGGTTTTCATTAAATTCCACATTGAGGTACTTGAGGCCTGCTCCACAGCTAGTCTGGCATACATGTAATTCACATGTTGCAAGCTCTAGCTCCCATTGCCACTCTGCAGTGGACTGCATCTTCACCTGATATCTGCGAGCTGGAGCTTCACAGAGTCACAAGGGACAGAGCTGAGCCAGAACCCTGGGCATCTCTTTAAGCATCAGTCTTCTTCGTAGAACCCCACTCTTTGGTCTTAGACTGGAGGCACTTGGACCCCATGTAAGAAAAACGTCTGTGAGGGCCCAAGTACCTTTGCTGGTACCAGTGCATGCATGACACAGTGCACTGCATCTAGTAACCATTGTCAACACTCTGACTGCCTCAGTTCTGTTTTTGCTGTCGTCTTCGTGCACACTGCATGGAGAGAAACAATGGTACTTTAATTTTGTCACCTGTTTGTTTTGATTATTTCAAAACTACATGCGTGATCATAATAAATTCCTGAAACTGACAGGATTGGCATTTTGACTGTAGGCACTGTATCCCTGTTCTGACTGGCATATATTGTGCTTAACCTGCTTTGGGCCTAGCCACAATATGGATGCCTGCAACACCTGAGTCTCCTTTGATTACCATCCATTAGAGATACATTCTCTGAGGTGGGGACGGCAGTTCCCTACTTACATGGACAGGTCTCGACTCAGGCACAAGGTCTTGACTCAGACAATTGCAATGTAGGTTCCTGAATTGTTTCCCCAATCCCCTCTCTTCTTCCCAGTTGGTAGAGGTACTAAGCTTTCTCTCCCTCCACCAAGCTGGGGTCATGAGGGTCATGACATAATCTCAGATGGTGGTGGTGGGAGGAAGCTTAACTCCTTCTGGGCAGTTGAGGAAGCAACCTTCCATGACAGACATGTTGCAGTGGTCAATACTGTTAACCATTCCTGTGGCAGTAGTGGCACTGATCTCCATGTCTGCACCACATTTGATGTTGGGATCAGTGCAGTTGTCAGTGCTGGCCTTGGCAATCGGCATTGGTGTTGATATGGGTCCCAGCGTTATCAGGACTGGCACCTGCAGCATTTCAAGTGCCATCAGGTCTGGCATTGACTTTGTATCCGGATTGGTCCCTGGAGCCGGGCCTTCTGAAGACCAGCTAGTCATCAGTCAGCTGGGGACTCCCCAGACTCCTGCTCACTAGCCACTGTCACTGCTGGTACTACTGGGTCAGGAGGCTCTTTCTGCTTCCCCCCAGCCCTAGGTCATGACAGTCAAACCAGCCATAAGACAAGGCGCAGGTACTGTGGATCATCAGCTTACTTTATGCCCCCCCCCCCCACGGCTGCCACTGCATATGCTTCAGTCCCTTTTCGGTAGGGGGCTGTGATCCTTAGGCCTCCGGGCCCATTATCACAGCAGCAGTTCCACCAATGGATGGAGAATGTGCAGTGCTGGTTTAGGGAGTCAGACCCAGCACTGTTCCAAGCACCTCCCTCTGCTTCATCCAGTGGTGGCTTTCCAGCCTCCTCTTCTTCAGCATCTTCTTCGAGGATAAGAAGGCCTCTCTCCACCTGACCTCTGAGGCTGAAGATATTCTGCACTAACAATCTGTGAAAGAGATGCAGATGGGGCCGGATTGACCCTATTTTGTAGTAGGAACCCTAATGTTGTGCCACTGGTCTTGTTGTTACCTAGCATGGGCACTGTCTTGATTCCTTCCTGGCATACTGCACAAGGACAAGCTACTGTGGCAGTCTGGAGGTGTCCCTTCTCTACTCCCCCTACTTTGAGGGTCCTTCGGGCTAGCTAATAGGCTCCTATCATGTCTCCTGGTGGTCTTGGTCACCCTTTACCAGGATTGACATCTCTGAAGCCTGATGGGCAGCGTGCCCATTCTAACAATTAAGCCTAACCCCTTATTGGAGGACATGGTGCTTGTTTATTACTTTTTCACTCTCCTTGCTAACAGAATGGAGGCTATAGGGCATCAGCAGTGGTCACTACATGTGTTGTGCATGTGTCGTGCATGATGTGTGAAGCATTGCCTGCGCCCTGACTGAAAGTTCTACCCCCCTGGGGTCCTAACACCTCCAGCCAAAGACCAAAGAGTGTGACTGTATGGAGAAGATATTCCTGAAGATATGTAGTTACGGTAAGTGACTTTCCTTTCATCTGCTGCCTAGTGAATTTCCTGCTTTGTGCAAGCAAAGGATTGTGGGACATGACAGTCCACCATGAACTGCTGTATCCCCCTTTCTCATGTTTGGAAATAAAAAAAAAAAAAAAAAGGTGCTGCTATGCTTCCCAGCCCTTCGTACTGATTCAGAGAATAGGAAGAAACTACTGGGAACTGAGGTAACTACTGGTGAGCCTGTTCAGGGCCCCAGACATTTTGGACAGGCACAGCAGGGGCTACAGGTGAGATCTGCCAATAATGAATCTTCACCATTGATTCATATTTACAAGTCCAGGGCCAGAGGCACTAGGAAATTGCAGGAGCTTTTTTCTAGAGAGAGGGAGCCGACGTCGGCTACTGACGTCACCTGCACACCTCATGCAGCTCAAATGGTGCCACGCTAAGGCAGTAACCATCGTCATCTCTCTCGCACATTTCAGTTATGTTCTTCACGCTTTCGAGTGCACATCCTGGGAGCGATAGCACCTCAGTTTGTCAACCATCACCATATTTCAAACCATGTCACTGCTAAGTTTTTATTCACGGTGCCTTCTCCTTTTGTTATTTTTCGTTTCAGTGATGCCAAAACCCGAAAGAAGATAAGGGGGTTCAGTTACAATTTATTTTTTATACTGGAAAGGCATGTGAGCAAAATTGCCAGTTTTCACAAACGTCCAGTTACAGACTTAGATAAAAAAAAGTACATGATATACAGGCAAAAAAAATTAAAAAAATTGTACAGAGAGGGTAAGCAAGGGGTTAAGAAGATGAAGAAAGTCCAGCAGCCTCCCATCATGTGACAGACCAGCATCAACTCTGCTGGACCTGCCTTGGCTTATGCCAAGATCTGGTCTCTAGGCCTTTCACCTGGTTCCCTTCCTGGTACCTCTGATATTAAAGAAGCAGAGTCCTCCCTGCCCCCCACCAAGGCATCAGATTCGGGGGAAGGGGGGTCTGATGGGCAAGCAGGCTCATTTGGGGCATCCGGCAGCAAACCCTCTCATCTGTCTGACCTGCACAGCAGATGTCCTCAGTAGTGAGGCCAGTGCCTTACACTCGGTCTTCCACAGCAGACATCTCGATGTTGTGGCTTAGTGCCGTTCTCAGTGCTGGTGGCACCAGCCGTGACATTGGGTGCTCATCCCTGGTGGTGGGGCTGAAGCTATACACTCGGTCTTCCTGGTGGACAGCCTGGTGTTGCGACCTGGTGCCGCCCTGTGCCTTGGCGTCTTTCATGGTGCCGGTGAGCAGGGTGGCACTGGCCATGACATCAGGGCCCCTCTTGACATTGCTTGTGGTGTCCGGAGAAGGATCAACACAGGGGCTGTGAGGAGTCAGCTGGCCAGGGTGGTGGTAGTTGTTTCCCTTGGTAGTCCTCATTGCAGCGTGGTGAGGGATGACGATGCGCTCCCAATAAAGGGTGCAGCATTCACCATGATGTCTGTTCAAGGCCTGATGCCAGGTGTGACACCTGTGACAGTGTCACCCCTGGGGCCATCCCTAGTTCCAGTGCCTTTCATGATGCTGGCCAGGTCCTGGTTCCGCATGATGCCGGGGATGGGAATGGCCCCAAGGCCAATGTTGGGCCTGGCATCGGATCGGGCATTGGGCCTGGTGTTGGACCTGACGTCAGGCCTGGCATTGGTCCTGATGCTGGGCCCTTCACCAGTGAGGACTTGAGCTGCCCCAAGGGATTATACTGCTTTGCTCTCCTCACCTGGGGGAATTCCCCCCCATGGGCACCTGTTGGGTCATTCCTCTTTGTAGGTTGACCTTGTTCAGATGATCTAGCCAGACACTCTCCCTGGTTCAGGTGTTCTGACCATCCCCACAGCCTAGGTATATGCTCTGGAGTCTTTGGCTCCTGTTTCAGTCTTCGGCCTGTACCACCTCTGCCTGAATTTCCAGGAATCACAGGTTGTCTGGGGCTATTCATCTGGAGTCAGCATGGGAGTGTGGCTGATGCCTTGTACCAGTACCTATTGCCACCTGCAGCTGGGACTCCATGGAGCTGTCAGCGATGCCACCCGTGTCATCCCTCCCTGGCCCAGAGCATTTGATGAATGTTCAAGGACATTTGGAGATATTGCTTCACACTCCTCCAGCCCCAAGGGACGTCCAGCAATGGTATTGTGCTTTTGTGGGCTCTGCAGATACCGTGCCTCACCCCATCTTGGGGACTGAGGTACTGCAGACCCTGACAAGGCCTCATCGCCTGGTGTGTGACTGACCACCTGCAGCTGACTCTGCTTAGGCAGATGTTTCATCAGGAAGGTGTTTATCTCTGCTCACACCATAATACTAAGTGCTCAGTGCAAACAAGTGTGAACTGGTCATACTTGGCACTTAGTATTATGTTAGTATCTAGACTTAGAGCAAAACCTGTTAAATGTGTATATGTATATATTATGAATGCCTTTTCTTACAAATACTTTGTAGACATCTATTGTGGTGGAACACCCTGTTTTGTGTATATATGTAAAAAGATATGTACTTTAAGTATTGTATGTAATAAGTTGGGAAGGTAAGGAACTCATTGAAAATGATCTCTGCTCAACTGAGTACCCGATTCATGTAATGAATAAAATGTTTTACTACTACTACGTTTACTACTGAGCAGATGATCTGCCTCCAGAGGTGCAATGCACGTTGTTTTTTGGATCAGTGTTCTAGATTCACACAGGGTACATCCCTGTAGTTGCAGGGAGAAGCAAGACGCATTCGTTTTCATGTTGAAATTTCTTGGTTCTTATCCCTTGTCACTTCTCTCTGTGTATTGGGGTTTGCCTACTCTGCCTGAACCATACCAGAGGCGATAACCACATCTTGCCTTCCTAGGACTGCTAGTCCTGCAACTCCTATGTTCTTCATCCCTACTTTTCTCTCAGCTATCATAGAGAAAATAGAGTTATGAGTGTACTCTCAAGTTTACTCGGGCTCTGTCCGGTGGCATAGAGTTAATGACTTTTTTGGGAGCCCAGATGTCATCTTGACATTTTTGCCAACTCGTTTGCAAGCGGATCTCAAATTGGACGACTCCCTTTTTGCTATGCCTGCCAGAGCCATTTGCTCAAGGCTGCTGCCCTGCCTTTACCTACCATTTTCTACACTTTGTCTGGCTAGTGGTAAGAGTCTCTGTTTAGACCCACTACCCTTGTGCCACCTGGTAGGCTCAACCCTTAGTCTCTAAGTTAGTAGTTGGGTTCTAATTGGCCAATTTTATTTCCTATATCGTTTAATTATCTCTTTGAGCTACACAGCATCTAGTCCTCTCTTCTGTTTTCTCTCCACTTTGCTTCAAACAACATGAAGTCTTGCTGTATTCTAATATATGCAGTTAGCCCCAGCACTTGAACTGCCCCGGAGATGAATGAGTTAGCTCTATGCAGAAGCATAGAACGTTGAGCTCAAGCTCAGATTTCAAACCTCTGTCTGTGGTGCTTCAGAGTGCAACCGTCAGATTCTTTACTCCGCCTAACTGTGAAGTCGCTTCGGAAATCTCTTTCTCTTGGTTCTGTAAAGTTTCAAAAAAGTGTAGTTTTTTTCACCAATTTATTATTTTTCTGTTTCAAGTCTCTATCGTACAGTAAGTGTGTAGATAGGTAGTGAACTGTGTTTTTGTTTCTCTCTGTGGAAATTGCAATTTCTTCGGTTCCCTAGCGGCTGGTCTGGTTGGGAACCAACTGCTTCTGTTTGAATTTCTTTTATTTATAAAGTTTGCAGTGGTGTGCCGGTTCCAGTCAATTCCAAAAAAAGACAGACTTTTACCGGTTTCTTTCCACAACCTGTAACACAGTTGGTTACTGATTGGAGAGTATTACCTGGCGTAACAGTTGTTAAGGGTAATTTTTTGTTAAGTTTGGCCATGTCTGAGAAACCCAAAAAGAAAACCGGGCCCACTGGGTTTCAACACTGTGGTAAGTGTGGGGAGACTTCTGCTAAAGCTGATCCTCACCTCATCTGTGTTTATTGTCTGGGGTTTGACCACCTCAAAACAGACTGCCAGATCTACAAAAATTTTCCAAACGCCACCATGGATAAAAGAATGAGTAGGCTAAAGGAAAGGGAGGCAGAGAAGTCCGCTGACCTGGATGGCTAGCCCGGTTCAGTTGCGGCCGAACCTGAAGAGGTGCCCACTGACCTGCGTTGATACCTCCTTGGGCAAAAGGAGATCTGACTCGGAGGAGTCGGTTCCGGCGAAAAGAAAAAGAAAACCAGCCGATTCGGATCCAGAACTGCGTACTCCAGCCGCTGATGAGATAGCCAAAGCGATAAGTATTGTTCAGTCACTTAGATCGATTCCGTCCGAATCGACACCTTCGGCCAGGCGGTTGGTTCGGTTGGATCCTACTCCACTGGATTACGATCCGGATGCCTGTTATGAATTGGAGTGGGAGGGGGACGAAGACTATCCAGAACAAGATGATGAAGATGATAATGATTTAGAAGGTCTGGATGTGCCCATTGAACCGGACATCTCCTCAGACAGACCCTCCAATGTCTCCCCTCCCAGGCTTTCTGAGTCCCCTTCCCACTACTTGTTCTACAAAAAGATGGCAGAAACTCTCCAGCTGCCTATGGTAGAAGCTGCAGAAGAGGAAGAGGGGCCTGATTTTGTCGAGATGATGGACATCCCAGAATCTAAGAGGCTGTCTATTCCCCTCCACAGATCCTTGGGGAAATAGACAAAAAAGATTATTCAGACACCAAACTCTTTACCTCCAGTGGACAAAAGAATGGACAGGAGGTACATGTTGTCAGGCTCAGGTACGGAGTTTCTGTACAGTCATAGCAGCCATGTTGGGATAGTGCAGGCTGCAGCCTGTGACAGGGCTAACATACCTTTGGCTTCACACCCCCCAGATAAAGACTTCAGGAAGGTGGATGCCATGGCCAAAAACAATATTTGGCATCCTCCTTGGGACTCAGGCAGGCAAATTATATGGCTGGTGCAGCAGGTACCAGAAGTCCAGGTGGGATACTGTTCTGAAACTGGCCAAGCAGTCCTTCCCCCAGCTGGCCAAAGAGCTGGAGGAGGTGTCTGCTGATGGGATTGAGGCGTCCAAGGTACAGTTTCATGCTGCTGTGGACTCAAATGATGTGGCATCACGAGTCATGGCTACAGCTGTGTCTCTCAGGAGATTTGCTTGGCTCAGATGTACTAGCCTTTCGCAGGACACCCAGGCTAAGGCCATATATTTCCCTGTAGTAGGTAATTCTCTGACAGACAGAGGCTTACATGAAAAAAATGGATGAATACAGGACTACAGGAGTGCTCAAGCCAAGAAAAGGCATGCCACTTCTCAGAGGCAGCAGTCTAGGGGCAGGGGCAGACCTTTTCACAGGCCTTTCTTCCAAGCCCAGGCCTCTTCTCCCTTCCAACAGAGGGAGTTCTTCTGAGGGAGAGGCAGGAGGGGGATGAGCAGGGCTACATCCTCTTCCCAGTCTAAGGCTCCTGCCAAACACACACCCTGATGTGTCAGCCCGGGTCGACTCCCCAATTCCAGTAGGAGACAGGCTGGCTTACTACTTCCAGGCCTGTAAGTCTGTTAACCTCAGACAGGTGGGTCCTGGAGGTAGTAAGCCAGGGATTGGCCCTCAGTTCCCAAAAATTTCCAAAAATGAGGGTCAGGTCTTTTCTACCTTGAAACATTTCTGAAACCATTGCTTTAGAAGCAGAGGTTTCCTCTCTGTTGGCTCTCAGAGCAATGGAGAGAGTTCGTACTCTACACAGGGGCCAAGGTCTGTACTACAGATACTTCCTTACCCCAAAGAAGACAGGGGAGTGGCGACCCATCCTAGACTTAAGGTATTTGAACAAGCACATTTTAAAACCAAAGTTCAAGATGGTGACTCTGGGAGTAATTCTTCCCTCTCTAAGGCCGGGAGACTGGTTAGCTTCCCTGGACCTCAAGGATGCATATTTCCATATTCCCATCAGGTGCTCTCACAGAAAGTACCTCAGGTTCGATATGCCTTCAGGCCATTATCAGTTCAGAGCTATGCCTTTCAGTCTAACATCAGCTCCAAGGGTGTTTACAGAGTGTCTTGCAGTAGTAGTGGCCTTCCTCAGAAGACAGGGCATTTCCCTATTTCCATACCTAGACAACTGGCTCATTATAGGACAGTCTTCCAACCAGGTCAAGTCAGCTCTACAGGTCACTCAGGATTTGCTCAGTTCCCTGGGATTCCTTCTCAACTTGCCAAAGTCAAGTTCTCAAACCAGTACAGCTTCTCACTTTCATAGGGATAGAGTTAGATACTGTTCAAGCAAAGGCATTCCTTTCGCTAGAAAGGGTTCAGGCCCTTACAAATCTCACTTCCTCTTTTCATCCTCTGGTTTCTCATCCAGCAAGACGTTTTCTTCAGCTCCAAGGTCACATGGCAGCTTCCACTGCAGTGGTGCAAGGGGCAAGGTTCCAGATGAGGGACATTCAGTTCCATCTCAGATCCTTTTGGTCTCAGAGAAAAGACTGTTTTACCAAACTGATTCCAGTGACTCAGACTCTGGTCCAAACTCTCCAGTGGTGGCTGGACCAAGACAATCTCAGGCAAGGTGTCCCATTTCTCAGTCAAACTCCTTCAGGGGTTCTCACCACAGATGCTTCTCTTCTGGTCTGGGGAGCCCACCTAGGAGCCCTCACGGCACGGGGGTCTGATCCCCAGAAGAGTCTCTCCTTCATATCAATCTTCTGGAACTCAGGGCAGTATTCTTGGCCCTTCAGTTCTTCTCGGACTCAGTGAGGAACAAGGTGGTTCAGGTCAGGACAGACAACACCAGCAAGCAAGGGGGCACTTGGTCTACGGCCTTGTGCATGGAGGCCATGAAAGTATGGTCTCTGGCCTACTCCCTTCAAACTTCCCTAATAGCAGTCCACCTTCCAAGGAAGGACAATGTGCTAGCAGATGCTCTGGGCAGAATCTTCCAGGGCCATCATGAATGGACCTTGGATCCTGAAAGTAATCTTCACCAGGTGGGGCACTCCAGATATAGATCTCTTTGCAGCCCCAGACAGCCATCAGCTTCCCCAGTTCTGCTGTAGACCTCCAGTCCTGGGGACTGTTCCCCTGGATGCTCTGATATTGAATTGGGAAGGCAGGTTTCTTTATGCCTTTCCCACTTTCCCCTGTTGCTCAGGGTTCTAGTCAAGATCAGGTCACAACCCTGCACAGTGATTCTAATTGCTCCAGACTGGGCCAGGCAACGTTGGTATCCTCTGTTGTTGTCCTTAGCAGTCTCACCTCCCCTGTCTCTTCCCAAGAGACACAATCTCTTAACCTCCTCTGGGGGAGGATCTGGTACCCCAATCTCCAGTCTCTCAATCTCAAGGCCTGGCTCTTGAAGAGTTAGAAATCACAAGCCTGCATCTCTCTCAGGGAGTTTTAGACATCCTCAAGGGTTCTCGGAAACCCTCTACCAGGAAAAACTTATAACTCCAAATGGAAAAGATTCAGCATTTGGTGTTCACACAGGAATATCCTGCCAGATTCTGCAGGTGTTGCCACAGTCTTAGATTATCTGGTTCACCTTAACGGTTTAGGCCTTAGGCCAGCCACTTTAAAAGTTCACCTAGCAACTGTTTCTGCATTTCTGTCAGCAAGGAAGGTTCTTCTCTGGCATCCCACCCTGTTTTTGCAAAGTTCTTCAAACGTTTGACTCATATCAGTCCTCCTTTTAGAGAGCCTACCCCGGCTTGGGATCTCAATATCTGCATTGCTCAGCTTATGCAGTCACCCTTTGAACCCTTGGCTTCAGCTGAGCTTAAGTACTTGACCTGGAAAACTCTGTTTCTGGTAGCTGTCATTTCTGCCAGGCGAATTAGTGAATTATAGACCCTGTCAGCTGAACCTGATTTTATCTCATTCCACAGAGATAAGGTGGTCCTCAGAACCCATAGGAGGTTCTTACCCAAAGTGGTCTCAGATTTCCATCTGAACCAGTCCATGTCCCTTCCTGTGTTTTTCACTGATCATTCCTCTTCAGGAGAAAGAAGGTTACACAGTTTGGATGTTAAAAGGGCACTTAGCTATTATACAGAGCATTATTAAGTCACATAGGAATAACTGCCTTCAATTGTTTCTCACTTATGATGAAGTGGGAAAAGGTAGGCCAGCTAGTAAAAGAACTATTGCCAGGTGGATTGTAGCCTGTATACAATTCTGTTGTACCAAACTAGGTAAAACACCTCCCTCAGGCCTGAGGGCCCACTCGACAAGGGGTACAGCTGCTTCTCTGGCTGCTGCCAGAGATATACCTTTACTAGAGATATGCAGAGCAGCCACCTGAAAAGTGGTCCATACATTCACCAAGAATTACTCTCTGGCTATCCAGGCTAGGAGTGATGCTAGGTTTGGTGCAGCAGTACTGCAGATCCTGTTCCCAAAATAGGTTGGGTACCCTCCTCCATGGAGGTACTGCTTGGTAATTTGCATATGTCAGAATACAGCAAGACTTCCTGTTGTTTGAAGAAAAAATTACTCACCTTAGTAATTGTGTTTCTTCTAATGGAGTCTTGCTGTATTCAAACAACATGAAGTCTTGCTATATTATGATAATTGCAGTTTGTCCCACCATTAGAACTGCTCCGGAGGTGAAAGAGTTAACTCCATTCTAAGAATGGAACTTAGAGCACGAGCTCTATTAGAGAAGCTCTGTCTAGGTTATTTCAAACACAAACTGTCAGATTCTTTACTCCGCCTCACTGAACAGTCGCTCCGGAGATTTCTCCTACTGCTCGGTTCATTTCTCGGTTTAAACAGTTCAATTTAACCGAGAATATTTTTATTTTAACCGCAAAACCGATCGGTTCAAGCTCTGTCTGTGGTATCGTAAGTAATTTCTGTTTTAATTCTGTGTGGAACTTGTAAATGTTATCAGTTCGGTTTTGAACCGATCAGCTTGCTTTAAAACTTGAAGTTTACAAAATTAGAGCTTTAGAGTGCGGTTCGGGTTCTTATCGGTTCTAAAAACGGAATTTATTCGTTTTTCCAAGATCCTATGACAGTTAGGAACCGATAAGGTGTCTTGCCTGGCACTGCCGTTTAAAAGGCAAGTTTTTGGTTAGGCTGGCATTATGTCTGAGAAACCCAAAAGAAAAACCGGGTCCACTGGGTTTCAACACTGTGATGCTTGTGGGAAGTCTTTGCCAAGGCTGACCCACACACCACATGTGTATATTGTCTGGGGTTTGACCACCTCAATTCAGACTGCCAGATTTGTAAAATTTCCCTGCAGCCACCCTGGATAAAGAGTTGGCAGGCTCAGGGGCAGAGAGGCCAAAAGTCCGCTGACTCGGATGGCCAGCCGGTTCGGTGCCAACGAACCGGAGGAATGTCCCTCTGACCAGGAGAGACTTCCTCGGGCAAGCATAAAGCTGGCTCGGATGAGCCAATTCCAGTAAAGAAACAAGAAAATCAGCAGGTGTGGAGCCCAAAATTCCTTCTCCAACTGCTGCAGAGATAACAAGAGCTATTCAGATTGTCCAGTCACTTTCTCCGGTTCCGTCGAACTTCCACTGTCTAGTAAAAGGTCAGTTCGGTCGGTTCCATCGGTTCAGGAATATGATGTTGAGGTTTTATGAACCAGAGGAGGGAGGATGATTATGAACAGTATGAATGTGACTTGGAGGGTCTGGTGTGCCCATTGAACCGGACATCTCCCAGACAGACCTTTAGAATCTCCCCTATGCTTTCTGGGTCCCCTCTCACTTTGTTTTACAAAAAGTTGCTGAAACCCTCCAGCTCCCATTAGAGAAGCTGTGGATGAGCAAGAGGAACCTGATTTTGTAGAAATGATGGATATACCAGAGTCTAGGAATTGTCTATTCCTTTGCATAAATCTCGAAACAAACAATAAAGATTTTAAAACTCTAATTCTGTGCCTCCTGTGGATAAAAGATGGACAGGAGGTACACACTGTCAGGTCCTGATACAGAATTCCTTTCACAGCAATGCAGTCATGTTGGGTGGTTCAGGCTGCAGCCTGTGATAAAGCTAATATTCCCTGGCTTCACATCCCTGACAAGGATTCCAGGAAGATTGATGCCATGGCTAAAAACAATACATGGCAGCGTCCTTGGGACTCAGGAAGCAAATTACATGGCTTATGTAGCAGTATCAAAATCTAGATGGGACACTGTCATGGCTTTGGCCAAACAGGCCTCTGGCCAGCTTGCTGATGAGCTGGAACAGGTGGCTGCTGATGGCATTGAGGCATCCAAGGTGCAGTTTCATGCTGCTGTGGTTTAATGATGTATCCTCTAGAGTCATGGCTCGTCTGTAGCTTTACGTAGGTTGGCATGGCTCAGGTGTACTAGCTTGTCCAGGATACCAGACTAAGGCTATGGATTTTCCTGTGGTGGCAAATTCTCTGTTTGGGGGCAGACAGAGAATTATATGAAAAATGGATGAATATAGGACTACCTATAAAATTGCCCAAGCCAGGCGGCAAGCCACTCCTCAGAGGCAGACCCCCAGGGGTAGGGTAGGCCTTTCCACAGGCCTTTTACCAAACCCAGGCCTCCTCTGCTTATGCTGAGAGAGGTTCTTCAGAGGCAGAGGCAGGCAGAGGTGTGGGCAGGCCTGCTCCACCTCTCAGCCTAAGCGCCTGCCAAACAGACACCCTGATGGGGTGCCCAGGGCCAATTCTCCTTTACCCGTAGAGGCAGGTTGGCTTACTTCATTTCAGAACTGGGTGTCTCTAACTTCAGACAAGTGGGTCCTGGAAGTAGTAAGCCAGGGTCTGGTTCTCAGCTTCAAAAAGTTCCCAAAGATGAGAATCAGATCTTTCCCACCTGCAAACTCTTTAGAGACTTTTCTCTAGAAACAGAGTCTCAACCCTCCTGGCTCTCAGAGCTGTAGAAAGGTCTCTCCCTACATCAGGGCAAGGGTCTGTACTCCAGATATTCCTTACCCCAAAAGACAGGAGAATGGCGGCCCATTTTAGACCTCAGATATCTGAACAAACACCTTTGAAACCAAAGTTCAGAATGGTGACTCTGGCAATGATTTTACCCTCTCTAAGGCCAGGGGACTGGCTAGCCTCCCTGGACCTCAGGATGCCTATTTTCACGTCCTAATCAGAGCTCCCACCGAAAGTACCTCAGATTCGAACTGCCCTCAGGTCACTACCAGTTCAGAGCAATGCCCTTCGGCCCCACCTCTGCCCCAAGGGTATTCATAAAATGTCTGGCAGTAGCAGTTGCTCATTTAAGGAGGCAAAGGATTGTTGTTTTTCCCTATCTGGACGACTGGCTTATTGTAGGCCAGTCCCCAGAACAGGTAAAATCTCACCTGCAAGTTACCCAGCAGCTGCTCACCTCCCTGGGCTTCTTGCTAAATCTTCCAAAGTCAGTTCTGGAACCAGTTCAGGTGCTCACCTTCATAGGTGCAGATTGGACACAAAGCAGGCCAGAGCCTTCCCTACCCTTAGAGAGGTAAGGAACTTGTGGCTCTGGCCTCCTCTCACTCTGCAGGTCTCTCGACCAGCAAGACACTTTTGCGCTCCTGGGGCACATGGCTGCGCTCCACAGCCGTAGTGCAAGAGCAAGATTTCAGATGAGGACATTCAGTTTTCACTTGAGAGCCTTTTGGTCTCAGAAAGAGACCCCTTTCCAAGTTGGTCCCAGTGACCGAACCTGATCCAGGCCCTCCAGTGGTGGCAGGATCAGAGCAATTTGAGACTGGGGTCCCTTCATTCCTCTGTCTCACTCCTTGACCCTCACTACAGATGCTTCCCTCCTGGGGTGGGGGCTTACATGGCGATCTCTCCACTCAGGAGTGTGGTCCCCAGGAATCTCTGCTCCACATCAATTTGCTGGAACTCAGAGCTGTCTTTTTAGCACTTCAAGTGTTTTCTGCTCTGTTCAGAACAAAGTGGTACAAGTCAGAACAGACAATACCACAACAATGTGGTACATCAACAAGCAGGGGGCACTTGGTCTTGAGCCTTGTGCACCGAGGCAATGAAGTTGTGGTCTCTGGCCTATTCCTGAACACTTCCCTCATAGCAGTTCATCTTCCAGGAAAGGACAATGTCCTAGCAGATGCTCTCAGCAGGATTTCCCAGGGCCATCACGAATGGTCTCTGGATCCTCAAGTACTGGGGATAGTTTTTGCCAGATGGGGCACCCCTCAGATAGATCTTTTTGCAGCCCCAGACAATCACCAACTTCCACTGTTCTGTTGCAGGACCCCAGTGTTGGGCTCAGTCCCCCTGGATGCCTTTCTCCTAGATTGGGAAGGGAAGTTTCTTTATGCCTTTCCCCCCTTCCCTCTCCTTTTCAAGGTGCTAGTCAAAATCAGATCCCAGCTTTGCAGGGTGATTCTGATTGCCCCAGATTGGGCCAGGCAGCCCTGGTACCCACTCCTTCTGTCCTTAACAGTCCATCTTCCCTTGTGTCTCCCCAGGAATCACAACCTGTTAACCTGTGCCCAGGGGAGAGTTTGGTATCCGAACCTCAAATCCCTCAACCTCAAGGCCTGGCTCTTGAGGAGTTAGAATTTGCTGACCTACACCTTTCTCAAGGTGTTCTTGAAATTCTAAAGGCTTCTAGGAAGCCTTCCACTTGGGCTACTTATAATTCTAAGTGGAAAAGGTTTTCCATTTGGTGTGCTGGGAAACATATTTCCCCGGAATCTGCTGATTTGCCCATTGTTTTGGACTATATGGTCCATCTTAATTCTCTGGGCCTGAGACCAGCTACCCTGAAAGTACATTTGGCAGCTGTCTCTGCTTTTGTTTCAGCAGAAGCCCTCCTCTCTTTCCGCTTACCCTGTATTTTCCAAGTTTTTAAAGGGATTACTTCATACTAATCCACCTTTTAGGGATCCGGCCCCTGCCTGGGACCTTAATGTTTGCATTGCCCAGTTAATGCAACCCCCCTTTGAACCTCTGTCTTCTGCAGAGCTTAAGTACTTAACTTGGAAAACTGTTTTCCTAGTGGCTATCACTTCTGCCAGACGCATAAGTGAGTTGCAAGCCTTGTCAGTAGAAACTGACTTTATTTCTTTCCACAGGGATAAGGTAGTCCTCAGGACTAACAGGAAGTTTTTGCCTAAGGTGGTTTCAGATTTCCATCTTAACCAATCTATCTCCTTCAGTGTTTTTCACTGAACATTCCTCCTCTGGTGAGAGGAGTTGCACAGTTTAGGCGTTAAGAGGCCCTAAGTTACTATATAGAGCGTACCAAGGGTCACAGGTTTGAATCCCTCCAACTTTTTCTGTGGTGAGGTGGAAAAGGAGACCTGCCACTAAAGATCAATTGCCAAGTGGATTGTCTCTTGTATCCAATTTTGTTATCAGAAACTGGGGAGAGTCTCCCTCTGGCCTGAGGGCTTATTCTACCAGAGGTACAGCTGCCTCTAGCTGCGCTGCCAGAGACATCCTTATCTTAGAGATATGTCAAGCTGCTACCTGGAAAGCGGTACACACTTTCACCAAGCATTACTCCCTGGATGTCCAGGCCAGGAGAGATGCTCGGTTTGCTTACAGCTGTGCTTCAGAGCCTATTCCTAAGTAGGTTCTGTCCCTGCTCCATGGAGGTACTGCTGTGTGTAGTTCGGTAATTGTTAGTACATAGCAAGATTCTCATGTTGTTTGAAGAAAAATTACTCACCTTAGTAATGTTGTTTCTTCTAATGGAGTCTTGCTATATTAACCTCCCAACCTGCCCTCTCAGAACTTCTACTTGGGTATGGGGTGGGCAGCCTAGTGTGGGCACTAGTTATGCCCATTATATGTTTTCCACCCCTTCTTGGGGTTTTGGGGTGTGGTGTTTTTATTTTATCTTATATTACTTCTCATATTATTATGTTATACTACTACTTTTGGTCCCCTGACTTGAGTCTTTGTGTTGGGACCAGCATTGGGTGTTAATATTTAGGTAGCCAGTTGGCTAGTGTAGGTTACAGCTTCCACACAGACCTTAGTGAGTTTTTGCTCGTAAAGATCTGACAGTTTGTGTTTGAAATAACCCAGACAGAGCTTCTCTAATAGAGCTCGTGCTCTAAGTTCCATTCTTAGAATGGAGTTAACTCTTTCACCTCCGGAGCAGTTCTAATGGTGGGACAAACTACAATTGTCATAATATAGCAAGACTCCATTAGAAGAAACATTACTAAGGTGAGTAATTTTTTCTTCTGACCTCCCCCCCTGCCTCCCCTCTCAGAACCTAGTTTTTGGTATGTGGGCTGGCAGGTACATTGTTGCACCTCAGGGATGTACCTTACACCCTTCCCCTTTGGGTGGGGTTGTTGTTGTTATTGATTTATATATTTGTGTGTGTGTGTGTGTGTGTGTGTATGTATATATATATATATATATATATATATATATATATATATATATATATATATATATATATATATATATATTTATTCACTACCTGGGTTTTTTCTATTTTGGGTTCTCAACTTGAGTCTTTTGGGACCCAAAAATGTTACCTGTTAGTCAGTTGTTTACAGTTTCCACACCAGGGGTGTAGATAGTTAATTGCTCGTAAGAATCTGACGGTTACACTCTGAAGCACCACAGACAGAGGTCTGAAATCTGAGCTCGAGCTCAACGTTCTATGCTTCTGCATAGAGTTAACTCTTTCATCTCCAGGGCAGTTCAAGTGCTGGAGCTAACTGCACATGTCAGAATACAGCAAGACTCCATTAGAAGAAACACAATTACTAAGGTGAGTAATTTTTTTCTTCTCTTCTAGCGAACAGAAGTGAGGTGCGTAAAGGAACGGCACCATCTGAGCTGCATGAGTTGCACAGGCGACATCAGTAGCCAATATCAGTTCCTTCCCTGTAGAATAAAGCTCCTACAGAGTCCTAGTGCCTCTGGCTTTAGACCCATTAGTCTGACTCAATGGTGATGATATTCTGGAGGATCGGTTACGGTAAGTATGTAATTTTCATTTTTTCATTTACATCAGCGGTACTCGTGGCATATCCTGTGTGCCCTCCTGCAACAACAGAGCGCATATCTTGTGCTGTAAATTGCTGTGATGTATGGCCCCAGCCTGCTGCGTTCTGCTGATTGGGTTGGGGGTTGTCTTCCGGAAGTGGGGGGTTAAATCCATAATGTGCAGAAGCCTCCACACCTGCATAGGAGTGCGCAGTGCACTGTGCATCGGGCCCATAATGTTGAACATTATTTCACAGAGCAGAAGATAGCAGGGAGCACTAGCAGTAAAGCTTGACCCTCCTCTTTCACCGCCACCACCAATTATCCTGACAGCATCCAGCTCCTCCAGTGTCTGCTCTCACTGCAAAATAGCAGACATCCCTGACAGCAGGATCTGGGTATAATGAATGTCAGCAGATTGCAGTAGAAATCATGTGAACCAGAAATGGTATACGATGGTCACATAAAAAAAAAAAAAGTCTTCCTTTATTGTACTTCTGATTCTTAGAGTACCTGGCATTCCAGAGGGAGCAAATTCACACACTTTTAGGCAATATTTCATATACTATCTGCATTTGGCTTCCTCTTTTTCATTACAAATATGCACCTCAACATGGGAACTGAATCACTGTCCTTTTAGACTCCCAGCTGCTCTGGCTGCCAGTCTACACCTGACATCACTGTTCCTTGCTTGTGAGATCATAATCTTTCTCCCAGCTACAGATTGTGATGTCATAAGTGGAGGGATATGATGATGGGTGTAGCCAAGTAGCCCGAGCAGATGATGTCTAGGGGCAGTGATCCTGTTTTCCATGTTAATGTGCAAAGTTTAATAAAAGGGTGAAAACAATGTGGAAACGATATGACATTTAAAGGAGAACTGCGTTGAATGTCTAAGTCATTTTCCCTGTAGAAACCAATTTTCAAACAACATGAAGTCTTGCTATATTATGACATATGCAGTATAACCCCAGGTTAGAACTGCTCCGGAGGTGAAAGAGTTAACTTCCATGCAAGACATGGAATCTTGAGCGTGAGCTCGGTTGAACACTCTGTCTGTTGAAGCTCAAACTTAAACTGTCAGATTCTTTACTCCGCCTCACCGAACAGTCGCTCCGGAGATTCCTCCTGCTGCTCGGTTTGTTTGTCGGTTTTAAAGTGTAATTCTCGGTTTATTTTACCGAAATTTAACTGCATTCGTCGGTTCAAGCTCTGTCTGTAGTATTGTAAGTAATAGATAAACTTACTTTTTATTTTTCTTCTGTGTGGAACTTGTAAGCGTCTTTTTCGGTTCGGTTTGAACCGATCAGAGGGATTTAAAATTACTTTCTAGCCCTTTAGAGTGCGGTTCCCGGTTCTTATTGGTTCTAAAAACGGATTTTTATGTTTTTCCATGACCCGTGACACGGTTGGGAACCGATAAGAGAGTCTTGCTTGGTGGATTGCCGTTAACGGGCAAGTTTTGGTTAGGCTGGCACTATGTCTGAGAAACCCAAAAGAAAAACTGGACCCACTGGGTTTCAGCACTGTGGCCTCTGTGGGGAAGCCTTTGCCAAGGCTGACCCACACACCATATGTGTATATTGTCTGGGGTTTGACCACCTCAATGCAGATTGCCAGATTTGTAAAAATTTTCCTGCTGCCACCGTGGAAAAAAGAGTTGGTAGGCTCAGGGAAAGGGAGGCCAAAAAGTCCTCTGACCCGGATGGCCAGCCCGGTTCAGTTCCAACCGAACCTGAGGGAGTGCCCTCTGACCAGGGCGTTGCTTCCTTGGGCAAACAAAGAGCCAGCTCTGAGGAGCCGGTTCCAACTAAAAGGGCTAGAAGGTCAGCTAGTTTGGGGCCAAAAGTTCTTTCTCCAACCGCTGAGGAAATAGCCAAAGCTATTCAGATTTTCCAGTCTCTTTCCCAGTTCCGTCCGAACTGGCACCATTGAGTAAGCCAGTTCAGCTCGGTTCTCTGGGTTCAAGATTATGATTTTGAAGATTTTATGAACGGGAAGGGAGGAGGGATGAGGAGAGTAGTGTGATTTGACAGTCTGGATGTGCCCATTGAACGGACATCTCTCAGACAGACCTTCAGGAGTATCCCTCCCAGGCTGAGTCCCCTTCTCATTTTTTGTTTTACAAGAAAGTTGCTGACACTCTGCAACTCCCTGTTGAGGAAGCTGTTGATGATTAAGAGGAGCCTGATTTTGTGGAAATGATGGATATTCCAGAGTCTAGGAGACTGTCTATTCCCTTGCATAAATATTTTAGGAAACAGACAGTAAAAATTCTGAAAACTCCTCATTCTATCCTCCCTGTGGATAAAAGGATGGACAAGAAGTATGCTTTCAAACAACATGAAGTCTTGCTATATTATAGACATTAGCAGTTTGTTCCAGCTCTAGAACTGCCCCGGAGTGAAATGGTTAAAATCATTCCAAAATAGAATTTTGGCACGAGAGCAGCTCTATCTGTGTCATTTCAAACTTAAACTGTCAGATTCTTTACTCCGCCTCAGTGAACAGTCGCTCCGGAGATTTCTCCTTCTGCTCGGTTCATTTCTCGGTTTAAAAAGTGTTTTCTCGGTTGGATTTAACCGAGAATAGTTTTATTTTAACTGCAAAACCGTTCGGTTCAAGCTCTATCTGTGGTAACCGTAAGTAAATGAAGGTTTTGTCTGTGTGGAACTTGTAAGTTATCGGTTCGGTTTTGAACCGATCAGTGAGTTTAAACTCATTTAAAACTAAAAGTTACTATTTTAGAGTGTGTTTCCGGTTCTTATCGGTTCTAAAAAGCGGATTTATTACGCTTTTTCCAATACCCGTACACGGTTAGGAACCGATAAAGGTGTCTTGCCTGGCACTGCTGTTAAAGGCAAGTTTTGGTTAGGCTGGCATTATGTCTGAGAAACCCAAAAGAAAACCGGGCCCACTGGGTTTCAACACTGTGATGTTTGTGGGAAGTCTTTGCCAAGGCTGACCCACACACCACATGTGTTTATTGTCTGGGGTTTGACCACCTCCAGTCAGACTGCCAGGTATGTAAGAATTTCCTGCAGCCACCCTGGAAAAAGATTGGGCAGGCTCAGGGCGAGAGGCAAAAGTCCGCTGACCGGATGGCCAGCCCGATTCGTGCCAACGAACCAGAGAGTGCCCTCTGACCAGGACCAGACTTCCTCGGGCAAAGAAAAGCTGGTTCTGAGGAACCAATTCCAGTAAAGAAAACAAGAAAATCAGCAGGTCTGGAGTCCAAAATTCCTTCTCCAACTGCTGCAGAGATAACAAAAGCCATACAGATTGTCCAGTCACTGTCTCAGGGTCCGTCCGAACCACCACTATCTGGTAAAGGTCGGTTCGTCCAGTCCCAGTGGTTCAGGATTATGATATTGAGAATTTTATGAACCAGAGGAGGGAGGAGGATTATGAACAGTATGAATGTGGCTGGGAAGGTCTGGGTGTGCCCATTGAACGGACATCTCCCCAGACAGACCTTTAGAATCTCCCCCTATGCTGTCTGAGTCCCCATCTCATTTTATGTTTTATAAAAAAGTTGCTGAAACCCTCCAGCTTCCTTTAGAAGAGGCTGTGGATGAGCAAGAGGAGCCTGATTTTGTAGAAATGATGGATATTCCAGAGTCTAGGAGATTGTCTATTCCTTTACATAAGTCTTTTAGGAAACAAACAATTAAAATTTTAAAAGCTCCTAATTCTGTGCCTCCTGTAGATAAAAAGATGGACAGAAGGTATACATTGTCAGGCCCTGATACAGAATTCCTTTCTCAGCAATGCAGTCATGTTGGGTAGTTCAGGCTGCTGCCTGTGATAAAGCTAATATTCCCTTGGCTTCACATCCTCCTGACAAGGATTCCAGGAAGATTGATGCCATGGCAAAAAACAGTATATGGCAGCCTCTCTGGGACTCAGGCAAGCAAATTATATGGCTTATGTAGCTAGGTATCAGAAATCTAGATGGGATACTGTTATGCAATTGGCCAAGCAGGCCCATGGCCAGCTGGCTAGTGAACTAGAACAGGTGGCTGCTGATGGCATTGAAACCTCCAAGGTTCAGTTTCATGCTGCTGTGGATGTTAATGATGTTTCCTCTAGGGTCATGGCCACATCTGTAGCTTTTAGTAGGTTGGCCTGGCTCAGGTGTACTAGTTTGTCACAGGATTCCCAGACTAAGGCTATGGATTTTCCTGTGGTGGGAAATTCTCTGTTTGGAGAGCAGACAGAGAATTACATGAAGAAAGATGGATGAATATAGGACTACTTACAAGAGTGCCCAGGCTGAGGGCAAGCCACTCCTCAAGGCATGCCCCAGGGGGTAGGGTGAGCCTTTTCACAGAGCCTTTCTACCAGACTTAGGCCTCCTCTGCCTATGCTCAGAGGGCTTCTTCAGAGGCAGGGGCAGGCGAGGGTGGGCAGACCTGCTCCCCCCCCAGCCTAAAAGCTCCTGCGAAACAGGCACCCTGATGGGGTGCCCAGGCGCGATCTCCTGTACCAGTGGGGGCAGGCTGGCTTACTTCAGTCAGAATTGGGCTTCTTTAACCTCAGACAAGTGGGTTCTGGAAGTAGTAAGCTAGGGTCTGGTTCTCAGCTTCAAAAGTTTCCCAAGTTGAGAAGCAGATTTTTCTACCAAGTGCTTCAGAGACCCTCGCTCTGGAAACAGAGGTCTCATCCCTGTTGGCTCTCAGAGCAGTGGAAAGGGTTCCTCCCCTGCATCAGGGCAGGGGTCTGTATTCCAGATACTTCCTTACCCCAAAAAAGACAGGAGAATGGCAGACCATTTTAGATCTCAGATATCTGAACAAGCATCTTTTGAAACCAAAGTTCAAAATGGTAACTCTGGCAATGATTTTACCTTCCCTAAGGCCAGGGGACTGGCTGCCTCCCTGGACCTCAAGGATGCCTATTTCCATGTCCTAATCAGAAGATCCCATCGAAAGTACCTCAGATTGAACTGCCCTCAGGTCATTACAGTTCAGAGCAATGCCCTTCGGTATAGCTCTGCTCCAAGAGTATTCACAAAGTGTCTAGCAGTGGCAGTGCCCACTTAAGGAGGCAGAGTATTGCTGTTTTCCCTATCTAGGCGACTGGCTCATTGTAGGCCAGTCCCAGAACAGGTAAAATCTCACCTGCAGGTCACCCAGCAGCTTCTCACCTCCCTGGGTTTTCTGCTAAACCTACCAAAGTCGGTTCTGGAACCAGTCAGGTACTCACCTTTATAGGGCAGAATTGGACACAAAGCTAGCAGAGCCTTTCTTTCCCAGAAAGGGTAAGGAATTTAGTGGCTCTGGCCTCTTCCTTCACTCTGCAGGTCTCTGACCAGCAAGACACTTTCTGCAGCTCCTGGGGCACATGGCTGCATCCACAGCTGTTGTGCAGGGAGCCAGATTTCAGATGAGAGACATTCAGTTTCACTTGAGAACCTTTTGGTCTCAGAGAAAAGCCTCCCTTTCCAAGTTGGTCCCAGTGACTCGAACCTTGATCCTAGCTCTCCAGTGGTGGCAGGATCAGAGCAATTAAGGCGGGGTCCCCTTCATTCCCCTTCTCACGACTGCTCTCACTACAGATGCTTCCCTTCTGGGTTGGGGGCCCACATGGGCGACCTTTCCCTCAGGGAGTTTGGTCCCCCAGATCTCTGCTCCACATCAGTTTGCTGGAACTCAGAGCTGTCTTTTAGCTCTTCAGCTTTTCTGCATCTGTCCACGACAAGGTGATACAAGTCAGAACAGACAACACCACAACAATGTGGTACATCCAACAAACAGAGGCACTCAGTCTTGTGCCTTGTGCACCGAGGCAATGAAGTTGTGGTCTCTGGCCTATTCCTGAACACTTCCCTCATAGCAGTTCATCTTCCAGGGAAGGACAATGTCTAGCGGATGCCCTCAGCAGGGGATTTCCCAGGGCCATCACAGACTGGGTCCCTGGATCCTCAAGTGCTGGGGATGATTTTTTGCCAGGTGGGGCATCCTCAGATAGATCTTTGCAGCCCCAGACAATCACAAACTTCCTCTGTTCTGTTGCAGGCCTCCAGTGCTGGGCTCAGTTCCCTGGATGCCCTTCTTCTGGATTGGGAGGAAGTTCCTCTATGCTTTCCCCCCTTTCCTCTCCTATTCAAAGTACTAGTCAAAATCAGATCTCAGCCTTGCAGGGTGATTCTGATTGCCCAGATTGGGCCAGGCAGCCCTGGTACCCTCCTTCTGTCTCTGACAGTCCATCTTCCTGTGCCTCCCCAGGAATCACAATCTGTTGACTTGTGCCCAGGGAAGGTTTGGTATCCGGACCTCAAATCCCTCAACCTCAAGGCCTGGCTCTTGAGGAGTTAGAGTTGCTGATTTACACCTCTCTCAGGGTGTTCTTGAGATCCTAAAGGCTTCCAGAAAGCCTTCCACTAGAGCTACTTATAGTTCTAAATGGAAAGGTTTTCCATTTGGTATGCTAGGAAAATATTTTCCCAGAATCTGCAGTGCCCATTTGTTAGATTACATGGTACATCTTAATTCCTTGGGTCTCAGACCAGCTACCCTGAGAGTTCATTTGGCAGCTGTGTCTGCTTTTGTGTCAGCAGGAAAGTCATCCCCTCTTTCTTCTCATCCTGTGTTTTCCAAGTTTTTTAAGGGATTACTCCATACTAATCCTCCCTTTCGGGAACCGGACCCTGCTTGGGACCTTAATGTTTGCATTGCCCAGTTAATGCAACCCCCTTTTGAACCTCTGTCTTCTGCAGAGCTTAAGTACCTAACTTGGAAAACTGTTTTTCTAGTGGCTATCACTTCTGCCAGACACATAAGTGAATTGCAAGCCTTGTCAGTGGAGACTGACTTTATTTCTTTCCACAGGGATAAGGTAGTCCTTAGGACTAATAGGAAGTTTTGCCTAAGGTGGTTTCAGATTTCCATCTTAATCAATCTATCTCCCTTCCAGTATTTTCACTGATCCATCCTCTTGGGTGAGAGGAGGTTGCACAGCCTGGATGTTAAGAGAGCTCTTAGTTATTATATAGGCGTACCAAAGGTCACAGGTTCGAATCCTCCAACTTTTCCTTACCTATGGTGAAGTTGGGAAAGGCAAACCTGCCACTAAGAGATCAATAGCCAGGTGGATTGTCTCTTGTATCAATTTGTTATCAGAAAGTGGGCAGAGCCCCCGGTTTGAGGGCTCATTTCTACAGGGGTACAGCTGTGTCTCTAGCTGCTGCCAGAGATATCCCTTTATTAGAGATTTGCCAGGCTGCTTGGAAAATGTTTACACTTTTACCAAGCATTACTCCTGGATGTCCAGGCCAGGAGAGATGCTCGGTTCATACAGCTGTTCTTCAGAGCCTATTCCTAAGTTGGTTCTGCCCTCCTCCATGGAGGTACTGCTGTGTATTCTGCTAATGTCTATAATATAGCAAGACTTGTTGTTTGAAGAAAAAATTACTCACCTTAGTAATGTTGTTTCTTCTAATGAGTCTTCTATATTATAGACCTCCCAACCTGCCCCTGTCAGAACCTCTACTTGGTGGGGTGCGGGCAACTTAGTGTGGGCACTACTTATGTCCTGTTAGCATTTTGTCCCCTTTGGGACTTTGGGAGTGTGTATGTGTCAGGCGTGTGTGTTTTATTATACTTATGTTCCATTTTCATATTATTAGAATGGTGTTAGTATTTCTGGTCCCCTGACTTGAGTCTTGGGTGTTGGGACCATCAACGGTTGTTATTATTTAGGTAGTCATTTGGCTAGTGTAGGTTACAGCTTCCACACAGACCTTAGTGAGTTTGGCTCGTAAAGATCTGACAGTTCAAGTTTGAAATGACACAGATAGAGCTGCTCTTGTGCCAAAATTCTATTTTGGAATGGTTTTAACCATTTCACTCCGGGGCAGTTCTAGAGCTGGAACAAACTGCTAATGTCTATAATATAGCAAGACTCCATTAGAAGAAACAACATTACTAAGGTGAGTAATTTTTTCTTATCAGGCTCTGATACGGAGTTTCTATCTCAGCAGTGCAGCCATGTGGGGGTAGTGCAGGCTGCAGCCTGTGACAAGGCTAATATTCCTCTAGCCTCTCACCTCCTGAAAAGGATTCCAGGAGGATGGATGCCATGGCAAAAAAGCAGTACATGGCAGCATCTTTGGGACTCAGACAGGCAAATTATATGGCTTACGCAGCTAGGTACCAGAAATCCAGGTGGGATACTGTCCTGGCCCTAGCAAAACAGGCCCCTGAACAGCTTGCCAGGGAGCTGGAGCAGGTGGCTGTGGATGGTATTGAGGCATCCAAGGTGCAATTTCATGCTGCTGTAGACTCTAATGATGTTTCATCTAGAGTTATGGCTACATCTGTGTCTCTTTGCAGAATGGCCTGGCTCAGATGTACTGCCCTGTCACAGGATACCCAGTCTAAGGTTATGGATTTTCCTGTTGTGGGAAATTCTCTGTTTGGGGAGCAGACAGAGAATTATATGAAGAAAATGGATGAGTATAGGACCACCTATAGGAGTGCACAGGCCAAAGAAAGGCAAGTCACTCCTCAAAGGCAGCATGTCAGGGGCAGGGGCAGGCCTTTTCATAGGCCATTTTACCAAGCCCAGGCCTCCTCTTCTGCTTATGCCCAGAGGGGGTTCTTTAGAGGAAGGGGCAGAAGGGGTTCTAGTAAGCCTGCTTCTACCCCTCAACCCAAAGCCCCTGCAAAACAGGCTTCCTGATGGGGTAGCCAGGGCCGATTCTCCACTATCGGTGGGGGCAGGCTGGCTTACTTTGTCCAGGACTGGAAGTCTTTAACATCAGACAAGTGGGTCCTGGAGGTAGTAAGCCAGGGACTGGTTCTCAGCTTCAAAAATTTCCGAAGATGAGAGCCAGATCTTTTCCACCTGCAAACCCATCAGAGGCACTTGCCCTGGAAGCAGAAGTTTCTGCCCTCCTGGCTCTCAGAGCCGTGGAAAGGGTTCTACCCATACACCAGGCCAAAGGGTTGTACTCCAGGTACTTCCTTACCCCAAAAAAGACAGGAGAATGGCGGCCCATTCTGGATCTCAGGTATCTAAACAAGCACCTTTTAAAACCAAAGTTCAAAATGGTGACCCTGGGATTATTTTACCTCTTTAAGGCCAGGGGACTGGCTAGCCTCCCTGGACCTCAAGGATGCCTACTTCCATGTTCTCATCAGAAGCTCCCAAAGTACCTCAGATTCGAACTGCCCTCAGGCCATTACCAGTTCAGTGCAATGCCCTTCGGCCTCTCCTCGGCTCCAAGGGTGTTCACAAAATGCCTGGCAGTAGCAGTTGCTCATTTAAGAAGGCAAAAGATTGCCATCTTCCCTTATTTGGACAACTGGCTCATTGTAGGCCAGTCTCCAGAACAGGTCAAACTTCATTTGCAAGTAACCCAGCAGCTGCTTACATCTCTAGGTTTCCTTCTCAATCTTCCAAAGTCAGTTCTGGAGCCTGTCCAGCTTCTCACCTTCATAGGCGCAGAACTGAACGCAAAAGAAGTCAGAGCCTTCCTTCCTCTGGAGAGAGCAAGGACCCTGGTGTCTCTGGCCTCCTCTTTCACCCTGCAGGTCTCTCGACCAGCAAGGCATTTCCTACAGCTCCTGGGGCACATGGCTGCTTCTACAGCAGTAGTGTGGGGCGAGATTTCAGATGAGGGACATTCAGTTCCATTTGAGAGCCTTTTGGTCTCAAGGACAGATCCCTAACCAAATTGATTCCAGTGACTCGAACCCTGATCCAGGCCCTTCAGTGGTGGCAGGATCAGAACAATCTGAGACAGGGGTTCCCTTCACCTCCCAGTCTCATTCCTTGACCCTTACTACAGATGTATCCCTCTTGGGTGGGGAAGCTCATAGGCTACCTTTCCACCCAAGGGCTGTGGTCCCTCAGGAATCCCTGCTCCACATCAATTTGCTGGAGCTCAGAGCAGTTTTTCTAGCACTCAGGTTTTCTCACATCTGTCCAGAACAAGGTAGTTCAGGTCAGAACAGACAATACCACTACAATGTGGTACATCAACAAGCAAGGGGCACTCGGTCCTAGACCTTGTGCACGAGCAATGAAGTTGTGGTCTCTGGCTTACTCTCTGAACGCCTCCCTTCGGCAGTTCATCTCTAGGCAAGACAATGTCCTAGCAGATGCTCTCAGCAGGTTTCCCAGGGCCATCACGAATGGGCACTGGATCCCCTGGTACTGGAGGTAGTATTTGCCAGATGGGGCACTCCGCAAATAGATCTCTTTGCAGCCCCAGACAATCACCAACTTCCCCTTTTTTGCTGCAGGCCCCCAGTGTTGGGCTCAGTCCCTCTGGATGCCTTCCTTCTCAGTTGGGAAGGAAAGTTTCTCTATGCTTTTTCCTCCTTCCCTCTTCTTTTCAAAGTGCTAGTCAGAATCAGATCTCAATCCTGCAAGATGATCCTGATTGCTCCAGATTGGGCCAGGCAGCCCTGGTACCCACTCCTCAATGTCCTTAGCAGTCCACCCTTCCCTATGCCTTCCCAGGAATCACAACCTGTTAACCTGTGCCCAGGGGAGAGTTTGGTATCCGAACCTCAAATTTCTCAATCTCAAGGCTTGGCTCTTGAAGAGTTAGAGTTTGCTGACCTACACCTTTCTCAAGGTGTATTGGATATCTTGAAGGCCTCTAGGAAGCCTTCCACCAGGGCTACCTATAATTCAAAATGGAAAAGATTTTCATATGGTGTGCTGGTAAACATATTTCCCCAGAATCTGCTGGTGTGCCAACGATCCTGGATTATTTGGTGCATTTGAATTACTTGGGGCTGAGACCAGCTACCCTAAAAGTGCACTTGGCAGCTGTGTCTGTCTTCTTGTCAGCAGGTAAGCCCTCTTCTTTATCAGCTCACCCTGTGTTCTCCAAGTTTTTTAAAGGGTTGCTTCACACCAATCCCCCGTTCAGGGATCCTGCCCCTGCTTGGGATCTTAATATTTGCATCGCTCAGCTTATGCAACCCCCTTTTGAGCCATTGTCTTCAGCAGAGCTGAAGTACTTGACTTGGAAAACTGTGTTTCAAACACCATGAAGTCTTGCTATATTATAACAATAGCAGTCAGCCACTGCAGCTGAACTGCCCGGAGGAAGAGGTTAACTCCAGAAGATCTGGAGTTCTACAGCTGGCGCTGTGACAAACTCTATCTGGCAGTTTCAAATGAAACTGTCAGATTCTTTACTCACTTCACTGAACAGTCGCCCGGAGATCAGCTCCTTCAGCCCGGTTCATTCTCGGTTCAAGAGAGTAGTTTTGGTTCATTTGAACCGGCAAAAGTCATTATTTTACCGCATTTCGGTTCTAAAGCTCTGTCTGGTAACCGTAAGTACAAAAATTCAAGTCTGTGTGGAAAATTAATTATCGGTTCGGTTTTGAACCGATCGCAATTTTCTGCCTTTTTAAAACTGTACTGGGGTTTTAGAGTGCGGTTCCCGGTTCTTGATCGGTTCTAAAAACGAAATTATTAGGTTTTCAAATACCCGTGACACGGTTAGGAACCGATAAGGGTGTCTTCGTACTGCCATCAAAAGGGCAGGTTTTGGTTGGCTGGCATTATGTCTAAAGAAACCCAAAGAAAAGCCGAACACTGGGTTTCAACACTGTGATGTCTGGGGGGCCTTTGCCAAGGCTGACCCACACACCACTGTGTCTATTGTCTGAGGGCTGACCACCTCCTGTCAGACTGCCAGGTGTGTAAAATTTCCCTGCAGCCACCCTGGAGAAGAGATTGGGCGGCTCAGGGCGAGAGGCCAAAAAGTCCGCTGACCGGATGGCCAGCCGGTTCAGTACCCACTGGACCAGAGGGTGCCCTCTGACCAGGGCGAGACTTCCTCGGGCAAAGGAAGACTGGTTCAGAGGAACCAGTCCCAAGTAAAAGACAAAGAAATCAGGAGGTTTGGGTCCAGAATTGTGTCTCCAACTGCTGCAGAGATAGCTAAGCCATTCAGATTGTCCAGTCACTGTCTCAGGGATCTGTAGAACCACCAACAGTTGGTAAAGGTTGGTTCGTTCAGTCCCAGTGGTTCAGGATTTTGAATTTGAGGTTTTTATGAACCACAGGAGGAGGAGGAATTTGATCAATATATGTGTGTGGCTGGGAGGGTCTGGACGTGCCCATTGAACCGGGCATTTCTCCAGACAGACCTTTAGAATCTCCCCCTATTCTGTCTGAGTCCCCTTCTTTCTTTATTTTTTACAAAAAGGTTGCAGAAACCCTCCAGCTTCCTTTAGAGGAGGCTGTGGATGAGCAAGAGGAGCCTGATTATGTGGAAATGATGGATATTCCAGAGTCTAGGAGGTTGTCTATTCCTTTGCATAAGTCATTTAGGAAGCAAACAACAAAGATTTTAAAATCCTCATTCTGTCCCTCCTGTAGATAAAAAATGGACAGAAGATATACTTTGTCAGGCTCGGGATACAGACTTCCTTATTGAGCAGTGTAGTCATGTGGGTGTGGTACAAGCTGCAGCCTGTGACAAGGCTAATATTCCTCTGGCCTCACATCCTCCTGACAAGGATTCTAGGAAGATTGATGCCATGGCGAAGAAACAGTATATGGCAGCTTCTTTGGGACTCAGGCAGGCAAATTATATGGCTTATGTGGCTAGATATCAGAAATCTAGGTGGGACACAGTATTGCAGTTAGCAAACAGGCCATGGCCAGCTGGCTAGTGAGTTGGAACAGGTGGCTGCTGATGGCATTGAAGCCTCTAAAGTTCAATTCCATACTGCTGTTGATGTTAATGATGTTTCCTCCAGGGTCATGGCCACTTCTGTAGCTTTCCGTAGGTTGGCATGGCTCAGATGCACTAATCTGTCCCAAGATACTCAGTCAAAGGCTATGGATTTTCCTGTAGTGGGAAATTCTCTGTTTGGGAGCAAACAGAAAATTATATGAAAAGATGGATGAATACAGAACTACCTACAAAAGTGCCCAGGCCAAGGAGAAGCATGCCATGCCACAAAGGCATGCTCCCAGAGAGTGAGGCAGACCCTTTTCCAGGCCTTTTACAATTTCAAGCCTCCTCTGCTGTCTCGCAGAGGGGTTTCTTCAGAGGCAGGGGTAGACGTGGCGCAAGTAGACCGTCTCCCTCCCCTCAGCCTAAGGCTGCTGCTAAGCAGGCACCCTGATGGGGTGCCAGGGCGGTCTCCTGTACCAGTGGGGGCAGGTTGGCCTATTTCAGCCAGGCTGGCTGTCCCTAACCGGACAGATGGGTTCTGGAGGTAATAGGCCAGGGTCTAATTCTCAACTTCAAATATTTTCCAAAGATGAGAGCCAGGCATTTCCACCTGCAAATCCTTCAGAAGCCCTTGCTTTGGAAGCAGAGGTTTCTTCTCTTCTGGTCTGCAAAGCAGTGGAAAGGGTTCCTCCTTGCCATCAGGGCAAGGGGCTTTATTCAAGATACTTTCTTACCCCAAAAAAGACAGGAGAATGGCGGCCCATTCTGGATTTAAGATACTTGAACAAGCATCTGTTGAAACCAAAGTTCAAAATGTTAACTCTGGCAATGATATTGCCTTCCCTAAGGCCAGGGGACTGGCTAGCTTCCCTGGACCTCAAGGATGCCTATTTTCATGTTCTGATCAGGCCTTCCCACGAAAGTACCTCAGGTTCGAACTGCCCTCAGGCCACTACCAGTTCAGGGCAATGCCCTTCGCCTTACCTCTGCACCAAGGGTATTCACAAAATGTCTCGCTGTAGAGTGGCTCATTTAAGAAGGCAAGGGGTTGCTGTGTTTCCCTACCTGGACGACTGGCTCATTGTGGGTCAGTCTCCAGGTCAGGTAATCCACTTGCAAGTCACCCAGCAGCTTCTCACTTCTCTGGGATTCCTGCTAAACTTACCAAAAGTCAGTTCTGGAACCAGTTCAGACCCTAACTTTCATAGGCGCAGAATTGAACACAAGGTTAGCCAGGGCCTTTCTTCCCTCGGAAAGGGTGGACAGACTCATCGCCCTGGCATCCTCCTTTACCCTGCGGGTCTCTCGACCAGCAAGGCATTTTCTGCAACTCCTCAGGCACATGGCTGCTTCCACAGCTGTTGTGCAGGAGCAAGAATCCAGATGAGGACATTCAGTTCCATTTGAGGGCCTATTGGTCTCAGAGGAAGGACCCCTTACCAAATTGGTCCCAGTTACTCAAACCCTGATCCTGGCCTTACACTGGTGGCAGGATCAAAGCAATCTGAAACAAGGGGTTCCCTTCATTTCCATTTCTCCTCCCTCACCCTCACCACGGATGCCTCCCTGTTGGGGTGGGGGCTCACCTAAGCGACCTTACCACTCAGGAGTGGTCTCCTCAGGAATCTCTGCTCCACATCAATCTCTTCTGGAACTCAGAGCTGTCTTTTTTAGCTCTTGGGTCTTTTCAGATTCTGTCCAGAACAAAGTGGTTCAAGTCAGGACAGACAATACCACCACAATGTGGTACATCAACAAGCAAGGGGCACTCGGTCTTCAGCCTTGTGCACCGAAGCAATGAAGTTATGGTCTCTGGCTTATTCCTAGAACACCTCCCTGATAGCGGTTCATCTCCCAGGGAAGGACAATGTGCTGGGGCGCCCCTCAGCAGAATTTCTCAGGGCCATCACGAATGGGCTCTGAATCCACAAGTACTGGGGTCTGTCTTTGCCAGTTGGGGCACTCCTCAGATAGATCTTTTCATGCCCCAGACAACCACCAACTTCCTCTTTTTGCTGCAGGCCTCAGTACTGGGCTCAGTCCCTCTGGATGCCTTTCTGTTGGATTGGAAGGGAAGTTCCTGTATGCCTTCCCCCTTTCCTCTCCTTTTCAGGGTACTTGTGAAAATCAGATCTCAACCTTGCAGAGTGATTCTGATTGCCCCAGATTGAGCCAGACAGCCCTGGTACCTCTGCTCCTGTCCCTGGCAGTCCACCCTGCCTGAGCCTGCCCAGAGTTCGACTTACTGGCCTGTGCACAGGGAGAGTGTGGTATCGGACCTCAAGTCCCTCCACCTCAAGGCTTGGCTCTTGAGGAGCTAGAATTGCTGATTTACACCTTTCTCAGGTGTTATGGATATTTTAAAGGCTTCAAGGAAGCCTTCACTAGAACCACTTATAATTCTAAGTGGAAGAGGTTTTCCATCTGGTGCTCTGAGAGGCAGATTACCCCAGAATCTGCTGATCTTCCCATTCTTTTGGACTATTTGGTCCATCTGAATTCCCTAGGCCTTAGACCAGCTACCCTGAAGGTTCATCTGGCAGCTGTCTCTGCTTTTGTGTCAGCAGGAAGCCTGCCTCCTTTCTTCTCACCCTGTGTTCTCCAAGTTTTTAAGGGTTACTTCATACTAACCCTCCCTTTGGGAACCAGCTCCCGCCTGGGACCTGAATATTTGCATTGCTCAGTTAATGCAACCCCCTTTGAGCCTCTGTCTTCAGCAGAACTCAAGTATTTAACTTGAAAACCATTTTCTAGTAGCTATCACCTCTGCCAGGCGCATAAGTGAGTTACAGGCCCTGTCAGTGGAAGAAGATTTTATCTCTTTCCACAGAGATAAGGTAGTCCTTAGGACTAATAGAAGTTTTTGCCTAAGGTGGTTTCTGATTTCCACCTGAATCAATCTATCTCCCTCCCAGTATTTTTACTGAGCATTCTTCCTCAGGTGAGGGGAGACTGCACAGCTTGGATGTCAAAAGGGCATTAAGTTACTATCTAGGCGCACCAGAGGTCATAGGTTCGAATCCCTCCAACTGTTTCTTACCTATGGCGAGGTTGGCAAAGGAAACCTGCCACTAAGAGAACAATTGCAAGGTGGATTGTCTCTTGTATCCAATTTTGTTATCAGAAACTGGGTGAGTACCCCCTCAGGATTGAGGCCCACTCCACCAGGGGTACAGCTGCGTCTCTAGCGGCTGCTGAGAAATTCCTATTCTGGAGATCTGTCAAGCTGCTACCTGGAAGACAGTTCACACCTTTACCAAGCATTATTCCCTGGATGTCCAGTCCAGGAGAGATGCTCGGTTTGGCACAGCTGTGCTTCAGAGCCTATTTCCTAAGTAGGTTCTGACCCTCCTCCATGGAGGTACTGCTGTGTAATCTGCTATTGTTATAATATAGCAAGACTTCATGGTGTTTGAAGAAAAAATTACTCACCTTAGTAATTGCTTTTCTTCTCATGGAGTCTTGCTATATTATAACCACCTCCCTCCTGCCCCTCTAGAACTCCTACTTGGGTAGAGGTGGCAAATTGGTGCAAGCACTGTGTCATGCCATTTTAGTTTTCCCTAACCCTGTTTTCCTTTGGGTTAGGGATCTAGAGTGTTCATTTAGGTTATTTTTGTGCCCCTTCTTGGACTTGAGTCTTGGGGAAGGGGTTCATATGGGCTTGTCAAGGGTGGTAAAGCGAACCATAATACCATCAATCTTTGTTATTATGGTTCTGGGTGTTTCTTTGTTGTTTATATTGTTGTTATTACTACTAGTAGGTAGCCATAGGCTAGTGTAGTTTTCCACACAGACTTTTTCCGTCTTTTGATGTTGGCTCGTAAAGATCTGACAGTTTCATTTGAAACTGCCAGATGAAACTTTAGTCCTGGCCCTGGCTGTAGAACTCAGATCTTCTGGAGTTAACTCCTTCCTCTCGGGGCAGTTCAGCTGCAGTGGCTGACTGCTATTGTTATAATATAGCAAGACTCCATGAGAAGAAAAGCAATTACTAAGGTGAGTAATTTTTTCTTCTGGTAGCCATCACCTCTGCCAGGCGCATAAGTGAGCTACAAGCCTTGTCAGTGGAGCCTGATTTCATCTCCTTTCATAGAGATAAGGTAGTCCTCAGGACTAACAGGAAGTTTTGCCTAAGGTGGTTTCAGACTCTCAGCAATCAATCCATGTCTCTCCTGTGTACTTCACTGACCATTCCTCCTCTGGTGAGAGGAGATTGCACAGTTTAGATGTCAAAAGAGCCCTTAGTTACTATATAAAACGTACCAAGGGTCACAGGTTCGAATCCCTTCAATTGTTCCTCACCTATGGTGTTGGTAAAGGGAAACCTGCCACTAAAAGATCCATTGCCAGGTGGATTGTCTCTTGTATCCAATTCTGTTACGAAAAACTGGGTAAGGTTCCTCCCTCAGGCCTGAGGGCTCACTCTACCAGAGGTACAGCTGCGTCCCTGGCTGCAGCCAGGGACATCCCTATCTTAGAGATATGTCAAGCAGCTACCTAGAAAACAGTTCACACTTTTACTAAGCATTACTCCTTGGATATCCAGGCTAGGAGTGATGCTCGGTTCTACACAGCCTATTTCCCAAGTAGGTTCTGTCCCTCCTCCATGGAGGTACTGCTGTGTAGTCTGCATATGTCATAATATAGCAAAACTTCATGTTGTTTGAAGAAAAAATTACTCACCTTAGTAATGTTGTTTCTTCTAATGGAGTCTTGCTATATTATGACCTCCCCAGCCTGCCCTCTCAGAACCTCTGTTTTTGGGATGTGGGTGGGCAGTGCAATATTGGCACTTCTTTGATGCCCACTTTATTTCACCCTTCTAGGGTGCTTGGGTGTTATGTAGTTTCTTCTTGAATCCCCGACTTGAGTCTTTGTTTTGGGATCAAGATCAAAAGGTGTTTTGTAGTTAGTAGCCAGCGGCTAGTGTAGGTTTATGGCTTCCACACAGAACCTTAGTGAGTTTTGCTCGAAAGATCTGACAGTTTAAGTTTGAGCTTCAACAGACAGAGTGTTCAACCCGAGCTCACATCAAGATTCCATGCCCTGCATGGAAGTTAACTCTTTCACCTCCGGAGCAGTTCTAACCTGGGGTTATACTGCATATGTCATAATATAGCAAGACTCCATTAGAAGAAACAACATTACTAAGGTGAGTAATTTTTTCTTTCAGTACTGGTACTGTACCAGCTCTGATTCTGTTCCAGAGCTACAAGCTTTTTAGTTAACCTAGTGGGTCTTTCTGATTTATACATAGGTAGTAAGTACCATTTTAAAACTGTATGATGTAGTTTATGTCCTTGCTCTGCTCTTCCATTGTTGACACAATGCATCCATATTCTGCTATAGAACTGTGTGACTGAAAGGGATATGAACTACTTCATACAGTTTGAAATTGGTACTTTACATCTAAGTATAAACCAGAAACAGCCACTGAGGTTACTAATAGCGTAATAGACTCATATTGATAGAACAGTAACAAAACTGGAACTAGTATTTAAAACAAAAAATGTTTCTACTGCCAAAAATGACTTTCAGGTTCAGCACAGTTCTTTAAGCAGAAATATGTCTGAAAATTAAAGTTTTTTTTAAAGTTTCATCCAAGACATAGAGGTCTGTTTAAACATCTTAAAAATGATTAAAACTATCCTTCGGCTTTGTGTGTGCTGCAGTTAACTGACAGACTGTGGAGTTCTCAGACGCATACCTAAACTAGTTGTTAGCCTTAAAGAGCTAGTGGACTCAAAACAGACAAATAGGAAATGAAACACATTTTGAGAAGTAGTCAGTTGTAGCTTTCTATTTCTGAAGTATTTTTCTTTTTCCTTTTGCTTATTTGAAGGTATTTTATGTGGTAGTATTGTGTTGGATGTAGTAGGGGGAATAGAGCTAGATACGTCAGTTGCCAGGCAGAGTGCTGTTCCACAGATCACACCTACTAACATAAGGTAAACAATCTTCTAATTAACCAAAGGGAAAAGAAGAAGTACCTCAGATATAAAAGGTAATGGCTGACTGCTTTAAAAAACTAACAGTAGTTTTAGGCAGTGCACTGGCTCTTTAAACAATATTGTGTTTAACAAACAAAAACATTTTGTTTCTTTATGTGTTAATACTGCCGCTGAGACCATTCTTACGGTTGTAAGAGTGGTCTCATACTGACCCACAGAGTAAGCCGAACTCGCGAATGAAGGTGAGTAGTTTGATACCCTAAAATGTAAGTGATCCACCTCTTGCAACCATAAGAGTAGTCTTGGCAGTGGTATCAAACTCCCTCAACAATATATTACATTTTTTTAAAACCTTACCCGAATGTGCCTGTTTCCAGGGCATTTGCACATGAGGCACTCTTCACAGAATAAGCGTATCTCATGTGCAGAGGAGAGGAGCACTCTGATTGATCAGGCATGCTCCCTCGAGCTAAAATTTGCTTCTAAACCTCTGTAACAATCTTTAGTAGACACCTTTTTGTGTAATTCTGACAGTCCTGTCCATTTGGCTGATGTTTTGCTGCTGAGCAGAAAGCTGCTTTCCGTACATTTGACAGCTTTATAAATGAGCCTCCTTTACAGGAGTGTTAGTTACAGCACCTCCAAGGTGGTTTGTGTTCATTGGTGCTTAGCGTCATATAATCTACCCGAAAGCCAGCTCGTTAGACACCGAGGCTTGAAAGACCTTCAAGGTCAGCAAGGTCTTTAAGCTTTAGGAGCAATCAATAAAATAAATCTATTCATTGAGAGATTGTTGCAGTCCACTGTAGCTTGTAAATAAGACATATATGATTATGCTTGTTACCCAGCTGTCTAACAAAAACTAAATAAATAAATAAATCTGCTAAAATTAATGCTCTGTACCAGTCCAGAAAACCTTTTAAAATATGACATTCAGAGATAATTCAACTTATATTTCTCATGTTTCTGTTTTTAGGTCTTCTCATTCTTGATTAGTGAGGCTATTTACATGAAAAGAGGAGTTTTGTGTCACAGGCTTCATCTTTTCTGCCTGCATCCCCCTTGCTGAACTCATAATTCTTTGTGAGGCCGTGGTCATTTCCACATCAGCAGATCGTGATGTATGTTAATACCGCCACCAAGACTACTCTTACTGTTGTTAGAGTAGTCTCACGTACATTCTTAGTGTATGAGAACCGTGAACCGAAGGTAAGTGGTTCTGATACGCTAAGGATGTAACTGAGACCACTCTGAGAATCGTAAGATTGGTCTCGGAGGTGGTATTAATATATTATGGATCAGGATCGATCGATAATATAATACAATTGAAAAACAAAAACTGCCTTGAGTGTTCCCGTTTCCAGGGCAGCTGTGTGTGAGACATGCTTGCTTCATAGATTAAGAATGTCTCATGCACAGAGAAAAGAAACTCTCTGATTGGTTGGGAACTTTCCCTTGATCTGCAGTGTTACAAGCTTTGAATTATGACTTTGGTGACAGGTGAAGCAGGAGAGTGAGAAGAAGTCCGGGGGATAAACATACTGTTTTCATGGAAATGTCCTCGGTAATAAAGAATGAGGGGACATAAACACAGAAGTCCAATTGTGTCTAAATGTTATATTTTAAAATGATTTCTTCATGCTAAAAAATGCTTAAAGCAATAATTAGTTGACATTATTATTATGATCTCTGGCACAGAGGGGAGAACCCCCCCCATGGAGGAAACCTCTGGGGAACCAAGCGGTAGGTTGGTAACCTGCCAGGTTAATGATTGCTTTTTATTTCTAGAAAAGGACCTCAGACATGCTGCTTCAGTTAAAGGATGGAATATTTCTCCTTGTGTCTAAAGAGTTCCACCCTCCCAAAGGTGATGCAGGGCTGGTCATACAATTAGAGGGGCTCAATATGAAAGGACCTCACCTCTAGGGAAGTGCGAAGAGGCCATTGCCAGTGCCAAGGGAACAATGAGATTACTGCAGCAAACCAAAGGAGAAGGAAGAGTTACTGGCAGAGCCTTTGGGCGTAGCTGCCCATCTACTCTCCTCTGAGATTAAGGCTCATAGAAGGCTGAAGCCTGTGAATGACAGGGCCTGTTGGGGACAATGTTGGAGCTGAGCCCTTGAGGGGAAAAAGGCCTGCAAAGGTGAGCCCTTGAGGGTACCAGATCAATATAGCACTTCAATAATAGCGCTGCAAGAACCGCGCTGTGTAAAGTACGAAAGCATTTAGACTAGAGCAACCGGGGTATAATAGTGGTAGGGCATTACTGCTACCCCTGTCGCTCTGCACTGTTACACAGAAAGGATCAAGTTGCCATGTGTGTAGTGCCTGGTCGAGCCGTTCCTGTAGTGGAGTGGCTACAGCATCAGCACACGGCAGGGTTGGAGACCTGGGACCACAGATTTATTGACCTATCCGTCAGCCACTTCTGTACCTAGGTTACCACCTTGGGTCCCACCCCCAAACTGCCCAGTTTCCTTATAAGCCTATGTGGTACAGTGGCGAAGACCTTGCTGAGGTCTCAGTAGGCCACGTCCACCACCCCACCCTGATCTATTTTTTTTATTTTTTATTTTTTTTTTGTGTTGCCTGGGAAAGGAGGAAGAGACAATTTTGACTATTTTCAGCCTCCTCCCGGGGGAGGGGGATACAGATGAATGCCAACTGACATTGAACCAGATTAAGTTGTTGGTGGTATTTTTAGCGAATGGGGGAAATTTGGTCAGGACACCAGGGAAATTCCCCTACTCTGTAGGGGTCGTTGCTGCTCACACACCATGGCGGCAGTCGGTGTGGACTCGACAATGGAGAAGGACGTGGAGGAGGCGGGGGGGTTCGTTCCACCCCCTGCTTCTCAAATCTCTGGAACGGAGCGGGCGTTGGACCCGACTTTTGCAGACCGACCAGTTGTGGAAACCTTACGGAAAACGACCCAGGATATGGACGACGATGCTTTTCTTACCTTAGAATGTCAAAAACGACAGCTTCTGGAAGTTATACGGCAACAAGAAGCGTTGTTGGCTAAACGAGTTACTTGTCAGCAAACTTTGCATGTACCTACTGTACTGACGGCGAGTGTTCCGCTGGAGGACCATATTTTGGAGGATAATTTGCTTTTTTCTCCACAACAACCACTGTTTTTTTCGGAACCCAACCCTTCGGAGATCCCTATGCAGTGTACCGTGATACCTTCCAATGTTTCCTTTTCGCCACTGTCAGTCCCAACTACACAGCTGATTCAGAATGCTGACGTAGCAGCATCAAAGGCCTTGCCGCTTGAGTCAGCCTGTGATGATGAACGCCAGGGATTGTCTGTTTCGCCTGCACCTTCTACCTCGGATTTACTACTGTCTACACAAATGGAACCTTGGTCGGTAAACGCTGCCTTGCGAGCTGCAGGGTGGGAGAAAAATGGAAAGGACAATGGCTGGGTCTCTGGTATGTCTCCTATTTCGATTTCTAAAGCTGTTCCTGGTTTTGATATTGCTGAGGTTCCTATTGCTTCTCCTCTTTTTGTTCCCTCTGAGGTCCCGAAATTGACTGGGTTGCCCACCCGCGCTGCATTTTCTGACTCAGCAGCTCCTTTGAACTCTAACATTCACCCTCCAAAAAAATCATTTGCTTCTTTATTTCTTCTACCGGTAGCTCCTGCTAAACGTCATAACGCTGTTCGTTTCCTCTACAAAGGAGGTTTAGACTGTATCCCTGATCGTGTTTATGTGGGGAAAACCCTGCTTAAAGAGTCCTTATGATTTCTTGCGACTGAGATATATGCTCTTATACACGTATCCGGCGAACATACTTTCGATATTAGTTTTAAGACTACGGCTGGATTAGAAAAGTTTTGGAAAAGATATAATGAATTGCGCAATTGCCCTTTATGGACTCCCTTCGAGGTTATACCCCTGACTAAACCTGCTATAAAATTTGTTACTGTCTTATTTCGAAATGAAGGGGTTAGTGTGACAGATTTAACTTACTGGATGAAGCAGAGATGTACTGTTCTGGATGGCCCTAATGCTATCTTTGATAGCGAACATTATTGGACTGGGGGATGGAAATTTAAGGTTTTGTTATCTTCGACTAGTGAGGGTCTTAAACATCTCCCTAATTCTTTTTTTCTAGGCCATGATAGAGGAGTTTTATTTTATGCAGGCCAACCCAAGGCCTGCTACAAGTGTGGTTCTGAGGGTCATATGAGTGGTGTTTGTGATAAAGTTAAATGCTCTCTTTTTAATGAATTGGGACATGTTAGCAATGATTGTCTGAATGAAATAATATGTAGTTTGTGTGATGAAACTGGGCATTCATACCAGAGTTGTGCTTGGGCCGCCCATAACAAAAACCCTGGTGGTGATTGTGAAGAACAACGTTTGCTTATAGCAGTTTCCCAGCGACAGCAATCTGACTTCAGGCAACCGTCTACCTCTGCTCCCACCTTTCTGTTCCCTCACAGGTTTCTACCCATTTGGGGATTCCCCAAATCACAGAAGCCGATCCATGGGTGGGTCCTATAGTAGTTCCCCTTCCAATTTCCGTACCTTCTTCCTCGCAGCAGGATTTTTCGGAACTAGGAAAAGTACCTTTACCTCCTGAAATTTTAGATTCAGAAATGCCTCCCCTCCTTTGGTTTATAATACCAGGAAAGGTACTCTGGCTCGGAAACGGGCAGAAAAAACAATTCCTGCTGTAAAACTGGCTAAAACACAGGTTATTTCTCTTTCAAACCGGTACCAAGACCTTCCCCTGGCTGATAGTGATTCTGGAACCCTTTCGGACTCATCTTCCATGATTGGGGATGGGGAAGCGGGCCACATTGAAGTACAAAAGCTTGCCTCCCGTAAAGCACCCTTAAAAAAAACCTACCCTTCACATGTTAAACTTAAAACTCGATTAGAGTGCAGAAGTGGGGAAAAAAGAAATGATTTGTGTTTTTCTTTCCATTTAAATTTATTTTTCCCTTTTTCTTTTTATGCCTCTCTTTCTAACTTCAGTCAATGTAAATAGTCTGAAGAGCTTACGGAAAAGGACTGTGGTTTTCCCCTTGCTTCATCAGGAGCCTGGTATTTATTTTGTGCAAGATACAAGATTGCATACTTTAAGTGATGTACAGACTGCTACTAAGGCCTGGTATGTGGGACCTTCTTATTGGTCAGTGGGTACAGACCAGTGCTCGGGTAGGATTCTATTTAATGGCCTTGACTTTACCTGTTTGAAGTTATTAGATTTGGTTCCTCGTGAGCTTTATTAATGGATATTTGTGTCCAAAATAAATCCTTTCGTCTGATTAATATTTATGCTATGCAATCTAAAGCTGAGAGGGTTTCTCTGTTTAAAACTATTCAACCTTTTTTATTTATGGCACATTTGGTGATTTGGGGCGGTGATTTTAATTGTGGGTTAGATAAACGGGATAAGGGGTTACGGACTAAAACTCTAAAAACATTTTGTGATTCAAATTGCTTATCCAATGTGGTACACAAAGCAGATTTGGTTGATGCTATGTTATTGTTCTTTCAAAGAGTTATACCTACTTTTTGTTGTGGTCCTACTAGGATTGATTTTTTTTTCATTTCGCAACACTCGTTTATTTCTACTGCTGACGTACAAGCAGAATATTCCGACCATTCCAGACTTTCTCTTACCCTCAGCCCCAGGGTTCAGATTGGATGAGGGCTACGGAAATGTAATTCTTTATTACTCAATCTGGTTAACTGTCAGATGCAGATACGATACTTTCTATCCGCCAAAAAAACAATATTTTTTTTATATGATTCACCGATTCAGTGGTGGGAGGATTTAAAGACAGAATTGATTGTTTTATTAAAACATATGGGTAAGAAAGAAGCTGATTCTCATTATTTACAGTATTTGCGACATAGGAAGCAGTTGCAATCTTTGATTTCTCTATCATATAATTCTACACATGATTATAGTGCTCAAATTTTATCTTTGAAAGAACATATGTGTCGTTTTCATCAAAAGAAGGCAGCTGTTTTAGCCTTTCAACAGACCTTTGGTTTACAAGGGCCACTTTCTAACATATGTCCATTTGATACCTGTCGCCAGCATGTTAAATCAAAAAGAATTGATAGTTTACAGGATTCATTGGGGCATCTCTATGATACACAGGACAATATTATGAATATCGTATATCAACATACTACATCTCTTTTCTCTGGCATTGATCTGCCTTTCGAGGGTTTTCACAGTTTTTTACAATCTATTGAAGTTCCTGAGATTCCATTGGTTTTGAAACACGATATGCAGAAATATATTCATCCTTCTGAAATAATAATGGCCATGAATACTATGTCTTCCAATAAATCTCCAGGAAAGGACGGGTTGACTACAGAGGTTTATAAATTTATTATAGAAGTTTTGGCACAAGAGTTGGCACAAGTCTTCACACTTATGTTACAATCTTCCCTACCCTTTAATATGGTACAAGGTTCTGTAGTATATTTATACAAAACTGGGGATCGAAACCTTTTAACAAATTGGAGACCTATTTGTCTGTTGAATACGGATTTTAAGTTGCTTGCAAAAATATTAACTTTACGATTGCAACCAGTCACAAATATTGTCATTAGTAGAGCACAGGCTTGTTTGGTGACTCATACAAATATTATTGAACACCTCCTCTTACTCCGAGAGGTTACGACTAGGGATATGGCGAAGGAAGTGGATGGATTTTTATGTTCACTGGACCAAAGTAAAGCTTTCAATTCAATTAACCATAGTTACATGTGGGAAGTCTTAAAATTTTATAGTATTCCGGATACTTTTATCCGTTGGATTCAGTTGTTATATGCATCTGCTACGGTGACTCCTATAGTAAATGGGCATGTGGGACCCATTGTCCCAATACTCAGAGGCGTCAGGCAAGGCTGTCCCCTTAGCCCGCTTCTATATGTTTTTTGCATTGATCCTCTATTACGACGTATTAATGAACATCCCAGTATCCGATCTTTACATTTAGGGTCCTTGCCAGTCCCAGCCAAGTGTCTTGAATATGCAGACGATTTATGTCTTTTATTGCCGGATGCAAAGTCTGTTTCTTTGGCTATTACACTTTGTAATGTTTATTCTTTAATTTCAGGGGCTAGCTTGAACCCGTCTAAAAGTCAAGGTATAGTTTTGGGTACGCGACTTAATACTGATTCTCAGATCTTGGGAATTCCCATTGTTCCTCCTCCTCCTGTTAAGATTTTAGGGTTATTTTGGGGTGGTGGTAATTTAGACTTACTTAATTGGACAGTTAGGATGGAAGTAGGCAATGTGATGGTATCCAAATGGAATACGTGGAAACTAGATAAAAGAAAACGTATAGGTTTAATTAAAATGAAACTTCTGCCACAATTTTTATATGTTAGTAAAGTTTTCCCCCCTCCTAAAATATTGGAAACCAAATTGTTAAGTTTGTTTTTTCGTGCTGTATGGGGAAGTCATCTAAATCCTATTAAAAGGAATATTATTTATTTGCCTGTTTTATCTGGGGGCTTGAATATGGTTAATCCAGTATTGTTTTTTTATTGTATTTTTTTTTATGCAAATCTTGACACTTACTTATTAATCAGAATCAGGTTTGGACATCTTATTTTTATACGGTACAACCATGGTTTTAAATTTGGGAAAGATCTAGAGTCACTCATCTGAAGTTTAATTCTAAATTTCCTGAGTTTTATAGAGAATTTTTTTATAAAATTAAGATTATGGGGGGTTTCTAGCCAATTATTGATTGGTAATTCAAGAAAACAATTGTACTGCCGTGTAATGGTCTCACATTTTACTGAGCTGATTACTTTTCCTCATCGACCTTTGCACTTACAGTCTGCCCATTTAGCTTTGTTAAATGAATCACGAATCCCGAGAAAATTATGGGATTTTCATTGGCTTAGTTGTCACGGAAAGATCAACGTAAAAAGTAATCAAAAACACAAACAGCATGCTGAACGCAGTTGTATTCGGATTCATTGTGTCTCCGCAGAAGAAACGATTGAACGTTTATTTTTTCTTTGTCCATTTATTAGGCTTTTTTGGTCAACTCTTGCCAGCATTTGGTCTGTACCTATTTTTTCCAATATGACATCGGAAGAATTGATGAATGGTGTTTTTCATTCTGGGTGGCGGTATTTTCATAAAGGAACTCTTAATATTGTTTGTTTGGTGTTAAAATGGTATATATGGACTGCTAGATGTGGTTTTATGCTACAACAAAAGGATACCCCTATTGAAATGATCATTAGGAATGTTACTAGGGAACTGTCTATTATATTTCATAATGAAAGTATGGTTTTTCCAAAACATGTTTTAGATGCCTATTGTGTAATATGCCTTGGTGACCACATCAGATTTTCCTGTTACTTGAATGTATTTTCTTTTCTTATTGATGTTTTGATTTGTTTATTATTGTATTCCTTTTGTATGATTTTTTTCAATAAACTCCCTACTCTTTTGAGAAGTGCCATGGGATCTTTAACATCCACCTGAACTACCACCAGAACAGGCAGATGGGACTTCGATTTAACATCTCATCCGAAAGACGGCACCTCAGGAGTGCAGCACCCCCATGCTGCACGGTGTCAGTATTGGGATTTGACCCAAGTGCCTGGTGTGGGGATAGTACCCACAGCCTTCTGATCTTCCGGCCTCAGAGGCGAGTGCTGAGCCACTGACACTGCAGTTTTGCTGGTCAGCCAAAGAATCGATCTGGTTCATCTGACATGACCTCCCCCTGTGAATCCATGCTGTCTCAAGTCCTGCAACCTGCTGGATTCAAGATATTCCATTAGTCTTTCTTTCAGTAGTATTTCAATTAACTTCGGCACCACTGGCGTTAAACTGACCAGCCTGTAGTTGCCAGCCTCGTCCATGCTGCCATTTTAATGAAGCAGGACTACATCTGCCCTCCTCCTCCATCCCTCTGGAATCACTCCTGTTCCCTGTGAGTTGTTGAATAAGGCTGTCAGAGGTGTAGCCAGTACCTCCCTGATCTCCCTTACTACCCTTGGATGTACCCCTTCCGGCTCCATAGCCTTATCCGCTGTGAATGGTTGTGTCTACCTCCCTCTCCCAAGTGTTCCTGCTGCTGTTGGTGGTCCATCTCCATCTCCCTCCACTGTGAAGATTGAGCAGAAGTATCTGTTTTAGATATCTACCTTTTCCTGATCCTCCCCTGCACATTCCCCTGCCTTTCTTAACCTCACGATCCCTTCCCTTGTCTTCCTCTTTTTGCTTATGTATCTGAAAAAGGTCATGTCCCCTCGCTATTTTGGCTGTCCTTTCCTCCGTTTGCACCTTTGCACCCCTCACTGCCTTCCCTGCTTTCCTGTCCCTGTCCTGGTACACCTCTGTATCCTGTTCCCTCTGTGTCTCCTGCTACCTCCTGAATGCCATGTCTTTAGCCCTTACCTTTACAGCCACTTCCCTTGAGAACCATAGTGGTCACTTTTTCCTCCTGTGTTTTTCCACTTCTTTCACACAGAGATTTGTTGCCTTCACTATGCCATCTCTTAATTTGGCCCACTGTTCCTCCACCCCACCCATGCACCCCACCCCCCAATTAGGCAATCTCTGAGGCATTCACTTGATGTTTTTTTTTTAAAAGCTGCCCTCTTGAAGTCCAGGACTCTCATACTTGTCTGGTTTGTTTCTACCACTGTCCTTATGTTAATCCACACAGTATGGTGATCACTGGTCCCCAGGTGGTATTCCACTTTGACATCTGCAGTACTATCCATGTTTGTGAACACCAGGTGCAGTATTGCCCCATTATGAGTGGGCTTCCTGACAAGTTGTCTGAGAAACACCCCCTGCAGGGAGTCTAGGATGGCCGTGCTTTTTCTAAGGTCACAGTTGGGATGCTCCAATCTACATCCGGCAGATTGAAGTCCCCCACCAGCAGCACGTCCTCCTTTTAGCTATCATGCTGATGGCTTCCCCCAGTGCTTTATCCAGTTCTTGCTCTTGTGTTGGAGGTCTGTGTTTCACCACAGCGTGAACAGTGGCTCTGGCTCCTTTCTCCAGGGTGACCCACAGCATCTCTAACCCATGCTTTCCCCCTAGGTTCCCTTGCATTTCCATTGCTCTGATAACCTCCCTCACATACAGCACAACCCACCACCCTTCCTCCCCACCCTGTCCTTCCTGAAATGGGTGTAGTCTGGTACAGCCATGTCCCAGTCGCAGCTCCCTATGCACCACGATTCAGTAATGGCCACAAGATCCAATCCTGCCTCCGCCATAATGGCTTCCAGTTCTGGAATTTTATTTCCAAGATTTCTTGCATTGACACACGTGGTTCTGCATGCCTTGCTCCCATTCTGTCTGCATTTCCCCTTCCCCTCCATTCCTGCCTTTGTTGCCACTTGAAGCTTCCCTCTTTCCCCTCGTACCCTCACTACCGTCTTCTTGCCTTGCCTCCTCAGCACCTTCCTTTCCACCTCTTCTGGTCTTGAGAAGCTCTGCTTTCAATCCTGAACTCTTAAAATGTTTTTTTGTTTATTTTAGTTTAAATTTAATTTTAAACACTTTTCAGCGTGGAACTATAACACTGACCCAGGAACTATAAACTGTCAGGCTCGCACTTCTGAAGGCAGTGTACCAGTGAGGTCACGATTTCGAGCCAGGTTGTTCTGTGTTTGCCTGTTTGTTGCTGTGTATCTTGTACATTGTGTAGATAGTACATATTTTATATTTAATTTATCTGTAACTGTGCAGTATTTTTTAACCCTTAAGCTGCCAACAGAATTAGAACATATAGGAATTTTGGACTGACATATCAGACCAGGGCCCTGCAAGGGTTAAAAGGTATAGGTAATTTATTTTACTGGCAAGTCTGTTTCACCTCCGAAAGCACGTACTGAATTAAAGCGAGATAGCTTCTATGACAGGAGCATGTTCAGGAGTGCATGAAGAAAATAGGAACTCCTACAATATGTCCAGTGGCCTGGTACTGAGTGAAAAAGGGCATGAAGTGGGATTAGAACAGCCCAGTGGTGAATTCACAACAGGCTGGTGACAGCAGTGTTGAATTGTGTTAAATTAAGCCAATTGTCAGCTGGTAGCTCTGTGACATTTACTAATGATGGTACTTCACCATTTAGTACTGTTCAGTTAGCTGTGCAGAACAGTGGGACTCGGTTCTATGTGATAACAGCGATCGCACAAAAGCAATCGTCGTTACAGCAAATATACGTCGGCGAAAATCAGTTTCGCCAATGTACACCCAGTGCACATGGCAAAGGGTGCCAGGAACTTACATTTTTATGTTTATGCGGGGGCTATGCCCCCACACCACCCTACTAAAGGATTCTCAACTCCGGGGTAAATTAAAAAGAAAAACTGGCTGGGCGCAACAAAATGTATGTGCCCCCGAACCCAGCACCCTCGCAGCTGAAGCCTGCGACCCACCCACCACGCCACAGGCAGTTTGGCAGCCCGTCGCTGCAGCACACCACACAAACACACCCTCCCTCCCCTTCTGCCATGCTCGCTCCCCCCCACACACGTGTGTCTGTATTGTGACAGAATGTTGCTATACCTGCAGTCGTCCCTTCCCCATCCAGTGGCCGTCTGATAAGGTGCTGCTATTGAGTCACCCTTTTTGGTGTGCGCTCAATAACGAGCACCCTTATCACTGGATACCGTCGGACTCATTTCTCAGAAGCCCATTTTAGCCTAGAACAAGGAAGTTTAAGAAACTGTATTTAAAGCAGCAATGCAACAAAAATGTTTTTCCAAAAAATGCTAGTTAACAATTAATAAAACTATTAGCACACCTGTCAAATCTACTTTTCTAGATGCATCCTATGCTGCGTACTATGAGTTTATTTTTTGTTCTCAATCCTAAACAGGGTATTAAATAGCTGGTATTGCATTGCACTTTATGATGTGAACTGGCTGCTCATGCGATCAGTCCTTACTGTTGGATCGCAAAAGAAGTGATCCTTTCTGTCACCCTCCCTTCTCCCATCTCAACCTCACCACCCTCCCCAGCCATGTCCTCACAGACACTCACCTACAAGTAGTTAACTTGTTCTGCCATGATCTGCCGTGTGTTGTTGATAGTCTGCTAGCAGTCTCACCAGCGTGGGCCTGAATGCCAGCAGTTGCTTCCACTAGTGCTTTGTGACATCACATGTGAAAGTGATTGGTGACATTTGGGCTCGCCGCAATGCCACTGTTAGCATACGATCTGTGGCACTCTGCAGGTCATTGTAGAACAGTTAACTAATTGTGTGCAAGTATCTGTAGGGAGATGGGTGGGGAAGGTGGTGGGGCTGAGATAGGTGGGGGAAAGGTTTTGGCATACATGGAATCAGGGATGTGGCAGGCACGTTTCTGGCAGGGGACTTGAGTGGGGAGGGTGGTACTGAGATGGATGGGGTTGGTATATATGGGATGGGGCCTTGACAAGTGACTTAGTTTCTGGCAGGGACGTGAGGTAGGAGGGTGGTGGTAGTGAGATGGGTGGGGGGAGGGTTTTGCAATACATGAGATCAGGGCTGTTATTAGCTGGTGCCTCATTTGGTGGGGTACCAGAAAGCAGTCTGCATCTCCTAATTTTAGTTAAGTATTATATTCAGGTTAAAATTAAAAAAAATATGTATATACATGTTAGATTTTTAATTTTGCTAATCAAATTGAAGCAAGTGCTATGCATTTTCACAATTGATTAGCACTTTCACATGCAAAACTGCTAATCAAATTTTCCCAGTGTATTTCATACCCTGCTAGATCTTGCCTGGTCTGAATTGTCATTTCTGAGCAAAATGTAGTGACTCATCTTTTTTTCTTGCGAAAAAGCAAAATTAAAACATTTGTAAAACACCCGTAGTTGGTGGAACCAAATAAAACTGGACGATGTCTACAATCTTTTAAAGTAAAACAAAGGGATGGTCAAATTTGTGTACAATTTTGTTGCATTGCTGCTTTAAAATGTTTTTTCCCTATTACATTTGAAGTGAACCTTTTTTGGTTTGCATCTCCAGAGGCAGAGTGATTAATTGCCTGCCCTGGAGTCCATCATATAGATAATCCCAATTTTTGCAGCTGCCCCTTCAGAAGGGAAGAGATCATATTTTAGCCCCAAACGACTGCCGCCACAATCTCTTTCTAACTGAGCACAAGTGGCAATCTACAAGTAACTAACAATAAAACACATAAAAAGCTTTAGAAATAGGTCCGCTATTGAACTATGTGGCACGCGCTCTCCTGTAAGTGACATCACAAAATGTAGGCACACACGGGCACACCAGTTAATATGGAAGTGGGGAGTAGTGCAGTACCTTAATATAGTGTATGGCGGAACGTTGTTACCCATCGAAATCCATTTGTTGTAAAAAGTTGTTCTGCTGCAGTAGTGACGTCCGTAGTGCAGCAGAACGACTTTTCGTTCTGCGACACTACAGACGTCACACAGAACAGATGCTACAGAAATGGCAGGCTCAACCAGATGAGTCAGTGTGGCAGCGGCAACAAAATCTCTCGAACCTGCACTGTCAAACGATCAAAAAGATATTTAACTTTTAATTAAAAGGCAGGATCAACCAGATATTACATACAGTCAGATCAGAGAATCTCCTCACGGTCACCGCTTCTCGCTAAGCGAATAATTCAGCCACCATGTTTGTTTTTTTTTGTTTTTTTTTTAAAGCCCTCCCACACCCGATTAGCAACCAATCAAAGGTTGCGCTACCAAATGATGGACACCTGCTTCATAGCGACCTCAAATCCCCACTCCGACAGCAAACTGAAATGTTTGTGGCACAAACGTATGATGTTAAGCTATCATTTACCAGTCTTTCTTATCCAGAAAGTGCAACTTTTTCACCATACACTATATAGAAAGTGTATGGCTCATTTACAACAGGCTGTTCTCCGACCTTGTGATTACTATGCCGACTGTGTGACCTCTCGAGCTGCGCTGTCGAGGTCAAAAGTCGGAGTAGTAACCACTCGGTTGGAGAACAGTCTTGTTGTGCATTGGGAGCCATACAGTAACCTATATGTGGTGAACTTTTCAGTGGCAAAGTGGAAGATTAGGATGGCTATCACTGTAGGCTCCTAAATGTCATTAGTCTTCTGTTAGAGAGGTAGGCGGAGGGGCAACACATCCTTGGGTGGCCAGCCAGTGAGAGAATACATTAGGCTTCATTCTTCTCTCCTTGGCCTCTCAAGTGTGGCAGTTCCAGTCGTTGGGACATGCCAACTAGAAACTGTGTTGAGACCAGGGACAGCGCTAGATAGTGCAGAAAGGGAAAAAGTTGCAGCCTGCCGAGAAATGACCCACTTTTCACTTGATGGTGGGTCCATAGTGCACCTGGTCTGTTACTATAGCCGAAAGATGGAAAAGTGAACAACAGAGAAGTACTTTTTCTTGACATTTAGCTTCTGTACTGGTGAAATTTGTACTTCTGAATAAGTTTTGACCCAGTTGTTTCTCATTTTGACCCACATCCTTTACAGCAGTGGGTCTAATGTGACCCATATTTTATAACCCCTGGTGCTGTCACTGGCTGAGACCATAAGAACTGATTGTCTAGTCATCAATGATAATGTTTTTTTAGTGGCTTTGAGATGATAGACCAAAGCCAGTCCATTAACCCATCGAGTAACACCCACCCCATTCATAATTACTGGATTGCAAGTGCTTTGCCTGAGGTGTATTTGAGCATGTTTTCTCATTTTTTATTCCGATTCCCCTCCTCAGCAATATTCAGCAGATGATGATGATAAAACAAAAAACACTAATGCTGTGTCAAAGGTTATTTTGGGCTTTAGCCACTTCATAATATTGTTGTTGTTTTTTTGTATCATTTGATCAAACATAGAAACAGAGAAAATATCAGCAGAAAAAGACTACTGGTTCATCCAGTGTGCCCTGTTTTACCCTATGCTGCCCCGGGACCTATCGTTTAATCGGGGATATTGCCCTCGCCTCCCCTCCTTGCCCTGCTGCTTCCCCCTGTGTAACTGTTTAGTGTAATCCCCCTTTCCAGTTTGGGGGTTTACCTTAATGTCTTCCTAGGCCCCTAATGCCCACTATCAGGCTGGTTTCCTGTTCTAGTGTGATTTTGTGTGTTTGCATGAGAGTGCCATGCTGAGCCTCCAAGCCTGTCCATTTAAGAAAATAGCTAATCTGTGTTTAGAAATTTGTCTGTGTTGGGTCCGAGTGATTTAGGACTTATGGCTGGTCAGACAATGGGTTGTTTTGCTCCATTCTGCAGTCGCTACTTGTGCAGAGGGAGCGTATGTGGGAACTGTGCTTAGTTACTGTTTCTATGCTGTTATATTTGAGATAGAGATGTTTGTTTCACCTTCGTTAATTGCAGCTTGATCATCTGGATGGAAGCCACCATGTTAGGTCTGGGACTTCCAGTAAACTGGACCAGTAGAACCACTGGGGACCTAAAATGGAGCCAGACCCCAGTGTTCTATGGGAAGGAAATTCTGTAGTATTGTAGTTTTTCAGTTGGCGCCTAAAATGAACCTGGAGGGGGAGCCCTTACTGTAACTGACAGCTCCTTTGGCCAACCAAACCTTTGGATTTAAGGGAAATGCCCAGTGTGCCAAGAGACAGTGGATCAATTAGAGTTGGAGGTTGAAGTGTGAACAGCTCGAGCTTTCGAGCACCTGCTCTCAGAAGGAGCGCAGGGGAAATCGGCGGGAAGAGGCCTGCTTGTCTCCCTGCCTTGTCTTCTCCTGCTTGTGAACTGACTTTAGCAGAAGTCGGACTTGTCCGATTCCAGCCTGGAACTGCGGCAGAAGGAAGAAGAAGTGTTAGTATAACTTGTAACCGAAGACTTGCTCCTGAAGCGATCGTCCCAGCTTGTGTGCGAGTCGTCATTGGATTGAAAGGTTTGCTTAGTAAACAGCTGAATTGCAATTGGACTAAATCCGAACTGTCTTCTGAAGTAGTTGTTGAGTTAAATGTGCTGAATGTGTTTCGTGGGTCGAGACCAGCTCCGCCACGAAGGGCACCTGTTATGCCAGCTGGAGGCTTCACCAGCAGAGGATCACAAACTTTACCAGACCGCTCATCCTGCCTGCGCCCTGCCACTTCCGCCTAGGCTGCTACTCCATCACCAGAGACTATTACGGGGAGAGACCGGCTCGGAGATCTAGCCCCTCTGCAGCAACAACATGCAGGTTGAGGCCACCTGGAGGAAATGCTGTGAAGAGGAGGTCTGTCGTGTCTGCCCTGTTTCCCCATGCTTTCCTGTCATCAACCATGAGGTCTCCATATCGCCCGCCTTGCAGCAGATTTCTGGTAGTCTGAGTACAATCAGGGTAGCTCCCTGCAACGAAAACTTAAATAATTTGTGGTACCATCTAATTGTATCAATTTCCTGGGTTTACAAAAGACTGAGCCAACTGGCTCGGATTACAAATAGTCTGGGTGTTTTGCATGTTAACTGCTTTTCTTTCCACCAAGGACCCCAACATCAGCTGCAATGCCAGCCAACCCTGGGAAACTCCTCTGGCTAGCCAGATTTACCATCCTGTGTACCCAGTGTTGTGTGACTGTCAGGTTGGGACAGAAAATGCATGCAGTCACTGAACTGAGTCAGATAGCCAATCATTTGCCTAGACTCTCACCCCTTCTTTGTTCACTGCCCCTAAAAAAAAAGATTGTCTTGTTTTACGCTTAACCTGGCTAGTGTGCATATTAGTAGTGGTGTTATAGTGTTAAGAGTGAGTTCCTACATTGCTAACTTTATTTTACAGGGGTCCCCAGGGAAACTACAGAAGATCTAACCCTAGTGGTAAGTGTGAAGGGTGTGTGCATATCATTACCGTTCCATACTGATTGTGACTTTACTACTGTGCTGGATACTGGGCCATTAGGAGGGTTGGTGGGTGGTTATAGCTTCCCAGAGGGTTATACCAGAGCAGTCAAGCAACCCCAGCACCATTTCTCTGGGTGGAGGCACCTTATTAGTGAATTCAGGCCCCTCAACCTGTGCATAGCCATTCAAACAGGGGTAGTAGCCCTTAGAATAGTGCTGCCTAGGGGTAACATAAGCCTTTTACTCAGTCCCAGCTGTGTTTGAAACCAGTAATGGTTCTTGTGCCCACCACCCCTGCTGGTAGTCTGTTTTGGGACTCAACCGCTCTCTCTCTGTAAAATAAAATTTTCTCAAGTCCCTCCTGCAATTGATTGGTTAGGGAACCGCACTGCTGTCTCCAAGAGATAGTGCGTGACCGTAATAGTGGTGGTGGTAGTAGTCGCAGTGCGTTTTCTTGGCCAAGATGAAACTCGTACTAAAAACTGTTCACATGGATTCAGTTGGGTTAAAGCTTGCGTAACATGATCACAGAGATTGGGCTGGCTGCTGCATTTTTGTGGTAGAACCAGCATGAAGAGAAATACTGTCTGTATTGCTTGACCACAAATGCAAATCCAAAAGTCATTTTCAGAGTCATTGGTCCCATGAATTAAAACTGAATCAAAAGGTCAACCTCCCCTTCCCCGGCCCAGTGATGTGGCGGGCTGCAGCATTGGCTGCCTCACCGGCGACCCAGGTTCATGTACAGACCTGGGTTGTTCAGGAGCTGGCTGGGGGAGAGAGGATTGAGCATCCATAGGACAGCTCTCCTCCCTCAGGGAGGGAGGAATGTCTGAGACAGTAGCAGAGGGGGACCCCATGCCTGGGTGTCTCTCGGGAAGCAGAGCATACACGCATTGTTTCATTGCACACGCTTGGGCACTGGGGGAGAAAATGGAGGAAAACTCTCTGACCTCAGTGCGGAGATGGGGGGACGGTGGTACTGACAACCACCAAGCAGAAAAGAGACCTGGGAGTTGCTCACATTGGATGATCGAAAGGTAGCCAGGCAGTGTGACAAGGCAGTTGGGAGGTCAAGTGGGATGTTGGGGTGCATAGGGAGGGGTGTCACCAGCAGAAAGAGGGAGGTGGTGTTTCCTCCATGTAGATCACTGCTCAGACACTACCTAGAATACTGTATCCCGTTCTGGAGACCACATCTCTGGAAGGACATAGACAGAGTGAAAGTGGTCTAGAAGAGGACAACTAAAATGATGCAGGGTCTGCATCAGAGGCCCTGCGAGGATAGATTAAAGGACCTAAATATGTATACCTTGGAAGGGGGGGATATGATAGAGACCTTTAAATATGTCACCGGGGTAAACAAGGTACAGGACGGAAGTATTTTTCAGAAAAAAAAGTGCTCAAGGACAAGGGGGCATGATAAAAAGCTGGAGTGGGGTAGATTCAGGAGAGATGCGAGGAAGTACGTCTTCACAGAAGAGTGGTGGATTCTAGAACAGTCTTCCAGTGGAGGTGGCGAGAGCAGTGGTGGGGTTCAAGAATGCATGGGATGGGTATAAGGGAATCTTAGGGAAGGGGGAGTGAATGAGCCGGAGATCAAGTAGGATCTGCGGTGATACTATAGGCAGGAAAAAAAATGGGCAGACTAGGTGGGCCAAGAGGTCCTTATCTGCTAGCAAATTCTATGTTTCTGTGGCCCAGTCTCTCACAGTCTCTGCACCAATGACTGGGCATCTCCTGCCAGGTCTTGTGGCAGAACATCAGCAGAGGAGGTAAGTCCCAGGGAAGTTGGGTGACAGGGACGAGGGACTGGTCCAGACAGGGGCCTGTTGGGCGACCAGGCAACAAACCCCATGCTCCGCTGAAGTGCATTTTAGCCCTCAATTAGGACTGTCAGCTGCTTTTGGTCTCCAAATTATTTCTTTTAGGCACCAAAATCAATATAGTGGTAGTACTGTTAAAATAATGTCTAGGAGCACCCAGAGACTAAGGCAGACTGAATCTATAGTAGCCTTTGCTACTGGAGTAGTAACTGTGTAGAGCCCTAGAAACAGAATTTGTCGGTTGAAAAGGACTATTTGGCCCACCCAGTCTGCCCAGATGTTTCCTGCCAGATCTGTTTCCACAGACCCTACTTGGTTTCTAGAGACCCTCCCTTCCTCTTCCCTGCCTATTTACTGATACATCTCTATGTCTATCCTGCGTATACTTAAAGTCCCCCACTGTTTTTGCCTTCACCACTTCTTCTGGCAGTCTGTTCCAGGCATCTACCACCCTATCAGTGAAAAAAGTATTTTGTCACATCTCTCTCTTGAACTTCCCTTGCTTCAGCTTCATCCCTCATGCCCCCTGTCCTGGTGCTCCTTCTTATCTGAAAGAGTCCTCCCTCCTGCACTCTTTTCACCCCTGTGTGGTACTTGTAAGTCTCTCTCGTGTCACTTCTCGCTCTCCTCTCTTCCAGGGTGTACATGTTGAGATCTCTCAATCTCTTTTTTGTAGGGCTTCTTGTGCAACCACAGCACCATTTTAGTCACCCTCCTGTGGACTGCCTTCCCCCTGAGGGCTTCTTGTGCAACCACAGCACCATTTTAGTCACCCTCCTATGGACTGCCTTCACCCTGTCTATGTCCTTTGTGAGGTGCAGCCTCCAAAACTGGATACAGTACTCCACGTGGGGTCTCACCAGAAGGTGATACAGTGACAACACCTCCCTCCTCCTCCGGGTATACCCCTCTCTTTGCGCTCCAGCATCCTACTAGCGCTACCCACTGCTTTGTCACACTGTCCTGCCACACCGAGGCTGCCAGATATGATAACCCCAAGGTCCCTTTCCTGTTTAGTGGCTGTCAGTACTTCTCCCTCATCCTATACTCAGTGCCTGGGTCTCTATGCCCTAGGCACATGATCTTGCACTTTTTTGGCATTGAACTCCAACAGTCGTGCTTTAGACCACTCCTCAGGTTTCCCCAGATCCCTGCTCATTCTCTCCACCCTCTCCTGAGTGTCCACTCTGTTGCAGATTTTGGTATCATCTGCATAAAGGCATACATCCCCTTCAAGTTTCTGAGCAATGTAACGTATAAAGTAGGGCGTCGTGGTATAAAATTCTGGTAAGATAATCGTCTTTATATAATACCCCGTTTACTGTTACACCGCAGTATAACAGAAGAACTAATTATTGTACAGAAAAGAAGCCTCCTCAAACTCTTGCATCGGGGGAGCTGGTGTGGAAGGGACAGTTGTCCTTGAAAAATTAAAAAAAGTAATTGAAAGGTCTAAATACCATGGTATACCGTGAACCACGTTTATCGTGGTATCAGAAATTGCCCATGGTATCAGCATTGTGACTTTGATACCGCAGTATACTGTAAAACTGTAATACCGTGACATCCTTATTGTTAAGACATTGAACAGGGCCAGCCGCAGTACTGATCTCTTTGGCACCCTATTGGTCACTCCTCCATCATTCGAGTGAGTGCCGTTTACCACCATCATCTGTCTCCTATCCATTAACCAGTTTCAAACCTAATTCACCACTCTGGATCTTACCCCTAAGCTGCATAGTTTCTTTATCAGCTTCCTGTGTGGCACAGTGTCAAGGGCCTTGCTGAAGTCCAGATAGCCACGTCCACTGCCTTCTGATCTTATTTCCTTGTCACCCAGTCAAGACATCCATGAGATTCGTTTGGTATCCCCCCAAATCCATGCTGCCTGTGGTCTTGCAGCTCATTGGATTCAAAATACTCAACCAGACTTTCTTTTAGCAGGATTTCTATTACTTTCCTCACCACTGATATGAGACTGACCATGCAGCGTATAGTTGATAGCCTCCTCCCTGCAGCCGCTGTTATGTAGAGGGACCACATCAGGTCTTCTCCAGTCCCGTGGAACGGCACCTGTTTCCATTGAGCTGTTGAACAGGGCTATTAGTGGGGCAGCTCTTACCTGGCTGAGTTCCTTTAGAACCCTTGGACGTATCACGTTTGCTCCCATAGCTTTGTCCACCTTTAGAGCTGTAAGCACCTTCCAGAGTTTTTTCTGAAAATGAACTTGTGCCCTTCCCCACCCCCATTACTAGTACTCCTCCTTGGTGGTCTGTCTCCCTTCGCTCCACTGTGAAGACTGAGCAGAAGTACCTGTTCAGGATATCTGCTTTTTCTAGACCCTGTAAATAGTCCCTTTTTTTTTTTTTTTTAGGAAAGACCCAGCAACATTCAGTCTTCTTTGTCCATATAAGAGCCAGTTTGGCAGCATTTTACAACTGTTTATTCTTGTTTCTCAGGTGGCCGCTGAATTTGGAGCCAGCTCTTGCTGGTTCCATCCTGTTCTGTAGCCTCAGGGAAGGTGAATTTCCTTTGGTTACAACCCAGTTGGTTACATGTTAACCTCACCTGGATAAAGATTTGAAATGTGCGAGACACCTCATTTACACAGTATGTCCTCGGCAGGGTGCAAAATTGTAGCAGTAATATTATGTGAATAGACACTAGTGAAGCCAGCTACACAGGAAAGGAGCATCTGTTACCACATTAGGTCAGCAAACAGTAGCTGTTTTGGACTAACTGGAGTTACAGAAAGAAGCTACCATTTTACTGCAACTGTTTGGAAAATTATTTAATAAAAAGAATATTAAGAAAAAAAATATTACATTATTTGTGGAACATGCTACCCCTTTGACAAATTTGCTACACCCTTCAAAGATTCTGTTTTTGACCATGAGTACAATAACACGTTAAAGTAATATGAAACTTAATTGTAGTGAGACTCAGAGAAGGGTTACTGTGTACATGTAAGCAAAATCATTTACTTACGTGTGTTTATCTTAAACCTTAGTAACAGTTTTGTTCACAGTTAAAATATCTCAGTTGCATTCCTATTTTGCACAGTCATCACCGCACCATACAGTTTACATAAGCTTTGAATTGTATTTTTGCAGTATTTTGTCTCCAATTCCCCCACCCCCATCCACTACATGGAAAAGAGAAGTTACTTGCCTGTAACTATGACTCTCCAAATATATATTTTCCATAGAACACCATGGATTGCTCTTAGACCTGAGTTACTAGGACCCTGTGGGAGAAGAACTTTTGAAGTTGGGGGCACTATGCATGTGTTCAGAAACAGGCCTGGTGCCGCGCACACTGATAGCGTAAATGGTACCATTGGTTCCATCTGCCTCCGTTCCTTTTTTACCAAGGAGAAAACAGTTGGGTAGTGAGAGGAACTAGGAAAGGCTTAAAAGGGCCTGCCTTGAAAACCAGGAAGTTTGACTACAAAAGTTACTAGTGCTGTCACTGAAAATCAGGGGACCTCAGGATCACCCCCTCGCCAGAGCTCATGACTGTAGTGGGGGATCCCCACGAAACAAACACTAAACTGCTGTAAGTTTCCTAAATCTGTGTGCCTTTCCCGATCACCAATTTTTCAGTATAGATAGATAAATGATTTAAATAAATAAATAACAATTTACATGAGTTCTGAATAGTAACCCATACAGCGAAGTATAACCATACTGTAAATCAAAAGATCAAGGCTAATAAATAGGCAAGATTATACAACAGAGGTACAGGAGAGATGATTACAGAGCATGTAATGATGAAGGACTTTCTAAGGACAAAAGGAGAAGGCATCCAGAGGACATGGCTTCTCCAAATATGCCTATGTCTCTCGACTTTATGTATGTGGAAGATGTACATGCAGTATGTACCCCTGGTGGGCTAAGCGGGTTACAGTGAGAGAAAAACAAGACCCTAAAGAATGAAAACAATCACGGTAGAGCCCTGGGCACCCCATCTGCCTATAGGGCAACTTTCTGTCCCTGCATCCCTGAGTGACACAAGCCTGCCATGCTGAGGGGTAAGAGCTATGGAGAATTTGTTAGACTGTGCTGTCCAGGGAGAGAAAAGGCTATAACCTGGAGAAAACTCACAGGTCCAGGAGATCCCTGAGGAAGAGGTGGGTTGGGGTGCTCCATGGAGAAGATATTCTTGGAGATCCCTAGTTACAGTTAAGTAGTTTCTCCAATAATGAATTTTCTCCATAGAGTACCTATCATTGGTCTTGGATTAGCAAGCCATCCCTAAACGGGAGGAGAGAAGAAACCCCCATACTAGGGGGATGGATGTTTTCTTGGAGGTGGGGCATCGAGGAGATGGGGTGCCAGAGACTTACAGCCCCTTAAGTCTCCCCAGAGTCAGGAAAAAATGTTGCTAGCTGATGGATGAGTGGTTAAGGCACATGAGAGTATACATGCATAGCTGGTTATACCTACGATCTTGGGCTGGAAGAGTAGATTATTTGCTAATCTGTATATGATGACCCCATAGTCAGTAGTCTGGAGTAGGAAGTGGGAGACCACCTTTCTCTCTGTGTACACACTGAGGCAGTGCTTGCTTTATCCTGTAGAGAAAGCTGACCTTGAGCATTGTATCGGCTAGGATGTGATCTGTATGCTTTCTGTATGACAGTGGAGAATTAAACCGTACCCCCATATATTTAAAACATTTATTTGTTCAATGTAGTTGCCAGCTAATGTCTTGATAGCGAAACGTTTTACTGAATGCCTCTGCACGATCTGGGAGACAGATACCATTGTCTTAGTTTTAGTTGCACTTACGATCAAACAGTTGTTGAAGAACTGGGAGGAGATCCTATCGCAGTCAGATTGGAGGACTGCCTCAACCTAGGACATGGACTGTGCAGCATAGTGAAGGATGGCATCGCCTGCATACAGTGGAGCCTGCCAGGATGCAAAGCAGTATTGCAGCAGACACTGCAGGAAACCAGGCAATTTCATTGGCTGTTAATTCCTTTCAACACGCAGTATCGTGAGACACTGTGTTGCATCCTGGCGGGCTCCACTGTACTGTCCCCCTATGCTTTGCAAGATCCTTTACAAAAATGGAGAACAGTATAGGTGTGAATGTAGAGCCTTGCAGTTCTCATATCTTAATGTCAACAGGATCTGAGTTTGTACCTTGTATGGAAACGAATTAGGTATGGCCACTCAGGTAGTTCTTGAGCCAAAGAGAACATACCTTAGGCAGGCTAATATTTAGAAGCTTTATCTTGTTACAGAGGCAAGACATTCCTCTTCATAACACTATCAGTCCCATGCCAAAATGGGAGAAAATGCATTTATTTGGGTTTAACCTGTTTAGAGACTTAACACAACTGTAATGTATACTTGTTTTGCATTTTCCAGTTGCCTCTGTTCAGTGCTTTGATACCCCCATGAAAGGCGCTTTACAAATAAAATAATACAAAAATCAGAGAAGCTTTTAATATTGCTGATGGCAGCAGTTCTCAAAAGAGGCTCTGCTGCTACCACTTGCAGTCAAGATATGGGGTGGACCTGCAAAGGGGCACCGAGCATGTTAAAGGGACATCGACAACTAGTTTTGGGAGGGCGGGGGGATGTCACGGTGGAATGAGATGTTTCATCCTAACCACTTCTACTGCAAAATATAAAGGACAGTAAACCTCTGACTGTGAAGCACCGAGTTGTTTGGACACCGAGGGGTTCTTGTGACATTACAGAATCAAGAGAGCAAAGCTCAAATGATACTATGAAGTCACCAGAATCCTGAGGTGTCCTTGAAAACCTGTATTTCCCAGATAGATTTTTTTTTAAATTAAAGATTATTTTCCTACTTTATGATCAGAATATTGAATCTAAGTGTAAACTAACTGCTTTTCCCCCGTTAATCAGACTCACCCACTTGAAACTGTCTACTCACACTTCACTGTGCTGCTGCTGTCTCTCAGTTAGTGTTGCTCTAGAAACACCTAGAAAGTTTATATTTTGATAAAAAAAATCAGCTTTGAACTGGAATCCGTGGTCCCCTTGGAAACCCATTCTGTGAATTCCAGGTTACTATGCACGAGGTTGTAAGTTCTGAAACAGTATTCTACACAGTTCTATGTGAAGAACAGCCTTTAGAAATCACTAGAAAAATGGGCTAATGAACTATATAGAGAATAAGGAATGGGGAAGGGTTTGATATGAGAATTTAATGCACACCTGAGTTGTGGGATGCTACATTTTATCAAAGCATCCCACAATGAGGGTGTGCATTAAATTCTCATATGAAACACCCTCCCCATCTTTTATTTTTTATAATAACAGGCCAGCAATTTTTCTCCAGCAGTCTGTGAGACTGTTTGGCCCCGCCCACATACAGAATGTTGGCCAATGAGGCAGCAGCATAGTTTGACTGGCATGGCTCATGAATGTCATAACAACCAGCTGATTGTTATGATCAATATCAACCTGGACAGTACATTGAGAGAAATTGCTGACCAGTTATTATCATAGCACAATCCGTGGGATGCCCCTGTGATAAAACAAAAGGCTGTCAAGGTCTGACAGTCCATGGCACTTGTCTGCACTCTGAAAATAACGTTACATGCACGCACACAGTTAGAAACATGCATGTTTTCATTTGGCCATGCTGAGTACACTAAGCATGTACCTGAATTCAGTGCCAGTTTGTTACTGATAGTTGTTGAAATTGGTTGGTAGATTGTGTACTGGGCTAGTAAAATTTTCCTTTAACTTGTCTGTCTGGCTTGTAGTGGAGTAGGTAACATTTCAGTAAGTACACCAGGTGGGCCAGTGGAAAAGTCTGAGGCTAGTGAATTTTCCCAGTCACTAGCCCTGCTGACTAGTGGCTGGAAAATTTCATTTCAACCCCTGGATGTGCACTGGTCGCCTAGAGATTGCCTTACTATGAGTTTAGAGTTACTGTACTGTGCCTGTTACTATGAGTTTAGAGTTACTGCACTGTGCCTGTTAAGTGGTTCATTAGGCTACCTTTGCTGTACCTTTATCAACCTTAGTTGTTGCAGGACGAAGTGTATGGTGTGAGGGAAATAACCTGAAGCAAACCTGTAATAACCAGTGGCTGTATGTAATGATGTTCAGTCAGTAGACTGTCAGGTGTTCGCCACGTTACTCATAGGGAGGTCCCCCTCACAGTTCCTTTAACTTGAATAATGTTTGCATGTTGAGCAGAAACATTTGACGACATGGATACCAGTGTGGGTAGGTATCCAACTAAAAAACTGAACAGGGCTCCTACAATTTTATGAGGAGCCCCTGATCTGCTTTATGTTTCTAGCAGTGATGTGTCATGAGTACTGTTTACCTTGTTAAACAGGAAGGGCAGGCTGTGGGAGGGCTGCACCCCCCACTCCGTACCATACTTCTTTGCATACATATGTGAGTGGCTGTGCGGCTATGGTGCCTGCCCTGCTTGCTGCTGGTAAATTAAAATGTCATTGTTATTGACTAAGGCCAAAAAGAAGCAGAATAGCATATTCAAAATGAAGTGGAAACTAGGCAAGTAGGTAGGCAGACAGGCAGCAGCGTATCACACTACCACCACTGAGTGGGTGGTACCCATTTCAAGGACAGCAGTGGCACTAGGGGGATTAAACAAGCGGTTCCCCACACACCAAAGAGGGGATATAGAAAGTCTGGCTGTGCATCACTCTGTCATAATCAAGAGTTGGAATTTTAGAAAAAAACGGTTCTGAACTCTCAGACCCAGGTTAATAAAAGGTCTGGTAACCCATCTAGAGGGTTCCTCCAACCACTTTACCATTTTGAACCGTGCATTTTATTTGCACCATACTTTTTCAAATTGCTGCTGGATTTTATATTTCTAGAACAGCAACAATTAAATTGTAAAGGCCTTTTTTCCTGCCCCCCCCAGTATGTTTCCCTGGTTCCCCTGTCCCCACCCCAGAGTGGCCAGGACTGTGCCATTCTCTGTCCGGGCAGGCAAGCAGCTGCCTCCACAGCCCATGTCAGGGCTGCTATTTGTCATTCGACAGGGGCACATGAATGATAGGTAGCCCGCCTCACTCCCCCTCCCTCACCAGGATCCTAGCTCCACCCCAACCCCACTTCAACAATGCTACAGGTCTCCAGCCAGCCAATGCGTGATGTTTTTTTTTTTTATCTACTTTTTCCTGCAGCCCTGCCTGGCTGTCTTTAGCCACTCTCTCTCCCAGCCCCATCACCAGTTGTCCCAGGACTTACCGTCTGATAAGTCAGTGCCCCACAGATTGCCCGCTGTGATGGAGACTCCCGGGTACCCCAAGCCCGGGAGGAGTTAGAGCTGGGTTGCGCTGCAGGGCCTGTGGAGGGATTTGCAATGTCATGCTGCTGCAGGCCAGGGAAGTGTTTTTCCTTCCCTGTTAGTTCCCTCCCTTGAGCGCTTCGTGGGCTAGAGCCAAGTGGACATCATCATGTAGGCATGCAGGTGTCCTGGCCATAAAGCACCCGCTTAGGAAGAGCCCACTCGAACATCACTGCTCCACTGCGCTGTGACCTGTGGTTCCTCAGGTGGCAGTGTCACAGTAGAGCAAGCAGTCCTCCCTCCCAGGAGGAGTAGAGCATCCTCTGGGACACTTGATCCTCCGCCTCCTGGTCGGCCCTCGACAACCTGGGCTTGGTTCTGAACCCAGGTTGCCAGCATCACGTGTGGTTGAGCTAGTGCTATGCCGATGGGATGGCCAGTGTTGGATACATTTTAAAAGCTTTCAAAGGCTTTATTAGAGTTCCGTATTTAAATACAGCAACATGCCTGTAGTGCCATTTTATGGCTAGCAACTTTAAAATTGTACACATATGGCATACGCACTGGGCTGCCTCAAAATATGCAATTTATCTTCAAGTCTGAGGGGGCAGGACCATAACTCATGACTGGCAGAGCCACCAGTGAGTTATGAAAGTCCTGCCCACTCACAAGTAAAGATAAATTGCCTAGTTTGAGTCAGGCTGTTGTATATTTGATATATACAGCAGTAGTTTACAAGTCAGAGCCTTTAAATCTGCAGTTTGAATATTCTGCTACTTTGTTTGATTTTAACAGCTGGCTTCAGTGCTGCACTAGGCATTGTGATGTCATCAGCTTTGTGAAAGTTGCTATCTGATTGGTTCAGTATTCTACTGTGATGACAATAACTTTAAAAAATATCCATTGTGGCAATAGTAACTGCAATGCTTTTTTGATATATTGCTATTGCTGATGTCACCACTTAAGACAGCTTTGTTTATCTTGTTATTTTCACCCCTACTCCTGTTGTGTATATTTATATAGCTGTGCGGTTAAGATTCATGTTTCAGAAACCTGAGGGAGTCAGGGCAGTGGAAACTCAAAGTTTGTTTATCCACAGGGCGGGTGCACTGCAGCTTGGTAGCCTTTATATTGTTTCTTCACAGTACTCTGCCACTGTTATTACCAGGAGGGACTATCCTCTTGGGTAACAGTGTAATTGCCTACGTGCTTATTCACGTCGTTGCTTTTTATAAGTGAAGACTATCAATATTACAATTTCTTTGGCGGCTTTGCAGTGTGAACTGCCATCCTCTAGCAGCTGAGCTGAGGTTAGCAACACTGTGTCACTTGTGCTGTTAGCTAGGTTTTTAAAACAATTTTCCAGTTTCCTAAAAGAAGAAAACTTAGCTGTCCTTGGCTGGCCCACTGTGCAGTTAGGTAACTTCATGCATAGGGAGGGGTGAGATGGGCTTCCAGTAGCAAGCCTGACCTTATATCAAGGTGGATCCCCTTTCACTGCAGGAGCTGGAGATTATAGGATGTGGTATCCCAGATAAGGACTGCCATACCCAATTGCCATGGCTGCTGTAATCTCTTATTTTTTTTTTTATTTTATTTTAATTGTGCAAGCAAGTGACCTGGTCACCCAAGCTGTCCGTGACAGGTGAGTGGGCTACGTTTCTGTAGTAGCAGGGCCTGACTGGTGCCTCCAGATGCCTGTAGCGGAAGTGCGCACCAGTTTCGGCAGCCCGCTGGCTGGCTTTACCCAAGGTGGGCCAGCCACTGACACGTCCTCTGCTGCTAGTGTGTCAAAGGGGTTCTGTTGGCTCCCAGGATGCACATAAGTCAGCACTATGTGACGCGCATCGGAGGGCCACAACCCATTGGTGCATGTAGTCTCAGATCTCTGTTCCTTTAAACTTCATCTCCTCCTGCTGCTCATACCTGGCCTGAAGTCATCATAATTCTCTCCTTATGACATCAGAGTTATTTCCATGGCAACAGATTTTGATGTCATAAGCAAAGGATTATGACTTAAAGGGTTGATCTAGTGAATCCCTGTCCAGTGTGGCATCTGATCTAAACTGTCATGTCCCCTATGGCCATGCCTCTGATGACGTGCATGGCTGGCTGATTCATTATGGATATTTATGTTGTTTTTTTATGTTTGCTTGCGCATAGTGCCATCATCCGAGTTTTTGGAGGTGAGGCAGCCGTCTTCCAATTCAGTAAGTGTGTTTGCAGGTGCAGCCGCAGTTCTCCAATGAATGCTGCAGCCATCTATGACAGCAGTTAAAATGCAGTGCCGTACAGTTGAAAGGGAGAGCTCCGCTTCAGTAAGCAGCGATCCCCATCTGCCCGCGATCGCATATTCCGTGCTCATGCACCCCCCGCACATACTTTATGGCCGACAGGGATGCCCAATCCCCGCGCTCCACCCCCAAAGTTTTCCAGGTGCCACGCTGGGAGCCCTCCCCAGCATGGCAAAATTATTATGGCCGGCGGGGCCATATGATTCATTCACTTATGTGGAATCATGTGTGGTATGGTAGGGCTGCGCCCATTAGCTCACGCTGTAGACCAATGGGCTGCAGCCTCAGATGTCAGTCGGCGGCGCGGGCAGCAGGCGGGTGGGGTACTGCTGCCCGCTGGCTGACCGGGGGGGGAGCGGTGCGGTGGGGCTCAGTGGGGAAGGGGGTACCCTAGACCACCAGGGATAAACACTTATTTCTATTTGTAATTACAAATGCCCGCGATCGGGCAGATAGCGGTCCACTGGACCACCAGGGATATTGGACTTCATTCTTGTTTTATACAGATGCCCGCGATCGGGCAGACAGCGGTCCACTGGACCACCAGGGATATTGGACTTATTTCTTCTTTAATTAAAAATGCCTGCGATCGGGCAGACAGGGGTCCACTGGACACCAGGGATATTAGGACATATTTCTGTTTTTATACAAATGCTTGCGATCGGGCAGATAGCGGTCCACTGGACCACCAGGGATATTAGGACATATTTCTGTTTTTATGCAAATACCTGCGATCGGGCAGATAGCGGTCCACTGGACCACCAGGGATATTAGGACATATTTCTGTTTTTATACAAATGCCCGCGATCAGGCAGATAGCAGTCCACTGGACCACCAGGGATATTAGGACATATTTCTGTTTTTATACAGATGCCCGCGATCAGGCAGATAGCGGTCTACTGGACCACCAGGGATATTAGGACATATTTCTGTTTTTATACAAATGCCTGCGATCGGGCTGCAGGGGGCGTTGGTCCCCGACGGCTGCTGCCCGGCAGGGCGCCAGGCGCAAGTCGGCGGGGATCAGCGCACCTGCATGCATATGGCACCATGATGACATGCAAATGGCCCCATGTGCACCTTGCATACATTATGGCCCCATTTGCATGCCAAGTTTTGAATATTGCGGTTGCTGTGCATGGCGCATCTCCATGCTTCACTCTGGCCACTTGCGCTGGTGCAGTGCCACTGCGCCATGCACACTGGGGGTGGCCAGGGTGCGATATTCAAAGCTGCTGAGCCATGGTGCAGCTCCATTGAATATCGCCCTGTCCACACCCCTGCGCAGCTAAGTTGAGCTGCGCCCAAGCTTGCGCCACAGCCTGGCGCAGTTTGAATATCTTTGCCCTGATCTTTATACCTTTTTTTTTAGTTGTGTTTAACCAGGGTTAGGCCTTAGAGTGCATCTGCCTCTGTAGCTTACTCACTATTTTAAGTCATAATCCTCTGCTGTGACCTCACAGTCTGTCGCCATGGGAGTAAACTGTGATGTCACAAGCAGCACATTATGCTCTCAGGTAGGGAGAAAACAACAAGAATAGATGAACTCTTCAGGAGCAAAGATCCTATTTTCATACAGATGATCTCATTAGTAAATAGTGGGAAGGAGAAATACAGAGTTGATGTGAAATACAAGCTGAGCTGTGTCTAAATATTAGGTTTTGTGAAGTTCCAAAAGTCTCAGCTGCTCTTTAAGCAGTGGAACTGAAGTGGACAAGGATCCTGTTTCTATGCAAATTAACCTAGTGATAAAGAACAAAGGAACAGGAAATCCAGGCAGTGCAGTATAATTAAAGGGACACTGTCAACCCCCTTAGGCCTCAAAAGACCTTTAAAGTGAAAAACAGACTGCCCATCATACTGGTGTTTCCATACAAAAACAGGTTTGTTTACATTCCTTGATCAACTCTTGCTGCATATTTATTGGACTCAGGAACACCTCCAACACAGTCTCGCCCCTCATAATGCAGTGGGAGTTTGTTGTATTGTATCATGAGTGACTGCATTGTTTGTGGGCGCTTCTAGTGTTCAGGAGGTATTCAAGAAGAATAGATTCAGGATTTGAAACAAAACAAAGTTGATTATAAATATAAATTGCCATGCATTTCAGTTCTACTAAACAAGGAGACAGACAAAACAAACAGCAACGTCAATGAATGTTAGAGAGGGTAAGCAATCATAAAATGTAGGTTTTTAACTAGAATTATGAAATGGGTAGAAATTAGTTACAGAATTCACTTCTTTGCTTGTGTGCGTGTGTGTGTGTGGGGGGGTGAATACTGCCATGACAACCAGATGTAAACTACAGAAGCCTTTGTAGGACAAAATTCCTTAAATCAAAAAAAAAAACAGTAGGCAGAGGAACTATTTTATTAAAAATGAAGACAAACATTAAACTTTTTCACTTTTACACACTATACATTTTTGCTATCACATACATCTGTATTTTTATTAGCCATTTCATAAGTGCAATAAGCCACTCCAGGGTCTGTGTGTTAGACACTTTAACACACAGGCTGGGAGGCTGGACGCACTCGGCCAGTGGCCTCGTGCCTCACTACCCCTCCTAGCCGTGTGTTAAAGTGTCTAAGACACACCCTGTCGTGTCTTATTGCTTACATAAGACACACACCCTGTCGTGCCTTATTGCTTAAATAATATGATGTAAAACAGGTTGACAGTGTCCCTTTAAAGGGAAACATTCGTGTAAAGTGGCTGATATAGTTTGAAAGCCCATTAAAAGGTCTTCCAAATGAGGTACTGGGCTCACCTGTAGCTGAAGTACCCCAGAGATATAGATGACCGAGTCCGTTTAGTATTAAGACTACATTGCAGCCATTGTTTTAGAACATTGTGATGTCCTTGAGGAACGAGCTATGCTTAACTCAGTGTAATTAGGGACAGCTTGTTCCTCGACATCACAGTGTTCTGTTCTGAGTGAGGCCATTGCCTGTCCAACTTATACGATGTATTTTAAATTGTTGAGCTTTCAATTTAGTTCTTATAATGTAGATTTAACTGCTTTTGTTTGATTTCATTGCTGTTTTGAGTGCAGCAGAGTTCACTGTGATGTAATCGGGCATTGTGCAAACTGCTTTCCTATTGCTGAAGAGCTCGATTGTGACCAGTATAAAATGGAAATAAATGCGCATGACCCAGCTAACATTGAAATAAATGATATAGTTTCATTTAGAATACTTCAGTGGCTTAAATAAATCATTTATTTGTAAGATTTGTCTCTCACTTACAGTGTATAAACATGAGTAGTTAGGTTTTGTTTAGAATGTTACTTCTTTGGAGTGTATTTATTGATGTGGTTTGTTATTTTGTATGGAATGCTGCTGAATATTGGCTGAGATGGTATAAAAGAAATGCTTGAAGGATTATTGTTGAATTATGCTGTTCTGTCTTCCTACGTTTTTCTCCTTTTCATGGCAAATGCCATAAAGCTGAATCAAGATTTGTATTTTAGCCAAGTATTTTCTGTCCTAAAACACCAGTTCTTTAAAAAAAAAATGTTTTCCAGCAGCAGCAGGTTTTCAAGTACTGTATTTTCTGGACTGTCCTAAGCAAATCTGTTCATTGAAAGCTAAACAAAAGGGTCCAGGGATGTTGAACTCATTGGTAACTCAGTTTAATCCTTATTCCAGGCTCAGGGTTCGAAATTGGTGCCTGACCACTAGCCATATGCTGATAGCTATTATCGGGCTAATAACAATTTACTCTGACTAGCCCTACTGGCTTGTAATGGAGATGGGAAAATGAAATATTCCCTGTGACTGATAAATGAGAATTTTTGCACGTTCTTAAGCTGCGAAAGTTATGGATCTTAGTCTTATCCTTGTTAAGGGGGAACTCTCATCTAACACACTGTAATGCTATGGGACGTAGAGGTCCTGAGTCAGCAAAACAGATTTAAATGCCATTTTTTTTAAACTACTTGCTGTTTCGTAGCTTTAATTTCTCTCGGGTTAATCCTGCATTCTCCCGCCCACCATGCCATCCACAGTGTCTGTGTGCCAGAACGTCTGTCCAAAGTCATACAGCTTAGAACAGCACCTTTTCATGCTTACTCTACCGGTACCAACTGAGGTAAGCGCAATACAATTGGTACCAGTAGAATAAGCATGAAAAGGTGCTGGACTACATTGTAAGACTTTGAACAGACGTTCCAGCACATAGACGTCCCCGCAGCTTAGCCTGTCGTCTGCACCATCAGAGGGCTGACTGTAGGGGAGGGACGCTGCGGACAGCATGGTGGCGGGGGAATGCAGGATCGACCAGATAGAAACGAAAGCTACAAAACAGTAAGCAGCTTAAAAAAACGTCATTTAAATCTGTTCCGCTGGCGCAATGGTAGAGCTATCGTTTGTGACACCAGTGACCCGGGGTAGGGTGCGGCCTCTGGAACTGGAGGGTTTGCCAGGGAGAGGAGGACTGAGTGTCCCAAGGACAGCTTTCCTCCTCTGGGGAGGATGAGGGAGAAGGACCGCAGCAACACTGGCTCCTGGCAGCGTCCGGGGACTGGTGTACAAGCAGCCCAGAACATAGGGGGACGGCAGGGCATATGTTGGACATATGTCGCATGGTAGTAGCATCCTAGACATCCTTGCACGCCCATGCCAGAGTCATGAAAAAAGGAGAAGAAAAAAATCCTCCGGTGTGCATGAGGTCGCTGCCAGCCGTGCCACACCCAGGATACTCCCTCCAAGCTCGGCTCACCAGGACCTCCCCAGTGTGTGGGGTAAGTACCTGCTGGGTAAGAGACCCGGGCTGTTTGTAGGAGGAGGTCGAGTACAGGTGTTGCGGCCGGGGGAGTGCTGCAGACATGAGGCTGAAGAGGAACCATAGGATCATCCCCCCCAACCCCGAGGTAAGAAAAATAATAAGTGGAAAAAAAAATCTGTTTTGCTGAATCAGGACCTCTGTGTCCCCCAGTATTACTGTGGGCTAGATGAGAGTTCCCCTTTAATACTGTAGAAATGGCTCCCGGGGGGCAGCACCCTGCAGACAAAAGCGAAACGGCTCCCTAGGTGACAGCACCCTGCTAACAACAACAAGTTGTTTACCTTGACAGCATCTGGGAATCTTCAGCACTGAGATGCAACTACAGTAGCTCTGCAGCAGCGCATTGTGTAGTAGGGAGCCAGTCACAGGGTCCCTGCAGTCTCTCATTGTGTATTGTCACCGTATAAAGAAGCCTTTTCTCACATCATTGTCCATTCTGCAGAAGAAACAAATGGAGTCTGTGGCATTTAGAGCTGCTTTGTGTTCTCATTTTAGCCTTCTTACAATTCTTGTGCTGTGCATGACACAACAGCAGTTTATGTTTGAAAAGGACATTCCGTTGACAAATGTTTATATCTATGGATGTTTTGGGGCATTCTGATTGGAGCAAACTCCAAAAATGACTGGCCATCAAATTCCAATGTACTTTCAGGCCTTGCCGTGACATCAGCAATACACAGTCAAACAATTCTTGGCCTCCCACTCAGGATGTTTCAACATAAAAAGTGATAGGTTTGCAGCCTAGGGTTTGACTCTACAAGTAATGTACATCAGTTCAGAGGAGATATTTAAAAAAGTTGAATGCAGAGTGTGTGCCCCTTCCAGTTATAGGGCTTTTGTCTCGAGTCCCTCAAGTTCTCTTGCACTTTTTTAAGGGGAAGGATTACAATATAATAATAATTTTATTCCTGAGAAACTGATAACACCATTGAGTCATTGACTTATTCACAGTGGTTTCCAGTTCCAGCAGGATCTAGTTACACCTTGCAGAAGGTACAATTTATACATTATAGCTTGAATACAAACATTGAGTTTCACCGCAACTACAAAAATATTTAACATTTTACTTATTCCTTACGTGGGGAGAGGTATTCAGTACCTGTTAAACAGCAACAGATTATTAGTAGTTACCTTCCACATGTGTGTGTTACATGTGGTAGATAAAACCTTATCATGTTAAGCATAAGACATAACTTAGTACAGTGTTTAGTTACCCATACTGTGGGGTCTCTGAACTTACTGTGGGCCAGCAGGGCTTCAGCTGTGAGCTGTGCAGAATGTGCCATCCTTGTTCAGGGCTAGATGTGGTGGTGGGGGCATGGACCGGGCACAGGCAAATAGGTTGTTTCAAGCCAGGATGCTGGCATGGGAGAAGCAGCTGGGGCTGCTCAGGTGTTCATGTAAGGGAAAATATATCTCAGTCCTGCCACACATCTAAGCCTCTTCTGGACTGGTCTGGGCTTTGCCAGGGCAAGGATGGAGTCAAGCACCTTACCTGTTGTACATTTGTACATGAGATGTAACTGATGAAGTCATCCACAGTCATTTGAGTTCAACCCATTCCCACTATTATATAGTGTGCATTGGTGGATATCATGGAATGCATTTACTACAAAGCAAGCAGGACTGTTGCAGAGAACAGTTAGCTTGCTTAGACCTGATGTGTTGGCCCATTGTATAGTATGTCCCTGTAGTCCAGTAGAGGACTTAAAGTGCAACTCTGTACTTTGGACCCCAAAACATATAAGGAAGCTTACCTGACCCTTGATTCAATTGCAATATAAATTTAAATTTATCTGTGCCATTGCACACGGAAGGAAGGGATTGTATTTCCCTCCATGGAGCCCACTGGCAAAACGCTTTCTCTTCCGTACTCGGAGACACGTCCCTGTGCTAACACGTTTTATGATGTCAGTAAAAGAAAAGTGTGGGGGCGCGCTCCATAGAGTACAGTAGGGCCATTTTTTAATGGCTTTTTATTATACTGTAGAGTTCTGACAACGACAAATGAAGGCCACCGCTCAACTAACAGGGTCCTTGTTAATTGAGTGGTGGCCTTTGAATGTCACTGTCGGAACTCTACAGTATAATAAAAAAATAATAAAAAATGCCCCCATTATACTCTGCGCAGCGCTCCCCCGTCCTCTTCCTTTACTGACATCACAAAACATGCTCACGTGGGGGCGCGTCTCAGAGTACGGAAGAGAAAGCTTTTTGACAGTGGACTTCACGGAGGGTATTACAATCCCTTCCCTCCATGTATAATGGCACAGATAAATTAAACTCCATATTGCAATAGAATCAGTGCCAAGTAAGCTTCCTTATGTGTTTGGAGGGTCTAAAGTACAGAGCTACTCTTTAACATTGTCTTCACAATGTACAGATGTGTAGGGTTAGGAGAGCAGACCTTATTCCTGTGCAGGAAGCCAATTTTTGAGCTGTGTTTTTTTTTTCTGTTAATGAGATTCTCAGTGTGTAGGTTCCATCTGAGAAGGGGGGTCCATCCACATGGCCATATATTTGTATATGATAGAAATGAATGATATTCCATCCTGTTTTGCATATTTGTTTTCAAAGTGGAATATCATTTCTCCATGTCACCGCTCTGCAGTTTAATCTGTAACACTACTGTGTTGGATAGGCAGAATACCAGATAATGAGACTGAATACTGAATTTGAGGTTTTGGTACTCACCTCCCACACCAGATTATTTTCTTGATTTCTTCCCGACTAGTGAATTGGAGGTCATAGTGGTCAGGATAGTGATGATAACCATCCGTTGGTTAGTGCATCTAAGCTTCTCCTGGGACCCAAAAAACATTATCAAGGTGTTGTCTATATTCAGTCAGATTGTTTTGTAAAAAGAAGGATTGGTCCTTGTTAGAACTTTGGTGTAGGGAGGCTTGGAGCGAGGACGTATTCCTCCAGTGGGTGTGTAGGATGTTATCGTCTGTATATACAGTAGGTGTAAGTAGACATTCTCAGACCCACAACATATGTCATTGATAAAGAGTGAGGATAGGACTGGGCCGAACACAGAACCTTGGAGGACGCCTGACCCAGTGGGCTCAAATTTCGATTTCACCCCTTTTAAAGGATATGATCTGCTACCTGTTGGAGAGATCAGTTTTGAGCCAGCTTATGCAACTGTTTCAACCCAGTACATTCCAAGTTCGGAAAGAAGATAGAAATGTCACACACAGAGTGCACATTTGTCTCTCTTCTTTATGGGGTATAACCTAGAATTTGTATATTGATACAGTTGTTGACTTTTTTGTCTTCAGTGTTAAAATTCATTGACCTTTTTGATAAATTAAGCAATAAGACACAGCAGAGCATGGACTTGAAAGTTACCCATGTGGTGTGGAAACAGGTGTAACCGTGTGCCTTAAACCCCACAAGAAGTAGGTAAATCCCACAATGACCCATGCCCTGAAGACATAGAAACATAACATTTGATGGCAGATAAGGACCACTTGGCCCATCCAGTCTGCCTATTCCTCTTTGCCTACACTATAACCACACATCATACCCATCTGTTCCTGATCTACAGCTCTTTCTCCCTCCCCCTCTTTCTTTCCTCTGTGATTTTCCCTTGTGCTTATCCCATGCATTCTTAAACCCCACCACTGTTTTCACCTCCACCACCTCCAGGAATCCACCACTTTTTCTGTGAAGTACTCTCTCACATCTCTCCTGAATCTACCCCCCCCCAGCTTCAAGCATGTCCCCTTGTTCTTGAGTACCTTTTCTTCTGAAAAATACTCTATTCTTGTATCTTATTTACCCATGAGGTATTTAAACTCCCTATCCTATCCCCTCTGTCTCCCTTCTCACTTCCAGGGTGTATATATTGAGCTCCTTTAGCCTCTCCTCGTAGGGCTGTTGATGCAGACCCTACACCATTTTAGTTGCCCTCCTCTGGACCGCCTCCACTCTGTGTCCTTCCTTATTCCTTATTCCTGGAGTGCTTTATTGCGATTATAAAATGGACCCATCTGTGGAAAAAAAAAAAGTAAATGTTTAATAAAATGTTTTATTGAAATGCAATAAATAATGATGTGATGCAACTGGTAATTAATAAAACAGCACAGATTTGATAGCTTTGTACCACTGGAAGTAGTAAGTTTGTAATTAACGTAGTTTAATTTTATTTATTTATTTATTTTTTTAAATCAGTACTTTATCTTCTTATCTGCCGACCTGCCCCCATCTAGATTGGTCCCTCCAGCCCGATCACCCAGCATCCATGGAACTTACCTCGTGCTCCACTGTCCTTTGTCACAGAACCTGGAGGTGCCTAGTTTACTGGTGTGGGGTCAGCTGCACTCAGGTTTTTTCCACCATTTTCTTCCTGGGCCCACAGCATGTGTAGTGACGCACTGTGCGAGCTCCACCTCCGCATGGACGTCTCCGGCATCAAGTGGGTGGGATCCCTTCCCTTGCGTCCCGCTGCACTAACACCCAGATTCTTCCAGGTGGCAGCTGCCTAAGGGGATGCGTCTATCCCCCATCCCGAGGGAGGAGAGCTGTGCTAGGGGCCCTAGTCCCCCACCCCAGCCAGCCCCCCAGCAACCTGCATCAGTTCACAAACCCGGATCACCGGTGTTGTAGGTGGTGTGTCCTTCAGTGACTCAGCCCTCTACGTCACTGGGCCAGCTTGATAGGTTTTTTTCTTCTGGGGAAAAAAAATCCAAACATGACACTGCCTATTTATACTGTAGTCTCCTTTTTTCTATTTACTGTTTTGTATTCTGTGCTTCTGCAAAGTGTGTTTTTACTGAGATTAGCATACGCATAGTATAGTGACTGAAGTTGTAAAGAGATTCTGAGTTTACTAGAAAAAAAGGAATGCATATTGTATGTGTGAATTAGTATATGGAGGAGATAACGATCTGTTGTACTGTATCATATTATTTTCTAAAGTTGGACACAGCGCCAGGAAAGATACAGTAAAATTTACAAGCATTCATTTGTTTTCTGGGCTATTCTAACAGAAGGAAAATAAAACCTTTTTCTGTCAGCATACAGATATTGCAATCAAAATAATGCTTGGAAGTCAAAGGAAGGCAAGAGGAAGAGCTGGTTTTGTGGTTGTCTAATCCAAAACCTGATTTTATACAGCAGACCTGACTATGTTCATACAATGGCAGCAGTCAAAAACAGATTGGGAAACAAGACCCTTTCCTTGTGGTCAGGTCACCCACAAGTAGTTTTCTTGGGTAACTGCTTCATTTTTAACAGACATGCCAATGAATATTCATTTAAAGGAGAAGACAAGGAATACTTCAAAATAATTATACTTTGAGGGTTTTATATTTCCTTTATGGAGAGTAGTTCAAAATGTGTGCAGTTAGAGTTGTTTAGAATCCACCGATACCGATTGAACTGTTTAGGATTTTAAGAAGTTTTAATTCCTAATGAGACAGAAATCCTAAAAGGACCTTAAAATCAGATTCGGACTTGGAATCCTAAACTTCTTTGTAAAAAAAAAATATATTTTAAGGTTCAATTTAGGAATTAAGATTTAGGATTTCAGTTCAGAAAATCGGATTGGAATCTGACGACTCCAGTTCCAGTCGGGGGATTCTGAGCAACCCTAGTGCTTGCTGTCCTATGACATGGATACTAAAACCATGTGATGTGCCAAAGTGAATTTTAGAGAAAATAAATTGATGAAGCAATAAACAGAGGTCACATAATTTGTTTCTGACATCTCAAACAGCAAGAAAATCTTTTATAATTACTGATGACCTCTTTGATGCACTGTGTAGAGGCATCTTTCAGAAACGCCATAATAACCGGCTTACCCCATTATTATGGTGTTTTCTTTTAAATCTCCCGTCAGTCACATTTGTCACGCTACCTCATTGGCTCCTTGTTCTGTCTTTGGGCAGGCTGAACAGTTCCGCAAACATGGTGGCTCCATTTGTCAGTTTTCGCTACAGCAACAGACAGTTTCCCTTACCGTAAGTCTCTTCAACCGATAATTATTTTTTTTTTTAACAATTTATCCATTTTATCCTGCCTTTACAATTTGAAAAATGCATCTGATTGATCCTGCTGTGCGTCAGGTTTGGGAAACCATGAGTCCGACCTAGCGCAGTCACAAGTGCAGGGTTTTAAATAAGCTGAAAAAACTGCTTAGCAGTTTGATGCGAGAAAGTGCTAATCAGTTGTGAAAATGCGCAGCACTTGGCACAGATTGATTAGCAACATTTTTAAAAATTATATAGTTCTATTAATGTTGTGTGCTGTGTGTACTGTGGATTCACTCAAAAAATGGTTAGCAGTCTACTGTGGGGCATTTCTGAAAATGGTTAGCATTAACCCCTGTTTTGCTTAGCATTTTTCTATGCTGTACCACTGTGCCTGACTTCTGAACCGCAACTTAACATTTTTTAAAAGAATGTCCTTACTGGAGAGAGAACACTAACTTTGGCATTCACTCCCTGCACCACTAAGTATAAAAAATAAAAGATTGGCAACTGTGTTTTCATGGATTATATTTACACCCCCCCCCGGTGTGCGATGATCTCATAAACCTCTTGAGTTTACGCTGTCAAAGGTTGGGGTCATCACATACCAAAGTGTCAAAAAAAACCATAACACACAGTTGCATAGCGTAAACAAACAGGATACTGGGCTGCATAGCCAGGGGAATTACGTCCAGGAGGAGGGAGGTGATCCTCCCTCTATATAATGCCTTGGTCAGACCGCAACTCGAGTACTGTGTACCGTTCTGGAGACCTCATTTGAAGAAGGATATAGCGCTACTGGAGAGAGTCCAGAGGAGAGCAACCAGGATGATTCAGGGCATGGCGGGGAGGTCCTATGAGGAGAGACTGGAAGAGCTTGGGCTGTACACATTGGAGGAGAGGAGGGACAGGGGAGATATGATAGGGATCTTCAGGTATGTAAAAGGAATAACTGAGAGTGGAACCAAGGAGCTGTTTAGGCTAAAGAAGGCGGGAACAACTAGGGGGCATGAGTGGAAGCTGGAGGGGGGCAATTACAGTGAGAGCGTAGGAACCATTATTTCACTGAGATGGTGGTGGAGCCGTGGAATACGCTGCCTGGGTGACTGGTGGAGGAGGGCACAGTGGAGGTCTTCAAAAAGGGGTGGGACAGGTACAAAGGGAAACTAAAGTCAAAGATGACCCTCTTGGGGGCTTGGGGGGTGGGGAGGCGAGCACACACTAGGTGGCTGTCTACGAGCAGACATTTATTTATTTTTTGTTGACCGGGTAAGTGTACTAGACAAATCCTGCCTATTTTCAGGCACAATCCGGGGGAAGGGGATACAGACCAATGCCAACTGACCTTGAACCAGATTAAGCTGTTGGTGGTATTTTTAGTGAATGAGGGAAATTTGGCCAGGACACCGGGGAAATTCCCTACTCTTTTCGATATGTGCCATGGGATCTTTAACATCCACCTGAACTACCACCAATCCAGGCAGATGGGACCTCGGTTTAACGTCTCATCCGAAAGACGGCACCTCAGAAGTGCAGCACCCCTCTCATGCTGCACTACAGTGTCAGTACTGGGATATTAACCCAAGTGCCAGATGTGGGAACTGAACTCACAGCCCTCTGATCTCTCAGCCTCAGAGGCGAATGTGCTACCTACTGAGCCACTGACACTGACATGACACATCACATGACAGACCATTGGGCCTATTCTGCAGGCTTTTAGTATGTTAGTATGTTATGTTAGTTGCATAGCTATTATTCTCTGTTTTATCACCAGAGTTTCCAGCAGTGCTGCTGTGAACAGATTACAGACTGCTTATTGACTAAGTACAATTTCAACTTGTAGCATAGATCTTTGGTGTGATATACCCTACATTATTCATCCTATTTCATAAATCCAACAGCATTACAAGTGTTACACATTACCAAAGCAGTGGGAAACCAGTTTCATTTGGTACAAGGGTAGTCATATGCCAGGACATCACGTGGTCCAAAAGGGAACCACTCGCCTCGGGGACATATTAAGGCCCGGTGCTGGAGTCTAGGGCTTGAAGGGTAAGCAATGGCTTCATCAGTATGCTATTCTATGTGCTGATGATCTTGTCATCTATACAAGTTCTGCTAATATAGACACTATCAATACAACCCTTTCCTCTGACTTTAACAATATCCAAAACTGGGTATACGACCACAAACTGGCTATCAACACTAGCAAAACTAAAGCCATGCTGCTTGGATCGGCCCCAAAGCTCCGGGCTTGCACAACAGCACTGACGGTGCAGGACTTAGAAGGTCAATTACTGGAATGTGTGACCTCTTTCAAGTATCTGAGCATCCTGCTAGATCAGTCTCTTAATCTTAATCTTCATGCACAGTCTGTTTGCAGAGCTGTCAACTCCAAACTGGGTGTTGCATATAAGACTAGTTATATGCTCATGCCATCAGCTAAAATGGCTATTGCAAGGAGAATTCTGCTCCCCACCCTAACCTGTGGGGCTCCCTTATTTGGGTCTGCTCATAAAACTGACCTACTCAGATGGGATATTACATAGAACAACATATGTCGCTATGCCTCTTCTGTTCCTCGGCTTAAACACCACTGTTAACTTTATAATGATCTTGGTTGGCTGTCTCTGTTAGCTAGTAGGAAATACTACTTTGGCTCTCTTATTGATTCGAAAATTCAAAATAAAACCCATAGGTGTCTTGCAGCTATGCTTGTTCCTCAGGACACACTCCATGGTCTACGATCAGCTGATAAATCCTTTCTGAATTTGCCGAGGTGCCGCACTAGGAAAGGAACTGTTGCATTTGAGCATGCGGCTCCACAGCTGTGGAATTACCTTCCCCTCAACATTAGACTTTCTAGCTCCCACACATGCTTTAAGGGAAAATTGCGCTCAAATCTGCTGATTGCTGATACCTGTTCCTGCTTTCACCCTACCTAATGACTGATGTCTCTGGCCATACAATAGTATTTCCTCACCTCTATATAACTCTCTTACTGCCTCAGCCTGTCCCAGCTCCCTTTCCCTGCCCATATACAATCTTGCACTGCAGGCATCTCCCTTACTCTTACATACACTCATATAATGTAATTTCATGGCTTGCTCCCCTCTTCCACACTTACCGACCTTTTCCTTAATGACACCCCTGCTCTCAGTAGTTATTTCTTCCTTTTGTATTACCGGTTTTTGTTTTTGTGTACCTTGTTCTGTTCATATGATATGTCACCTGATAATTTATTGTCCAGGGTCCTCTCTATTCATTGCGTAGGTAGGCACCTATGAACTTATGAATGGTCTGCTCTGTATGTCTCTGATATATTGTATCCACTTTAACTCATTGTATGTAAAGCACTTTACTTTGTATGTTCTGATATATTGTATCCTCTTTAACTCATTGCATGTAAAGCACTTCTAAATTGTTATCCTGTTAAGTTTCTGCATGTCTGTACTCTCCCAGGTCGTGCCTGAAAATAGCATTTTATGGCTAGTGCGCTTACCCGGTTAACAAAAGCTAAATAAATAAAAAAAAATTAAAATATGCCCCATTGTGGTAGGTGGCTAGCTGAATAGTGAACTGAAGCACAGTAGGAATGGCCCACAGGAGAAAGAACCAAGAAATCCAAAATCCAGGCACACTGACACAAATATAGGTTTCAATTTTCTGTAGTCATTATTTTTAACCAAGCATGATTCCCCCAACCACGACTAACGTTTCACGCAAACATGGGCTTCCTCAGGGGAGGAGCTCTACAATAAAAATAACATAAATAATAAATTATTTCATACTCCAGATATAAAATTTCCTTATTTAGACACTGCAGTATATACTGTGTATAACAGGTCACTAATGTTGCCCCAAAACACCCAATTCAATACCCAGTCACCTTGTAATATTAATATACTGCTAGAAATAATCACCAATAACTTACGTCTTCTTGTGTTACACCTAACCATAACCAGCTTCACAAATGATAAGATAACTCAATCATTAAAATATTTATATATACAAGTATTTTACAGAAGCTGTGTCCGTGTCGTCTCTCATGTGTCCTGATACATCCGGTATTTAACTAGTGGACACAAACTTCATTTAAAAGTGCATTTCCGGTGAACCACTTTGCTGTCCTTTTAATCATAAGCAGTAGGAATGTTTATCAAAATTAATTTATATATTTTGCATAACAAACATAAATGGATTGCTTCATTATTTTAAATGTTTCCAAAATGTGTTTTCTCATTCTTGATTCTGAATAAACAGATAATTGAAAACATTCTTATTAGAAGAGTTCAGTAAATACTCATACTCCCCAGTTATTCCTTTTTTTTTTATTAAATATTTTTCAAGGGTACAGTCAGTGACAGGCAACAATATAAAGCAACTCGGGATACAGAATTGTTAAAGTAACAATGCCAAATAGCGTAGAAGTCTGCCATTCCAGTATAAAATAAAATAAAAACAGCACAAAGCTAACACAGTATTAATCTACAGTTATTCTAAAGAATATCAGCTATAAAGTGGTTTTAATGGACTAGCACTGTAGCATACCTCTTTCTAATTATTGACACTGTTCGGTTCATATAAATGGTCTGTTTTCAGTTTTAAGTTAGTTACATTTTTAAGCCTATAAACAGTGACAAGCAATCAGATCTCACTTCGAGACAGAGCTCTTGCAGCAGGTACCACCATTAGGACTGTGTCGCCAGGCACTAGGACCCCACGGAAAAATTCTAGCTAGCAGTCTAAGGTGGGGGATCGCCCGACCCCCAGCGTTACCCATGGTATAAAGGGGCAGACCCCCGGCACCACCTCCATTTTTTTCCCCACTGTTGACCCATACATATCGGCGCCACGGATGCCTCCTGCCTCCAGTCAACCACCATTTTCGCGCTTTGCGCAGTTACCATTTTTTCATTAATTTACTAGTCAACCCACGTGTTCAAACAACATGAAGTCTTGCTGTATTCTGACATATTGCAGTGACTCCCAAACTTTGAACTGCCCCGGAGAACAAAGAGTTAACTTTCTATGCAGGGCATAGAATGCTGAGCTCGAGTCGGTTGAAGTCTCTGTCTGGAGTGTTTCAAACTTAAACCGGAAGATTCTTTACTCTGCCTCACTGAACAGTCGCTCTGGAGATTTCTCCTTCAGCTCGGTTCGAAAGACAGTTAAAGTTTCAGTTTTTGTTGGTTTTTTAAACTGAAAAAGTTATCTGCATAGTCGGTTCAGTCTCTGTCTTTGGTGCCGTGAGTACTAGATAGGAATTGTTCTGTTTTTTCTGTTTGGAACTTGTAAAAGTGCAGCTCGGTTCGGCTGAACCGGCTAGTTGATGGTGAAATATTGTGTTTTGTGTTTTTTACTTAGTATGTGGTTACCGGTTCTTATCGGTTCTAAAAAAAAAAAAGTGTTTTAGTATGTTTTTTTCCAAGACTTCATGTTGTTTGAAGAAAAAATTACTCACCTTAGTAATTATGTTTCTTCTAATGGAGTCTTGCTGTATTCTGACCTCCCTCCCTGCCTCCCCTCTCAGAATCTGTTTTTGGTAAGTGGGTGGGCAGATGCAGTGTTGCACCCCAGGGGTGTTTTTTTGCTTGCACCCTCCTCCTTTTGTTTGGGTGCTGATTTATTATTGTTATTTATAGTACATTGGGTTTTGTTTTTGGGTTTCCTGACTTGAGTCTTCCTTAGGAATCCAAAACTTTTTCAGCCAGTTAGCTAGTAAGAATTTTTACAGTTTTCACATAGAATTTTTAATTTAGTTGGGCTTGTATGAATCTGACGGTTTAGATTTGAATCACTCCAGACAGAGACTTCAACCGAGCTCGAGCTCAGCATTCTGTGCCCTGCATAGAAAGTTAACTATTTGTTCTCCGGGGCAGTTCAAAGGTTGGGAATCACTGCAATTGTCAATACAGAAAGACTCCATTAGAAGAAACATAATTACTAAGGTGAGTAATTTTTTCTTCTGACTGAACCATAGAAACATAGAATTTGTCTGCAGAAAAGGACCATTTGGCATACCCAGCCTGTCCAGATGTTTCCTGCTTATTTTGCCTTTGCAGACCCTAACTGGTCTCCCATGATCCCTCCTGCTTATTTACCAGTATCCTCCCATGCCTGTCCCATGCATGCTTGAAACCCATCACTGTTTTCGCCCCTTTTACCTCTGGTGGCAGGTTGTTCTGGGCATCAACCACTCTTTCATTGAAGTTGTATTTCCTCATGTTCCTTGTATGCCCCCTTGTTCTGTCACTCTTTCTCTTTTGAAACAGGCTAACAACCTGTACCCTTTTCACCCAGTGAGGTACTTGTAGGGTTCTGTCAGGTCCGTCCCCCCCCCTCATCCTTTCCTCCAGGGTGAACATGTTGAGATCCTTCAGTCTCTCTTCATATGGTTTCTCATGCCACCCTCTGGACAGCCTCCATCCTATGTCTTTTCTGAGATGCGACCCTCAGAACTGGACACAATATTCCAGGTGTGGCCTCACAACTTAAGTGATCCAGCCGTTACCCTGCCGAACTCTTCAAAACCATTTTGCCATCGTGTTTGTCCTCGCTACACGGTAGCTTCCTGCTTCAGGTTTCTCAAAATTCAAAAGAAAAAAAGCTGCTCTCTCATGCTTCCTCACATTTACAATAACGTTATCTCTCTCTCTTTCTCTCTTTCTCTCTCTCCCCCCCAACCCACTCACTCTTCCTTCTGACCCTGACACTGTCCTTGTGCCAACCGCGATCTCCCTACCAGTAGTTCTGTGACAGAGCCAGTACTTTAACGAAACTCGCTACCACAGGTGGTAGCATGCTACCGTCAAGACCAAAAGAAAATCACGGTCTTGCCAGAAGCCTAGCATAGGGACCTTGCAGGCCAGTAACACAGAACGTCACACAGTACAGCACCCCTAATGACAGCCAGGCAACCTAGGGGCATACTGAGGGACTACGTAGTGAAAAACTGAAGGGTTTTTGTTCTTAATTTTTAACACTTTTTTTAAAACTGTAACATCTTGTTCAACCTGTACACATTTTATAAATGTAATGACACACTCTAGGGTGTGGGTTAGGCTGGATAAATGCACTTTAAGGGGGTATGAGGGTTCTTGGCCTGCAACCTCATGCCTTGCTGTACCCCTAGGCGTGCATTTACCCAGATTAACCTACACTTCATCATGTGTTATTGCTTGCAGAATGCATAAATTAAACATTCTGCAAACTTCCACTGGCATACGCTCACACAGACATGCACAGGCCTCGTATAGAGCCAGAAGCTCAGTTTTGTGTGGGGCAGGGTTAGCAGCAGAGATTGCTCTGCCAAACTAGTTAGGCTATGAGGGCGGTTTCCATGATCATCAAAGAAACACCAGAACATGTTTGATTTTGTAAATTTGTTTGTGTATAAGAAAAGGATCATGAGTAGAAATAACTTTCAATTATTTATGGGCCTTTTTTATTTAAGTGAGCTTTATTTTAAGGCTCTAGTTATAGGTTTTTATGTAAAAGTAAAGGTGGCAGTCATGTTTGTGATGAAAATCAAGAATGAGGGAAGTGGCTCATGGATTCTGTATGTGATGTGACCATATTCCAGATCACATGTTGGACCTTTTTCTTTACAGTGAGTTTATTGGCACATAAACATTAGCCAATGGAATGGCAACAGTCAGTCAGAATAAAGTATTTAACTTGCCCATTTTCTAAGGCCTGTTACAAAATATAAAAGCAAACAGTGTTATACTCTTTTTCTACATAACAAAAACTGTTATACTACACACAAAACTGAACAAACAAGCTACAAAGATTAACAAACATAACAACATAAAAAAATACAAGACCAGTCATGATGGTACCAGTCCAGTCTTACTTACAGTTTGTTCTTTCAGAAGTTTCCCCTCTCTTCTTTGTGTTGTCTGTTTGAGTTGTTACTTCAGTGTAGGCTTGCTCAGATTGGGTACATTTTCCTGTCCTATGAGTTTTTATTACCCCCTCTGGGGTCCTTGGATGTTCTGGAGTCTAAATTTTTTTTTTTGACTTTTTTGCTTTCTGATTGCCACATAGCATTTTGACACAGTTGCAGCATTTTTCCCTTTTGTTGCACTGTTTTTTGAGGGATGCGTTATTTTGGTCAAAATTGGTGCAGCTGTACAAAAAGTTTGACAAAAGTGGCTCTGTTTTTAAAATGTGCAGCATTAGTGGACTTACAAACCAAATAAGATGCTGTTTTATGAACATCCTTACTTTTTTTTGGTTTTTGAAATCTGAAATTTTGTACTATATAATACAGCTGTTTGCCGATGGGAGGGACAGCCTTATAAAAAAGTAGCAGTGGATGGGCACTGACAGGCTGAAGAACTAGAGCTGGCAACAGCTTGAACACTTTGGCGAAATTTACATTAAAACCGCAGGACAAAGAAAAATTTGTGCTGGGCAGCCAAATTTAATAAGGTCATGGTTGTTCATGGGCAGCTTATTTTAAAAAACATTCCCGAGCCTGCCCAAGCTTAACACCTGTGAGTTCGACCCCGGGTCGGAGTCCTGATCCCTCTGTGCATTCACAAAGAGAAACGTTGCATTTGTCTTCAGCATAGTCCCTGAAATTAATCTGTACTTGTATGTGCATGAGTTATGAAATGTTTATGCCCTGTGATATTTTTACATTTTCTGAAAGTGGGCAAGATGTTGAGTAGGTGGATGCTACTTGCATCTCAGACTCATATCTTTGTTGTGGGGATGGGTCCCTTTCTACTCACCCTCTTAACTCCTCCTCTTCAGAGCCACATGTTGGACCAGCTAGTGCTAATCGTTAGGACAGTGGGAGGATGACTTTCTCCTTCCCCAGTCCCATTTTCACTATTTTTCTTAAAATTAGAAGTACTGCAAATTATTGTGATACTCAATATATTGTGTTTTTATTTTTTTTTTTACACAAATATCACAGTACTCAACATTTGATATTAGGACATCCCTACTAAATGATTTGTTCTCAGCAAGGGCTCTAGGTGGCTCGGACTAAAAGAGAACAGTGAACTCCTTCAGTGCCACTGCATTCTGTCCTGTAGTTTTAGGCCCTGTCCACACTTGAGTTCTTGTAACGTTACCGGCAGTTGGCAACGTTACAAGAACGGCAAACACGGTTCGCGTCCACACTTGCATGGTAAAACCGTGCTACAAACCTTGTTCCAAAACCGTGCTTGAAACCTGACTGGAGCAGGTTTTGAGCATGGTTTCAGACCAAAACGGTTGCCTTAAACTGTGTTAACAGTGGCGTGGATGCAAACCATGCTGTAACACGGTTTAAGGCAGCCTCCACCGACTTCCATGGCATTTAATGCTGCACAAAGGAAAGAGGATAATTTACTTACATTCCCAACCTCGCAGTGTTCTCCTGAATTCAGCGATGGTATTTTTAACAGGATCCATTACTGTGCCAGTTCGTGAGTGCCGCAAGCATGCCTGGGAACTAGAACGGCTAGCATGGTGTCAGATCACAGTATGGACGCACTGACAACCGTGCTTCACCATGGAACACAAAATGTTTTGAAAAACATTTTGAGAAAAGAAGATCAGTGTGGACAGGGCCTTAGACAGCAAATTGGATTTCTAGGAGAGCTGAATTAGTTTGATCTCATCTGAAAGGTGAGGAAGGATCTGGCATCAGTGTATTTTTTATATATAATAGTTTTTATTTTATAAATAAACAACAAAAACAAGCTGAAGTTATTGAATATATATATATATTTTTTTTTTTGATATCTGCAGTTCCTGGCCAGGGCAGAGCCCTTGGAAATACATATCTAAGGCTTGTTAATAAATGCAAGAAAAACATCTGTTGAAGCTCATGTTATTTCACTAGAGACAAACTGCCCTACATGCCTGTGCACAGTAGGAAAGCACCAGCGGAAAGCAGGTTTCTTTTATGATACTCCTATGGGAAACTCTGTAAATGTTACAGCCTTCTCACTGTATGTTTTCACTGGCTCAAGTCCAGGAAGCCATCCACGAGAGACCTGAGCCTAGTGAAAGGTTTTGTTTGTATACATAAAAAATTTATATTAACGCGAATGGTGGGAGGTTGTGTTTGGAAGATCCTCCTGTGCAAACAAACTCCGTTTCTGTTTAATTCCTTGTCTGTGTAGTAAGGGGTGAAGTTCATCTGTTTTTAAACTGATGGCCTTTAGCCTGCTTATGAAAAATGCTTCTCTTGCTGTTTGATATCCTCAATAATGATCATCCAGTCGCCCATGGTTGCCTGTTACTTCTGAGGTGTTGCATAGGGCTGTGCCAACAGGTGAAAAATCATTCTCTCATCTTTCTGCCCAGGTTTTCTTGCATTCGACAGAGCAGACATCAGTTCTTTCGAGATCCTGACGTCTCTGGGGAAGCTTGGATACAAACAGTGTTTAGACACTCGTCAGAGCCTGGTCTGTTACTCACCTGTGTTCTCTTATGCATTTGCTCTCCGAGAGTCAAGCACCCTCAGGACCACTGAACTACCTGGCCAGGTTTACAGGTCCCCATCAGTACAGAGCAGAGGCCTACAGTACTAACTATAGTAATGCCAGCTTGATCCCTATCACTAGTGTGATGAGGTTTGCTTGCTTATTGTGGGTATGGGAAATAGAAACAGACTTGACAGTAAATTGTAACCTGTTTCCTTACACAAAACAGAGCCACTGATAAATTTTCAATATTTTAAGAGTAGCCGACACCCTCATAACAGGCAACTCAAACCAAGGAACTGCCTGCCTGAAGAGCTAAATTAGGCTGTATTTAATTTTTTTTTTTACATTGTCTCTTACCGTTAAAAGCCATGCTCATAACATTCTGTAACTTAATCAAGTGACTGCCGAGTACTGCAGCACTGCCCTCAAAATCAGCAGTTTGATGATGTGAAGTAGTGAACAGAGCTGCAGGTGCGTGAGGTACAGATCTTTTTCAAGGTTGTCTCTTTCATCAGGCTCCACCTGTGGAACTATGAGCCACCGAGCACCAGGACCACATGGAAACTTATGCAAGCAGTCCACTAGGGGCTGCCCATGATGATGTCTGACATTGGCTCTCACACATGGGTGGCCCCTTCCCTCCTCAGTTCTTTCTAACCCCAGTAATGCTCAGAATATTCCTAACTTTATGCAGTAAGCCTACAGGGTTGGACTGCCTGGAGAGAGAGAACACATGCAAATGATGGAACACTTTGCACGTGAGCATCTTTCAAACACTGCCTCTACTAACTGCCTGTGTTCTAAGCCTATTCAGATTTTTCTCTCCACCTTAAAAATCTGGTTGCTCGGAGTTTTGTTCATCCACTTTCTCCTGCGTGAAGAAAACTTCAAATACTACTATAGGTATATTTTGTTTTCATTTACTGCCTCTGTTGTTTGTTTTGTATTATTTATCTAGTTTATGGTTACATTTGTTATTTTTCCCGGTTCCTCTCGATTCGGTATAACTGTGGGGGTACTGGGTTAGTTTCTGTTAAAATCGGGATTCTCTGATTAAAGAACCGCCTTAGTTATATATTTAAAAATTGTTTTATTTAATTTTTTGTAACCAATAATTCTAACCCCAGTAACGCTCAGGATATTCATAACTTTATGCAGTAAGCCTGGAGGGCTGGAAAGCCCGGAGAGATGGAACACATGCAAATGAGTAGAATTCTTTGCACATGGGCATCTGTCAAATACTGCCTCTACCAACTGTAGTGTTCTAACATTTTCGGATTTTTCTCTGTGCCTGAAAGTCTTGTCCCTTGGAGTTCCTGTCATCCTCTTTTGCGTGAAGAAAGATAAAAAAATAAATAAATAAACATAAGTATATTTAATTTCTTTTACTGTCTCTACTTACCTCACAACGGCCTGCTAACAAATCTATGGGGGTCGGGGGCAGTTGCTCAGGTGGGTGGAAAACTGGCTTACGGAGCGAATACAGCAAGTGATGGTTGGAGGGATAGTCTCTTCCCCAGGAGTGTCATCAGTGGGGTCCCCCAGGATTCGGTCCTGGGGCCACTCCTGTTCAATTCCTATGTCTTGGACATAGGGTGGGGTGTTAGGAATAGGTTTGAGTCTCTTTGCGGATGACTCAAAACTGGGAGCACTGGCAGACAGGCAGGAGGGGAGAGAGGCCCTGCAGGGGGATCTGGATACCCTGGGGGGTGGGCAAGGAAGTGGGGGTTGAGGTTCAATGCAGGGAAATGTAGGGTGCTGCATCTGGGGGTTAGAAACCTGGGACATGCATACACCCTGAGGGGGGAACACATTGCAAGTCACATCGGGCGAGAGGGACTTAGGGATAGTGGTGGACAGCAAAATGAATAACACAGAAAATTGTTGAAGAGCTGCAGCACACATCTCCTGGGTTTAGTTCCTCCGGTTTCTATCGGTTCTGGGACCAACCGCAACAAAGAAGTATTTAATAAAAGAACCTCAACAGTCTTTCCTATTTAGCGGTTTGTGTTTTTCCTACTGTGGCTTCACCATGGTAGAGAAACCTGAAAAAGAGAACCGGAGAGCCTGGTTTTAAAAATTGACTAAAGTGTGGAGATGTGTTTGCTAAGGCAGGCAATTACACCTTATGTGTACAGAGGCTTGTCTGGGTTTTGAACATCTTGACCAAGAATGCGACATACGTAAAACTTTCCCAGATAAAATCGTGGAAAAACGCCTTGAAAGGCTAAATAAAAAATTTCCTAGGGGTCCCACCGGCTCTGAACAACCAACACCCCAGTCTGTTGCAGCTGAACCCACAGGTGTTATTACCCCTGCCCCTGATACGGGCGAAAAAGGGACAAAAAGAGGCAAAGAACCGTCTAGACTCCCCAGTTCCCTCAAAAAAGGCTAAGAAGCGTAAGCATGCAGAACCCTCTCTTGCTAAACCAGGGAATTCTGCGTAGGTGCCTGCAATGCCTTTGGCTCTGGAGATAGCCCAGGCATTCAAGATTATTCAAGCCCTGCAAAACATCATCCCTCGGCCTCCTGCCCCTTCTCAGGGTCCCCAGGCTGGCAGTGGTGTGTTGCCCTCTTTACCAGAGCAACAGTATTTTGAGGAGGATGATGAGCCATACGAGGAGGACGAACCTATCCCCCAGGAGGTGTCCCCTGACCAAGACTTTGGTTCGCCTCGCAGGGTGTCCGAAGACTTCTCCTCACATTTTTCTTTTGTGAGGAGATGCTCTGAATATTGCCACAACAGAGCAAGTAGAGGATGAGGAGGAGATTGAATATTTGAACATGATGGGTTTAACACCCACAAAGGCCCTCCTCTGGCCAGTTTACAAATTTTTGAAGAAGGATACCTTAAAGCTTCTGCAGACCCTAACTCTGTTCCTACCATTGACAGGAGGATAGACAGGAAATACCAGCTGGACAGGGAGGGAGCTGATTTCCTCTTCTCCCATCCAGACCATCAAGGGGTAATACAATAGGCAGCCTGTGATACGGCTAAAGTCCCTCTGTCCTCACACCCTCTGGACAAGGACTCCAGAAAACTGGATAGTATGGCCAAGAAAGGCTATTTATCAGCCTCCTTGGCCATGAGACAGGCTACCTTCCAGGCTTATGCTGCTCAGTATCAAAATTCTGCGTAGCAGTCGGTACTCGCAATGTCTATGAAAGCCCCCTCCCCCTTATCAGATGACCTTGCTGAAACTGCGAGGTTTGGGCTAGAGGTGGCTAAGTACCAATTCCAAATGGCTGCTGATTCTAATGACACTGAAGCCAGATGGATGGCTAACACAGTGGCACAGAGGAGGCTTGCTTGACTTACTCAGGATACTCAATCTAAGGCCTTGGATTTTCCATTGTAGGGAAATTCCCTTTCTGGGGAATCCACTGTCGCTTTTATGAAGAAGGTGAATGAATATAAGGTTACTTATAGCAGCAACTCTGTCAAGGAGGGAGCTTCTTCATCCACCAGGCCCTGTGGGGGGGGGGGGGGCAGAGGTCGGTCCTTTATGACCAGACCTTTTTTCTAGCCAGTAGCTGTGCCCCAGTACCAGCAGTATCCTCAACAGGGATACTCTAGGGATAGGAGCAGAAGGGGCTCTAGGCGAGGGTCTCAGGCACAACCTCAGCCCCAGCCTAAGCAAAACCCCTGAGAAGCAGGCCACCTCCTCCCTCCCTCCCTGTTGGAGGCAGACTGTCCCACTTCCTCCACATTTGGCTATCCATCACCACAGACAAGTGGGTGTTGGAGCTAGTGGGCAAGGATCTGTCTCCACAGAAGTTCAGGGTTTTCCTCTTCCCCTCCCTAGCAGAAACAGCACTGCTAGAGACTGAGGTTCAAAAGCTGCTACAGCTCAGAGCAGTGGAACTAGTCCCTATCACCCTCAGAGGAAGAGGTTTTTACTCCAGGTACTTCCTAACAACAAAGAAAAGTGGGGAGTGGCGGCCAGTACTGGATCTCAGAGCTTTAAACAAGCACTTGAAAAAAACAAAGTTCAAAATGGTAACTCTGGTTTGGGTTCTGCCAGTAATCCAAAAAGAGGGGACTGGCTGGCATCACTGTATTTGAAAAACACCTATTGCCACATCCCCATAAAGGAATTTTTCAGAAGATATCTCAGATTCAGGCTCCCATCAGGTCGTTACCAGTTCTCAACCCTACTCTTTGGCTTTTCCTCAGCACCAAGGGTATTTACAAAATGCCTAGCACCTGTGGTGGCATTTCTTCGAAGACAGGGAGTGACTGTTTTTCCATACCTAGATGACTGGCTGGTGGTGGGCAAATCACCAGACCAAGTCAAAAATTCCCTAAAGCTCACACAAGATCTGTTGGAATCCCTGGGTTTCATAATAAATCAGAAAAAATCTGTCCTAACCCCTGCACAGAATTTACGGTTCATAGAGGCAGAGATCCAATACTCTTCAGGACAGAGCCTTCTTGCCCCTAGACAGGGTGCACAGCCTTCAGTCAGTAACAAACACTTTTACTCTGCACAAACCAAAAACTGCCAGCAGTTTCTGCAGCTCCTGGGCCATGTGGCTGCATCCATAGGCACAGTACAGGGTTCCAGGTTTCACATGAGAGACATCCAGTTTCATCTCAGAATTCACTAGAGTCAGAAAAAAGACCCCTTTTCAAAGCTTATTCCGGTAACAAGGGCACTGTTACAGGCCCTTCTGTGGTGGAAAAGGGAATCCAACCTAAGGCAAAGAATTTATTTTCAGATAGAGAATCCCGCACTAGTTTCCACAACAGATGCATCCCTTCTTGGTTGTGGCACCCATCTAGGGGAGCACACTACCCAGGGTACCTGGTCAGAAGCAGTGCCCCTTCAGCATATAAACTTGCTGGAACTCAGAGCAGTGTGGCTAGCCCTAAATGTTTTCTCTTCTTTGGTGACGGGCAAGGTGGTACAGATCAGAACAGACAATACCACCACAATGTATTACATAAATAAACAGGGAGGTACCAGATCAGGCCTTCTTTGCACAGAAGCCATGAAAATCTTGACTCTGGCTTATTCCTTAAAGGTATCCTTGCAAGCAATCCACCTGCCAGGAAAGGACAATACCTTGGCAGAGACACTGAGTCGGATCAACCAGGCCCATCACGAATGGACACTAAACAGGCAAGTGGTGCAGGTAATTTTCAGAAGGTGGGGCACTCAAGAGGTGGACTTGTTCGCTTCCCACCAGAGCCACCAGTTGCCTCAGTATTGCTGCAGACCACCAGCTCAGGGCACAATCCCCCTGGATGCTGTGATACTAGATTGGTCAGGCAGGTTCTTCTGTGCCATCCCCCCCCATTTCCTCTGATTTTCAGAGTGCTATTGAAGCTCAAATCCCACTCAGCTTCTCTGATCTTGATAGCTCCAGATTGGCCCAGGCAGCCATGATACTCTCTTCTGCTCTTCATGTCTGTGAACAAACCAATAAACTTGCCTCTGAGGCACAATCTCCTGACCTCCAATCAGGGAACATTGCTGTACCCAAATCTTCAGTCCTTCCACCTCAAGGCATGGCTCTTGAGGAACTGGAGTACACAGACTTAAACCTTTTTGAAGCTGTATTAGCCATCTTAAAAGGTTATAGGAAACCTTCCACTTAGAAAACCTGTTCTTCTAAATGGAAAAGATTTTCTCTTTGGTGCTTCGGTAGGAATTTCATCCCAAATAATGCAGGAGTATCAGTTGTATTAGACTATCTCACTCATTTGCATTCACAGGGTTTACAAACCAGTTCTCTGAAAGTTCGTCTTGCAGCAGTGTCTGCCTACCTTTCTGCTAGGCAGCTAGGGCAAAGGTGTCAGTAGCATCAGATCCCATTTTCAAAAGGTTCTTTAAAGGTCTGATGCATTTGCATCCACCTTACAAGGCACCAGTCCCTGCCTGGGATCTTAATGTGTGCATAGCTAAACTCGTGGGGCCTCCTTTCGAGCCCATGGCTACAGCTCATCTGTCTGTTACTTGGAAAACAGTTTTTCTAGTAGCAGTTACCTCTGCAAGACAAATTGGTGAGTTCCAGGCTCTCTGTATCGACGAGGACTATATATCATTCCACAGAGATAAGGTAATCCTCAGACCAAATAGACAGTTTCTTCCTAAAGTGGTTTCAGACTTCCATCTGAACCAATCAGTCACTCTGCCTGTCTTTTTTACAGACCATGCTAGTTCTAGTGAAAGAAGACTCCATAGTATGGATGTGAAAAGAGCTCTCAGCTATTGCATGACAGCTACTAAAAGCCGTAGGCAAGATAGAAAACTTTTCCTTACATATGGGGATGTAGAAAAGGGCAAAGCAGCCTCAAAAAGATCCATTTCTCAATGGATTGTCCAGTGTATTCAATTCTGCTACACTAAGGCAGGTAGGGAGCCCCCAGCTGGGCTGAGGGCACACTCTACAAGAGGAACAGCTGCTAGCCTTGCAACTGCCAGGGAGGTTCCCTTAGTAGATATTTACAAAGCAGCTACCTGGAAATCAGTACACACCTTTACAACGCATTAAGACCTGGATATTTCATCCAGAAGTGATGCCAGGTTTGGCAGAGCAGTCCTACAAAGTCTGTTTCCAAAGTAAGTTCTGTGCCTACCTCCAGTGGCACTGCTTGGTAGTCTGCGTAAAGTTATGAATATCCTCAGTATTACTGGGGTTAGAAGAAAACATTACTTACCATAGTAATCTTCTTTCTTCCCAGTGATGCTCAGATATTCATAACTTCCCTCCCTTCCTCCCCTTCCAGAACTTCAGCCTCTGCATTCCGCATGCTGGTGCCACCTAGCCATATTCTGATGTGGTTCATTTTCTCTATGCTTAGCTAATTTTAAGCAGTTTTCTGTTTTCTCTTTATAGTTTCTCTGATACTATTTGGTGAAATCCATTGTTATTTATTATTGCTCCTCCTTTTGGAGGTTTTTGTTAATTCTGTACTTATTGGGGGTAAACCAAAATTTATCATTGTTAGGATTTTTTCCTAATGCCTGACTTTCAGGCGTCTTACAGATCTGAAGAGGTTAAAACACTACAGTTGGTAGAGGCAGTATTTGAAAGATGCTCACGTGCAAAGAAGTCTACTCATTTCCATGTGTTCCATCTCTCCGGGCAGTCCGACCCTCCAGGCTTACTGCATAAAATTATGAATATCTGAGCATCACTGGGAAGAAAGAAGATTACTATGATAAGTAATTTTTTCTTCTCAGTTACCTGAACCGCTGACCTGGTTCCATATCGCTACATCAGTTCAGTTCCTTCTCGGTTCTGGAACTGATCATTTGAAAAAAAAAAAAAAAAGCTTTTGTTGTTAGCAGTTGTTTTTTTTCTCTTTTTAAACATCATGTCTGAGAAACCCAAAAAGCGAACTGGTGAACCCGGTTTTAAGAATTGTTCTCAGTGTGGGGAAGTATTTGCTAAAGCAGATAAACACACTTTATGCGTGATATGTTTGGGTTTTGACCACCTTAAAGAGGAATGTGTAGTATGTCAAACATTCCCAGATAAAACTCTGGAAAAATGCCTTAAAAGGCTCAAGAAAAAGTTTGCAAAGGGTCCCTCTGGCTCTGACCAGCCGATACCCCAAGAATCTGTGGCTGAACCCACATCTGCGTCTGTGCCTGCCCCTGAGACGGGCGAAAAGGGCACAAAACGAACAAATGAACTGGCTGACTCCCCAGTTCCTTCTAAAAAAAAAGTAAAAAGCTAAAGCACACAGAACCCCCACCTGCCAAACCGGGGACTTCTGTGCCTGCTATGCCTGTACCAGCGGCCCAAGAAATTGCTCAGGCTATTAAAATAATTCAGTCTTTACAGGCAATAGTTCCTCCTCAGCAGCCTCCTGCCCCTTCCCAGGGTCCCCAGGCTGGCAGCAATGTGCATCACCCCCTAAAGATAGAGGGGAACCAGTTTGATGATGATGATGAGTACAGTGATGAGGAGGGACCTATCAAACCAGAAGTGTCCCCTGAACAGGACTTTGGTTCGCCTCCAAGGGTGACTAAGGATTTTCCATGCCATTTTACTTTTATAAGGAAGATGGCAGATGCACTAGACATCTCCATTACTGAACAAGTTGAGGATGAAGAGGAGGCAGAGTACTTAGAGATGATGGGGCTGACACCCACAAAGGCTCTTCTCATACTGGTGTACAAATTATTTAAGAAGGATGCCTTAAAGATTCTCCAAACACCGAATTCCACTCCTTCCATAGACAGGAGGATGGACAGAAAATACCAGTTGGAGAGGGAAGGAGCTAACTTTCTCTTCTCCCATCCAGACTATCGGGGTAATTCAGCAAACTGCATGTGACAAGGCCAGCGTCCCTCTGTCCTCAAATCCTCCAGAAAAGGACTCCAGAAAGATTGACAGCATGGCCAAAAAAGGGTACCTGTCATCCTCTTTGGCTATGCATAAGGCTATCTTCCAGGCATATGCTGCCTAGTATCAGAAGTCACTGTGGCAATCAGTCCTGGCTGTGTCCCAGAAAGCTCCCTCGCCCTTGTCAGATAACCTGGCTGAAACTGCCAAGTTTGGGTTAGAGGCAGCTAAGTATCAATTCCAAATGGCTGCTGACACCAATGACACTGCAGTCAGATGGATGGCGAATACGTTGGCACAGAGGAGGTTTGCATGGCTCAGGGCCACAAACCTTACTCAAGATACCAGTCTAAGGCCTTGGATTTTCCTCTAGAGGGAAATTCCCTCCTTGGGGAGTCCACTGTGGCATACATGAAGAAGGTGGATGAGTATAAGGCCACTTACAGAAGCAACTCTGCCAAGGAGAGAGCTTCACCATCCACCAGACCTTATGGAAGGGGAGGCTGGGGCACGTCCTTTTATACCAGGCCCTTCATCCAGCCAGTTGCCTTACCCCAGTACCAGCAGTATCCACAACAGGTTTACTCCAGGGGAAGGGGAAGAGGGGCTCAAGGTGAGGGTCCCAAGCTTAGCCTCAGCCACAATCAAAACAGACCCCCGAGCCACAGGCTGCTTCCTCCCTACCTGTGGGAGGCAGACTGTCTCACTTCCTCCATGCCTGGCTGAACATTACCACAGACAGATGGGTTCTGGAGGTAGTGGGTCAGGGTCTGTCTCTGGAATTTAAATCCCCTCCTTCTCAGAAAATCAGTAGTGTAGCAAATTCCCAAAAGGCCTGGGTGCAAGGCGATGATACAGGGCCCCTCCCCAGTTTTGAATAAACATCAAAATTATGATTTGGGCCCCTCATACCTCGTGGGCCCGGGTGCCACTGCACCCCCTGCACACTTGTAGCTACGCCCCTGCAGAAAATCAAAGTATTCTGCTCTCCCTCACTAGCAGTAAAAACACTGCTAGAGTCAGAGGTTCAAAACCTGCTACAGCTGAAAGCAGTAGAACCAGTTCTAAAGTCTCTAAGGGGAATGGGTTTTTATGCCAGATACTTCCTAACCACAAAGAAAAGTGGGGAGTGGCAGCCTATTTTTGATCTCAGAGCTTTAAACAAGCATCTAAAGAAACAAAAATTCAAAATGATAACTCTAGCTGTGATTTTGCCAATGCTCCAAAAGGGAGACTGGCTGGCATCACTGGACTTAAAGGATGCCTATTTCCACATCCCCATAAGAGATTCTTACCGGAGATATCTCAGATTCAGACTCTCTTCAGCTCATTACCAGTTTTCAACCCTGCCTTTTGGCCTTTCTTCAGCCCCAAGGGTATTCACAAAATGTCTGGCTGCTGTAGTAGCACTTCTTCGGAGACAATGTATTTCTGTTTTCCCATATCTGGATGACTGGTTAGTGGTGGGGAAAATCCCCACTGAGTGTACGGCAGGATGTAAAAGTCACCGAGGACCTCCTAGAGTCTCTGGGGTTTCTTATCAATCACAAAAAGTCTACCTTCACCTCCACACAGGTGTTGCAGTTCATAGGAGCAGAAATAAATACCTTACAGGCCAGAGCCTAGTCGCCTCTGGAGAGAGTACAAAGACTTCAGTCAGTGGCAAATTCCTTCAGGTTACACAGACCAAAAACTGCAAGACAGTTTCTCCAGCTACTGGGCCACATGGCTGCTGCCATAGGCACAATGCTGGGTTCCAGATTCCACATGAGGGATGTCCAGTTCCACCTTAGGGCTCACTGGTGTCAGAAAAAATACCCTTTTTCAAAACTCATTCCAGTAACAAGGGCACTGTTACAGTCCCTTTTGTGGTGGAAAGAGGAATCAAATTTAAGACACGGAATCCCCTTTCAGAAGGAGAGTCCCTCAGTAGTTCTCACAACAAATGCATCCCTGTTGGGCTGGGGTGCCCATCTAGGGAAGCACACCACCCAGGGTACCTGGTCAGCTGCAGAGTCCCTTCAGCACATAAACTTGCTGGAACTCAGAGCAGTTTTGCTAGCTTTACGAGCCTTCTCTCCTGTAGTACAGAGCAAGGTGGTACAGATCAGAACAGACAATACCACCACAGTGTTTTACATAAACAAGCAGGGAGGCACCAGGTCAGGCCTCCTTTGCACAGAAGCCATAAGTATCTGGACTCTAGCTTATTCTCTGGGAATATCCCTGCAGGCAATTCATTTGCCAGGGAAAGACAACATCCTGGCAGGTGCCTTGAGTCGAATCAACCAGGCCCATCACAAATGGACCCTGAACAGACAAGTGGTACAGGTTATTTTCAGGAGGTGGGGCACTCTACAAGTAGACTTGTTCGCATCCCACCAGAACCACCACCTGCCTCAGTATTGTTGCAGACCACCAGATCAGGGCACACTTCCTCTGGATGCCCTGACCTTGGATTGGTCAGGGAAATTCCTATATGCTTTCCCTCCTTTTCCTCTGGTTCACAGGGTACTGCTGAAGCTCAGATCCCATGCAGCATCACTGATCTTGATAGCTCCAGATTGGCCAAGGCAGCCATGGTACTCTCTTCTGCTCTCCATGTCTGTCACAAAACCGATACACCTCCCTCAGAGGCAGAGTCTACTGACTTCCAACCAGGAACTCTGTTGTACCCGAATCTCAAGTCTCTCAACCTCAAGGCCTGGCTTTTGAGGACATAGAATATGCAAAATTGAATCTCCCTCAATCTGTCTTAAGCAGTTAAGAGCTTATAGAAAATCTTCTACTATGAAAACCTATTCTAAATGGAAAAGGTTTTCACTTTGGTGCTCGAGCAGATCACTGATACTAGGCCAAGCTGAAATTTCAGTTGTCCTGGATTATCTCTCCCACTTACATTCCTCTAGTTTGCAACCCAGCTCTCTGAAGGTTCATTTGGCAGCTGTCTCTGCTTACCTCCCTGCCGGGGCAAGGATAACCCAATCCTTGGATCCTATCTTTAAAAGATTCTTCAAAGGTCTGAATCATCTACATCCCCCTCCCAAACCACCAGTGCCAGTTTGGGATTTGAATGTGTGTATAGCTAAACTCATGGGCTCCCCCTTTGAACCCATGGCTACAGCTCATCTAAAATATGTCACTTGGAAAACAGTTTTTCTTGTGGCAGTGGCTTCTGCAAGAAGGATTAGTGAGCTTCAGGCTCTCTGTATAGATCAGGACCATATCTCCTTTCATAGGGGTAAGGTAGTCCTTAGGACAAACAGAAAATGTCTTCCCAAAGTAGTCTCGGACTTCCACTTAACCAGTCCATCACTCTCCCTGTCTTTTTCACTGATCACGCTACCTCTGGTGAAAGAAGACTTCACAGTCTGAATGTAGAAAGGGCTCTCAATTACTACATGACATCCCCCAAAGGATATAGACAGGACAGAAGAAAACAGCTTGTTCCTAACCTATGGGGATATGGGAAAAGGTAATCCAGCCTCTAAAAGGTCCATTTCTTGATGGATAGTCCAGTGTATCCAGTTCTGTTACACAAAGGCTGCTGGTAAGGATCCCCCATCAGGATTGAGGGCCCATTCCACAAGAGGGACAGCTGCTACCAGAGATGTTCCATTACTGAACATTTGTAAAGCAGCTACCTGGAAGACAATACACACAGTTACGAAGCATTACAATCTTAGATATTCTGTCTAGGAGTGATGCTAGGTTTGGCACAGCAGTCCTGTGAAGTCTGTTTCCAAAATAAGTTCTGTGCCCATCTCCAGTGATACTGCTTGGTAGTCTGCATAAAGTTAGGAATATTCTGAGCATTACTGGGGTCAGAAGAAAAAATTACTTACCATAGTAATATTCTTTCTTCCCAGTGATGCTCAGATATTCATAACTTCCCTCCCTACCTCCCCTTCCAGAACTTCAGCCTCTGCACTCCGCATGCTGGTGCCACCATTATCACTATATACCCTTGGAGTATTTTTACCCTGCACTTGTCAATAGTTTGGGTGAACAGGGTTCATTGTGTTTCTACCTCTTTGGGGTATTTCTGTGGCATTTTGTTCTAACCTTGTTGAACTGTTTATCTCTCCAGTTGGAGTTTTATTTTTACACATTTATATTATTGGGAAACCCCCAATTTTAATAATAAAATTATAGTACTGTATTACTCTGGGTCTACTTTACAGGCTCCTTTATAAAATCTGAATAGGTTTAGAACACAGGCAGTTAGTAGAGGCAGTGTTTGAAAGATGCTCATGTGCAAAGTGTTCCATCATTTGCATGAGTTCTATCTCTCTGTGCAGTCCAACCCTCCAGGCTTACTGCATAAAGTTATGAATATCTGAGCATCACTGGGAAAAAAAGAAGATTACTATGGTAAGTAATTTTTTTTTTCCCGCCATCGACCATACTTGTCGTCTTGCATGAAAACAATGCTATTACAGTCGCTGCTTTTTCTTTTTCTCACCGTTACGTCTGCTCGGAGGATTTCAAAGCTGTAGGTTCTAATGTGTGAGCCTTCTTACTTGATTTTCCACAAAGACAGGGTGTCTTTGTGTACTAATCCTAAGTGTCCTGGTGTCTGTGTTTACCTTAAATTAAACCATCCACCTGCCCATTTATTTTCCTGAGCATGCCAATCCAGTGGAAGCATTGCTCCATACTGTAGGTGTACATAGAATACTCAGGTACTATATACAACGCACGGACTGCAAGAAGTCCTCACAGCTTTTTGTCTCATTCACCCCTGGGAAAGAGGGTGGTCCAGTTTCTAAACCAAGCCTGTCCAAATGGTTAGCAGACTGTATTACTTTTTACTGATGCAGGGGCGGAGCTCTGCAGCCGTCTTGCAATCAGTTCCAAAAAAGACTTGCCAGATGCCGACCGAAGAACAAATTTGGAGTTGCAGCACAATCATTCCACAAGTTGCAGCACTCCGCACCCCCCCCAGCACACTACTTTACTCTTCCATCACTTCTGATGAAGCTTGCATTGCCCAAGATGGCCGGTGAAGCTCAGTGCACATGCTCGAGCAGTTGCACGTGCACTACTTCACTTCTGCAGTTGCGGTGAGGTCACACATGCGCACTGGACTCACGGCACAACAGTCCGCCGTGGCCAAGATGACTGCCAGAGCTCAGTGCACGTGTGCTACTTCACAGCAAGTGCGGAAGTGAACTTGCACATGCAGAAGTGAACTTGCTTGTGGGACTGCTCATGCACGTGCTGAGCTCCGGCATGCCATCTTGGGCATGGCGACGACTGGCACTGTGAGCTCACAGGCGAACGCTCTTAAAGTGCAGCTGCAGCTGTGTCAGCTCTGGCCAGAGTTTGTTGTTATAGGAAGTACGGTAAGAAACTTACTGGGGTTATTTGTGGTCATTCCACTAGAGGTATGACCACATCTGTTGCATGTTTCAAGAATGTGTCTGTTGCAGAAATCTGTGCAGCTTCTACGTGGAGTACTGTCCACACTTTCGCTATACACTACAGTTTGGACATGCCTCTGTGAGGGCTGCCTGGCCTAGCTACAGCCTGCTAGGCCTGCTTTCTTAGGCCTGTAGGCCTCGCCGCCCAGACTGTTTATGGTCAGTGCTGCTTGGTACTTGTTCCATAGATGTGGCCTGATGAAAGAGGTATCCTCAAAGAAGATAGAACAGCTACATACTTACCGTAACAGTAGATCTTCAAGAGAATCTCTTTCATCAGGCCATACTGTCCCACCCTTCTTCCCACTATCGAATCCTGAGGCTCTGGGGAGTGCTGTCTCCTTCTCCATGCGGGTCTGTTTGTTGTTCTCTGCCTTGCCTGTTCAGCAGAGCCTTAGGTTTTCTCCTGGCTCCCTACAGGGAGGTCTTCTGAGTATGATCTCTGGCAGGGAACTGAGGAGGGAAGGGGCCGCCCATGTTTATATGGGAGAGCCAATGTCTGACGTCATTGTGGACTGCTCCTAGTGGACTGCTTGCAAAAGTTTCCATGTGGTCCTAGTGCCTGACGGCTTATAGTTCCATAAGTGTGGCCTGATGAAAGAGATTCTCTAGAAGATCTACTGTTACAGTGAGTACGTAACTTTTTTATCCTAAGGCTCGCGGAGGGGGACTGCCTAAAGATAAGACCTGTAACTTTGCCAGACAATTTGCAGATACATGGCTAATATATTACATTTATATATGTGCAGTGGCTGTTTTCGGGAGTGGACAGCAGGGCCACTCATGAGTAAAGATGCTGCAAAGTTTTAATTCACCAGTGAAGTTGGCACAAATTTGGGAAATTCACTATTTGCAAACCTTTGCAAATTTCCTGGCGGGCAGACCTACTTTGCCGGTGAATTTATTATTTAAAAAAAAATCTCCCAAATCGTGTAAGATACCTCCCCCCCACCCACTGGAGTGTAATTCCCCTGTCCCAAACACTTTGAAATCTTATAACCCCCATTCCCCACTAGTACCAACCTCCTCCCCCACCAACCGGCAGGGCCTTTGGGAGCAGGATGCCTAGAGACCATGCTGGGAATTGGGATACCACGAGGCTGTAGTTTAGAACCCCAACAAACAGTTTGAAAGTCATTGTTGCTATGAAAAACTTACACATTTAAAGGGATATACCTTGAAAATGTCATATGAGTCAATATTTAATCAGTAGCACTAACAGCAAAAAAGCAAAAAAAAAATGAAACTCATGGGACCTGTACGCTTACAGAAAACTCTGAAGAAGGGGTTCTCAATACCCCAATATGTTGGTGGTGGTGGTGGTGTATAGTGGAGATGAACACAAGCATATGTGTTATCATCAAAATAATAAATTCAGTCATGATGTATTAAATTTGATGGGTAAATCAGTTTTTCTAGTCTGAGTATTGTGATGAAAATGTTTGCCAACTAACAAATACTGCTGTTTTAATGCAGCTATTCGGGTTGAAACCCAAATCATACAAAGTAGGGAAATGAAAAATGAGGGAAGAAAATCGCTGGGACCTTGGTGTATGTATGCTGTGGTTTTTCTCTGGCTTGAACTATCATATGACTCACTGGGACAGCACTGAAATAGTCTAGTCCTTCTTGTGCAGCAGATCATAGTGGGTTATAATCGGATCTTGCACGACGCATCAGCTGTGGTTAGCTGTGGCATTCCTGGAGGGCGATTCTGTCCCCATGTTATTCGCCGTGTAAATACTGCTGCTGGGGTGGGTCATTAATAAGTATGGCATGAGTTTTGGCTGCTATGCCGATGACACAACTCAGGTGTACCTGTGCATTGCACCGCACAGGCAAGGGTCAATATGAGTGCTGGAGCAATGATCGCAGGACACTGCAAACTGGATGGCCCACTGCTGGCTGAATCTCAGTGCAATCAAGACAGAGTTGCTTTTGGTGTAACAAGGTATTTGCCGGTCAGCTGCCATAGTGCTACCATCCTTAAGTGGCACTGCTCTGGTGGCTGTGGATAGAGTGAAAAATCTGGGCATTACTGTGGACATTGGACTGACATGTGAATGTCATGTGTTGGTTGTGTTCCGCAGTAGATTGTTCCAGTTTTGGAGTATCTCCTGTATTAAACCCAATCTGATGCAAGAGGATCTGGTGACCGTGATACACAAGTTTGTTACCTCAAGGCTCAACTACTGATGCTCTTTACCTAGGGCTATCTAGCATGTTGTTGCACCTCCTGCAGTTAGTGCCGAATGCTGCAACCAGATTAATTTCCAGGTCATCGTATGCAGATCACATGACACCAATGCTGTGACATCTGAACTGACTGCCAATAGGGGGTGCACCACCTTCAAGATTGCAGTGCTAACATACAAAGCCCTGGACGGTTTGGGTCCTCACAAGCATAAAGGCCTCTTAGCTTGCTTTACTCCCAGCCACTCATTCCGCCACACCAAGGAGTTTTTATTGACTCTTCCGCGGTCACGTCATAGGTTACCAAGAGATAGGATGTTCTCGATGGTGGCCTCGTCCCTTTGGAATGCCTCACCATACAATTTAAGGAGTTCCTCCTCAGTGGAGAGGCATTTAAAAAGGGGATGACGTGGCATCTTTTACGTTAGTCTTTGGTACTGGCGACCGCTTGCAATATTTCTATCACAGTGTGTTTTATTGTTTGCTGTAATGGAGTTATTTAAGTAATTGCTGTATTGTATAATTTATTGTATGTTGTTTTCTGTGAAGCATCCCAAGCCATTCAAACAGGGAACTATAGTAATGAAAATGCTTTGCCTTTTTTCGTGACTATGAAAATTAGCATAGAAACAAGATCAGTGTCCCCTAGACTTTATCTCGCCTGGTCACTTGACTGCAGCAGTCGTGATCCTCTGCTTGTAACACCATGATCATGTCATGTCATACGTGCCGAAATCTTGCTTTTCTCAGAGCTTGTTGAGATATCATTTTACAGACTCTTAAGATAAGATTAATTCATGGTGTGACCTGTGGCATAAAATACTTTTTAAAATGACAACTGAACACATTCCTTATATGAAGCAAAACAAGTTTAGTTGTGCTGGAGCGTAATTTTAGTCTGAATAAACTGGTGTTATCAGGTTCAAGGGTACAGAAGCAGGATTATTGTGCTCATCTGTATACTTTGCGCGCAAGACATAACACAGTGTTTTCATATTTAAGAACCACTGTCGGATTGTAAAAAAAACAGTACTATGCCACAGAAAATCTCAACAGTGTTTTGCTGTTAGCAGTCAGCTTTCAGTTTTAAAGACAAGAGCACTCTGTTAGTCAGAATTTCTAAATATAAAAAGACTACTGATGTCAACCCTTTTCAGGCACTTTCATGGCAACAATAGCTTCTAGGATCATGGATATGTTGTTCTATCCACACTTCTTGGCAGGTACCTTGCTGCTTTAAGATGTGCCATAAAGTCTTCAAGCTGGCTCCTCCCACCCACCCAGGTGGTATAACCCTCGGCTCCACCCCATGATGCCAGAATCTTCCTTTTTGGCGGAACGTTCAGGTTCCCTCCTTAGCACTCCCTCGTGTAGTAGGCCCTGGCTCTAGAATCTTCGGATTCGCTTCCAAAACTTATTTTAAAACTCTCTGAAGTTTCATCTTCACCTTCTTCTCTCACTACCGTGATGGAAGACAAATCGGTTCCTGGGTTTCACCGGTCCCCCTGTGGGCAGAAGATGTCTCGCACCGATCCACACATTGCGTGCTTCTACTGCCTGGGATATGACCACGATCCACAGGATTGTGATCACTGTCGGTCCTTTTCACCTTAGGTTTTGGAAGACCGCGCTGCCCGACTTCAGCTGGGGTGACCGGAAAAGTGTTACCTGCTGGTTAAATTCAAGGATGCCTGTTGGGTGGTCTCCACAGCTGCGCGGTCCGCCGAGCAGCTGGAACAGCTTAAGGCCTTAGAGGTGGAGGCGGCTCAGGCTGCTATGGGTTCCTCTTCGGCTTCAGCCTTCATTCCGCTACAACTGGGATCCTCCTATTTGGCTTCCTTCAAGAAGTTGTGCCAGTCTCTCTCTACCAAGGGAGAGGACCCTTCGGGGTTGTATGTTTCGCGCTTTCAGAAGAAAGAGTCAAAAAAGGACAAATCACAAGGTTGATGCTCTTGGGACCGGGAGCGGTCCCGCTCACAGGAAACCCCTGTTTAGACTTTGGTCGAAGTTGTGTCTGAGACCACTGGTTTCACAGTAACCCCGTCAGACCAGTCGGCTGAGACACCTGTTGATGCGGCTGAGATTTATCTTGAGCCAATCGGCGGGTTGTTACCTGATCCAGCTGACAATTCTTTATTTCAGACACCGGTGCTTCCGGTGCCCTCAGACAGGTCGGCTCAGCCCGCTGGGCAGGACCCGTCCCCCAAGGAACCTGACCAAGAGGAGCCGCAGGTTTTCCTGACTCCTTCTGAGGTCCCCTATCAGCCCCGCCAACAGTCAAGGTCTCGGTCTTGTTCCTCGACTTCGACGTCAGACAAGACTCACCCTTATCAGCAATCTCGCTCCCAACCCCAATGTAAGTGGTGGCACCGCTCCTCGTCTTCATCCTCCTCGGGTGAGAAGAGTTTCTGGTGCAAGTTGCGTTGGCGCTATTAAGACCTAATGTGGCAGCAGTTGATCCTGTCCAGGTCGAAACCAATTCCAGTTTCTGCTTTGGCCATTAAGTGGCTTTCACCCGAGTGACCGACGTTGGCCATGGCCACTGTCACCAAGGTGCCGGTTAAACCCTGCCAGCTCAGCCAAAGCCGGCTACTCCACCGATCTGGGTGGAATCGCCACCCGAGCAACCAAAGTCAGGGGCTCCGACCAAGGAATCTCGGTCGGCCCAAGGCCTGCCCCATTGGTTGTCAGTCACTCTTACTCCCGAGCGCCCAAGGCAGGTTGAGAGCGACACCGGTGGTCACCCGCTTTACAAGGACTCCTTGGAGTCTGAAGATTCCTCCATGGTCTCTCGTCCTGTCGACCCCGAGTCTCTTGGGGGTCTCTCCGTCGACGAGGGCCCTACCTCGCTGATGGGTATTTGTCAGCTGATTTCCGAGTCCACGGCATTTTAGATGCAAGTCTAATCCTGGTGTGAGATGGGAACCCATAACCTTCTGGTCCAGAGGCGGATATGCTACCAACTGGGCCGCGTTGACAATGTAGTGCTTCAGCTGCAGAGTTTTGTTTTCACTAGGTGAGACCCTTGACAAACGTGGTTGCTAGGCCACCACGTGTGGAACTGCCAGCACAGCCTCAGCTCAAAAAAAGCAGGGGGCCAAATCTGAAACCTTAAATCATTTGTCTTATGGCAAAGTAAGATGCTTGTAATGGTTGCAGGTTAGGAACAATGAGAGGCAATAATCAGGCAGCATGTCTGTTTGACAGGGATAGGTAATAGGATACCGTTGTCAGACAGGTACGTTATACACCTCCTGAGGCTCTTCTAGTAGGGCATCCAACATTGATTCCTTTTGCTATATATGAGTGCCAGCTATAAGGGGAGCTTGTCCATAGCAAGTTAGCTGAGCTGAGTGGTTGCCAGTTGGTCTTTAGCAGTACTTTGACCAAGAACATCCCTGTCCAGTCCGAGACTTCAGCCTCTGCTATTTCTTCTTTGCCCCACCCCTAATAAAAGTAAAACCATGCACTTTTAATTATTGTTCAATGCATTTTTATATTGATACAGTCTCTTCTGGGGAGGGGGCTTCATAATACAGAATGAATAAATAAATTGGGAGCCCTATTCCCTTCTGTTTTGCCCTGTCCTATCCTTCAGCATAGTCAGCACTGTGGTCGCTCCCTAACATGACCTTCAGTACTTGGGGATGGCTACTTTTCCATCTTACATCATGACCACTACATGGGTGATTGATGGGATATGCAAAGACTTTGTGGCGCAGGCCCATGTTTTTTCCCCACCCCCTGCTGATCTTAGAAGATGACACCCATATCTGCACACAGCTTGATTAGCTAGCAAGGACCACATTGTCAGTTATGACAGTGTCCCAGCTCATTTGATTGGCTGCCATTTGGAGAGTAGCAGTCGACAATTACTGTAGGAGGTAGCTTCCTCTACAGCTGGATACTTGGGGGTTCCTCAGTAGGCTTCTTTCAGTAGCTCTCACTATGTCTCTGGCTTGAATCCCGCCTTACACACCATCAAGCATCATGCATTGTCAAGCGGGGCAGTAAGGATGGTAGTTGCTTTACCCCTGGAGGCAGCTTCTCCAGCTCAAAGGTAATATGGTCTTCTTGCCACTTCATTGTAGTATCCAAGATGTCAAGAAGGTTCAGGTTAGTCCTTGCCCTCACCCACCTGAACTAACCAGTTCTGCAGGCAAAGTTCAGTAGGTACTCCACAGGAACTACCTTTCAAGTGGTCAGGACATCTTCCCAGTGTGCTGACCAGGAGATGGGCTGTTATCTGGATCTCTAGACAGAATACTGTTTTGTTCCTCTTGCCCCATTGCAAGAGAAGTTTGTTTCAGTCGCAAGCGAAATATGTCGCTCCTGGTATTCTTCAGCACTTAATAGTATATGCTCCATAACTGTTCTTTGTCATTGTACTTGTTCTAATTGGAGAAAAGTAAAGCCCTGGCTGCCAAGACCACTGCTCAGTGGGGAGGATATTTCAATTTGGATCTAAGCTATAGGTTCTCTACCGATGGCAAGACTCTGTCCTCTGCTCATTTTACTCAACTGCATCTAGCACTCCAAGATTTTTTGGTCATTGAACTGGGTTGGACTCACTCACTTGGGTGATAGATCATCTCATAAAAGGATAAGGAGCAGTCACTGCAGACAAGTTGGCAACAAGCTTGGGCTTCTGGGGGAAGTAACTTCTAAGTGTCAATGTCCTTGCTTCTGAGCAGACATAAGGAAAATTTATCTCTGAAGAAAGAAGTTACAGCCTCCAGGTATTTGTGGAAGCCCTGCACAGCCAGCAACAGGTTTTCTGGTGCAAGTGATGCAAACACTAGGCAAAATGGTGGCATGCACTGACCTAGTTCCATGGGTGATAGCACACTGCAGGCCGTTGCAGTTGGTTATTCTGTGCATCTTCCGTTGGGTCCAAACCTGAGCAGAGCGTGAATGGGAGTCTTCCTGTCAATGCTTCAGGTGAGCACTAGCCTGTTTTACTCACCAGTGTTTTAAAAATGCCATTTAAAAAATTGTTGGATGAGTACCGATCAAAACCCATGAAATGTACCATAGGTACTTCCGTAGGAGCAGTTCTGATACTCATCCCAACCCGTGAAATGCTCCATAAGATACTTAAGGAGGAGCAGTTCCGATACTCATCCCAACCCATGAAATGCACCATAGATACTTCAGGAGGAGCAGTTCTGATACTCATCCCAACCCATGAAATGCACCATAGATACTTCAGGAGGAGCAGTTCCAATACTCATCCCAACCAATGAAATGCACCATAGATATTTAAGGAGAAGCAGTTCCGATACTCATCCCAACCCATGAAATGCACCATAGATACTTAAGAAGGAGCAGTTTTTCCCCAAGTTTAAAGCACTTTTTCTCATCAAAGTTATATTTTGCTCACCCAATATCAAAAAATAGTGAGTACATTACTCTTGAATGCCAGTGTTATCTGGGGTACTGTCCCCCACCCCACCAGTCAAAGGGGAGCCTCTTCTGGGGGAAGCCCATACACAGCCTTATGAAAGGGATGTTCTGCTTACAGAATGGACAATTGTCCTCATCCAAAAAGATTGCACAGGGAAAGGAGGCCTCGGCAGGAATCTTTTAAAGATGAGGGTGATCTTAAGAGTGCTGCTGGCCTTCCTACCCACAATCAGAGCAAAGTAGTAAACATTCGGTGTGAAAACCATTCACCAGTGGTTTACATCGGAAGGGGGGTCAAGGAGTCGAGGGACGGGAGCCAAATTAAAGGTGGTCTTACGGTGGGCAGAAACTCATCTTGAGGAGCTGTTAGTGGCTCATCTACTATGGGTAAAAATAAATCCTCAAGCAGGTTGATCTAGCTGTCAACACTTCTCGCCAAAAGAATGGCATTTTCACTCAAAGGGCTTCAAGGAACTGTCTCATTGATAGGAGCACCCAAAGTTGGGCCTCCTTACAACTCAAACCAGTCTCTTGGTATCCAAGTTCTGCTTCGGACTTCTAGACACAAGGGTGTGGTGGATCGATGCCTTGCAAGTTCTTTGGACGAGAGAGTTATTTTTAATGCATTCCTTCCAATTTCCCGAATACCTTGGGTGCTACATAAAAAAAAAAAAAAAAAAGCAAGTGGCAAAAGGGAAGACATGGTTCTCTTTACTCTGTATTGCCCAGACATCCGTGGTTTACCAACCTCCTGGATCTGGCTGACAAACTTCCAGTTCCTCGTCCCCTCTGGAAGGACCTTCTGTTTCAGATGAACTAAAGAAATAGTGAAGTCAAAAATGACCTAGAAAACAAATAGAAAAAGCAAAAGTAGTTAAAAGCAACATATAAAATGAAAGAACATGCACACCAAACAAGATAAGCACCAGTGGGTACAATTGAGCTTCTGTTGACAGCCCACCAATGGAGGGGCTTTTCTAATACAAAATGAACAATGTTTTATTAGTTTAAATTTTTTTATAATTTTTTAAAATAAATCTACACACAAAATGACAGAAAACCCATTTTATATGTGTAAAAAGACACTCTAAGGTGTTGGTTATGCTGTGACAAACACACATGTAGGGGCAGTAAAAACACACTGCCTGCTGCCTTGTGCCTCTCTACACCCTTAGGTGTGCGTTTATCACAGCATAACCAACACCCCGCTGGGTCCTTACTTGAAGTGATTTTGTACACTTGAAAAAATAAATACATTGTTTACTTAAAATGAAAGCTCATGCTGGCAATAGTCCCCTTCTGTAACTTTTAATGATTTTTTTAAAGTCATAATTTAGTAGGAAGTGATCGTAATTTGGCCTTGACAAGGTGGCCAGCCGATCCCTTCCATTTCCATGTTGATCGCCACACCCCCGCGCTATGATGTGCAGCAAAGAAGAGCATGGGGGGCACGCCCCGTTGAAATGGATGGGGGTAATTTTTAATTCCTATTTTGTGCATTATGATGGCGAGTTGGAGATTAATGGAGACATAATAATGCATGAAATAGTAATTAAAAAATACGGAAGTGGAAGGTATCGGCTGGCCGCCATGTCGGGGCCAAATTATGATCCCTTTCTATTAAATTACAGCTGCAAAAAATTATTGAAAGTTACAGAAGGGGACTATCACCAGCATGAGAAGTAAGTTAACAACCCCCATTTAAAAAAGAAAAATCACTTTAAAGTCTTCCCCAAAAGTAACAAACTCATTTTGTTTAACTTTCTTTATCCTCCTGTTGCTGGTCCCATAGACCTTTCTCCAGTGGGACGCTCAGAAGCGGCCGTATGCTGCCAAGCCTGAGTTCCTCCTGACCTGGTACTCTGCTGCCAGAACTCTTCCCCCAACTCCGCCAAGCGCCCCACCCCCCGGCTCTAAGCCCCCTGAGGGGACTGCCATTTAACTCCTCTGGTGCTCTTATCTACAATCTAGAGGGGCCGCCGTGGAGTGGAGGAAAATCGAGAGCATCCAGGTCAGGCCCGGCCGAGGGCGTCGGGGGTCGTCCATTGGGCCCACCTTTGCCTGTCTGGGTGGCAGGGATTTTCCTTTTTTCTGGTTCCTGGAGGCGCGAGAACATGCAGTGATGTCCAGCACGGGTGGGCGCACACCTGCACCTGCCCGCAGGATGTCCGCCGGCCACCTCCATTACCCCTGTGTGTGGCTCCTGTAAGCAGCGATCCTCCAGTCTCTACTGGGAGTCACAGTGCAGTGGGAGACCCAACCCACCCACCCCAGTAGAGGAGAGCAGTCCTCCAGACACTCAATCCTCTCCTGCCCCTGCCGACCTCCGACAACCGGAGCCCATTCCCGAACCCGGGTCACTGGCGTGGCGTCCAGTGCCTCAACCCTCAGCGCCACCAGGCCATCTTAACAAACTCATTTTAAGCACAAAAATACCAATATACAGTTGCCCAGTGTATTTGCAGGGATAGTTCAGGAACTGGCTTGTCCAGTGAATGTTTGAGATTAAGTGACAAAAATCTGGACAGCTCACCTGGTCATCTGTTGGTGGACTGTTTCCTCTGTAAAGTCATACACTGTTGTGTGTCTCAGTCTGTGGTTAGACACTAAGAGCTTTACCCTGCAGCTTTTAACAGGTCTTTCATGCTGCTGTTTCTTTATTAAAATATAAAGGAAATGGGTAAAGAAGAACATGTAACCTCCCAGGTAGAACACAGTATTTTGTTGGTAGGACAGTAGTATAATTAATTTGTGAAAGTTCGGTGAGGCCTAAACATAGAGCAAACATGTTTAATGAATAGTTCTGCTGTGTGAATGGTTGTGTCTTGCGAGTTTTCTGTTGTCTTCTTAAACAAGTCTTCGATCACAGAATAGCTGGTTAAGCATCAGTGCATTTCAAGCATTTTATCTGAAATGGGCCTCACCATGAAGGAGGCCACAAAACAAGGCTTGTAACACATTTCTGCTTTTTTGCGAAAATATAACGATACATTCCGGGCCATTATATCCATGACCATATGCCCTTGGACTACTTACTACTGTATACAGTATATAGAGAATAATGGATGGGGAAGGGGTCGATATGAGAATTTAATGCACTCCTGAGTTGTGGGATGCGTTTATCAAAGCATCCCACAATGAGGGTGTGTATTAAATTCTCATATGAAGCACCCTCCCCATCTTTTATTTTTTATAATAACAGGCCAGCAATTTTTCTCCAGCAGTTTGTGAGACTTTGGCCTCGCCCACATACAGAATGTTGGCCAATGAGGCAGCAGCATAGTTTGACTGGCATGGCTCATGAATGTCATAACAACCAGCGGTTGTTATGGAAAATATCAACCTGGTCAGTACACTGAGAGAAATTGCTGACCAGTTGTTATATCACTGTAAAGCAGAAACGGAGCTCAGCTTTTTAGCAATATCAGATATGCATCCATGTGCCATACCGTATGGAGATAACATCTCCAGATGCTTCTCTTTGTCCAGTGTTGGTGCCCGATTAACGAAACTAACTAAATAAATATGAATAGTTTTCACAGAAAAGTAGAACTGAGGTAATAGTCCCAGCAAGTCAGGGATAGCAAATAAAGCCTTCCTCGCTTCACAAAGTAACATTATTTAAGACTGTTCAGGATTTGTAAAGATCATGGTTTGGGGCAAGATAAACTGTCTAGCTACAGATAGTTTGTTCTTTGGGGTTGGTTATGTTCTTAGTTGTTAAGTTTGGGCTTTCAGCATCACAAGGGTTCTGCTAGCATTTACAGTCCTGAAGGTATGTTTCCTGCTGTGGTTTGGCTTGCCTCCAGTGCCTGATAGTCCAGACAGGTTACCCTGTAATTAGTTAAACAGTCCGGTCCTCTAATTAGTTTACCTGCAGTTTAGCTGAACTTAACGATGGTTGCGCTACCCCAGCTGAGCAGTGTGACTTTAACTTCTGATGACTCATATTGAACTGACAGCTTACTTTTTTTATGTTATGGGGTCTGAATGGCTGTAAGGAGTTCTGGCATGTAATTATGGGTCAGTAATAACATGACGTCTGACTTAGACGTACTTTCAGCTAATCAAATCATCTGAATTTTTCTACATATTATAAATCAGTTTATAAAACAATACTAAAACAAACATTCCTATTGTTTGCTAACTGCCTCGCACTGCAGTGATATAGGATCATCTGGTTCCCAGCACACTGTAAAGAGACTCTCTCCCTACCATTCTCAACTAAGCTAACACTGATTGAACAAACTCTTGGTCAGAGCCGATATGGCTGTGGAGAGCTTCAAACAACATGAAGTCTTCCTGCATTCTGACTATATGCAGTTAGCCCCAGCACTTGAACTGATCTGGAGAGGAAAGGGTTAACTTTATGCAGGAGCATAGAACGTTGAGGTCGAGCTCGGTTTTCAAACCTCTGTCTCTGGTACATAGCAGTGTAACCGTCAGATTCTTTACTCTTTCTAACTGAAGTCGCCTCAGAGATCTCTCCTTCACTTCGGTTTGGTAAAAGTAAAAATCGGTCGGTTTTCTCAACCATTTCATTTATTTTTGGTATCAGGTCTCTGTCTACGGTACAGGTAGTGTAAATAGGTAGATAGTGGAATTGTTGGTTTAGAAATAGTTTTTTCTTCGGTTTCCCATCAGTCGGTCCGGTTGGGAACTGAAACAAATCTGTTCTTTCTTTAATTCTGACATTTAATTGTGGTGTCTGGTTCTTATCGGTTTTAAAAAAACAAACTTTCTTTGTTTTTTTTTCCACAACCCGTGACACGGTTGGTAACCAATAGGTTTTTGTTACCTGGCTAGAAAGCTACGAAGGGTAGCTTTTGAAAAACGCTATGTCTGAGAAACCCAAGAAGAAAACCGGTCCTAATGGGTTTCAACACTGTACTGAGTGTGGGGAGGCTTTTGCTTAAGCTGATCCCCACCTCATATGTGTTTATTGTCTGGGGTTTGACCACCTCAAAACAGACTGCCAGATATGCAAGAATTTTCCCAAAGCTACTTTGGAAAAAAGGTTAAGTAGGCTGAAGGAAAAAGAGTCAGAGAAATCCGCTGATTCGGATGGCCAGCCCGGTTCGGTTCCGACCGAACCTGAGGAGGTGCCTGATGATCTGGGTGATACCTCCTTGGGCAAAAGGAGAGCCGATTCTGAGGGATCGGTTCCGTCTAAGAAAAAGAGGAAATCAGCCAGTTCGGATCCAACCCCGCAGATCCCAACCACTGAGGAGACTGCGAAAGCGATAAGCATTGTACAGTTGCTTCACCTGGTTCCATCGTACCGACGCCTTCAGGCAGACGGTCAGTTCGGATAGTTCCAGCCCCAACGGATTACAATCTGGAAGCTTTTTATGATGTTGAGTGGGAGGGAGATGAAGCGTATCTGATGATGATATGATATAGAGAATAATGGATGGGGAAGGGTTTGATATGAGAATTTAATGCACACCTGAGTTGTGGGATGCTACATTATCAGAGCATCCCACAATGATATTAAATCTCCTCTACTCCCATCTTTATTTTTATAATAACAGGCCAACAATTTTTCTCCAGCAGTTTGTGAGACTGTTTGGCCCCTTCCACATACAGAATGTTGGCCAATGAGGCAGCAGCATAGTTTGTCTGGCATGGCTCATGAATGTCATAACAACCAGCCGGTTGTTATGGAAAATATCAACCTGGTCAGTACATTGAGAGAAATTGCTGACCAGTTATTATGATGATAATGATTTTGGAGGTCTAGATGAGCCTGTAGAGCCTGACATCTCCCCAGACAGGCCTTCCAGTGTCTCCCCTCCCAGACTTTCTGAGTCCTCTTCCCACTTTTTGTTCTACAAAAAAGTGGCTGAAGCTCTTCGCTTCCGGTTTTGGAAGCTGCTGAAATAGAGGAATAACCTGACTATGTGGAAATGATGGACGTCCCAGAGTCCAAGAGGCTGTCTATCGCACTACATAAGTCCTTAGGGAAACAGACCCAAAGAATCTTGCAAATGCCCTCTTCTGTACCTCCTGTGAATAAAAAGATGGAGAGGAGGTATATGCTGTCAGGTTCTGGTATGGATTTCTTGTACTATCATTGCAGTCATGTTTGGGTAGTGCAGGCTGCAGCCTGTGATAAGGCTAATATTCCCTTGGCTTTACACCCCCCAGATAAGGATTCCAGGAAGGTGGATACCATGGCCAAAAAATAATATTTGGCATCCTCCTTGGGACTCAGACAGGCTGCCTATATGGCCTATATAGCCAGGTACCAGAACTCCAGGTGGGTTACGGTTCTGGAGCAGGATAAGAAGGCTTCTCCCTCAAGCTAGCCAAGGAGCTGGAGGAGGTGGCTGCTGATGGTATTGAGGCATCCAAGGTGCAGTTTCATGCTGCTGTGGACTCTAATGATGTGGCATCTAGAGTCATGGCTACATCTGTCTCCTTCAGTAGATTCGCTTGGCTCAGGTGTACTAGCCTTTCGCTGGATACCCAGGCTAAGGCCATGGATTTTCCTGTCACTGGTAATTCTCTGTTCGGGGAGCAGGCAGAGTCTTACATGAAGAAGATGGATAAGTACAGGACCACCTATAGGAGTGCAGTGGCCAAGGAAAGGCAAGCCACTCCTCAGAAGTAGCAGTTTAGGGCTGGCAGGGGTAGGCCTTTTCATAGGCCTTTTTACCAAGCTCAGGCTGCCTTTTCCTTCCAGCAAAGGAGGTTCTTAGTAGGGAGAGGTAGAAGAGGGATGAGCAGGGCTGCATCCTCTTCTCAGTCTAAGGCTCCTGCCAAACAGACACCCTGTTGTGTCAGACCGGGTCGCCTCTTCCAGTAGGGGGCAGGCTGGCTTACTACTTTCAGGCTTGGAAGTCTATCACTTCAGACAAATGGGTCCTGGAAGTAGTAAGCCTGGGACTTGCTCTCAGCTTCAAAAGATTCCCCAGATTGAGAGCCAGGTCTTTTTTACCTGCAACACCCCTGGAAACAATTGCTCTAGAGGCAGAAGTTTCTTCCCTGCTACTCCTAAAAGTGGTGAAGGCTCCTCCACAGCACAGGGGGAAAGGACTGTATTCAAGATACTTCCTTACCCCAAAAAAGACAGGGGAGTGGCTATCCATCGTAGACCTAAGATATCTGAACAAACATATCACCAAGCCAAAATTCAATCTTCCCTTTCTGAGGTCAGGAGACTAGCTAGCTTCCCTGGACCTCAAGGATGCCTATTTTCATATTCCTATTAGGTGCTCCCACAGAAAGTACCTCAGGTTCGAGTTGCCCTCTGGTCATTACCAGTTCAGAGCTGTGCCCTTTGGTCTGCCATCTGCCCCAAGGGTGTTCACAAAATGTCTAGCAGTAGTGGTAGCCTTCCTCAGAAGGCAGGGCATCTCAGTCTTTCTATATCTAGAGGACTGGCTTATTGTAGGCCAGTCTTCAGACCAAGTCGAGTCAGCTCTAGAGGTCACCCAGAATCTTCTAAGCTCTCTAGGATTCCTTCTCTATCTATCTAAGTCAGTTCTGGAACCAGTACAGCTCCTTACCTTTATAGGAATAGAGCTGAATACTATTCAGGCAAGGGCCTTCCTCTCATGCTCAAGGATAAAGGCCCTTACAGATCTGGCTTCTTCCTTCCGACCTCTGGTGTCTCTTCCAGCCAGACATTTTCTTCAGCTCCTAGGCCACATGGCAGTTTCTACAGCAGTGGTTCAGGGAGCCAGGTTCCAGATGAGGGACATTCAGTTCCATTTAAGGTATTTTTGGTCTCAGAAAAAGGATTCTTACCAAATTGATTCCAGTGACCCAGACTCTTGTCCAAGCCTCCAGTGGTGGTTGGATCAGGACAATCTCAGACAGGGTGTCCCATTTCTCAGTCAAGCACCCTCAATGGTCCTGACCACAGATGCCTCTCTCTCCTGGGGTGGGGAGCCTACCTAGGGACTCTCACTATACAGGGTACTTGGTCACAGCAGGAGACTGTCCTTCACATCAGTCTTCTGGAGCTCACAGCTGTGTATCTAGCCCTTCAGGCATTCTCAGAATCAGTTAAAGGGAAACTGGTGCAGCTCAGGACAGACAACACCACTACAGTGTGTTACATAAACAAGCAAGGGGCACTCGGTCCATGGCCTTGTGCACAGAAACTATGAAGGTGTGGTCACTAGCTTACTCTCTTCAAACTTCGCTAACAGCAGTTCACCTTCCAGGGAAGGACAATGTGCTGGCAGATGCTCTAAGCAGAATATCTCAAGGTCACCATGAGTGGTCCCTGAATTCTCATATCCTTCAGGTAATTTTCAGGAGATGGGGCACTCCACAGATAGATCTCTTTGAGCCCCAGGCAGTCATCAACTCCCTCTATTCTGCTGCAGACCTCCAGTCCTGGGGACTGTTCCTCTAGTTGCTCTGCTGTTAGACTGGACAAGCAAGTTTCTTTATGCTTTCCCTTCTTATCCACTGATATTCAGAGTACTGATCAAGATCAGGTCTCAACCCTGCACAGTGATCCTGGTGGCTCCAGATTGGGCCAGGCAACCATGGTATCCTCTGCTGCTGTCCTTGACAGTTTCAACTCCCCTCTTTCTGCCCAGGAGGCACGACCTTCTGACCTCCTCTCAGGGGAGGATTTGGCATCATAATCTTCAGTCTCCCAGACTCAAAGCTTGGCTCATGAAGAGTTAGAGTATGTGGGTCTGCATCTTTCTCAAGGGGTAATGGATATCCTTAAGGTTTCCAGTAAACCTTCCACCAGAAAACCTTCCACTTCTAAATGGAAAGATTCAGTATTTGGTGTTCTGAGAGAGACATACAGCCAGGCTCTGCGAGCATTGCTACAGCCCTGGATTATCTGGTTCATCTTAATAGCTTCGGCCTCATGCCTGCTACCCTTAAAGTGCATTTGGCAGCTGTCTCTGCCTTTCTTTCTGCAGGGAAGGGATCTTCTCTGGCATCTCATCCTGTTTTTAGTAAGTTTTTCAAAGATCTGGTTCACATCAATCCTCCCTTCGAAGATCCTACTCCTGCTTGGGACTTGAATGTCTGCATTGCACATCTTATGCAGCCCCCCTTTGAACCTTTATCCTCAGCCGAGCTTAAGTACTTGACTTGAAAGACTGTCTTCCTGGTAGCCATTACTCCTGCCAGGAGAATCAGTGAATTGCAGGCCCTGTCGGTTGAATCTGATTTCATTTCCTTCCATAGGGATAAGATGGTCCTTAGGACGAATAGAAAGTTTCTTCCTAAAGTGGTTTCGGATTTTCATCTGAATCAATCTATCTCTCTGCCTGTGTTTTTCACTGACCATTCTTCCTCAGGGGAGAGAAGGTTGCACAGTCTGGATGTGAAGGGCACTTAGCTATTATATAGAGCTATTATATAGAGCATACTAAAACCCATAGGAATGATTGTACTCAGTTATTTCTTACTTATGGAGAAGTAGGAAAAGGTAGACCTGCCACTAAAAGATCTGTTGCCAGGTGGATTGTCTCCTGTATCCAATTCTGCTATTCAGAATTGGGGAAAGAGACCCCCTCAGACCTGAGGGCTCACTCGACCAGGGGTACAGCTGCCTCCCTGGCAGCAGCTAGGGATATTCCCTTGGTGAAAATTTGTAAAGCAGCCACCTGGAAAACAGTTCATACATTCACCAAGCATTACTCTCTGGACCCCCAGACCAGAAGTGATGCTAGTTTTGGCACAGCAGTACTGCAGAACCTGTTCCCAAAGTAAGGTTCTGTTATTCCCTCCTCCAGGGGAGAACTGCTTGGTAGTCTGCATATAGTCAGAATACAGCGAGACTTAATGTCGTTTGAAGACAAAATTACTTACCATAGTAATGTTTCTTCTAATGGAGTCTTGCTGTATTCTGACTTCCCTCCCAACCTTCCCTCTCAGAACCTAATCTTTTGTGATGTGGATTGGTAGGTACAGTGTTGCACCCCAGAGGTGTACCTTTGTACCCTTCCTGGCCAGGTGTTTTTTTTTTGTTTGTTTTATGTTATTGTTATTGCATTTTTCACTATCTACATGTAGTTCTTCTTGGGTTCTCGACTGGAGTCTTTTTGGACCCAAGCATTTGTTGCCTATGGCCTAAAATTTAAAATATTGTCTATAGCTATTAGTTAGTATAGTGCTCCTAAGAATCTGATGGTTACACTGATATGTACCAGAGACAGAGGTTTGAAAATCGAACTTGAGCTCAACATTCTGTGCTTCTGTATAGAGTTAACCCTTTCCTCTCTGGAGCAGTTCAAGTGCTGGGGCTGACTGCATATAGTTAGAATACTGCAAGACTGCATTAGAAGAAACAACATTACTATGGCAAGTAATTTTTTCTTGTGGGATGTTTTTAACCATTATTTCTAATGAATTTGCTCAGCGTAGATCTGCTGAGAAGCAGTTTGAATGTGGTCTTCCTGTTACACATTTTTACAATGTGTTTTCCTAGAATATGCCTGCTGATTGCTATATATTTCACCTGGAAAGTTCACAGAAGATATGACAGCTTATTTTCAGTGGGGCTCTACATCTACACAATATTATGCTGCATTACGTAAAATCAGAACACACTAAAAATAATATTTTACATCTTGACTAGGCTACCTGAATAAATTTTATATATATATATATATATATATATATATACTACACACACACACACACATATATATTATTACATTATAAAAATGGTAAAATCATGACCCCACTGAAAACAAGATATTGCATCTAATTTGAGACATCCTGAGTAAATACAGTGCAAAAATGTGTAAAATGAAGATCCTTATGACAATGAGATGCAGCATCTCCCCCCCGCTATCCAGGATACAAAATATAGGATAAGAAATATTTAAAGGAAATCTACTGTAAACTGAACTTCACTGTGTTCACTGACATAAACAGTTTCTTTATTGTTTTATAACATATTAGATTGCAATATTTATTTTGAATGTTGTGGCCTTGAGGACGGAGTGTACAGTATGTGTTTGTGTGTGTGTGTTTGCTGTAGCTCAATATATTATTTTCCCCAAAAAGCATAGTAAAAAAATGCCTGCTGACTGCTATATATTTAGCTTGTATAGTTCACAGAAGACCTGGCATATATCTGAGACAGTACTTATCAGATAGTGTCTTAACAGGTTAAAAAACAGTGTAAATCATTTTAGATTGCAGGGAAAGGGTGACATTTTTGAGGTATGAATTTTTCTTGAAAGATAATACCTGCCCAACTGAAGCTAGTAACAAGAAAATGTTTAAATCCTAAGTATTTAAATGTGCAAGTTGTTGCATTTCGAAGGGGGTAAACAAATCACCAGTTTAATAGGCAACCAATATTTAACAGGCTGTTTCAGTTTCCTAATGGCCGTCTGATAAGCAGTTTGGAGTTCTGCCTCCAACATTATACACAGAAAGAAGGGAGTATTTTATTTCAACTGGCATAGTGATTTATAGTTGTAGAAGGATAAATAGAAAACTCTAAAAATGTGTTCCACGATCTTCTATTTTTCCAACTACAGACAGCAAGATGGCTGTAGACTTCGCCCACAGCCATTAAAAAATACGCATGGCAGTCCCTTTAGTTCAGCCACTTGTCCAATCACTGACACATCATGTGTCCTGAGTTGATTTTTGGTCACCTGCAGGTGGACCGATGGCCTCAACTGACTCTCCCAACAGCCCCAGTCCTTTCTGACAACTCTGCTGTTTTATCATCCCTTTGTGCTGCCCTCCCATTGCCTGTATGGAACTCCCAAGCTGAGTGACAAAGGCCCTTCTGCTGTCTCCATGCCGCCTGATTGGGAAAAAAATATATATTTTTTTCTGGAATACTGCCTCTGCCTGCCTCCACCCACCTCTACTTACGTCACTCTGGTCCTATCTTAGACTACCCCACTACTGCTTGCATCAAAAACTGGAAATACATTTCCAGATTGAAATGTACTGTACCATTTTAAACCACATTACTACCAAAAAATGGCATTTCAACAGAAAGGCTATATTTCAACCCTCGAGCTGTCGTTACAAAGACAGGATTGTAGGAAAGAAGGTCTGTCCAGTGTTTTGTCCTACCAGCTGTGTGGGAAATACCTTTTTGCTTTGTTTTCTTTAAAGTACTGTACTTATCAAGTCCAAGTTTAAAGGAGAACTGCACACATAAGAGCCCTCCCCGTTGGTAAAAACATGCTCTCCCTGATAGCGTTTTTAATCTGTAAAGAATTGTGTTTACCGTACCTTAAAATGCTTTCGGAAAAAGTTTACCATAATATCCCATTCTAAGGCTGCCTACTGCCACCTCACGGGCAGCTACACGCTTCTCTGGCTCACGCTGTGCTTATGTACCCTGCTGACTAATGGCAAGTGGGAATGACACTTTAGAAGAAGCTTGCGGCTGCTCCCAATATGGCAATAGGCAGCATTAAAATTGGAAGTTAAGCAAACCTTTTACTACTGGGGGAGGGTTCTTTAATTTATCCAGTTCTTCTTTAAAGGTAATTTCGGTTGATACCACTTGCTTTGGGAGTCGTATTGGATTGGCTACGGCAAAAACAAGGAAGCCTGAGTCAGCGACTGAGTTGATCCCCTGCTCTGTGCAAGTAGGAGTTGGTGGTATCTCCATCACAGTTTGTATTTTATTAATTAAGAACATTTCAGCCACTATGCCTCCTTCATGCCCTATGGGAGGGTTGGAGGCGACAGCTGGGGATGCCCGTTCAGTGTCAGCATCACTCTGTAGTAGCACGATTGGAGTATGCAGAAAGACTTATGCCAGGAGTCCCTCTGGTGTAGTCGATGCTCCTTCCAGGGAGCCTATGAGGTACACCACTCACTCTCTGGATAGCTGCAGATCCCGGAAACCACGCTTGCAGGCACCAGCTTAACTGCTGTGTAGTGTAGATCCATGGTTATAGTCAGGTTTGTCATCTGCAAGCGGGGGAGGTTGTTTAGTAAATGTGCAGAGACCTGACACACCCGATTTGGTGTGCGGATGTCTTTGTTGCTCACAGGTCCTTAATCTTCTGTTGCTGTTACTAGCATTTCTTTCTGTATCACAGTAAAATAAAATACAGAAACATTATTCATGTTGACTTATGTGCAAAAAGAAAAGGGCTAACAGCAAAGGGATAGTAATTGTCCATGTTTTATTTATTTTGTTGATTATGTGAACAGTGGATTACGACAGTGACCTGCTTTCAACCACATCTTAGGGTGAGATTGACAAAGTAGCAGCCGACATACTTTCAGTAGAAATGTGTACTGTATCAACATTCACACCAATACAGTTGTTATTAGAACAAACACGCAGTGTCACAGGGAAGATTTTCTTTGTTACAATTTATTTATCCAGGATAGCCCTACTGAAATACAGTATTGCATTTTCAGTGAGGTCCTGCTTTTACTCATTTTAAAGCTGAGTAAACTGAAGCACCGGGAGGTGAAGTGACCTGCTCAGGGTCATACAGCGAGTAAGTGGTGACTGTGACATGTGGTTGCTATTGGTTAAGTGCAACAGAGTATAAAAAAACTGCAGTTGAATCTATAAGAATGATGCTAAAGAACAAAACTGTGGCCCCATGCTCCACTCCCACCCCCACCCCCCAAACCATGCATCAGTTCCCTAGTAGAGGCCTCCTTTCTTGTGGCTTAAAGGACAAATAAACAAGGAATAAGGGGGTGAATGAAACTGGAAACGCTCCTGTGGGTGTGTAGAATAAGGGCTACTGATTTACTTGATGTCAGTATTTACCTGAATATCAGCAATTTGTCATGATTTACGTCGCTAATGAAAAGGTCCCGAATGTAAACAAAAACGGCGTTGCCTCCGATTCCGACGCAGCTTGGCTCACAAATGGAGTGGTTTCAGACGTCTCATCATATGTATCGATACTTAGCTTGTGCATTAGACCCTGATGCACAAGCTAAGTATCGATACATACGACGAGAACCACATACAGAGACAATATAAAACATTTAAAAACAGTGCCCATAGGTTTCAACAGAAGAAGCGGAGCGGAGTTGCTATGATGACATCATCGCGTATGCACGTCCACTCCAATTTGTGAGCCGAGCTGCGGCTCGGAATCGGAGACAATCGCCATTTTTGTTTACATTCGGGGGACCGTTTCATTAGTGACGAAACCATGACAAATTGCTGATAGTCAGGTAAATACTGACATCATGTAAATCAGTAGCCCTTATTCTACACACCCACAGGAGCGTTTCCAGTTTTATTCACCCCCCTAATTCCTTGTTTATTTGTCCTTTAATGCTTACAAAACAATTGGGAGCAGCAGAACCCCATTACTGAACATTCCCAAATAAACTGTATTTTAGGCCATTACATTTTGAGGGCATCTGACTGAAAACTAGAATTGTGTCCCTTAGAATTCATCCATGCTTGAAGCTTATAGAACAGCAGTGTGAAAAGAGAGACCTGCACTTCATGCTTCACGTCTTACCTGTGGCATGTGATAAGATTTGTTTCACCGGGCACTCCGTTGTGGGTCATTGCTTCCTTTTAGCTGTGGCAAAGATTGTACTGTCTTAAAGTGGAGATAATGGCCTCAGCTTTGTAATTAACATCAAGAGCCAATGACACCTGAGGTAGAGATAGAGATTCTGTTTTCATGCAAATGCTTGTAGTAGCAAAGAATGGAGTGGCTTGAAATGAATGCTGTGCATTAGAGCAGTGAAAATTCTGACCTACACTTTCTTATTCTGTTTTAGATTGTCCATTATCTCCTGACTCATATGAAACCCCCTTCCTCATTTTAAGTCTCCTTTACCACATTTTTTTACAGACGGAATTTCAAGAAAAGGAGTGCTCCTTGTACCATACCTCTAAACCTTTTGTCCCCCAAATGTGGAACATTGCCTGTCAAAATGTGGAACAAATGGGCAAAATGTGGAACACTTAATCAAATTTTTACCCAAGAAGCTCAAAACGCTGTTAAAATGTAGCATTTAAACATAGAAACATAGAATTTGACGGCAGATAAGGACCGCTTGGCCCACCCAGTCTGCCCATTTCCCTACCTACTGAATAAGCTGCAGATCCTAGTTAACCAGCAGCCTACTTCTTCTTACCCCCAACCCCCAGAATTGCCTTATGACTGTCCCATGCATGCTTGAATTCCACCACTGATTTTGACTCCACAGCCTTCTCCGGAAGGCCGTTCCATGCATCCACAACCCTCTCTGTGAAAAAATACTTCCTTAAATTACCTCTGAGCCGCCCCCCCCATCTTCAAATTGTGTTCAGAAAGTCTGTTATTAATTGCATAATATATTTTTTGCATGATTTACTATGGATTTTTGCTTTAAAATGTTGACTTTGAATGTGGACCAAGTCCTCACAATGTGGAACAGGGAGCTTTTGTGAAGTAAAATGAGGAACGTTCCTCATAATGTGGTACAGTTGAGAGGTATGCCTTGTACTATGGCTCAAACCAGGTTTTCATCACTGTTTTCTATTGTTTTTGAACAACCCATTGTTTAATAGCCCTTTTCTTGTGACTTAAAAAAAGTAGCAAGCAGCAAACTTTGCTCCCTGTCCAGATGCAACAGTAGGTGTACAAAAAAGCTGGGAATACTGATGAAAGGTCCAAACCATATTAAAGGGAGTGCTCCTTTTCTTATTTCAAATGTGAAAAAGTGCAAAAACAGATTCAAAATGGGGAAAGAAGGGTACCTATCATAAAAGTCAGGAGATAACGGGGCTATCTAAAATACACTTAAAACATTTAGGTAAACATTTTCACTGCTGTCATGCCCTGCTGCTTTAAATTGTTTTGGAATGTTGTTTAATTGGGTTCTTCTGATGCCAGCCAAATCGTTTGGCTGCGCAGATCCCCACTTCAAAGAGCAATATGAACCAGTTGTCCTCATCTTTGGCAGCACTGTGCTCATTTTGTGGTACAAGTTACAGTACAACAATGATCAAGCTTTAGTAAGGCAGAGAGGAAGCTGCAGATGCTGTTGAAGGTGGTTACTATTTTTTTTTAGTTCAGTGTAAGAATGAAGCAGTCTATTAGACTGTAATCTCAGTAAGTGTTTTTATTTAATAAACACTTTATGTACGTGCTGATGTTGCTACTCGCCCCAGGACACACTAGTAAATTAGGAGTTGCAACAAATGCAGCTACCCCCGAGACGACAAACACATACAAGAAAGCAAGACAATTAAAGATCGAATTACCTTACTCAGTCATATAGTATGTGTTGCTTTAGTAAAGCTAATGTTGTGCCTATTGAGAGTGCAGAGTTAGGTGTTTATGGCCTAACAACTTTTGTTATGTGTTCTTCAAAACCACGCCAGGGGTCAAAGATCAATACAAAGGTATTTGTAGTGTATTTATTTGGCTAAGACAAGGGGTAGAAAATGTCCTGGCAGACAGTCTCAGTCGAACAGTGGCAGACCCTCACGAATGGTCTCTCGTGTGGGATGGAGTTTGGTCTCTTCGTACCGCATGCAGCGCCTTGTCTGAGTCGGTGTAGCTTGGGGTGCTGGTGTCAGTACGGGCCTCAGTGTTGACACCATCTGTGGTGTCGGCGCCGGCACCAGTAATGCATCTCACAGTTTACACTTAGTCTCCATAACTGAATCTACATATTAAGTGGTAATTATAGAAATATGATTTTGGACAAACATTTATGTACAATTGGTTCAAGTATAGATCTGTCTGGGATGCCTCAACATTAGTGACTAATTGTGCCACATTTATTTCCCACTCATTTTTTGGTGAAAAAATATGGCAGAATCAACTCTGTTATAACTTCAGTTTCTTTGGAATTGCAACACTGTGATTAACAGTAATAAACGCTTTGAATAAATATACCAGAATATCTGCTGTTAAGTCTTCTGGATCCATAGCCTGAAAAATATAATTGATTTTGCTGACCCCATGCCAGTTGCATACTATGGTGTTAGAATAGTAATAGCCACAAGAAGACAGGTTTGTAAAGTCCTGTGCCTACCTAGCTGCTGTGCCCAGGAATATTCCCAACATGCCCAGCTGTGCTTTTTAGAGGGTGGATATACGGCTCTGAAAGAAGTCTGCGCTTCAGTTAGTAGATGCAGGGGGCCATGAACTAGGTTGGCTAGACCACTTTAATGGTCCAGCTTGACTTAGTCCCCACATGGCAACTGCATCCAAAGCTGGATGCAGTCTGCCATAATGGCATCAGAGTGTGGTATACAGAATTGGGTCTTGATCCACAGAAGTCCTCGATAGACTTCTGCACCCGAGTAGTGGTGCATAGGGAAGCTGAGCTTGTTCGGAAGTCCCGATACACACATGTGGAGACTCCCATGCATCCACAGTCACCCACGGAGGCCTGCCTGATCTGCACCACTGTGAGTGTGGATGACTTGGGGGCTTGGACACACATTTTTGCCAGTTACAAAAGGTTTTATGTGCTGGGATCACACGAGATAGGGAGCAGCAGTAACAGCTGTCTGTCCTCAGTAATGGCTGTCCGTCCTCCATAAAAATGTCCCCTGGCCCTCCCTGAGGCCTGTTGTGCCCCAGCATTGTGTGTCTCCAACCCTCTGATACCCAAAAATTAAAAAAAAGTTCTTGGAGGACTGCCATTCCCCACAGTCCTCTGATTTGCATGGAGCAGAAGATCCTTTAAAAAACAGCCCAGACAACTGATTGGATGACAGCTGTCCTGACCTCCTCTGCCCCTCCCCACCGCTGGTTCGTACATAGTGGGGAAGCCAAGGTTTGTGGATATTACCACTAGTGTGGGCATCCAAAGTGCCGAGTGTGTGGCCCAGATATGTGCCAAATGTGCTTTTGGTTTATGTAGCATCCGCCCAGGGCCTTCGGGCTCCTCCTCTCCCACCTCTCTAAGGAGGCCAACCTGGGTTACTAGTGCTGTACAACACTGGATATTCAAATGGTGTACTCATGCAGTGCTTCCACCTGAGTTAGCAAGATGGGATACCTAAACACAGTACTCAGGGATATAACACCCCTGGAAGTACTAGGTTGCCCTGGTCCACACAGTCATATCCTGCAGTAATAACAGTGAACAAAAAATATCCCCCACAAGGAAAAAGAATTGAATGCATAATATTTATTAAAAGGGAGGGAAAGAAAAGGGGAGATGAGGAAAAATGGGAACAGTGGGGTAGCAGTAAATCACATGTGTGTTATCTGCCCACAGTCCCACCACCCACCACCAGTCTTGATAAGATCCTTCATCTGGCTGGTGCACCAGACTTTATTCCCCCGGCCCCAAAGACTTTAGAAAGCGACTTGATCATGGGTGGGTATCACACTAATGACCATTTCCGGCCTGACGACGCAGCAGTCAACATGGATGAAGAGGTTGTCATGCATTTGTATTTACAGTTAAGTAAGCAATAAAGGAAGACAGGGTATTGGTTAATATTCCGGAATCGCATGCGCAGGTGCGTGGTCAGGCACGAGGCACTTGTGCCAAAGGCCCTCACTCACTGGAAGTACAGTTTAGGAATAGTGAGCCACACTCTGAAGTGTCTTGTTGCGCCTTTAAAATGTGCTCAGTGTAACAGAAAAAAAGAAACGATAAGTTTAGCACTGGGGTCACTATCAGGAGTGGAGGAAATTAAAAAACTTTGCAATTCGTGTAGCGCTACGTGTGGTGCGCAACTATGAAGTGCAAGTGAAATGTGAAATTCACCACTTCACAGCTGTTTGTTGCGTGAAGTGGCGAAGTACTTCATGAATTGCTACATAGCTCAAAGTGGCCAATTCGCCAGCACTACGCGAAGGGTGTAGTGGGCCACTTCGCATAAACTTCACCCATTCCTAGTTGCTGTTCCAGAACCGCACTGCTTTGGAACCTTCTCCACCAATCAAGAAGCAGAGTTTCCTTACTCATTTTATAAATGAATGTAATAACTATTTGTAGTCCAAAAGGAAACAAAAATCCAAGCATTTTTGACAGTCTTTGGCCTGGGCCTGTAGGAGAAAAGCACAGTCTTACCCAAGATTCCCAAGTCCCTGTCCCCTAACACTATCTAAACCATCATTGCAGGCCCAAACCCCTGAAGGTACTTGCAATTTTCCAGTCTGAACTGGTTTCCAGCTTTTCTCCTGTTGCAGCGGCGAAGATTCACGCAAAGCTGGTTCTCAGATGAAGTAGGTGTCTCGTCCAGTCATCTGTTACTTTCTCCTTCCAGTCGTTCAATAGCCCTGGTGCACTTCCCCTGCCTAAGAAAGGCAACAAGGGGGCTGACCTACCCCCCAACCCCATCTGCCCCTAGATCAATGGCTGGAGTCGCTGTCTAACTTCTCTCCTACGTGCTGATGCTCTATATGGTGGCTCCTCAGAACACTTTTTGTCAGGGCAGTGGCCTCTGGAGTTATTCCATCGGGGGGAAATTCACTCAGCTCCACTCAAATGTCTGTTCTCTCTCCTAAGCTGGTCTCCGGGCTTCCTTACGCCTGGGCTGTACCTCCAGGTGCTGGTGGTAGGCAGGACTAAAGCTCTGCAGCAGGGGGATAAGAAGCCCTCCACATCCTGTTGTCTCCAGTTTACTTCCTGCCTTCAGACTGGCAGGTACTCTGCAAGCAGAGCTCTGCCATCTGGCAGAGCTGAAGACAGCAGACTGTAAGTCAAGCAATTTTGATTTAGTTTGGATATTGGAGGAGTCACAGCTGTATTTAAGAACTCCAGTGTGGGTTCCAGTCTCAGCCTTGCAAGCTGCACAGACTGGCCCCATTTCACTGCGTTGTTTCTTCCCGCACTTTCTGCACTCGGCCTGGAATGCTCCTTCAGTGCAGTTAAAGTCTGTTTAGGGGAATTAAAACGACACCGGAGTGCTTAGGAAGGATGACTGGCCCCATTTCACCATGTTGTTTTTTCTCCCACGCTTTCTGTACTCAATCTGGAATGCTTTTTCACTGCAGTGAAAGTCTGTTTATGGGAATTAAAACAGCACCGGAGTTCTTAGGAAGGATCTATCCCCTCAGCGTAGTGAAAGTCTGGGTAATGGAATAAAAACAGCACCAGCGGGCTTAGGGAGAATATATCACCCCTCAGACAGCAGCCCTGTATTTTTTCCATTGGCGACTGGCATTTTGCTTGTATCAGCCGCTTTGTCGATGATGGGCTGGCAGCATGACAATGGCAGCTCGTCGACAGGAATACCGTCGGCGCTTTACTGGCTGCGAGCCCTAATTTGGAGCAAGAGAACTCCTCGACGAGCACAGCAAGGGAACTCTTCATCGATGAGTGTTAAGGGGCATAAGGAGTCGAAATCAGAGGCAACCCGTTGACGGCTGGCAATCCGATCACCTCTGCCACTCATCAATGGTGGACCTGCAGTGCAGCTATAGCGATTCGTCGATGATCAGGGAATTCCATTGATGAGCACTACAGCGCAGGAGGAGTGCTAATCCAGAGCTTTGCTTAGCGTTCGGCACCCCCCACCCCACCAAACCGGCAAGAAGTGATGCCCAGAGGGTTGTCTGCATAGGCTCCCCAGAGGCTGGATTCCTGCGTAGTCTGTTAGGAATAAAATACAAGTATGGATTGCTCAGGGACAGCTCAGTGTTTTATGGCCTTGCTCCGGATCCAGTATGCTTTGACTGACAACCTGGGATCACCAGATGTGAGCCCTCACAAGAAGGCACAAGAAACAGGACCATCCCTATCCTCACTCCCCCGAGAGGCAGTTGTCCTAGGAGGATCAACATTCCTCACATCACAGGAGAAAGATAAGATCTAGTTCTAGAAGGAAATCTAGCGGCACTCTTACAGGAAAGCGTTGCAGGGTGCATTTCTTGGACTCCTAAGACTCCAGTTTATCTTCTCCCAGAGGGGGAGCTAGTGGGCGAAACCTTGACTGGGAGAATCTAGAGTTTTCAAAAAAAAAAAAAAAAAGGGCCACAGTCGAGATTTCCCTTGGATCCCACCCAACAGAAACAGGTTTCTCGCCTGACATCTACTTCCAAACCGGCAACAGCTTTTCCTATTCTTCCTACCATAAGGGGAAATGGCTGAAAGAGGAGCGGCAGATCTCTAAGCTTTCTCCTATCCAGTGCCCCAGGAGATCTCTAAGCTTCTCAGGCTTGAAAAGAAGTAACCGGAAAAGTGGCTAAACTGCTGCAGAAGCTACCATCTGATTTCAAACCTAACCAAACAGATGGTCATTGGACAGGAAAGTAGATGCCTTGCTTACGCAGAAGACGTGTGAGAGGAGGCTGTCCGGGGTGATGCTCAAACCTCAGCTCGCCTCAACCTCTGGCTTTGGCCCTAGCAGGCAGGTACCTCTTCGAAGAGATATTTGGTAATGCATGCCCCAGTCAAGGGCAGGGGCAGTTCATGGTCCTGAGACTCCAGACACAAATTTCATGACCGAGCTTATCACTAGCTTCAAACTCTTAACTTCTTGGGGGAAAAGAGTATGGTTCTCCTTGCATAGCCAGTATAACCTCAAAGGGGGCAAATCTGGTGGCGAGGGTGGCACCACAGACACAGGGATCAACAACAAGTAGTCACAAGCTATCTGGGCCCATCCTCAAGTAGGGGGCAGACTTTCAAATTTTCTCAAGGAATGGGTCCAAACCAGGTCAGCCAGACTGGTCCTACACATCACCAGCAAGCCCCCACTACCTTGTGTGGTGCCCTCCCATATCTCCGGTAACCCATCCAAAAGACAGGTGATATTACAAACCATTACAAACCTTCTACAGACGGGGGATAATGAGCAAAGTACCCCCACAGAGATCAATTAGGGGGTTACTTCCTATTCTTCATAGTGCAAAAATGCACAGGGGGATTCAGGCCCCTCCTACATCTCAAACTCCTGAACAGTTTTATCCACCGCCCTACATCTCAAACTCCGCAACAGTTTATCCACTGCAGACCCTTCAAGGTAGAAATCTGGTCATCAAACATCGGGTAACTGCAAAAAGGGTTTTCAAACAACATGAAGTTTGGCTGTATTCTGACAAGTTGCAGTTGGCTCCAGCTCTTGAACTGCCCCGGAGAGTGAAGGGTTAAAATTCTATGCCAGGCATAGAACGTTGGGCTCAAACTCGGTTGAAAACTCTGTCTGTGTCCTTTTGAAACCCAACCGTCAGATTCTTTACTCCGCCTCACTAAACAGTCGCTCCGGAGATTTCTTCTTCTGCTCGGTTCTGTTGCAGTTAAAGTTTCGGTTTTAGTCTGATTTTCGTTCCGTTTTTCAGGTTCGAGACTCTGTGGTACCGTAAGAACTTAGTTTAGTAACTGTTGTGTGGAAATTGTAAAAAATTTTTCCGATCGGTTCAGCTGAACCGATCTTGTAGTAAGATCTTAAAAAATGTTAGTGTGTGATTACCAGTCTGTATCGGTTTTAAAAAAAAAAGGTAATTTTAGCGTTTTTTTCCATCACCCGTGACACAGTGAAAAACCGATAGGGGAGTCTTGGCTAGCGGTTGCCGTGTAAAGAGTAAGTTGGTTAGGTGGCCATGTCTGAGAAACCCAAGAAAAAAGGCGGGCCCACTGGGTTTCAACACTGCAGTGTGTGTGCGGAGGTCTTTGCTAGGGCCGATCCCCACACCACCTGTGTTTACTGTCTGGGGTTTGACCACCTCGATTCAGAGTGCCAAATTTGTAAGAATTTCCCCAAGTCTACCCTGGAGAAAAGGTTAGGTAGAGTTAGGGATAAAGAGGCCGAGAAATCCGCTGACCCGGAAGGCCAGCCCGGTTTGGTTCCTACCGAACCAGAAGGAGTGCCTTCTGACCAGGGCGATACTTCTTCGGGCAAGGGGAGAGCCGATCCTGAGGGATCGGTTCCTACAAAAAGAAAACGAAAGGATAAATCGTCTGGTTCACATCCAGAGCTGCATGTTCCGACTGCTGAAGAAATGGCCAAAGCAATTCAGATTGTGGAATCACTTCGTCCGGTTCTGACCTAACCGGTGCCTTCTGGCAGGGGTTCGGTCGGTTCCCCTGGTTCAGGATTATTCCCCTGAAGATTTTTACGAACCAGAGTTTGATGAGGAGGGGGATTTTGAAGAGGATGATTACGACGGTGAAAGTCTGGATGTGCCTGTGGAACCGGATATCTCCCCAGACAGACCTTCTGGTGTTTCCCCTCCTAGGCTTTCTGAGTCCCCTTCCCACTTTCTGTTCTACAGAAAAGTGGCTCAAACCCTCCAGCTTCCTATTGAGGAGGCTGTAGAGGATCAAGAGGAGCCTGATTACATAGAGATGATGGACATCCCAGAGTCTAAGAGACTGTCTGTTCCCCTTCAGAAGTCATTTGGAAAACAGACACAAAAAATTCTTAGGTCTCCAACTCTGTACCTCCTGTTGACGAGAATGGACAAGAGGTACACCTTGTCAGGCTCGGATACAGAATTTCTTTACCAACAATGCAGCCATGTTGGGGTAGCGCAGGCTGCTGCCTGTGACAAGGCAAACATCCCCTTGGCTTCACAACCCCCAGACAAAGATTCCAGGAAGACAGATGCCATGGCAAAGAAACAGTACTTGGCATCATCTTTGGGACTCAGGCAGGCTCATTATATGGCCTATACAGCCAGGTACCAGAAGTCCAGGTGGGACACTGTACTGGCACTGGCTAAACAGGCCTCCCCCCAGCTAGCCAAGGAGCTGGAGGGAGTGGCTGCAGATGGGATTGAGGCACCAAAGGTGCAATTTCATGCTGCTGTGGACTCCAGTGATGTGTCATCAAGAGTCATGGCTACATCTGTGGCTCTTTGGAGAATGGCTTGGCTCAGACGTACTAGCCTTTTGCAGGACACCCAGGCTAAGGCCATGGATTTCCCTGTAGTGGGTAATTCTCTGTTTGGGGAGCAGACAGAGAATTACATGAAGAAAATGGATGAGTACAGGACCACTTACAGGAGTGCACAGGCCAAGGAGAGGCAGGCAACTCCTCAGAGGCAGCAAGTTAGGGGCAGAGGCAGGCCTTTTCACAGGCCTTTCTGCCAGGCGCAGGCCTCCTCTTCCTTTTCTCAGACGGGGTTCTTCAGAGAGAGAGAGAGAGGCAGAAGGGGGATGAGCAGGGCTACATCCACCCCTCAGCCTAAGGCTCCTGCCAAGCAGGCACCCTGATGTGTCAGCCCGGGTCGACTTCCCCATTCCAGTAGGAGGCAGGCTGGCTTACTTTGTCCAGGACTGGATGTCTGTTACCTCAGACAACTGGGTCCTGGAGGTTGTAAGCCAGGGGCTGGTTCTCAGTTTCAAAAGTTTTCTGAAACTGAGACCCAGATCCTTTCCACCTGCAAATACTTCAGAAATCCTTGCTCTAGAGGCAGAAGTTTTGTCTCTACTGGCTTTAAAGGCCATAGAGAGAGTTCCTACTCCATACAGGGGTAAAGGTCTGTACTCCAGGTACTTCCTTACCTCAAAAATACAGGGGAGTGGCGACCCATCCTAGATCTAAGATACCTAAACAAGCACCTAATAAAGCCAAAATTCAAAATGGTGACTCTGGGAACAGTTCTACCCTCTCTGAGGCCAGGGGACTGGCTAGCCTCACTGGACCTCAAGGATGCCTATTTTCACATTCCCATCAGGTGCTCCCATTGAAAGTACCTCAGGTTTGAATTGCCCTCAGGCCATTATCAGTTCAGAGCAATGCCCTTCGGTCTAACTTCAGCTCCAAGGGTGTTTACAAAGTGCCTAGCAGTAGTGGTGGCCTTTTTAAGAAAAAAAAAGATTTCTGTTTTTCCATACCTGGATGACTGGCTTCTTGTGGGCCAGTCTCCAGACCAAGTCAAGTCAGATCTGCAAGTCACCAGCAAGTTCTCACTTCCCCGGGGTTCCTTCTCAATCTTCCCAAGTCAGTCCTCGAACCAGTACAGCTCCTCACTTTTATAGGAGCAGGACTGGTCACCCTCAAAGCAAGAGCCTTCCTTCCTTTGGAAAGGGCAAAAGCCATCTCTCAGCTGGCCTCTTCCTTTCTCCCTCTGGTTTCTCGACCAGCAAGACATTTTCTGCAGCTTTTGGGCCACATGGCAGCTTCCACAGCAGTGGTCCAAAGGGCCAGGTTTCAGATGAGGGACATTCATTTCCATCCGAGAACTTTTTGGTCCCAAAGGAAAGATCCTGTTATCAAGCTAGTTCCTGTTACTCAGACCTTAATTCAGGCCCTTCAGTGGTGGCAGGACCTGAGCAATCTGAGGCAAGGTGTTCCATTTGTCTCTCAGACTCACTCTGTGGTTCTCACCACAGATGCTTCTGTTTTGGGGTGGGGAGCCCATCTGGGGGCTCTCACGGCCCAGGGACTGTGGTCCCCTCAGGAATCCCTTCTTCACATCAACCTCCTGGAACCCAGGGCAGTACTTTCTGCCCTAAAAGCTTTCTCTCAGTCAGTACAGAACAAGGTGGTTCAGGTCAGGACGGACAACACTACCACCATGTGATATATCTACAAGCAGGGAAGCACTCGGTCCACGGTCTTGTGCACGGAGGCCATGAAAGTATGGTCCCTGGCATATTCCCTGCAGACCTCTCTAATAGCGGTCCATCTCCCAGGAAAGGACAATGTGATAGCAGATGCATTGAGCGGGATTTCTCAGGGCCATCACGAATGGTCTCTGGACCCTTTGGTGTTGAAGGTGATTTTCTCAAGGTGGGGCACTCGGGAGATAGATCTCTTTGCAGCCCCAGACAATCACCAACTTCCTCTGTTCTGTTGCAGACCCCCAGTCTTGGGTTCCGTCCCTCTGGATGCTCTGATTTTGAACTGGGAAGGGAAGTTTCTTTATGCCTTCCCCTCCTTTTTCTCTGTTGTTCAAGGTTCTAGTCAAGGTAAGGTCACAACCATGCAAAGTGATTCTGATTGCTCCAGACTGGGCCAGGCAGCCTTGGTACCCCCTGTTTCTGTCCTTAGCAGTCCATCTTCCCCTGTCTCTTCCCAGGAATTACAATCTGCTAACCTCCTCTCAGGGGAGGATTTGTTACCCCAATCTCCAGTCATCAATCTCAAGGCATGGCTCTTGAAGAGTTAGAGTATGCAGATTTACATCTGTCCCAAGGGGTTCTGGATATCCTCAAGGCTTCTCGAAAGCCTGCCACCAGAAAAAACCTACAACTCCAAATGGAAAAGGTTCAGTATTTGGTGTTCCAAAGAAGCACATTCCTCCAGACACTGCTGAGTTGTCCACAGTTCTGGATTACATGGTTTACCTTAATAGCCTAGCCCTCAAATCAGCTACTCTCAAAGTGCATTTATCAGCTATCTCTGCTTTCCTGTCAGTGGGGAAGTCTTCCTCTCTGTCATCTCGTCTTGTATTCTGTAAATTTTTCAAAGGGTTGCTTCATACCAATCCCCCTTTTAGGGGCCCTGCTCCTGCGTGGGATTTGAATATATGTATTGCTCAGCTGATGCAACCCTGCTTTGAGCCTATGTCCTCAGCAGAGCTCAAGTACGTGACTTGGAAAACTGTGTTTTTGTTTGCTGTTATTTCTGCCAGACATATCAATGAATTGCAAGCCCTGTCAGTGGAGCCTGACTTCATTTCTTTCCATAGGGATAAGGTGGTCCTTAGAACCAATAGAAGCTTCCTACCTAAAGTGGTTTCTGATTTCCACTTAAACCAATCTATGTCTCTTCCTACGTTCTTCACTGATCACACCTCCTCAGGGGAACAGAGGCTACACAGTTTAGATGTTAAAAGGGCCCCTTAGTTACTACATCGAACGCACAGAGGGTCACAGGTTTGACTGCCTCCAGTTGTTCCTCACTTATGGGGAAGTAGGTAAGGGAAAACCTGCCACCAAGAGAACCATTGCCAGGTGGATTGTGTCCTGTATTCAATTTTGGTATGACAAACTGGGAAAAACTGCATCCCCAGGCCTGAGGGATCATTCCACTAGAGGTACAGCTGCATCTCTGGCTGCAGCTAGGGATAGCCCCTTGTTAGAAATCTGTCAAGCAGCCACCTGGAAAACAGTTCATACCTTCACCAAGCATTACTCTCTGGATATCCAGGCTAGGAGTGATGCTAGGTTTGGCACAGCAGTACTTCAGAGCCTATTCCCAAAGTACTGTATATACTCGCGTATAAGTCGTTTTTTTGGGAGTTAAAAATTGCAGCTAAAACCCCCTACCGACTTATATGCGAGTCATCACCAAAGCAGAAAATATTGCCCTTAAAAACCTAATACTTGTATTACCTGTGCTGCCTGATCTGACACACTGACATACAATGTAATTAACACCTTACTAGCAGCTTAAGCAGTGATTAATGCCTAACTGACATCTAATTGACATCTCCACTGCCTCTGTCAAGCCGCTCGCATTGTCATTCATTGATTAGCTACTAATCAGTGAAGCTGTTATTTCTGGTGGTTGTACATCTCTCCTTCCGACAAACATCAGTAAGCATGGTGCCTTGACTAACCCCCTACCTCGAATGATCCTGCCGAGGACGACTTAACAAGTACCTGAACTAAATGAAATGTACGACGACATTCCTTTATCGGAGCTGCAGCTTTTGTCCGTGGCTTCTGACTAAGACCGCAGTTTCAGTTGCGGAGCTTTGTTTCAACCCCCCCCGACAACAAACACTTCATGAATGCATCCTGAATGTTGAGGACTGCACCAACTGTACTGCCATTTTGTGCAGTTTGTTTAATATGTTATCAATTATTTGATTTTTACATGAATTAAAGTAATAAAAACAAATTCATTCGTACACTCAGTTTTTGTAGCACAGGAATCAAAATAGCTGAAAGTATGCACCCGACTTATATGCGGGTCACTGACTAAGGTTGCATTTTGTAGTGTGAATGTCAGTACCCCGACTTATAGGCGAACTGACTTGTACGCGGGTTTTTACGGTAGGTTCTGTCCCTCCTCCTTGGAGGTACTGCTTGGTAGTCTGCAACTTGTTGGAATACAGCAAGACTTCATGTTGTTTGAAGAAAAAATTACTCACCTTAGTAATTGTGTTTCTTCTAATGGAGTCTTGCTGTATTCTGACCGCCCTCCCTGCCTCCCCTCTCAGAACCTGTTTTTGGGAAGTGAGTGGGCAGGTGCAGTGTTGCACCCCAGCGGGGTGTCTTTAGCCCACTCTGTTGTTTTGGGTGCTTTGTGTTGTTTAATTAAGAATTTTTACTTCTTATTGCCTGATTTTGTTCTTTGGGTTTCTGACTTGAGTCTTTTAGGGAATCCAAAGTCTCTCTTGCCAGTTGGCTACTAGGAGTTTACAATTTCCACATTATTATTATTATTAGTCAGTGAGTTTTAGCTCGTAAGAATCTGACGGTTGGGTTTCAAAAGGACACAGACAGAGTTTTCAACTGAACTCGAGACCAACGTGCTATGCCTGATATAGAATTTTAACCCTTCACTCTCCGGGGCAGTTCAAGAGCTGGAGCTAACTACAACTTGTCAGAATACAGCAAGACTCCATTAGAAGAAACGCAATTACTAAGGTGAGTAATTTTTTCTTTTCCGGCATCCATTGATTTGCAAGATGCCCATCGGCAGATTCCCATTCAAGAACTACACAAGCACTAGCTCAGGTTCAAGGTGGGGGAGCAGTTCTTCAATTCAAAAGTTGGCCATTTGGTTATCCCTCAGGCACACGGATGTTATTAAAGATGTCAGTAGCAGGCATAGTCCACATAAAGGCCCTACAGCTCAGCCAAACAGTACATGCAGGGGCGGAAGTAGTTGCGGGCCCGTTGGCACATGGATTTCTCATTTATTGGAGAAAGAGTTCCCCAACTCCATGCCAGACCTAAATCTTCCAGGATTTCTCATTAATTGGAGAAAGAGTTCCCTAATTCCACGCCAGACCTAAATCCTTCTGGGGCAGACATCAGGACACAAGCCAAAAAGGTCTTTCCCCTGGAAGCTAAGTGAAAGGATCAGCTAAAGATCATCAAGGATGTTCACACAGCTCCTCAGCTGCCTGCTTATGTTTTCACGCAGCTAACTGGGACAGATTAAACCCTCCCTCCAGTGACGGGCTTGGAGGACAGTGGCTATGACGGGTCGCAAGTTGGGCCATCCACACCAAACCCGAATCACTACCGATGCAAGCCTCAGGAGATGGGGAGTTCTCCTGCATCAGCTGTCAGCACAGGGCAGGTGGTCGCTGTTAGATACAAGGTACAGCATAAACATTCTCATGATGAGCTCAGTATGCCTTGTCCCGAGGCACTCTGAACAGCAATTTCTCAATCAGTCAGGATGGACTGATTTCAACTGACAAGAGGACAATGTTGGCATACATTACCCATCAGGGTGGTACAAGAAGTGCAAAAATGCTAAGGGACACCCTTCTTCTCTTTCAGTGGGCTGAACAGTACGGTGCAATGTATATTCAATGACAGGAAAATGTCATATCAGACTGGCTCAGTCGCAAGGTTGTTCTACCAGGGGAATGGGAGCTGAAGGACAGTGCCTTCCACATCCTAACAGAACAGTGGGGCAGTCCTCAGATAGATCTTTTCGCTTGCTGGCGGAACTCCAGGTAAAGCAATTCTGCTCTCTGGCCAAGAACGAACCAACGGTGGCTCAGGACACCTTTTCTCTAGACTGGGGTCAGTTTGGTCTCCTGTGTGCCTTATCTCCAATACTGCTTCTATCAAGAGTCCTTCACAGAGCGGCTCTGGACAGGGCAGACATGACGGTAGTCTGTCCCTTATGGCTTTTCTGCACATGGTTCCCGCTTCTCATTCATATGTCAAGGTGAACACCTCTTAACTTTCAAGTTCAGCATGGACCTTATCCATCAAGGTCTGGTTCTGCATCCCAATTTGAACAACCTGTCGCTGTAGGCTGGGGATTGAGCTGGAAAACTCCTAGCAGCTAGGCTACACAGCTTTTGTTATTGAAATGATGGGGAACTCTTGTGGCCCTTCTTCCTCTTAGGTGTATTGTGGAATCTGGAGGAAATTCCGGTTCTGGCTTCATTCCAGTAACGTACAGAACCATCCAATATAATCATCTGTACTACTGCAGATCCTTTAAGAGGGGTTGGAAAAAGGACTGCAGCCAGCCACCTTAAGAGTTCAGGTTTCTACGCGGGGGGGCACTCTTGTTGTTGGATTCAGGAAAACTGTTGGGCTTACATCCCCATGTCTGGAGGTTTTTAAAGGCAGCAACATTAAAACACCCCATGTCTGGAGGTTCCTAAAGGCAGCAACATTAAAGCACCCTCCATTCAACCAACACTGCCACCTCAGAGTCTTAGTCTGAAGGTCGCTTTTTTTCTGATAGCAGTTACTTCAGCCAGGAGATTCAGCTACCTAAGAGCATTGTTTACCCAAGAGCCTTACACGGCCTTTTATCAGGCTCTGTGGTACTCCGAACAGATTCAGATTTTTTCCTTTTTGCCAAAAGTTAGGTCTACCTTCCATTATAATTAAGGGTTCATTTTTCCTTCCTTTGGCCTACTTCCAAGAAACTATAAGGAAAGGGAATTTTCATCCACTAGACCCGAGATGAGTGTTGAAAATGTATATTAAGAGGAAGGAGGCTTTCACAAACTTCAAGTGTCCATTTCAACTACTGGCCAAAATTAAGAGTAACATGGATTCAAAAGGCTCTATAGCCAGACAGATTCTATCCATCACCTTCCAAGGCTTATGATCAGACCGGAATAACCTTGCTTGGCCCAGTGATAGCCCATTCCATCAGAGCTATGGCCCCTTCATGCGTGAACTTCATATAAGCATCTCCAGCAGACTTATATAGCGCAGCCGACTGGTCATTCATTCCAATGATTACAAAATTTTTTAAGCTGGATGTGATGACCTCGGTGGAGGCATCCTTGTGCTAAAGACAGTGGTGGACACTTATGGGTTATGGACACTTGACATTCTTCCCACCCAGGACATTTGGGGATGCACTGCTTTTGGATATCACAGGCATAAGGAAGCCCGGTGACCAGCTCAGGAGAGAGAAGTCAAAATTTAAATACCTGTAAATTTTCTTTCTCCAACGGCTGGTCTCCAGGCTTTCCGATTCCCTCCCAGAATGTATATAGTTGACCGGCCTCAACTTTTTTGTGTTTTTGTTTCCAGGTTCAAATAGTATTGCCTCAGGGGGACTGCGTTAGGAATCACTGGAGACAACAGGATGTGGAGGGCTTCTTATCCCCCTGCTGCAGAGCTTTTGTCGTGCCTACCACCAGCATCAGGAGGTACAGCCCATGCGTAAGGGAGCCTGGAGACCAGCCGTCGGAGAAAGAAAATTTACAGGTATTTAAATTTCAATTTTTTTCTGCTCAGTTTCAGATTGAAGCTGCAGCCTCCAAAAGTCTCATTGTGCACACATTACATGGCCTACAAGGACTGTAGTCTCCTTGTAGCCATTCTGTCTCTGGCTCGTAGTATTTTTACACGTTGTCTGAGTCAACTGTGGTCAGATTCTCTGTTTCAGTCTTTTGTAGAATTCTGAACTCAGTGTCTGATTGGACAGAAATTTCAGGTGAACCATGATTGAGAATCTTGAGGCAGCAGCTGAGCCAGGTTATATGCATACCTCATTGCAACCCTGAGCCCAGGATTGGCTCACACCATCTCTGGCAAACTTCATGACCTTCTGACCCCTTCACAGTAGTCCTGATGACATCAAAAGGCTTGCTATGTCATGGCAGCAGCATTATGTGTTTACATTATTCAGTCCTCAGTTCTCTGCCGTTCCACAGTCTGCAGTCTTCCTGCTACCTTATTTGTTGCCCTGAGGGCTGCACACCGTAATTCCTTGTCCTGCTTCCTATCCTGGTCCTCAGATAGCAGGCTGACTTGTTCAACAGCTGTGGCAAAGACTTGTGGAGCTGTGACCCGACCCCACCACAGACTCCTGATACTGAAACACTGCATCCTACTGTTCCCCAGCTGTAGCTCCCAGGATTGAGGGCCGAAATGCTGAATATGCTGGGCATCAAGGCTTCCGGCTGCAATACAGATAAACTCCAAGTTTGTTGGAGCCTTCTATTTGGAAATGGCACTCGCTACATTCAGACAGGCGTAGCGGATGCCACTGAATGCAGGTATATCCTATAGATGCACCTGCATCAAGACCTTCAGAAATCTAGTCCCTGGTCTTTTGCTGTGATTTCCATTTGAGTAAATGAATAGTGTTGACTGTAAAGTTACATTTCATGTGTAGTCCTGAATAGCTCCCTTCCCACCGCAGGGGACTGCAGCCAGGGAATAAACTGCGATGAGGCTGTGTGAGTCCCCAGCTTTATTCAAGGTCGCATGTATTGCTGCAGAGCCCACCTTGAAAGGGGACTATTTTTGTTATAAAAGGGGTTAAAATGGCAGTGTATTTCAGTTTAAATTGTTAAAAAAATGTTTACTGGTAGTGTGATCCTGTCCTTAAACATCACAAACTAGTAACCACTCAAGCACTGGACATTGGACAGCAAAAGGTAGTGTCTGCTGGAGAAGCAATCTAATTTGTCACTTCTGTCCATCAACTTTCCTTGCTAATAATTTGTCAGACTTGCATTCATCTGGTGGGCTAATTACACCAGGTACTGTTGTCTAGAGCAAGGGTCATTTTAAACTGTAACAATTCCTCAGTATAGAATTAGTACCAGTTCTCCTCTCTTTTTTGTCAGTAAGAAAAAGAATAAAATAAATATGCTAAACGGTTGCAGAGCTGGAGAAGAAGACTTATTCCTTGTGTTTTGTGTACTGGGAGTGGCCAGGTTTATGGGGAGGGAGCTTAGGATATGGACATGCATCAGAACTCTAGCAGGAGACTTCCACATTGGTCTTCTATAAGCTTCTATCTAGCAGAACATTTGGAGCAAATCACAGCTAATGAAGTGTGGTGTGGGTGTGTTTGTCATTTGCTCTAGAAGCATCTTTCTTCACACCGTTTTAGCTGGTACTAGTCGGTGGAGTCCTAGCTGGCACTGACTGAGGAGCCTTGTTTATACTGTATTGATGAAGGCCTTGGTATACAAAAGCCAAGATGTCAAGTGGAATACCCATCTAGAAAGCTCCCCACTTAATGTGTGGGGCTGCCCGTGATTTGCACTCTTTTTAAGAGATAAAAAACCTCAGCTTTATTCAAAGTCAAAAAACTTCATATAGCGTAACTGAGATCTGTACATGGTGAAGGAACATTTCTACAAAACTTATATTCCTGTGATCTTTCTCCCATTAACTCCCATCTGATGTTATGATTAGTTTTATTACACAGTATTTACATCTGGAATACCTTTTGACGTCTGAAAAAAAGTCACTGTGGCAGCATACCAGAACTTCCAGAATCCAGAAAACAATTTCTTTGAAGGTTTTTGTTGCCTATTCTTGACTGTGGTAATATTTTTTAACTCCTCTGCTGCATTTTTAAACTAAATACTAGATGATTACAAATGAAATACAGTTTTGAGCTACTTGCACCACAATAACATCACTGTGACCTTTATTCCAGACTGAACATCTTACCAGCTAAAGATCATATATAAAGTAGCGCACTAAACTTTTCCTATAAAAGACACTCTTAAGTACTCACCAGAATTATTTGTAAACGTATTTGTACATTTCTATAATCGTTGTTCCACCAGTAGTAGTAGTACACAGTTTATAGAAAAATTGGTCAAAACCAAAGCTAGAGAGAAGTCATTTGCAATTCATGGCTCAATGCTGTTAAATAACCTTCCGAACAATTATACTTTAGGGATGACCTACAGCATTTGGAAAATTATGTACAAAATAGTTTGATGGGTGCATCATTGTGTGCCTGCTGCATAGTACCATGAATAATACATTTTTATATCTTGCTGAATACTTTATAGTGGACGTCTGATTGGATGATATGTGTTGTTTAAATTAAAGGAAGTTTCTGGCATAAGGTTGGGCTACATAGCCCGGTTTCCCTTGCAGTGCGCATGCCCCAACAACAGCTCTTCCTTTGCTCGGCACCAGCCGCCAGTCCTTAGTGCCGGATCTGCTACTCAGTGGTAAGTTTATTTAAAAACAAAAAAAGTAAATGGGCACATCAGGCAATAACATTAACCATTTTAAAAAATAAATATATAAAAGTAAGGGAAACCTTTCTCTTCAGCAGCTGCTTTCCTTTCTGACTGCATGAATGCACCGAAACCCAACTGGACTGCACAGGGATTTTTTTTTTATTTTATATAGTTGCTGTGGCGAAAAAAAAAAACAATCCCCAGAAATAAAATAAAATAAAACTTGGGGTAGTGTGTTTAACTCAAGATTTCACACACACACCCTCGGTGTTGGATACTTAAATATACCCCTCGAGCTTTGCTCTCGGGGATTATGTAGCATCCAACACTGAGGGTGTGTGTAAAATCTCGTTAAACACACCACCTCATAAATTATTCTATATATAATAACTGATGACCCCTATAATGACTGGATAGTCACTCCTGATAAAATGCCATACTAGCCCACTGAATTCTGCAATAACTCGATAGTGGGTTATTACGGCGTTTTCCTCCTCACACAGTCACTTTACTGAAGCGCAAAAAAAGGCACACTGTATTTGTGCAAGTACAGCTGCTGCTCAGGGATACACTCGCTTGCACATATACAGCTTACAGTTTTTCTCTCTCTGTTGAAACCTTGCACCAATTATTATAAAAAATAATGCCTGTGCAAAGTTTGTTTTATGAGGATTTTTCACACACACCCTCGGTGTGTGAAAAATCTCCACGACACACACCTGCTCAGACATGACTCTCTATGTATTGCGTTTTGTAAAGTTGTTCACTTGTATAATTCATCATTTGTATAAATCTGTCTTTATTTGTCAGAGGCGACTGAAAAAGGGGTACTGTCTCCCCAGATCACTTCCTGGTGAAGTACATTCTTTCATTCAGAATCCATCACAGGTAACAGGACAGGGAGCAGCAGAGGGAGCTCCCACTGCTTTTAAGGCATCCTAGAGCTTCCTACTGCTCTAATACCTGGAACGCCGGTCCCAGTCATTGTACTTAGCCGCAGGAGCACTGTGGGACCTGAGTATTGGAGCAGTAAGAAACTACAGGGCACCTTTGATTAACTGAATCTTCTGCGGCTGCACCTCACCTCCTCTGTGGTGTCAGCCGCAGCGGATTCTTGAATGCCACCTGTGTAGCTTTATTTACATTCTGTTACGGCTGTGTGAGTGGGGCAAATGCAGATCAAGCACAAAAAGTAGTTCAACTGTAAAGATGAACAGTAAACAAAAGTTTTCTTTTGCACCTGATCCACAGAATCTTCCCAGCCGTCCACACATGTGGAGGACCAAGAGAAGTAGTGGAGTGCCCTCTTCTCACAGAATATACTCTTAACGGGGCACTCCTCACCCTCACAGATATGGATGTGCACCCCCTTTGCACCCAATTCTGAGCTGCACGTATGCCTATGCAGGCAGCCAGGATGGGCAGGGTAATGGGGGCAGGCATGCACCCCATCCACAAGGGAATGTCCGCGGTGCAGCTGGCCATGGGAGGTGGCATACACTATGCCACCATAAGGGCTGTAGTAGCACTAACACACCCCTCTCCGCTGGCCACCAGATCATGCAAGGAGTCCCTTCACATGACAGACTGCTTGTTCACAGCCGGCTGAACCGCTGGGGGGGGGGCCATACCCAACTGCAGACTTTACAGTTCAATTATGTAGACAGAGATACGGCAGTCCTGGAGGACTACCATATCACATCGATTCCTGCACCCTGTGCAGGCACGAATCCACCGGCAGACAGGCATGGGCTTCCGATTAGAAGGCCTTGGTCCAGACCAGCTCCACCTACAGTACCTCTGCTTCCCCCTAAATAAGTGGGCCACAAGAAGCAGGGTTATGGATGCCAGCAGGCACGCCAGCTCCTGCAGCTGCAGAGCACCACACCACAGATTTGTACAGGTTGCACATATCTGGGGTGCCTTTGAGGTTCAGGCCCCAAAAGTGCCAAGTAGCACAGACCTATACATTAGATAAGGTACCATTTAGATGGCTAGTTCCCTTTTACAAGGAATACGGGGTGGGATATGAAAAATCTTAAAGGTCAAAGTACAGCCTTCTGTTCAGCAGAGAATTTGGTTTTGGTCCAGTTGCTCAAAATCTGTGTCTGTTGTCCTATCTTGCAATAATTTGTAGATCAGCAGATTATCTCCAATGACGAGAAGCATCTGAAGAATTGAATGCTATTGGGCACTGTTCTGTGAATGAATGATGAGGGGGCCTGTTTTACCAGCTGTATGGGTACATGGCATGTGTCCTTTTAACTTTAAATGGGTTTAAAAAGACAGGTTTTACAGCAGGGAGTGTTACTTCAATCCCAGCTGTCACTGAGGTGGAAAATCTGCACAACATTGAGTCTGTGTCAAGTCATGCCAACCGCTTTGTGTTTGATGCATGCTTTCACTCTAGTATCACTGTCCTTGAGTACCTGATAAAACACGTAATGAAATAAAGGGGACAGGAACTGTGTGCTGTTTGGAAGGTGTTTGTATTGTTCACATTTACAGAAATTCAATTTGTATGTGCACATGACCCATATTTAACAGTACTTGAATAAATATTACGGAACAAAACTGTTTTGTCATAATGGACAATATTTTCTACAGTTCCATTAATGGGACTAATAGTACAGAGTTTTCAGTATGTCACGGTTTGCGTACAGAATGCTAAGCATGAGCTGTTGGCTACTGAAACACTGCTTAGAGTTTCATACACAAATTGTGACGTAGTTAAAACTCCAGACTACTCATTCCTTGAAAAGAATTGTACAGAATGTTGCCCATAAAACAAATCAATACAAAATCTAATTTTGCACATAAATGTTTATTCAGATTCACTGATTGCAGATAGCTGCTCGTTAGAAATAATTTCCTGTCCTCTTTAATGATCAAGTTATAAAATAAAATATAGTACTACATCCTAGAACCACTTCTTACACACACCCCCATCTATCTGGAAGCCAAGAAGACCTGATAACGTAGTATCTGTATGTGCAATAGCGCCATAAATAATGTACACATACTGTTGCTTCATCTTTGTGATACACTGTACGTAGAAACTCTCCCACTGAAGTGTCAACCGCTAATCTTGCCACCACCCAAGCTCCTAAAGGTACATAAATCATGTTGCTTACCTTTCATTGTAGAACTGTAAATTTAAGCACGTGTGAAGTCTGTTTTATTCACCCAGTGTATTGCTTTATGTGTTTGTTTTGAAATAGGCCTATTTCTTTTTCCTTATGTAGGGCCCCATATTAATACAGCCTTGTCCCCGCCCAGTATATGTACATATATTTTTTATGGTTGCATGGGCGGAGCTCCACAGACGTTATGCCATCATCTCGGAAGAGCACTGTGGGAGCACATGACCGGACCGCTGTCGGTGTGCTTCCACAGTGCTCTGTTGTGCTTAGTGGTTGTGTTTATGAGGCCCTTCCCTCCTCGCCGCATAAACACACCCACTTGGACAGCACTTTTCTTCTCGCAACTGCAGAAGGATGGCTGCCATGCACAAGATGGCAGCTGAGTCAAACTCTGCATGCTCGAGTATTGTGCATGTGTTTCCATCGCGCCATCTTGTGCACGGCACACTATGGCGGCGCTCGTAAAAGCTCATAAGCAGCACTTTTTATCAATGTGTTAGTGTTTTAGTCTTAGCAAGAACCATATTACATACTGTTGATTGGAGTGGGTGGGTATGTAAGCGGCCTGGTTTGAGGCTGGGGGTGGGTATTCGAGACGCATGTTTGCCTTTATTTGCAGATATATTTATTTTATCTGTATAGTGACTGACTTCCCTTACATGTTCTTGATGTTATAACCCCTCTCGATCATTCCCACAAAACAAATAGAGATGTGCTGTTCCCACAGAAAAAAGCCTACGCAGCCGTATCGGCTCTAACCAAAGTTTGTTTAATTATGTAGCAGTTCCAGAACCCTATGATGCCAGTTGAGCCAAAGACTAAATGACGTGGAACCCAGTGGTATTAGCTGGGCTGATCTCACTGGGTTCTGCTTCACTGTATTCTTCAGCTCAACAGATGTCACTGGGTTCATAAACTGCTAAATAATTAAAACAATAAATATTGTGCGAGAAAAAGGATGCATTAGTATGGGGCCCCAAATAAGGACAAAATAGGGCTATATAAAAACAAACACACAAAACAATACCCTGGGGGTGAAAAAACAGACTTCACACATGCCCAAACTTACAGTTATATTAGAAGTGTAAAACAGGCTCTGTGTTCCCTTTAATGACTGACCACCAAATCCTCCGGTGCTAACCCCTCCAATAGGGTCTCCTCTTCTGTGCCTACATTGAGCATGCTGCCTTGTCACTGATCTCCCTTTCTGTGTCTCCCATAGCAGGGTTAGACACCTTCGCACAGTCACTGACCTGACTATGACACAACCACAACTTACCATTTGTGACAGGGTCCCATTTCCTCTCTGTACAGAGCACATGGGGGGAAGGGGTGGCACAGTTCACAGCATAAGAGTCACAGGGAGTGCAGCCTGCTGCCCAGCAGACATGGGAGGTGATTCTGTGGCCACTTCATGCGGGGCCGATGGGAAGGATTATTTCCCTCTGTGTACCTCCCACCTCCCTGTGACAGCATGTAATCTCATTCCTTATGGTAACTGGGCAAGGCCCACTAAGCATAGTGCCTGTTTTTCAGGACCGACCCATGAGTACTGGTGAGGTTAAGTGACTTGTTCAGGGTCACACATTGTGCAAATGGAGGTTGCGGGACACAAACCCAGGCCTGCTGGATGTACCAGGCTGATTCACAGCTCATTACTCTAACATCTAGGCTATACTGCCAGCCCCCATGACAAATTTGAGTGATGCTAGGTGGCATGTAGTCACCCACAGCACAGCAGAACCACCACCTTGCCTCTGTTAGGTGGTGCTAAAAAATCAGTGGGACGTGATCACCACCCTTTGTTGACAGTTGTCCTCCTCCTTGCTGGTGACTGATTCTGCAAACTCAGGCTCTGGGCACAAACCCAGAGCATCAGTGTTCCATGTAGCCCCATTCTTCCAGACACCATGGAGCTGGCTGGGTTCCTCCTTCATAAATTGAACTATTTGGTCCATCTTGGTAATACACACTGTAAATGTTTAGTTGTTGCTTCTTAGATAGAGATCTAATCATAGTTGTTTTACTATTTTGTTTTTCCAGACTGTCAGAGAAAGGACAAAAACAGTAGATTCCAAAACAGAAGATGGCGCAGTAATGGACCCCAGATGTAAAACAGTGGACCCTGATACGGTAAGTGAACCAGGAAATTGTTCGGTGATGAGGGAGGCAGGTAAAACCTTTATATACTGTGTCAGAAAGCACTGCCATGACAGCGGTTAAACAGGAAGGCAACATACTGTAATGCAGTGGTTATTGCACAGGACTGTGAAACCAGAGGTCATTGTTGGTTCATTGAGTGACCCTGAGCAAGTTAACTGACTTCATAATGGGGTCCTGATGGACAGAGGACTGAAGCACGACAAGCAGTCTGTTACCACTGTCAGGAGCTCCAGCAGAATCTTGGGGTGAATCAGTAGTGGGATGGCCAAGAAGGCAGGGGAATTAATCTTGCTCTTAACAAGGCCCTGGTCTGGCCCCACCTGGAGTACTGCATATATTTCTGTGCTTCTCAATACAAAAAAGGTATTGAGACTGTCAAGAGGGTGCAACACAGCGCCACCAAAATTATTAGGGTTCCGGGAGACAAAAACTATGAGCAGGGGCTGGAGACCCTTAACATGTCCAGGAAGAGACAAACAAAAACACGCGTTTCAGGAATCCTGTGGCAGGTGCAACTGCCGAACACGATAAACACACAGTTGTTAAATGCAGTGCACTCAGGAACCAAATATACTTAATACCTGTCACAAAAAAACAGAGTGAAACAGAGCCAGTAAGTAGTTATGTAGTGAATTTATTCAGCCAAATTGAGAACCATGGCTGTGACCCCAGCACTTCGACTTAGGTCTCAAGTTAAAGCGTCGAGTTTACAGCCATGACTCTCAATTTGGCTAAATAAATTCACAGCACAACTATTTACTGTCTGTGTTTCACTTCAGTTATTTTGTGACAGGTATTGAGTTTATTTGGTTCCTGAATGCACTTCGTTTCTGGACTGTGTCCTTAACATATTCATTTTAGAGAAAAAGAGTCTGAATGGGAACATGATCTCAGTCTTCTGCATACTCAAGGGTATTGACAAGATCAGACAGACAGAGATGTTTGATGTGGGGGGTCACCAGCAGGACATGGGGACTCGCTGTGAAGGAACAAAGTGGTAAATTCAGGGGTACTCTTAGGAAGCACTTCTCCCAGAATGTGGTGAACATGTGGAACAACCTACGTGCAAAGACAGTGGACACAGTGGCAGTACAGGCCTTGTCATATTTCTATTTACCAAGGAAATAACCGGTTACCATGGGTAGTAGAGTGGGTGGAGAACCCCTTTAAATTAATACATGCCTGCACAGAACATTTATTGATACCTGTTTCTGAAGCATGTGGCAGACGTATGGACCTGGAGTCCATTCTGACCTTAGATTATAATGTTCCTGTGACTTCTTTTTACTTCAGCCCTCCCCGCTGTAAAACTGTATACTATATGAGCCTAGCTGAACATGAAATGCTGCATCTCAAGTTAGGGAGGGAGGAGGGTGGGTGAAAGGAACCCAAGTTCAGTTTCCTGGCTTCACTTCTGGTGCTGGATTGTGGATTGTCACAACTCAGTCAGAACTGGTGAGGAACGGGACAACATATGTTTTCAGGAGTGGGCTTTGAATAACCCTTACATCTTAGGCTAGAACATAAAGTGTTGTCTGTCACCATCATTTGGCGAGATGATATGAGCAGCTCCAATTAGAGGAGAGGGTAATTTCTATTATGGGGAGGTAAAGTACTGTAGGTGACTCACGTGCATGATGACCTGAATCCTAGTTGCCTGGCTCTGCCCACCAGATCAGGGCTGTCGGGAGCAAGTTTCACTGGATTCTAACAGAATGTTGGTGAGTGCAAGTGTGGGCTACCATGACCTAATTGGAGGAACACCCTACACTGGATAAAGTAAATCCTCTGGTATAGTACATCAGATAGGCCGGACATTCCAAACTTGTTGGTTATTACTATTTTGATAGAGGCCATTGGCATCTTCCACTCACTGAGTTCTTTACTACTGTGTAGGGTATAGAATAAATGCATACACGTGGTCCTACTGTGCATATATACATACAGGCCTCTTTAAAGAGGATGGGAAGTTTTATATTGCAGCATTCCAAATTCATTTTTGGTTACTCCCTGTTCACATTCTGTACATCTCCCTCTTTTTTCAGGTACCAACAATGTAGCTTTAAGGACCTGTTGTGGTTGTGCATACTCATTTTTGCATTTAGTCAATTTCAAAGGTACATTCAGTGTGAGTGATTCGATTACATGATGTCATAAATGATGTCAGTGATGGGACTTTTAGGCCATGGCGTAGGGTTTCAGACCTACACAAGCCTGGGTTCGATACCCAGTGTAGAACATTTTTTTTCTTTCACACTACAATTCCTGTAGTATTAGAGAAATTGTTAGATGCTCTTGCTGATGTTAGTGATAGAGTTTCAGCAAAGTCTGAAGTTCTGTGTTGCTGATAACGTGAACAGTTCTTAATGAGACTTTCAGATTTGAATGCAACTTAAGAAACATTACTTCAGATAGACAGACTAGTGCATTACTAAATACACTGCAGCTTTTGGGGTGCACTCAGTGTTGGATGCCCTTTGCCACAGCATGCATTTTCTGTCAGTGGGCTTTAGTACAACGGTAAAACTACAGGTGCCATGCAGTACTGGGTGGGAGGCCTTGGTTTGATCCCCAGTGTGGGACATTTTTTTCCTTTCTTACTCAGTTACTGTAGTATGAGAGAAATTGTTTGCTGTCATTGCTGATGTTAGTGGCAGAATTTCAGCATGATATAACGTTCTGCATTACTGTTAACTTGAAAATTTCCAGCTGAGACTTTGAGGTTTGAGTTTAACTTGGCCACATTACTTCAGATTGCCTGACAGATTCATTACTGAATCCACTCCAGATGTGTGTGTGTGTGTGTTTTGGGGGGAGGAGTCTGCAGTCAGTGCTGGCTGTCCTTTGCCACAGCATGCATTCCCTGTCACAGAGCCGTTGTGCAGTGGTAAAACTACGGGCAATCAAGCAGTACTGGGTAGGGGTCTTGGTTTGATCCCAGTGTGGGATTTTTTTTCCGTTCTCACTAGAATGTTTGTAGCATGAGTGAAATTGTTAGCTGCCCTTGCTGATGTTATTGATAGAGTTATAGCAAAATTTGAAGCACTGTATTGCTGATAACTTGAAAAGTTCCAGCTGAGAATATCAGATTTGAATGCAGCTTGGGAAACATTATTCAAACAACATGAAGTCTTGCTATATTATGACAATTGCAGTTTGTCCCACCATTAGAACTGCTCCGGAAGGGAAATAGTTAACTCCATTCCATGAGTGGAACTTTGAGCACGAGCTCTAAAATAGAAGCTCTGTCTGTGGAGATTCAAACCTGAACTGTCAGATTCTTTACTCCGCCTCACTGAACAGTCGCTCCGGAGATTTCTCCTACTGCTTTGTTCATTCTCGGTTTAAGCGGTATTTTCTCGGTTAAATTAAACCATGAGTATAATTATTTTAACCGCAAACCGATCGGTTCAAGCTCTGTCTGTGGTATTGTAAGTAATAGACAGGTTTTACTCTGTGTGGAACTTGTAAATGTTTATCGGTTCGGTTCGAACCAATCAGGTTGGTTAAAACCTTAAAGAGTAAGCATTTTGAAGCTTTTAGAGTGCGGTTCCCGGTTCTTATCGGTTCTAAAAAAAACGGATTTCATTACATTTTTTTCCATGACCCGTGACACGGTTGGGAACCGATAAGGGTGTCTTGCCTGGCACTGCCGTTAAAAGGGCAAGTTTCTTGGTTAGGCTGGCATCATGTCTGAGAAACCCAAAAGAGAAAACCGGGCCCACTGGGTTTCAACACTGTAGTGTCTGTGGGGAAGCCTTTGCCAAGGCTGACCCACACACTACATGTGTTTATTGTCTGGGGTTGACCACCTCATTTCAGACTGCCAGATTTGTAAAAATTTCCCTGCAGCCACCCTGGATAAGAGAGTGGGCAGGCTCAGGGAACGAGAGGCCAAAAAGTCCGCTGACCCGGATGGCCAGCCCGGTTCGGTGCCAACCGAACGGAGAGGAGTGCCTCTGACCAGGGCGAGACTTCTCGGCAAAAGTAAACTAAAAAAAAGAGAAAATCAGCAGGTATGGAGTCCAAAATTCCTTCTCCAACTGCTGCAGAACTAGCAAAAGCTATACAAATTGTACAGTCACTTTCTCCGGTTCCGTCCGAACCACCACTCCCTGGTAAAAGGTTGGTTCGGCCGGTTCCACCGGTTCAGGAATATGATATTGGAGATTTTTATGAACCAAGAGCATGGGGGGGCATGGTGATGATCAGTGTGAATGTGACTGAGAGAGTCTGGGTGTGCCCACTGAACCGGACATCTCCCCAGACTGACCCTTACAATCTCCCCCTATGCTTTCTGAGTCCCCTCTCTTTTCTGTTTTATAAAAGGGTTGTTGAATCCCTCCAGCTCCCATGGGAGGAAGCTGTGGATGAGCAAGAGGAACCTGATTTTGTAGAAATTATGGATATACCAGAGTCTAGGAGATTGTCTATTCCCTTGCATAAGTCTTTTAGGAAACAAATAATAAAAATTTTAAAAACTCCTAATTCTGTGCCTCCTGTAGATAAAAAGATGGACAGAAGGTACACATTGTCAGGTCCTGATACAGAATTCCTTTCACAGCAATGCAGTCATGTTGGGGTAGTTCAGGCTGCAGCCTGTGATAAAGCTAATATTCCCCTGGCTTCACATCCTCCTGACAAGGATTCCAGGAAGATTGATGCCATGGCAAAAAAAAAAAACAGTATATGGCAGCCTCCTTGGGACTCAGGCAAGCAAATTATATGGCTTATGTAGCAAGGTATCAGAAATCTAGATTGATACTGTTATGGAATTAGCCAAACAAGCCCATGGCCAGCTGGCTAGCGAACTAGAACAGGTGGCTGCCATGGCATTGAGCTTTCTAAGGTGCAGTTTCATGCTGCTGTGGATGTTAATGATGTTTCCTCTAGAGTCATGGCCACATCTGTAGCTTTTAGTAGGTTGGCCTGGCTCAGGTTTACTAGCCTGTCACAGGATACCCAGACTAAGGCTATGGATTTTCCTGTTGGGAAATTCTCTGTTTGGGAGCAGACAGAGAATTACATGAAAAAGATGGATGAATATAGGACTACTTACAAAAGTGCCTAAGCTAAGGGCGGCAAGCCACTCTCCCAGAGGCATACCCAAGTGGGGTAGGCCTTTCACAGGCCTTTTATCAGACTCAGGCCTCCTCTGCTTATGCTCAGAGGGCTTCTTCCAGAGGCAGAGGCAGACGGCGTGGAGGCCTGCTCCCACCCCTCAGCCCAAAGCACTCTGCTAAGCAGGCACCCTGATGGGGTGCCCAGGGCCGATTCTCCTTACCAGTAGGGGCAGGTTGGCACTTCAGTCAGAACTGGGCGCTTTAACCTCAGACAAGTGGTTCTGGAAGTAGTAAGCCAGGGTCTGGTTCTCAGCTTCAAAAAGTTTCCCAAGATGAGAACCAGGTTTTTCTACCTGCAGTTCTTCAGAGACCCTTGCTCTAGAAGCAGAGGTCTCAACCCTGTTGGCTCAGAGCAGTAGAAAGTGGGGTTCCTCCTGCACCAAGGCAGGGTCTGTATTCCAGATACTTCTTACCCCCAAAAGACAGGAGAATGGCGGCCCATCTTAGAACTCAGATATCTGAACAAGCATCTTTTGAAACCAAAGTTCAAAATGGTAACTCTGGCAATGATTTTACCTCTCTAAGGCCAGGGACTGGTTAGCTCGCGACGCCAAGGATGCCTATTTTCACGTCCTCCCATCGAAGCTCCACCGAAGTACCTCAGATTCGAACTGCGCTCAGGTCATACTACTAGTTCAGAGCAATGCCCTTCGGCTTGACCTCAACCCAAGGGTATTCACAAAATGTCTGGCAGTAGCAGTGGCTCACTTAAGGAGGCAAAGGATTGCTGTTTTTCCCTATCTAGACGACTGACTCATTGTAGGCCAGTCCCCAGAACAGGTAAAATCTCACCTGCAAGTCACCCAGCAGCTTCTCACCTCCTGGGTTTTCTGCTAAATCTACTAAAGTCGGTTCTGGAACCAGTCCAGGTACTCACCTTTATAGGGGCAGAATTGGACACAAACCTAGCTAGAGCTTTTCTTCCTTAGATAGGGTAAGGAATTTAGTGGCTCTGGCCTCCTCCTCCTTCACTCTGCAGGTCTCTCGACCAGCAAGACACTCTGCAGCTCCTGGGGCACATGGCTGCATCCACAGCTGTTGTGCAGGGAGCAAGATTTCAGATGAGAGACATTCAGTTTCACTTGAGAGCCTATTGGTCTCAGAGAAGAGACCCCCTTTCCAAGTTGGTCCCAGTGACTCGAACCTTGATCCAGGCCCTCCAGTGGTGGCAGGATCAGAGCAATTTGAGATTGGGGGTCCCCTTCATTCCCCCTGCTCACACTTTGACTCTCACTACAGATGCCTCCCTCCTGGGGTGGGGAGCCCACATGGGCGACCTCTCCACTCAGGGAGTGTGGTCCCCCCAGGAATCTCTGCTCCACATCAATTTGCTGGAGCTTAGAGCTGTCTTTTTAGCTCTTCAAGAGTTTTCTGCATCTGTTCAGAACAAAGTGGTACAAGTCAGAACAGACAACACCACAACAATGTGGTACATCAACAAGCAGGGGGGCACTCGGTCTTCGGCCTTGTGCACCGAGGCAATGAAGTTATGGTCTCTGGCCTATTCCCTGAACACTTCCCTCATAGCAGTTCACCTTCCAGGAAAGGACAATGTCCTAGCAGATGCTCTCAGTAGGATTTCCCAGGGCCATCACGAATGGTCCCTGGATCCTCAAGTATTGGGGATAGTTTTTGCCAGATGGGGCACCCCTCAGATAGATCTTTTTGCAGCCCCAGACAATCACCAACTTCCACTGTTCTGTTGCAGGCCTCCAGTGTTGGGTTCAGTCCCCCTGGACGCCCTTCTCCTGGATTGGGAAGGGAAGTTTCTTTATGCTTTCCCCTTCCCTCTCCTATTCAAAGTGTTAGTCAAATCAGATCTCAGCCTTGCAGGGTGATTCCATTGCCCGGATTGGGCCAGGCAGCCCTGGTACCCCTCCTTCTGTTCCTGACAGTCCATCTTCCCTTCCTCCCCAGGAATCACAACCTATTAACCTGTGCCCAGGGGCGAGTTTGGTATCCGAACCTCAAATCCCTCAACCTCAAGGCCTGGCTCTTGAGGAGTTAGAGTTTGCTGACTTAGACCTCTCTCAGGGTGTCCTTTAAATCCTAAAGGCTTCTAGGAAGCCTTCCACTAGGGCTACTTATAATTCTAAATGGAAAAGGTTTTCCATTTGGTGTGCTGGGAAGCATATTTCCCAGAATCTGCTTGATTTGCCCATTGTGTTAGATTACATGGTCCATCTTAATTCCTTGGGCCTCAGCCAGCAGCTACCCTGAGGTTCATTTGGCAGCTGTTTCTTTCTCTTTTGTTTCAGCAGGAAAGTCATCCTCTTTCCGCACACCCTGTGTTTCCAAGTTTTAAGGGATTACTTCATACTAATCACTTTTTTCGGGATCGGGCCCCTGCCTCGGACCTTAATGTTTGCATTGCCCAGTTAATGCAACCTCCTTTGAACCTCCTGTTTTCTGCAGAGCTGAAGTATCTAACTTGGGAAAACTGTTTTCCTAGTGGCTATCACTTCTGCTAGATGCATAGGTGAGTTGCAAGCCTTGTCAGTAGAAACTGACTTTATTTCTTTCCACAGGGATAAGGTAGTCCTCAGGACTAACAGGAAGTTTTTGCCTAAGGTGGTTTCAGATTTCCATCTTAACCAATCTATCTCCCTTCCAGTAATTTTCTCTGAACACTCCTCTTCTGCTGAGAGGAGATTGCACAGCCTGGATGTTAAGAGGGCTCTTAGTTACTATATAGAACGTACCAAGGGTCGCAGGTTCGAATCCCTCCAACTTTTCCTCACTTTTGGTGAGGTTGGGAAAGGGAAAACTGCCACTAGAGATCAATTGCCAGGTGGATTGTCTCTTGTATCCAATTTTGTTATCAGAAACTGGGCAGAGATCCCCCCTCTGGCTTGAGGGCTCTTTCTACCAGAGGTACAGCCGCATCTCTAGCTGCTGCCAGAGACATCCCTATATTGAAGATATGCCAGGCTGCTACTTGGAAAACGGTACACACTTTCACCAAGCATTACTCCCTGGATGTCCAGGCTAGGAGAGATGCTCGGTTTGGCACAGCTGTTCTTCAGAGCCTATTCCCTAAGTAGGTTCTGCCTCCTCCATGGAGGTACTGCTGTGTAGTTCGTACTGTCATAATATAGCAAGACTTCATGTTGTTTGAAGAAAAATTACCACCTTATTAATGTTGTTTCTTCTAATGGAGTCTTGCTATATTATGACCTCCCCCAGCCTGCCCCCTCTCAGAACCTCTACTTGGGTAGGGTGTGGCAACCTAGTGTGGGCACTATTTTATGCCCTTTTTAAGCGTTTTCACCCTTTTTGGGGTTTGAGGTGTGTGTTTATTATCCTCTTGTTTTATTCTCATTTTGTTAAAATTGTATTAGTAATTCTGGTCCCCTGACTTGAGTATTGGGTGTTGGGACCAGCAATGGGTGTTATTATTTAGGTAGCCAGTTGGCTAGTGTAGGTTACAGCTTCCACACAGACCTTAGTGAGTTTTTGCTCGTAAAGATCTGACAGTTCAGGTTTGAATCTCCGAAGACAGAGCTTCTATTTTAGAGCTCGTGCTCAAAGTTCCATTCATGGAATGGAGTTAACTATTTCACCTCCGGAGCAGTTCTTTTTTTTTCGAAATTCACACTTTATTTATTTTATTAAGCAAAACAAAGTACAAACGTGATAAGAGACATGGTAAGACATGAAAGGAAAAGGCAATAACAACCCACCTCCCCCCTCCTCCCCGGGAGGATGCTACCACCAAAAAGAGAAGAGGGGAGAAGAAAAAGAAGGAAGCGGAAAGAAGAAGCAGGGGAAGGAGAAGCAGCCATACAGCTACACAATAATATCATATCACCAGGAAAGGGGAAATAAAGACCCCCACATGGGGTCTTAATGAAGGTACAGGGCATGAAGTTTACCCATTTCTTATGAAAGGCAGATAAGTCATGTCTAGAACTGGCGATCAGTTTTCGATTTTAAAACCCTGTGACATTTCTGCCACCCATTCCTGATAAGAAATTTCGGATTGATCAACCCAGTGACGTAAGAACTAGTCTTTTGACAGCCATCGAAATGAGGGCCATGTGATATTTCCTTTCATTAACTTGATAGAGGAATAGATTCCAACACACAAATTTCAGGTGTAAATAAATCCTGTAGGCACAAAAGTGGATTCAAGCTATCCCGGATATGTCTCCCACAGAGGGGCAACTTTATCACAAGCCAAAATATGTGCAGGATATTCCCCTGCTCAACACCACATCTGATACAATTAGGAGAGCTAATTTTCCGAATTTGACTAAGTTTACGGGTATAGTACATATTGTTGATTATATAAACTGTGTAAGTTTATTTCTGTCTAGTGAGAGAAATCGTGTAAGTCTGACCACTACCTGGTTCCAAAGATTGGGGCATACCACAATGTGTCCCTCACCGAGCCAGATAGAACTTCAGGAGCTTTACTGAGAAGGAGGTGTGCATAGAGTTTAGCAATGGAGTGGGTTCATTGGCTCGGACTTAAGCAAGTCTAGAAGAGGATAGATACTAGATATCTTTTTCACCAGACCAAAATCCTTGACTATGAGGTGTCTCAGCTGGAATACTTTGAATATGGCCTGAGAGGGAATGTTAAATTTGGACATCAGTTCCCGGGAGGAGCCAATTGAGTCCTGGAGATAGAGGTCATCCACGGCACAATTGCGGATTTGCGGTAACCAAGAGGGGAGTAACCAGTGTGAACCCAGCTTGATATTGGGGTTAAGAACCAGCGGTTGGGCAGGGTCCTTGGAATTATGTATTCTAGCCGAGGTACAATACTGGTTGAAAACCTTAACTAGATCCCAATTACGGATCCACCTATTTGGGTGGGTAGAGATGAGAGATTGCAGTAAAATGTGGAGTGAGGATCTATATTGTGGGACTTCAGCAGGTTAATTTCAAGCTGCAACCAGTTAGGCGGTAAATATCCTGGGAGGGGAGAGCCACTGCCCATTTTCGCCAGGTGGCTGCCCAATAGTAAAATTCAAATTGGGCAGGCGAAGGCCAACACGGCCTTGGGCAGGACATAATTTGAAGAAGGCCTCTTGGTTGCTTGCCTTTCCAGATGAATTTAGTAACCGAGGTGTGTATTTTTGAAAAAGGACTTAGGTAGCCAGATATTTAAAAGGCTTAAAGGTAGAATATAATGGAAGTATATTCATCTTGATTATGTTTATTCTTCCACCTATAGATAGGGGAGGTTTGCCCACCTATTAAGATCGCTTGAACCCTGTCTAGCAAGTCATCTAGGTTGAGTTTCCTTATTGTGTTGATATCACAGGCTAGGTAGATACCTAGATATTTGAGGTGATCAGGTGCCCATTTCATTCCGAAATGGGCTACTCATGTGAAATAAGAGGGGATTAAGCGAATATTTCCGATTTAGTTAAGTTCAACTTATAATTGGATACCTCCCCAAAATGAGTGATAATCTTTAGGGCTTCTTGGATGGAACTGACTGGATCCGTTAGGTGTAACAAAATATCGTGTGCAAATACCAACATAGTGAGTACTTGTTGGCCAACAGGACATCCGGTAATAACAGGCGAGGATTTGATACGCACTAATAAAGGTTCCAAATAAAGATTAAATAAATACGGTGAAAGTGGGCATCCTTGACGAGTACCGGAGTATAAAGGAAATCTGGAAGAAAACACCCCATTGCAGTACACTTTCGCGGAGGGGGAGCTATAAATCGCTTTAATCCACTGAATAAATTGTGCTGGAAAACCCATCATGTTCAGGGTAGCCCATAAAAATTCCCAACTAACACGATCAAATGCCTTTTCGGCATCTAAGGCTATTAAGGCCATGGGGAAATGAGAGGTTTGGGCAGCATAAAAAATGTGTGAGAGAGTTCTTGTGTGATCAGATGCCGATCTCCCCTGGACAAAGCCTACCTGTTCCATACTTAGGAGTGTTTGCCAGACTTGTTTAATTCTCAGTGAAAGAATTTTGGTCAGGATCTTAATATCACAATTAAGTAAGGAGATTGGTCTATAGTTGGCGGGATCTAAAGTTGATTTATTAGGTTTAGGTATTAAGATTATAACTGCTTCCAATAGTGAGGGATCTAAGGGCCCTGAGGTAAGAATATAATTAAACAGTTTTAGCAGAGCGAGGCAAGTTCACTACAGAAAGATTTATAGAAATTTGGAGAAACCCATCTGGGCCAGGGGCCTTGTCCAGAGCGAGACCATGGATAAGCCTGTGATTTCCTCTAAGGTGGTGGGAGCGGTTAAGGCCTCACAGTGACTAACATGAAGCTTGGGAAGGGGGTATTCTCAAGAAACTCCATTATGCTGGGAAGCATCAAGGGGGAGTTTGGTCCCTACAGGTTCTTATAAAGGTTTAAAACCAGCGATATCCCTCGGGTTGGTTTTTAATGGAACCGTCATTAGCTGTAATGCCTGGAACTAATCTCGAACTCTCCACTTCTTTAAGCTTAAGAGCTAGTAGTCTACCTGGCTTTTCGCCTGGTCAAGGTATTGTCTTTGACTTTCAAGATGGTGTATTCGGTTTTCTCCCGAATTAAGTCCTCATACTCATCTTTAAGCCTGTACAGATTTTTAAGGTTGTCTTGGGAGAACGAGGTAGAAAGTTTCTCCTCAGCCACTTTGATCGGTTGGCTAAAGAATTGGTTCTCTCCAGCCTCAATTTTTCCGCCTAGATGATTCTTTAATAAATTCACCCCTGAGGAAACATTTCAGTGAGCACCAAATCAAATCATACCTGGAAACTGAGCCTTGATTAATCTCTAAGAAGGATGAAATCAGTACTTGGAAAAGATAGACAATCTGATCATCTTTCAAAATCTGGTTATAGTTTCCAGGTAGTGTCACGCTGACCCGAGGCCCTGACACGAAGCTTGACCTATGTCATAGCATGGTCCCAAATAACAATAGGCTCAATATTGGTGGAGGAAACATAGGCAAAAGGCTGGTGCTCACCAAGATGTAGTCTATCCATGACCAGGAGTTATGGGCTGGTGAATAGAAGGTATAGGACCTGGTAGAAGGTTCAGAGTCTCCACGGATCTTCCAATCCCAACAGTGAACATAAATCTGCTAGGGCTAGCTGAGCGGTGGCGTGATTCTGGTATCATTACCAGACCGATCCAACGCCTGTGAGGGCAATATTCCAATCCCCACCCAACACAAAGTTAGATGGTGAAAGGTACTCCAGTAGGTCAGTCAGACCCATCAAAATACAGCGCCACCCCTACAGGACCGGATATAGAGCCTAGGACAACCTCAGAGTTATAGAGCATCCGTGAACGAAAACATATCTACCATTTGCATCCTGACCACATTTCTTCAGCACAAAGGGGATATTACGCTTGACTAAAATAGCAACCCTCTATTGTTGGTGGTCTGACCCTAGCAAAGACGTGTGAGAAGCCTTTAAATCTTAGCAAATTAGATTCCTGCACCATGATGTGGGTTTCCTGGAGAAAGAGAATATCCACTTCTGCTAGGGAACAGTTGAGTAAAATCTGACCTCTTGGCTGCTTCCTCAGCCCCCACATTCCAGGTAGCAAACTTAATGTGACTTAGCGCCATTATTACCAGTAGATATTAAGTCGAGAATAGGATTGAAGATTGGCACTTCCTGAGGAATTGACTGGTGGCGACATCCCCTCAAACAGCAGCCTCGACCAACCCCAAATGCCTATGATACATGATGATATTAGGTACAGTACACAAAAGGTATAGAACCAACCAAATAAACATAAAATCATCGGAATCCTAGGCCGAGGTTGCCATAATACAAAAGATACTGGGTTAACTCTTATTAATCCCAAACCCACCCTCCCAATCCCTTTCTTTAACCCATCATAACTATATACAAACCCCCCACAGCAGGTAGCAGTGTAATGCCCTAGAACTCATGAACTGGTTCCAGAATCCCGCCCCTGCAATACCATGGCCTGGTCCTTAACTGTCTGAACATATAAAGGTGAACTGTGTACAAAAACCAGATGCCCAGATCATCAGACCTAGAATAACAACAATCAGGTCTTAGGAAGGGAATAGGCCATGGCATCCAACTCCCCCATCTACAGTCGTGAGCCAAGATCAGAAAGCAGAATTCGCCTCCCAACTCCCCCCCCCCCCACCAACAACAACCGAAGCATCAAATACCCCTGAAGAAAAAGCATTATTGGACAAACAACTGACTAGTCTGGGAAAAGGCATATCGACTAGACCATAGATTCCAACAAGGAGCAGGTAAATCTCAAGACCGATGGTAGCTGAACTGAGCAAATAAAAAAACAGGAAAGGGGGTTTTACCTGAAAAGCGACCCCCAAGACGAGATGGCCTGAAAGAAATCCTCCGCGGAGGCTCAGGCTCCAGCGCGGCTGGTCGGGAGAGCGCAGGTCGGAAAACACCGGGACGGACCTAAATGGTCCGAGCGCTGATCGTTCCTCCTGGAAACACAATCCTGTACTTGAGTTCCGGTCCCCAAAACAGAGCCAGCACACGAGGAGCCTCTCGGATTCGGGCCTACTCAACGCCACAGGCCTCGCGGCCTATCTCGGGCTCAATTGAGCAGCTACACCAGGTTGGCCGAGACCAATGCGGATCAGGTAAGCCAAATCCGTAGCAGGTCTCATACAGCAGGGGAAAAATAGAAAAACCCGGCCCACTAACAAGGCTATAAACTAAATTAAGGGCAGGCCTCAGAACCTAAGGCTCGACTAATTACATCAGTCCCCCTGAACAAGCTAGGAGTCTTTAGTAAGGTCAGCCAAGAGCATGGTCCGGATCTTCATAGGACTGTCCATTGCCGTCCAGGGTAACCACCAATTTCGCTGGGTACACCATTTTAAACCGGTTTCAGCGGCAATTAATTTTCTGACAATTGGATGATAGGCGGCTCTCCTCTTGCGAACTTCAAGCGGAAGGTCCTGAGTAATTCTCAACTTTACATGGTTTCCACTGTAGAGTCCAACTCCTTGATTTTGGTTAAGGCGTGTTGGCGTTCAATGTAGCTCAGAAATTTAATGATAAGTGGTCTGGGAGGAGAGTTCGGTGGGGCCTGGGCTTCAGTGATCTGTGGGCTCTCTCTATGTGGTAAGCTTGATTAATCGGGGAAGGACCGACCACTTTATTTAGAAAAAGCTGGACAAACTTGATCGTGTCACTTCCCTCTTCGGCCTCCGGAAGCCCCAAAATAAGGACATTATTCCGTCTGCTCCGTCCCTCAAGATCTTCTGTTTTTGCCTGCAATTTCTGTATTTGCTGTTTCAGTTTGGTAATCTACATAGAAACATAGAAACATAGAAGTTGACGGCAGATAAGGACCGCAAGGCCCATCCAGTCTGCCCATTTCTTTTTCTACCTTATAAATGTGCCATCGGCCTTTGCTCTATCAGTGACCTATCTATTCATAGTCATTTGTATTGCTCCCTTATGCCTATCCCATGCCTGTTTGAAGCCCTGCACTGTATTCATAGCCACCACTTCTTGTGGTAAGCCATTCCATGCATCTACCACCCTTTCTGTGAAAAAGAATTTCCTCACATTCCCCTTAATCGGCCTCTCCTCTAATCTCATGCTGTGTCCTCTTGTCCTGCTATTTTTCTTATATTTAAACATGTTAGACTCTTTCACCTTGTTTATGCCCTTAAGGTGTTTAAATGTCTCGATCATATCACCTCTCCCTCCTTTGCTCAAGGGTATACATATTGAGCTCCGTTAATCTGTCCTCATATGTCTTCTGATGCAGTCCCTGCACCATTTTAGTTGCCCTTCTCTGGACTGCCTCAATTTGGTTAATGTGTCCTTGTGAAGGTGTGGCCTCCAATACTGCGCCGAGTACTCCAGATGGGGCCTAACCAATGTCTTGTACAGAGGATTATTACCTCCTCTTACGACTTGTGATACCCCTACTAATACACCCTAACACCCCTAGCCTTACCTACTGCTTTAGAGGTTTGCTTGGATGATTTTAGGTCATCAGTGATGATGATGCCCAAGTCTCTTTCTTCCTTTGTGACTGCTAGCAACTCCCCTCCCAGCCTATAAGTGGCTTCAGTATTTCTCTTCCCTATGTGCATGATTTTGCACTTCTTTGCATTAAATCCCAGTTGCCACTCTTCTGACCATTCTGCTAGTTTATCCAGATCTCTTCTCATTCTGCCCACCCCATCTGGATCATCTACTCTGTTGCAGATCTTGGTGTCATCTGCAAACAGACAAGCCTTACCCTCTAGTCCATCTCAAGAGGTCACTAATGAAGATGTTGAATAGGACTGGCCCCAGGACTGATCCCTGAGGTACCCCACTTGTGACTTGCATCTCTTCTAACTGTATACCATTTACCACCACTCTCTGTTTTCTGCCAGTCAACCAGTTTGCCACCCAGTTGACCAACTTCTGACCCCCCGAGCCTACCTAGCTTATTTATCAATCTTCTATGTGGAACAGTGTCAAAAGCTTTGCTGAAGTCAAGGTAGGCGACATCAACTGCTCCCCCTTGGTCCACCACTCTGGTTACCCAGTCAAAGAAATCTATGAGATTAGTTTGACAGGACCTTCCTTTTGTAAATCCATGCTGTCTTGGATCCTGTGCCCCTATGGATTCCAGGTGTTGCACTAATCCTTTCCTTAAGGAGTGCCTCCATAATCTTGCCCACTACTGAGGTAAGACTGACCGGTCTGTAGTTCCTCGCCTCCTCCCTGCTACCACTCTTGTGGAGTGGGATCACATGAGCCCTTCTCCAGTCTTCTGGGACCTCCTGTGCTCAGAGATTCACTAAACAATTCTGCTAATGGCCTGCTAGTTCCTCCTTTAGCTCCTTAAGTACCCTGGGATGTATGCCATCAGGTCCCATTGCCTTATCCACCCTGAGCTTAGCAAGCTCTTGTAGGACCCTTTCTTTGTGAAGGGAGTAGTGCTCACCTCCCTCCCCCTGTGTCCATGATGCTGAGCTGTGGGCCTGCCCTACCTTCTCTTCAGTAAATACTGAGCAAAGTATCTATTTAGGATAGATGCCTTTAGGGTCCTCCCCCCACATGCTCCTTTTCTCCATTAAGCTTAGCAATACCCCTCTGGACTTTCTCCTTTCACTAATGTATCTATAGAAAGTCTTGTCACCTTCTTTACTGTTCGTGCTAGTGTTTCCTCAGTTTGGGACTTTGCCTGCCTTACTGCCTTACCTGCTTCCCTTAGGGCAGTTTGGTATGCCTCCTATCTTCATCCCGCTGTGTTCCCTATATATTTTCTGAAGGCCAGCCTTTGGCTCTGACCTTTTCTGCTACTGTATTTGAGAACCAAAGTGGTTTCCTTCTTCTTTTGCACTTCCTTTCTGTCTAACACAATGGGATGTTGCTTCAAGTATTGTATCCTTAATGCTTGCCCACTTTGCCTGTACCTCCTCACCTGTGTTTCTTTTGCCAGGGCTAGCTTAACTCTGTTGGCCATCTTATCAAAGTCAGCTCCTCTGAAGTCCCATATTTTTGCCTTGGAATGGGATGATTTAGATGTAGTAGCCAAATTGAACCATACCATGTGATGGTCACTGGCCCCAGGTGACCTTCTACCTGGAGATCTGTGATCCTTCTTTGTTAGTCAGTACTAGATCTAGGATAGCCCTGTCTCTTGTGGGTTGCTGTACCAGTTGTTTGAGGCCCTCCCCTGCAGGAATCCACTATGAGTCTAGTTCTGGCAGATGTTCCTGCTGGTATTGACCAATCTGTATCTGGCATGTTGAAGTCTCCCATTATCAGAACCTCCTTTAGCTGTCATGTTTTGTATATCTTCTAACAGTAATGTGTCTATGTCCTCCCTCTGGTCTGGGGCCTGTAGACAACCCCAGTTCTTATGGCTGTCCCATTTCCTGTTTCCAGGGTGACCCACAGTTCTTCTGGCTCCTTATGTGTATTCTGAATTTCTGTAGCTTTGATATTTTCATTAACATACAGGGCCACTCCTCCCCTTTTGCACCTCGGTCTCTTCTCTGAACAATACATAGCCAGGTACTGAAGTCTCCCAAGTGTGGTTACTGGTAAACCACGTCTCACTAATTGCTACTATGTCCAGTTTAGCCTCTGACATTATTGCCTGCAGGTCTGGGATCTTATTTCCCAGGCTGTGAGCATTGTGTACATGATTTTCCATTGGCCAGATTTTGGTTGTGTTAGTTGTTGGGTGAAGTTTGGCATTACCCCTGTGCATCATGGGGAGACAAACCTTTTTTCTTACCTGGTGATGCAAATGAATGGCAAACACGCTGAATTCCTGTTTGACCACTAGCTGAGGGGGGAAGGGTGTTCTTCCCATTCGACGTATGGGGTGCTGCACCCCTCTCCCCATTTGCTAGTTTAAATATTCTGCAAAGACGTCAAACTTCTGCCCCAATGCACTGACTCCCTCTTTAGTCAGATGCAGTCCATCAAATTTAAAGAAATCTCCAGGTCAGTTTTGTTCCTCCAACGGTCCAAAGATGTGACATTGGATTCCAGATCCCCTACTTGCCGTGATAGGTCTGAGAAGTCCTTCCTGATAGATTTAATCTCACTAGATATCTCCGGTAAAGTCTCTCTGAAGGGTAGAATTTCTTGCATAAAGCGATCCTCTGTCAGTAAGGTATTTGGAGATGCAGGAGCAGTTTGTTTGGAGGAGTGTGAAGGGTTAGCATTTCTAGCCTTCTTGGAGGTCTTTTCAGGCGTCGTTGGTGGAGTGTGTCTCACACTGGCTGACTTCATGTCAGCTTCCATCGCTGCAGTAACGCTAAGAAATCTTCAAGCGCCCTAAAAATCAGCTTAGAGGTGCTAGAGGTAGACAGCAAGTCTTTAGGGTCGCTATTCCTGGAGAAGATGTCGATATTTCAATTAGAAAAGGTTATTTTTGTAGGTGGAGGAAGGGAGCCTGGGAGAGAGCTGCTCTCAGCCACACTGCATCACGTGACTCCTCCGGAGCAGTTCTAATGGTGGGACAAACTGCAATTGTCATAATATAGCAAGACTCCATTAGAAGAAACAACATTACTAAGGTGAGTAATTTTTTCTTTAAGATTGCCAGACTGGTTGGTGCATTACTATATCCAGTGCATCCGGAGTGGGGGGGGTTAGGGGTTGCACTCAGTACTGGATGTCCTTTGCCACAGCATGCATTTCCTGTCAGTGAGCTTTATTTAGTACAGCGGTAGAGCTACAGACTTTCAAGCAGTAGTGAGTAGGGGACCTGGGTTTGACTCCCAGTGTGGGACATTATTTTCTTTCTTACTCAGTTTCTGTAGTATGAGAGAAATGGTTTGATATCAATGCTGATATTAGTGATAGAGGTTCAGCAAGATGTAAAGTTCTGTATCGCTGATAACTGGAAAATTTCCAGCTGAGACTTTGAGGTTTGAATGCAGCTTGGGAACATTACTTTAAAATGATTGGTTCATTACTAAATCCACTGTAGCTGTGTGTGTGTGTGTGTGTGTGATGTGGTGGGGGGGGTCTGCACTCAGTGCTGAATGTCTTTTGCTACAGCATGCATTTCCTGTCAAGGAGGCTTTGGACAATGGCAGAGCCACAGGCTGCCAAGTGGGTAGTGGGTAGGGGGCCTGGGATCCCCAGTGTGGAACATTTTTCTTGTTCTCACTGCAATTTCTGTAGTACAAGAGAAATTGTTAGATACCATTGCTGATGTTAGTGATAAAGTTTCAGCAAGGTTTTAAGTTCTGTATTGTTGATAAATTGCAAAGTTCCAGCTGAGACTGAGGTTTGAATGTAACTTGGAAACATTACTTCAAACTGAGAAATGATCAGGCTGACTGCAGAAGTCCTATTGAAGGAACTGATCAGGTTAAAAGTTTGTGTATTTTGTGTGCTAATCTTTTTTTTTTTTTGAGGTGCATGTGTGTATTTGTGTGTACGTATGTGTCTGTAATGGGCAGCATCTTCACATACATTGTTTAGCATGTACAGTATATGTATCTTGTACTATACAAAAATAACAGATCTTACTTCGAGAGGAGCTCTTGCAGTAGGTAATCACCTTGAACTGCACCTGACGTCAGGACACGGAACTAGAGCTAGCAGTGTCTGAAGGGGGGGACCACCCACCAGCGTCACTTGACCGACGTCAGCGCAACACTATATAGTGGGAGATCCCCATGCCCGCCTTCCAGTTCTTTTCCGCTGTCGACCTGAGCATGTTGGACCTCACGGAGATTGTCGCTGCAGTTCGACCACCCTTTCTTTGGATGAGTATCTGTCTTTTTCTTTCTTTAGTGTTAAAATCTTACTTTGTGCATGTCTTCGCCATCCTCCGCTGAGTTGCATAAAAATAAGCACGGTTCGTGCGGTGCACCTTCTCCTTTAAAGACTCTCCTCCCTCTGCACTCATCTGCTTCGCCCAGAGCACAAGGTCGGAGGATTGTGAGGCCTGTTCCAGCTTCAACCAGGCTACACGGAAGCATCGCCAGCAGGCCCTCGAGGCCCATTTACTGAAGAAGAACATGGCCACGATGGAAGAAGAGCTCCAGAAGCTTAGAAGTGCTTTCTCCTCTCCTATGGACTCCCATAAGCACAAGAAAAAGAAGGAAAAGAGAAGCACCAGGACCAGGATAGGTCCCTCTTTCACCTGCAGATGCCCTCAAGCCCCTCAAGCCCCTCGGGTGATCAGCAGCCCTCTTCCTCTGGAAAGTCTGCTGCTGCATCCAAGTCTGCCTCGCCCTCTCAGGAGCAGCCCTTGGGTCCCCTGCTGCATTTGGTTATAGTGGAGGCGGGCACCTCGGCAGAGTCCGAGGCGTCCGCCACTCTTAGGCCCATTTCTACCACAGGGTCTATGCAGTCTGGTGGCACTGATAAGTCGCTCATTGGGTCTTCCGATGAGTGCCCGGCCCAGGCTGTTAAGTCGGGCACCGGGGTCTCAGGCACCCACCCGGCCATGGTCGACAAGTTGGTCGTCAGACCTTCCAGCGTCCACCCGACTGATCAGCTTACATCAGGGTCCAGCGTGGGCCCTGACAACGTCCAGTTGCCAGATTTCTTACAGCCTTCTCTGGCTGGGTCTCCCCACCGGGTCACCCCCTCCTCTCCCTTGCAAGAGCCTCCTCCGCCCTCCCCAGATCAGTGAGTGTGGAGTTGTCTGACAGGTGACACCTTTCCTGGCTGGCCTCCGGACCTGACATCGGATCTACCAGGTAACCCTCTGGGCCCCTCGCCATTGGTTCCTCCGGCAGGGATGCCCGCTCTGACACTGGGTGTGCCTCCCGCCGGTCTGGTATCCGACTCAGTTTTCTCAGGCCCCTCTGCACCAGGTTTCAGGCCTCCTCAGGGTCCTCCTTTGGGTCCCACGGCACTGCCGTCGGGGGCCCCCGTCAGGTTACCCTCCATCAGGTCAACCTACGCCACATTATGCTGCTTACATTCCTCTGGGCCACCCGCCGTCAGGCCATCAGATGCCAAGGTATACACCCACTTGCTCTTTACCAGGTAACCCAGAGCATATGTACAATACGCAGGGCCACCCAATATCTGGGTTCCCTTCCGTATATCCACCGGTCTACCAGCCTTCTCTGCCTCCTCCTCAGCCTCAGGCAGACGTCAGGGCTATTCTCCAGTCCTGGTGGTCGGAGACCAAGGCTCGGCTCATTTCAGAGCTGGATAGCCAGCACCCCGTGAGAGATGTTAGCCGGGTCCCATTGGACCAGACGTCTGGGTTCGCTTCTGTGCTGGACCCGCGTCAGTCAGCATCGGGCCTGTCCAAAGAACCTTTGTCCAGGCTGATAATGGACAAAGCCTATCCTAGTCCTAGAGAGGCCTCTCATCCCGACGTCCAGTCTTCAGACTCCTCGGATCCTGGCTCGGATTCAGACTCCTCTTCCTCTGTGTTTTAGGGGTTTGAAACTCCTCCCACAGAGAAGCCTAAGCCTAAAGAGTCCCCTAAATTCCCACCTGAGGACCCTTCTTTTGCAGACCTCCTCAAAAAAATTGCAGAGGTCTACGAGTAGAAATTCAGATGCACAGGATCCTAAGCGACAAAGACTGGCTGAACACCTGGACATCCTGGAGGCAGCGCCTGTCCTTACACCTCCTTGGTTGGAGCCACATGAGGATTTGGCCTCCACCATTTGGATGATGCCTTCTTCCACACCGGCAGTAGCCAAAAAAGCGGACAGGACATACAGAACACCAGAGGGTAAAGATCACCTGAGTGTTCACCCCAAGGTGGACTCTGTAGTTATTATGGCGGCTCATGACAGATCCTCCAAGCCGAGACACATGAGCACCTCCCCTCCTGATAAGGAGTCGAGGCAGCTGTATCACTTTCGAAGGAAATTCTTTTCTTCCTCCACTTTGGCCATGTGTGCCTTAAACTGTGTGATGCACATGTTGGTCTACCAGAAGTCCCTTTTCCATAAGCTGGAACCTGTCATCGAGGCTATGCCAGACTCTGAGTCCAAAACTATCTTGGCTGACACAATTAGGTCCGCCAGGGTCGCCTATCACCATTTATTGAGGGCCACCTATGATGCTGTAGACTCCTCGACCAGGGGCACTGCCACGGCAGTTTGCCTCAGGAGGTATTCCTGGCTAAGGTGTCTGGTTTGGCGCCTGATGTTCAGGCAGCCATCCAAGATGCTCCCTTTAGGGGCTCTGCCCTCTTTGGAGGCAGCGCCCAAGACATTATCACTAGCCTTCAGGACCAGGGCAAGACCTTACAGTCAGTCCACACTATGTACCACCCTAGATTTAAGGCCAAACAGCCTTGTCGTCGCCAGGCTAAGTGGCAGACGAAGCAGCAGCAGACAGTCAGACAGCAAGCAAAACATCGGGCACCTGCAACAGCAGCTGCCCCTTCCACCAAAGCTCAAAGGGCCTCCGTCTCCTGACTCACGACCCCCCCCCCTTCCTTCAGAGGAGCCGTAGGCGAAAGGTTCGCCAGTCACCTGCCGGGGTGGGAGGCAGTCACCACAGACTCGTGGGTCCTTCAGTTGATCAGAGAGGGCCACACTCTACAGTTCCTCGAGAAACCCCAAGACAGGCCTCCAGGGGTGTCTCATTATCCGAAGGCACACATTCCCCTCTTAAGAGAAGAAATCAAGGCTTTTCTGCAAAAGGAGGCAGTAGAGCCCGTTCTGACAGACCACGTAGGAAAGGGATATTACTCCCACTTCTTCCTGGTTCCAAAAAAGATGGGAGATTTGTGTCCCATCTTGGACCTCAGTGCTCTAAACCTGTACATAGAGTACAAATGGTTTCGGAAGCTGACCCTCCCAGGTGTGCTGCCCCTCCTGCACATGGAACAGTGGCTATGTGCCCTGGATATGCAGGATGCCTACCTGCATATCCCAGTTTTTCAAGACATTGCTGCTACCTCAGGTTCACCTTTCTAGGGGAGCATTACCATTTCAAAGCCCTCCCCTTTGGCCTGTCATCGGCACTCGGTTTTTACCAAGTGCCTTGTAGTGGCAGAGGCCCTGAGTTGCCAAGGCCACTATATGTTCCCCTACCTTGATAACCAGCTTCTGTCAGTCCTGTTGAGGGAGCAGTTGGAACTTTCCCTCTCGGCTACCCTGGCCCTTTTTGCGCAAGTGGGGATTACTGTCAGCCTTCCCAAGTCCCAACTTGCCCCTTCCCAGTGCCTCCAGTTTATTAGAGCGGTGCTGGATACGGCCCAGGTTATGGCTTTCCTCCCTTTGGACAGGACAGAAACCTTGTAGAAACAGGCTCATCTGGTAGCTTCTAGCAGGTAGGTCATGGCCAGGTCGGTGCTATGACTTCTTGGCCTTATAGAGGTGGTCATCTCCACTGCCCCTCTGGCCGGGCTTCACATGCGAATTTTGCAGTGGACACTCAGAACACAGTGGGATCAGAGGTCGGATGACCTAGACCACATGGTCATGGTCTCCAGCTCGATGCAGCAAGATCTTCTATGGTGGCAGGATATCAACACCCTCACCAAGAGGGTCCCCTTCCTTTCCCCTTCCTCCCACCCAGACCCTAACTACAGATGCATTGGGGATGGGCTGGGGTGCTTACTTGGAGAACCACAGGACTCAAGGGCTGTGGTCTCAATCGGAGCTCTCCCTTCACATAAACGTGCTGGAGATGAGGGCAGTGCTGTATGCTCTTCAAGCCTTCCAACGTTTGCTTTGCCAGAGTCCACTATTAATCCAGTCAGACAATATGTGTGTAGTCTGGTACCTCAGCAAGCAAGGGGGAACTCGCTTGTATCCCCTCTGTAGGGAGGCGATGCAGGTGTGGAATTGGGCAGTTCTGCATCGAAATTTACCTCACAGCTGTTCACATTCGGGGCATGCAGAACATCCTAGCAGACAGTCTCAGCCGCACCAAAGTAAGAGCCCACAAGTGGGAGCTAAAGCAAAAGGTGGTCGAACACATTTTTGACCCATGGGGTCATCCAGACCTGGATCTGTTCGCTTCCCCATACAACACAAAACTACCCGGATTTTGCTCGCTTGCTCCCGGGCATGGTGCTTTCTCGTGAGACATGCTATCTCTCTGCTGGACAGGGAGGTTTTTGTACACCTTCCCTCCCTTTCTAGTTCTGCAGAGGGTGCTGTTAAAGCTTCAAGTGGAGGGGGCTTGCACGGTTCTGATTGCCCCGTATTGGCCTCACCAAATCTAGATTCTGCTTCTTCAGCAGCTCGCAGTGGAGCCTCCAGTTCCCCTGCCTCTCTGCCATGACCTCCTTACTCAGGAGAGAGGCACGCTGGTCCATCCAAGGCTGAAGTCCCTTCACCTTCACATGTGGCACCTCATGACATTGCTACTTTCGCTATGGAGTTTCCTCCACAGTGGCTCAGGTCCTTGTAGAGGCCAGAAAGCCTTCTACGAGGACAACATATGCCATGAAATGGAAGTGTTTCTCCATTTGGGTCACCTCGAAGGGTTGGGACCCTTTCTCATGCCCCGTTCCCCAGGTCATGGAGTATCTACTGCACATCTCTGACCTGGGCCCGAGTTCTTCTTCTTTGCTGAAGGTTCATCTGTCCGCTATTGCTGCCTACCATGTCTTGGTGGAGGGAAAAGCTGTGGCTCAACTGGAGGTTTCCAAAACCTTCCTGAAAGGGATCCTCCACTTGAAACCCCCAGTGCGCAGTCCCACACTACCTTGTGATCTCAGTTTTATTTTGGAAAACCTGACCTTGCCTCCTTTTGAACCGGCTGGTAGTTGTGTTATGAAATATTTATCGTGGAAAGCGCACATTTTGGTTGCAATCACTTCTGCTCGAAGGATTTCTGAGCTTCAGGCCTTGATGTGTAAGGAGCCTTATTTAATTTTTCACGGAGACCGGGTGGCTCTGCATACCAATCTTCAGTTCTTGCCGAAGGTGGTTTCTGAGTTCACGTTGAACCAGTCTATTCAACTTCCAGTGTATTACCCTGAACATTCCAGTCAGGGGGAGGCTATTCTGCATACCTTAGATGTTCACAGAATCCTGCCTTATTATACCAACAGAACCAAGTCTGTTCGAAAATTGGACCAATTGTTTGTTTCCTTTGCAACCAAGAGCAAGGGTGCGGCAGTTTCCAAACAGTGTCTATCCAAATGGTTGGCAAACTGTATTGTATTCTGTTACCAGATCTACAGTAAAACCCTCCCGGGGGAGGTTAAGGTGCATTCTGCCAGAAGCATGGCTGCTTCTACTGCTTGCTTCAGGAATGTATCAGCTGCTGACATTTGTGCCGCGGCCACTTGGAGCTCCGTCCACACATTCACCAAGCATTACAATTTGGACATTGCCTCTAGGCACAGGGCTGGCTTTTGTTTAGCTGTCCTCCAAGGCCTCCCATCCTAATCTCTCTGCTTTTCTGCAGTCCTTTCCTGCCTCCCGTGCTTCAGTTCCTTCTGATTCACACTGCTTGGGACTCGGTCCTCGTGGTGATTACCTACTGCAAGAGCCCTCTCGAAGTAAGATAGTACAGTTATGTAAGAACTTACTGTAACAGTAGATCTTCGAGTGAAGCTCTTGCAGTAGGTAACCTTGTTTTCCTCCCTCCTTCCCCCATCTTTTGCTGTTCTTTTTCTTTCACTTTACGTTGGCTTCTGGAGCCTCTTTTCCCATTCTCTTGTCACTCCTTTGGGAGATCTCCGGCGGGAGAACTGGAAGGCGGGCATGGGGACCACCCACTATATAGTGTCATGCTGACGTCGGTCACATGATGTCGGTGGGCAGTCCCCAATCAGACACTGTTAGCTAAAGTTTCAGTGTGGTCCTGATGCCAGGGGGCGCAGTCCTCAAGGTTATTACCTACTGCAAGAGCCTCTCTTGAAGATCTGCTGTTACGGTAAGTTCTTACATAACTGTACTTTCCGTAACATAGCGCCACTCAGTACTGTTGGTACTTTGATTGTTTTTTGTTTTCTGTCTCCTGTTGTTTAAAAGTAGTATCTGCTGTAGCCCCCGCCACGCACTCCTCACCGGTGTCCTAACTAGTAACATCATCTGCTGAAATCAGTTAAATTACACAATGAGAAAATTATTCTTGGCGATTCTGATACAGATTGGCTTAATAAAGCAAATAATAGTAATAGGGATAAAACACAGCTTTAAATTTGGTTCCAGTTATAACAAGCATTTGTCAATGCCGAATGTTTGCTTGCTGGTATTAGCATTGGGAATGCATGAGTTAGACAGATGCAGAATAGGAATGGCAGTGAAGTATTGAACTTCATGCCAATCCCGCCTCCACCCTGCAGAGAGGGACAGGCATTGGGGTATGTGTTTGGGTCATCGCCCACATCGTTCATGCCATTTCACCTCACCCTGTCCTGCAGACACCGGCAAGTGTTGAGGTACATCTTGAGGTGTTCGGCTTTACAGTCACCTCATTCCATAAGGACATATGCTGAAATGGGTGCAGTATAGGAGAATGGGGTAAACTCAGGGGCCAAAGAGAGCAAGGCACACCTTGATGCCTGTCAGTGGCTGCAGGGTGGGGGTGGAATGCCATGAGCATTACAGTCAGCAATCCAGAGGCACACCCCTGATGCCTGTCTGTCTGTACAGGGCGGGACGTTATGGTTAGAAACCCTAATGCCCCGGGCGTTTGTTGGTATTTGCACTGCAGATTTTCAACATGGCCTTTTTGTGACCCACGCCTCATGAAAGCATTTGGGACCTCTTCTCATGACAGTGTCACTGTGATTTTGTTAATGTGTCCCGAACTTTGAGTTCCCGCAACGATCGTGCCATTCTGTGCCAGATGTACGAAAACACAGATCAGGCAGGATGTGAAGAATGACAGCTGTATGATTCATAGGGAGGTGTGAAGAGATGGCTATGTTGAAAATCTGTAGTAAAAATATTAAAAATGCTCGAACTTCCGAGCGTACGTGGAAACAGCGCAACGCATGCGCGTAACACAGTCATTTAGTGGAATTATTTCACCAGATTTTCAGCATAGGCATTTTGTAACCTCTGCTCATGAACCCTGTCACTATGATTTTCTTAATCTGTCTCGAACATTGATTTCCCACAGCGACCGTGCTATTCTGCACTGGAAGTGTGAAAACACATTCCGGTCAGGATGTAAAAAATGACAACTGTACTGTTCATAAGGAGGTGTGGAAAAATGGCAGTGTTGAAAATCTGGAGTGAAAATATTACAGATTTGCAAAGTTACGAGTGTGCGTGAAAACTGCAAAACACATGCTCATAAAACAGTCATTTTAGAAACATAGAAACATAGAATTTGACAGCAGATAAGGACTGCTTGGCCCACCTAGTCTGCCCATTTCCGTACCTAATGGATAAGCTGCAGATCCTAGTTAACCAACAGCCTACTTCCTCCTACCCCCCACCTAGAATTGCCTTGTGTCTGTCCCATGCATTCTTGAATTTGTGGATTTTTTTCACCAGATTTGCAACATAGTTTTTTTGAGAGCGACCTCATGACACAGCAGCACTGTCATTCTAAACATTCCCGAAGGTGATTCTGCCATATGGTCCGCGAATCACTCTTTCGACTGAATAATGCCGTGACAGTGACTGAATTCATGAGGAGGGGTCCCAATAACCCCATATTGAAAATTTGGTGCCAAAAGTCAAAAAAAGGGCTGAGATATCCATATAAGTTGAAAACCCCCTATTTGTGCCATTATACAGCTTACCGGCATTTCTTCAGTTCACGATCGGCTTTGTAGAGTGCAGACATGTTCCCAGTCCACCGAAGATCATCGCACCAGGCTCCGGAGGTAAGTATGGGGTGGGGGGGTGTAGGGAGGTGGAGTACGCAGAGAGTGGAGCGAGGGTTGTGGGATGGGGCACGAGAGACCACGAGGGACTGTTTTCTTTGTTTCAGTGACACAGATTAAACTAAGGACGTCGCAGGAAGGTTTTTTTTTTTTCAGGTTTATTTTTTGCAGACTGGGGTGGGCTCCCAGTGTGGCACCTGAGTTTTTTTGGGGGGGGACTGAAGCCAACAGGGATGTTGCCCCCCCCATCGGCAAAGAAAGACTGTTTGGGGGGTGATGTTAGCGATTGGGGCACCCCCTGCACACAACAAATTAAGTACAGCCGATGGGGAGGGGCCTCTGCTGCAAATTAACTGAGTTGGGGGCATGCTGACAGGGGTATTGGGCACCCCCATCGGCTTTCATGAGACTCTGAGGCGGGGGCTATGCCACCGCCATGTTGACGGAAATGTTACACCAGGCAAGGTACCGCCCTGCAGTGATGGGTCACTCCCTCATTGCAGCGGAATGGCTGATGCTGCAATGACGAGGCAGCCTGTGATTGCTGCAGTGAAATTGTTTCAAGTTGGTGACACTTCTGCAGAACCAGTGTCATCAGGACACTGGGCCTGCATTGGGTGAGCAGTGCCAGGCCCACAAATGCAGTGCCGGCATTGGCCGCCACAGTGCCGCACCTCCACAACCCGCTTCTCACTTAAGTTGTCACATAATGTTTCTTGCACATGCGTGCAAGCAAACATAAAAAGAAGAGAAGAACATTTTTGGATTGGATTTAAGTATCTAAGCATGAACATATTCAGAAAATGGAGGTCCTCCCAGATACATTGAGCGATCATTCACCTGTTTTATATAGTACAGCAAAAGTTAGAGGCCCAGATCCAGTTATCGTTTCTGCAAGGATACTTCACAAAACAAAGATTTTTAGCATTTGGAAAAATGGTTGCAGCTACAAATTGGTCATATTTAAAGATTTTATTCCCACTGTGGATCTGGCCCATGACAATTTTATAATGGAGTTTAATAGAATGTGATTTTTTGTTTTCCTAAGGAAAGTGCGTACGAAAAGGTGGGCATACAAAATTAGATAATGTTAGATTTGCTAAATGTGACTGTCGCAGATGACCAGGGAAGTGTGGAATGAATGAAACCTCATTTGAGACTTCTTTGAACTGTGGGCAGTTGAGGAAAAGAGTACAAATAAATCAAGCCAGCAGTCGGTGGGCTTTTTTGCCCAAGAACCTCCCGTTTGAAGAGCTTCAGTGAATATACAGTGCTGCAGAGTGCCAACAACAGATCCGATCAGCCAAATCAAATAAGAAAGATAAGTGTGCTTTTTGGGCTCATCCTCTGGGGTAACACAGCATGGGCTGCACAATTATACAGAAGTTATGTGGTTCATCTTCCTAAGAGTATTTGCCTGAGACTCTACAACCTGTTTCCGAGCCTGAAGACTGGAGTGCGCGCCCAGGACTTCAGCCCTTGGAGCAGAGGTTGCTTTGCAAAAACTACAGTTCTGTGAGAGAAACCAACTCTATTTTCTCTGTACCTACAGTAAAGAGTCGTCCATATCGTGGGTGCAGAACATCATGGCCCTGTCTGACTGCCTACCTTGTGGTCGTTGAAGAGAATAGCCCCTTCCAAGGGGTGAAGGGGATAGACTAGGATCTTCAGATTCGTCATGGCCTGCATCCTTTGCCACCTGGAAGTGCGTTAGGCTTGCCACACCTTTTACCAAGACTGCCCACTGAATCAGTATGGAGGGCATTCCTCATGCAGTTGTTGAGCAGTTGCATCCTTGGCGTTGTGAGTTCTGACCACAGCCTGGCCATGCAACAGATTAGGTTAGACAGCAACTATATAGATAGCACTGGGCATGGGCTGCACAATTATAGAGGAGTTATGCAGTTCATCTTCCTAAGAGAGTATGTGCCTCCGTTAGATACAGTAACTGCTGAGTATGGGACTTTTATTTGTAATCTTCATCCCCCAGTAATTTCTGCATCAGTACCACATCATCTGCTACAACAGGCCCGCAATCCCGCTATTGCTGTGTGCACATGTAACCCCTGCCCCGTGGCACAGCCTGTGGGTGTTAAAGTGTGGCTGCTGCCTTTTCACCGTAGGGCAGATAGTCCCCAAATTTCAGATGATCTCTGCGGTTTGGTAATTGGAACTGTATGTTTGTATCCAAATAGCATAGGGCCTTCACCTGATGGGATCCTTCCAACAACTATGTGCTGCTCACCATGACATTATTAATTTAATAATAATTTATACAATAATACCACCCCTCCTCACCCTTGGCAGATAAATAGCAGTTAAGTGCAATACCCCCCACACACACACGTACAGTATACATTATAACACAATGATGCAATAGGACCATACCTCTCAACTGTACCACATTACGAGAAATGTTCCTCATTTTACTTCACAAAAGCTCCCTGTTCCACATTGTGAGGACTTGTCCCACATTCAGTGTTAAAATTTTAAAGCAAAAATATATAGTAAATGATGCAAAAAATATACTATTCAATTCATAACAGACTTTCTGAACATAAATGCAGACATTTTAACAGTGTTCTGAGCTTCTTAGGTAAAGATTTGATTAAGTGTTCCACATTTTGAGAGGCAATGTTCCACATTTGGGAGACAAAAGGTTGAGAGGTATGAATAGGACACAAATTAACAATGCAAACATGGATGAGGTTTATTAGTGGGGAAACAGAAACAGGGATTTGGAAGGGAAAATCGGGGTAATGAAGTTAATGAAATACTGTACAAATATTTTTAAGTTTGGATCCTACGCCTCCCCTCCGAAAAAATGTTCCCCCACAATCCCCAAGTAATTCAGTCCCACAAACCCTCTTCCTCTGGTGCACCAGATATATCCAAGATCCCTTCTGTAAGCGCCACAGCCTAGGGTGTGCACAATATAGGGTAACAAGTTGCAGGCCCGAAGACCTGAGAATGGTGCTGCACAGGTAGAAATATTTACTGGGAGATGTGGATCCCAAATATCAGTCCCAGACTTAAACAAGTCAAAGTTCAACACAAAGTCTCTTTGACAGAAGTGTCCTAATTCTGGACATTTCTACGATCACAGTTGTCTTGCCCAGTCTAGTCATCTAAGGTCCTAACTATCTAAGCTGTTGCAGGCAAAACGTAAAAACAAAAACAAGGTGCTGCGTCAGCAAATGGTCTGAAAGCAAAACAAAATGATAATATTAAATGCATGCTGGAAATAGAAAATAGAGTTAAAATCGACGTTTTGGCGTTAGGTCTTCTTCAGGAAGTATCTGAAAGAGAAGAAAGCAAAGTTAGTGTAGAGGGGAGGTAGTAAGGGATAGATATGTGGGGAATGAAAAAAGGGGGAGGCTCTGGGAGAAGAAGTGATAAATGGCAAGATAAAGAGAGACTCTGGAAAACAAAAAGGTGATGATGGGAATGACAAGGCTAAATAGCAGTGAATGAGCCAGAGCAGGGTTTCTCAAATGGTGAGGCCAGCCTCCCACAGGAGGCCCCAGCCTGTTCTAGGGGAGGCTCCAGCAAGCCTTAAAATGTACTGTATTTAAATGTCAGGTTTTGGATGCTTTGTGTGATAGGATGCAGCAAACTAAAGTAAATAATAGCATGTAAATTTGTATACAAAATGGGTGACCAGGAAAGTCGCACTAAACAAACACTTGTTTCTTTATATGACATGGGGGAAGGCTGAATGGAGGAAGTACAGTTCTTGGAAAATGTGCAAAACAAAATGCAGAGTAATACAAGTGAATAGGTACAAGGTAACAACTGTCCCATGATACTGGCTGCAGAAAAGCACAAATGCAAAGGCTAAGTTGAGAGGTACTAGGAGCAAAAGCAGGACAAAGCAAAATGGTCCCTCAGAAGGTGTTTAAAAACAAGGTGAAACTGACAAAGAAAGTAATCTGACTCATGGAGGTATTGCAACAAGGGGTACAGTAAACAGGGTCCAAAACCCCGAAGTGTGGAGTGGGTAGGCTGACATGGGGAGGGGGTTATACAGATGGAGAATAATAAGTTTAATAAAATGAGAATAAAGTCGACTATTCAAAGGAATGTCATTGTATTCCTTGTGTACTGTGCAAAGTACAATAATTGTTCTAACTGTGGGAGGCCCAAAATTATTGCTATATTTGGGGCTCAAGATCTTTCCAAGGCTTGGAGGAGGCTTACTATGACAGTGTGTGAGAACTACTGAGCTAGAGAAGTCCCCAGGTGGGGACTAATTAACAGGGCCTAGTAAGAAGGCTGAAAGGTGAAAAATGTGGGGGAAGGAGACAGAGATGGAGGGCTGTTGCAGGGCCAGGCCCTGGTCTGTGCTGTTATCCTTCACAATGCAGCTGCTCAGCAGTCATTGGTGGGATGGCTTCCGAATGGAATTTATAGCAGGTTTAGTTAAAGGTGCGACATACCCAGCACGCCTCTGGGGGTGAAGGATGCGGGCCAGAATTTATCCTGAAGCTCCTGATCCTTTTCACCCCAAGAGGGGCCTTTTCTCCCCCATCCAAAGGCAGGCAGTCACTCAGAGGTATGGTGATGGGGGCCTCACATTGGCAATTCTCTGCAGGGAGGAAAGCAGGTTGGCTTTTCTTTCACTGAATCAGAGCTTTTTGCAAGGCAAACCCTGCTGTTAAGGCTGAATTTCGTGACAGGCTTGGAAACCTTTTTAGAGTTCCTGACTGGAACTCTGGTGACTTACCTCATCTCTGAGGTTGAGGTTGAGAAATCATATTGTCTCCCTCTCAAGCAAATCTGAAAATGGGGCAGAAAACTGCAGGCCTCCCCAGCATTTAAGTTGCAGTGTCTGTTAGGTGAAAGTTACATGGGGAGATAGGAGCCCTCCAGCTAATCTGTTTTTGTGGGCTTTGTACCAAAGAACTGTGTTGCTTAGAAGTCTCTGCAGGGAGTCATCTTGCCCATTCTGAACTCTAATGGGCTGTCATGGTTACATGAGGCTTTGAGGGTCTCTGGTCCAGCATCTCATGTGCTCAGGCTGGTATCGCCTGACCCCTGTTCAGTCCTGTGGGGTCGGGCAATCAATGATAAATGGTTTTGGTTTTTGATTTTACATTGTGGGTGTTTTTTAGAGGCCTAATTGGGGCCCTTTCACTTACCCAAGTGGGCAGCTGTTGCAGGGATTACCATTTTAGAACTGTGCCTATGAAAGTGAGTATGATTCAGGCTGCAGTGGACAGCAGTGCGTGATCAACATCAAAGAGGAAACCAGATTCAGATCATGTTTTGAATGTTTATGCTAGAATCCACCAGTCAGTCGTTTCGTTTTGGCTGAGCCAGCCAGCCGGCGCAGTGGTAGTGCTACTGCCTGTAACACTGACGCCCCGGGTTCAGTAATGACCCCAGGGCATTAGAGGGCTGGCCAGAGGGAGGAGGATCGAGCAGCCATAGGACTGCTCTCTTGCTTTAGGGTGGGTGGGCTGTGACGTCTGGCAAATACCTGACCTGTAGTGGTGGCTAGAGGTTAGGGAGCCTGGAATCGCTGGTGGAAGAGAGGGAGTGGCAGGCTTGTATATATTGTATATGGAGCACGCACAATGGCTTGCTAACATCATCAAATGTCCACTCCCTCAGAACAACCACAAACATGGAAAATGGACCGCCGACTGGTCAGATGAGATTCTCAGTGCCCACCATGTCCTCGCTCACCTGACCCTGGATATCCCACTCTTCATCTCCACTTGCCAGGCTAACCAGATGTGTAGGGGGTCACAGGAGGAGCGGAATAGCAACCCCATCTTGTGGGGCAAGCCGAGGGGGAACAAACCTGCAGGTGAGCCATGGGTGGGCTGGGAACCATGGACCCAGCTGGTGGGGGGATCTTGGGTGCATGGAATCAGGGCACTGGAGAAGAGCGGAAAGAGGTCCCAGTCAGCTGGAAGCCAGGTGCATAAACAAAATTAAAAAACAACAACTTTTCTTTCAAACAACATGAAGTCTTGATGTATTCTGACATATGCAGTTAGCCCCAGCACTTGAACTGCTCTGGAGAGGAAAGAGTTAACTCTATGCCAGAGCATAGAACGTTGGTCTCAAGCTCGGTTCAAACCTCTGTCTGCAGCACTTCAGAGTGTAACCATCAGATTCTTTACTCCGCCTAACTGAACAGTCGCTCCGGAGATTGCTCCTTCACTTGTCGGTCCGGTCCTAGTAAAACATCGATTTTATACCGTTTTTTTTTTTTGTCTATATTTTTTGGGTTCAGATCCCTGTCTGTGGTACAGTAAGTGTTGTAGGCCATGGACTTTAGTTTAATTACTGTTTATTTCTGTGTGGAAATTGTGAAGTTTGTCAATCAGTCCGGTTAGGAACCGATTGTGTTGTTTTTAGTTTTATTCTTTAATTTCTTAGTGTGAGGTACCGGTCCCTATCAGTTCCAAAAAAACATAATTTTTAGACCTTTTTTTTACACAGCCCGTAACACGGTTGGTAACCGATAGGGGGTCTTGCCTGCCTTTTAAGTTGTTAACGAGTAAGTGGTTAGGATGGCTACATCTGAGAAACCCAAGAGAAGAACCGGGCCCACTGAGTTTCAACACTGTAGTGAATGTGGGGATGCCTTTGCTAAAGCAGACCCTCACACCACCTGTGTTTATTGTCTGGGGTTTGACCACCTCGATTCAGACTGCCAAATCTGTAAAATTTTCCGAAGGGCACCCTGGACAGGAGATTGGGTAGGCTTAGGGAAAAGGAGGCTGAGAAGTCCGTTGATCTGGATGGCCAGCCTGGTTTGGTTCCGACTGAACCTGAGGGAATGCCCACTGACCTGGGCGATCGTTCCTCGGGCAAAAGGAGAGCCAATCCTGAGGGGTCGGTTCCGACAAAGAGAAAGAAAAAACCGGCCGGTTCGGATCCAGAACCGTTACGTCCAACCGCAGAAGAGATAGCCAGGGTGATTAGTATTATGGAATCGCGCCGTTCCGTTCCGTCCGATCCCACACCTCGTGGTAGGCGCTTGGTTCAGTTGGTTCCTCCGGTTCTGGGATATTGTCTGGCTGATCATTATGAACCGGATTTGGAAGGGGAAGAAGGGTATGACGATGATGACGGTGTGGAAGGTCTGGATGAAACCATTGAACCGGACATCTCCCCAGACAGGCCTTCTAATATTTCCCCTTCTAGGCTCTCTGAGTCCCCATCCCACTATTTGTTCTACAAAAAAGTGGCAGAAACCCTCCAGCTCCCTCTGGTTGAAGCTGTTGAGGAACAAGACTTTGTAGAAATGATGGACATCCCAGAGTCCAAGAGGCTGTCTATTCCCCTCCATAAATCTCTTGGGAAACAGACACAAAACATTCTCCAAACACCAAATTATTTACCTCCTGTGGACAAGAGGATGGACAGGAGATATATGCTGTCAGGCTCAGGTACGGAGTTCTTACTCCAACAATGCAGCCATGTGAGGGTCGTGCAGGCTGCAGCCTGTGACAAGGGTAACATACCCTTGGCTTCACACACCCTAGATAAAGACTCTAGGAAGGCGGATGCTATGGCCAAAAAACAGTACTTGGCATCCTTCTTGGGACTCAGGCAGGCAAACTATATGGCCTACACAGCCAGATACCAGAAGTCCAGATGGGGTACTGTTCTGGAACTGGCTAAACAGGATTCCCCCCAGCTAGCCAAGGAGCTGGAGGAGGTGACTGCTGATGGGATTGAGGCATCTAAGATCCAATTTCATGCTGCTGTGGACTCAAATGATGTGTCATCACGAGTCATGGCTACATCTGTGTCTCTTCGGAGATGTGCTTGGCTCAGATGTACTAGCCTCTCACAGGACGCTCAGGCTAAGGCCATGGATTTCCCTGTGGTGGGTAATTCTCTGTTTTGAGAGCAGACAGATAATTAAATGAAAAAGATGGATGAGTACAGGACCACCTACAGGAGTGCACAGGCCAAGGAAAGGCAGGCAACTCCTCAGAAGCAGCCGTCTAGGGGCAGGGGCAGGCCTTTTCACAGGCCTTTCTACCAGGCACAGGCCTCCTCTCCTTTTCCTCAGAGGGAGAGGCAGAAGGGGGATGAGCAGGCTCCTGCCAAGCAGACACCCTGATGTGTCAGCCTGGATCGACTCCCCTATTCCAGTAGGAGGCAGGCTGGCTTACTACTTCCAGGCCTGGAAGTCTGTTACCTCAGACAAGTGGGTCCAGGAGGTAGTAAGCCTGGAACGGGCCCTCATCTTCAAAACATTTCCAAAACTGAGGGTCAGATCTTTTCCACCTGCAAACATCTTCGAAACCATTGCACTAGAGGGAGAGGTTTCCTCTCTGCTGGCTCTCGGAGCCATAGAGAGAGTTTCCACTCCACACAGGGGCAAGGGTCTGTACTCCGGATACTTCCTTACCCCAAAAAGACGGGAGTGGTGGCCCATCCTAGAACTAAGATATCTAAACAAGCACCTTGTCAAGCCAAGATTCAAAATGGTGACTCTGGGAGTAATTCTTCCCTCTCTGAGGCCAGGGGATTGGTTGGCCTCCCTGGACCTCAAGGATGCCTGTTTTCACATTCCCATCAGGTGCTCCCACAGAAAGTACCTCAGGTTCGAATTGCCTTCAGGCCATTATCAGTTCAGAGCAATGCCTTTTGGGCTAACATCAGCTCCAAGGGTGTTCACAAAAAGCCTAGCAGTAGTAGTGGTCTTTCTCAGGAGACAAATAAAATGTCCATTTTTCCATACCTGGATGTCTGGCTCATTGTGGGACAGTCCCCATACCAAGTCAAGTCAGACCTACAGGTGACACAGCAATTGCTCACTTCCCTGGGGATTTTCCTCAATCTACCAAAATCAGTTATCGAACCAGCACAACTCCTGACCTTCATGGGTCACAGAAAGAAAAAAACATGCTTGTATAAAGTAACATACAGCATTAGAGTTTTCCATAGTGTGAGATAAAGCCAGTGTCCCGATTGAAACCATTACCATAAATTGCTCTACATATTTTAGTTGGCAGGTCCTTCTCTCATGTGTGGTTTTGAAGTTGCCTCTTAGTTTTAGGACAGGCAGGTCCAAGAGAGTAAGGGGGAATGATCTGGTTGGGAAAATGCTGTCCTACTGGTGTGCTGATAATCTGATTTACTATTGTGTGTCGGTGGTGGTTCATCCTGGTTTGCAGTGGTTGCCTTTTTCCCCATAAAGTATCCATTTGTGCTCTTTTTGCACTGAATTAACCAAACCACATTGCTGTACAAATGGCAACAGTCCACGGGAGTGTGCAGCGCCAGAGATAGAACTGTATGCTAATTATGGAATGTAGAATACTAGATCTTACTTCGAGAGGGCTCTTGCAGTAGGTAATTACATATGGGACCGAAGGCGGCAGGCGTCAGGACCCCACAGAAGAATGTCTAGCTAGCAGTCTCTAGCGGGGGACTGCCTCACATTGTGTGACCGCATCAGGCGACGCCAGTATAAAGGGGCGGTCCCCACGCCTCTGCTATTTTCCTTCGCTGTCTGCTTGTCATAGCGCCTCACGGTTAAGTTCCTCTGCTCGTCGGTCAATCATCGGTCTTGTAAACCAAATTTTTTCTCGTTTTTTCATCATTTTCTCACTTAAACCAGGTTAGTGCTCTCTCAGCATTTAACAGCTGCCTCGCTGAAATCCAAGACTGGATGAATTTGAGCAGGTTAAAGTTGAGCGCAGGTAAAACAGAGGTTTTGGTGGTGAATCTGGGATGCAGGATAGAGGGACTGAGGACTGATTTGCCCTCCAGTATATTCTTGGGTGGAGCTCAGATCCTTACCTCCGAATGGGTGCTGACCTGGGAGTGGTACTTGACGATGGGTTGACCCTCCGTCATCAGGTGTCAGCAGTCGTGAAGTCAGCCTTTTACCATCTTAGGAACATTGCCAGGATCAAGCACCTTGTTCCGTCCAGTGATCTGCCCGTTCTAGTTCATGCCTTTGTGACCTCGCGCTTTGACTATTGCAACTCTCTTTACTTAGGGCTTCCTGGGGTTGATATCCGCCTCTTGCAGCTATTCTGCCAGCAGAATTCCACATTCCACTCAGCACTTGGTCGGCTCCTTAAGTGGCATTGTGCTCCTCGACACCTTTCCTGGTGGCAGAGTCTCTAGTGATTCTGGCCTAGACCTCCTTTTGGAGGTCCATCTGGGATAGAAGTGCATCTGGATGAGTCTCTCCCTGTCCTACTTGGCGGTGATACAGTGGATGACTCATTTTAGAAACTGGAGGGTAAACCTTCTCTGTCAGCAGAGTCTGTGATGGAAGTTCTTCTTTTCAGTTTTTCTTCGGATATGGGGTCCACCATAACATTTCGGACTTCTTCCGTGGACCAGACACTTCTGTATCTGGACTCTTTTCAGTCAGTACAATTACACCCTGTGGAACACACTAATTCAATGGTCGGGAGCCTTTGGGACTCTTCTGCTCCTTTGAGAGGGGTATATAGCCCCCTGTGATACTTCCTGTTCAGTGGCTTCATCGGCAACAGGAGATTAACATCTCCTCAGCTATGATTATTGGTCCAGTCCTGGTTTAAAGTTATGGACACTCAGGCTCCTTCTGCCCCTCAGATGGATGACATTTTCAACTTTCTTGTATCCAACAGTCCTTTCAAGGTAGAAGCCTGAGAGGCTTGTCAGGCTCTAACTAATTGTTTAAAAAAAAAAACAAAAAAAACAAATAGGGCCTAGTACGAAACTAGCCGATACCATCCTTCTGGATCCGGCCCAGGTTCCGCCTCGTCATCTCTAGGCTACAGTGGAGAGCTCCTGACTTCTTCTGCTTCTGGAAGTCCAACCCAGTGGAGATATGGGTCATTGCTTTTCCCTGAGGGAAATTTTCTCTTAATTAGAGATGTTCCCTAGACGTAGGCAGCAGTCCAGTCTGGTGATTTTGTTTCTTCAGACTCTCTTCTCTTGATGAGAGCCTCAGAGCAACAGCAATGACCCCACGGCGAGCCAGAACACAGGTTCCTACACCTTGCTTGCTCGCTCCAAGTTAACAGACGGCACGCTCCCTTTCTCGACCATAAAGGTCAAGTAGGTCCTTGTTCAGAGATGGGTTCTCAGTATTCATACCTTCGCTTCCTGCATACTGATTCCATGCCAGTCGCTCCAGACTAGACTCTTCGGAAGCAATTGCTCAGCTCTCCTCTCCCTTCCCAGGAAGAGTTTTTCCATTTAGGGATTGGTGTTAGTTTCATCTTTCAGCAGCTCCTGCTCTTAGGAGCTCCCCTAGTTTCCTCCAGGGCAAAGGAGACCCTCTGACACAAAGTTACCCACTTCAAGCAGGTGATGAATCTGTGTTTGTTTTTCATTAGCAAGCACTCTAGAGCCTTTTTCCTACTCCCTTTAGGATGGCCGGATCGAGTAGTGCCTCACCACGTTGAGTCACTTCAGTCATTGTGCGGTCACTTTCAACAATGGGTCAGCCCGAACTTGGTCCTTCCTGTGTCCCCTCTCGACCAAGATCTGTCCCTATCTTGCCTCAGAAATCCAGACCCTGTTTTTTCCTGTCGGAATGCTTCTCCACAGTGGGCACATCCTCCTGTACACTTTCCCTCTCTTCCCTTAGTTCAGAGACTGCTACTAGAGTTGCAGGTAAATAGGGGCAGAATGATTCCTCTTGGAATAAGAAGTGGGTAGACTCTGGTTCTCCCAAACTACCACTAGAGGCTTCTAAGTCGTGCTTTGGCCTTCCATCAAGAAGGCTTAAGTGACTAAGTGGAAACCTTTCTCCATTGATGGGCTAACTCCACCTGGACCTCCTATTGCTCACCAAGTAAGGGGTTCAAGTGCCTCTTGGACCTGTTGTTCACAGGTCAGCCATACTTTGTAGTGGGGGTATCCATCTGCGTTTCTTGGTCTACCTTGATCCAGTAGACTTTACCTCCGGCTCTTTCAGTTAGTAAAACATTTTGCCTTACCTCCAGAAGGAAGGGGAGTGCTCCCTTCGCTCTTTGATTGTTTCAACGGCTCTGTGACTTTCTTAGCAGAACAAAGTGCTACGCTCCAACATTTTTTGTGTTGCTTCAGCTTGCCTCAGTTGGTTCACCTCCTTGCCCTGAGATGTTTTAGGCTAGTTTAGTAGCATGTCTTCGACACTCTTAATTTTGGCTTTGCCCAAATTGAGAGGCCAGGTTCTCACCGCTCTTCAAGAGTGGTTGCGGCCTCCTGACGGAATTTCATTTTATGTCCGTTGCAGTCTTCCGCAAAGCTAATTCTGACTGGTCAAAAGCCGGCTACTCCGGCTACACCGGCCATTACTTGGCCCCAGCCTCTTCGGCTGACACCGACTCCTCAGGTACCTAGGACTCCGGTTCTCCCTCCGGTAGGACCGGCACGCATTCCTGCTCGGCCTGTTCCGGTCTCCCTTACAATTTTTGTGGAACCACTGCCTAAGCAGCCTCAGAGAGGGGCTCCCTCTAAGGAGGATTGGACAGATATGGGCTTGCCCCGTCGTCTGTCCATCACTGTTGCTCCTGATCGCCCTAGGCGCATTGAAGGGGACATAGGCGGGAGACCCCTGTATCCTGACTCCTTGGACTCAGATACCACTGGTCTTCACTCAGACCCTGATGATGAGTTGTCAGTGACAGGCCTGGAGGAAGGTCCTTCTTCCTTCCAGGGCATCCTTCGACTCATGTCTGAGTCTACTAGTATGCCATTGCAGCCTATCCAAAAGAAGGCAGAATATGCTCTCACGGATATCCTTAAGAGGGGGGATACCCCGACAGAAGCCTTTCCAGTGGCTGAAGCCATTGTTGGCCCGGCCCTTGAGCTATGGCAGCACCCTGACTCTTCTCCGGCTCCATCTGTCCGCATGGCTCGCAAGTACACTGTACCTATGGGGTCTTTGGCGGGCTTCACTGAGCATCCCTTGGCCGAGAGTCTTGTGACTGCCTCAGTGTTTCGGCGCATGGGTAGCTCAGCGGATACTGACCGCTGTCCGGACAAGGAGTCCAAAAATATGGACCATTCTGCCCGGAAGGTATATGCTGCCTCATCCTTGGGCCTTCGTCAGGCCAGCTCAGTGGTGATCATAGCTCACTTCTCTCACGCCCTCTTGGGGTCACTAGATGAAGTCCTCCCTCATCTCCCAGTGGACATGCAGACCACGGTTAAGCAAGTCCGTGACCAGGGGCCATGCTGTTGCAAAACAGCAGCTCCAGACGGCTCTGGACATTGGAGATTCCTGTGCCCGTTCACTAGCAGCCGCAGTGGCCACTCGCCGCAGGGCCTGGCTGAGATTATCCTCCTTTCTGGCGGATACTCAGCACAAGCTAGCTGACGTTCCCTTCCTTGGCACCGACCTTTTTGGTCCAGGAGTGGCAGGTCACCTCCAGCGCATTGAGCAGTCCAGTGCCACATTGGATGCCACTTCTGCTAAGGGTTCTTCGGGCAAGAACCAGCAGAAGTGCAAGAAGAAGCCCTTTCGGCACTCTTTCCCTGCGGTTAGACAGCCCTCCTTCCAGGGAGGTCAGCAGCATCAGCAGCTACAGCAGGCTCAAGCTTGGCACTCTAGGCCCAAGCAGGGTCCCCAAAAGCTCCGCAAAGGAGGCCGAGGTGCCGGTCCAGGAGCCTCCTCCTCCTCCTCTAAGCCTGCGCAGTGACAGGTTGGGGGTGGCCAACCCTACTCCCATCACGCCAGTTCTGGTTCCTCCCGTGGGAGGCCAGCTTCGCCCATTTCTTTCTGCCTGGTCCGGTATCACTTTGGACAGGTGGGTCCTGGAAGTGGTCGGTCGGGGACTGCCTCTAGAGTTCGAGCAGTACCCTCCTTGCCGAGCCCGTGCCCCACGGGAGGAAAGGATCTCAGTTGGCGCTCAGTTGGCCTTTCGGGATGACATTGCTCAGGCTTCGTGTCCAGGTACTTCCTGGTGCCCAAGCGGACGGGGGGGCTGACGCCCCATCCTAGATCTCCGCAACCTGAATCAGTATCTCGGGTCTCGCACCTTCCGGATGGTAACTCTGAACCAGATCATATCATCTCTGGAGCGAAACATGTGGTTCTGTTCACTGGCTCTACAGGACATGTTCTTTCACGTCCCAAACTGTCCGTCCCACCTAGCTTCAGGGTCGAAGGGACCCTGTACGAGTTCCGAGCCATGCCGTTCGGCCTGTCATAGGCCCCTCGGGTCTTCACCAAATACATTGCAGTGGTGGCAGCCCATCTACGGCGTCAAGGGGTTTGCGTATACAGTACCCCCACCTTGATAATTGGCTCCTGGCGGGTTCCTCCCTGCAGGAGGTGGAGAGGTCCAGTGACCTGGCCCTCCGAACCTGTTCCCACTTAGGCCTCCTGATCAACGAGGCCAAGTCGGAACTCGTGCCCTCTCAGGTGATGGGCTTTATTAGCAGAGTTGCACTCGCCAAGCCAGAGTCTGGCTTCGGGCAGTCAGGGCGGAGGTTCTTCCTGCTTTGCCCTGTCATTTCTGGTTGAGCGCTCGCGCCCTGCCCGGGACTTCCTGTGCCTTCTGGGTTACATGGCGGCGTGCACCTCAGTGGTCCGTTGGGCCAGGTTGCACATGCGTCCCCTCCAGTGGGAGCTGGCTGCTCAGTGGACTCAGTGTCAGGATCTTTTCAACCAGCTGGTCACTATCACCCAGAAGCTGTGGGACGCTCTCCAATGGTGGACCGTCCCAAGTCATCTTCAGGAAGGGATTCCGTTTGTCCGCCCCGAGCCGACGGTCGTTCTTACGACCGATGCCTCTCTCATGGGCTGGGGAGCCCACATGGGGGACCACAGAGCCCACGGGTTCTGGACCCCCGAGGACTCCCGTTGCCACATCAACCTGTTGAAGCTCAGAGCAGTCAGACTGGCACTGTCAGCTTTTGCTCCTCAGCTCCGGGGTCAAGTGATTCAAGTCCAAACGGACAATACCATGACCATGTACTACCTCAACAAACAGGGCGGCACGCACTCCCATCTGCTATGCAAGGAGGCACTCCGGATCTGGACCTTCGTCAGCCAGTTGGAGGAGGATCTCCTTGCCATCCATGTGGCAGGAGTCTCGAACCAACTGGCGGATGCTCTGAGTCGCACAGGCCAGACATCCCATGAGTAGTCTCTCCATCTAGAGGTAGCTTACAGTCTGTTCTCCCATTGGTGCAAACCGTTGGTGGACCTGTTTGCCTCCAGGGAGAACACCAAGCTGAGGCTGTACCATGCCTGCCCCCCTCAGCAGGGCTCGCTGCAGGGGGATGCCTTTTCGAGGCCGTGGACCCCAGGCCTCCTCTATGCCTTCCCTCCATTCCCTTGATCCACAAGGTGTTACTCAAGGTGAGGAGGGACAAGGCGAAGGTGATCCTGGTAGCCCCAGATTGGCCCCGCCAGTTCTGGTATCCAGATCTCCACAGCCTCAGCTGCAGGGCCCCGAGCAGCTTTGCTACACGCCCGGACCTGATATCATTGAACCAGGGGAAGGTATTCCATCCGGACCTTCAATCCCTGCACCTCATAGCCTGGTACCTGAGCGGCTAGAGTTCCAGGCTCTGGGTCTTTCCGAGGAGGTATACACAGTGGTGGAGACATCTCATAAGGAATCGACCATAGAAACATAGAATATGACGGCAAATAAGGACCGCTTGGCCCACCCAGTCTGCCCATTTCCCTACCTTATGGATAAGCTTCAGATTCTAGTTAATCAACAGCTTACTTCCTCCTGCCTCCACTAGAATTGACTTTTGACTGTCCCATGCATTCTTGAAATGTTATGCCTTCAAATAGAAAAGGTTTTCCATTTGGTGTCAGGGTAAGAGTCTGGACCCCTTATCCTGCTCTGTGGCTAACATTTTAGACTACCTTTGGTCTCTTTCCAAAGGGGGGTCTTCGGTCATCGACCCTTAGGGTGCACCTGGCAGCCATCTCTGCTTACCAGGCGCGGGCCGGTCAGCCGACATTGGCACAGGAGACAGTGGTCGGGTGTTTTTTCAAAGGCCTGGATCACATATCCCCTCCGGTGCATGAACATCCACCTCCGTGGGATCTTCTAATGGTTTTGGCAAAGCTCATGGGCAAGCCATTTGAACCCATGCACAAGTGTGAGCTCTCACACTTGTCGTGGAAGACTGCCTTCCTGGTGGCTATCACGTCAGCCAGAAGGACGGGGAGCTCCAGGCGCTCTCGGTGGACTCCCCTTATCTGGTCTTTCACAGGGACAAAGTTGTCCTGCGCCCCTACCCGAAATTCCTTCCGAAGGTGGTGTCAGAGTTTCACCTTAACCAGGTGTTGACTCTGCTGGTATATTACCCTAACTACACCTCGGATGCCGAGTACAGGCTCCATACCCTGGACCTTAGACATGCTCTCTCCTGCTACAAGGAGAGGACGGAAATTCAGGGAGAGGTTCACCAGCTATTTGTCACCTACATTGAAGCCGCGTCTGGCAGACCTGCAGCCAAATGGAGCATTGCAAGATGGATTACATCGTGCATAAGTCTGTGCTATGAGTTGGCGGGCAAGGAGCCTCCTAGAGGGCTAAGAGCTCATTCTGCCCGCCATACTGCTGCATCAGTGGCTGCTTCCAGGGATATCCCTATCCAGGAAATCTGTGGGGCTGCCACCTGGAAGTCATCAAACACCTTCATTAGCCATTACCATATCGACCTTGAGTCACGTCGGGATGCTGGTTTTGTGGCCTCGGTTCTCCAGTCTCTGTTTCCTAAGTAGGGGGTGTGCGCCTTGCCTCCCTCCTCCTGGAGAACTGCTAGGAGTGTGTGGATGAACAACATATCCACGCTCCTAGAAAAACAGGTTACTCACCAGTAACAGTACTTCTAGGAGTGGTATATGTTGTTCATCCACGCGCACCCACCCGACCTCCCCGGCTTTAGGCGCATCACCTTGCTTCCAGCGGGCTAAGTGTCGTGGGGCAGAGCTGAGGTATATACCACCCGGGTGGGTGGGAGGAGCCAGCTTGAAGACTTCCGGCAAGATTTAAAGGGGAAAGGGACATGCCAGAGGGTGTGGATGAACAACATATACCACTCCTAAAACTACTGTTACAGGTGAGTAACCTGTTTTTCCTGATCTATGAGAATGTGGGAAAGGGTAACCCAGCATCAAAAAGGTCCATTTCTCACTGGATGGTACAGCATAATCAGTTTTGTTACTCTAAGGTTGGAAAGAAGCCCTCTACAGAGTTGTGGGCCCACTCCACAAGGGACACCGCTGCTACCATAGCAGCTGTTGGGGATGTTTCCCTGGTGGACATCTCTAAAGCAGCTACCTGGAAAACAGTACACACCTTTAAGAAGCATTAAAGTCTGGATATTCTCTCCAGGGGTGATGCCAGGTTCGGCACAGCAGTCCTGTTCCCAAAATAAGGTTCTGTGCCGACCTCCAAAGATACTGCTTGGTAGTCTGCATAAGGTTATGAATACCTGAGTATTACTGGGGTGAGGAAAAAAATACTTAACCATAGTAATCTTGCTTCTTCCAAGTGATACTCAGGTATTCATAACTTTCACCCTGCCTCCCCTTCTGGAACCTTTAGCCTCTGTACTCCTGAATACTGTGCTCTCAGGGGTATAAATGCCATTTCTGGCACACATGTTGTGGTTGTGTTCACTATTGTTGTCCCGCTTCCCTTTTTTCAGGTGATTTGGACATTCAAGGGTATTCTTTCATATGTTATGCCCTCCAGCTAAAGACACTTTTTTTGGGGGGTGTTAAGGGGGGAGTCCTCTCTATTATTATTATTATTATTATTATTATTATGATTATTATTATGATTATTATTATTGTTATTACACTTAGTCCCCGTGGGCCTGTCTTTCCAGGCTTCCAGGAAATCTGAGGGGTTTAGAACTAAGGCAGTTAGCAGAAGGCAGCATTTGAAAGTGACTCATGCAAAAGATTCCATCATTTGCATATGTTCCAAATTCTGTCTGGGCAGTTCTACTTAGAAGGCTTACTGCATAAAGTTATGAATACCTGAGTATCACTTGGAAGAAACAAAATTATCATGGTAAGTCATTTTTTCTTCCAGCAAAGGGAACCATCCAGAGTTACTCACTATGGATGCCTCCCTCCTAGGGTGGGGGGCACACCCTGCAGACCAGTCCGTAAGTGGGACATGGTACCCCAAGAAGTCCAGCTACCATAGAAACCTCCTCAAACTCAGAGCTATTTATTTGGCAATAATAGCCTTTGCTCCTTTCCTAAAAGGTCAACCTATTCAAATCAGAACACATAACACCACAGCTATGTTTTACATCAGCAAGCAGGGGGCACAAGGTTCACAAAGCTCTGCACAGAGGCCATGAACATTTGGTCTGTGGCCTATTCCTTGGAAATTCAGCTCTCGGCCATTCACCTGCCAGGTAAGGACAATGTGCTGGCAGATGCTCTGAGCCGCATCAGTCAGGGTCACCATGAATGGGCACTGAATGACCAAGTGCTGGGAACAGTCTTCAGGAGGTGGGGCACTCCAGAGTTAGATCTCTTTGTCTCCAGCCTCAAGCACCAGCTTCCCCTGCACTGCTGCAGGCCTCCAGCTCTGGGCACAGTATCAGTGGGTGGCCTAAATCTGGACTGGATAGGGAAGTTCCTGTACGCCTTTTCTTTCTTCCTTTCCTTTGATACTCAAGGTCCTCCTGAAACTCAGAACTCAGCCTGCCACCATGATTCTGGTGGTATCAGACTGGGCAAGACAACTTTGGTATTCCCTACTCCTGGCACTGTCAGCCAGACAGCCAGTTTGACTGCCTTTGAGCCACAGTCTTCTGACTCTACCTCAGAAGGGGATAACATATCCCAACATAGAGTCTCTTCACCTCAAAGCCTGGTACTTGATGAGCTAGAGTACCCTGGCTCTCAGTACGTGGAGCAAGTCCTAAGGATTCTTCACCTGGCTATGAAGCCTAGTACTAAAAAGACCTATGCTTCCAAATGAAAAAGATTTTCCCTATGGTGCAAGGGCAGGCATATTCAACCACTGAAAGCTTCCCTCTCTTCTGTGCTTGAATGCTTGGTGCACCTACAGGCCTCAGGCCTAAGCGCCTCATTCTTGAAAGTCCACCTAGTAGCCATTTCTGGGAAGGAAAAGTTTATGATTTTTCATCCCATCTTTAAGAAGTTTTTTCAAGGGTCTTTTACTCCTTCAACCCCCACTTAGGAACCTGTCCCTCCATGGGAGTTGATCTTCTGCATAGCCAAATTCATGGAGCCTCCGTTTGAGCCAGTGGCTACAGCAGAGCTAAAGCACATCACTTGGAAAACTGCCTTTTAAGTGGCAGTCACCTCAGCCATAAGAATTTAAGAGCTGTAGGCACAATGCACAGAACCTAACTACATTATCTCCCACAAGGATAAGATAGTTCTTTGAACAAACAGGAAATTCCTTCCCAAGGCAGTGTCAGAATTCCACCTGAACCAGTCCATAACACTCCTTGTCTTCTTCACAGATAAATCTGCTCCTGGTGAGCAACAGCTTCATAGTTTGAATATGAGAACGGCGCTGATCTACTACCTGCAGTATACCAAGCAGCTCAGGACTTCACATACTCAGCTCTTCCTTACCTATGGCGAAGTAAGAAGAGGCAGGCCTGCCTCTAAGAGGACTGTCTGTCATTGGATAGTCTCTTGCATTCAGTTCTGTTACAATAAGGCTGGCAAACAGCCACCTCAAGGCCTCAGGGCCCACTCCACTAGGGGTACTGCAGCTTCAGTGGCAGCCGCAAGAGACATCCCCTGCTGGATATCTGCAACGCAGCCACCTGGAAGACAGTACACACTTTCACAAAACACTACTATTTGGATGTACAGTCCAGGTCAGACGCCAGATTTGGCAAAATAGTCCTGCAGAACCTGTTTCCAAAGTAAGTTCTGTACCTGCCTCCTATTTGCACTGCTTTGTAGTCTGCACCTGTCAAGCATATTGAAGAATTCCTGGGGTGAGAAGAAAAAATTAATCACAGTAGTAGAATTGTTTCTTCCAAGGTATTCTTCGATATGCTTGACCTCCCTTCTATCCTCCCCTATATAACCTGAGTAGTTCTGCAGTTCATACTTTGGCCAAATTTCACTGTTTGGACTTAATACCATAGAGCTTTATAGTTATGGGTGTTTTATAGTTTCTGCGTATTGTTCTTATTCCTATAGTTTAATAGTTTTTCATAAGTGCTGTTGGGGCCTTTTGCCCTTTAGCTTCAAAATGAATCTGATTGACCTCCCACTCTGGCTCAGGCAGCACTCTCTCCTGCTCGCTGATTGACTAATGCCAAAAAATCATTAGCATTAACTCCTCCTCTGAGGCAGTTGAACCCAGCTGCAATACTGCACCTGTCAAGAATACTGAAGAATACCTTGGAAGAAACAATATTACTACAGTGAGTAATATTTTCTTCTCAGGGACCCATTGATGAGCCTTACAAATCCTGACCCTGCCTCCCCTTCTCAAACTTTAAAATAGGTTCACACAAGAATCAGTTCTTGTCTTAAGGTTGCTCGAACACTACTTGTTGCAATTTCTCAACAGTTTTAAAAATTGTGATCATTTCAATTCAACATGTTTTTTGTCTGCTTCAATTTACAGTAACTGGATTTTCAAACATTTAAAAGAAAAATTTAGAAATATTTTAGTAGCCAGTTAGATACTGTATAGCGGGTTGAATTAGCGTCCTTTATATTTAGCGCGAGTCAACCTTCTATACATATTTGCATCTGGTAAAATTAGCGCAGACTGCTTACTCATCAGTACAGTACTAATGACAATCAGCTGTCCATTATTTTTTACTATCCGTTTATCTTCACTGATTATCTGCAATAGCAAATATAGGGGGAAAAAACAGATATCAAAATAATGGCTATTAAAATATTTCTAAATTCTTCTTTAAAATTTTTGAAAACCCAGTAAGTGGTTACTGCTCTCCTGGCTGTAGAAACAGATCTGACATTAGAACAGCTGGGAGAATGTGATCACAGTGAGAGTTTGAACTTGTATTTCACATTCCATAATTAGCATTAAATTCTGTCTGTGTGGCAGCACACTGCTGCAGACCAATGCCATTTGTAAGGCTCATTACTGGATCCCTGAGAAGAAACAACATTACTGGTTTCCTGCTGACTCACCAACTGTAACACCCTTATACTTTGGGCCCTATGCTGAGGACCACTCCCTACTGTATGTCAAGGATTGCTTGGTGAAATAGGAAGAAGGAGAAGGTCGAGCGTCGTGGCAGTCAACTGGCTGGGTGGTTGTGACTGGCAGGAACTCTGGCTGCTGCGTAGGAAAACAAAATGCAGACTTTTTAGTGGCATGGAGGGGGATCCAGTCATCGACTTGGCCCCCTGGCTGTTGCCTCTGGCCACTTGGATAGGCAAGTGGGGCGCTGTGGAGTGCCTGTGGCTGTGAGGAGAGCTGGAGGCCTTTAATCGGCTGATGTCCTCCAGACAGCCAGTTAACTGGGCAGTTGAAGTAGCAGCAGCTTTAGTTACTGCCCAGGAAAACCAAGGCAAGGCTCAAAGACAGCATGGAGGGGCAGCTGATTAGTGACTTGACCCCCTGACTGCTGACTACAGCCATGTAAATAGGCAGGTGGGGTCCTGTGTAGCATATGTGGCTGTGAGGAGGGTAGGAAGTCTTTACTTGGATGAAGTACTGTCTCACTTCCAAGAAGCCAGACAGCCGACTGGCTGAGCAGTTGAGAGAGGAAGCAGCAGGAGAACAAAAAGCAGGTCTCCGGCCGCATGGAAAGAAGTTGATCTGTGACACAACCACTTGGCTAGTGGCTCTGGCCTCATGGAAGGGCAAGTGAAGTCCTGGGGAACGTCTTCCCATGTGAAGAAGGGAAACAGGGTTCAAGCAGTATCCAGGTTGAGGGGACCCAGGAGAATTCACGAGGAACAGCGGAGAGCAGACAGTTCACAACAGCAGGCTAAAAGGTTGCTAATTACTTCTTCAGGATAGGAGCATTCAGGTTCATTTTTCCATAAGTATAGCAGGTCTTTGAAGTTCCCAGCACCAGTTTTGTGTAGTATTGCAATGTACCGAAGGATAACTTTCCTTAGTTTTGTTTGGGATGGCTTCCAAAAGTTGTTTTAAAATGAGAATGCTGGTATCTGGCAGTGGTTTGCTGGATTTCAGTCCAGGAGGCTTTCACAGATGATGCGCACTAAAATAGTGTTGGTGATCCAAGCAGTAAATCATGAAAATCCACAAAGAGAAATCTAGACACTGACACACACAAACAACCACCCAGATAGAGGAGCCTATATTTGTTGAGTTTTCAGCTGAATTCAGCAGTTGAAGTAAGAAACTACCACTCATCATATGTGACGATTAAATAAATACTTGAGAGGGTTAACTTCTGGCCTGCCACAGAGTCAGCCTCAGATTTCACCATACATTTTGTTTGTGTGTTTGAGAAACTGACAGTATACAAATAGGGTGACCGTTTGGTACCAGTGAGGTTTCTTTGTGATTGATGGTCACTCTCTGCTTCCTAACAGAGCAGAAATGTGCCTTTCAAATATATTACTGTCTTTATCCGTTTTATGATCTGAACAAGTTATCCCTGAAGTAATCACCAGCCCATGATCCATATGCTGAAAAACATTACTTTAAACTTTAGCAAAAAAAATACTAGAGGCAGAGTATGTATAAAAATAGTGTAAAATACCACTTTTTGAATAAAATAAACATCTTGCAGCAATGTTGCTGTGCAGTTCTTGGGGAAAAGTCTTGCTGCCTGAATGGAAAAATTTAATCTGGCAGTTAGATGGAACACAGTCCACCTAGAGGCAGCAGTTTGAATGTTGCATTCCAGATTCTCTAACTTGCATACATTCCATCTCAGAGTTCCGGGGGCAGTCGGATTCTGAGCTGACTGCAGATTGTCTAATCCTACTAGGAGATCCATTGGAAGAAACAATATTAGTATGGTAAGTAATTTTTCCTTTTTCACATACTGTCACCATTTCCCCAAAGACAGACTCAGACCAATAGAAAGTGTGCAGATTTGGGGCAGCCTACTCCCTTGGCGACAGGCTCAGAGTTGCTAAGCAGTCGAAAGAGGTAGAGGGATGCCTAGTCGGACTTGCTCTTGAGAAAAACAGCTTGCTTTTAACAACTATCCAGGTTTTGTAGGTTAATGAGGGAAGAAGAACTAAAAATATGACCAAGCGCATAGGAAAAATTGGAAATAGGAGAATCAGGGCCTAGAATTATTCCAAAAACAATAAAATTCAACTTTGAATTATGTTTTCTTTTTTTTAAATAATTTAAAAATGGACAGTTGTTTGTATGTTGTTGTTTTTTTTTTTTGGGGACCCTGGTGATGCCTCAGCTAGTTGTTATTCTCACTACCTGGATTCGGTTCACTAGCCACATTAATGCAGTTTTACTTATTTTTAATTTTAATTTATTTTAAAATTTGTGGCAAGGAAAGACACACTAAGCAGAGACTTGTTTCCAGGTGTGTCCCGGGAGCACAGGGAAGTTAAGTGACTTGATCCCTGTCACACAGTATGCAAGGGGTGGCTGTAGGGTTTAAGCCCAGTTCTCTAGGTTTGCAGCTCAGTGCTCTTAACCACTACACTCTACTGCCTCCCAACGCATCCCACTGAGTATGCTCAGAGCCTTGAGAAGCCCGTTTGTTGATCTCCATGTTACTTAACCGCATGTTCTAAAAGTTCCTGGACCCCTCCTACCTAGACTCCAGATCTTTCCCTTCACTGAGGGCATGAAGCAATTAGATGCATATCCCAGTTTGCAATGTAAAATTCCCGTAATGCACCCCAAAGCTAATCTGCTTATCAAACCTACCGGCAGCACCAACCTTACCTGCAGGTAAGGTATTGTCCATATTGATCATATCTACAGTATACTGGGGTTGTGAAGCAGGAAGAAGTCATCAGCAGAGAAGCGTCTCACCATACCAACTGTGCTAGGAGGTGTCACTGCTAAAATGAAACTAACCAAAAACATACTGTGAAGGGTTGATTTCATTCCAGTAGCGGCAGCTCCTGGTACTGCAGCATGAGGTTTTTCTTTCTTGCTCATCTATTCTCTATGCAGATGATCTTGTACTCTATTCAAGCTCTGATAAGGTCGCCAGCATAAATGCATCCCTTTCTTCAGATTTCACAAATGTCCAAAATTGGCTTTCTGCACATAAGCTTGTACTTAATGCTAAGGAAACCCAAGCAATGTTACTTGGATCTGCCCGTAAACTTAGGACATGTCAAACTCCCCTATTGGTGCAAGACCGCAGTGGCACACAAATAGAATGCGTTACATCTTTTAAGTACCTGAGAATTCTTCTGGATCAATCCCTGGACTTCAGCCTGCATATACAATCTGCCTGCAAGGCAGTGAATGCTAAACTGGGGGTTGCTTACAGGTCCAGTTTCATGTTGACTTCCTCTGGTAAACTTGCTATTGCCAGAGGCATATTACTCCCTGCCCTCACCTATGGCATGCCGACCTTTGCTGCCACACACAAAACCATCCTTCATAAGTGGGATGTCACTTATAATAATATCTGTCGATACGCCTCCTCGTCACAACGGCTTAAGCACCACTGCCAACTGTACAGGGACCTGGGCTGGTTATCCCCCTCAGCTTGCCGCCAATACTCTCTTGGCTCCCTGATTGACTCTATACTTAGAAACTGGACCCCTTCAGCACTCGCAAAATTGCAGGTACGTCAGACCTCCTCCTATAGACTGCGATCAGTAGATAAATCCCTGCTGAATGTGCCTAGATGTAAAACATCAAAAGGCTCTGTTGCCTTCAATCACTCTGCTCCTAAGCTTTAGAGCTCTTTCCCCCAAGCACTTCGAATATCTGGATCCCATGACAGCTTCAAAAAGGGGCTGCGCTTACATCTATCCCTTGCTGATCTCTGCACTTGTTTTAATCCTCCCTAATCCACTCACCCGCCAGATGCTGCCTGGCCTAACTTTAACTTCCCTACCTCATAACACTTCTTACCCTTACTATCTCCTTGAGAGCTAATCTACCCCCCCCCCCCCAACACACACACACACATATACGCCTGAGTCTTGTTTCAGAGGCAGTGATAATGCATCCTGCCCAGTCAGGAATTTGCCCTTGCCTTGTTTTGCTGCCTATTTGAATCTTCATTGTTGTGACTAATTTGAACAATATTTCTTTGCTGCTATATTGTGGTATTTCTTCCTAGACTGTGTAGGTTTTCTTTGCCTAAAAATTCTATGTGAATTGCATTGATTGTTATTGTCCTGGCTGCGTGTATTCATTACTACTAACTGTTTTGACCTATGCTATTGTAATTTCATTGTACCCATGCTATGTACCTGTCTTTGATTGTTGTACTCTCCTGGGTCATGCCTGAAAATAATCATTTCATGGCTAGTGCACCTACCCGGTTAATAAAAACTAAATAAATAAAATAAATGATCTAATTCTGGGAAGAAAGCCTCAACCAGAAAGGAAAAAAAATAGGTCCTCTTAGTCACAATTCCATGGACTACAGAATGGGGCGTAAAAGGCACCCTGTTGTGCTGATGCATGAAATCGCTAGCCTGATAAACAGTAGCTCTGCACCGAGGGGTGGAGACACTCCTTGCGCAAATCTTGGAATGCAAATAAGGCATTCCAGCTGTTATTTTGTTGTACAAACCAGGTTTGTGCACAATAATGACGCACAGTTCCATCTCATGCATGTGTAACAACCTGCTTCTGCCAGTGTAGGAGGAGGTTGTTCACCTTGTGTGCCCTGCCTGAGACAAATACTTAGGTGCCAAGTGTCAGGGTGTAGCTTAGTGGGAGGAGTTTAGGAATACAAAGAGCATCTTCACTCTAGAACAGTTTGAGTCAGATGGGAGCAGGTTGAAGGAGAAGAGAGAGAGAGAGACAGACAGACAAGGAGGATGCGGCCTTACAGGCCAGAGCAGCAGGAGGAAGGAGGTGCTGTTAGAACTTTACTACTCTACTGGGACTTAAGAACTAGAACTCTACTACTGGGACCTTCAATTTAGGATAAAAACAAACAATAAAAAAAAAATGAGTGTGTTTGAGTTGAGTGAAGGGAACAGTTATCTGTGCAGTTAGCTAGGTGAAGAAGGGAACTGTGAATTATGGGAAGTGGTTTAGGCAGCAGGAAGCCAGGTGTTTGGATTTAAAACTGCCCTAGATAGCTTTTGGCAGAGAACAGCAAGAGGAAGGAGGTGCTATTAGAACTTTACTACTCTACTGGGACTTAAGAACTAGAACTCTACTACTAGGACCTTCAATTTTGGGTAAAAACAAGAGTTAGTGTGTTTGAATTGGGTGAAGGGAACTGTTATCTGTGCAGTTAGCTAGGCGAAGAAGGGAACTGTGAATTGGGGGAGTGGCTTAGGCAGCAGGAAGTCAGGTGTTTGGATTTAAAACTGCTCTAGAAAGCTTTTGGCAGAGAACAGCAAGAGGAAGGAGGTGCTATAGAACTTTACTACTCTACTGGGACTATATAGCCCTCCCTCCCTCCGCACCCTTAGATAGTTCCACTTTTATAGGCACAGGATTTGACTGACAACAGGAACTTCCCGTTTGGGAGCAGTAAGTGAGTGATCACAGAGGCACAAAAGACTTACCATCCTAGAAGGAAAAAAGTAGCTCTCACACCCCCCCAGCTACTGGAGGTCTGACTCTGAGCAAGTAAGAAGGAGACTACTGAGGATTACGGGAACGTCCTGTCCCAGAACAGGAAGAGCAGAAGCTGTAAGGGCACGGAGGCAGTAGGGAGAAAAAGAAAAATAATAAACAGAGTGAGGAAAGAGTAAGTATACAAAACAACAGTTGAGGGGCCACAAATAAGACATGATGGGAGTGGTGCAGTGCAGTGGCTGTGGAGCGGCAGTCTTCCAGGAGACGTTCTGGAGGATGCAGTGTTGTCCCATCTGCAGGCACCTCTCTGGGCTGAGGGAGGAGGTTGCTTGTCTCCAGGCTGAGTTGGCCAAGATTCGGGGGACCTCCTCTCCCACCAGCGCCGCCACCGATGCCTCAGAAGTTGCCAAGAAAGAGGAGTGGTTGGACCACAGTGGGCTCAGGGAGGGTGAGGGTGGTGAAAAGGGGGGGCATCCCTCCAGTTGTACCTCTCCACAATTCGTTCCACATTCTGGAAGAGTGTGGTTCCTCTATGGAGGCACCTGCAGTGGAGGCCAAGGAGGATGCTGGGAACCTCCACAAAGGAGACCCACAGGAGGGTGGCATGGGACCCCACAGGGGAAGGAAACAGCTCCTGGTGGAGGACTCAGTTGTTAAGGGGGTAGAACTGGGTGAGAGGGAGCCTGGCGCCATGGCTTGGAGGGACAGGGAGTGAATCCTTGCATCACGGGAGCAGCTGCACGGGGAGGGAGCTGGATGTCATTGTCCACCTAGGGACAAATGACCTGGCTGGGAAACATATCAAAGCAGTGCAGGAGGAGTTTGTGGAGTTGGGAAGGGGACTTAGACAAGTAGCACACACGGTAACCTTCTCGGAGGTGCTGCCTGTCTATGGCATGGGTGAGTCTAGGGTGCTCCGCACCATGGGATTCAATCAGTGGTTGAAAACTCCGGTGCAGAGCTCAGGGTTTTGGCTTCATTGGGGACTGGGGGTCCATCTGGAGGGACACAGGCCTATACTACAGGAGGGACAGGGTGGGTAAAAGAGGAGGAGGAGTAGCTCTCTGTATAAGGGAAGGGATTAAAGCAACAGAACTAAAGAGTAAACAGGAAGTTGATGAGTAACTATGGGTCACCCTGGAGACAGGAAACGGCACCACAATCCGCATGGGGGTTGTGTACAGATCCCAATCTCAGGGGGAGGAAATGGACAAGGAAATGATAGAAGGCATCCTTACAATGGCAGAAAAAAGGGAGATATTGTTGATGGGGACCTGAATATGCCAGATGTTAACTGGAGCACCTTTGCTGCAGGCACATCCAAGAGCAGGGTCGTTCTTGATGCCCTACAGGAGGCATGCCTCAGACACCTAGTGTTGGAACCCACTCAGGAGGGAGCATTCTTCGACCTGGTACTCTCAAATGGGGATGGAGAAAGGATCTCAGATTTAGAAGTGGGTAGCCATCTGGGAACAAGTGACCACCAAACAGTGTGGTTCATAATAAACACAGCCATAGAGTCAAGCCATACAAAAACAAAAGTATTGGATTTTAGGAGGGTTAACTTTGGGAAAATGAGAGCGTGCCTCAGAAAAGCACTAGCAAACGGGCAAGAAGGAGGGGTAGAGGAACAATGGGGGAATAATCAGAACAGCCATCACTGAGGCAACAAGCCTTTGTGTGAAGAAAATCTACAAAACAAAACAAAGGAAAAAACCACCATGGTTCTCAAAAGAGGTGGAAGGGAAGGTTAAGCAGAAAATGATAGCATTCAGGAAATATAAGGAAACACAGAAGGAGCAGGACAGAGAACTTTATCAGTTAAAGCAGAAGGAGTCAGGGAAGGCAGTCAGAATAGCAAAGGCACAAACTGAGGAAAAGATGGGCAACTCTGTTAAGAAGGGGGATAAAACCTTTTATAGGTACATTAGGGAGCGAAGAAAGATCAAGGGAGGGATACAGAGGCTAAATAAAGGGGAAGGAATGCGGGTAGAGGGTGACAGTGAAAAAGCAGGGATACTGAACGAATATTTCTGCTCAGTATTCACAATGGAAGAGGAGGGGGAGGTACCTAAACCAAACAAGAGAAACACTCTGAATCGGGGGGTCGATACCAGTCCATTCTCAGAAGAAAGGTTTTGAAAGAACTCTTGAAACTGAGGGTGGACAAAGTAATGGGGCCTGATGGGATTCACCCCAGAATTCTAAAAGAACTAAGGATAGAACTAGTAATGCCACTGACTACTCTCTTTAACAAATCATGGGAGGATGGGGTGGTACCTGAGGACTGGAGGAGGGCAGATGTGATTCCACTTCACAAAAGTGGGAGCAGGGCAGAGGCAGGAAACTACAGACCATTTAGTTTGACCTCAGTGGTAGGGAAAATGATGGAATCACTTCGGAAGGAAAGAATTGTGGAGTACCTAGAGGCCAGTGGGGCACAGGACCCAAGGCAGCATGGTTTCACAGCAGGAAGGTCATGTCAGACAAATCTAATATATTTCTTTGACTGGGTGACCAAAGTAGTAGACCAAAGAGGGGCTGTGGATATGGCCTACCTAGATTTTAGCAAGGCATTTGATTCAGTCTCACACAATAGATTAATAAACAAATTAGACAGCCTGGGAGTGGGTCCCAGGGTGGTAGACTGGGTAAAAAACTGGCTGGACAACAGGACGCAAAGGGTAATAGTAAACGGAGTCCACAATGAAGAAAGGAGGGTAACTAGCATGGTACCACAGGGTTCAGTACTGGGTCTGCTCCTTTTTAATGTCTCTATAAGCGACATTGCAGAGGGACTGGAAGGAAAAGTATGCCTGTTTGCAGACAGCACGAAGATCTGCAACAGGGCTGATGCACAAGGGGGATGGAAAGGATGAGAAGGGACTTGGCAAGGTTGGAGGAATGGTCAAAAGTGTGGCAGCTTAGATTCAGTGCAAAGAAGTACAAAGTAATGCACCTGGGAAACAAAAACCCAGGGGAAGAGTACACAACGGGGGGGGGGTACTAACAACAACAAAAATGGAAAGGGACCTGAGGTAGTCATATCAGATGACCTAAAGTTAAGCAAGCAATGTGAGAAGGCAGTAAGGATGGCTGGGGGGATACTGGGATGTGTAGGGAGCGGCATCACCAGTAGAAAATAGGAAGTTGTTATCCCTCTGTACAGACAGTTGGTGAGACCTCATCTGGAGTACTGCATGCAGTTCTGGAGACCCCATCTCCACAAGGACATAGTAGAAGCCATACAAAGAGCTAAAGGAGCTTAATTTGTATACTCTTGAGAAAAGGACGGAGCAGGGGGACATGATAGAAACTTTCAAGTACTTCAAGGGAACCAACAAATTCCAAGAGGGTAGCATCTTTCAAAAAAAGAGATGTGCAAGAACAAGAAGACACAATTTGAAGATTGGGGGCTCAGGTGCACTGTGAGGAAGTATTTTCTCACAGAGAGGGTGGTGGACGCATGGGACGGCCTACCTGAGGAGGTTGTGGGGTCAAAAACAGTGGGGAAAGTCAAGAATGCATGGAACAGACATAAGGCAATTCTGGTGGGGGGTAGGAAGAAGTAGGCTGTTGGTTAACTAGGATCTGCAGCTTATCCAGTAGGTAGGGAAATGGGCAGACTAGGTGGGCCAAGCAGTCCTTATCTGCCATCAAAGTCTATGTTTCTATACAGAGATCTGGCGGAGGCCTGGCTCTTTTTATTTATTGATTTATTGGGGAGCACCATATAATAGCCATTATACTGAAAAAATCATCTTAGCCAGTCAGAAAGCAGTATTACTTTCTGGTCATTCTGCGATAACCAGACAGTATACTGAATAATGGGACAATAGCTCTCCATTCTGATTGACTGCTGCATGTGTACTTATTCAGTCAGGGAGCAAGCCCAGTTTGCCCTCCCACGTCAACATGCAGCGGCCAATCAAAGACATCTATCAGTGCTCCAGCATATCTGTGAGAAACAGTTCCTGCTTTCTCACAGATGTGCTGTAGCATGGCAAATGGATTTCAGCAGTTTTTAAATCGTCTTTTAAATTTTCTCAGTATAACAGCGATAATACCAATAGTGATCTAGGTCTCCTTGATAATAACTGGACCACAGAGGTTAATAAACACCTCGGCCTTTGGACTCTGTGTTTATTACCCCATGTCCAGTTATTATCGCATAAATCCAGACCACTATGGTGTTATCACTATAAGAAAACAACCTGATGGCCCCTAGGCCAGTGGTGGGTTCCTTTCGAAGACATTGTGGGAGATCCTGGTGGAGGGTGATCTCGGAGAAGTGCCTGTGAAGAAGTTCAGCACCCAAGGATTTGAGGCAACGCTTTGGAAGGAAGAAAAACTTTCAAACAAGGTAGGAGATCTGTTTCCGCATGTATAAAGTGATCCAAGGCAGAGAGCTCGGTAGAGCAACAGCGTTCAGCTCCGCAGGGAAGATGGCATGCGAAAACATGGCAGCTGTCATGGCCAGGAATCGCACAAGGCTTTGTGTGGCTGTTATTCAAGGGCATTAAACTTGCACTAGGTCATTTGAGTGTTGGCGAGTGGCCGTGCACGTATGCATCGGCCCCCCCAAAAACGTTGCCTTATAAGGCCAATAAAGAGGAGCATGAGGATGTGTGGCTTATGCCTTCATGGTGAGGCAGCAGCCACAGAACAAGGGAAATGGATCAGACAGTACTATGTGTGCAACTGTTTAAACTGCAAACCCCTATTAGAACAGCTGGCAGTGGGAGCTATGCTTAGAGCTAAGATGTCATCTCAGTAAAGATATATAGACTAAGGACAGTGCAGGGAATGGCAAACAGGATGATACGAATGCTGCAGGGGGAGTCTGTGTAGCCTAAACATGAACATGGGAGAGGGGGGATGACTGAAACTTTTAAATTTATGAAGGACATCAAAAAGGTTGAAAACCAGGAATTGTTCAAGCTCATAGCGGAAGTTCAGAAAGGAGGTGAGAAAGCATATCTTCACGGAGAGGTTGGAGAGCTTGCTAGGGGAGGTAGTTGAGATGAAAACTGTGGAGGACTTAAAGAGGGAATGGGAGAGCTCTGAGATACAATGGTTTGTTTCTTTACCTGACAAGTGCAGTAGACATTCACTACCTTTTTTCAGGCACAGCCGGAGAGCGTGCAAGTACAGAATAGGTGGCATAGTAGTTTTACTGTCCAGCATTAGAAATCAATTCTGTGCAGAAAGATGATTTAAAATGCACCAGCATGACCGGATTAGCTTTGCAGACAGGATAATAAATGCAGTTTTCTCAGTCTGTGAGCAAGTGTACTTGTCCCATATGTGCAGCATAAGCACTGAAGCAGTAAAGAGCAAGCTTATAACAAGCACTGGAACAGGACGAACTTTCTGGCCAGTTGAGTCTTAAATGTAGAGCTTTCACATTCCTCCAGTGCCTGCCAAGTGAGCACGTCCTGCACTTCTTCTTCCACTGCTGGCCATTTGGCCCTGTCTGGCAGTGGAACCAACAGTTCTGGGTTCAGCAGCTTTGCTGGGTGAATGACGGGCAGCACTAACATTAGTTATACTTGTAGCAGGACCATCATGTTTCCAAGGAGCTTGATCTTTGTGTGAAATCCAACTCTCTCCTCATCCAGTGGTCAGTGTTAGCACTTCTAGTTGTGGGGGAGGGGGGGTTGATGTAATGCACCCACAGCATCAGGCTAATGTCGATGTAGGTTGGGAAGGAGCAGAGCAGGCTTGATGGACCTAGTCATTTTCTGTCTGAAAGATTTCCCCATTTCTCAGAGTAGTTTGGTAAATAGGAAGAATGGTATAATTTCATCTCTCGACAATTGTAAATAGAAAGAGAACAAGGGGTGTCAAAGTGTAAATGCACAAGGTTCGACAAGCTATTGTTATATTACTAGGACAAAAGGGGAATTTTTAAGATGAGATAGGGATACCATGTGTCTCAGCAGGAAGCTGCACTTGGAAATTGGCCATGCTGAGACCAGCGTGAACCTGGGGTCAGGATATAGATTAGGACTTCAGGAGAGAGAACTGTATATAGCTCTGAAAGTAGAGCAGGAGCTGTATATTGCTCTATAAGAGATGTGGGGACTGTATATTGCTCCAGAAGAGGTGTGAGAACTGTATATTGCTCTGAAAGTGGAGCAGGAACTGCATATTGCTCTGAAAGAGGAGTGGGGACTACATATTGCTTTGAAAGAGGAGTGGGGGGCCGGCCCGGTGGCGCTGAGGGCTGAGGCGCTGGACGCCACACTGCTGGCTTGCGCCGGCGACCCGGGTTCGAACGGACTCGGTGGCCGGGGTCGGCAGGGGAGGGAGAATCGAAAGGCCCCAACAGATGCTCTCCTCCCTCAGGGATGGGAACCGAGACGCATCTGCGTTCGCATCACCATGTGGCGGTGGAAGCACCGGCAACTGAAGGGATGGAGGCGGCCTGCTCAACGGAGTCGGGAGGGGGATGTCGCCGCGACGCGCATGCCACTGGGACGACGCATAGCGCCAAGGCCCCAGAGGTGGGGAAACTAGGGGAGAAAAAGGAAAATACCTCTCGGTTAGCCCTAGATGATAGCCTCTCGGTACCATCCAGGACCACCAGGAGAGGACAGACCCCAATGTGCAGGGGGAAGGAGGCACTCTAGGGCAGATCCCAGAGGTGGAATTGGAGGTTGAGAGGAAGAAAGGAGAGGGCTCCGAGAGCAGGAAGGTGGATAAAGAAATAAAGTAAAAAAAAAAAAAAAAAAGAAAGAAGAGGTGGGGACTGGATATTGCTCTAAAAGAGGAGTGGGGGCTGGATATTGCTCTGAAAGAGGAGCAGGAACAATATAGTGCTCTGAAAGAGGAGTGGGGACTCATATTTTTTGCTATTTCTTCAGCAGTGGACCAGAGTCATATTACTGCTTCAATATTCACAGACCTGACCATGGCATTTGATTCTGTCTCCCACCCTCTCCTGCTTCACAAACTGAACTCTGCTGGTTTAGCAGCTCCAACTGTAAACTGGTTCTGTCCCATCTACAAGATAGGCTGCAATCTGTCAAAATAGGTGATGTACTTTCCCCCCTATTCCTATCCTATCCTATCTGAGATCCCTCAAGGCTGTATTCTTGGCCCCAATCCATTCTCCCTATTCATAAATGACCTCCCCTCCCTATGCACCTCCTTCCACATGCACATGTATTCTGATGATACCATCATCTTCACATCTGGTCCTTCATCTGTCAGTGTGCAATCCCCTCTCCAACAAGACTTCACTAGTGTGCAGTCTTGGTTTCAGATGAACCAACTTAAACCTAATGCAAAGAAAATCATTACCATGACATTCGGCACCAGGCCGAAGCTGTCTGCCCTCCAATCTGTCCCAGTTTTCACTACTCTGGATGAATCGCCCCTTGACTCTGTCACAGCATTTAAGTACCTAGGGGTCTGGATGGACAACTACTTAGATTTCTCTACCCACATTGACACCACGTGTTCTAAACTCTGACCAAAACTTGCAGTCCTATACCAGAACAAGGACAGTCTCCCTCTCCGCACCCATCGGGAGCTTGTAACGAAAATGATCCTGCCAGTCCTTGACTACGCAGACGTAATAAACAGCACAGCCCCTGTCACGTCCTTCTCTAAATTCAATACTCTCCTTAATTCCTTCTGCTAGTTTGCCAGCGCTCACCCTCCCCTCACTCATCACTGTCCTTCATATTCTGCCCTCTCCCTTGCTCCCCTGTCCCACAGAAGGATGGTTCATTGCACCTCCCTTATTGCTAAGTTCTGGTTTGGGTCACCAGGCAATCAGCGGTCTCGGAAGAGGGGTGCTTATCTTTATCAAATTTTTGGCAAAGAACTTTGACAGATTGTTCAGACATTTTTACCCACTTTGCATTAGAGTCAGGTCTTCTGGAAAGGGCGTCAGGATCAATGTGGTTCAAGCCCGGTCGATACTGTACTGAGTAATCGTAAGTGGGAAGTACAGATAACCAGTGATGTCTGGTAGCATCCAACTTAGCTGAAGTCTGGACATAGGTGAGGGGACTATTATCAGTTTTTACTAGAATCTTTGCACCATAGGGATAGTCATGGAATTGATCTACCATGGCCCACTTCAGTGCAAGAAATTCAAGTTTGTGTACAGGGTAGTTCATTTCAGACTGCGTTAGGCTCCGACTAGCAAATGCCACTGGGCGTAAGCCATCCTCATATTCCTGATATAGAACAGCACCAAGTCCCTTCAAGCTGGCATCAGTGTGCAGCACATAGGGTTTGGCAGGGTCTGCATATGCAAGCACAGGTGCATGGGTGAGTTGGTGAATAATGTCATAGAAAGCCACCTCACACTCGGGGGTCCACCTGGTTCCAAAGGGTTCCTTTGTCTGAAAGTAGACCTTTTCCTCCTCTTTAACTTCGCATCTCTTATATTTTTTGTTGGTAGGTGGGTAACCTTGAGTTAAATTGAGCAAAGGGCGGATGACTTTGGAGTAATCTTTTATGAACCGATGATAATAGCTGCAGAACCCCAAGAATCTTTGCAGTTCTTTAAGATTGTTTGGCTGGGGCCAGGTGGTCAAAGACTCCACTTTGCTCAGGTCTGTTTGGATCCTGTCAGCTGACACTATGTGACCAACATATTTCACAGACTTCTGGAAAAATTGGCACTTGTCTATTGATAATTTTAGTCCACAATCCTCCAATTGATCTAGAACCTTAAACAGCTGAGTCTTATGTTCCTCAAGGGTGCGGCCAAACACAATGACATCATCTAGGTAGACAAGGCATTCTAATAAGTTCATATCTCCCATTGCTTGCTCCATCAGCTTCTGGAAAGTGGTGGGTGCTCCTGAAATACCCTGAAGCATGTGCAGAAATTCATAAAAACCCAAAGGACAGATAAATACTGTTTTTTCTCTCTGTCTTCGGGGGCCATTGGGATCTGGTAATACTTGCTTTGGAGATCCAGCACAGAGAACTATTGACTCCCATTGAGACAATCAAGGGCATCCTGAATGTAAGGCATAGTGTATTGGTCAGATATGGTTCTTCTATTCAAAGTCAGGTAGTCCATGCACATCCTCACCGAGCCATCTTTCTTCCAGACTACTACAATAGGTGAAGCATATGGGCTACGGGACTCCTGTATGATTCCAGCTGCGAGCATCTCCTGGAGATGGCGTTGAACATCATCGATGTCTGCCAGGGCTAGGTGCCAGGACCTCTCACGGAAAGGCCTTTCATCTTGTAACCTTATGTAATGTTCAGCCCCAGTGACGCATCCCACTTCCCACTCTTTCAGCGAGAGAACACCTTGCTTTTTTGTGCCTGCTTCCAGCCGATTTTAGTTTTCCACTCTTCGGGATGGGAGATTCTCCAAAATCAAACAGATCAGGGGTCACCTCATCAGTCTCTACTGTGCCTTTCTTGCTAGGCAACACAGCCATGTCTGCACAGTATGTAGTAGCCAGGGTGCAACCTCAATTTACTCTGATATCTCAGTCAGACATATTCTAGACTTGTACTACCACCCACTGGGCATAGGTGTGAGCCCGGGCTGGTAGGATGCTAGGCTTGACCAAAGGTCCCTTGGGGAGTTTCCCCCTTTTCTGGGGTGTCCAACAAAAGGATCTTATTTTTGACATCCCTTTTAATTTTCACTTCTCCACTGATGGTGCACTGGGCATTGGGAGGTAACACAAGGGATACCAGGTCCTTCTTCCATACCACTCCCACCGGTTCGACTTTTTCCGCCTCTTTGTTTTCCATCTGTAAATCATATGTGCTGTGCACAGTGGCCGGAATGTGTAAGACCTTCCCCTTCAGTTTACCTTGCTTCTGTTGACAGGGCTGGGCTAGCCTGCCAAACATATGAGCATTGGTACCGATCAACAAAGGGATACCATCATACATCTCCGTCAGCGGACACACCGGGACTGGTGTCTCCACTTGTTCATCCACTCCAGCAACAGCAGTAGGAAAGACAATCTAATTCGTACATAACCTTGATAAGGATAAGATTTGTCGCTCAACCCCCACACATGTTGTGCTTCTAGACGTAAGATTGGGAGATCAGATTGGTATTGGTCGTACCAGTCTTTAAATACAATAGTGACCTGCGAGCCACTGTCTAGTACAGCTCAAGTGGAGATGCCGTTAACAGTCATTGTGGCTTCCATGGAAGGGCCCACCTTTTCGGATCAATCCGGAGGTCTGTTGTGCAGACTGGCCCACAGCAGTTTTGAGGAAAAAGATTTTCGTGGTGGGCCTGGCTGAAGTTTTATATTACTCTGTCGAACCAGATTGAGCAGTTTGGTAGTGACTTTCCACAGGTCCTCAGGAGAATTGCAGCTTGTCAGGTATGCGTGTCTTCTGCACATCTATAGCATAAGACCTTTTCTTTGTGTTCACTAGGGTGGTTCGGTTCCTCACGGAATTTGTAACAGTCAGAGGAGGGAGTTCAGCTGTCCTCTTTTGGTTTGGGCTTGGGCTCCCTTTCTCCACAGTTCCGCCAGGGGGTAGAGGTTCGGGTGGCATGTATGAGGTCCCCCAATAAAGCTCGCAGCTATCTTATTTCTTCCACCAGTTTGGATTTCGGCTCGCGGTTCAGTGGCAAGAGCAGGAGCCCCCACTCCCATGGGTGGAGTCTCACTGCCGGTTTTAGTCTTAGGAGGGCAAAAGTTAGAGTTTCTGGCTGCTTCAGCCGCGGCTTGTTGGTTGGCTCGCATCTCTCGTATCTCTTTCAACAGCTCTCGGACCTGCTGTGTCTCAAGGGCTTCCTCCGTCCCATTGGGTCATTCTGGTGTCGAGGTAGTGCGTGCAACTCCAGCATATGGTTCCCAATGATCCTTATCGTTCTCAGCCTCCGGGATCTCCTTCATCAGCCAACAGTATTTGGGAGGAATAGCTTTTCTGTCCTGAAACTTCAATTTTAACACAAGCACACTTGAGTAACAGGCAGATTTTAGGATGTGCTCCAGCCTGACATGATTCAGTTCACTGGCCGGGACACTCCCCTTTCTGTGTGCTTTCTGCAAGGCCCGTTCAATTCGGGTGACAAAAGCAGTCAACTTCTCATTCTTCCACTGTTTAGCAGTCTTGAACAACCACATTAAATCCTCCCCAGATTCAGTGCTACCAAACACCCCTTCTAAAGCAGATAAGTGCTCAGCTGCAGTGGCCTCCAGGTTTGTGGACCAAAGGAACCGAATAGCTTCCAGTGCAGGGCCCCTCAACTTTCCATAAATCTCTTGCTCTTCTCCACCTCGGAGCACTGCCACTCCTGAACCAGGGGAGTAGCATAGTCCATCGATGTTTCTAAGTCATCCTCCCCCACTGGCACAGGAACTGTACCAGAGAACAATCTGAGCCTGTGATAGGAGTCCAGATGTACAGAGGGTATCACAATGGGGGACATTACAATAGGGGATCCCTTGGGGGTGGACGGAGAGGCTAGAGGAGATTGCAAGGGAGTTGTCTTCTCCAAATCCTTCAAAGCCTTTCGCAAATCCTTAACGGTGTGCTCTTCATCAGTTAGAAGTCTCAAAAATTTGTCCTTAAACCCCTCTACCACCGGGGACCCCCAGAAGACGGGTCACTATGTAAATGAATAACTCTCCTCCCCTTCTGGGATTCTTCTGGCATGATAACCAGGGGTACTGCCTCAGGGTCTGTGTGGAGGCTGCAAGAAAGGAGGGCCACCAAGGTCTGAGCAAATAGATCTGAGTCCCACCCCCATACTTCAACCTTCCCAAGACACTTAACCTTCCCCACTGTTTCTTCAATAGTTTCATTAGTGGTTCCCACAGGGATATCAAGAAGTAGTATGGCGTGGCAGGGGTCTACCCCTTCGGCCTCACTCCACCCCATCATGCGGTGCATGACCAGCTTGTGGGGGAAAATTTTCCACTTGGGCGTAGTAAGCACCTCCATTTCAAATCCTGTCTCAGTTTTGCACTTGACTGAAATTTTTACTTTTGACCACTAGAGGGTGCTAATCCCAGCAGTGCCTCCAAGATGTAACCCCTTGGCAGCGCTATTCTAAGGGCTACTACCCCTGCCTGTATGGCAATACACAGATTGAGGGGCTTGAGTTCTCTAAACAGGTGCCTTCACCCAGATGAATGGTATTGGGGTAGCTTAGCTGCTCTGGTATAGCCCTCTGAGATGCTGTAACCACCCACCAACCCTTCTAGCGGCCTGAGAAGTAACACAATGGTACAATTACATTCAATGGGGTGCAGTAATAATGTGCTCACACCCTTTTCACTTACCACCAGGGCTGGATCTGTGGCAGCTGCCCTGGAGACCCCCTGGAAAATAAGATCAGCAGTGCAGCAAAACAACCTTGCCACTGTAACCCAACTAATAATATGCACGCTAGCCAGGTTAAACATGAAAAAAGACAATCGGATTTATTTAGGGGCAGTGAACAAGGGAGGGGCGTGAATCTAGCAAAATGATTAGCACTCTGATTTAAATCAGAATTGTTCAGCATGCACTGTAAGTCCAAAGTAAACAGTTCAACAACCTTGGGTACCAAGTATGTCATGCAGGCTGGCCTGAAGCATTGCCCAGGGGTGACTTCCGGCATTTCAGCTATTGTTGGGGCCCTTAAGAAAGGAAAACAGTTAAACATGCACACAACCCAATTATTTGTAATCCAAGCCAGGTAGATGGCTCAGTTCGTTGCAAGAACCCAGTAAAAAGAAACAATTAGATGGTACCACAATGATTTTGCTTTTGTTGCAGGGAGCTACCCTGGTTTGTACTCACGCTACCAGAACCTGGATGTTGGACAGTCAAGATGTAGACCTTGTGGTGATGATCTGGGAGGCCAGGGGAAGAAGGGCTGACACGGCTCACCTCCAGGTGGTCGCTACCTAATCTATAGCGTTGGGCAGGGGGCTGAATCCCCAGGTTGGTCTTTCACGGAGAAGGTCTCTGCAACACGAGTAGCGGTCTAGGCTGAAATGGCAGGGGCCCAGGCAGGATGAGCAGTTCTGCAATAATTTGTGATCATCTGCCCATGAAGCCTCCAACTGGTGTAATGCATTTGTCTGTGGGGGAACCAAATCATGACCTACGAAACACATTCAGCACATTTAAATCACTAATTGCTCTAAATAACAGTTCGGATACAGTCCGGTTGCGAATGACAGCTTCACTACGCAAACCTTCCAATCCGAGCAAAGTTCTCTCACAAGCTGGACTGATCGCTTATGGAGCAAGTCTTCGGTCCAAATCACAAGTCGCAGCGACACTTCTGCTTTTCCTCTGCTGCAATTCCAGGGCTGGAAATCGGAACAGGTCCGACTTCTGCAATAGGCAGTTAATTTGCAAGGGAACGTGGCAAAAAGGCCAGTTTAGCCTCTTTCCGCCGATTCCCCTATGCTCCCTCTGGGAGCAGCTTCTTTGAAAGCTCGAGCTGTTCACTCTTCAGCCTTCAACTCTAACCAATCCACTGCTTCAGGCAGTTCTGACTATTTCCTTTGGAATCCAAAAGGTTCTGTTGGCTGAGGGAACTGTCCATTTAGGCGCCAACACTTAAAACTACAGAATTCCTTCCCACAAGACCCCTAGGGACAGGCTTCATTTTAGGTCCCCAGTGGTTCGATTGGTCCAAATACTGGAAGCCCAGAACCTAACATGGTGGCTCCCATCCAAATGTCCAAGCTGCAATAGAAGCAGGTTGGACAGACTTCTCTAGCTTCACTAAAATGGCGAGTAAGCAAATTATAATCACAGTTCCCCTTAAAGCTCCCTCTGTGCAAGTAGCGACTGCAGAATGGAATAAAATAACACACTGGCCAGTCACAAGCCTTAAATCACTCGGACCCAGCCCAGACTAATTTCTGAACACAAATTAGCTATTTTCTTAAAGAGACAGGTGTGGAGGCCCACTAGGGCACTCTCACACAGATAGATATTAAAGAGCAGCTGATGCCTTTGGGTAAACTTAGGAAAACATAATATTTAGACACAAGTTAGCTTGTATTTCATATACCTTGTATAGATTTCTCCTCTTCATTATTTTTTACTGAAGAAATTCCCACAAAAACAAGATCTTTATCCCTCAGAGTTCATCTGCCTCTATAGCTTATCCCCTACTTGAAATCATAATGCCCTGCTGTGACATCACAGCATGTTGTCATAGTAATAACTGTGATGTCACAAGCAGAGTATTATGACATCAGGTTGGGAAGAAGCAATAGGTGCTGATGATCGCTCAAGAAAAAAGTATCCTGTTTTTGAGGCAGGTGACCTCAGTGATAAGTAATGGGGATATGAAATACAAAGCCGATGAGAAATATAAGCTGCTTTGTGTCCAGATATTATGTTTTTGAAAGTTTTTCTCGAGGTGTCAGTGGCTCTTTAAGACAGGACACCAGCCTGACAGTGGGCATTAAGTAGCCCAGGAAGACATTATAGTAAACCCCAATTTGTAGTGGGGTTACAGCATAAATTATTGCAGAATGTATACAGTATAATTAACACACACAATTGTATATGTGCAAGATAGCTTTGGAGTATTCTACTTTTTATGACTTGTCAAGTTACTGTATAAATTCCTAGTACAGAGTTGTATTTTATTATTCTCTTTACTGATTTATCACCTCTTGTTATCTTGTGAATTATCACATCTTACTTTGAGAGGGTTCCTTCAGTAGGTCATCACATATAGGACTGGCATCACCTGACGTCAGGCCACATGGCAAACTTTTCTAGCAATACCTGACGGGGGACCGCCCACTTGACGTCACATGACTTACGTCAGCATGGCTGTATATAGTGGGCAGTCCCCACGCCCACCCTCCAGTTTTTTCCCGCTGTCGCCTCGTGTCAGTCGCATTGTAAACTTCCATATAGCAATCATCGTGAAAGTGTCTTGCGTCAGAGTTTCTTTTGCTAATTTCTCAATTCTTTTTCAATTTATTGATGTCTTCACCCAAGAAGAAGTGCTCGTCTTATGGCACACAGATTCCACACAAAGACGGTCACCTCAAGTGCATCCTCTGTTTAGGCCCAGACCATCCTGTTTCCTCCTGCCCTGAGTGCCAGACCTTTAATCAGGCCACAAAGAAGAGACAGCAGGCTTTGGAGGCCCATCTTTTAAAAGCCCACCTAGCTTCCCTTGAGAAAAAGATGGACCAGCTTACAGAGTCCTCGTCTGAAAAATCTTCTCCATCCAAAAAACACAAGGAGAAATCCAGGGAGCGAGAGTGCTCCATGGATGATGCATGGCCCTCAACGAGCAAGGCCCAGCTGCCACCCATAAATTCGGACGGTAAGTCTGGCAAATCCACAGTGAGTCAGCCGGCCATTGACTCCTCCTCCAACTCCACTGCCTCAGCTGATAAGTCGGCCCCTGGCACCCTCTGGGGCTCGAGCGGCAGCCGGTAAGTCAATTACCCAGACTGTGGGTACTTGCCCTGCACCAGTCAATAAGCCGGTCAGGGGCTCCTCCCCTGTCCGCCCGACTCCACCCGCTAAACCAACCATTCCTGACGGTCGCACGGGTGTGGTTCCCCTGTCGAGGCCTGACGGCGCCTCACCCGACGTCCAGCAGAACCAGAAGGAGAAAGTCCATCTCCCTTCTCCTTCTTCGCCTGTACCCTCCGCTTCACTGGCGGGTACCTCTGGCGATGATGGCGGAGAACCCCTCGACTCTGTCGATGCTTCGGAGTCAGCTCCGCTTTCCCTTTTCGGGGTCAAGGAGAAGGAGGCTCCTCCTCAGCCTACAGGCCTTACTGTGGAGGTCGCTCCTCCGCCTTCCGGCGGGTTCCCGGTGCCTCCTCTGACACCGGTTGTCCTGACAACAGTCCCGCAGCTGGGACCGATCAACCGGCCTCAGCCCTTGGCCCTGCCGCTGGATCAGGTCCCGCCACCAGGGCCTCTTCGTCTGGCTTCGACGCCGGCCCCTCCGACGCCGGATCCCCTTCCAGCGCCAGATCGGATGGTGCCGGTCCTGACGTCGGTTCCCTTGACGTGGGCTGTCCCGATGCCGGACCCTCAGCCGATATACACTACGGCGGGTCTGACGTGGGTACCCTGATGCTGGATCTGATGACGGGGATTTATTCTAGACCCCGAACTGTCCCACATTACCCGCAAGGGTTTCCTGGGGACCACTACCCGGTGGGTCCCACTCTGGATTGCAGTCACTTCGGACAGTTCTACCCCGAATTCAATCCCTACTCTACCTTTCAGGGGTTCCAAGGTTATCCCTCCACCAGTTTTTCTCCTCCTCCTCCCTGCCTACTCCACCGCCGCCCCAGCTTGCCCCGGATTTCAAGGCTCTTATCCAGTCTTGGTGGCAGGGGGCACAGTCGGAGTTGGTCTCAGACCTGGAGACTAGGCTCCCACAACCACAGTCTCCCAGGTCCCCATCCCCGAGCAGTTCTGCTATTACCACTGTCCATGTTTCTGGGAAGACTCGCCAGGATGTTTCCCTTACCAATACGTGACATTGTCTTGTCGAGGAGGCGGACGATGACAGTAGCTCAGAGTGAGCTGACGACTTTTCAGAGCAGGTCGCGGAGGAGTCTGAAGGCCCAAAAGGCAAGGTATCCCCGAAATCCCCACCACAGGACCCTGCCTTTTCAGATCTTCTGAGGTCCATGAAGGATTATTTCAACTGGGAGTCAGAGGAACAGGACCCCATGAGACAGAGGCTCGCAGAACATCTCGACTTAGAGTTTCTGTCTCCGGTCCCCATTCCTCCTTGGATGGCACCTCACCAAGACCTCACCACTACCATCTGGCAGATGCCTCATTCCCTCTAGGCTGTTTCCAAATGGGCAGACAGACTTTAGCGGGCGCCGAAGGATGCCCCATTCTTGAAGGCGCATCCCAAGGCTGACTTTGTGGTCAGCTCTGCGGGTCATAATCGCTCCTCAGCACCAAAGCACATGAGCACCTCTCCTCCGGACAAAGAGTCAAGGCAGATGGACCAGTTCCGGAGAAAGATTTATTCTTCGGTCACGTGCACCCTTCGGTCCCTTAATTATGTGGCCCACATGGTGTCCCACCAAAAGACTACCTTGGCCAGGCTGGAAGTGCGAGTTCAGTCCATGGACCCCTCCCCTTTGAAGGTGGAACTTGCCAAGGATCTCCGCCTCTCCAGAGTTTTATGTAGGCACGCCTTACACGCCACTTATGACTCTGTTGATTCGGTGGCACGTACCTCGCCAACTGCCGTAGCCCTTAGATGGCATTCCTGACTTCGCCTCTCCTGACTTGCCAATGAAGTCCAATCTGCGATTCAGGACGCCCCCTTCAGGGGCTTGGTGCTCTTTGCTGGGGACACCAAAGATATTATCACAGACCTACAGGACAGAGGACTTGCACTTAGGTCTATGAGGTCAGTGTAATGCTCGGGCTCCCAGCAGCAACAGCAGCCTTTTCAGAAAGGGACCTGGAGGCAGAGAAAGAACGCTCTGGCGCACCGCCATGGGAAGTGTAAAGCCACGGGTACAACCACCCCTCCTGCCTCCAAAAATATGAGACGTTCAGGAGGACCTCCCCCTGAACGTTCTGCCACTTCTTGACTCCCCAACCCCACTGCCTCCTCAGTCTCGCGACGGGGAGCAGGTGGGGGGGGGGAGGTTCGCCCGCCATGCTCAGGAGTGGAGGGTGGTCACCTCCGACGAATGGGTCCTGCTACTAGTGTACGTCGGACACACAATAGAGTTTCTGGAAATCCTCCGGAAACTCCACCAAAGAAGTCCTCTTACTCCCGGGACCAGGCCCTCCTAGTTTGCAAGGAGGTAAACTCACTCTTGCTCAAAGAAGCAACAGAGCATGTTCCTCTCTGGCAAAGGGGAAAAGGGTTTCACTCCCACTTTTTCTTGGTTCCAAAAAAGACCGGGGACTTCAGACCCATACTCAACTTAAGCCAACTAAATCAGTTTGTCAAGTACAAAATATTTCGGATGCTGACACTCCAGAGCCTCCTCCCACTCCTCATGGAGAACCACTGGCTCTGCACTCTGGATATGCAGGATGCCTACCTGCACATCCCCATTTTCCCCAGCCACCGCCGGTTCCTGCGCTTTCGCTTCCAGGGGGAGCACTTTCAGTTTCGAGCACTCCCTTTTGGTCTGTCTTCGGCACCATGGGTTTTTACCAAGTGCCTGGCAGTGGTCGCGGCCTTTCTACGCCGCAGGGGTATTGTGGTTTTTCCTTACTTGGACAACTGGCTGATTTCAGCCCCATCCAGGGATTCTTTACTGGAGGCTCTCACCTTTACCCTGGACCTCTTCAGCAGACTAGGGATCACAGTCAGTGTTCCCAAGTCATCCCTTGTCCCTGCCCAGAGACTTCAGTTCATTGGGGCAGTCCTGGATACAGTCCGGTGCAGAGCCTTTCTTCTTCCAGATAGGGTGGAGACCCTTCTCTGTCAGGCCTCCAAAGTGGCCTCCCTTAGGACTATCCCTGCTCGGGAATATCCTGTGCCTTCTGGGCCTGATGACAGCCTCCATCACCACCGTTCCCCTGGCAAGGCTTCACATGAGGGTCACTCAGTGGTCCTGGTGGGTACAGTGGGATCAGCTCCTGGATGACATGGACCATTTGGTAATGGTCTCCTCAGCGATCCAGAAAGAGTTGCATTGGTGGATGGATTCCCACAATCTTTCCTTGGGGCTTCCCTTTCGGAGCCCTGCACCTTTAGCTTCCCCCACTATGGATGCCTCGAATATGGGGTGGGGAGCTCATTTAGGGGAGCCTTAAGCCCAGGGACTATGGTCAAGATTGGAGACTTCTTTACATATCAGTGTTCTGGAGATGAGGGCGGTCCTGTTCGCCTTACAGGCCTTTCAGTCCCTCCTTCCCAAGGGATCACTGCTAATCCAAACGGACAACATGTCGGTAGTTTGGTATATCAACAAACAAGGGGTATCCCCTGTGCCGGGAGGCGACGCAGGTGTGGAATTGGGCAGTCCAGTACCATCTGGCCCTTGTGGCTGTGCACGTTCTGGGCATTCTAAACGTCCTGGTAGACAGTCTCAGCAGGTCTCGGATCTTAGCTCACGAGTGAGAACTGCATCAGGAAGTAGCGGAATCCATCTTCCAACATTGGGGGGCGTCTGGAAATGAACCTCTTCGCCTCCGAATTCAACACAAAACTTCCCAACATTTGCTCGCTCGTTCCAGGGTATGGTGCTTTTTGGAATGACGCATTGTCTTTCTCTTGGACAGGGAAATTTTTGTACGCCTTCCCTCCAGTTCCCATTCTACAGAGGGTACTTCTCAAACATCAGGCGGAGAGGGCAAAGAAGTCCTCATCGCTCCTCTCTGGCTGAGACAGATCTGGTTCCCGCTGCTACAGCAGCTTTCCAGGGGAACCACCAGTTCCACTTCCAGTGACTCACAACTTACTGACCCAGTATCAAGGTCGACTGTTACATCCAGGGCTCAGGATCCTGCATCTTCATATGTGGCTCCTACAGACATAGAAATCTCTCGTTTCGGGTCTCCTCCCGGGTTGCTGAAGTCCTCATTGAGGCTAAAAAGCCCTCCACCCGCTCCACTTATGCCATGAAGTGGAAGCGGTTTTCCATCTGGGCGACTGCTAAAGGTTGGAACCCCTTCTCTTGTTCTGCCCCACAAGTCATGGAATACCTCCTTCACTTATCAGACTCCGGTCTGTCCTACTCTTCTTTGAAGGTCCATATTTCAGCTATCTCGGTGTACCACGAGCTAGTGGATGGTAAACCCGTGGCTCAGTTAGAGGTCTCAAAAACTTTTCTGAAAGGGATTCTCCATCTGAAACCCTCCATCCGCAACCCAACTCCGCCTTGGGACTCGAACTTCATCCTAGAGAAGCTCACCCTTCCTCCTTTCGAGCCGGCTATGAGCTGTGATTTGCGCTTCCTTTCTTGGAAGGCGCGTTTCTTGTGGCTATCATGTCAGCCCGAAGGATTTTGGAGCTTCACACTGTAGTCTGCAAGGAGCCATATCTGATTTTCATAGAGACCGGGCAGTCCTTAGAACGCACCCGAAGTTTCTTCCCAAGGTGGTGTCAGAAGCCACGCTGAATCAGTCAGTAGAACTTCCGGTGTACTGTCCGTCCCCCTCTTAACAGAGGTGAGGCAGTCCTTCATACGATGGTTGTTCATCAGATTCTCCAGTGTTACACTCATTGGACCAAAGAATTACGTACCTGTGACCAACTATTTGTTTCCTTTGCCCCGAGATTGATGGGCAAACTGGTGTCTGAGCAGGGCCTGTCCAAATGGTTAGGCAACTGCATCAGGTATTGTTACCAAAAGTATGAAAAGCCTCTGCCGGGTACCATCAGAGGTCATTCCACTAGGGGCATGGCTGCTTCCGTGGCCTCTTCACGGAACGTTTCTATGGCCGACATTTGTGCTGCCGCTACTTGGAGTTCTGCCCATACCTTTACCAAACACTACAGTCTGGACATTGCTTCTAGGCAGAGGGCTGGCTTTGGCCTAGCCGTCTTGTAGAGCCTCCTGTCCTAGGCTGGGTCCATTCTGGACTCCATTTGTTTCCGTTGGAGTTAGTTTTCCTCCTCCCTAGTTTCTCTCGGTTTCTTCTTGGAGGGACTATTTGGGACTCTGTCCTATATGTGATGACCTACTGAAGGAACCCTCTCGAAGTAAGATAGTACAGTTGCGTAGGAACTTACCGTAACAGTAGATCTTCGAGAGAGGTTCCTTCAGTAGGTCATATTTTTCCCTTCCTCCTTCCCCATATTTTCTGTTTTACAGGGACTCCAAATCCTGTTCGCTCCTGCTGTCAGGCCTCTTTCCTGGCTCCGGCAGGAGAACTGGAGGGCTGGCATGGGGACTGCCCACTACATACAGCCACGCTGATGTCAGTCACGTGATGTCGGGTGAGGGGTCCCCCATCAGGTGGCGCCAGTCCTACATGTGATGTCCTAATGAAGGAACCTCTCTCGAAGATCTACTGTTACGGTAAGTTCCTACGTAACTGTACTTTCTTGTTCTCGTATTTTAACAACTACTGTACTAAAGGGGTTCTTACTATTATTGTATTCCTATAGACTAGCCTAAAGGACTCTTATCGCTTGTCTTCAATTACTGCACTGCAATTGTACCTCTGTTCTTTAGCACTCTACTATATATATTTTTATCCACTGTGCCTTTTACACTGTATGGTGTCCTACCTAGGACTTCCTTGTAAATGAGCTTGCTCAATGGAGCCTCTTCCTGGTGAAATAAATAAACTAACCTAACCTGTCAAAAGTTAATTTTTGCTGCATGCCAAAGGATTCAGAGGCCTCTCTAAACAGTTGTGCTCGGAAGTACTGTAGATGATAAGCCACTGAAGTATCATGTTAGGGAAAAACTACAAGCACTTAATGTAGATGTACTTATATTTATTTTAAGCAACAAAGAGCTAAGGTGCTACTGTGAGTTCTGTTCTTATTTCATGCTTGACATGTCTGGCTGTCTCGGAGTTTGCTCGATGGAGTAAGCTCTCTGAAAATTTGTCTGGGTTTATTTGCTTTAGGTCAGAGCACAAGATGATATTGACTTAACTCATTCATCAGGCAACTGAAAGAAAACGCACTGCATCCTGAAACAGGCATTATTATAAATCTTGTACGTAACTCGTACCTGTCTCAAATGGGATTAGCTAGTAATGCATGTACAACTTACTGTAAAATGTCAGAATACAGCTAGCTAATTATGACTGTGTGCAGGAGGAGTGTGTGTGTGTGTGTGTGTGTGTGTGTGTGTGTGTGTGTGTGTGTGTGTGTGTTGGGGAAGGGGTGCACAATATTATCCAGCAGAAGCTGAGACCACATTTTCCAATGCCCTGTACCACTGTATTTTATACTGTAAACTGTGACAGAAGGCTGCCATTGCTATATCTTCTGCTCGTTGAGGTTTCAAAATTGTGTTCTTTGTAATGTACCCATTATGTTTAATAAAAATGAATAAAAAAAAAATACAGTTGTGTAGTATCTAGAGGTATCTGAGGGGGTCTGCATTCCCTGACATTTGTGACCCCTTGCTACATAGTTGGTCAGGACCACCTCAGTTGCAGCAGAAGTGAGAGCTGTATCTGGCAGGAGAACAAAAGCAGCAGTATTGGTACTTGCCCTGCCGGCCGTCGGCGTAGCAGTTGGATTTCTGCTTGCGGCACCAGCGACCTGGGTTCGGGCATGAGCCCAGGGAGCTGGAGGGCTGACTGGGGGAGGAGGCTTGATCATCCCAGGGACAATTCGTCTTCTCCGGGGAGGGGGGGGGATAGCGTCCCAGCGCTTGGCTGGCCCCAGGTGGAGGTCTAGGGCACTAGGGCATAGCAAGCACTCAGGCAAACACAGTGGGGGGACTTCACGGATGTCGGCACTATGCGCCTTGACGTTAGGGCACTCGTGACGCCCACAAGAAAGGAAAGAAAATGCTTTCCAGCTCCGAGGAAACGGAGTGCCGGAGCTAGACCCTAATGTGCTTCTACCTGCCTGGCTGCCTGAACCCAACGAGACAAAAGAAGTGTTCAGGGTGTACGAACATACGAAATTTGCTAGCAGATAAAGGCCTAGAGGTCTATCAAGTCTGCTCGAATGTGCAGCTAGCACCCCTTATTCTGCAGCTGCCGCTCCCTTCCACCCTTCCCCTTCATTGACCCTCCCCCTTGTCCTGTACCATCCCCTTTTGAAGCAGTCCACTGTTCTACTGGATACCACTTCTGCAGGTAACGCAGTCCACCCAGCCACCACCCTCTCTGTAAAAAAGTGTCTCCTCATCTCCCTCCTGAACCTTCCTCCCTCCAGTCTCATATCATGGCCCCTGGTGTCCCTCCCCTCCCTTACTTTGAACAGCCCCTCTGTACCTGTCTTGTTTATTCCTTTCATGTACTTAAAGGTTTCAATCATGTCCCCCTGTCCCTCCTCTCCTCCATTGAGTACATGTTCAACTCCCTCAGCCTCCTCTCATATGATAAGTCCCCTAGCCCCTTGATCATCTTTGTTGCCCTGCGCTGCACCCCCTCCAGTAACTTAATGTCCTTCTTCGATACGGGCGCCAGTACTGCACGCAGTACTCCAAGTGCGGTCTAACTAATGACATGTACAGTGGCAGAATCACTTCCTCCCTCCTCCTCGAGGATATACCCCTTGCAATACAACCCAGCATTTTGTTGGCCTTTGCAGCTGCCTTCCTACATTGTGCCGAGTTGTTCATTGACCCTGTAATGAGCACCCCCAGATCCTTGTCCTCCTCTGTCTGGGTTAACTGCACTCCCCCCAGCTGGTAACTCCTCCTTGGGTTCTTCATCCCAAAATGCAGCAACTTGCACTTTTTGGCATTAAACCCCAGTTGCCAGGTGTCTGACCAGGTTTCAAGCTTTGCCAGATCATCCTGCAGCCCCTGCCATCCCCCTAGGTCATCCACCACCACTTGTACCTTAGTATCATCAGCAAACAGACTGATCTTGCTCTTGATGTCCAATGATATGTCTGCAATGAATATCCCAAACAGCACTGGCCCCAACACCGAGCCCTGTGGAACACCGCTTGTCACTACCCTTTTATTATTTTTATTTATTTATTTATTTATCAAGTCTAGTATTACAAATACCTTTGAGCCATGGCTCTTTTACAAAGGTTCCACGTCAGAGAAATACAGATTATGGGGAACATCAAGACAGGCATTACAACAATGTGGACATTGCAAACAGAGTACAGATTAATACAGTTCAAGGGTAGCATTGTAACAAGTCAGCCAGCGGCATTTGTCAGAGAAAATAGACAACAGATAAGAAGTGCCAGAGTCATAGGGAGAGGGAAGAGGGTAGGGGGGGAGAAGGAATGTAGGAAGGGTGGCAAGAGGGTGAAAAGTGCAGCATTGGGTATACCAAGATGTGAGGTAGAATCCAGTGAGGGGAGGGGCAACTAGAGCAGAAGGGAAGTGGAGAAACAAGGTTAAGTTGGCAGTCACAGGAGCTGTTGGTAGTGAGATAGTCCCGGAGCCTAGTTTTAAACATACCAATAGTTGGGGCAGAGGAGATGGTTGGGCTGAGGCCATTGAACCAGAGTGGTGCTCGATAAGCAAAAGGGCGTTGTCCCTTGGGTGTGAGAGCTCCCCACCCACCACCACCCTCTGTTGCCTTCCCTGAAGCCAGTTCCCTACCCATCTCACCAGCTTTGCACCTGCCCCTGTGCCTACTAACTTACTTCCTAGCCTTCCATGCAGCACCGAGTCAAATGCCTTACTGAAGTCCAGATACAGGACATCCACTACATGGCTCCTGTCCAGTTGCCTAGTTACCCAGTCATAGAACTCCATCAGGTTGGTTTGGCAAGATCTGCCCCGTATGAAGCCATGCTGTTTGCTGTCCTGTAGTCTTTTGGCCTCTAGGAGGGCCACCGGCCTCTCCTTCAGGATAGTCTCCATTAGCTTACCCACGATGGATGTGAGGCTCACTGGTCTGTAGTTTCCCGGTTCATCCTTGGGGCCACTCTTGTGGAGGGGCACCACATGAGCCATCCTCCAGTCCTGAGGTACACACCCCGAATGTAGTGAGGCATTAAATAGGTCTGCCAAAGGTCCTGCAAAGACCTCTGCCAGCTCCTTCAGTATCCTGGGGGTGGATGTCATCTGGGCCTGGTGCCTTATCCATCCTCAGTGCCTTCAAACCCTCCCGAACTCTGCCCTCCCTGATTTCCCCATCTGTCACCCCCTTCCCCCCCGTTTCTGCCATTTCTGCCCCCTTGGGTGTCACCTCCCTCTTCTGTTTAGTAAATACTGAGCAGAAGTACTCATTTAGTGCTTCTGCCTTATCGCACCCTGCTTCCACCCAACCCCCCTCCTTCCTAATCCTTACTATGTGGTCCTTACAGCTCCTTTTCTCCCTGATGTACCTAAAGAAGTCTTTCAAACAACATGAAGTCTTGCTGTATTCTGACATATGCAGTTAGGTCCTGCCTTTCAACTGCCCCGGAGAACAAAGAATTAAACTTTCCATGGCCAGCATGGAATGTTCACCACAAGCTCGGTTGAAGCCCGTATCTGCTGTTGTTTAAACTGCAACCGTCAGATTCTTTACTCCGCCTTACTGAACAGTCGCTCTGGAGATTTCTCCTGCTGCTCGGTTCAAAAAGCCGGTTGAAGTGTCAGTTTTTCGGTCGGTTTCTACTGAATTGCTGTTACCGCTTAGTCGGTTCAAGTCTCTGTGGTACCGTGAGTACTAGATAGGTTTTTTGTTTTGTTTCTGTGTGGAACTTGTAAATTGTGGATCAGTTCGGCTGAACCGATCAGTTTGAGGTAAAAAAGCTTGTGCTTACTTTAGAGTGTGGTAACCGGTCCGTATCGGTTCTAAAAAAAACGGATTTTATTACGTTTTTTTCCAAGACCCGTGATGGGTCAGGAACAGATAGGGGAGTCTTGCCTGGCGGATTGCCGAAAAAAGGGTAAGTTTTGGATAGGGTTGGCCATGTCTGAGAAACCCAAGAAAAAAAACGGGCCCACTGGTTTCAACACTGCAGCGTGTATGGGGAAGTCTTTGCCAAGGCTGATCCCCACACCACCTGTGTTTATTGTCTGGGGTTTGACCACCTCGATTCAGACTGCCAAATTTGCAAGAATTTTCCCAAATCTACCCTGGAAAAGAGATTAGGTAGACTGAGAGAAAGGGAGGCCGAGAAGTCCGCTGACCCGGACGGCCTGCCCGGTTTGGTTCCAACCGAACCAGAAGGAGTGCCTTCTGACCAGGGCAATACTTCTTCGGGCAAAAGGAGAGCCGATTCTGAGGAGTCGGTTCCAGTGAAAAGAAAGAGAAAAGATAAATCGTCTGGTTCGGACCCAGAAATTCATACTCCGACCGCCGATGAGATAGCCAAGGCGATAAGGATAGTGCAATTGCTTAGTTCGGTTCCGACCGAACCGGCACCATCTGGCAGGGGCTCGGTTCGGTCGGTTCCCCCAGATCCGGATTATACTTTCGAAGAATTTTATGAACCGAAGGAGGGAGAGTATGAGGATGATTATGGTGATTATGAAAGTCTGGATGTGCCTATTGACCCGGACATCTCCCCAGACAGACCTTCAGGTGTTTCTCCTCCTAGGCTTTCTGAGTCCCCTTCTCACTATATGTTTTACAAAAAAGTGGCTGAGACCCTCCAGCTTCCTGTGGAGGAAGCAGTAGAGGATCAGGAGGAGCCTGATTATGTTGAGATGATGGACATCCCAGAGTCCAGGAGACTGTCTATTCCCCTCCACAAATCCTTTGCGAAACAAACACATAAAATTCTTAAGTCTCCTAATTCTATGCCTCCTGTGGACAGATGAATGGACAAGAGGTACACTCTCTCAAGCTCAGACACGGAGTTCCTTTCCAGCAATGCAGCCATGTTGGGGTAGTGCAGGCTGCTGCCTGTGATAAGGCAAATATTCCCTTGGCATCACACCCCCCAGACAAGGACTCCAGGAAGATTGATGCCATGGCAAAGAAACAATACATGGCAGCATCTTTGGGACTCGGGCAGGCTAACTATATGGCCTATACAGCTAGATACCAGAAGTCCAGGTGGGACACTGTGCTGTCTCTGGCTAAACAGGCCCCTGACCAGCTTGCCAAGGAACTGGAGCAGGTGGCTGCAGATGGGATTGAGGCATCTAAAGTACAGTTGCATGCTGCTGTGGACTCCAATGATGTTTCATCAAGAGTCATGGCTACATCTGTGGCTCTTCAGAGGATGGCTTGGCTCAGATGTACTAGCCTGTCATAGGATACCCAGGCTAAGGCCATGGATTTTCCTGTAATTGGTAATTCTCTGTTTGGGGAGCAGACAGAGAACTACATGAAAAAGATGGATGAGTACAGGACCACTTACAGGAGTGCTTAGGCCAAAGAAAGGCAAGCAACTCCTCAAAGGCAGCAGTCCAGGGGCCTTTCCAAAGACCTTTTTACCAAGCCCAGGCCTCCTCTTCTTTTTCACAGAGGGGGTTCTTTAGAGGGAGAGGCAGCCTAAAGCCCCTGCCAAGCAGACACCCTGATGGGTCTGCCCGGGCTGATTCTCCCATACCAGTAGGGGGCAGGCTGGCTTACTTTGTCCAGGACTGGAAGTCTCTTACATCAGACAAGTGGATCCTGGAGGTAGTAAGCCAGGGACTGGTTCTCAGCTTCAAAAAATTTCCCAAGATGAGAACCAGATCCTTTCCACCTGCAAGTCTCTCAGAGACCCTTGCCCTAGAGGCAGAGGTTTCTTCTCTCCTAGCTCTCAGAGCTATAGAGAGGGTTCCCACCCTACACAAGGGCAAAGGATTGTACTCCAGGTACTTCCTAACCCCCAAAAAGACAGGAGAATGGTGGCCCATCCTGGACCTAAGATATCTGAACAAACACCTTTTAAAGCCAAAGTTCAAAATGGTGACTCTGGGAATTATCCTTCCCTCTCTAAGGCCAGGGGACTGGCTAGCCTCCCTGGACCTCAAAGATGCCTACTTTCACATTCCCATCAGGTGCTCCAACAGAAAGTACCTCAGGTTCGAGATGCCCTCAGGCCACTATCAATTCAGAGCAAGGCCCTTTGGCCTAACATCAGCCCCAAGGGTTTTCACAAAGTGCCTGGCAGTAGTTGTTGCCTTTCTAAGAAGACAGAAGATCTCCATCTTCCCATACTTGGACGACTGGCTCATAGTAGGTCAGTCTCCAGACCAAGTCAAGTCACATCTGTAAGTGACCCAGCAAGTGCTCACTTCCTTAGGATTCCTTCTCAACCTCCCAAAGTCAGTTCTCAAACCAGTTCAGCTCCTCACCTTCATAGGTGCAGAACTGGATACAGTAAAGGCAAGAGCCTTCCTTCCCCTGGAAAGGGCAAGGACCCTTGTGGAACTGGCCTCTTCATTCACCCTTCAGGTGTCTCGACCAGTAAGGCATTTCTTTCAGCTACTGGGCACATGGCATCTTCCACAGCAGTGGTCCAAGGGGCAAGATTCCAGATGAGGGACATTCAGTTCCACTTTAAGAGCCTTCTGGTCCCAAAGAAAGGATTCCCTTACCAAACTAGTCCCAGTGACTCACACCCTAATCCAAGCCTTGCAATGGTGGCAGGATCAGGACAATTTGAGACTAGGGGTTCCATTTGTCACTCAGTCTCATTCAGTGATACTCACCACAGATGCTTCCCTGCTGGGCTGGGGAGCCCATTTGGGGGATCTTACCACCCAAGGACTGTGGTTACCTTAGGAATCTCTGCTTCACATCAATCTCTTGGAACTCAGAGCAGTGTTTCTGGCACTGCTAGCTTTTTCAAAATCTGTACAGAACAAGGTGGTTCAGGTCAGAACAGACAACACCACCACCATATGGTACATCAACAAGCAAGGAGGCACTCAGTCTACGGCCTTGCGCACCGAAGCAATGAAGTTGTGGTCCCTGGCCTATTCTCTGCAAACCTCTCTGATAGCAGTTCACCTCCCAGGAAAAGACAATGTCCTAGCAGATGCACTGAGCAGAATATCCCAGGGCCATTATGAATGGGCCCTAGATCCTCTAGTTTTGAAAGTGATTTTCTCGAGATGGGGCACACCAGAGATAGATCTTTTTGCAGCCCCAGACAATCACCAACTTCCTCTCTTTTGTTGCAAACCTCCAGTCATGGGCTCAGTCCCCCTGGATGCTCTGATTCTGAACTGGGAAGGGAAATTTCTGTATGCTTTCCCCCCTTCCCTCTCCTCTCCTGTTCAAAGTATTAGTCAAGATAAGGTCACAACCATGCAAAGTGATTCTGATTGCTCCAGACTGGGCCAGACAGCCCTGGTACCCCCTGTTGCTGTCCTTAGCAGTCCACCTTCCCCTGTCTCTTCCCAGGAATTACAACCTGTTGACATCCTCTCAGGGGAGGATTTGGTACCCGAATCTTCACTCTTAATCTCAAGGCATGGCTCTTGAAGAGTTAGAGTTTGCAGATCTGCATCTTTCCCAAGGGGTTCTGGATATGTTTAAGGCTTCTCGAAAGCCTTCCACCAGAAAGACTTACAACTCCAAATGGAAAAGATTCAGCATTTGGTGTTCTAAGAAGAATATTTCTCCAGACTCTGCTGAATTGCCTACGGTTCTGGACTATATGGTCCATCTTAATGGCCTAGGCCTCAGACCAGCTACCCTTAAGGTACACTTGGCAGCTGTTTCTGCTTTCTTGTCAGTAGGCAAGCCTTCCTCTCTATCATCCCATCCTGTATTTGTAGGTTTTTTAAGGGGTTGCTTCACACCAATCCCCCCTTTAGGGATCCTGCTCCTGCTTGGGACCTTAATGTTTGCATTGCTCAGCTTATGCAACCCCCCCTTTGAGCCTTTGTCCTCAACAGAGCTTAAGTACTTGACTTGGAAAACTGTGTTTTTGGTAGTCATTACTTCTGCCAGGCGTATCAGTGAATTGCAAGCCCTGTCAGTGGAATCTGATTTCATCTCTTTCCATAGAGATAAAGTAGTCCTTAGAACTAACAGAAAGTTCTTACCTAAAGTGGTTTCAGATTTCCACCTCAACCAGTCTATATCTCTCCCTGTTTTTTTCACTGACCATTCCTCCTCTGGAGAGAGGAGGCTACACAGCTTGGATGCTAAAAGAGCCCGTAGCTATGACATAGTGCATACCAAGGTTCACAGGTTTGAATCCCTCCAGTTGTTCCTTACGTATGGAGAAGTTGGTACGGGCAAACCTGCCACTAAGAGATCTGTTGCCAGGTGGATTGTTTCTTGTGTACAATTCTGCTATGAAAAAACTGGGTAGAACTCCACCCTCAGGCCTGAGGGCTGATTCCACTAGAGGTACAGCTGCTTCCCTGGCTGCTACCAGGGATATTCCTCTCTTAGAAATTTGTCAAGCATCCACCTGGAAAACAGTCCATACTTTCACCAAGCATTACTCTCTGGATATCCAGGCTAGGAGTGATGCTCAGTTTGGCACAGCAGTACTTCAGAGCCTGTTTCCAAAGTAGGTTCTGTCCCTCCTCCATGGAGGTACTGCTTGGTAGTCTGCTTGTGTCAGAATACAGCAAGACTTCATGTTGTTTGAAGAAAAAATTACTGACCTTGGTAATGTTGTTTCTTCTAATGGAGTCTTGCTGTATTCTGACCTCCCCTCCCTCTCAGAACCTAGATTTTGGGATGTGGGTGGGCAGGAGCAGTGTTGGCACCCTAGGGGTGTCCGTTTTTCACCCTCTTTTGGTTTGGGTGAGGGGTTGTGTTTTTGGATGTGTTTTTGTTTTGGGTTTCCTGACTTGAGTCTTCCTGTTGAAACCAAATACCCTTTTATATAGATATATTTGCCAGTTGGCTAGTAAGAGTTTTACAGTTTCCACACAGAACTTGTAGTGAGTATTGCTCGTAAAGTTCTGACGGTTGCAGTTTAAACAACAGCAGACAGAGGCTTCAACCGAGCTCGTGGTGAATATTCCATGCTGGCCATGGAAAGTTTAACTCTTTGTTCTCCGGGGCAGTTGAAAGGCAGGACCTAACTGCATATGTCAGAATACAGCAAGACTCCATTAGAAGAAACAACATTACTAAGGTGAGTAATTTTTTCTTCTTCCCCTTCTTAATGCCTTGTGCCAGCCTGAGTTCCCTAGATGCCTTGGCTCCCCTTACTGCCCTTGTCACCTCCTTTGATTCCATCAAGTACTCCTCCCTGTCCTCCCCTCTCCCTGTTTTCTTGTACTTCCTAAAGGCAGCTCTTTTCCTCCTTACCTTTTCCATTACCTCCTTGCTCAACCAGATCGGTTTCTTAGCCTTAGCCTTCTTGCTCTGGGCCTTGCAGCAGGTTTTGGTTGCCTCCACTATCCCCAGCTTTATGAGCTCCCACCTCTGGTTAGTGTCCATACTAGATTGAATTCTGGCTAGGTACCCTTTTACCACTTCCCCCATCCTCCCAAAGTCGGCCCTCCTGAAGTCCAGCACTCTTGTTCCAGATTCCCTCCTTCCTTGCCCATATCAATTTGAGCCATACTGAGTGGGGTCACTCCTGACAGCGTTCCTCCACTGTAAGTTCTCTCACAAAGTCCCCATTTGCCAGCACAAGGTCAAGGGTATTCCCTAACCTGGTTGGTTCACTGACCATTTGCAGCAGGAAGCTGTCCTGGAAGGCATCCAGCAGTACCTGCTCCCTTCTGTTCCTGATCGTTGGGGTACTCCAGTCCACTCCTGGCATGTTGAAGTCCCCCACAATCACCACACTACCCTTCTCGCAGGTCCTCCTGATCTGTCCCGGTAGTTCCCTGTCTAACTCCACCGTCTGAGATGGCAGCCTGTACACCACTCCCATTCTAAGAATCCTATTCTTGGAATCCTGGATTTGCATCCAAAGTGACTCCGTACTACCCTCCTCCCCATCTTCCCTTACACACTTCAGTCCTTCCTTCACATATAGTGCCACACCTCCTCCTTTCCCAATCACCCTGTCCCTACAAAATAACCTGTACCCTGGTACAGACAGGTCCCAGTCATTGTATTGGGTGGCCCATGTTTCTGTGATGGCTGCAATGTCCACCTCTCCCTCTGCCATGAGCACCTGTAACTCTGCAGTTTTCCTCACAAGGCTCCTAGCATTAAGGGGAAACCACCTTCCACCCCCCACCCCCCGCCATCCTGCCCTCCTTTACTAGCATCACCAATAGTGCTTGCCATTTGTCCTTTGTCACTGTTATGGGGGTAAGCTCATATAGTTTCCCAACCTGTAGTCTCTGCATGTCTCTTGCCCAATTGCCACCTCCCGCTCCTAGTTTAAATTCCCTACTTCCTCTGTGTACTCCTCCATCCTCTGTTTCAACACTTTCTTTCCCTCCTCACTCAAGTGTAGTCTGTCCTTGGCATAGAGACTACTGTCCTCCCAGGTCCCTCCCCACCCCCCACAACAGCCCATACCCTTTAGCACAACACCAGGTTCTTAGCCATCCGTTAAATTCTTCTGTTCTCAGCTTTCTTGTTGTGCTTGCCTTGGGCACTGGAAGTATCTCAGAAAAAGTTACTGATCTTCCTGCCCCCTCACATAATTGTCCTAGTTCTTCAAACCTCCTCTGGACTACATCTAATGTCTTGTCAGCCAGGTCGTTCATCCCAAGATGTATAATTAAATGAGGCTTGTCCCTACCCCTTCTAGCATATTTCAGAACAGATTGTCCCACCCTTTCTGCTGTCATTCCTGGCATGGCCTCCACCCAAATGCAACTGTGACTCTCCCCCTTGCTACCCCACCTGACTCCTCTTAGTATTGAGTCCCCCAGCACTAAAATTCCACCACTCTTACTCCCTGCTTGCTTCCATTCATCTCCCTCTCTCCTTTCTGGCTCCTTTTCTTCCTCCTGCACATTATTTCCCCCTTTTGCCCCTGTTGCAGTTCTCCCAGCAGAACTTCCCTCCGCTCTGGTTCGGTCCAGGCATTTATCAATTACTCCTCTAATTTCATCATTTCCCTCCTCCACCTTCTTCCTCTCTAGCAGTGCACAACTATTCTCTGAAGGCCCTTCACAAATGCCCGCTCCCTCCCTCTTCATAGTAACCTGTTCTCTCCTTTCCATTCCATGACTTTTGCCACTTCTTTGCCTCCCCTCAGAAGTCCCTATCTCCTCCATCCATTTGTCTTTTGTCTCCTGACCTGGTTTCCCCGGCAATCCTTCTTCCTGGCCTGGGCCCCCTTGTCCATGCTTCCCTTCTTCTGACCCTCTCCTCACCACTGTTGGCTTAAATCGCCCTCCCTCATCTCCCCTTCTTCCTCCTTCCAGTATTGGGCTAAACCCTCCCCCAGTCTGCCTTGCTTGTCTTAGTTCCTCCTGCAGACCCTCAATCTCCTTTCTTTCTCTATGTGGTTGCACAGTAAACATCCTCCCACACTCCAGGCAATTTTTAGAAAGATTGGTGCACCGCAATGTTTGCAGCCTACCACCCTACCCATTGCTGTCGTTGCCCACCAGCGACCCCCCACCCTTCCAGATGCAGGATACCAAACACTCTCCCAAGTCTCCCCTTCCCCCCTCTATCAGTGCAAAACGTTCTTTTCTTAATTTCCCTTACCCCCTTTGTTGTACACATTTAGATAGATTGAGCAACTGCTTTTTATATTCCTAACCTTCCGATCCACACTCAAAAAGAGACTTTAAGTAGCTATTGCACAACCTTCTTCAAACTCCTACTCCTCCTTTCCACAATGCAATAACAATGCAAAGAAGTAACAATGAATGCTCCTAGATTTGCAGTTGCTTCCCTTCCAGAAATCAACTTGCATTTTTTTGTGGTGTGCTGAGGAAATGCATGTGCCTATTAGCATGCATTAACATTTGCGTTATAACTGTTCTGCCAAAATTAGCTTGAATTTGTTAAACAATTTTATAACCATATTAAGTGATAGTACCATCGGCAGAACACATACTCATTAAGGCATTCTCAAGTCAATATTCATTCAAAGTACTGTAACTCAACAATACTGGAATCCAGCAATTAATTAGTGCAAAAACACTTGTTTCTCTCAGCTTTTAACAGGCCCTTAAACCTTTGTTAGCACACCACATAAAAGCAACTCACAGCCCAACTTGCAATTTACAGGAGAGAGAAACTGCAGCAGATTTTTTTAAACATATAATGAATGGATAACGAAAATATCCCCCGCTCGATTCCAAGGAAACCAAGGTGGGAGTAGTTAGCGAAGAGCTAATCCATTTACAAAAGCAGCAACCAGATCAAACACTGCTTTCAAGCTGATGAATACTGCAGCAAAAAAACAACTTCACCTCACAGGAAGAGCTAAAAGCGCCCCACCCCCCACCCATTAAAGGGAGTCGAAAATGCAGACTGGGGTGGGGTACTGAGGTCCAACATCATCCACCTGGGGTAAACCACGGTTCCATGGGGAACGGGACAGAACAGGTAAGGTGGATAGCAGGGGCAGACTCCATGGCACTCTGAGGAACCGGAACTTGAGTGGTGTAGGGGGAAGATAAACAGATAAAAAAAAAAAAGTATTGGTGCTTGCCATGCAGGGTACTATGTTCATATCCTGAGCCCAGGCCTGCTGCAGTGAGTCAGTTGAGGGAGTGTCCTAGAGATTGTTCTCATTCTCCTCCTCCTCATCCACTTCCTACAGGGAGAGTGGTCAGGATGGTGCATGATTGCCCACTGGTTAGGACTTATAATTCTGCTTTGTGCCCTGGAGGGAATCCCCCCTTCCCAGGGTCTTACAGATGAGGGGATCCATGCGTTTTGAAGAGGATTCCTAAAAGAATACATTATGGACTGAATTCTGTTTCTTTCTTGATTGCTGTAACATATACATTTGTTTTACTTACTTTTTGTGTATCTCTTTTGTCTAGAGTATTCTTAATCTTCGTCAACCAAGGTGGCACATAGTTAAGTGCCCCTAGTAAAAAAAGGTTTGTACTCAATTCTTGGAGCACAGCACCAGGCCACTGAACCTGTATTTTCTCCCTTACCTATTGCCCCCTAGCAAAATTTTGATTCTTGGGGCAAAGTCACAGGAGACAGACACCGCCCAGTCGTCTTCAGTTCTTTCATGTCTTGAATTTGGTTTGTTATGTCGTTTTAGATTTTGCACTTTTACTTGCCACTTATCTTGGGGCCAAGTGTCCCAAGTCCCATCTTGCCCCATGTGAGCCCCCTCCCTTCAGCTGTACCACTTACTGTGGTCTCCCACGCCCCTATAGAACTCCCTTAGGTCTGTTGGCACTTCGTTTATCTCCCTGGCTCCATTAGGGTCTAGTGATACTCCCTCCCTCCCCCTGGCCCCATTACTTTCCCTGAGGTCTAGTGGCACCACTCTACCTCTCCCCGTCCTGTTAATCACTCACTGGATCTACTGGCACATCCTGCCTCTCCCTATCACGTACAAATAAGGAGTCCTAGGACGTGGCAGTGACTGGCAGAAGCGCACCACTTTGGCAGGCCATGTCTTGTTGCAAATGCACTCCCGCACTGTCCCATTAATCAATGCATGCGTCTAGGGCACCCTCTACCTGTTATCATCAGCTTTATTTTATAAACTTAACATTGAAACATAGAAGTTGTTGGTGGATAAGGACCATCTGGCCCACCTAGTCCACCCTGCTAATCCTATCTGAGCCTCCTATAGGTCCTCAGATGTTCCGCCCATTGGCCTTGGTGCCAGGATTCCTTTATGCCTATCCCATGCGTTCTTGAAACCTGTGATCATTTTAGCTTCCACCACTTCCTCTGGAAGTCTGTTCCAAGCTCCCACTACCCTCTCTGTAAAGAAAAACGTCCTGATATTCCCCCCTCAGTCTCCTCTCTCCCCCCCAGCCTCATCGCTTGCCCTCTAGATCTTATCTGTGTCAGTCTTCATCATTCATCACATTTGGGTTACTGGCCAGAGGTCGTGACCCTGCGGGAGCTTCTTTTTTTTATTTTTGGTTGGACGGAGTCAATGCAGCATCAGCACCGCCCTCGAGGCCGACGCACTGCGTGGCACTCGTTGGTTGGCCGTTATGTGCAGTCGACTCCGCCCTCCCTCCAGTTCTTCGTCTCCTGCCATCGAGGTCACCTCGTGAGAGCTTCGAGAGAAGAAACTGAGGCCTACCTGCTTCGCATTTAATTGTTCCATCGACTCCATGTTGTTTCCTCAGTGCTGTAGTCCGTTGGCTCCCTCCTGCCGGTTCTGTTCGCCACACTCGACACCGCCCGGTAAGATCTTTCCATTACTTTTATTATACTGCGACGTTGAGTCTTTTTTGGTGTTTTTTTCTCCGTAGGTCATGTCTTGGTCAGAGGGCAAGAAAACTTCAAAGACAGGATAGCCCCCCATGCGATGATGCCCATGCGGCCGAAAATACTCCGTCACTGGCCAGCACGACCGTTGCCTTACGTGTCTTGGCCCGCTTCACGACATGGATTTGTGCGATGCCTGTTTCTCCATGGACTGCTGGGTCATCGAGCAACGCGCATGGAAAGTGGGGCGAGCTCCACCATCTTTCGGGCATTGGGCGCACACTTGTTGGGCCAAGCCACGTTCTTTCTGCCTTTCCTCCGGGTCCCCTCCCAGTTCTATACAGGCCGAGGAGGAGGGAGCCTCGGCCTCTTGTAGCCTAGCTGTGGCTGAGGCTTCTCCCGCGGTGCAGGAGGCCCAGTCTGTTTCCCCTGGAAGATGGGCGGGAGGCATCGCACTGGCAATCGCCCCTTCAGGATGAAGGCTCCCCCGGTGTCAGACCCGTGGCTTGGAAGGCCTGGGTCAGCGCCATCCTCGATGCTGTCTGTCGGCACCATTTTGGGCCTCGGCGCCATTCGTGGTGCCATGGGCCCTGACGTAGTCATCATCGGTGCTGGTCCGTCACTCGGTTCCATGGCTGCTGTCGGTGCCATTCGCGGAGCTGATAGTGCTAAGTGGCGCGTGTGGAGAGTTCTACAGCCCGTCTCTGACTGTTTCTTGTGGCGCCAAAGGTTGAGCACAGCATGTGTCCAGTTCCGGGGCCATTCGCGGTTCTGAGCTTGGGCATGGCGCCGTGGAGGTTCAGACAGCACAGAGGCACTGTCAGACCATCCATTCAGCACCGTCTCTGTTCTCGGGCGCCATGGGGTTTCTGGCCACGGCGCCACGTTCACAGCACCCGAGGCACTGTCAGGAGCCGTCACCGATGCCGCTCTCTGTCCTCGGGTAACGCCTGCAGTGACGGATGGCACCGTGTCTGCTCTGGTTTGGAGACTGCTACCCTGGTTGGAGCCATGTCTTCCTCTGCCACTGTTCGCAGTGCTGCGGAGGACACTGGTACCGACTCAGGTGCGGTCTCTGTTTCTGGTGCCCTATCTGGTCGAAATGGCAGCAGGCGCCCGCCAACTGTTTGGCACAGGGCTTCGATCTCCACCTCTTCAGAGGAGGAGTCAGACTCTGATTCAGATGGGCAGTCTGGGTCCTTGGAGTTAGCTGCTGGTATGGGCACCCTCGTAGTGTCCTCGACAGGCTGGAGTCAGCCCTCCTCTGAGGAGCGGGCAGGGACTGCCGGGGCTGGGGTCAGGGGTTCTGACCAGCAGGCAGCGGTGCAGGCCACCATTGCACTGCAGCCCAGCCTCGGAGGGTTCTCTGACCCCCTCAGCGGTGGTAGCCCCTCAGGTGGTGTGCCTAGATCGCTCAACTTTGGGGCTGATCAGAGCACCCACGGAAGGGGAGGATGCTGCGCCCTGGATAGCTCCTTCGGGGGCCAACCAGGGCTGTCAGTTGCCTAGGCTGGCTCTCTCGAGGAGGAGGGCACTTTCAGATTCCAAGGGGTCGTAAAGCATGGGCTCTGTGCAGCGGCCTTTTTCTGGGGTCCACCTGGGCTCTGGGAGAAGCTGTAGCGCGGATCTACGCTCTTTCCCTTAGGTTTCTTTGAGAGGGCCCCATTCTTTGGAGGTAGGGGACTGTCTTTCTGGACCTACACAGTCCCGGTCACCTCACAGGGGGGATTCTTCTGGGTGCAGCCAAGGCAGTTCCGAAATGGTTGTTCAGCTGTCGGCTGTGGGGTCTTCCGGAGCACCTTCTTCTGCTGGTGCTCCTGGTGTGCTCCCTAGCCCAGGCGGAGGTCAATCGATTTCTGTTGTCGGCTCTGCCCCTATCCCTCTGCCACATTCTCCGGTGCTCCCAGGCATCCTTGGTCCTAGCGGGCCTCTCTCTTGGGAGCAGTTCAGGGCCGTGGCTGCTCGATTTCCCGCTTATGTCAGGGCAATAGACAGATAGGGGTTTTCAACCTCCCCCCCCGAGCAGCCACCCTCTGAGCAGTTGAGGTCCTCTTACTCCTCATCCCCCTCTTCTTGGGGAGAGGAGACTTCTGTCCACATCTCCCCAGCTGCTGATCTCGCCGAGTGTCAGCGATTCCTCGTGAGGATGTTGGAGGACCTGCACATCACCCTCCCACTCCAAAGCAATCCAGAGCACTCTTGGCGCCTTTCTAGGCGACTTCAGCGAGGACACCCTTGTGGTGCCCCCAGGCCTGCTCCTTTCAGGAGGCGTCGTTGCGTTCCTGGCAGAGATCCTTCTCTGGAGTTCCTGCCCCTAGGGATCTCTGCCAATGGTATTGCGCCCCCCCACCCCTGGAGTGTCCAGGTTCCATGCCTCATCCTTAGTCAGGATTGATGCAGCTAGACACTCCTGATGGGCTTTGCGCCCTCCACTGTGTCCGGCCCCCAGATCAAGATTCCTTGGATTTTGACTTCTGGGGGAGGAGGACGTTCTACTCGGCATGGTTGCTGCTTTCCATCGCAGCACATCAGGCCCACTATGCATCCTATGATAGGTTCTTGTGGTCCAGGCTGGGTCAACTCCTAGCCTCTTTGCCTGACACAGAGCAAACCAGACAAGCCATCGCACTCTCTGCACGTGGCCTGGAGCTAGCAAGGCACCAGGCGAGGGCATCATACGATGCCAACGAGGTAGCTACCAGGGTCGTAGGGACAGCAACCTGCACTAGGCGGGCGGCATGGCTACGTCTTTCCTGGTTGTCACCCTTGGCCCGGCGTAGGGTGATTAACTCCGCTCACCAGAGAACCTGTCTCTTCTCCCGTAGAGCGAGACGACATTTGTTGAGGCAACTTCCTTCCTCCTCCCGGGGGGTTCCCGGCTCACTCTCCCCACACTCGAAGGTTCTCCCTCTTAATGTGTCACCCACTAAGAGCTAAGAGACTCTGTCCTTTAGGGTTAAAACCCCCTTTGGGGGGCTCGGCCCTCACCCAAATGTGATGAATGGTGAAGATTGACACAGATAAGATATGAAAATTACGTACCTACCGCAATTATGATCTTTCTGTGTATCTTCACCATTCATCACAATCCCGCCCGCCATCCCCCTGGGGCCTCAGTCTCTGGGTCCCCCTCCCTCTCTGTGCCCTCCCTTGCCCCCCTCCATTCTTTGTCAGGAGTGGGATAAACCAGGGGCACATAGGGGGATTACATCTCTTAGGGGAGAGTGGTCAGCGTGGGGGGCATTCCTTCTCCAGTGCTTTGGCTCCACCCCTGTGGGGTGGGAGTTGGCAGTTGCCCTCCTTCTCTACTCTTCCTTTGTTCCTGTCAATCCTTAATTTTCTTTGTCCATTGGGCATATCCTTCCTTATTTAAAAAAAAAAAAAAAAAATGTTCCTTACACCAAAAATCCTTTCCCTGAGTGGGGGAGAATCCCTGTGTCCTATCTTTCTTCCAGAATAACCGTTTTCTGCTTTTTGGAGTTTGCCAGTAATTCCATGCCTTGAATTCTGTCATTAAGCCTTTGGCTGCTCCTTGCAGTTCCTATACAATCTGGAGACAAGTCAAGGTCCAGCGTATGGTTGCTACCTTCTCCCTTCCTCTCAAACTTCCCTAAATTCCTCTGTCCTTTTACCTATGTCCAGAGATTGGGGCCCCTACCCAAGCCCCTTAGTTTCCTTTTTCTTCTTCTGTCCTCTTAGTCGTTTATTTCACCTTTTGGTTAATATATCATTTTCCTTTGTCTGTCCCTTGGACTTCCTTGTTCCACCCTTCCATCCCTTTTCTTCACCTCTCCAGCGACTCAGAACTGGCGGGAGGGCGGAGTCGACTGCACATAATAGCCAACCCACGGCGCCACACAGCGTCGGCCTCAAAGGGTAGCGCTTGATGCTGCGTCGACTCCGCCCATCAAAAAAAAAAAAAGCTCCCGTGGGGTCATGACCTTCGGCCAGTAACCCAAATGTGATGAATGGTGAAGATACACAGAAAGATCATAATTACGGTAGGTACGTAATTTTCATTTCTTGTGCAACTCTTTCTCTGGAAAACACTCCCTTCCTGTACCTTGTTCACACCCATGAGATATTTATATGCCTCATATTTCCTCATATCCCCCCCCTCACTCCTCTCTTCTAGAGAGTACATGTTTAATTCCCTGAGTCTTTCCTCATAAGGCTTCAGGTGTAGGTCCTGCACCATCTCGGTTGCCCTCCTTTGAACCCCTTCAACCCACTCTGTGTCCTTACAGAGGTAGGGCTTCCAGAACTGTACACAGTACTCAAGATGAGGTCTCACCAATGACCTGTACAGAAATATTATGACTTCCCTCTTTCTACTGGTGATCCCTCTGTCTGTGCACCCCAGCATCCTACTGGTTTTCCCCACCTCCTTGTCACACTGCTTAACCACCTTCAGATCATCAAAAATATTCACCCCCAGGTCCTGTTCCTGTTTTGTGACTGTCAATCCCCCCCCCCCCCAAGATGGCACTTTGCCGCATGGTTCCTATGACCCAAATTGCATGTTCTTACACTTCTTCCCAGTTGCTAGACCCTTGACCACTTCTCCAGTTTGCTAAGATCCTCCCTCATTTGCTCCACCAACCCTCCCCCACCGAGAGTGTCCACCCTGTGCAAATTTTGGTATCATTTGCAAACAAACACACTTTCCCTACCAGCCCATCATCGATATCGTTAAATATATTGAAGAGTACTGGACCCAGCACTGACCCCCTGTGGTTCTCCACTAGTCACATTACCTTCCCCCAAGTGCACACCATTTACTACCACCCTCTGACTTCTCCTTCCAGACAGTTTCTTACCCATCTAACTACCTTTGGTCCGACCCCAAGGCTATTTAATTTGTTCACAAGCCTTCTGTGGGGGACGGAGTCTAAGGCCTTGCTGAAGTCCAGGTAGGCCATTTCTAATGCCACCCCCCCCACCCCATCCACTACCCGGGTCACCCAATCAAAGAACTCAGTCAGGTTAGTTTGGCAGGATCTCCCGCCTGTGAACCCATGCCATCTTGGGTCCTGCAGCCCCTTGGCCTCCAGATATTCCACCAGAAACTCTGTCAGCAGTGTCTCCATAACCTTGCCCACCGTTGAGGTCAGGCTGATAGGTTTGTAATTCCTTACCTCCTCTCTGCTTCCTTTTTTGTACAGTGGGACTAAATCAGCCCTCTTCCAGTCTCCCGGAGCAACCCCTGTTTCCAGAGACGGGTTAAAAAGAGATGTCAACTAGTAAAATTTATTGAAACAAATGGGACTCACACATTAGTTCCAGTAGTTTCAATTCACTTGTATCTCCATCAGTAATACAAGCCAATGTAACAAACAAATACCAGAGTTAATTTAACATACTCACTGTTGACTTTCACATTTAACAGCTTATAAATTACTTGGTAGAATAAGACAAAGTAGGCTATAAGGCCCATTTAATTGTCTCCCACTCCTAGTGGGGTCCTTTTTCCTTAGTGTCAGTTACCCATCAAGCGATTATCTAATCTAATCTTAAACTGATCAAAACATGGTGCCATAATAATATTTGTTGGTAGGTAATTCCATATTTTAGATGATCTTATAGTAAAAAAAAAAATGTCTCTTAACAGTCTTTGCCCTTGAGACATTTAGTTGTTTCTTATGTGATCTTAAATTCCTTGCTGGTATATCTTTGAATTTAAAGCCATATATTTTCATCAAATCCGGATATTGCTAGATCTTATAGGTCAGCAGTAAATCACCTCTCATCCTTCGAGTCTCTAGTGAAAACAAACCTAATTCATTTAATCGAGACCTATAATCTTATTTATTGAAACCTACTAAAGATTTAGTTAATTTCCTTTGAGTTTTTTCTAGTAAACTAATCTCCTTTTTCAAATAAGGGCTCCATAAAGGAGAACCATAATCAAGGTGCGGTATTATATAAGATTTGTATAATTTCATTAAACACTTCTTATCTCTAATAATGAAGGTTTTCTTTATAGTTCTTGGCCATCTGTTAGTAATAGTAGAGACATGGCAAGTATGATCAACGGTAGCTAACTTGATATTTACCCAGATAACCCAAATCAAGTTCTTTCTTGGAACATTTCAGTGTTTTACCATTGAGTTTATATTTATAATTAGGCCTTTTTTTGCCAAAATGCAACACTGTGCATTTTGATTAATTGAATTCCATTTTATTACATCTTCTCCATGATTCAAATCGTTCCAGATCTTGGCAGAATTCTAGATAGTTCTGTGTAGAGCCCACTTCATGTCCTATCTTTGTATCATCTGCAGATTTTGAAATGACACCCTTTATGCCACTTCCCATGTCACTAATGTACAATGAAAATAATACTGGACCAAGCACTGATCCTCAAAATTTCACTGGTGACCCTTCTATCACACCAGAATCATTTGCTAAGGTTTTCCAAAATGCCATAATAACCCAAAACGAGTTATTACAGCATTCTAAAACTTTCTTTACCAGCCGTGTCCAATTATTGGTATCATTTCGAGGATACAGAACTACACCGAGGAGCCCAACACCAACATCTACGAGCCTCGGAATCCGACTGTTGAGAGTTACTCCACTATAAGGTGCCCATGAGGCGTTAACAGTCGATAGTAAGGGGGTGTGAGCGTGAAGCCCTCTGAAACAGGGGGGCAATTCCCGACAGTCAGGATTCCGAGTGTCGAGATGTTGGTGTTGGGCTCCCGGTGTTGAGCTAGTGGGGTTCGACATTCAGTGGTTAAAACATTATTTGTACTGTGCCACCTAACTGACTCTTAGTCTGCATGTGGATGGTCTGAACACTTCAAAAAAACATGGTGGCTCTGTTTCCACGCAGTCGCACTGAACACCCGCCCACCCGGACTAACAGCTGGCCTGCCACCCTCTTCATGTGTAAGTTTGATATTTTTTTCCACTGTTTATGTAGTTGATCCTACTATTACAAAAAAAAATCTTTATCTATTTGATCCTGCTCAAAAGACAGCGACTCCCACCAGGAACGGACCGTGGTGACTGACTGCTCATACTGTCAGTTACCACGGTTACCCGGGCGCTTCTACAGTGCAATTTATAAAAATAAAAAAATGTCTCTACTAATGAGAGACACAGATAGAGCTGCCTGGTGCGTGCGTGTGTGTGTGCATGTCTCTCTCTCTCTCTCTCTCTCTCTCTCCCCCAACCCCGCACCAGTAAATATAAAAAAATAAAGTCTATGCAACTGTGTTATAACTGGCTCTGCCTTTTTCCCATAGGGAAACCGTGGCGTAATTTGCCGTTATAAAGGAGCGTTTATAATGGCAAACACGCGCACGATTTCCCTTCCTCTCTGCGCATGCTCACGCAGCGCGCACCAGCCAAGAGCACTCACTGTTTCCATGTTACATGAAACAGAACCGCCAGAACAACTCGGCTGTAAGTCCTTTTCTCCCCTCCCCCCCATACCCTGCATAGAAAGACCTGAAGAAATGGAGAAAAAACAGTTTAAAATACAAAAATCTCGGCACCGGAGTAAAATGACCGACCTTAGCATACACTGGGAGGATACACAGAGCTGTTTATTTTATATCATTGCTGAGGCAAAAAAAGGGAAACCCAGCAATTATATAAAATAAAAATGGTCGGGATGTCAAACTCTATTTTACACAGACCCTGTTGTGGGATGCTTTTCACAAACAAGCCACAACTATGAAGTGATGTAAAACTGCTATACTACCGACCCATACTTTATTCTATACGTTATGGATATTTTATTTTTTTACACACCCTCAGTATGTGATGACCTCATGAACCTCTTGAGCTTCGCTCTCGAGGTTTATGAGTCATCACACATCTTGGGTGTGTAAAAAAAAAAAAATTCCTAACACACAGTTACATAACCATTATTCTGTATATTACAGTGTTATAGAGTATATCTGCATGCAATTCTGCTTAAAGTTGGACCAGCATAACATTCTGTGGTGATTTGCATATGCAGCCCATGATGCTTTGCATTGTGGGGGCATGTGTGAATTTTATATCTGCCTATTAGGTGCCTTTCTCATCTGTTAACAAAGGAACTATAATGGAAGGAAATAAATCCATCAAAAACCAACAAGTTGAGGTTTGGGAAACAGTTGTGATGGGAAATGCTAGCCCTAGCTTTTGTAAACACAGAGGTACAAATTGTGGGTTCCACCCTTGGAACGTGCCTGTCGGAATGCCCCTGTCAGTAGGGCACCAGGATTTAAGTTCACTGATCACCCTGTATGCAGTGGGGTGGGGGTCTGTGCCCCCAACACACTCTCTATCTAAGGATTACAACTCCAGGGGGGCCGGACCTTGGAGAGGGGGCAGCGAATTTCAGAGTTTGGCACCCTCAAATTGTGGACCATGCAAAATTGCTGGGTTGTGTCTTCCAGGGCAATTTTTCATGGTCCCTACATGTCAAAAACATGGTTAAAAAAAAAGTCAGATTCACAAATGAATTTTCTGTTGATGCTGAGGAGGGTGGGATTACACCAGGACGATATAATTTATTATTTCTCTACAGTCGTGAGGCCTGTCTTAGACTACAGTGCAGCTGTGTGGCATGGGAGTTTGACTGTAAGTGAGTCTGATGATATTGAGAAAATACAGAAAAGAGCCATGAGGGTTATTTAGGGATGCAAGGTTAAATATGCAGATGCACTGAGTGAATGCAAATGTGAAAGGCTCGACAGCAGAAGAGAGAGGATATCTAGGGAGTTATTCCTAGAGATAGATCACCCTGAGTATAGTCTGCATAAAAATAACTCAGATTATAAGCTGCAAACTCAGGTATCCTGGGAAAAACCACATGTTAGAACCAGAACATACACAGAATCTATTTTTCTTCCTGTTTGGTTTTTTGCTATTTAACTTGAAAAGTGTAATGTCTTTGTATCTTATAGTGTAAAATGTAATGATAAAACAACTTGACAATGGATTCTTTTTAATATGCTTTAGGCTAATTAAATGTGTCTAGCATATTGTTTGTGAAATCGGATTCATGTATGTGTGACTTTGAATTTATTGTAATATGTCTTTTTGTAATGTACTTCAACTCAGCGTTTTGGTTTTTGGTAAACTTGTAATTGCGAGTTTAGATAAAATTCAATGCAGTCAATTCAAGTTTATCGCGTGCAGCAGTTTCCCTTAAACATGTGTCCAAATTTGTCTTAAATGTGTTTTGTACTGCATTTCACCACCAATTCTGTCAGGTTTTTTTAACATCATAGGCCCAGTTGCGGCCAAGTGTAGCACGAAACTGGAGGCCTGTATGCATTGACCATGTCTGACATATTTTTTATTCACACATGGTACCTACATACCAAATACAGCTAGGATTTTGTAACCCCCACTGAATCACTTCCCCCAATGGGTATGTGAAGGGTTTAAAAAAACAAAGAATGGGTGCATAAGACTACTAACGCTATTTCTACGTTGTTGTTACTAATAATGTTACTAATAGCCTTTTCCTACACGCAGTGAACACCAGCTTGAGCACTTTGAAATAAAAAGATATTTAGACACAATTCAGCTTTTATTTCTCATTAGGTCTGTATTGTTTCTCCTCTGTATTTATTATTGCGCTCATTTGCATGAAAACAGGGTATTTGTTCTTCGGTCCATCTGCTCCTGTTGCTTATACCTCACCTGAGATCAGTGCACTGTGAGATCAACTGATTGTGATGTCACAACAGAGAATTATGCCTTAATGTGAGGTATGTGTTGTTGGGGGATATGATGCTAAGAGACGAGCAGTGGCGGAGCTAGAGGGGGCGCTGGGGGGGTCGCCCCTCCTGGCTGCCCCAGTGTGAGTAGTGGCACCCCACTACCATCTTTATTCACTGTTTAATGCCCATTGTGGAGTCCGTGATTGACTTGAATGCCTCCCACCCACCCCCGCTCTCAAATGCTCCCAAACCTGGCTCCGCCACTGGAGACAAGTATCCTGTTTTGTTCGAACGTCCTGAAATAAATAATGGGGGGGGGGCTAATTAAGATACATAGTATGAAATACATGCTGAATTGTATTTAAATATCATGGTTTTCTAAGTTTTCACATAGAGTCAGCAGTTCTTTAAACTTGGATCACTGTTGTGCCACAAAACATTGTGAAACTGACCAGAAGCGAGCCATCACATGAGAAAAGTTCATGACCGGAAAGAAAGTTTAAATATTCCGAAACCCAATGTTTCAAGGATGGCAGGAGAGGGGGTTGGGAGGTTAGGGAACCCATATCAGGAACCAAAGACTTTGGGGGCCCTGTATTCAAAGGACACAGTTTGCTCCTTGCGAAGTCCCCATCCTGAACACAGATTAGCACAGTGGCCTGAATTTACTATATTCAAACAAGTTTGGAGCACAGTGTGAGTGCTCTAAACATGTCTGAATATGGCCCCCTAGAGCAAAGCCCTGCCTGGGGCACTAAGAGGGTGTGCTCAGCACAATCCACATGCCCCTGCTGGCTAGAGCGAGAGATATGTGACCACCGAAAACATATTGGCTGTGAAGTAGCAAACTCGGTGAGGGTATCCCAAACATGCAAGTGCTTTGCACTAAATTGCTATATTTGAATGCCCCCATGCAAATGGTGTGTGCACACAACCAGTTCCCTAACAGGTTGTCTGCATTCTGTTATATCCTCAGTACAATAAGCGATGAGCAACTTTTGCTCTTTGGATTGTGTAGAGGCTCGGCACTCTGGAAGGAAATGGCCCAAAGTGCTTTTATTATATTGTACTGTAGTTTTGTTAACCAGGTCAGGATAGCCTTGCTGAGCTGTAGCTTGTAGTTCTTCCAAGAATCAGTCTTCTCTATAGAGTCTTACTCACTAGTCATAGCGGCTGAGGTGGCAGGATCCTGCAAGAACCAGACATTTTGAGGGCGGTGGTATCAGTGTGTAGCAACACCGCACAGTGGCGTCCAAACATCCACAAGGTATATAGCGGTACTGGCTCCGAACCTCTTGTTCCCTTATTCCTGCTATCAAATCACATTGCTGTTCTTAACGGGGGACCAGAACACCAGTGCATGTTCAGATGGAGTTCTAGTCTAGTTTGTCATGGCTCTGTTACCATATTAACTACTTTCTTTGTATTCTACATCAGTTTTTAGTAACTAAAATTATCACATCTCTCTCTCTCTCTCCCTCTCTTTTTCCGTACTTCATTTGATATTTGAAAACTGTAATTACAGGTACGGCGACAGAAAAAGCCAGTTGCTTGGGAAATGGGGTTGAGTCTGACCACCACTCCTCTTTGGCCAATTGTTCTGGTACCAGGCAGTTCTAGGACTGGGAGGATAGAAGGTCCTCTCATAGATGCATAAAGAAATGGTCCTGGCCCTTCTCGTGCTTGATGTCAGGTTACAGAGATCGTTTGCCTTTGGTGGATATGTTTTCGTCTATTGAATCAACTATCAGTCAGCAAACTGAGGATTCTCCCACTCCGAACAGTCTTGTTGACCCAGGGTCAGGTAGTCCATCCTGTCCTGCTCTCCCTTCACCTCCACCCATACCTCTCAACTGTCCCTGATTTTCAGGGATGTCCCTGATTTTGCCTCAGAAATTTCTTCTGTCCCTCCTAATTTTGGCATGTCTGTCACTGAAGAGTAGGGATTTGAATCACAAAATAATGACAGCCATTGGTGTTACAGACTACTTCTCATTAAGAAAATGCTATTCACACTAAGAAGCATATTATACACAGCTTCTGAAACTAATATTATTTTTTCAGAAGTGTCCCTGATTTGATCATTTGTCCCTGATCATTTTTTAGCCTTGTCCCTGATTTGTGATGAGGGAGGTTGAGAGGTATGCCTCCACCTTCATTTAGGCCTGGCTCCCTGAAAAGATAGAAATGAACAGGTTTAGAATATCTCAGATGGTCTCTGAAATATTCTTGGCTTCTTGTAAACCTTCCACCAGGAAGACTTCTACAGCCAAGTGGAAAAGATTTTCCATCTGGTGTTCCAAAACCCCAGTGCCCACCTGAAAAGGTTTTGGAGTACTTGCTGGACCTTTCTGATGCTGGCCTGCAGTATTCCACAGTTAAGGTTCCCCAATGTGCTATATCAGCATACCACAAACCTGTGGGCACCCTGTTGTTGGCACAGCTGCCACTGTTTTAGAGGTTCCTGAGGGGTATTCTGCACACAGGGCCTCCCATCAGGAAGCTGGTGACTCCCTAGGATTTCAGCCTTGTGTTGGATGTGCTCACTCGCGAGTCCTTTGAGTCTGTTGTGACTTATGACAAGAAGTTTCTAACCTGAAAAGCAGCATTTCTGTTAGCTGTCACCTCTGAATGCAGAGTATCCGAAATCCATGCTTTAGTCACAGATCCTCCATATACTGTTTTCCATAAAGATAAGTTAGTTCTCCGCATACACCCCAAGTTTCTACCTGAGGTGGTCTTGGAGTTGCATTTTAATCAGGCTACAATCCTGCCTATTAATCCTACCTACCTACTTTGCCAGCTTCCAGAGTGAGGGAGAACGGACTCTCCACGCACTGGATTTTAAGACAGATCTTTAGCTTTTACCTGGAAAGGACTAAAGACTACAGACAGACAGTCAGACATCTCTTTCTCCCTTTCGGCTCTTGTTGAAAGGGACGGCCTGTCACTACTAAGTGCATTTCAGCCTGGCTTGTTAATTGCCTTCGCCGCTGCTATGCCATGGCTCAGGTTAAACTGGAGGACAAGGTACATGCCCAGGCCACCAGAGCAGTTGTCACTTCCCTGGCAGAAATACGCTCTATGCCAACTGGAGAAATTTGCAGAGCTGTAACTTGGAGTACAGTGCATACATTTACCAAGCACTATGACCTGGATGTCCATCACAGGCAGCATGCCACCTTTGGCAGGTCAATTCTGAATGGGTTATTTTCCTGAGAGCGTCCTGAGCTCCAGCCTCCCTAGTTCAGGGGGACGTCCTCTGAGCTTGGTACTCTTGACCCACCTATTAATGGGAATCTATGGAGAAGATCGATTCTTGGAAGGTATAAAAATTACATACTTACCATAACTGTTGATCTTCCTAAGTATCTTCTCCATAGATTACCAAGCCTGCCCACCATCCCCCGGACTCGCTCCAGTATTGTTGTGTTGGTCTTCACCCCTTTTTGTACTTGGTTTGCGGTGTGAAGACATTGTGTTACTGGGTTTGGTGGTCCTTCTTTCACAGGCCACCAGGGCAATCTTATGCCCTAAGATTAAGTGCAAAGGTTACTCGTTAAGATCATGCTGCTTGCTTCCTCAGTAAAAAAGGTACCAAAGCTGTCGGGGGCTGGTGTCACTGTATACCAGTGGGCATGTGTGCTGACACATGCATGGGGCCTACTTGTGCCGCCAGCCCTCCAGAAAAGTTCTGGATCCCCGTAGTCCTAGCACCTCAGGCTCAGACCCAGTGGTTATCTATGGAGAAAATATTTAGGAAGATGAACAGGTATGGTAAATATATAACTTTAAAGTTAAGTTCCAACCTGCTGACATAAGGTACTGGGCTTCATAGCCCAATACATTATGGCAGAGTGAGCTTATTGATGGCAAAATTTTAATTTATGAGTGCCTTCATTTAGTACGGGAAGGGATTGTAACTGGTTGTCGAACCCATGGCCAACCATTCCCTTCCAGCTTCCTGATGAGCCCGCTCCGCCGCTGCATGCTAAGATTTTGTGACGTGAGCAGGGAGAGCACGGAGGCAAGCCCCATACATGTCCATGAGGACTTTTTTAAATGCCATTTTTTAGTAACTTTAAGCACTCTTAGAGGAAAATTAAAGCCATCACTCAACTAGTAGGGGTCCTATTAGTTGAGCGATGGCTTTAATTTTTCTCTACAGTTTCAAAGTTCTTTGCAGGCTCTAAAGAAATCTGAGTGTTAGAATATAGGCAGTTGAATTTGGCAGCTTTTGAATTGACTGCATGAGCTAAAGATTTCATCATTAGCATTACATTCCATTTGGCTCCAGGGCAGTGCTGTCTGAAAGGAGCACTGCAGGAAGTAATACACTGAAGGATCGGATCCAGCCGAGGATCCGTTTGGTCGTGCGGGCCAGACGCCCTCCCCCAACCCTGAACTCGAGCAGACTGAAGGATCGGATTCAGCCGAGGGTCTGTTTGGTCGTGAGGGCCAGAGTCCAGATGCTCTCCCCCACCCCCCAAACTCAAGCAGGTATGGAAACGCGCGCGCAGCAAGCAAGTAGAGTGTGGAGCAGTTCCATCTTCTGCTGTTGTGTTTTGGCCTTTTCACTTAAATTTTAATGTCATGAGCAGTGGAGATAGGGTTTTTACCCTAGTAAAATTCCACCACCACCACCACTGTCTTACCAAACTGAACTGTGCCTTAAAGCCGCCTCTTTTTTAACAAGAAAGTAGTGTGTTAAGAATCAAGTACAGTGTAATTTTACCTTTACCTTTGCTTAAAATCTGTTATCTCCCTGCATTGTTAGCCTGTATTCCTAAGGCGCTTACGCAGCAGTTGCATCGTTAGCCTGTACTCCTAAGGAGCTTAAGCAGCAGTTTTACCTTGCTCTTAAATTAAAAAAAATATATATATATATATATATACTGTGGGCCAGATATTCGTGCTGGGTTGCGCCCATGCGACTAGGCTGGGCGTACCATAAGTCCAAACTTGCTCCATTCAAGCGATATATTCAGCAGGAGGCAGTTGCGCCACAGAAAACATGCTGAGCAACAGCCAATGCAAATGAATGCATGCTGAACTGGAGGGGGAGGAACCATGCATAAACTGCACAGCCCGATATTCAGCCGGGCTGTGCAGAGTTGAGCGCAACCCCCAACCTGCGCCTGCACAACTTTGAGCCAAAAAAAAAAGGCTCAAGTCGAGGGCCACCCACAGGTGAGCTGCTGCATTGCAGGGCGCAACACAGCAGCTGCCACCTGTGGCTGGCCCCCAACCCACTCCCTGTGCCCCCCCGCAGCCCGATCATGGGCAAAAGAGTGAAAATCCTCACCACCACTTCACTGGCCCGATCACGGCAACAGCAGAAATGTCCCCCCCACCAGCCCGACCGCAGGCTGCATTAGTTTAAAACAACCCCCGAATACATCCCTGGTGGTCCAGTGTGACCGAAGTGATCGTTGGCTGTATCAGTGTAATACAACCCTCTCTCCTGCCTCGATAGTTTTCAGGGTCCAGTGACCAAACTCCATCCTGCAGGATGTTAGTATTCCCCCCGACAGCTTGGGCCCATGGTGATCCAGTCTCGATCGCTGATGCGTAGTACATCTTGTCTCAGCCTGGTTTGTTGTTCACCCACCCATGAAGTCCCCCACCCCACCCACTCATTCATTCACAAAACTGGACTGTCTTATACGGTATGGCTGCACGCCCATTGGCTCTTGCTCTGCACCATCGGGCGGCAGGCCCTCACCGGCAGCTCGTCCATGAGGCGGGCGGGCAGACGACTGGGATGCTGCCGCCGGGGAGCGGGTGGTGGGGCTCAGGTGGGTGGGTGGTGGACACTAGGCACCAGGGATGTGTTGGGGGTATTTACTGCATACATCCCGGCGATCGGAGTTTCGTCCACTGACCACAAGGGCTATGTTTGGGGTTGTATTTACACTGATACAGCCCGCAATCAGGCTTTTCGGGTCCACTGACCACCAGGGATGTATTCAAGGGTTGTTTTAAACCAATGCAGCTCAAGGGTCGGGCTGGTGGGGGATATTGCCGCTGCCCGCGATCGGGCCAGTGAGGGGTGGTGGTGGGGATTTTCACTCTTTTGCTCATGATCGGCTGTAGTGCTGGTCCTCAACGGCTGCCTGGCAGGCGCCAGGCGCAAGTCCTCGGGATCGCGCACCTGTATAAAGATACGAGTGCAAATGGGGCCATAATCAGATGCAAATGGCCCCCCTGCTCTTTATGAATTATGTCCCCATTTGCATGTCGCCTTTTGGATATGAATTGGATTTGAATATGGATTTTATCATGGCGTTATGGTACTTGCGTCAACGCGAAGTTGTATGCTCCACTCTGACAACTCTGGGTGGCGCAGTTCCATCATGCCATGCACAGTGGTTGGTTAAAGATATTCAAAGGAGCTGGTTCAGTAGTGCAACCCTTTGAATATCACCCCGGCCACACCCCTGTGCAACTATTTTGCGTAGCGCAAGGGCTTGCGCCTAAGAATGGTGCAGTTTGAATATCCAGCCCTGTATCTATATCCCCTTAAGGAGCTAAAGCAGCTGTTATCTACATCTCTTTAAAATCAAATAGCACTGTGCAAGGTTAGCCTATATGCAGCTGTTTCAGCAGTATTTTCTTTGTATTAAGTAAGAAACAGAGCTGTGAGCATTAAGAAGAAAATAAAAGGTTGTACATGTCCCGATAGCTTGTATCAGTAAATGCCTGCCTTGCATACTAATCAGTCTCCTCCCCCTGCAACTCGGCTTAAATAACCAGTACCTGCTTCTCCACAGGCTGAAGGATCGGATCCAGCTGAGGGTCCGTTTGGTCGTGAAGGCCAGAGTCCAAACGCCCTTCCCCACCCCCGAACTCGAGCAGGTACGGAAACGTGGACGCAGCAAGCAAGTAGAGGAGTGTGGCGCAGTTCCATCTTGTGCTGTTTCCCCGCTGGCGCTATGCACCTGCTCCCCACTGCCCCCACCACCCTTGGTCGACACTCCCTTATATAGGGCTCTAATGTCTGTATACAACCAATAGGAGTAGAAATGAGGCTGGAAGTGAGGCTGTGTCTAACCAATCAGCCCACTTTTCTATTTGCAGCTTATATTGCCTCACCACCAGAGGCAGCATTGTCCCAATCCACTTTCACTAATCCATTTTAACTTTTCCTATATATGACACTGGTGTCTATCCCTCCAGTCACTCCCCTACAATAACCTGCTCCTGTCATCCTATCTCCCCTCCTCAGTCTCCTCTAACAGCCCCATTCTATACCCACAGATAGTGCTCTACTGACTAACTACCTCATGCATCTCCCCTGGCGGCAGCTTGCCAGTATTAAAATGCTTATCTTAATAACAACCTCTATCCTGTTCATCCTGGGACGCCCCCAGTCACTCGCCCGTGACATACTCCACTGGCGCTATTGCATCCCAACATAGACTCCCACCTACTCTTCCTGGCACAGAAGCCCCGCTGTACCCCCCCCCACTCATCGCCCACCCATCTCCTCTCCACCTCCCATGTCCCATTGCTTTCCTCTCCTACCCTACCCTCTTCGCCATGGCCACCCCCTGCTCAGGCAGTACCCAAGGGCATACCCACACCACCAAGCAGAGAACACTGGCCCTCCTCAGAATTTTCGTCCTGCTGCTTCTAATGTCAGGCAATGTACACCCTAATCCAGGCCCTGCCTCAGTCAGCCTGTGCACCACCAACCACGGGCTAAGAATTGCTGGTATGAATATATGCAGCCTACACCCAAAATTAGCACAGCTTCAGTGCTGGGTGCAACGGCACGAACCGGATGTGCTAGCCCTCATTGAGACCTGGTTATCAAAGAAGGTCTCGGACCCATCCATAGCACTACTGGGCCTAACCACCTATCAAGCTGACAGACTTTGCAAATGGGGAGGGGGGTTGTGCCTTTTACGTGCGTGACTCCCTGCCCTGCCAAAGCCTACCGGCACCCTCCCTGTGCCATGGAGCGCAGGCTCTAACCATAAAAATCACACCTGACACTACCAAAGCCCCTGTTACCATTACTGTGGTGTACATCCCACCCCGTCACCAAACCTCAGCATTTCAATCTCTGGCAGACTATATTTCCAGCTTCCCACCCAAAACAGAACACATTACAGTGGGTGATTTTAATGTTAACTGACTGTCAAGCTTGGCTTCCCCTATAAAGGACACCATCTCAGCGCTAGACTTGACCCAATTAGTCACCCAGCCAACCAGGACTAACCCCAAAAATGGTACTAGCACCCTCATCGACCTCTTATTCAGCAGTCGCCCTAACAGAATCACAGACGTGGCGGTAATGCCTGACACATTAAGCGACCACTCCCCCATACACTTTGCCTGGTCATGACTGGTGCAGCTACCCAGGCCAAGCAGTTTCCTTTGACGACATCGCCAACCTGGAGGCCTCACTAAATTAAGGAGATACCTCAACCAGTATGACTGGTCCCCCATCAAACGTGTCCCCTCTATAGATGCTGCCCTTGAATACTTCAGCCACACCTTCAGCAAGGCCTGTGATGCATTTGCCCCACTCCGGATAGTAAAAACCAAAAAACCAAACGCCCCCTGGGTCACACCTGCTCTGCTAAATCAGCTGAAGAGATGTGACGATCTCTGGTACAAAGCTACCACCACCGGGGAACACACGGATATGCTGGCTATTAAAATGGCTCGCAACAAGAGCACCTGGGCTATTAGAATGGCCAAATCCTCCTATTACAAGTCCACCCTGGCCTCTTCCTGGGGGAATGCTAGGTTGTTCTGGGACAACCTAAAGGAACTTAATGGGAAGTTCAGGATGCCTTCCCCTGCTCAGCTGTCTGTCAACAGTATTATTACTATGGACCCACTCGCTATCGCCAACGGTCTAAATGCAGCATTCTCTAATCTGAGCGCAGTCCTACCAAGCAACTTTTTCCACCCCACCCCTAACCACGCTGAACCCATCAACACCTACCCTCCTTTCTATCTCAAGGTGATTACTATGAGTGAAGCAAGCTTTTACCTTAAAAAAGCTCTAGGGGGCTCAAATTACTGCACAGACTCCTTTGACATGAGAATCCTTAATTTGGTTCTTGACCTGGTACTAGACCCCCTGACTGATCTACTCAACCTCTCCCTGTGTCTAGGGCAGTTCCCAAGTGACTGGAAGGCGGCCACCATCACCCCAATATTGAAGAGTGGGGACCCCACACTGCCCAACAACTACAGACCCATCTCAATACTCCCACCCCTCTCAAAGGCCCTGGAAAAAATCATTGCAAACCAACTCACCGACTACCTACATGCACACAACCTCCTTTGCAGGGAACAACACGGGTGTAGAGCCGGACACAGCACAACCACTGCCCTCATAGAGTTCTCCAACTCTCTGCACAGTGTGCTAGATAAAACACTGCTAACAGGTGCTGTATTCATAGACCTGTCGAAAGCTTTCAACACAGTCTCCCACACCCTCCTCATAAATACTCTTCGCAGCACAGGACTGTCCCCAGGACCCATCGCGTGGTTCACAAGTTACCTTACAAACAGGTCACAGCATGTAAAGATAAACAGCACCCTCCCACCCACACTACCAGTCCACTCTGGAGTGCCCCAGGGCTCCATCCTTGGCCCACTGCTATTCAGCATCTTCCTGAATACCCTGCCCAAATCCTGTCCCTGTAACCTGCTACTCTACACAGACGATGAGGTTATGTATGCCTCTCATTCAGATCCCACAGTCCTTCAGTCCTCCCTACAACTTGCCTTCAACCAAGTTGAACACTGGTTCACTGACCACAAACTCGTGGTCAATATCAATAAGACTAAATCAATGATCTTCTCCCACAGACAGAGTAAGGACCACAATGCCCAGCTAACAATCTTCTCCAAAATCCGCCTCCCCCTGGAACAGCTCTACACCTATAAATACCTGGGCATAACCTTTGATCCTAATCTCTCGTTCCACCCACATATAAGTAATCTTTCCTCCGCCATAAATATACGTAGCGGAATGCTGTATTGACACAAAGCCAGCCTAACCCAGGAGGTGCTAAACATTGCTGTCACCGCTTCTGTTCTCTCCCTGGTAAACTATGGGCTAACTGTCTACTCGGCTGCTGACCACACTGCGCTAAACAAAATCCACCTATCCATTAACAAAGCATGTAGACTCATTGCTGGAGTGGATAAGCGCACCCACAGCTGCTCCCTATATACACTAACAAAGATCCCTCACCCTAGACGAAAGAATTCGTTATCAGACATGTCTCCTTACTAAGAAGATCCAACTAGGCCTTACCCCCTCTGGAGTCACCACCTCCCTCTGTGCTGCACAAACTACTACAAAAACCCGCACAGCAGGCAAATTAATATGGACGGTTCCCAGAGTCTCAACCTCACTGGCACAATTATCCTTCTCCTACAGAGCACCTGCCTGGTACAATGAACTCCCCCTGACCATCACCTCCATCCCCAGACTAGGCCCCTTCAAAACAGCCCTTAAGAACCACATTATCTCCACCCGCCCCTGCCACTGCCCCCACTAACATATAGATAACGACCACAAGCAGTAAATCTCTGGACTAAAGACACCCCTGCCTGCTTCTGCCACCTTGTATTCTGACAATGCTGGTTTTCCAGCTGCGCTAACCACTTACCAGCATTTTAGACCCTGCATATAGTTGATGATTGTATGACTCGCTGTATTGCTTAAGCTCCGCACAAGACTGTATAGCTACCAAATCTGTATAGGTCTAGCAGCAATTTCCGACTGCCCCACTTATTGTACTCTGCCTATTTGCAACACATAATGTATATACCCTGTTGTCTCTGTCTGCCTCCACCCTTATGTAACAGTGTATAATGTCTGCCTCTTATTATGTTTTGTCTCTGACATGGAGCCTTTGGAAATGAGTCTCTGACTCAAAGGTTGTAATCCGAATGATTCAATAAATAAAATAAAATAATAATATTAGTGGATCCCGTTGGAAGAAACAAGATTACTACAGGTGAGTAATTTTTTTTCTTTTGGCATCAATAAGCTCATGCTGCCATAAGATATTGGGCTATGTAGCCCAATACCTTATGTTGGGGGGATTTCCTTTAATTTCTTTCCCACCTTTTCAGCACTGCTTGCAGTGCCATCTGTAGTGCTGGGGGCTTCCTGTGGGTCAGTGGTACCAATGTCGGTGCAGAAGTTGTCAGTACCAGGGCCATCAGTGGTGCTGGTACCATTGTCTGCCGACTCCTTCTCTGGCACAGAGGTTTTCTCCAGCGCTGGTGTCGCCTCCCCATGGAATGCTGTTGCTGGTGCCAGGACTAGCCTTGGTACCAGGTAAGGAATACCCTTTGGATATGCTAGTTCCTTTTTCCTTGTTGGAGGATGAGCAACTGTATAATCCAGATCTCAGTGGCCAAAATAAGGATTTGGCAGTCAAGAGTTATAAATAGCTCCTGGGTATCAGCATTTTCTAGGGATGTGGATATAGTGTACTTATCCACACTTCTGGCAGTGTCCTTTCCCCTTTATGGCTTGCCGGAACATCTTCAAGCTGGCTTCTCCCACCCACCTGGGTGGTAACTCCCTCGGCACTGCCCAGTGACGTCAGAACTTCCTTTCCACTGGAAGAAGGTTCCCTCCTTATCGCTTTCATGTGAAGAGGCCCTTTGCTTTATTTCTTCGAATTCTAATAAAAAAGTCTTCAGGCTATTTTCTTCTCGCCATCGACGTGGATGTTGCAGAGTCTGCTCCGGGTTGCCGGAAATGTGCCTGCGCAGACCCCAGGCCTGCAGCATTTGCCAGACTTTTCACCCATCCACTTTGGAGGATCACCATGCCTGCCTACTGTTAGGTTGTCCAGATGATGGGGACCTGCCTGTCAAATCCAAGGACGCCCGTCAGGTGGTCTCTGTGGCTGCAGGGTCCATTGAACAACTTACGGCATTTGAGGTGGCCGTGGCTCAGGCCACTGCTCATGCCTCCTCAGCTCAGGCCTTTTTGTCGCTTTCCTTGGGTGCCTCCTTTACTGGGGAATTCAAAGAATTGTGCCAGGCCCTTCCCACTCATATGCAGGGTCCCTCTAAGCACAAATCTAAGTCTAAAAAAAGGCAACCAAGAGATGGTCTCACCATTGATCGTGGGATCGGGAATGCTCTCGGGCCTCCGATTCCCACACTTCTCTGGAGGTTTCGACTTCAGTCGATGCTTTAGCCCAGGCTGCCGGCCCCACGGTCTCCCCGTCGGGCCAGTTGGTCAAGACGCAGGGCGATCTTCCAGCTGAGATCTGTCTCGAGCCGGTCAACCTGTTGTCACCCAAGGAGGCTGACACCTCCTTATTCACAATCCCAGCCCTGCCTTTGACTCTGGGGACGGATCAGTCAGCTGATCCGCCACCTCTCCCGTGGGAGACTCCGGACCCTGAGGTTCCTGGGCATTCGCAGGCTCCCTCTGAGACCCACTGTCGGTCCCCCAGACAGTCACGGTCATGGTCCCGCTCTCCATCCCCCGAGTCGAGCTGCCCGCTTCGACTTAGACGCTCGCGCTCTCAACGTTCAGGGAAGCGGTGCCGCTGTTACTGTTCATCCTCATCATCCTCGGGTGATGAGAGGCTTCGGCGCAAGTTGCATCCACACTATGAGGAGTTGATATGGCAGGATGAAGCCCATTCTGGCTTCGACCCCAGCCATCACTTGGGTTTTGTCACAGAGGTTGATGCCCTCTCTGCCTCAACAGGAGCTGACCTGTCAGGTCCCAGCTCAGCCTCCACTGGTGTCTCCGTCAATTCGGGTGGAGCCGCCACTGAAACAGCTGAAGACCAGTGCTCCGACCAAGGAGTCCTGCCCGGCCTCAGGTTTTCCCCATCGGCTGTCGGTCACCATCACCCCTGACCCTCCTCAGAGGGTCAGTGGGGACTGAGGCGGTAGACCCCTCTTTGATGAGTCCTCGGAGTTGGAAGGTTCCTCCTTGCAATCTCGTCCGTTGGATGTGGAGTTGACCGGGGATCTCGACGGAGGAAGACCCTACCTCCTTTATGGGCCTGCTCCATCTTATCTCAGAGTCCATGGGTCTCAAGATGGAGCCCATTCAGAAGTGGGCACGTTACCCAGTCACCAAGGCCCTGGACCAGGGTGATTCCCCTGAGGAGGCATTCCCAGTGACGGAGGCCATTCTGGGCCCTGCCTTGGAGCTGTGGCAGTATCCAGCCTCCTGCCCTGCGCCATCGGCCCGGATGGCCCGCATGTATGTGGTCCCTATCGGGTCCCCTTCGGGGTTCACGGAGCACCCATCGACTGAAGGCCTTGTGGCGGATTCTGTGTTTAGGTGCTTTGGCAACATGGGCGACTTTGACAAACCGCCCAGTGAGTCCAAGAAGCTGGATCATTCCGCCAAGAAGGTGGCCTTTGCCAGGCGAGATTGGCCCTTTTAGTGGCCCACTTTTCCCATGCCCATCTGGACACGCTCAATGGTGTTCTCTCTCATCTCCCAACAGACCTCCAGACCACAGTCAAGCAGGTCCGGGACCAAGGCCGAGCTGTAGCCAGACAACAGCTCCAGATGGCCATTGATATTGGTGACTCATGCACCAGGTCCATGGCAGCCATGGTAGCCATGCACCGCAAGGCTTGGCTGCAGATCTTGACCTTCACAGCGGATACTTAGCGGCAGCTGGTGGATGTCCCCTTCCTGCGTAATGACTTGTCTGGGCCTGGGGTCGAGAGGCACCTCACTCACATTCAGAAGTCCAGTGCCACCTTGGACTCAGTGACATCTGCTCAGAGAGATCCCAAGGGCTCTAAATAGCCTAAGAAGAAGCCCTTTCAGTCCCTCTCTGCTCCTGCATTCAAACCAGCCCAGCCCCAAGCTGGGCAGCAGGCTCAGGCCTGGTGACCTCGAACAAAGTCTGTGGCCGAGGTTGTCCACAAGCCTGGAGGACGAGGCCTCGGTGGCTCTTCAGCCGGGCCCTCCTCTGCCTCCAAGCCTGCCCAGTGATGGGATGAGGGATGCCTCCCTTATGCCCGTCACACCTCCCCTGGGTCCTCCCGTTGGGGGGGGGGGCCGGCTCCGCCACTTCCTTTCTGCCTGGTCCATTTTCACCACGGATAGGTGGGTTCTCAAGGTGGTCAGTCAAGGTCTGCCTCTGGAGTTCGAGGTGTACCCGTCCTGCTGAGCCCACATACTACGGTAGGGCATCGTGTCCATAAACATACTGTCGGCCCTTTGGGATGAAATATCCCAGCTCCTTCGCAAGGAGGTTGTGGCCTGCTCCATCTCGGACCCTGGTGCCAAAACAGACAGGGGTCTGGCTCCCCATCTTAGATCTGGACAACCTCAATCAAATTTATTTAATATAGCGCACTTCTCATTTTGACTTAGTGCGCTTCACAATAGAAACCAAACATTTAAAAAGTAATAAAACAAATAATATAAACAGTATATAAATACATCTACTAAGAGTCTGTAAAAGATTGGTTAAATAAGAAAGACTTTAGCTCCCTTTTAAATATTTCAACAGATACACTATCGCGCACTGGACGAGGGAGGGAGTTCCAGAAAACTGGGTCCGTAAATGAAAAAGCGCTTGCCTCAGAAGTTTTTAAACAGATCCTGGGTACCTCCAACAAACCCTCATCACTGGAGCAGAGGGGGTGAACGGGGCAGAAAGGAGTCAAGAGATCTTGCAGGTAATCAGGCCCCTGGTCATGCAGGGCTTTATAGGTCAGCAAACCGACCCTGAAGGCGATCCGCCACATAACTGGCAGCCAATGCAGAGAGTGCAGCACAGGTGTAATGTGACAAGATTTTGGTAGACCGGTCAACAACCTGGCCGCTGCATTCTGCACCAGCTGCAGGTGGCGCGGATCCACCCCCGCTAGCCCCAGGTATAGGGCATTTCAGTAGTCCAAGCGCAAGGTCACAGAGGCATGAACCAATGCCGGCAGATCTGCCATGGAGATCAGGTGTTTCACCCTGGCTATGTTTCTAAGATGGTACAAAGAAGTCTTGACCACAGCTGACACTTGTGATTTCAGCATCAACCCACAGTCAAGAATCACCCCAAGGTTCTTCACCCGATCAGAGGTAAGCAACTGGGAGTCCCCAAGCCTTAGTCCTGAGACTCGACCAGGTTACATTCCCATCCCTGGTGACTGGGTTCCAGCATTAGAACCTCTGTCTTATACAGGTTCAACCTCAACCAGTTTGCCCTCATCCAATCCTGAATTTCATCCAGGCAACTATTTAGCACCGAAACCGCCCCCCTTGCTGTTCGGGTGCAAAGGACATGTAGAGCTGAGTATCATCTGTGTAGCAGTGAAAACTCAGCCCATACCACCTTATAACATCCCCTAGTGGCAGCATATACACCGCGAACAACATGGGGACAAGATGGAGCCCTGCGGGACCCCACAAAGCAGAAGCACTGGGGCTGAGGAATACACCCTAGACACCACACATTGCGATCTGCCAGTGAGGTAAGATTTAAACCAGCTATGGACTGTTCCCACTAGCCCACAGCATACCCGCAGGCACTCCAATAGCACCCCATGGTTCACGGCGTCAAGCACCGCTGAGAGATCGAGGAGAAGAAGGATGGAATGTCTCCTTCGATCCCTTGCCACAAGGAGATCATTAAGCAACCAAACCAGGGCAGTCTTAGTGCTGTGCCTTTTTCCTGAAACCAGACTGGAGTGGCTCACAGATGTCATGAGCTGTTAAATGGGTCTCCAGTTGAGCAGCCACTACCTTCTCAGTAACTTTCCCCACAAAGGGAAGGTTAGAGACTGGCCTGTAGTTTGCCAGACAGTCCACGTCCAATGATGGTTTCTTTAGGAGGGGACCTTCTTCAGGGGCTCAGGAAAATTCCCTGACATCAAAGAACAACGGACTATCTTGGCTAGGACTGGGACTTGAACAAGTTCATCAGGCCGCGTACCTTCAGGATGGTTACTCTGTCTCAGATTATACCATCTCTGGAGTAGGACATTTGGTTTTGCTCCCTGGATCTTCAGAACGCGTATTTCCATGTCCCAGTCCATCCATCCATCCCACCACTGGTTCCTCTGGTTCCAGGCAGAGGGGATCCTCTACGAGTTCCAGTCCATGCCATTCGGCCCATTCTCGGCCCCCAGGGTCTTCACCAAGTGCATAGCAGTGGTGGCAGCCTACCTGAGGTGCCAAGGAGTATGGGGTTACCCCTACCTGGACGACTGGTTGATTATGGGTCCCTCCAGGCAGGAGGTGGAGAGGTCCAGGGACTTGGCTGTCCAGACTTGCATCTCCCTTGGCCTCCTGGTCAACGGAACCAAATCGGAACTCATGTTCTCACAGGTGATCAACTTCATCGGGGCAGAGCTCAACTCTTGCAGAGCCAGGGCTTGACTCCCAGTGGACAGGGCTGAGGCTCTCTCCTCCTTTGCCCGATCATTTCAGGTTGGGCAGTTGCGCCCTGCTCAGGACCTCCTGCACCTACTGAGATACATAGCGGCTTGTACCAGTGTGGTCTGTTGGGCCCGCTGGAGAATGCAGTGGGAGCTGGCATGTCAATAGTCTCAGTGCAAGGGCCACTTTGACCAGCCAGTCACAGTGGCCCAGCTGATGTGGGACACCCTCCAGTGGTGGTTAGTCCCAGAACATCTGCAGGAAGGTATCCCGTTTGTCCCCACCCAGAGCTGACAGTCATCCTGACGACTGATGCCTCTCTCATGGGCGGGGGTGCCCATCTAGGGGAACACAGAGTCCACGGGCTCTAGACCCGCAAGCAATCCCGATGCCACATCAACCTGCTGGAACTTCGGGCAGTTCGGCTAGCGCTGACTGCTTTTGCTCCACACATTCAGGGTCAGGTGGCTCAGATCCAGATGGACAACACCATGACCATGTACTGCCTCAGCAAGCAGGGCAGGATGCACTCCCTTCCTCTGTGCAGGGAAGCTCTCCGCATGTGAACCCTTGTGCACACAGCATTGAGGCTGATCTCCTGGCCATCCATGTGGCCAGTGTCTCCAGCCAGCTGGAGGATGCTCTCAGTCACGTGGGCAAGGCGTCTCACAAGTGGTTTCTCCACCCAGAGGTTGTACACAACCTGCTCTCCTAGTGGGGCACACCTTTGGTGGACCTATTTTCCTCCAGGGAGAACACAAAGCTGAGGCTGTACTGTGCCCACCCCCCGCTCAGCAGGGAACACTGCAGGGGGATGCCTTCTCAAGGACCTGGACCCCAGGCCTCCTCTGTGCCTTCCCTCCATTTCCCTTGATTCACGAGGTGTTGCTCAAGGCGAGGAGGGACAATGCACGGGTGATCCTGGTTGCTCCGGACTGGCCACGCCAGTTCTGGTACCCTGATCTCCTCAGCATCAGCAGCCGGCTCCCAAGACATCTTCCTCTCTGCCTGGACCTGCTCTCCATCAATCAGGGGAAGGTACTCCATCCGGATCTTCAGTCCCTGCACCTGACAGACTGGTTCCTGAACGGCTAGAGTTCCAAGCTTTAGGTCTCTCTGAAGATGTCCTCACTGTGGTCGAGGCATCTTGGAAGGAGTCAACCCAAAAATGCTATGCCTTCAAGTGGAAGAGGTTCTCCATTTGGTGCCAGGGCAAGGGGCTCGACCCCTTATCTTGTCCAGTGGCTAGCATTCTCGACTACATATGGTCCCTCTCCCAGTCAGGCTTTCAGTGGACGACCCTTAAGGTGCACCTGGTAGCCATCTCTGCCTACTGGACATGGGCCAGTCAGCAGTTGGTGGTGCAGGAGAAGGTGGGCTGGCACTTTTTCAAAGATCCTGACCACATTTTCCTTCCAGTGCATGAACCACCCCCACCTTGTGACTTGTTGCTGGTGCTGGCAAAGCTCATGGGCAAGCCATTGGAACCGGTACACATGTGTGAAATGTCTCGCCTCTCATGGATAATCACCTTCCTGGTGGCTGTCATGTCAGCCAGAAGGATCAATGAGCGCCAGGTGCTCTCGGTGGAGTCTCCTTAACTGGTCTTCCACAGGTGCAAGGTTGTCCTTCATCCCATCCCAAAGTTCCTCCCGAAGGTTGTATCGGATTTTCACCTTATCTCCCAGTGTACTTCACCAACCACACCTTGGAGGCCGATCACAGGCTCCATACATTGGACCTGCGGTGAGCACTGGCCTATTATAAGAAATGCACGGCTGGAGTGTGGGGGAGAGGTTTGCCAGCTATTTGTCACCTGTGCTGAATCCGTACCTGGCCGACTGGCAGCTAAGCAGACGATTGGCAGGAGGAGGATTGTATCCTGCATTGATCTCTGCTATAGGTTGGGTAGGGAGCCTTCCATAGGACTAAGGGCTCATTCCACCCACCATACCTCTGCCTCGGTGGCTGCTTCCAGGGACGTCCCTATCCAGGAAATCTGCAGGGCTGTTACCTGGAGGTCAGCACACACCTTAATTTCCCACTACCACATTGACTTTGAGTCACGCCGGGATGCTGGTTTTGGGACTTCAGTTCTCTAATCTCTGTTCCTTAAGTAGGGGGTGTGTGCGCCTTGCCCCCTCCTCTCAGAGAACTACTAGGAGTCTGCCAGAAGTGTGGATAAGTACACCATATCCACGTCCCTAGGAAAAACAGATGACTCACCTGTAGCAGTAGTTCTAGGACTGGTATATGGTGTACATCCACATTGACCCACCCAACCTCCCCTAGCAAGTGGCACACTGGTCTGGCTTTTAGCGGGGTGGTGCAGAGGGAGTTACCACCCGGGTGGGTGGGAGGAGCCAGCTTGAAGATGTTCCGGCAAGCCTTAAAGGGGAAAGGACACTGCCAGAAGTGTGGATGTACACCATATACAGTACCACTCTTAGAACTACTGTTATGCAGGAAACAACACACGACAAGGTGTGGGTTATCGCCTGATAAGAGCATGTCCAAGGGTGTACTAAGGCATGAGGCACTTGCACCAAGTGCCTTATGCCCTTGGGCATGCACTTATCAGGCATTAACCCACACCTCGGAGTGTGTTATTGCGCGTATAAAATGGGCACATCTAGTAATTATTTACTGAGTAAAAAGAAAAAAACACAAAGAAGTTAAAAATATTAAAAAGAGGGTTTAATAGTTCAAATAGAAAAAATAGTCCTCCTATTAAGCCACTAAAAATGTGTTTCATTTGGATTTCTCAGCTAATTTTTCTTTATTTTTATTAGTATATATTGTTCTTAAAGATTGTGTTTTACTATATTTAAATGGAGTGAGCTGTCCTTTCCATGACAGTCAGTATGCGTTTTGAGTCAGAAGTGCAACCGTGTCTGCCTATGTTGCTACATCTCTGTCCCCCACTCCCGATAACCAGTGTGAAAAGGAAACATTGGCAGAAATAAAAACTGGCTAATTTATTTGATTGTTACAGTGTTTTTTTTTTTTTATCACAGGTAGTGAAGTCGGTGACTTGGCAGGAGTGTTAGGAGCAAGCATGTTCTTTGCTTGTGGCTGGCAGCGAGTGTGTCCTTTAGCAGGTGCCGTAGACTAGCATTTCCTGATCTTCCTGGACATAAAGTCTCTACCACTCATTCACACTGATGGGAATCTATGCCGGAGGTGCTAGGACCCAGCGGGAGCAAACTTTTTGCAAGAGGGTTGGCGCCAGAGATGGAGCCGCGAGGAGCGGCACCGCAAGCCTCGACTCATGCGGCAATGACTATCTCAGCATCGACCCTCCAGCCACCTCAGTTCCTTTTTTCCCGCCATCGAGTGCGCTACAGTGATGACATCGCTCGCCCTTTGGGAGTCAAACTTCAAACTAGCAGCGTAGTTTTCAGTTTATTTTGTAGTATTTCTCGAATAAGTACCGCTTACTATAATTTATTCTTATTACAAGAAAGAAGTCTCACCCTACATTGACGGAGTCGGCCATCAGTCAGCCGGGCTGGGTCCGGTCCACCGCACTCTCTGGAGGGAGGGTCTGACAACGGATGGTCCAGTGCCTGAGGGGATTGGCAGTCCCCCCCAGAAGCATAAAAGAAAACGGTTCCATTCTCGGCACCATTCGGCCTTGAACTACTCTTTGGCCCACAGGTCAAAAAAGAGAAGGCATCACTCGAGGTCACCCTCTGGTATGTCAGCGGTCAGTCATTGGGTTCAGTTGCCAGTCTTCTCCCCCGGAGTCACTGGTTTCTGTTTCTAGTCACTGACCTCTTCGACATCGGAGCTCTTCCCCGCCTTCTGATAAGGCTTCAGATGAGCAGTTATCAGTGGGCTGCTCTGATGGAGCAATGGGCTCAGAGTCCAGCTGCCTGGCCTGGTCACTCAGGGGCCCTCGGACCCTTTGGAGGATCGGGTAGGGCGGCTGGGTCTCCCTAGTCGCGCGGTGCCTTCTTCGGTGCTGTCGACTCCGTGCTTAGGTGTTTTCTCCCCTCACATGGCTGCGGCACAGGGGGCCACACTGATGCCTCTATCTCCTGGTATTCTTCCTTCTTTCTCCTCAAATCTTGGTTTTTGGAGCCCTGTGTTGGTTTTGGCGCCGTCAGTGGGTCGCTCGGCGCTGTCCTCAGTGCCAATGCATCTGTCGGCGCCATCCTCGGTGCCATTGGGATTGTCGGTGCCATGCAGACTTTCGGCGCTGTTGGGCTTGTCAGTGCCATCCTTGGCGCCATGTGGCTTTTCGGTGCCGAGGGCTCTGTCTGCACCATACGCTGTGCTGGGTCAGGCAACACTGTGCTCTTCTTCAGTGCTGAGACTTGGTGTGACGTCTTCCAGTCTTCAGGGCTTCTCGACTCCAAACCCTTTTCCTTCCTAATTTCCTTCTGATTTTCACTCCTTTCCTGTCCATACAGTCCCTCCTGGGCTGTTAGGAGATGATTTTGAGCCTGACCCAGACCTTAGGCTGGGTGATGACGTGTAAGGAACAGGATCTAATCCTGTTGCAGAGCCTGTGGTCGAGGACCTGTCATTTAAGTCTCTGCTGAAAAATTTGAATTCCACTCTTTCTTTCCAGACTACGGATATCAATCCTGGTAAGCTTTTAAGGCTCCAATACCTTCATGACCTGGACACCCCTATGGATTTAACTCCCCCGGAACAACCTTCCTTTGAGATGCTTTCTCAAATGGTATGGAATAATCCCGCTCTCATTCCTTCTGTGGCTAAGTCCTTAGATAGAAAGTATGCTGCTCGCAAGGATCGACCCATTTTGGCCTCCCAAGCCTTTGTGGACCCTGTTGTAGTCTTGGCAGAGAATGATAAGGTCGTCCTCCCTCAGGCTACTACAGCCCGACCTATAAACAAAGAATCTCGTAAGATTGATACTTTAGGTAAGAGAGTCTTTGCTGCATCCCCCCTGAGTATGTGACCAGCTACCAGGGCTATTTCTCTCAATATGAGTATATTCTTTGACATTCACTCAAACAAATGGTAGAAGCTCTACCGGAGTCGGATACTAATTCAGAGCTTCTTAAAACCATAACCAGGGGTATCGAGTCCAACAACCAACAGGTTAAAGCAGCTATGGACGCTTTCGATACTGCCTCCCGAGCGGCAGTGGCGGGCATTTCTACCTGCCGTCACTCCTGGCTACACACTTCAGGCTTCACGAATGATGCCCAGCAACAGGTCATGGCGTTACCCTTCGACAGTGTGTATCTCTTCGGTCCTCAAGTAGAACAAGCTCTAGAGGCCACACAAAAGACTAGGTCTGCCATTAAATTGGCTCAACCTGCTCCCGCTCCTTCTCGGGGGGGGGGGGTTGTAATAAGCACCAGTTTCACAACCGTCAGTCCTTTCGAGGCAAAGGCAGGGGAGGTTTTAATAAAAACCAAGCCCCTCAGCCTCAAAAGAAAATGCAACAGAAAGCACAAGGGCCCAAAGCGCCCAGTGTCTCCTTCTGAGTTTCTGGCCCAAGTCCCACCTCAGCTGCCCGAAGGGGACTCTTCCTCAGCGGTGGGAGGTTGTCTAATTCAATTCTACAACCAATAGAAGTCCATAACATCTGACAAATGGGTCCTCCGGATAATCCGCGAGGGGTATTCCCTCAATCTTTCAGAGACCCCTCCGGATCGTCCCCCCAAACGACAGCCCAGGCTGTCAGTACTTCAGTCAGATCTTCTCGCTTCCGAGATACAAGGCCTTCTGAACTGCGGGGCAATAGAATTAGTTCTGCTGGATCAACAGAACACAGGGTTCTACTCCCATTACTTTCTAGTTCAAAAAAAACTGGGGGCATGCGCCCCATTTTGGACCTCAGAAAATTGAACAAATTTCTTCGCAAAGAGAAGTTCAAAATGATATCGCTAGGAACCCTGTTACTGTTGCTTCATCAGCACGACTGGCTAGCCTCCCTGGACATGCAGGATGCTTACCAACATATTCCTATTCACCCAAAGCATCACAAACACCTAAGGTTTGTGGCTTAGGGCCAACATTATCAGTTCAGAGTCCTGCCCTTTGGGCTATCCTCGGCGCTGCGAGTTTTTACAAAGTGTGGTACAATTCTCACAGCGCATCTCAGAAAGATCGGAATACAAGTGTTCCCATATCTGGACGACTGGCTTCTAGCAAGTCCTTCCAGGCAAGGAACTCTCAACGCCACATCCACGGCCTCAGACTTTCTCACGTCCATGGGAGTTCTGCTAAATCTCAAGAAATCGCAGTTGCAGCCCTCGCAGAAGCTCCTTTTTATAGGAACTCTTCTGGACACCTCCTGTGCGGAAGCCTTTCTTCCAGAGGACAGAAGGAGCGATATCCTACAGATGGCCCGATACATCAGAGAGAACAGCTCAATTTGAGCTATCTCGATGCAACGGATGCTGGGTCCCATGGCATCCTCTGTGTTCACTGTACCCCTAGCTCGCCTTCACATGAGAACCTCTCTCAATGGATGCTCAGTACTCAGTGGTCCCCAGCCACTCACTCTCAGTCCTTTCTCATCAAGGTGACAGAACCTCTGAAGAGGTCGCTCACCTGGTGGTCGCAAGAGGACAACCTTCTGGAAGGATATCCCTTTGCTCTCCTGGATCACCAGATCTCCATTACCATGGACTCGTCCCTGATGGGGTGGGGAGCTCACTATCAGAATCTCCACACCCAAGGTACCTGGACTCAAGACAAGTCCCAGCTTCATATAAATGTCCTAGAAATGAGAGCCGTCCTTTATGCAGTCCGGGCTTTGAAGGACATTCTCTGTCACAAGAAGATTCTCCTTCAGACGGACCACAAAGCAGTGATGTATTACGTCAACAAGCAGGGCGGTGCACATTCTTACCCCTTATGCAGGGAAGTGATAAGAGTGTGGGAATGGTGCTTGGAGCACAAGGCTGCAATCCAGGCGGTCTACCTGCTGGAAGTGCAGAACGAACTGGCAGACCATCTCAGCAGAACGGAGACAGATCCTCACGAATGGTCTCTCGACTCAACCGTAGTTCAGTCACTATTCACAGAGTGGGGAACTCCAGACCTGGACCTTTTTGCATCCCCACTCAACACAAAACTGCCTCTCTCTTCTGCTCCAGAAATCCAGGGCCTGGCATTTTCTGTCAGGATGCGTTCAGGCTGCAGTGGACAAAATGTTTTCTATACACCTTTCCTCCTCTTCCTCTAATTCAGAGGGTACTTCTCAAGTTCAGGTTCCACGGGGGCAAAATGATCCTCATTGCTCCCTTCTGGCCTCGACAGATATGGTTTCTGATACTCAACAGTATGTCAGAAACCCCTGCAAAAGTGCTTCCCCTTCAGACAAACATTCTGACTCGGGCCTGTGGTCCATCCCAATCTGAGATCGCTTCACCTTCACACTTGGCTCCTGAAGAGATAGAAGCGAATAGGTTCAATGTCTCTCCCAGAATTTCCAATATTCTTTTGGCTGCACGCAAGCCAGCCACTAGGAAAACTTACACAGCCAAATGGAAGCGTTTCTCTCTCTCTCTCTCTCTCTGGTATGCAAAATCCTCTTTGAATCCTTTTTCCTGCCCACCAAATAAAGTTCTAGAGTACCTTTTAGACCTCTCAAATTCAGGTCTACAATACTGTACAGTCAAAGTTCACATTTGTGCCATTTCAGCTTATCATGAGCCAGTACTTTCCTTGTCACTGGCTCAGTTACCTGTAGTTAAGAGGTTTCTTAAGGGAATTCTGCATACCAGACCTCCTATCAGACATCCAGTCGCAGCCTGGGACATTAATTTTGTACTAGACATGCTCACTCGAAAGCCTTTCGAGCCTCTAGCTATCTGTGAGCTGAAATTTCTCACTTGGAAAACGGCCTTCCTGGTGGCCATTACCTCGGCCCGCAGGATCTCTGAAATACATGCCTTGATCACAGACCCTCCATATACTGTGTTTCATGAGGACAAAGTAGTTCTTAGGACCCATCCTAAGTTTCTCCCTAAGGTTGTTTCAGAATTCCATCTAAACCAACCTTTAGTCCCAGCCTTTAGTCCTTCCTACTTACTTCGCGAACTTCCAAAATGAAGGAGAGTGTGCCCTTCATTTTTTAGATGTTAAAAGAGCTCTGCGTTTCTATTTAGATAGAACAAAACAAATTTGCAAAGCTCAACAACTGTTTGTTTCCTTCAGCGAGACCAGGCTGGGTCAACCTGTTGCTATCAGATGCATTTCAGCATGGCTGGTGGCATGTCTTCACCACTGCTATTCCATTGCACAGGTTAAGCTGGAGGGCCAAGTGTACGCTCACTCTACTAGAGCAGTCACGGCATCCCTGGCGGAAATCCACAACGTGCCCATTGCAGACATTTGCAATGCAGCTACCTGGAGCTCAGTGCATACTTTCGTCAAGCACTCTGCCCTGGATGTCCATGCCAGGCGACATCTTTCGTTCGGCAGGACCATCCTTAACGGACTTCTGTCCTAAATTGTGAGTTCTTGGTCTCTCCTGCCGCCCTCTCGGGGGATTATTAGCTCGGTACTCTCCCATCAGTGTGAATGAGTGGTGGAGACTTTATGTCCAGGAAGACATGGAAATTACGTACCTACCATAATTTTTGATCTTCTTGGACGAAGTCTCCACCACTCACTCACACACCCACCCACCATCCCCCAAGCTCACCTCTGTTGTTGGTCTTCACTCCCTCAATCTTTAGGCTGTGAAGACTTCTTTGTTGACCCATCTTATACGGGTCATCCGGACTATCTTATGTCCGTTTTTTTTGTTAGGCTATCCTTCTAGGTTCGTTACGCTGCACCTCCTCGGAAAAAAAGGTACTGAGGCGGTTGGAGGGTTGACGCCGAGATAGTCATTGCCGCACAAGCCAAGGCTCGCGGCGCCGCTCCTCACGGCTCCATCTCTGGCGCCGACCCTCTTGCAAAAAGTTTGCTCCCACTGGGTCCTAGCACCTCCGGTGTAGATTCCCATCAGAGTGAATGAGTGGTGGAGACTTCGTCCAAGAAGATCAAGAATTACAGTAGGTACATAATTTCCATTTTTTTTTTTTTTAAACCACGCCGGTGCTGTAGAGTACTGTTTTGTGTTTTGTTTTTTAAACCGCGCCGAACAGAGGGGAAAACTCTTGTTTATAGGGAAAAGTATTTCGCTGCACATGTCATCTGTGTTTTGTTGAGGCTACTGATTTAAAGGACAGGATAAAGTTGGTTGCGGAAGGGGCGGGTCAACTACGTAGTACGGAGCTCCAAGTGAGGATGATACAGTATCGGAGGTGGAAATACAAAGAGAAAAGGCTGTGTGAGTAAAATAAAATAAGATATTTGAAGTGTGTGTGGGAAGGGGGATGTTGTACGTGACCAACATGGTTAGTGTTGCCGTGAGTGCCGTTGGTCTGGATTGCTGCCACTTCAGTGAGCTCTGCTAGTCAGCGTTTCTGTTTACGCTTGGCAGAGGTCACTGATTCTTTTTTGTTATGGGGCACCTTGGTGGGCAGTAGTCCCAGTTGGCTACAATATCATCTGATAAGAACACGGCTCAGAAGATGTTGTAGCCAGTCAGGTTTCTGGATTTTGGATGCCCCTTTTATAAAGGTGAGTAACCTGTTTTTCTTACCCCAGGAATCCACTAATATTATTAACTTCTGCTGTCCCTATAAGACAACACTGCCCCGGAGAGAGTGGAACTACAGTGGTGGCCAAAAATATTGGCGCCCTTGCAGTTTTTTCTAATAATGCACCATTCCTTCCAGAAGATTGTTGAAATTGAAAAATATTTTGGTATCCACATATGTATTTCTTTGGTTTGCAGTGGAATAAAACACAAAAAGCAGAAAAATTTACTAAGTCTTAGCTTATTCCACACGGAAATCCTTAAATGGCCCGGACAAAATTATTGGCACCTTTTAGAAGTAGTTAGAAATAATTAGATTTCAAGCAGGTGATTCTCCTTCACTTTGGAATTGAACTCACCTGTGGTGAGTTGCAGGTGCCTGCAATATAAAAATCACTCATTCAACCAGTTTGAATAGAGAAAAGGATTCATTCTCCTGTTTTGTTTCACTGTGTGTACCACAATGAGCATGGAGAAAAGAAAGACAGCCAGAGAATTGTCTGAGGAGGTCAGCCAGAAGATTGTAGCCAAGCATGGACAATCTCAAGGCTACAAATCAATCTCCAGAGACCTTGATGTTCCTGTTTCCACCGTACGTAATGTTATCAGGATATTTAAGGCCCATGGCACTGTAGCCAACCTCCCTGGACGTGGCGGCAAGAGAAAACTTGATCGAAGATTGCAGCACAGGATTGTTCGAATGGTGGAGAAAGCACCTTGATCAACTGCCAAACAGATTCAAGCTGACCTTCAGACACAAGGTACGACAGTTTCAACTTGCACCATCCGTCGCCAACTCAATGAAAGGGGGTTATATGGTAAGAGGCCCAGGAGGACCCCACTGCTGAGCGAGAGACATAAGAAAGCCTGACTGGGGTTTGCCAAAACACACCTGAACAAGCCAAAATCCTTCTGGGAGAATGTCCTGTGGACAGATGAGACCAAATTAGAGCTTTTTGGTAAAGCACATCATCTCTATGTTTACAGAAAACAAATTGAAGCCTTCAAAGAAAAGAACACGTTCCCTACAGTCAAACATGGAGGAGGTTCAGTGATGTTTGGGGTTGCTGTGCTGCCTCTGGCACTGGGTGCCTTGAACGTGTGCATGGCATCATGAAATCTGGAGATTACCAGGCCATTTTGGAGTGCAATGTTGAACCCAGGTCAGAAAGCTGGGTCTCCATCGAAGGTCATGGGTCTTCCAGCAGGACAATGACCCCACTTCAAAAAGCACCCAGGAATGGTTCAAGACAAGACACTGGACTGTTCTGAAGTGGCCAGCAATGAGTCCAGATCTAAATCCCATTGAAAATCTGTGGAGGGATCTGAAAACAGCAGTTGGGAGAAGGCACCCTTCAAATCTGGGAGAACTGGAGCAGTTTGCACAAGAAGAGTGGGCCAAACTGCCAGTAGAGAGGTGCAGGAAGCTCATCCATGGCTATAGGAAGCAGTTGATTGCAGTTATTTTGGCCAAAGGCTGTGCTACCAAATATTAAGTCTAGGGTGTCAATAATTTTGTCAATGCCATTTCTTTTTATTTTCTGATTTAAAAGGATGTACTAAATTCTGAATCAAAAACAAAGGTTCTGTAATATTAACAGAGAAATAAAGAATTGTGGAGACCAAATACTGTACTGTTGTTAATTTCAACTTATGTTTAGAGGAAATTGTGAGTTATTTGAAAAAGTGCAAGGGCGCCAATATTTTTGGCCATGACTGTCTATGCAAATGATGTAACATTTGCCACATGCCATTTTTCAAAAGCTGCCCAGCTAACTGCCTATGTTCTAACTCCTCAGATCTTTTCTCTCTGCCTGCAAGTCAAGATGCCCTGGAGTTTCCTGCTTCTGGATCTCTCCTTCACAGTAATTCCTGACATGTTATTTACTTCAAAAACTTAAGTATTTTTTATTTCTTTTCAATTGCTATGTAGCTTATTGTTTTTTAGTGTTAAATTTTCCTTTTTTAGTTTATTTTAGTTAATTGGTTCCTCACGGTTTACTTGAAACCGGGGAGGAACCGAGGGCTGTTAATTTTAATCGGAACCCTTTTTACTGTCCTGCCTGCTTTTTCAGTGTTTTTTCCATTAAAAACGCTATTTTTAAACCGAGTTATCGGATTCTTTTTCCCCGGTTCCCGGTTACTGAACCGACTGCAACCGAGAGGTTTTGAACTTTTCTCAGTTCCTGAACCAACCGCAACCCTTAAATTTAACTAACGGTTTGCGGTTCCTGTTTTCTTCAGCTCTCTCAAAATGTCAGAAAAGCCTAAATGGAGAACAGGACCACCGGGGTTCAAAAATTGTTTAAATGGTGCAGAGGTATTTTCCAAGGCAGACAACCATGACCTTTGTATTGTCTGCCTTGGACAACAACATCTCTATATGAATTGTGATATTTGAAAGTCCTTTCCCCCAAAGACGCTTGAAAAACATCGAGAAAGGCTGCAAAAGAGACTTGAAAGGGGTGCCATGGGCTCTGACCAGTCCATTCCCTTTAAAAATATGGCTGAAACTGCTAGAGCCTCCTGTACCACCCCTAATACGGGTGAGGGCTCTAGTAAAAAAGGCACTGGGCCAGATAACTCTCCGGTGCCTGCCAAAAAGTTGAGAAAGACTAAGCACACTGCGGCCCCAGCTAGAAAGCGACAAGGGACCCTGCAAGTGCCTGCTTCTTCACCTTTGCCTGCTGACTTAGCACAGGCTTTACAAGTACTTCAGGTTCTGCAAGGCTTGATACCTCCTCAGTCACCTGCTCAAACCCTGGCAGGGGAAACATTTGCCTCTGTTCCCTCTCCACTCCTGGAACATTTGGAGTGTGGGGAAGTGGAAGGGGTCGAGGCAGAAGGGGGAGAATTGAACCCAAAGTTTCTCCTGAACAGAAGTTCGTTTCATGCACCAGACCTTCTGAGGATAATTCCTCACATTTTGCATTTGTAAGGAAAATGGTTGAATCCCTGGGCTTTGTCACCACTGAGGAGGTGCAAGATGAGGAAGCCGAATATATGGAATTAATGGGGCTGACACCCACTAAAAAACTCTTGCTTCCCCTCTGTAAGTTCTTTAAGAAGGACATTATGACCATATTGCAAGCACCAAATACTGTTCCTCCTGTCGACAAAAAGAGTGACAAGAAGTATCAGCTTGACAGGACAGGGGCTGAGTTTCTGTTCACTCACCCCGAGCATCAGGGTGCTGTTGAGCAGGCAGCATGTGAAAATACTAAGGTACCTCTGACCTCGCACCCTCCTGAGAAGGATTCACGGAAAATGGACGCCATGGCGAAAAAGGGCTACCTGTCTGCTTTATTGGCAGTCAGACAGGCCAATTACCAGGCTGACGCAGCCCAGTAACAAAAGACCCTGTGGCAGTCAGTACTGGACACCTTGCAAAGAAATCTTTCCAACACGGGGCCAGACCTGGTTGAAATTGCCAGAATAAGCCTAGAGGCTGCAAAATTCTAATTTTAAATGGCAGCTGATACCAACGATACTGCTGCTAGATGGATGACTGGTACAATAGCCCTCAGCAGGTTTGCCTGGCTCAGGGCAACTAACCTGACTCTGGACACCCAGGCCAAGGTCTTGGATTTCCTTGTGGAAAATAATTCACTCTTTGGTGAGCAAACTAAAGCTTACCTGAAAAAGGTGGATGCTTATAAAACTGCTTTCAGGAGCACAACTAAAGAGAAACCTTCACCTTCTCCTAAGCCAGTTGGAAGGGGAGGTAAGGGTAGGGCATCAAGCAGCAGACCTCTCCCTCAGGCCGAGGTTGCCCCACAGCATATGCAGTACCCTACAGACGTGGGTAAGGGTAAAAGGGGCCTAGGAGGGGCTCCCAGGCTGAACAAGTCTAGCCATAACTACAGCAAAACTCCTGAATTGGTCTCAGGCCCTGGGCAGTGGGACTCACTCCTGTTATACCTGGCAATCCATGTTTGAACAGGGTCACATTGGCATTAATGCCAACATTATGATAACAAGCTGGGTTTCTTAATAGGACCCTTTCAGGGAGCCCCCAGGCTCCAGTTTTTCCTTTCAACTCCATCATTCCCCTTTACAGGGTTCGTTTTGGTGTGAGGTTCTGGGAAAATTTGTCATAGTTTTAATTTAGGCCCTTTATTAATGGTTTTGAACTGTTTGTTCTTAATCTAGTTGGGTTTATATTATGATCCATTCTTGGGCTCTACTGACAGTGCTTCATGTGGATCAATATCCAAAATGAACCCTGCCTTTGGTTAGTACTGATGGCTCGCCCACAAGAAAACTGGGTGGATCAGTTTTTTTTACCCCTAGCTGGATGACTGACTAGTGATGGGAGTCTTTCCCCATGAATAGAGATCATTTTCAGGGTCTTTTAAAATCAGTTCTGACCTCTGTGCAGTCACTGCATTTTTGTAGATGAACTGCAGGGTTTCATTTAACTCCACAAAATTATTAGCGTTTTGTTCATAGAAGTGCTAAAACATTGTGAAAATGCATAGCACTTGCCTCACTGTGCTTAACAAGCATAACACTTCTAGAAAACCTGTATAAATACTTTCCATACAGTTAGCATTGTCCCAAGAAAAAAACTGCTAATCAATTATTTAAAACCCTGGAACTGAGTACCATTGTGTGAAGGGCTTCCTCAACCAGGGAAGGGTATCCAAGCTCTGCAGCCTGCACCACAGCAGTGCCTATATCCCCTGGACTACTTGACTTCAGCAACAGGTATTTTCTTGGACCACAGTTTTCAGACGAGACATTGACGGTCCCACAGAGCCAAGTGCTACCAGATAAGGGACCTTTTTTCCCTCATAAATAAGTAACTCTCCCACTAGGAGTCTCCATCTGTGCTCCTTAGAACAGAGGCATCTTCACTGTTTGTTTGCCCATCTATGAGGGGGAATCACCCACAGTCTTTAAGAGTTGCTCCAGCACATAAGCCTAAGGGAGCTAGGGGCAGTACTTCTATCCCTGCAAAACCTTGGTTCCTCTAAATTGGCGTAGGGTGGTACAACTCGGCATGAATACCACCATATTGTTCTACATCTGTAGACATGGAGGGACAAGATACTTTTTTCCTTGCTCCACACAAGCAGTGAATATATGGAGTCCCTCTACTACCCCAGTGCCCCCTACCGGTTATCATCCTTCCTGGAACAAATAACACCTAGCAGATGACCCGAGTAGGATAGATCAGGCTTGTCACAAGTGGGTCCAGAACAGCAGATGCTGTTCAGGTATTTAGAAGGTGGCTTACCCCAGTGTTAAATCTCTGGGCATCTGTTGTGAACCATCACTTGCCTCAGTCCTATTTTGGAAGTACCCCTGGCTGCTTTGAGTCTGGGATGGTTTGGGAGGCATTGGTATGGCCTTCTGTTGTAGTCATTCAGAGTACTCATTAAACTGTTATCCCAGCCATTATCAAAGGTTCTGTTAGTACTGTGACCTTAAAGCCACAGTGTTTTCTACTGTTGCTTCCTTTTGTCTGTGGCCAAGCTCTTATATCCCCCCGCCTCGGTGGGGATCACAAACTTTGACCTCCAACTGGGGAGGACTCATATACACCAACCACATGTTCCTGGGGTTTAGGCTTGGCCCTTTGGTATTTAGAATATGCTGTTCTGCATCTCTCTTAGTAGGTTACATGGGAGTTTTTAAAGGAAAACTGAGCAAAACAGTGCCTGCAATCACCAGGGCTGCAGAAATGCCCGATTAACATACCCTGTGAAGTTTACAATGACTGCGACTAACCTACAACCGGCACAAGTACTACAGTTCATAGAAGCAGAGTTGAACACTCTGCAGGGCAGAGCTTACCTACCTCAGGACAGGGTAAACAGTATCTTACAGATTGCTGGTTCGTTCAGTCTCAACAATCCAAAAACTGCAAGGCAGTTTCTTCAGCTACTGGGACACATGGCTGCAGCCACAGGCACAGTCCTTGGGTCCAGGTTCCAGATGAGAAACATATAGTTCCATCACAGAGCACATTGGTGCCAGAGGAGAGACCCCCTATCAAAGCTGAGTCCAATAACAGGGACGTTACTGCAGGCCCTCCAGTGGTGGAAAGAGGGAGACAACCTGTGGGAGAATTCCAGAATGCATGGGACAGGCATAAGGCAATTCTTGGGGTAGGAAGAAATAGGCTGTTGGTTAACTAGGATCTGCAGCTTATCCTGTAGGTAGGGAAATGGGCAGACTAGGTGGGCCAAGCAGACCTTATCTGCCCTCAAAGTCTATGTTTCTTACCTAAGGGAAGGGGTTCCTTTCCAACAGGAGTCTCCATCAGTGATACTCACAACAGATGCATCACTACTGGGTTGGGGTGCTCACCTAGGGGACCACACTACCCACTGTACATGGTCAAGTGCAGAGTCACTCCAGCACATAAACCTGCTGGAACTAAGAGCAGTACTCCTGGCCCTGCAGGCGTTCGCCCCATTGGTACAGGGCGGAACAGACAATACCACAACCATGTACTACATAAACAAACAGGGAGGGACAAAGTCCAGTCCCCTGTTCACAGAAGCAATGAAGATTTGTAGCTTGGCTTACTCTCTCAAAACTTCACTGCAAGCTGTCCATCTGCTAGGCAAGGACAACGCCCTAGCAGATGCCCTGAGTCAGATCAGCCAGGCCCATCATGAGTGGTCCCTGAATAGTCAGGTGTTGGAAATAGTGTTCAGAGGGTGCGGTACCCCCAGAGATGGATCTATTTGCATCCCAAGAAAACCATCACCTGCCACAGTATTGTTGCAGACCACCAGCCAGGAGCACAATACCCCTGGATGCTCTGGTTCTGGATTGGTCAGGGAAGCAGCTATATGCCTTCCCTCTTTTTCCTCTGATCTTCAAGGTCTGATCAGACTCAGATCCCAGCCAGCATCGATGATCCTGATAGCACCAGACTGGGCCAGGAAGCTATGGTACTCCCTGCTGCTCTCCATGTCTGTGGCCAAGCCAATAAACCTCCCTCAGAGACACAACCTGTTAACCTCCAACCAGGGGAGAATCCTATACCCGAACCTCAGATCCCTCAGACTCAAGGCATGGCTCTTGAGGACTTAGAATATGCATGCTTGCATCTCTCAGAAAGTGTTCTGGATGTTTTGAGAGGTTACAGGAAACCTTCAACTAAGAAAACCTATGCTTCCAAATGGAAGATGTTTTCTATTTGGTGTTCTACTAATGATGTGATTCCAGCACAGGCAGAATTTCCATCCCTGCTGGACTCTTACCTACTTGCACTCTCTGGGCTTACAGCCCACTACTTTGAAGGTCCATCTGGCTTCCGTATCTGCTTACACCTCAGCTGGAAAGGGCGTCTCCATGGCATTCAACCCTATTTTCAAATACATTTTTCAACGGTCTTGTCCACCTGCACCCCACAGGGAACCAGTGCCAGTTTGGGACTCGAATGTTTGCATTGCCCAGCTCATGGGCCCCCCATTTGAGCCCATGGTCTCAGCTCATTTGAAGTATGTTACCTGGAAAACTATGTTCCTGGTAGCCATCACTTCTGCCAGAAGGATTAGCGAGCTTCAGGCTTTGTTTATTGAAAAAGACTACATCTCATTCCATAGGGAGAAAGTAGTTCCAAGAATAAATAGGAAATTCCTCCCTAAAGTGGTCTCTGATTTCCACTTAAATCAATCCATCTCCCTACCAGTCTTTTTCACTGAACACTCTAGTTCAGGTGAACGTAGACTCCACAGTCTGGATGTCAAAAGAGCTCTCAACTACTACATGACTATCACTAAGGACCATAGGCAGGACGGAGAGCAGCTGTTCCATACTTATGGGGATGTGTGAAAAGGTAATCCAGCATCTAAAAGGTCCATTTCTCACTGGATAGTTCAGTGCATCTAGTTTTGTTATTCAAAAGCTGGGAAAGAGCCCCCAGCAGGGCTGAGGGCTCATTCCACAAAGGGCACAGCTGCTACCATAGCAGCTGCCAGGAATGTTCCACTAGTGGAAATCTGTAAAACAGCTGCCTGGAGGACAGAACACACCTTTACAAAGCATTACAGCCTGGACATCCAGTCCAGAAGTGATGCCAGGTTTGGCACAGCAGTCCTGCTGAGTCTGTGTCCAAAATAGGTTATGTGCCCACCTCCAAAGGTAGTGCTTATTAGTCTGAAAGAGTTAGGAACATTGGAGAATTCCTGGGGTGAGAAGAAAAAATTACTTACCATAGTAATCTTGTTTCCTCCAAGGTATTCTCCAATATTCATAACTCACCCGCCCTGCCTCCCGTTCTAGAACCAGTGGCCTCTGCACTCCAAGTTGAGTAACTATGTGTGAGGTGCCACACACTGGCATAGTCTATTTTTGAGCCTCATTGGGCACTGGTTTTTCCCCTTCTTCAGGTGATTCTGGCATTCAGGGAGTTAATCTTCCCATGTCAGTCTTCACCATTCATTACTGCTGGGTGTAAGCCGGAGGCACACACCCGCCACAGGAGCTTTTTTTTTTGTTGTTGTTGGGAGGAGTTGGCACTGACAGTGCCACCCACGTGGCTGACCCACTGCACAGAGCATGCGGATTAGCCGTTAGACGCCACTGACTTCTCCTTCATCCCAGTTCTGTTTCTCCCACCGTCGAGGCCGCACCTGCTGTGCGAGTTACAAACAATTTTCGATATGCCACTAGGCCTTCGTCTTTTGACACTGCCTTTCGCCTTCATCCTGGTTCTGTCATCCTGGCACCATTGGAAGTCCAGTAAGACCGTTCTTTTTACTTTTATCGATGGCGCTGGCATCTTTTGCTCAGTCTGTATATTAAGTTCTCATCATGTCCGGTTCTGAGGCAAAAAGAAAATCTAAAGCGGGCCGTGCCCCCATGCGTCGGTGCCCCTGTAGCTGGCATTTTTCAGTTTCGGACCGGCATGATGTTTGCTTGCGATGCCTGGGACCCAGTCACGATATGGATCATTGTGACGCCTGCTTCTCCATGGATCGCTGTGTTCTCGAAGTTTGGCGTTTAAAGTCGGCAGGGCCCCGCTGCCTTTTGGAGGACACTGTCGCTCGAGGGTCACCAAGGCCAGGACTCTTGACCCTTTCTCTGGGTCCACTCCCAAGTCTATATGGCCCGGCGAAGAGGCGGCCTCCTCCAGTTCTACCCTTGCCGAGGAGGAGGCCTCTTTTGTGGTGCCGGAGGAGCAACGCGATTCCTGCAGAGTTGTGTTGCTGGCACCCCGCAGTCACCTCCACGGAGGTACAGGCACCCCTAATGTCTCAGCCCACAGCTGCTGGGTCTGGCACTGGTGGACCCTCTGCGCCACCTCCCGGCACCGGTGAAAGGGGCAGTGCCGTGTCCCATGGCACTACTGCCAAGGTGCCCTCCTGGGGTCGCTAGACTGGAGGTCTGCCTGGTCACTTCCTCTTCGGAGGAGGATGACTCGCAGGCCAATCCAGACTGGCGCCCGACTCTTCGGAGTCGGAGAGCCCCTTGGGATGCGGTACCAGGCGACCCAGCGGCCCTATCCCAGAGTCCCCGGAGCCTGTTGTTCTGGCGGATCCTTCAGCTGAGGGAGGCCATGGATCTGTTGGGGATGACTGCCTAGGAGCTCAGGGTGGGGTGTCCGACCCTGGGAAGGCCCGGGCAGCTGCCATTCCTGGTGCTGCCCGGGCTCTTCGGGGGGGGCTGGGACCCGCTCTTCTGCGGTCTCCCGTGGGGGGCCTCCGGGACTGGGGGACCCAGCTTTGCTGGGGTCGAGGAAGAGGGCAGCCTCTGAGTCTGAGGGGTTCAGGGGCTGGGGTGAGACGTGGCTACTCCCTTCCACTGCCCTGCGCGGGATGTGGAGTAGTCACAGTGCTGAACCCTGCCTTTTCCTCAAGGTCTCAGAGGCTTCCTTGGCTGACAGCGCAGACGGTTGCCTTTCTGGACACATGCAACCCCAGGTGTGTCACAGGGGAGATTCTCCCTTAGGGCTCTTCCGGAGTTTGCCATCTCAGACACAGCCTTTGCAACCCGGTGTGACCCCAGGGTTCCCCTGTTCAGCGGGACCAGTCTCTGGGTCTCAGAGCCCTGGCAGAGGCGGGGCACTATCAGTTCGGTGCCCATCGCCCATCCTTCTACAGACACCTCCTCCTCTCTCAGGCCATGTGTGTCCCATGGGGCCCTTAACCTGGGAAATGTTCAGAGCCACTGCAGCGGCCTTTCTCACTTATGTCAGGGCCATGGACGAACGGGTCTTTTGCATGTCTCCCCCACTGCAGGAGTCCTCTGAACATTCAAGCTCCTCTTCCGCCTCGTCTCCATCTTCCGACGGGGAGGAATGTTCCGTCCACCTGTCCTCTGACACTGATTTCACTGAATATCAGCGGTTCCTTTCGAGGCTGGTTCAGTAACTTCGCATTTCTGATGTGTTGAGAAGCAATAACGAGCGGGAATTCAGCACCCATCACCTGGTGGTGCCCTCCTGGCCCATTCCTTTCCAGGAAGCGTCTGTCCGCACTTGGCAGTCTCCAGCCGCCCTTCCCCAACCCCAGCGGACTGCAAGAGATGGTATTGCGCCCCCCAGGAGTCTCTATATTCCCTACCTCACCCACCTTCGGGGCTAACATCCCTAGACACTCCATCCGGGCTTCAGCGCCTGACACACGACCAATCCCCGGATCCGGATTCCACAGAATTCGACTGGTGGGGGCAAAGAGTTTTCTCTTCAGCTCATGCATTAATGTGCATAGGTTCTCATCAGGCTCACCATGCTGCCTATAACAGACACCTGTGGTCGATGGTAGCGCAAGTCGTAGCATCTTTGCCTGATATGGAGCAATCTAGATAGGCCATTGCCCTCTCTGCTGAAGATCGGGAGCTTGCAAGGAACCAGGCAAGGGCGTTTTAATGCCGCCAGTGAGGTGGCGTCCAGACTAGCAGGGACCGTGATCTGCATTAGGTGGACGGCGTGGCTTCGTCTATCCAGATTGTCACCTGTTGCACGGTGTAGGGTGATCTCCTCCGCTTTCCGGGGCCCCGACTTTTTTTCTGCAGGGCAAGGAGAGTTCTTTAGGGGCACCTTCCGTTCCCCACGGCCACAGGGGCACCTCCTCGTCCTGAACAGCCTTAGACCTTGATGGTCTAGTATGGCTCTCTGGTCTCCCCCTCCTGCGCCTCACCCGCAGGAGACTGAGGGGTCTGTTCCCCCAGGGCTGTGCCAGTTCCAGTGTGGGCGGCTTGGTACTCACCCAGCAGTAATGAATGGTGAAGACTGACAAGGTAAGATATGAAAATTACATGCCTACAGTAATTGTTGATCTTCTCTTGTATCTTCACCATTCATTACTGATTCCCACCCTGCATCCCCTCATGGGCCTCAATTCTTGGGCATCGCCTCTACCCTGCTCGCCTTCCCCCTCCTAGAGGCCGATTGGAGGCTGAGTCCCCCTGGTATCTCAGCGCTTTCTGATCCTTCTCTGAAAGTCACAGAGCGTTCACCCTGGAGGATGGCGACTAGGGTCTTCGCCCTAAAACCTCTGAGGGAACTCCCTTGGATTCTCTTCACAATGCACTGGGGTGTCCCCCTCTTGGGGCTTGGATAATCCTCTGGCTTATGTCATCCTCTGGCTGTCATTGTATCAGTGCAGTCCTAAGAGAGTCCGTGGGATCTTCTCCCTCTCTTTTCTTATGGCAGTTATATCCCATGGTTCCCTTCTCCTGAAATGGGGACCATGCCAGTTCTCCAGTGGGAAAACTTCGTCCAGATTTCTTTCCCTACACCTAAATCGGGACTCACTCCTTTCTGAACAGGACTGTTTGCCCTCCTAGGGACAGTCTGTGAGACCTAGGCTCTAGGACTTCCTTAACACTCCTGGATAAAGGGTGAGAGGAAAGGTCTGCCTTCTACAAGTCTCAAGTCCATCAGTCCCTCTCAGACCTTGGTTCTGTAACCTGTTTTAACTGACGGGATCCTTGCTTCCTTGTCTTGAAATCCCGCGGGGGTTTTGAAACTCTCAAGCCAGTGGTCTTCCAATTTGTCATGGCAGACAGCCCCTCTCCTCACTCCCCTTTATCCTTTACTCTCATCTCTTCTGCCTTTCCTCTTTCTATCCTTTGCTTTATCCTTCTCCTGAGACCGTCCAAGAATTGAGGCCCTAAGGCCGATTAGGGTAGGGTTCTCTTCTTTCTGTCCTCTCTTTGGCTTGTGCCTTTTTCAGTTTATATTTTTTCCGTTTTCTATCCCTCAGCTCTCTTGCCTCACTGTCTGTTCTGCAACCTGTTTCTTCCTCTCCGGCTCAACAGAACTGGGATGGAGGAGGAGTCAGCAGCGCCTAACAGCCAACCTGCATGCTCTGCGCAAGGCGTCAGCCACGTGGGCGGCACCGTCAGTGTCAACTTCTCCCACCAAAAAAAAGCTCCCGTCGTGGGTGCGCGCCCCCGGCTTACACCCAGCAATAATGAATGGTGAAGATACAAGAGAAGATCAAGAATTACGGTAGTTATGTAATTTTTATTTCTAGGGACATGGATGTTGTTCATCCACACTGTCTGGCAGGTTCCTTGCCGCTTTAAATCTTGCCAGAAGGTCTTCAAGCTGGCTCCTCCCACCCACCTGGGTGGTAAAACTCTCAGCTCCGCCACATGATGCCAGATCTTCCTTACCGCTTGGAAGTTCAGGTTCCCTCCTTAACGCTCTGCGTGATAGACTGGATCGTAACTCTTCGGTTTGTCCGAAACTCCTTTTAAAATTTTCAAGACATCGGTCTTCCTTTTCCCTCACGGCTGCGATGGACAAATCGACTCCTGGTTTTCGGCGGTGCCCTTGTGGGCAGAAGATGTCCAGGACGGATCCGCACTCCACGTGCATCTGCTGCCTTGGCCTAGAACATGACCCGCAGGCCTGCGAGTCATGCTGTTCGTTCTCGGCCAACGTCTTGGAGGACCGCGCTGCCCGGTTGAAGCTTGGGTGCCCCGAGAAGCGCTATCCGCTGGTAAAGTCCGCATCTTCCTCCTCCTCGGTCGTGGCATTTATCCTGCTCTCTCTGGGTACCTCATATTCCACTTCGTTCAAGGAGCTTTGCCATTCCCTTTCCACGAAGGGAGAGGGGCCATCGGGACATTCCTTTCGGTCCAAAAAGAAGGATTCCAAGGGTAAGTCCCATCATCAGCGTTCATGGGAGAGGTCCCCTTCCCCGGACAGCCGACCGTCGACTTCGGTCAAGGTTGCGGCTAAGGCCGCTGGCTTCATGGCGTCCCTGTCAGGTCAGCCAGCCGAGACACCTGTCGACGCGGTCGAGATTTTTCTCGACTCGTCGGACGGATTGTCGACTGGTGAAGCCGACAACCCTTCTTCGCCGGTTCCCCCAGTGGAAACCAAGGATTTGCCTGCGCCCTTGGTGCAGCAGTCCCCAGTTAAGGCATCCGAGCCGAGAGAAGAGCGGGTGTCCTGCTCCTTCCCAGGCCCGTCCTCCGACACACCGAGGATCTCGGTCTCAGACCTCTTCTCGGTCCAGCCGATCCCGCCGACATTGGCGATCTCGGTCTCGGCACCGAGGTAAGCGGCAACGCCGCTCGTCATATCTTCCTCCTTGATGAGGAGGCTTGCAAATTGCATTGACGCTTACGAGGCTGATGTGGCAGCAATTATTTTGTCAGGAGCAAGTCGACACGGCGCTTCCCGGCCATCAGTGGCTGTCACTGACGAACGAAACAGCCTCTCTGCAGTGAGATGCCCAAGCCTGGGCGGTTGTTGGCTGAAACCCTGCTGCCCCTACCGATTGTGGTGGAACCTCCGCTCCACAACCGAATCGGGGCGCCACCATGGACTCGGTCGGTCAAGGCCTGCCCACAGGTTGTCAGTCACCCTCACTCCCGACCGTCCTTGGCAGGTGGAGGGTGGCTCAGGCCCTAGGCAGCTGTTCACAGACTCCTCGGAGTCTGGCGACTCCTCCTCCCTGTTCTCAGGCGGTTGACCTGGAGTCCTCCGGGGGCCAGTCACTGGACGAAAGCCCATCGTCCTTCATGGGTCTGCTTCGGCTCATCTCAGAGTCCACCGGGATGCAGCTCAAGCCCATTCCAAATGGGCCAGGTATCCCTCACGGAGATACTGGACCGAGGATTCACCCACGGAGCCTTTCCGGTGGCTGAGGCCATTGTCGGCCCAGCCTTGGAGCTTTGGCAGCGGCCTGCTTCCTGTCCTGCGCCCTCGACCAGGATGGCCAGGAAGTATGCGGTCCCTACCGGCTCTTTGCCCGGGTTTTCGGAGCACCTCTCTGCCGAGGGGTTGGTCACCGACAGCGTTTTCTGGCGTTCCGAGAACGCTAGGGACGTGGACAAGCCCCCCCGACAAGGAGTCCAAAAAGCTGGACTACGCCAGGCGCAAGTTGTACGCTGTGTCCTCCCTTGGCCTCCGCCAGGCCAGCTCGGCCGTGCTGATGGCACACTTCTCCCACGCCCTCATGGGCTCCCTGGATGAGGTGATTCCTCATCTCCCGGCCGACCGGCAGACCACGGTCCGGCAGGTTCGGGACCAGGGTAGGGCGGTGGCGAAGCAGCAGCTCCAAACAGCTCTGGACATAGGGGACTCCTGTGCCAGATCGGTTGAGGCCGCAGTGGCCATGCGCCACAGAGCATGGCTGAGGATATCCACCTTCAATGGCGGATACCCAGCACAAGTTGGCGGACATCCCTTCTTGGGGACCGACCTCTTGACCCTGGAGTGGAAGGCCACCTCAGTGGATCGAAAGTCCAATGCCACTCTGGACTCGGTCACCTCCGCCCAGAAGGACAAAGGCCGCCCGACAGCAGCAGCACAAGCCCTTTGGGTCCTTCTAAGCCTGTAGCACGTCCGGCCAACAACACCAGCACTAGGGTCAGCAGGCTTGCGCTTGGCATCCCAAACCCAAGCCCGCGGCTTCCTCCAACAGGAAACAGGGAGGTAAAGGCCCAGGAGGTCCCTCGGCCAGTCCCTCCTCCAAGCCTGCCCAGTGACGGGTTGAGGGGTGTCGCCCCCAGCCTCATCACTCCCCCCTGGGTTTCCCCCGTGGGGGGACGGCTCTGCCACTTCCTTTACGCCTGGTCCACTATCACCACGGACCGCTGAGTGTTGGAGGTGGTAGGAAAGGGCCTGCCTCTGGAGTTCGAGCAGACCCCACCCTTTAGAGCCATCGACCCTCGGGCCACGGGGTCCGCAGCCTCGCTCCTCAAAAAAGAGGTGATCAGGAAGGTGGCGGATCCCCCTTCAGACCGGGTTTGTGTCCAGGTATTTCCTGGTCCCAAAAGCAGACGGGGGCTGGCGCCCCATTCTCGACCTACACGACCTGAACAGGTTCCTAAGGTCTCAGACCTTCAGGATGGTCACTCTGGCTCAGATAATCCCATCCTTGGAGCGAGGCGTGTGGTTCTGTTCCCTGGACCTCCAGGACGTTCTTTCATGTCCCAATCCGTCCGTGCTCATCAGAGATTCCTCCACTTCAGAGCGGGAGGATCCTTTACGATTCCGGCCATGCCCTTGGCCTCTCCCTAGCTCCCAGGGTCTTCACCAAATGCATGGCAGTGGTGACAGCATTCCTGCGGTGCCGAAGGGTCCGGGTGTACCCCTACCTGGACGACTGGCTGATTGCAGCCCCCTCCAGAGTGGAGGTGGAGCTGTCCCGAGATCTGGCCCTCCAGGTTTGCTCTCAGATTGGCCTCCTCATCAACGAGGCCAAGTCGGAACTCGTGCCAAAGCAGGCGATACACTTCATTGGGGCAGAGCTCGACTCTCTTCAAGCCAGAGCACGGCTCCTGGTGGACAGGGCCGAGTTTCTTTCCTCCTTTGCCCAGTCATTTCAGGTTGGGCAATCGCGCCCTGCCCGGGATTTCCTGGGCCTCATGGCGGCCTGCACCAGCGTGGTCCATTGGGCCCGCTGGTACATGCATCCCCTTCAGTGGGGGCTGGCCAGCCAGTGGTCACAGCGCTTCGATCCGTTGGATCAGCTAGTGACAGTACCCCAGGGGATGTGGAACACTGTCCAGTGGTGGACCATTTCGGCACATCTGCAGGAGGGCATCCCGTTTGTCCGCCCCGAGCCGACGGTTTCTCTATCAACCGATGCCTCTCTGATGGGTTGGGGAGCCCATCTGGGGGAGCACAGAGCGCACGGCCTCTGGTCCCCTCGGGAGTCCCGATGCCACATCAACCTGCTGGAGCTTCGAGCGGTTCGTCTAGCCCTCACCGCCTTCGCTCTGTTTCTACGGGGTCAAGTGGTTCAGGTCCAGATGGACAATACCACGACCATGTACTACCTAAACCGCCAGGGCGGGACGCGCTCCATGCCTCTGTGCAGGGAAGCTCTCCACATTTGGTCTCTCGTGCGCTGCCTGGAGGCGGATCTCCTTGCCATTCACGTGGCAGGAGCCTCCAACACCCTGGCTGATGCCCTAAGTAGGATAGGGGCTGCGTCTCACGAGTGGTCTCTCCTGCCGGAGGTAGTACAAGATCTTCTCCCACTGGGGTATGCCTCAGGTGGACCTGTTTGCCTCCAGGGAGAATGCGAAGCTGAGACTGTTTCATGTCCGCCCCCCTCAGCAGGGCTCGCTGCTGGGGGATGCCTTCTCGAGGCCGTGGACCCCGGGCCTCTTCTCGCCTTTCCCCCATTTCCCTTGATCCACAAGGTGCTTCTCAAGGCGAGGAGGGACAAGGCGCAGGTGATTCTGGTAGCCCCAGACTGGCCCCGTCAGTTCTGCTATCCAGATCTCCTCAGTCTCAGCTCCAGGCTCCCGAGGCGGCTTCCAGCCCGCCTGGACCTGATCTCAGTCAATCAGGGGAAGGTATTCCATCCGGACCTTCAATCCCTGCACCTGACGGCCTGGTTCCTGAGCGGCTAGAGTTCCAGGCCTTGGGTCTTTCTGACGAGGTCCTCAACGTCGTTGAGGCGTCCCGTATGGAGTCGACCAGGAAATGCTACGCTTTCAAATGGAAGAGATTCTCCACTTGGTGTCAGGGCAAGGGCCTGGACCCTTCCTCCTGTTCCTTGGCAAGCATTCTGGACTACCTGTGGTCCCTTTCTCAGCTAGGGCTTCAGTCGACGACCCTTAAGGTGCACCTGGCATCCATCTCTGCTTACCAGGCACGGGCCGGGAAGCAGTCGGTGGCGCAGGAAAAGGTGGTCTGGCGCTTTTTCAAAGGCCTTGATCACATATCCCCTCCGGTTCGAGAACCTCCACCTCCGTGGGATCTACTGCTGGTATTGACTAAGCTCATGGGCGGGCCATTCAAACAGATGCACAGGTGTGACATCTCTCACCTGTCGTGGAAGACCGCCTTCTTGGTGGCTGTCACGTCAGCCAGAAGGATGGGAGAGTTCCAGGCGCTTTCCATCGAGTCTCCTTATCTGGTCTTCCACAGGGACAAGGTTGTCCTGCGCCCCCAGCCGAAATTCCTTCCGAAGGTGGTGTCGGAGTTTCACCTTAACCAGGTGTTGACTCTGCCGGTGTTCTACCCCAATCACACCTCGGAGGCCGAATATAGGCTCCATACTTTGGACCCTAGGAGAGCGCTCGCTTATTATAAGGAGCGGACGGCAGAAGTTCGGGGAGAGGTTCACCAGCTGTTTGTCACCTACGCTGAAGCCGCACCTGGCAGATCTGCAGCCAACCGGACGATAGGCAGGTGGGTCACCTCCTGCATATCTCTGCTATAGGTTGTTGGGCATGGAGCCTCCCAGAAGGATAAGAGCTCATTCTACCCGCCATACCGCTGCATCGGTGGCTGCTTCCAGGGACGTCCCTATCCAGGAAATCTGCAGGACTGCTACCTGGAAGTCAGCACACACCTTCATCACCCACTACCACATCGACCTTGAGTCACGCCGGGATGCTGGTTTTGGGGCCTCGGTTCTCCAGTCTTTATTCCCTAAGTAGGTGGTGTGCGCCTTGCCTCCCACCTCCCGGAGAACTGCTAGGAGTCTGCCAGACAGTGTGGATGAACAACATATCCATGTCCCTAGAAATACAGGTTACTCACCTGTAACAGGAGTTCTAGGAATGGTATATATTGTTCATCCACACGACCTCCCCAGCTTCGACGCACAACCTGGTTTCCAGCGGATAGATCTGGCATCATGGGGCGGAGCCGAGAGTTTTACCACCCGGGTGGGTGGGAGGAGCCAGCTTGAAGACCTTCCGGCAAGATTTAAAGCGGCAAGGAACCTGCCAGACAGTGTGGATGAACAACATATACCATTCCTAGAACTCCTGTTACAGGTGAGCAACCTGTATTTTCTTTCCTCCAGCTGGACGTTTGTTAGATAGGGATAGTTCTATTACTATTTTATTCTATAGAGTCCTTGGTTGGGCCTTCCCTTGCAGGCTCTCCATGAAATCTGAGGTGTTTTAGAATGCAGACAGTTGAGAAGGGCAGCATTTGAAAAGTGGCATGAGCCAATGATGGTTCCACTATTAGCATACTGTTCTATCTCCGGGCAATTCTGCTCCAGAGGCTGACTACAAGAGTTATGAATATTGGAGAATACCTTGGAAGAAATAAGATTACTATGGTAGGTAGTTTTTTCTTATGCTGTTTTGGTACGATTTGACCATCAGCCACAAGGGAAGGGAAGGATGTCAGCAAGTAATCTAAGTGCCCAATGGGGAGTGAGGGTGCCCCCTCTGCCTCCTCTAGATCCCCCACTGACCTATGCGACTTTGCTCTGTTCGCTTCCTATTTCGGAGTTATGTAGGGCTGCTACCAGTAGTGTTCACACTTTCACCAAACACTATGCTTTGGACATTCACGCCAGAAAACTTGCAGGTTTCAGATTGGTTGTGTTAGAATGCCTTTTAAGTCCTAGGTCTCCAGTCTCCCTAGTCCAGGGGACTTTCTTCTGATTGCTTGATGGTCGAGTAAAAGAGTGGGGCTCTATGGAGATGACTGATTCTTGAAAAATTAGGAAGTTACTTATCATAATTCAAGATCTTTTCAAGAATATCTTCTCTTTAGAGTACCACTCACTCTCCATCCCCCAGACTCAGTTCAGTTTCCTTTTTTTTGTTATACCCCTCCTTGAATAGATACAGGATGTGAAGAGACTTGTCCCTTCTTACAGGGACCAGTTGGCTATCTTATGCCCCTACTTCTATATTTGTTACTAGTTGACAGATAGTTAACTTTTCCTCCTCGGTAAAAAGGTATTGAGGTGGTTGGGGCTGGTACTTCTACATGTCTTGCAGCTGCATGGATGACACAGTGCAAAGTGCTGCATGCTGACATCACGTCACCAATGCAGAGAGTTCCGGTTACTGCAGGGTCCTGCTACCTCCGGCACTAAGACCAAAGAGTAGCATTCTACGGAGAAGCTACTTCTTCAAGATCTAGATTTAGGGTAAGTAACTTTCCATTTTCCAGTTGTGTCCTGCTGCTCAAGGTCACACAATGGGCATTCTTTCTGCAAGAATTAGAACAGCCAAGTCAAACCTGTGTGTCATCTGTGCAAGGAATATGGTACCCCAGTCCCCAGAACTAAAAATCTTTTGCAGAGATGCTCTCTAACTGTGCTTCTCTCAGGCCTCCCAGCATTCCAACGGTAGATCTGTAGTTTACTCGAATAGAGTGGTCACCCCAGATGGTGCTCCCAGCTAATTCATTGGCTAAGTCCTAAAGATTTATTGTTCATAAACTTTCAAGTTTGTTTGATGAACACGTTTTCTCTCTCTCTGTCTCTCCCTCCCTCCCTCTCTTCTGAACTGTATTTTAGCACAAAAAAGTGATTTTCATTTTTTCCACAGTTCCCAAACTGAACTGAATGGTTGTCTCTCACACTTCTGTGATCATTCTTGGACATTCCTATGGCTTGCTCTTGCCAGTTTTTACCTCAGAATCAGCTGTTAGTTGGTGAAGAACATGTTCTTTTTTTAGTTTGCTTATTCACTTGGTAAGGGTAAGATTTCATAGTATTTTAGGAATGCAACCTTACATAATTGAGCTGTAGAGCTGATTAGTAAACCTTGTAAGACAAAGGCTGCAACAACCCCAGAGAAAACATCTTTCCACCTTTTAAGGCCCTTAAAAGGAATGTGTAAAATTCCTTAGTTGATCATTTATTGTAATAATCCAATAACTATATTGACATTTTAGGTTTAGCAGTTGTATTCAGTATAGCACTGAAATATAACTGTTAAATGGGATGTGGAGGCATCCACTGTGTGGAGAGGAAGGCTGTTGCAATGATGTCACAGACTCACCAACTCCAAAAGTAGCCTATTGTGCTTCTTAGAACAAATTTGCCCAGGCCAGCATGAATCCTGTTAAATTATTCAAGAAAATACTGGATTTCATCTTGCAGACCAAGACCACCAGTTCCCTTTCAGGTGACTAACCCCAATTGTAACACGGCACTCCAGACACCAGTGAAAGCCAGCAACGGCATTGGCGGAAATGTCTCAGGTGACACTAACCGAGCGATGATTAACCCACAGGTAACGCCCGCTTGGTTAGTACCACCTGTGGCCACAGACAGCAGCACTCATTAGAGCCCGCTGGGTCAGTACCCAGATTGTCCATGAGCCAGAGGGTGCAGCACTGAGACGGGAATAGGGCATATACCGTCTAACGAGAAATGATACAACACCTCCCTCGGAACACAAAAAATGTACCGTTCTTGTGTCTGTCAGAAAGTTATCCTCTCTTGCTGTCGGGCGCGAAATAGGCACCACAATGTGAAAGAATGTGGAGCATGCATCGGGAACGCGCAGCCAGGCACATCCTCACACTGACTGCAATGCAAGCAACAGTAGAATATAGTAGAAGGCGGCAGTATGACTTTCGGCAAGTCCTCTGTATTTGCGAGTGATATACGGCTCGCACAATGTCCCTGTTGCACTTGCCATGTTACAAGCACATTAATCACCTCAGCGTCGGGCTCTACCGGATTAATGCCCGCTGGGTGGTTGGAACCTCGGCTTTGCCTTTAGCACCAACCCCCACTCAGCGGCAGTAATCCACCGTAGAGCCTCCTCTGTCGGTGATTAATGCTTACTAGTACTTTTCCTGGCATCAATGTTATTTTTATTTATTTATTTGTTCTAGGATTACAAATACCTTTGAGCCAAGGCTCTTTTACAAAGGTTCCACGTCATTGGTACAATTGAGACAATCATAAGCAAAGATAACAGTTTATAAAATAAAAAAAACAAACACATAGTCTTGTAGATGAAAAGAGAACAATAAGGTGAAACTTTGGGGAGGGGAAAGGGAAAAGAGGAGGGTGAAACCAGGGAGGCTAAGTGGATGGGAGAAAAGGGGAGGTAGGTTGGGGAGACAGAGAGAGGAGAGGTGTAAGGCGGATAAGAATAGAGGTAGTGCAGCCGGGTGGCATTTGTCATGGGCCAGCAGGGGAGGTGAAGATTGGGGGGGGGGGGTGCTGGCAAAGTGCAGGAGTAGATGTGGATCCAAAAGAGCATGTTCAGCTATGGAACCAAAAGAGCATGTTTAGCCACAACAGTCACAGAGGTTGGAGGCGGTGAGTGTTAGGCGGAGACGAGTCTTAAAAGTGCTGAGCGATAGGATGAGATGTCGCTGGGAAGACCGTTGTACCAACTAGTGGCCCGGTAAGCAAAGGATCTTTGGCCTTGTGTTATGCGGGATTTGCAGAAGCTGAGGTTTCGATCCCCTGGTATGTCAGGTGTGGATTCTCGGTTGTATGAGGGCACAGACTCCAGGGGGGGCAAGGCTCAGCAAGATTTTCTTAGTAGTAATACAAGTTTGGTGTTTTATTCGATTGGCAAGATTCAACCATTCAGTTTGAGAATAGAGGTCACAGGTGTGAGTTAGGCATTGGGAGCCAGCGACAAGTCGACAGGCCTTGTTGAGGGCGGTAGATACACGTTTGAGTGCGGTGGCTGTAGCAGAGCTGTAAATGACAGTGCCATAATCAATGATGGATATGATGGAGCTCTGGACAGCGACAGCGAGGTCTTCGGGTGTCAGGTGTTTCCTATGACGGAATAGCAGGCCTAGCCGGGAGTTAGCGGCTTTGGCGACATGGTCGATGTGGGCAGTGTAGGAGAGGTGAGGGTCAAGGGTGATCCCGAGGTATTTAAAGTTTTTGACCTGTTCCAGTGCGGCACCTTTTCTGGTGATAACGGAGAGTTGGAAGTGCTTATGTTTATTATGGGAGCTGCTGAAGATCATGGCCTTGGTTTTTTTTTGATTAAGGATCAGTTTGTGCTTTGTGAACCAATTCTCAACCGAGGAGAAACCGAGTTGGAGATTTTCTTGCAATTTCTTTGGGTCCTGGTGTGTGGCAAGGATTACTGCATCATCGGCATACAGGGTGATATGTTCAGTGCAGGAGTCCGGTAGGGTGTTAAGGAACAGGCTGAAGAGTAGGGGGCCCAGTATTGAATCCTAGGAAACTCCAGAGAGGACAGGTTTGGAATCACAGTGCACATCTCCAATTTTTACACACTGGGTGCGGTTTTCAAGATAGCTTTTGAACCAAGAGATTGAATCATTGGAGAGACCAGCATTTTTTAGTTGGCTCAGCAGGAGGGAGTGGTGGACAGTATCGAAGGCTTTGGTCAGGTCGATGAAAATAGCACCAGTTAGTTGTCCATTGTCAAGGGAGCTGTGAATGGAGCCGGTGAATTCGAGTAAGGCAGAGGATGTACTATGACCCTTTCTAAAGCCATGTTGCTGTTTACAGAGAATATTATAATTGTCCAGATGCTCGGTAGGTTGGTCCGCTACTATACGTTTCAGTGCCTTCGATAGGGGAGGCAGAATGGAGATAGGGCAGAAGTTCGCATGGTCAGCCTTATCACCACTTTAGTGAATTGGGGTAACAGTGGCCATTTTCCATTTGTCCGGGAATTGGCTAGAGGAAAGAGAGAGATTAAAGATCTTGGTGAGGGGCCCAAGTACCTCGTCAAGCGTTAGGGCCAGTAGCTTGAGGTCAAGTGTGTCATTGCTTGTTCTAGATTTGCTGATGGCTTTGGCAACGTAGTTTCGGACTTGATGTTTCTTTAGTGCTTTAAAGTAGAAAGGTGGGTGACAGGCGTGGGTGGAGGAGTTGGGGGATGGGAGTTGACACATCTTGGAAGAAGTCGGAGGGGAGAACACTGCTAAGGTCAGTGAAAGCGATGTTAAAAGTGTTCACAATAGTTTTAGAGTCGAGTGTAGTGTGCCCATTTATGTTGAGTATGTTTGGCGAAGATTTTGACTGCTTCCCAGTGACATCTTTAATGTTTTTCCAGAAATCCCTCCCATTTCCCCAGGAGTTAGTGAGGGCATTTTTATAGTAGTCAGATTTCTGTTGCCGAATGGATTTGGTGCAGTTGTTCCATGCCCGTTTATAATTCTGGATGTCGAGTTGCTTACCGGAGTTTCTAGCCAGTTCCCAGAGGTGGTCCCTGGATTTAAGTTTTTTTAGGAGGTCTCCTGACAGCCAAGGGTTACTGAGCAATTTAACTTTACACTTTTTGAGGGGGGCCAAATTTATTACAGGCTTCATTGAAAATGTGAATAAATTGCTCCAGTGCAGTATTAGTATCTGTTGCCTTGAAGATGGGGGACCAGTCCTGCAGATTGAGGTGTGATTTGAGGTGGGGTAGCTGACCACGGGGTAGGACTCTGCTGGGGATGATTTTTGGAGGGGGCTTATAGAATTTGTTCGACCAGGTATAGCTGATGGGAGAGTGGTCACTGAGTGAGTTATGGAGGACTGAGGTTTTCGTGATCCGAGAGGGGTGGTTTGTTAGGATCCAGTCGAGTAGGGTGCAGGTCCCAGTTCTGTAGTTCTTTCTGGTTGTATAGTCAACCATTTGAGTCAGGTTAGCTGATATAATGGAGTCCTTAAATGACCCACCTTCAGCTGAGAGCCAATTAATGTTAATGGTTAATGGTAATATAAACGTTAGTCCCAGTCTGTTTTTTGTTTTTTTTTAACTTAAAAGCAGTCAAGTGTGCCAGAAGCAATGGGGCTGTAATCTACCAGCAGGCTCTGTTGTGCCAATTGCCTCAACAACAGTGATGTCACTATATGGCAAGTGAGGCTCTGCTCTCAATACAGTTAAAGGGGATTTATTCAGTATTACATTTTTAATGTAACCAGCACAACCTGAGCCAAATTGGACCCACAGTTACAGTAAGGGTTACGAATTTTCATTTCGCAGTATCCGTGCTTGCATCTTTGCATGGTTCGAAACTTGCACAGGCCCAGCAAATGCAGATAGTTTTTGCTAATCCTCCCAGCTGGTACGACTGTACTAGAGGTACTTTTTCAGTGGATGCACCAGCTGGATTGGTTGAGTGTCTTGGGCCTGGCAGGAATTTTTCTCAGCCACCAGTATTGCGTTTTGTTGTGGCTAGTATTACATATTAGTTGACTACTGCAACCACCTCGGCTTGCATTAGCGTCACTGAGGTTGAACTTGTTCTTCCAAATTATAGCAGTGTCTTTGCTTTACGTTCATTTTCCACTTTTAGTACAGCATCATGGGCATATATAGACCTTATTTTTCATACTCATATCATATCATACTTCACTGTGTGAACTCACTTCCCCTTTTGCCCTTTATTTTTTTACTTGCCTTTGCAGAGGCTTGAAGTAGCTTGGCGTAACTACTCCATTCCAGACGAAGTGTTTACTCTTTTCTCCGAGTTTTTTCATGCCACTGTTTAGGACTTGGTTCTTTCCACTGTGCATCATACGTTTTTCTTTTCTCTGTTCTTTCCATTGTTTAAAAGAAACTGAGGCAGTCAGGGTAAACGGTGCACGTAAAGGCGATGGCGCAAACGTATACTGCACACTGGTGCCATATGCATGTGCAGTTAGTCCCAAATAATTTAGTCCCGTGGGGTCCTAGTGCTTCTGGCACTAAGACCAAGAGTGTTGCTCAATGGAGCAGATACACTGAAAGGTCAAGAGTTCCAGTAAGTAACTTCCTTTTTCTAACCAGTAGCAGGATTGTGTAAGTCACTGAAAATCTAAGTTGAATAAAACAGATAGGGTGTTCTGTCCTTATAGGCTGATTGAGATGAGTAATATTTTTGCTACAGGCACCAATCCACAAGTACTAGAATTTCAGATTTCAGTAGCTTTTCACTACATATGATAGGTAATGTATGACTCTGTGGAGTTTGTGTACAGTACAACTTAATAAAAACGGCTACTCTTCACCAGGTTTAAGCTGGTTTCAGACACATTAGTGTTCCAGCTGTTGTCTGATAATGACGGTGGCAGAGACTTACGATTTGTGCAGGGCATCAGTTCTCGTGTATCCACATAGTACCACATTGGAACTGAGATAAAAATAACACATGCATTTACTGGTAGTCAAGGAGTGGCTGGAGGAAGGTATAAGCCCCAGATAAAGCCAAAAGTAAAGGACATGCGTGAAGGTCATTATTACTATTAGAAATCACCAGTTTTCTGGAGGGGGATGGAGCACGGATGGTTGGTACTTTCGCCACTGAGCCCCACCAGCAGTGGGAGACAAAAAATGTGCTATGAAAAAAAAAAAAAACTGAAAAAGGTTGGGGATGGCCGTAGCTAGCAATCTGGCACAGTGGCCGTGCTTCTTCTGTACATCTGTTCTAACCTGCTACTGTTTCAGATTAACATGAACTCTGGCTTTTGGAACCTCATTGTTTTAACTGCGCATTTGAGCTGAACCCCTCAGTAAAGATCATAAGTTTACGTTATAGTGCTCTGAGTCCCAAGTGAGGTTTAAAAAAAAAAATGCTCACTCCTGCTTGGCTCTGACTCCTCACTGACTGTTGCTGATGCACTAGCATGCTGCAGCAAGGCATCGTGCCCCCAAGTCTCCACATCCTCAGTTTACTTGCACAGTGTTATATGGATGGGCCAGAACTACATGCATCAGCCCGTTTTCGCTTGCAGAAATAATAGGTTTTGCCTGTTGATTTCGACCCACTGCTAGGACCTTGCTAGACCAGAACTTTTGAGGCCAGCAGTGCCAGTAACAGCACTGACATACAGCATCATGCACACCCACAGCATGTAAAGCGGCACTGAACCTAACTGCCAGCCTGATTCCCTTTTTTTCTGTGGAGGTGAGCAAAAAGCTACCAATGTATATATAAAAGAAGTTTAGAAGGAATTTAGAAAACACAAAAAGGTGAACGATAGCCCTTGATTCCCTGTAAAAAGTGATGCAAACACAGTTGTCTTTGCAGCCCAAAAACCTGTTGGGAGGATGATAATAATGAGTTTGGGGAATGGTGGGTGGCGACTACCCTCACTGGTAGCAGTGGTCCCCTTCGAGCGGCTGTGGAGAGACCAGGGCTGACAATCTGCCTGAGGGTTACGCTTGGGGATTGCATTTTATGCGCTGCCTTTTTTCTGCTGTTTTCACTGTTTGTGTAAAGGCCTTGATGTATCTGGATGATGGAAGACCCTTTGACCTTGATTGGATCTGCCACGAAAGGGACGCTAGTGATGACGAAAGAACCCATGCCTCCTTCCTCTGTGAAGAGTATCTTGGAAGTTCTTCATATCTTTCATGTTTCACTGTCATTCAGCTCTTCGAGAGTCTCTTCTATTTTCTGGCCAGAGAGGTGCAACCCATCAAAAGGCACGTTCATAACTTTTTGCTAAACACAGTTTGCAAAACCAGGTAGTCTGACCCAGAAATGCTTTCTGATACAGCTCCTTGCTGCTGCTTGGCCCACAGTATCAGAACCATCAAGGGCTGCTCTAATCTGGTGGTTATTGGACTCAAAGCTCTGGGTAATAACTTTCAACAATAATGCTTCAAGACTGACTCTGATAATCTGGCTGTAATAGTTTTCAGATTAGCCTGGAGTGAGTAGTCATACTTAACCATGCAGGATTGGTACTTTGTGACCCAGTGACTGAAGCATACACCTTTTTCCCTATAGCATCAGTCTCATGTGACTCGTGATCAGTGGGATGTGCAGAAACCTCTTCGAAGCAAGGCTTATCACTTGCAGCCATAATTACATCAATAACATTAGCTGAAGAACTTTGTGTAGTAGCCTAGTTTGAGCTCAAGTACCAAGTACTTTTCGTCTGCACACCAACTACTGCAAGTACTGAAGCTGGCTTGTTCCAGGCTGCTAGAGAAACATCCTCTAAAGCATGCTGGAAAGGGCGTACCAATGAAGTGGGCATCATTGGAGCATTTAAATATTCCATTTGGACTTTTTTGGCTTCATCCAACACCACTGTCACAAACCAAAATGCTTTCTGTATGTTTTTGGGTAGGGTGTTGAAAATAAAGACCTCTTAGGGAGCATGCACAGGATGTTGGTGCTGTGGAGTTATCAGCTTCCTTTGGAGAACAGTGTCCTCGTGATCCTCATGCTCCAGCTCTGTGAGGTCATCTACAATAGCAGAAGATGCAACAGGAACAATCAGTGTCTCAAAGAACACCGAGGCTGGCACCAGCACTACTGTCAGCACCCGAATTGGCACTGCATTCGTTCTCGTCATGTGGTGAAGGAAGCCACTGTTGTATGAGGACTGTCCACTTGCCAGACTTGTCCTCTGAAATCTCACCTGTAGACAGCTAGGAGGATAGAGGCAAAGTGTCAAATGACACAAGAGGACACCAGGGTTGAATCCATACCCACTGTGAAAGACAATGGGGCAGCATCGGAGACAGCAGCCCCTTAATGACATCCTGCACCAGTGACCTTGAAATGGAATGGCAGGAAGTGGCTTGAGACCTGTCATCTTTTTTTTTTTTCCTTATGCAAGAACAAGTTCTTTTGGCCCTGGGAGCTCAACGCTGAGTGTGAGTGGTTCCAACCATTTCCTTTTATGGCTCTGCTCAGAAAAACCTGTATACACAAGTCTATCCTTACAGGCCCATTCAACCAATGTGGGCACGTTGCTCATTACCAAGACACTGTAGGCAAGAGGAGAGAGGGTCTTAAGCCAAAATCTTGTTGCTGCAGCAGCAATTTTTAAAAGGAACCTTACCCGATGTAAAGTTCATCAAATAAAGGAAAAGGCTGCCATGGCACAAAGCCTCAAAAAAACAAACAGCCCTGAGATAACTTAAAAGTTACTGAAACAGCATCGAAAGGAGAATAAAATCAGAAAACTGAGAGAAGTAATATGACAAACTAGAGAAGAACGCTATCTGATGAAGAAGAATGTTCTGGTCCTTGACAGCTTGAGCTGCATGATTTCGACAACAAGTAAAAAGGTACTGAGACAGTTGTGGCTGGCACCACTTTATATGCTACAGATGTACTCATGGTACTGTATATTGGTGGTTTCTGGTGTCACCAGCCCCCTAAAGTTCTGGGTCCTGCAGGGTCCTAGTGCCTCTTGACCTAAGACCAAAAAGTATGGCTCTGTAGAGGAGATTGACTCAAGAAGGATTTGCATATGTTGATCCTGCTAGCCTTCAGATTTCCGTCAGGAATGAGACCTATATTTCTATCCTTGGTATACCAGTTGACTGTTAGAACAATTAGACAGAGATAAGGAGAGTGTGAGCATTCGAGTAGGTTCAGAGGAAGATGATACCAGCTGAATAATATATGAACACAAAGAGACACGAATTAAATAATACATAGCTGTTGTAACAGTCTATTCAGTACTTGAACTTTGATCCACTTTAGGATGTGAAACTTGTGTACATTTCTTATGACTGCTAAACTGTTACTGATAATGCCATCTGGTAGGCTGTGCAAGGAAATGAGCTGAGACACCAGTCTGTGAAGTGTATCACTTTGATAGCCGACAGTTCACCTCAAGGAAACCCTCTGTGCTGTAACGTAATGCATGAGGATACTCTTAGAGCAACACTATGCTAGAAACATAGAAGTTTTCGGCAGATAAAGACCCCTTTGGCCCATCCAGTCTGCCCATTTTCCCTGCCTATTGTGCCATCGCAGCCCCTATATGATCTGCAGTTGTCCCCACCCCAGTTTTACTGTCCCATGCTTGCTTGAATTCTGCAACCATTAGGCACCCACCACCTCCTCTGGGAGCCCGTTCGGGATCTGTCTGTACCAGGGTACAGGTTATTTCGTAGGGACAGAGTGATTGGGAAAGGAGGGGGTGTGGCACTATATGTGAAGTAAGGACTGAAGTGTGTAAGGGAGGAAGGGGAGGAAGGTAGTACGGAGTCACTTTGGATGCAAATCCAGGATTCCAAGAATAGGATTCTCAGAATGGGAGTGGTGTACAGGCTGCCATCTCAGACGGAGGAGTTAGACAGGGAACTAGCAGGACAGATCAGGAGGACCTGCGAGAAGGGTAGTGTGGTGATTGTGGGGGACTTCAACATGCCAGGAGTGGACTGGAATACCCCAACAACCAGGAACAGAGAGGAGCAGGTACTGCTGGATGTCTTCCAGGACAGCTTCCTGCTGCAAATGGTCAGTGAACCAACCAGGTTAGGAAATACCCTTGACCTTGTGCTGGCAAATAGGGACTTTGTGAGAGAACTTACAGTGGAGGAACCACCGTCAGGGAGTGACCACCACTCAGTATGGTTCACATTGGATATGAGCAAGGAAGGAGTGGAATCTCGCACAAGAGTGCTGGATTTCAGGAAGGCCGAGGATGGGGGAAGTAGTAAAAGGGTACCTGGCCAGAATTAAATCTAGTATGGACACTAACCAGAGGTGGGAGCTCATAAAGCTGGGGATAGTGGAGGCAACCAAAACCTGCTGCAAGGCCCTGAGCAAGAAGGCTAGGGCTAGGAAACTGAGCTGGTTGAGCAAGGAGGTCATGGAAAAGGTAAGGAAGAAAAGAGCTCCCTTTAGGAGGTACAATAAAAACAGGGAGAGGGGAGGACAGGGAGGAGTACTTGATGGAATCGAAGGAGGTGACAAGGGCAGTAAGAGGAGCCAAGGCATCTATGGAACTCAGGCTGGCACAAGGCATTAAGAAGGGGGAGAAGAATTCTTTAGGAACATCAGGGAGAAAAGGAGCTGTAAGGACCACATAGTAAGGATTAGGAAGGAGGGGGGTTGGGTGGAAGCAGGGTGCGATAAGGCAGGCCAGCACTAAATGATTTCTTTGCTCGGTATTTACTAAGGAGAAGAGGGGTGACACCCAAGGGGAAGAATGGCAGAAACAAGGAGAGGGGGTGACAGATGGGGAAATCATGGGGGCAGAGTTGGGAGGGTTTGAAGGCACTGAGGGTGGACAAGGCACCAGGCCCAGATGGCATCCACCCCAGGGTACTGAAGGAGTTGGCAGAGGTCCTTGCGGGACCTTTGGCAGACCTATTTACTGCCTCACTACATTCAGGGTGTGTATCTCAGGACTGGAGGATGTCTCATGTGGTGCCCCTCCAAAAGAGTGGCCCCAAGGATGAACTGGGAAACTACAGACCAGTGAGCCTCACATCCATCGTGGGTAAGCTAATGGAGACTATCTTGAAGGAGAGGCTGGTGACCCTCCTAGAGGCTAAGGGACTACAGGACAGTAAACAGCATGGCTTCATACGTGCCAGATCCTGCCAAACCAACCTGGTGGGGTTCTGTGACTGGGTAACTAGGCTTCTGGACAGGGGCCATGCAGTGGATGTCCTGCATCTGGACTTCAGTAAGGCATTCGACTCGGTGCCACATGGAAGGCTTGGAAGTAAGTTAAAAGGCACGGGGTGGGTGCAAGGCTGGTGAGATGGGTAGGGAACTGGCTGCAGGGAAGGCAACAGAGGGTGGTGGTGGGTGGGGAGCTCTCACACCCAAGAATAGTGACGAACAGTGTTCCACAGGGCTCGGTGTTGGGACCAGTGTTGTTTGGGATATTCATTGCAGACATATCATTGGACATCAAGAGCAAGATCAATCTGTTTGCTGATGATACCAAGGTAGGAGCGGTGGTGGATGACCTAGTGGGATGACAGGGGTTGCAGGATGATCTGGCAAAGCTTGAAACCTGGTCAGACACCTGGCAATTGGGGTTTAATGCCAAAAAGTGCAAGGTGCTGCATTTTGGGATAAAGAACCCAAGGAGGAGTTACCAACTGGGGGGAGTGCAGCTAGCCCAGACAGAGGAGGAGAAGGATCTGGGGGTGCTCAGTACAGGGTCAATGAACAGCTCGGCACAATGTAGGAAGGCAGCTGCAAAGGCCAACAGAATGCTGGGTTGTATTGCAAGGGGTATATACTCGAGGAGGGAGGAGGTGATTCTGCCACTGTATAGGTCATTAGTTAGACCGCACCTGGAGTACTGCATGTAGTACTGGCGCCTGTATCTGAAGAGGGACATTAAGTTACTGGAGGGGGTGCAGCACAGGGCAACAAAGATGATCAAGGGGCTGGGGGACTTATCATACAAGAGGAGGCTGAGGGAGTTGAACATGTACTCGCTGGAGGAGAGGAGGGACAGGGGGGACATGATTGAAACTTTTAAGTACCTGAAAGGAATAAACAAGACAGGTACAGAGGGGCTGTTCAAAGTAAGGGAAGGGAGGGACACCAGGGCCATGATATGAGACTGGAGCAAGGAAGGTTCAGGAGGGAGATGAGGGACACTTTTTACAGAGAGGGTGGTGGCTGGGTGGAATCGTTACCTGCAGAGTGGTGTCCAGTAGAACAGTGGACTGCTTCAAAAGGGGATGGGACAGGACAAGGGGGAGGGTCAATGAAGGGGAAGGGTGGAAGGGAAGGGCAGCTGCAGAATAAGGGGTGCTAGCTGCACATTCGAGCAGACTTGATAGACCTCTAGGCCTTTATCTGCTGCCAAGTTTCGTATGTTTGTAAATACTTCCTTACATCCCTTCTGAGCCTCCCTACTCCAGCTTCATAGCGTGACCCCTTGTCCTCGAGTCCATCTTTCTGTGGAAAATGCTACTTTCATGTCCCTTCTTAATACCTGTTATGTACTTGAATGTTTGTCATATTCTCCCTTTCCCTTCTTTCCTCCAGTGAGTACATAATCAGTTCTCTTAGCCTCTCCGTGTAGGGCTTTTGATGCAGTCCCTGCACCATCCTGGTTGCCCACCTCTGTACTGCTTCCACTCTATCTATGTCCTTCTGGAGGTGTGGTCTCCAGTACTGGACACAGTACTCAAGGTGTCCTCTTACCTGTGGTCTGTACAGGGGTAATAGTACCTCCTTCCTCCTACTGGTGATACCCCTCCCTGTGTACCCCAGCATTCTGCTAGCCTGTCCCACTGCCTTTTCACTGTGCTTGGCTACCTTCATGTCATCAGAAATGATTACCCCTGCCGGCCGGTGGCGCTGAGGTTGAGCGCTGGGCGCCACACCGTGCCTACGCTGGTGACCGGGTTCGAAGCGGACTCGTGGCCGGGGTCGGGTCAGGGAGAGGGAGGATTGAGCGTCCCCAACGGATGCCTCCTCCTCAGTGGGAACCAAGAACGACCAAGGCTTGGCATCCCTTGCAGCCGGTGGAAGCACCAACAATTGAAGGGAATGGAGGCGGCCCGCTCGTCGGAGCCGAGGTGGGGACGCCGATGGCGCGATGAGGGTCTGCGGCATCAGCACGCCACCACTCGGGACGTACGCCCAGCGCTCAACTTCTCAGGGTAGGGAAACCAGGGAGAAACGGAAAACCCTCGGCAGCCTTAGATGATAGCCTCGCACCATCCGGACGACCAAAAAGAGGGACAGACCCCACTGTGCAAGGAGGAGAGAAGGAGGCACTCTAGGGGCAGATCCCAACGAAAGTGGAATGGGGGGTTGAGAGCAAGGAAGGAGAGGGCTCCGAGAGTAGGGAGGAGAAGATAAAGAAATAAAGTAAAAAAAAAAAGAAATGATTACCCCCAAATCCCTTCCTGTTTGGTGGTTGCCAGTACCTCCACTGCCAATTGGTACGTAGCCTCTGAGTTTCTGTGCCCCAATTGCATGATTTTGCACTTTTTAGCATTGAAACTCAGCTACCAAACACTTGACAATTATTTTAACTTCACCAAATCATTCCTAATTTTTTCCACGCCCCGTGTCCGCCACCTCTGGCAGATTTTTGTGTCTATGAACAGGCAGACGTTCCCTTCTAGCCCTTCTGCAATGTCGCTGATAAAGACATTAAAGAAGACTGGGCCTAGTACTGACCTCTGAGACACCCCACTGGTCACTGTGCCTTCTCCTGAGCTGACTCTATTTACCACCACCCTCTAACTCCTGTTGCTCAACCAACTTCTTACCCAGTTTACTACTTTCTGTCCTGCTCCTAGACCGGCCAGCTTGTTCAACAGTCTTCTATGTGGAGCGGTGTTGAAGGCCTTCCTGAAATCCAAGTATGCCACATCTACTGCTCCACCCTGATCCACTTACCTGGTCACCCAGTCGAAGAATTCGATCAGGTTCATCTGGCAAGACATAGCCCCGTGAAGCTATGTTGCCTTTGGTCCTGCAATCCATTTATTTCAAAGTATTCCACTTTCCTTTCCTTCAATAATGATTCCATAACCTTGCCCACTACTGAAGTCAGGCTGATAGGTCTGTCATTTCCTGCCTCTTCTCTGTTCCCACTTTTATGAAGTGGGACCACATCTGCCCTTCTCCAGTCCCTCGGAACCACTCCTTTTTCCAGCGATAAGTTGAATAAAGCTGTCAGGGGCGCAGCCAGCACCTCCCTGAGCTCCTTCATGTATCCTTGGGTGAACCCCGTCCGGTCCCATCGCCTTGTCAGCTTTCGATTTTGCTAGTACCCTGAGGACTTCCTCCTCTGTAAAAGGACTAGTGTCCACCTCACTGCCAGTTCTGCCCCTGTTTATCTTTGGCCCATCACCTACCCCTTCTATTGTAAATAATGAACAAAAGTATCTGTTCAGTATGTCCACCTTCCCTTGGTCCCCTTTCTCACAGACCCCCCTCTTGCCTTTTATCTTTGTTATCCCCCCGTTGGTCTACCTCTTCTCACAAATATATCTAAAGAAGGTTTCATCCCTCTTTTTTATTGACAGGGCAATGTTTTCCATTTGTGCCTTTGCTCTCCTCACTGCTTTCCCTGCCTCCCTTTGTTTCTCTTGTTAATTTATCCTAGCCTCTTCCTTCTATGTCTTTTTGTACCTTCTAAATGCTAGTTTCTAGAGATGTGGATATGATGTTCTATCCACACTTCTGACAGTTGCCTTCCCCTTTAAAGTATTGCCGGAAACGTCTTCAAGCTGGCTCCTCCCACCCACCCGGGTGGTAACTCCCTCGGCTCTGCCCCAATGCCAGATCTTCCTTTCCGCTGGAAGAAGCATGTTCCCTCCTTACTGCTTCTGTGTTGAGTAGGCCCTTGCACTTAAATCTTTGGTTTACTTCCAAATTTCTAAATGTTTGTTGTCTTCAGCTCAGTCTTCAGTTGCGACCACGATGAATGACAAGTCCGCTCCTGGATTCCGCCAGTGCCCTTGCAGGCAGAAGATGTCCCGAACTGACCCACACTCCCCACGCATCTACTGCCAGGGACACGAGCACAATCCCCAGGGTTGCGACTTTTGTCGCTCATTCCACCCAACCGTTTTCGAGGACCGTTTTGCCCAACTTAAACTGGGCCACCTGGGCCAGTGGAATCTGCCAGTCAAATCCAAGGATGCCGATGGGTGATCTCCACGGCTATGGGGTCTGCTGAACAGTTTGCGGTGCTTGACGGAGGGGTGGCTCAGGCCACATCCCTCTCCTCTTCGGCCACTGCCTTCGTGCCGCTTCAGCTGGGCTCGACTTTTACGGGATCCTTCAAGGAATTGTGCCAGTCTCTGCCGACCCTCGGCAAGGGACCCTCTTTGCACAACTCAAAACCTCCCCCCAAAAAAGTCCAAAAAAGAAAAAGAACGGACTCACTGACATTCATGGGATTGGGAGTGTTCTCGGTCAAGAGCTTTGGATTCCTTCGTTTCTCCAAATTCGACTTCAGTCTAATCCTTGGCACAGGCCACCAGCTCCATGGTAACCCCATTGGGCCAGTTCAGTCCGCTGACCCACAGCCTCTGGTCGATGACCAAGACTCGGTGGAGCCTCGGCGTTCGTTGACTCCCTCCGAGACCCACCACCAGTCCCCCGGAGGTCAAGGTCCAGGTCTTGATCCCGTTCCTGTGGGTCAAGCGGTTCCTGCCAACGTTGGTGTTCCCACTCTCGACACCTTGGGAAGCGGCGCCACTGCTGCTTTTTATCCTCGTCTTCCTGGGGTGAGGAGACGCTTCAGCGCAAATTGCGTTGACGCTACGAGAACCTCGTGGCAACAGCTGGTGTTCACCGGTATGAAGCTGTCCCTGACTTCCACACCAGCCATCACCTGGCTTTCGCCCAACCGGAGGATGCCTTCTCTGCCTAAGGAGCCGACCAAGATGCTCTCGGCTCAGCCAACCCTGGCATCTCCACCGATTCCAGTGGGGCCGCCATCTAACTAGTCGACCTCCGGCGCTTCCAACTAAGAAGTCTCGGGTGGTCAAGGGGCTTCCCCATTGGCTGTCGGTCACTGTCACCCCTGACCGTCCGTGGTGGGTCAGTGGGGATTCCAGTGGTCGACCACTTTTTAATGACTCTTCAGAGTCTAAGGATTCCTCCTTGCACTCCTGTCCGGTTGACGAGGAGTCAGTGGGGGATCTCTCAACCGAAGGAGATCCTACTTCCTTTCTGGGCATTCTTTGACTGAACTCTGGGTCCATGAGGATGAAAATGGAGCCTGTCCAGAAATGGGCCTGTTACCCGCTGACCGAGATCCTCAACTGGGGGATTCTCCGACAGAGGCCTTCCCGGTGGTGGAGGCCATTTTCGGCCCTGCTGTGGAGCTCTGGCAGTATCCAGTTTCCTGCCCTGCACCCTCCTTCCAGATGGCCCACAAGTATGCAGTACCTACCGGTTCCTTCTCTGGATTCACTGAACATCCCTCGGCTGAGGGTCTGGTGGTGGATTCGGTGTTTAGGCACTCGGGCAATACTGGGGATGTCGATAAGCCACCCAACAAAGAGTCCAACAAATTGGACCATGCGACTAATAAGGTCTACACTGCTTCCTCGCTTGGTCTTCGCCAGGCGAGTTCGGCCCTCCTTATGGCCGACTTCTCCCATGCCCTGCTGGGCACCCTGGATGAGGTGCATCCTCATCTGCCGGCGGACCTCCAGACCATGGTCAAACCAGTCCGGGACCAGGGCCGGGCTGTATCAAAACAATAGCTCCAGACAGCCATGGATATTGGGGACTCCTGTGCTCGCTGCATGGCGGCCGCAGTGGCCATGCACTGCAGGGCTCGGCTGAGGATCTCGACCTTCACGGCAGACACTCAGCACAAGCTGGCAGATGTTCCCTTCCTGGGCACTAACTTGTTCAGGCCTGAGGTCAAGGGCCACCTCACCCACATCAAGAAGTCCAATGCCAACTTGGACTCCATGACATCTGCCAAAAAGGACCCCAGTGGCTCCAAGCAGCAACATAGGAGGAAGCCCTTTCCGTCCACCTCTACTCCTGCGGCCAAACCAGCCCAACCCCAGGCTGGTCAGCAGGCCCAGGCCTGGTGAACCCAGCTGAAGTCCGTGGCCTCAGTCGTTCTGTAAGCGGGGGGGAGAGGCTTCAGTGGCTCCTAAGCTGGACCCTCCTCCTCCTCCTCTAAGCCTGCTTAGTGACTGGATGACGGGTGCCTTCCTCATGCCTGTCACACCTCCCCTTGGTCCTCCCATGGGGGAGCCGGCTCCGCCACTTCCTTTTTGCCTGGCCCGTTGTCACCACAGACAGGTGGGTTCTCGTGGTGGGTCAGGGTCCACTAAAATACAAACTTGCCAGCAGATACAGGCCATTCAGTCTATCTAGTCTACTCGAGTGTGCAGCACTTTAGTCCATTAGACTGCAGCTGCCACACCTCCCTCATATGCCCCATCTCCCGCCCCTCCTGGTTTGTACCCTCCCCTTGAATCTGTCCCACCCCCTCTTGAAGTCCCCAACACTCTGCAGCAATGTTACTTCCTCTGGCAGAGCATTCCATCCTGCCATCACCCTTTCTGTGAAATAGTGCCTTCTTAGTTCCCTCTTGAACCTGCCCCTTTCCAACTTCATAGAGTGTCCCCGGTTTCCCTTCCGCCCTTCAGATTGAACATACACCTGGTGTCTACTCTGTTCAAACCATCAGGTACCTGAAGGCCTCAGTCATATCCCCTTTCTCCCTTCTTTCCTCGAGGGAATACATACTGAGCTCTCTCAATCTCTCCTCATATGGTCTGTCCCCCAACCCCAGGATCATTTTTTTTTGCCCTGCTCTGTACCCCCTCCAGTAGTTTGATGTTCCTTTTCAAGTAGGGGCACCAGAACTGCACACAGTACTCTAGGTGCGGTCTCACCAGGGACCTGTACAGGGACAAGATGACCTCCCCACTCCTAGAAGTGATCCCCCTTGCTCTGCACCCTAGCATCTTGTTTTGCCTTTACTGCTGCCTTCCTGCACTAAGCAGAGTGGTTCATCTCCCCAGTTACCAGCACTCCCAGATCCTTCTGCTGCTTGGATTTTAATGGGACACCCTCCAGCCAGTAATTGTGTCCTGGGTTCTTGCCTCCTAAATGCATCACTTTGCACTTCTTGGCATTGAAACCAAGCTGCCAAGTGTGAGACTATTCCTCCAGTTTTGCCAAATCCTCCTGAAGTACATTTGCCCCCCATTTACCTAAGCTCAAATCTTTGTGTCATCTTGAAAAGACTGATCTTGCTCTTAATCCCTACTGCAATGTCTGCTATGAAAATGTTAAACAGAATTGGTCCCAGCACTGAGCCCTGTGGTACACCATTTGTTACTGCCCTAGGTTCAGATGGCCCCCCCCACTACTACCTTCTGCTATCTACCTTGCAGCCAGTTCTTGACCCATCTGACCAGTTTCCTCCCCTCCCAGACTCTTCAACTTGCTGGTCAGCCTATCGTGTGGCACTGAGTCAAAGGCCTTGTTGAAATCCAGGTAGAGGACATCCACCGCATGTCCCCTGTCTAGTGCCCTTGTAACCCAGTTGTAAAAATCAACCAAGTTCATCTGGCAGGGTCTGCTCGAGACAAATCCATGCTGCCTGCTGCCCTGGAGATTGTTATCCTCAAGAAATTGCACCAGTCTTTCCTTGAGGATTGTCTCCATCAGTTTTCCCACAATTGCAGTAAAACCAGTCTGTAGTTCCCCGGTTCATCCTTGGGCCCACTCTTGTGGAGAGATACCACATGTACTTCCCTCCAGTTCCTGGGCATGCACCCTGAGTTCAGAGAGGTATTGAACAGGTCCGCCAATGGCTCTCCCAGTTCCTCTACCAACTCTCTCAGCACCTGGGGTGAACTCCGTCTGGGCCAGGTGCCTTGTCCTTCAGGGACTTAAGGCCCTCCCTCACCCTTTCCACCGTGATTTCCCCATCCGTGGTTGCTTCTCCCCCACTCTCTCCCACCTCGCCCTTCCTCTTAGGTATGGACCCATCCCTTTCCTTGGTGAAGACTGAACAGAAGTATTTATTAAGTACTTCTGCTTACTCAGACCCCTTTTCCACCCACCTACTTCCCCTCCTGATTCTAACAATTTGATCCTTGCTTTTCCTCTTCTCTCTGATATATCTGAAAACCAGTTGTAGAAATAAATGGAAAAGTGTGATTCTCACTGGGATTTGAACCCAAGACTTCAGCAATCCGTGCTTTAGCTCTTAACCAACTGAGCTATGAGAGTTCAACCAATTAAGGCCCCTGAGTTTTCCCATGTGAATCGCACATACATTCCTTTCTGGTGTTACAGTGAGCAACCAGGAAGTCTTTTAACAGACTGAAATAACTCCTAATTATCTCCCAAGTACTGAAGTATATGCCACTGCAAGGCAAATTTAGAAATCCAATTGTAGAAATGAAAGGAAAAGTGTGACTCTCACTGGGATTTGAACCCAGAACCTCAGCAATCCGTGCTTTAGCTCTTAACCAACTGAGCTATGAGAATTCAGCCAATTAAGGCCCCTGAGCTTTCCCATGTGAATCACACATACATCTATACATCATGATACATCTGAAGAAACCCTTGTCTCCTTCTTTGATCCTCTGCGTTAACCTTAACCTCTGTATTCTAGCTGCTTTTGCTGCCCTTACCACTCTGTTCACTTCTCTGGATTTCTTCACATAATCTTCTCTGTCTTCTGCCCTGTTGGATCTCTTGTAGGTCCAAAATGCATTCATCTTTTCCCTCACCTTCTCCACAACCTCTCTGCTCATCCAACTTGGTTTCTTGATCCTAGCTTTCTTGCTCTGGCTCATGACACAAGTTTTAGTGACTTCAGCCAGTCCTGCCTTGATGACTGCTCATTTTTATTCCATGTCCATTTCTGGGTGGATGCTTGCCATATGACTTTCCAGTATGTGTCCCATCCTGCCAAAGTCTGCCCTTTTGAATCCCTAGTTTTTGTAGTGGCTACTTACCTACCCAGATTGATTGAGAACCACACTGTGCGGTGGTCACTGCTTGCCGGAGGTCCCTCCACCCTTGCATCCCTGACCTGTTCCTCATCTTCCAGTACCAGGTCTAGTATATTCCCCTCCCTTTTTGGCTCCATTACCCTCTGGGTAAGGAAGCCATCCTGAAATGCTTCCAGGGGGATCTTTCCCTTTGGCACAAGTGGTTGCTGGGATGCTCCAATCGCCCTTTGGTAGATTAATGTCCCCCACCACCACTGTGCTCCCTTTGCCAGTATGCCTTCATATCTGCTCCCCCAGTTCCCTGTTAATGTCCTTCTTCTGAGCCAGAGGTCTATAAACAATCCCGAGACAGATCTTGGCCCCTTTCTGGCTGTGTAGGTGCAGCCAGATTACTTTCAATCTGCCCTCCTCCCCTTCCTCCCTATTACATCTGATCCCTTCCCTTACGTAAATGGCACCCCCCCCCAGCCTTCCCTTTATCTCTATCCCTCCAGAATAGTTTGTACCCTGGGATGGTTAGGTCTCAGCCATGGTGCATGGTTGTCCACATCTCAGTAATAGCAGCTATATCCCCCTTCCCCTCTGCCATTAATGTCTGCAACTCTGCCAATTTGTTCTCCAGGCTCCTAGCATTTAGTGTAACCATTCACCATGCTGCTCCTATCCTTCCTTACCCTTCACTGTGACCCTTATTTCGCCTAAGGGTGTATCTATCACTGTGGTGGGGGGAGGTCCATGGTACCCCCTCTCCTGATGATTCCCAGCTCCAGTGCCTCCCCCTACCTAGTTTAAATGATACCTGTCGTTGGTGAAATCTCCCAGCTTCTGCTTTAACACCTGTGACTCTGCCCTGCTGAGATATAACCTATCCCCTGCATAAAGATCTGTGTTATCCCATGTGCTACCCCAGTCCCCCACCAATCCATACCCCTTGGTCCCACACCATTCCTTCAGCCACTTATTGAAGCCACTGATTCTGCTCTTCCTGTCTGTACTAGCCCTTGGCACTGGCAGAACTTCTGAGAAGGAGGCAGTATAGCGCAGTGGTTTAAGGCTCTGAGCAGGAGACCTGGGTTTGAATCCCACAGGCCCCACTTGCTTACTGTGTGACCCTGAGCAAGTCACTAAACTTCCTTGTGCTCCCAGGTTACACCTGTAAACAAGCTTTCATCTTAGTCTGTCTTTCCTGGTTAAAAAAAAAAAGGGTAACCATTGTTCCCTCTTTACTGCAGTTTTCCCACTTTTCTGAAGCTGTCTTGTACCTCCTCTATCTTTCTCCCTTCCAGATCATTCATTCCCAGTTGCTCCACAATGTGTGCCCCCCACCCCCCCATCTTCCCTACGTATCTGCCCATATGTAACCCCATTCTACTCGCTGTCATGCCTGGCATGCATTCTACCCCAAGGGACAGAAATTGGAGAATGATATGAGTTGTTTGAATTTGGTCTAGATAGTAGACATCCCAGCAAGAAAGGGCACTTTAACTAGTAAGGGACATATCCTAGACCTGATTTTTACTTCCCCAGAATTGGTAGTAGTGGAAAAAAGTTTCAAACAACATGAAGTCTTGCTGTATTCTGACATTATGCAGTTAGCCCCAGCACTTGAACTGCTCTGGAGAGGAAAGAGTTCACTGTATTCCAGAGCATAGAATGTTGAGCTCGAGCTCGGTTCAGACCTCTGTCTGCTACACTTTGAAATGTAACCGTCAGATTCTTTATGCCGCGTAACTGAACAGTCGCTCTAAAGATCTCTTCTTTGCTTTCGGTTCGGTACAGTAAAAAACTTCGGTTTCAAACTGCTATTTCGTATTTTATTTTCAGTTCAGATCCCTGTCTATGGTACAATAAGTGCTTAGGTAGTGGACTGAGTGTGAATTGTGTGTGTAAATTGTAAAAATATTTTTTTTCAGTCAGTTCGACTGAACTGATTCTCTGCTTTATTTCTTCTAAGTTTATTTTGTTTCTGTATTTAGTGTGAGGTACCGGTCCTTATCAGTTCCAAAAAAAACAACAACGTATTTTAGACATTTTTTTCAAATACCCGTGACACGGTTAGCAACCGATAAGAGGTCTTGCCTGGCTTTTGCAGAGTAAAGGGTAAGTTTTAGGATGGCTTAGTCTGAACCCCCCCCCCCAAAAAAAATGCGCCCATTGGGTTTCAACACTGCAGTGAGTGTGGGGAGGCCTTTGCTAAGGCTGATCCCCACACCACCTGTGTTTACTGTCTAGGTTTTGACCACCTTGATTCAGATTACCAAATTTGTAAAAATTTTCCTAAGGCCACCTTCGATAAAAGATTGGGCTGGCTTAGGGAAAAGGAGGCCGAGAAGTCCGCTGACCCGGATGGCCAGCCCGGTTTGGTTCCTACCAAACCTGAGGGAGTGCCCACTGACCTGGGCGAGACTTCCTCGGGCAAAAGGAGAGCTGATCCTGAGGGGTCGGTTCCGGTTAAGAAAAAGAGAAAGGAGAAATCGGCCAGTTCGGATCCAGAACCACATCGTCCAACTGCTGAGGAAATTGCCAGGACGATTAGTATAGTTGAATCGCTCCATCCGGTTCCGACCGAACCGCGCCTCTCTGTAGACGCTCGGTTCGATGGGTTCCTCCGGTTCCAGATTACTCCCCAGAAGAGTATCATGAACCGGATCTAGAGGGGGATGAAGATTATAATGACGACAACGATGATGATGATGGTATTGAAGGTCTGGATGAGCCTATAGAACTGGACATCTCCCCAGACAGGCCTTCTAGTGTTTCCCCTCCTAGGCTTTCTGAGTCCCCTTCACACTTTTTGTTTTACAAAAAGGTGGCAGAAACCCTCCAACTCCTTCTGGTTGAAGCTGTTTAGGAGCAAGAAGAGCTTGACTTTGTGAAATGATGGACATCCCAGAGTCAAAAAGATTGTCTATCCCCCCTCCATAAATCCCTGGGGAAAGAGACACAAAGACTGCTAAAAACACCAAATTCTTTACCTCCTGTGGACAGGCGAATGGACAAGAGGTACATGCTGTCAGGCTCAGGTACGGAGTTTTTGTACCAACAATGCAGCCATGTTGGGCTTGTGCAGGCTGCAGCCTGTGATAAGGCTAACATACCCTTGGCTTCACATCCCCAGATAAAGACTCCAGGAAGCTTGATGCCGTGGCTAAAAAACAGTACATAGCATCCTCCTTGGGACTCAGACAAGCTAACTACATGGCCTACACAGCCAGATACCAGAATTGCAGATGTGATACTGTTCTGAAACTGGCTAAACAGGCTTCCCCCCAGCTTGCCAAGGAGCTGGAGGAGATGGCTGCTGATGGGATTGAGGCAACTAGAATCCAGTTTCATGCTGCTGTGGACTCAAATGATGTGTCATCGTGAGTCGTGGCTACATCTATGGCTCTTTGGAGATTGACTTGGCTCAGATGTACTAGCCTCTCACAGGACACCCAGGCTGAGGCCATGGATTTCCCTGTCATGGATAATTCTCTGGGGAGCAGACAGATTTATATGAAGAAAATGGATGAATACAGGACCACCTACAGGAGTGCACAGGCCAAGGAAAGGCAGGCAACTCCTCAGAAGCAGCAATCTAGGGGCAGGGGCAGGCCTTTTCATAGTCCTTTCTACCAAGCACAGGCCTCTTCTTCCTTCTCACAGAGGGGGTTCTTCAGAGGGAGAAACAGAAGGGGGATGAGCAGGGCTGCATCCTCCTCTTAGTCCAAGGCTCCTGCCAAGCAGACACCCTGATGTGTCAGCCCGGGTCAACTCCCCCTTTCCTGTAGGAGGCAGGCTGGCTTACTACTTCCAGGCCTGGAAGTCTGTTACCTCAGACAAGTGGGTCCTGGAGGTAGTAAGCCAGGGACTGGCCCTCAGCTTCAGAATATTTCCAAGGCCTGAGGGTCAGGTCTTTTCCACCTGCAAACATATCCAAAACCATTGCCCTAGAGGCAGAAGTTTCCTCTCTGCTGGCTTTCAGAGCCATAGACAGAGTTCCTACATCACACAGGGGCAAAGGTCTGTACTCCAGATACTTCCTTACTCCAAAAATGACAGGGGAGTGGCGGCCCATCCTAGATCTAAGATATTTAAACAAGCACCTAGTAAAGCGAAAATTCAAAATGGTGACTCTGGGAATAATCCTTCCCTCTCTAAGGCCAGGGGATTGGCTAGCCTCCCTGGACCTCAAGGATGCCTATTTTCACATTCCCATCAGGTGCTCCCACAAAATCATCTCCCTTCAGGCCATTATCAGTTCAGAGCAATGCCCTTCAGCCTAACTTCAGCACCAAGGGTGTTCACAAAATGCCTAGCAGTAGTAGTGGCCTTTCTAAGGAGACAAAACTTTTCCATATTTCCATACCTGGACAACTGGCTTATTGTGGGTCAGTCTCCAGACCAAGTCAAGTCAGACCTGCAAGTGACCCAGCAATTTCTCACTTCTCTAGGATTCCTCCTCAATCTTCCAAAGTCAGTTCTTGAGCCAGTGCAACTCTTGACCTTCATGGGGTAGAGCTGGATACTGTCAAAGAAAGAACCTTTCTCCTTCTGGCAAGGCAAAGGCCCTTATAGACCTGGCTTCTTCCTTTCATCTCCTGGTGTCTCAACCAGCAAGACATTTTCTTCAACTCATGGGCCACATGGCAGCTTCCACTGCAGTGGTACAAGGGGCCAGATTTCAGATGAGGGACATCCAGTTCCACTTGAGGGCTTTTTCGTCTCAGAAAAAGATCCTCTAACCAAACTAATTCCAGTGACTCAGACTCTGATCCAGGCTCTCCAATGGTGGTTGGATCAGGGCAACCTCAGACAAGGAGTCCCATTCATCACTCAGTCTCACTCTGTGGTTTTAACCACAGATGCTTCTCTCCTGGGGTGGAGAGCTCACTTGGGAGTCCTCACAGCACAAGGAGTGTAGTCCCCTCAGGAGTCTCTACTTCACATCAATCTTCTGGAGCTCAGGGCAGTGTTCCTGGCTCTACAAGCTTTCTCGGACTCAGTACAGAACAAGGTGGTTCAGGTCAGGACAGACAACACCACCACCATGTGGTACATCAACAAGCAAGGAGGCACTCAGTCCACGGAAGCCATGAAGTTATGGTCCCTGGCATATGCCCTACAGACATCTCTGGTAGCAGTTCACCTTCCAGGGAAGTACAGTGTGCTAGCAGAATACATTGAGCAGGATTTCTCAGGGCCATCATGAATGGTCCCTGGATCCCCTAGTGTTAAAAGTGATTTTTTCAAGGTGGGGCACTCCAGAGATAGATCTCTTTGCAGCCCCAGACAATCACCAACTTCCTCTCTTCTGTTTGCAGACCACCAGCCTTGGGCTCAGTCCCCCTGGATGCTGTACTTCTGGATTGGGAGGGGAAATTTCTGTATGCTTTTCCTCTGTTTATTCAAGGTTCTGGTCAAGATAAGGTCACAGTCTTGCAAAGTGATCCTGATTGCTCCAGACTGGGCCAGACAGCCTTGGTATCCTCTATTGCTGTCCCTCGCAGTCCATATTCCCCTATCTCTTCCCAAGAATCACAACCTGTTAACCTCCTCTCAGGGGAGGATTTTTTACCCCAACCTTCAGTCTCTCAATCTCAAGGCATGGCTCTTGAAGAACTAGAATATGCAAGCCTGCATTTGTCCCGGGGGTTCTGGACATTCTCAAAGCCACTCGAAAACCTGTCACCAGAAAAATTTACAACTCCAAATGGAAACGATTCAGCATTTGGTGTTCCAGTAAGCACATATCCCCAGATTCTGCTGACTTGGCTACAGTTCTAGATTATATGGTTCATCTTAATGGCTTAGGCCTCAGACCAGCTACCCTGAAAGTGCACTTGTCAGCTGTCTCTGCATTCCTGTCAGTGGGAAAGGCCTCCTCACTGGCATCTCATCCTGTTTTCTGTAAATTCTTTAAAGGATTCCTCCATACCAGTCCTCCTTTTAGGGATCCTATTCCTGTTTAGGTTCTTAATGTTTGTATTGCTCAGCTTATGCAACCACCCTTTGAGCCTTTGACCTCAGCAGAACTTAAGTATAAGATTTGGAAAACTGTGTTCCTGGTAGCTATTACCTATGCCAGGTGTATCAGTGAATTACAAGCTCTGTCAGTGGAGCCTAATTTTATCTCTTTCCATAGAGATAAGGTGGTCCTTAGAACCAACAGGAGGTTCTTATCAGAAGTGGTTTCAGAGTTTCATCTGAACCAGTCCATGCCTCTTCCTGTGTTCTTCACTGATCATTCTTCAGGAGAGAGAAGACACAGTTTGGATGTTTGGAGGGCACTTGGCTACTACATTGAGCGCACTAAGGTGCTTAGGTTTGACTGTCCTCAGTTGTTTCTCACTTATGGTGAAGTGGAAAAGGGTAAACCTGCCACTAAGAGGACCATTGCCAGGTGGATTGTCTATTGTATACAATTCTGCTATGAAAAGCTAGGCAAAGTACCCACCTCAGGCCTGAGGGCTCATTGAATAGAGGTACAGCTGCTTCTCTGGCTGCTGCCAGAGATATACCCTTGTTAGAAATATGCAAAGCAGCCACCTGGAAAACAGTCCGTACATTCACCAAGCATTACTCTCTGGATATCCAGGCTAGGAGTGATGCTAGGTTTGGTACAGCAGTACTGCAGAGCCTATTCCCAAAATAGGTTCGGTACCCTCCTCCTTGGAGGTACTGCTCAGTAGTCTGCATACTGTGAGAATACAGCAAGACTTCATGTTGTTTGAAGAAAAAATTACTCACCTTAGTAATTGTGTTTCTTCTAATGGAGTCTTGCTGTATTCTGACTTCCCTCCCTGCCTCCCCTCTCAGAACCTCTTTTTTTGGAAGTGGGCTAGCAAGTGCAGTGTTACACCTCAGGGGTGCAATTGGCACGCTCCCCTTTATAGAGCGGGGGAGTGGATTAAGTTATATACTTTTTCTATATTTATTACCTAGTTTTTGTTTTGGAGTTCTCAACTTGAGTCTTTTTGGGGACCCAAAATATTTGGTTGCCTTTTTGCTAGTAGATTTTACAATTTCCACTTAGCAGGTGTAGTTAGTATTAGCTCGTAAGAATCTGACAGTTACACTTCAAAGTGCAGCAGACAGAAGTTTGAACCGAGCTCGAGCTCAACGTTCTATGCTCTGGCATAAGTTAACTCTTTTCCTCTCTAGAGCAGTTCAAGTGCTGGGGCTAACTGCATAATGTCAGAATACAACAAGACTCCATTAGAAGAAACACAATTACTAAGGTGAGTAATTTTTTCATATGTGCCCCTAATTTAGGGGACCACAGTGTTATTAAGTGCACTATTTATACTGATAACAAAGCTGTTACTAAAATTGCAGCACCGATAATGTATAAGAGGAGCTACACTAAATTTAATAAATTGTCATTTAGAAAATATTTACAAAGGTTACCATGGCATAGGATTTTTTTTAATCACTGATATAAACCTGGCAGTTCAGGAGTTTACGACAATGTTTATGGAGGCATGTGACAAATGTGCACCTTTTAAAAAAGTTACTCAAAAAGTGAATCATTCACCATGGATAACTGTAAACATTTGGAAATTGATTAGGACAAGAAACAAACTTTGGAAAAAGGCTAAAAAAACCTTGAAGAGTGAAATCTGGGATAATTATAAAAAAAATAAGAAGTAGGGTAATTCAGGAAATAAGGAAATCAAAAGCATTTTATTATAAATGCAATATTAAAGAATCAACCAATCCAAGTACCTATTGGCACTTAATAAAAAATCTTACAAATCCAGTAAAAAAACAAGTTAAGTTAAATTTAGTCAAAATGGTAAAATGCTTACAGCAGAGAGTGCTGCAGATTTCCTAAATAACTGTTTTATAAACCTCCCTGATTTAAAACCAGTGACTGTATCAGGTTCAGATCAAAAAGAAAATGTCAAATTATACCAAGACCTAGAGGACCCTCAAGCCAAAAATTCACTTAAGTTTATATTTAGATTGGTGACAAAAAAGGAAATATTACTGAAGATCAATAATGCTAGTAGTCCAAATAAAATAGATAACAGATTGCTAAAAGAAACTGCCTTAGAATTATCACCAATACTGAGAGATATCTTTAATTGGAGCTTAAAGGAGGGTCAGTTTCCACAAAGTTGGAAACTTACCAAAGTGGTCCCAGTAGACAAAGGGGGGGGACCCTATGGAAGTTTCAAATTAACGACCAATAGCATTACTGTCAGCAGTTTCCAAGATACTGGAAAAAAATTGGCCATGGACAATTAATGAGAGTATCTTGAGAAAAATAAATTAACTCAATTTCACTCAGGCTTCAGACAGGGCAGGTCCACGGCTATGGCAGTCACGGACTTCTTAGATCTTATTGCTACCCCTCTCAGGGATGCAAAGTCTGTGGGTGCAGTATACGTGGACCTGTCAAAAGCATTTGATTTGTTCAAGCATGGTATTTTGTTAAGCTCGTTGAAGAAAATAGGTATAGAGGAGGAAACCTGATCTTCCCTTGTCAGTCTTCACCATTCATTACTGTTGGGTGTAAGCCGGATGCGCAAACCCGCCGCGGGAGTTTTTTTTGGGGGGAGGAGTCGGCCACACCTGCTGTGTGAATTCGGAAAGTTCATTATGCTGCTCGTTTTTCAATGCCGATTTCAACGACTCCTCATCCTGGGGCTCTATTCCAACGCCGTTGAATCAGTAAAACCGTTTCATTTTCTTTTTTTGACGGTGCTGGGATCTGCTGCTGTTTTTATCATGCCCGGTTCAGGAGCTAAATGCAAGTCTAAAGCAGGCCACGCCTCCATGTGTTGGTGCTCCTATGGCCAGCACTTTTCCGTTACAGACCGGCATGATGTTTGCCTTTGGTGCCTGGAACTCAACCACGATATCGGTAGATGCCGCGCCTGTTTTTCCATGGAGCGCTGTGTACTGCAAATCTGCATGTTCAAAGTCGGCTGGGCTCCGCCGACTTTCAGAGGATGACGTCACCTCCGGGCCTCCCAGGCAAGAACTTTAGGCCCTTCGTCTGGGTTCGCTCTTGGGTCTATATGGCCCAGTGAGGAGGAAGCATCCTCAGCTTCTAGCCTTGCAGAGGAAGAGGCCTCTTTCGCGGTGTCGGAGGAGCGGCGTAGTCCCTCCCAGAGTTGCGTTGCTGATGCCGCCCTTGCAGTCACCTCCTCTGGTGTTGTGGCCCACAGTTGCTGGGTCCGGCAGTGGTGGACCCTTGATGCCGCCTTGCGGTGCCGTCTCAGATCCCGGTGCCTTTCACGGTGCTGGTGATCAAGATGGTGTCGAGTGCGGTGCTGAGACCTGGATCGGCGCCGCTTTCGGCTTTCTATGATCACCGGCGCCACGAATGGCACCGGGATCCGAGATGGTGTTTTGGGTGGTGCTGCTTTGGGTTCTGGCGCAATGCACGATGCTGGGGACTCAGCCAGGGCCGTTGGCAGGCTTGCTGTGGACTCCGGGGTTGTGGGCAGTGTAGTTGACCTGGCCGGCACCATTGGTGGCGCCGTGTCCCGGGACAGTGCCATTCGCGGTGCGGTCAACAGAGAATCTCCAGGGGTGGCTAGCATTGAGGTCCTTCTGGTTGCCTCCTCTTCAGAGGGGGACGACTCAGACTTGGACCCGTGCTGGCTCCCCAGTTCTTCAGGATCGGAGGTCTCTGTGGGACGTGGTGTCAGGTGGCCCACCGGCCATATCCCTGAGTCTCCGGAGCAGTCTTCCACCAAAGACCCCATGGCCTGGGGTCTTTTGGGGGTGGTGGCTCTGAGACTGGGGAGAGGGTTTTCTCCTCTGAGGAGGCTGCAGCAGCTGCCAGTGTTGGTGCCACTGCGGCCACCCGGGGGGGTTGGAGACCCCTGTTTCTGTGGTCTCCCTTGGGAGGACTACGGACCAGGAGACCCCCTCTCTGGTGTCGAGGAAGAGGGTGGCCTCAGAGTCTGAGGGGTTGATGGGCTGGGGTGAGGGGCGGCGGCACTGTCCTACCACCCCATGGGGCACAGGGAGGAGCCGTAGCACTGAGCCTCAATTCTCCTTCTTGGCCTCCAGGGTACCCTTGAGTGGCAGCACAGAGGGTTGCCCTTCTGGGCACATGCAACCCCAGGCACGTCACGGGACATTCCCCGTCTGGGCTCTTCCTGAGTTCGCATCCTCAGATTCCTTCTCTGCAACCCGGTTTGATCTCAGGGATCCCTCTAGGTGGGGCTCTGTTCCCTGGATTCCAGAGCCCTGGCAGAGGTCAGGCACTTCCATGCAGGTGCCCGTCTCCCATTCCTCTGTAGCCCCTCCCCCCAGGCTGTGTAGGTTCTAAGGGGCCTTTATTCTGGGAGACGTTCAGATCCACTGTGGCGGCCTTCCCTTCGTATGTCAGGGCCATGGATGAGCCGGTGTTTCGCCTGTTCCCTCCGCCGCAGGAGTCTTCTGAACAGTCAAGTTCCCTGTTCTTCTCTACTCCCTCTTCTGAGGAAGAGGAACCCAATATTCATCTATCTTCTGATGCTGATTTCACTGAACATCAGTGTTTCCTTTCGAGGATGGTTCAAGATCTGTGTATCTCCTATGTTCGCAGGGACAATATTGAGCGGCAGATGTGTGAATTCCTCAGCGAGTTCAGTGCCTACCACCTGGTGGTGCCGTCCTGGCCTATTCCCTTCCAGGGAGTGTCTATCCGCACCTGGCAGTCTCCAGCTGACCCTTTTTCAGCCCCAGCAGACTGCAGGAGAAAGTATTATGCTCCCCAGGAGTCTCTAGATTCTCTCTTTCACACTCCTTCAGGTTTGACGTCCCTAGACACTCCCCCCGGGCTTCGGCACCTGGCACGCGACCGTCCCCCGGATCCGGATTACCTACAGTTCAACTGGTGGGGGCGAAAGGTTTTCTCTTCCACTCACGCGTTGATGTGCATCATGTCACATCAGGCACACCATGCTGCCTACAGCAGGCACTTGTGCTCAGTGTTAGCTCAAGCGCTAGCATTACTGCCTGATTCAGAGCAATCTTGACAGGCTGTTGCCCTCTGAGCCATAGGTCTGGAACAGGCAAGGCACCAAGCAAGGGCATCTTATGACGCCAGTGAGGTGGCTTGTGGGGACAGGGATCTGTATTTGAGGGACGGCAGGGCTTCATCTCTCAAGATTGTCACCTCTGGCCCAGCATAGGGTGATCCGCTCCACTTTCCAGGGGACCCATCTTTTTTTCAGCAGGACTAAGATGATTCTTCAAGGGCTCCCTCCATCCCCTCATCTTCAGAGGACACCTCCTAGCTCTCCTCAGCCTTAGACTTGTCCATCTAGTATGGCTAGGGTCTCCTCCTCCTGTTTTCCACTAACGGGAGGCTGAGGGTCATGTTCTGTCAGGGCTGTGCTAGGCTCCCTTCAAGGGGCTTGGTACTCACCCAACAGTAATGAATGGTGAAGATTGACAAGGGAACATATAAAAATTACGTACCTACCGTAATTCTTGATCTTCCCTTGTATCTTCACCATTCATTACTGAATCTTGCCCACCTTCTCATGAGCCTCATTTCTAGGGTGTCTCACCCACCCTGCTCGCCCTCCCTTGAGGCCAGTTGGGGGCTGAGTCCTCCTGGCACCTCAGGACCTTTTTTGCTTTCTCTGAAGCCACGGAGGGTTCATCCCAAAAGGAGGGCGAGTAGGACTTCACCCTTACCTTCTGAAGGAACTCTTTCTGATTCTCTTTAGCCGTGGTGTCCCCAGAATTGGGGTTTCTCCATTTTCAGGAGGTTTTTCCCTACAGCTTGTACTTCTCAAGACACTCCTGGGGAGTCAGAAGGAGTTTCCTTCCCTGTCTCTGTTTGTTTTCCACACAGATATGTCGTGCCCTTCTTGAAGGGGCTCCTATAGTAATGCTCTGTCATGTACACTGATTTTTTCCTACACCTAGTCGAGGCTCTCTCCTTTTGGAACAGCTAATGTTTTTCCCCTTTGAGGATGATCTGTGAACTCTCGGCTAAGGTTGTGGTTAAGTGGATCGCTAGGAGGGAAGGGAAATTTGCCTTCTCAAAAAGAAGCTGTACAGATGGTTCATAGCACCACTTAAAAGCAGCCATTAGCAAGAGGGATCCTTGCTCCCTTGTCCTCAGTCTTTTTAGGACTGGTAAGCTCAAGCCAGTTTCTCCAAATGGTCGGGGCAGATTCTCCCCTTCCTCCCTGCTATCCTTTTCTTCTGCTTCTGCTTTCTTCTCTTCTACCCTTATCTTTTCCTCTCTCAGAGCTGCCCGAGAAGTGAGGCCCTGCGGTCCCTTAGGGTAGGGTTCTTCTTTTCTGTCCTGTATCAATCTTATTCCTTTTTCAGTTTATTTCCTTTCCTTTGTCTATCCCTTGGCTTCCTTGCCTCGCTCTTCTTTTTCTAACCTATTTTTGCCTCTCCGGCTTTATAGAACTGGGATGGAGGAGTCTGTGACTCCTAACGGATGACCCTCGCACACCATGTAGTGTGTTCCATTTGTGGTGGCGACTGACTCCCCAAAAAAAAAGCTCCCGTGGCAGGTGCACGCACCGGCTTACACCCAATAGTAATGAATGGTGAAAATACTAGGGAAGATCAAGAATTACGGTAGGTACGTCATTTTCATTTCTTGGTTCGATTCTTATCTTGATGAAAGATCTCAGTTTGTTGTTTTGAATGGTCAGCAGTCTGGGATGGGCTCTGTAACAAGAGGAGTTCCCCAGGGATCCATCCTGAGTCCCGTCTTGTTCATAGTCTATCGAAATTACTTACCCAACTGCATTAAGCATTCAAAAATTAGACTTTAAGTGGACGACACCGTGCTGGTATCAGTGGGTAACAGTCGGGAAGAGGTAGAATGGATGCTGCAAAGTGACTTTCTGGATATGCAAGGATACTTTTCTTCCCTGGGGCTATTAATTAACAACAACAAAAACACATACAATGTTTCAAACAACATGAAGTCTTGCTATATTATAACATATGCAGTTAGTCCCAACCTTAGAACTGCTCTGGAGGTGAAAGAGTTAACTTCCATGCCAGGCATGGAATCTTGAGCACGAGCTCGGTTAGAAACTCTGTCTGTTGTTCTTCAAACTCAAACTGTCAGATTCTTTACTCCGCCTCACTGAACGGTCGCCCCGGAGATTTCTCCTGCTGCTCGTTCATTTTAGTTAAAAGTTTAAATTCTCGCTTTTAAACCGTATTTTGTCTATATTTAAACCGAACCGTCGGTTCAAGCTCTGTCTGTGGTATCGTAAGTAATAGATAGGTTTTACATTATTCTGTGTGGAACTTGCAAACGATCATTATCGGTTCGGTTTGAACCAATCAGGTGGTTGTTAAAATTACTATTTAGAGTGCGGTCCCCGGTTCTTATCAGTTCTAAAAAAAAACAGATTTCATTACAGTTTTTTCCACAACCCGTGACACGGTCAGGAACCGATAAGGGTGTCTTGCTTGGCTTATTGCCATTAACGGGCAAGTTGTTGGTTAGGCTGGCACTATGTCTGAGAAACCCAAAAGAAAAACCAGGCCCACTGGGTTTCAGCACTGTACTGTCTGTGGAGAAGCCTTTGCCAAGGCTGACCCACACACCACATGTGTTTATTGTCTGGGGTTTGACCACCTCAATGCAGACTGCCAGATTTGCAAGAATTTCCCTGCAGCTACCCTTTATAAGAGAGTTGGTAGGCTCAGGGAACGAGAGGCCAAGAAGTCCGCTGACCCGGATGGCCAGCCCGGTTCGGTTGGAGTGCCCTCTGACCAGGGCGAGACTTCCTCGGGCAAACGGAGAGCTGACTCGGAGGAGTCAGTCCCAGCAAAAAGGACTAGAAAGTCAGCAGGTGTGGAGCCAAAAATTCCTTCTCCAACTGCTGCAGATAGCCAAAGCGATCAGAATTGTCCAGTCGCTTTCCCCGGTTCCGACCGAACCGGCACCATCAGGTAAGCGGTCAGTTTGGTCGGTACACCGGGTTCAAGAATATGATATAGAGGAATTTATGAACGGAGGAGGGAGGAAGATTATGAAGAGAGTGAATGTGATTTTGAAAGTCTGGATGTGCCCATTGAACGGACACCTCCCCAGACAGACCTTTAGAGTTTCTCCCCTAGGCTTTCTGAGTCCCTTCTCATTTTATGTTTTATAAAAGGTGGTTGAACCCTCCAGCTTCCTTTGGAAGAAGCTGTGGATGAACAGGAGGAGCCTGACTATGTGGAAATGATGGATATCCCAGAGTCCAGGAGATTGTCTATTCCCTTACATAAATCTTTTAGGAAACAGACAATGAAGATTTTAAAAGCTCCTCACACTATACGTCCTGTGGATAAAAAAATGGACAAGAGGTACACATTGTCAGGCCCTGATATGGAGCTCCTTTCACAACAATGCAGCCATGTTGGGGTAGTGCAGGCTGCAGCCTGTGATAAGGCAAATATTCCCTTGGCTTCACACCCCCCCGACAAGGACTACAGGAGGATTGATGCCATGGCAAAGAAACAGTACATGGCAGCATCCTTGGGACTCAGACAGGCAAATTATATGGCCTATGTGGCAAGATATCAGAAATCCAGATGGGATACTGTTATTGCTGTAGCGAAACAGGTCCCTGCCCAGCTTGCCAAGGAGCTGGAGCAGGTAGCTGCTGATGGTATTGAGGCATCCAAGGTGCAGTTCCATGCTGCAGTGGACTCTAATGATGTATCTTCAAGAGTCATGGCTACATCTGTGGCTTTTCGCAGAATGGCTTGGCTCAGGTGTACTAGCCTGTCACAGGATGCCCAGGCTAAGGCCATGGATTTTCATGTTGAGGGTAATTCTCTGGGGAGCAGACAGAGAATTACATGAAGAAAATGGATGAGTATAGAACTACCTATAGGAGTGCACAGGCCAAGGAAAGGCAGGCCACTCCTCAGAGGCAGCCTTCCAGGGGCAGGGGCAGGCCTCTTCACAGGCCTTTCTACCAAGTTCAGGCCTCCTCTTCAGCCTATGCTCAGAGGGGGTTCTTCAGAGGGAGAGGCAGACGGGGTATGAGCAGGCCTGCTCCCACCCCCCACCCTAAAGCCCCTGCCAAACAAGCTCCCTGATGGGATGACCAGGGCCGATTCTCCATTGCCTCTAGGGGGCAGGCTGGCTTACTTCGTCCAGGACTGGAAGTCTTTAACATCAGACAAGTGGGTCCTGGAGGTAGTAAGCCAAGGACTGGTTCTCAGCTTCAAAAAATTTCCAAAGATGAGAACCAGATCCTTTCCACCTGCAAATCCATCAGAGGCTCTTGCCCTAGAAACAGAAGTTTCAACCCTCCTGGCTCTCAGAGCTGTAGAAAGGTTCCTCCCTACACCAGAGCAAAGATTGTACTCCAGATACTTCCTTACCCCAAAAAGACAGGAGAATGGCGGCCCATCCTGGATCTCAGGTACCTAAACAAGCACCTTTTAAAACCAAGATTCAAAATGGTGACTCTGAGAATTATTTACCCTCTCTAAGGCCAGGACTGGCTAGTGTCCCTGGACATCCAAGGATGCCTACTTCCATGTTCTTATCAGAAGCTCCCACCGAAAGTACCTCAGATTCTAACTTCCTCAGGCCATTACCAGTTCAGAGCAATGCCCTTCGGTCTCACCTCTGCCCCAAGGGTATTCACGAAATGCCTGGCAGTAGCAGTTGCTCATTTAAGGAGGCAAAAGATTGCCATCTTACCTTACTTGGACGACTGGCTCATAGTGGGCCAGTCTCCAGCACAAGTCAAACTACACCTTCAGGTTACTCAGCAGCTGCTTACTTCTCTAGATTTCCTTCTCAATCTCCCAAAGTCAGTTCTAGAGCCTATTCAGCTACTCACCTTCATAGGTGCAGAACTGAACACTCAACAGGCCAGAGCCTTCCTTCCTCTGGAAAGAGCAAGGACCCTGGTTTCTCTGGCATCCTCCTTTGTTCTGCAGGTCTCTCGACCAGCAAGGCATTTTCTGCAGCTCCTAGGGCACATGGCTGCTTCCACAGCAGTAGTGCAGGGAGCAAGATTTCAGATGAGGGACATTCAGTTCCATTTGAGAGCCTTCTGGTCTCAAAAGAGAGATCCTCTAACCAAATTGATCCCAGTAACTCGAACCCTGATCCAGGCCTTGCAGTGGTGGCAGGATCAGAGCAGTCTGAGACAAGGGGTTCCTTTCATCCCTCAGTCTCACTCTTTGACCCTTACTACAGATGCATCCCTCTTGGGGAGAGGAGCTCACATGGGCGACCTCACCACCCAGGGATTGTGGTCCCCTCAGGAATCTCTGCTCCACATCAACCTGTTGGAACTCAGAGCAGTTTTTCTAGCACTTCAAGCTTTTTCCACATCTGTCCAAAACAGAGTGTTTCAGGTCAGGATGGACAACACTACTACAATGTGGTACATCAACAAGCGAGGGGGCACTCGGTCTACGGCCTTGTGCACCGATGCAATGAAGTTGTGGTCTCTGGCTTATTCCCTGAACACCTCCCTTATTGCAGTTCACCTCCCAGGCAAGGACAATGTCCTGACAGATGCTCTCAGCAGGATTTCCCAGGGCCATCACGAATGGTCACTGGATCCCTTAATTCTGGAGGTGGTATTTGCCAGGCGGGGCTCTCCTCAGATAGATCTTTTTGCAGCCCCAGACAATCACCAACTTCCTCTTTTTTGCTGCAGGCCCCCAGTGTTGGGCTCAGTCCCTCTGGATGCCTTCCTTCTCAACTGGGAAGGGAAGTTTCTCTATGCTTTTCCCCTTCCCTCTCCTGTTCAAGGTGCTAGTCAAAATCAGATCTTAACCTTGCAAGATGATTCTGATTGCTCCAGATTGGGCCAGACAGCCCTGGTATCCACTCCTTTTGTCCTTAGCAGTCCACCTTGCCCTGTATCTCCCCAGGAATCACAGTCTGTTAACCTATGCCCAGTGGAGGATTTGGTACCCGAATCTCAAATCTCTCAATCTCAAGGCCTGGCTCTTGAAGAGTTAGAGTTTGCTGACCTATGTCTTTCCAAAGGTGTACTCGATATCTTGAAGGCTTCTAGGAAGCCTTCCACCAGAACTCTTATAATTCCAAATGGAAGATTTTCCATATGGTGCTCTGGCAAGAATATTTCCCAGAGTCTGCTGGTTTGCCCACAGTTCTGGATTATATAGACATTTGAATTCCTTGGGGCTGAGACCAGCTACCCTAAAAGTGCACCTGGCAGCCGTATCTGCCTTCTTATCAGCAGGTAAACCCTCTTCCCTGTCAGCTCATCTGGTATTCTCCAAGTTTTTTAAGGGGTTGCTTCACACCAACCCTCCCTTCAGGGACCCTGCTCCTGCCTGGGATCTTAATGTTTGCATTGCTCAGCTAATGCAACCCCCTTTCGAACCATTGTCTTCAGCAGAGCTTAAGTACTTGACTTGGAAAACTGTGTTTTTGGTAGCCATCACTTCTGCCAGGCGCATAAGTGAACTACAAGCATTGTCAGTGGAGCCTGATTTTATCTCCTTTCATAGGGATAAAGTGGTCCTCTGAACTAACAGAAAGTTCTTGCCTAAAGTGGTCTCGGACTTTCATCTTAATCAATCCATTTCTCTCCCTGTATATTTCACTGACCATTCCTCCTCTGGTGAGAGGAGATTACACAGTCTAGATGTCAAAAGAGCCCTTAGTTACTACATAGAGCATACCAAGGGTCACAGGTTTGACTCCCTCCAACTGTTCCTCACTTATGGTGAGGTGGGCAAAGGGAAACCTGCCACTAAAAGATCCATTGCCAGGTGGATTGTCTCTTGTATCCAGTTTTGTTACCAAAAACTGGGTAAGGTTCCCCCTTCAGGCCTGAGGGCTCACTCTACTAGAGGTACAGCTGCGTCCCTGGCTGCAGCCAGGGACATCCCTATCATAGAGATATGTCAAGCAGCTACCTGGAAAACAGTTCACACTTTCACCAAGCATTACTCCCTGGACATCCAGGCTAGGAGTGATGCTCGGTTTTCAAGTACTTCAGAGCCTATTTCTAAGTGGGCTCTGGCCCTCCTTGGAGGTACTGCTGTGTAGTCTGCATATGTCATAATATAGCAAGACTTCATGTTGTTTGAAGAAAAAATTACTCACCTTAGTAATGTTGTTTCTTCTAATGGAGTCTTGCTATATTATGACCTCCCCCGCCTGCCCCTCTCAGAACCTCTGTTTTGGGATGTGGGTGGGCAGTGCACTGTTGGCACTTTTAGTTGCCCACTTTTGTTTTTTCTCCACCCATTACTGGGGTGGTTTACTGTTGTGTTGTTATTTTTTGGATCCCCTGACTTGAGTCTTGGTTTTGGGACCAAAAGATGTGTTAATATTTTAGTAGCCACTTGGCTAGTGTAGGTTTACAGCTTCCACACAGAACCTTAGTGAGCTTTGCTCGTAAAGATCTGACAGTTTGAGTTTGAAGAACAACAGGCAGAGTTTCTAACCGAGCGCGCCCTCAAGATTCTATGCCTGGCATGGAAGTTAACTCTTTCACCTCCGGAGCAGTTCTAAGGTTGGGACTAACTGCATATGTCATAATATAGCAAGACTCCATTAGAAGAAACAACATTACTAAAGTGAGTAATTTTTTCTTTTTGCCCCAGGAAGGAAAAATGTCCCAAAATTAAAAATAAAGACTCAGGAGGGTAGAATTTTCGAACAAACGGAAGTGTATAAATATCTGGATATTCAAATTGATCAACATCTAACGTTTGAATAACACATGTCAGAATTAATAAGGAAAACAAATGCAAAAATAGGAGTAATGAGACGCCTATCACAGTGCATGACAAAAGAAATACGATTAGCTGTAGCAAATCAATTAGTTTTGCCAGTAATTGACTACGGAAGTCATATTTATAGGCATACTACAAAAAAAAAATTGCAAAAATTGGATGTCCTTTATAATAGGATAGCATGATTTGTGTTAAGATGTGATTATAAAACTCACCACTGTACAGTGTACTCAAACCTTGGGTGGAAACCATTGGAATTGAGGACTAAGGGTACCTGGATAGAACAGATTCGGGGATTATTTAAAAGTAAATTTTCACATAACTTAGTAACCCAATTACAAAAGCCAAATCATAGAGTAAATTTAAGGAACAAGGGAGCTAGGGAATTGATTATCTCAAAAATAACAAACCGATTTAGTGAAATGACTTTTCAGTTTAAGGCTGCCTCCTGTTGCAATTATCTTTTCAAACAACATGAAGTCTTGCTGTATTCTGGCTATTGCAGTTAGGTCCTGCCTTTCAACTGCCCCGGACAACAAAGAGTTAACTTTAAATGGCCAGCATGGAACGTTCAGCGCGAGCTCGGTTGAAGCTTCTGTCTGCTGTTGTTTAAACTCCAACCGTCAGATTCTTTGCTCTACCTCACTGAACAGTCGCTCTGGAGATTTCTCCTTTGCCCAGTTCAAAAACGTCGGTTAAAGTGTCGTTTATTTGCTCAGTTTCTACCGAATTTCTGCTACTGAACCTGTCGGTTTAAGTCTCTGTCTGTGGTACCATGAGTACTAGATAGGTTTTGCATTTAGTTTCTGTGTGGAACTTGTAAATATTGGATCAGTTCGGTCTGAACCGATCAGATTGGTCTTAAAAAAGTTTTGAATTTATTAGAGTGTGGTAACCGGTCCATATCAGTTCTAAAAAAAAACGGATTTAGTTACGTTTTTTTCCAAGACCCGTAACACGGTCAGGAACCGATAGAGGTGTCTTGCCTGGTGGATTGCCGAAAAAAGGGAAAGTTTTGGATAGGATTGACCATGTCTGAGAAACCCAAGAAAAAAACTGGGCCCACTGGGTTTCAACACTGTAGTGTGTGTGGGGAAGCCTTTGGTAAGGCTGATCCCCACACCACCTGTGTTTGTTGTCTGGGGTTTGACCACCTCGATTCAGACTGCCAAATTTGTAAAAGTTTTCCCAGAGCTAACCTGGATAAGAGAGTGGGTGGACTGAGAGAAAGGGAGGCCGAGAAGTCCGCTGACCCGGATGGCCAGCCCGGTTCGGTTCCGACCGAACCAGAAGGAGTACCCTCTGACTAGAGCGAAACTTCTTCGGGCAAAAGGAGAGCCAATTCTGAGGAGTTGGTTCCGGTTAAAAGAAAAAGAAGGGAAAAATCCGGTTCGGATCCACAAATTCTTTCTCCGACCGCTGATGAAATAGCCAAAGCGATAAGGATAGTTCAGTCGCTAACTTTGGTTCCAGCCGAACCAACACCATCTGTCAGGGGCTTGGTTCGGTCGGTTCCCCCGGTTCCGGATTATACTTTAGAAGAATTTTATGAACCGGAGGAGGAGGAGGGAGAGTATGAGGATAATGATGGTGATGGTGGTGATTATGAAAGTCTGGATGTGCCTATTGACCTGGACATCTCCCCAGACAGACCTTCAGGTGTTTCTCCTCCTAGGCTTTCTGAATCCCCTTCCCACTTTATGTTTTACAAAAAGTGGCTGAAACCCTCCAGCTTCCAATGGAAGAAGCAGTAGAGGATCAGGAGGAGCCTGATTTTGTTGAGATGATGGACATCCCAGAGTCGAGGAGATTGTCTATTCCCCTCCATAAATCTTTTGGGAAACAGACATTTAAAATTCTAAAGACTCTTAATTCCATACCTCCTGTGGACAGAAGAATGGACAAGAGGTATACCCTTTCAGGCTCGGACACAGAGTTCCTTTCCCAGCAATGCAGCCATGTTGGGGTAGTGCAGGCTGCTGCCTGTGATAAGGCAAATATTCCCTTGGCTTCACACCCCCCAGATAAGGACTCCAGGAGGATTGATGCCATGGCAGCATCTTTGGGACTCAGGTAGGCTAATTATATGGCCTACACAGCTAGATACCAGAAATCCAGGTGGGACACTGTGCTGGCTCTGGCTAAACAGGCCTGTGACCAGCTTGCCAAGGAGCTGGAGCGGGTGGCTGCAGATGGGATTGAGGCATCCAAGGTGCAGTTTCATGCTGCTGTGGGCTCCAGTGATGTTTCATCTAGAGTCATGGCTACATCTGTGGCCCTTCGGAAGATGGCTTGGCTCAGATGTACTAGCCTGTCACAGGATACCCAGGCTTTTGGTAATTCTCTGTTTGGGGAGCAGACAGAGAACTACATGAAGAAGATGGATGAGTACAGGACCACCTACAGGAGTGCTCAGGCCAAAGAAAGGCAGGCCACTCCTCAGAGACAGCATTCCAGGGGCAGGGGCAGGCCCTTTCAAAGGCCTTTTTTACCAAGCCCAGGCCTCCTCTTCTGCTTATGCTCAGAGGGGGCTCTTCAGAGGGAGAGGCAAATGGGGAATGAGCAGGCCTGCTTCCACCTCTCAGCCTACAGTCCCTGCCAAGCAGACACCCTGATGGGTCTGCCCGGGCCGATTCTCCAATACCTGTAGGGGGCAGGCTGGCTTACTTTGTCCAGGACTGGAAGTCTTTGACATCAGACAAGTGGGTCCTGGAAGTAGTAAGCCAGGGACTGGTTCTCAGTTTCAAAAAAATTCCCAGGATGAGGACCAGATCCTTTCCACCTGCAAATCCATCAGAGACCCTTGCCCTAGAGGCAGAGGTTTCTTCCGTCCTGGCTCTCAGAGCCATAGAAAAGGTTCCTACCCTACACAGGGGCAAAGGATTGTACTCCAGGTACTTCCTAACCCCCCAAAAGACAGGAGAATGGCAGCCCATCCTGGATCTAAGATATCTGAACAAGCACCTTTTAAAACCAAAATTCAAAATGGTGACTCTGGGAATAATTCTGCCCTCTCTAAGGCCAGGGGACTGGCTAGCCTCCCTGGACCTCAAAGATGCCTATTTTCACATTCCCATCAGGTGCTCCCACAGAAAGTACCTCAGATTCGAGTTGCCCTCAGGCCACTATCAATTCAGAGCAATGCCCTTTGGCCTAACCTCAGCCCCAAGGGTGTTCACAAAGTGCCTGGCAGTAGTGACTGCTTTGCTAAGGAGAAAAATGATCTCCATCTTTCCATACTTGGACGACTGGCTCATAGTGGGCCAGTCTCCAGACCAAGTCAAGTCACATCTGCTAATAACTCAGCAAGTGCTAACTTCCTTAGGATTCCTCCTCAGCCTTCCAAAGTCAGTTCTCGAGCCAGTACAGCTCCTCACCTTTATTGGGGCAGAGCTGGATACAATAAGAGCAAAAGCCTTCCTTCCCCTGGACAGGGTAAGGACCCTTATGGAACTGGCCTCTTCATTCACCCTTCAGGTGTCTCGACCAGCAAGGCATTTCTTGCAGCTCCTGGGCCACATGGCAGCCTCTGCAGCAGTGGTCCAGGGGCAAATTCAGATGAGGGACATTCAGTTCCCATAAGAGCCTTCTGGTCCCAAAGAAAGGATTCTCTTACCAAACTAGTCCCAGTGACTCGAACCCTGATCCAGGCTTTGCAGTGGTGGCAGGATCAGGACAATTTGAGACAGGGAGTTCCTTTTGTCACTCAGTCTCATTCAGTGATACTCACCACAGATGCCTCCCTGCTGGGCTGGGGAGTCCACTTGGGGGATCTTACCACCCAAGGGCTGTGGTCACCTCAAGAATCTCTGCTTCACATCAGTCTCTTGAAACTCAGAGCAGTGTTTCTGGCACTGCAAGCCTTTTCCAAATCTGTACAGAACAAGGTAGTCCAGATCAGAACAGACAATACCACCACAATGTGGTACATCAACAAGCAAGGAGACACTCGGTCTACGGCCTTGTGCACAGAAGCAATGAAGTTGTGGTCTCTGGCCTATTCCCTGCAGACCTCTCTGATAGCAGTTCACCTCCCAGGGAAGGACAGTGTCCTAGCAGATGCTCTCCCAGGGCCATCATGAATGGACCCTAGATCCTTCAGTTTTGGAAGTGATTTTCTCGAGATGGTGCACCCTACAGACAGATCTTTTTGCAGCCCCAGACAATCACCAACTTCCTCTCTTTTGTTGCAGACCCCCAGTTTTGGGCTCTGTCCCCCTGGATGCTCTGATTCTGAATTGGGAAGGGAAGTTCCTGTATGCTTTTCCCCGCTTCCCTCTCCTGTTCAAAGTGCTAGTCAAGATCAGGTCGCAATCATGCAAAGTGATTCTGATTGCTCCAGACTGGGCCAGACAGCCCTGGTACCCACTATTGCTGTCCTTAACAGTCCACCTTCCCCTGTCTCTTCCCAGGAATTACAACCTGTTGACATCCTCTCAGGGGAGGATTTGGTATCCGAACCTCAAATCTCTCAATCTCAAGGCATGTCTCTTGAAGAGTTAGACTTTGCTGATCTACACCTTTCTCAAGGGGTTTTGGATATCCTTAAGGCTTCTCGAAAGCCTTCCATCAGAAAGACTTACAACTCCAAATGGAAAAGGTTCATTATTTGGTGCTCTAATAAGCATATTTCTCCAGAATCTGCTGGGTTGCCTACAGTCCTGGACTATATGGTTCATCTTAATGGCTTGGGACTTAGGCCAGCTACACTTAAAGTGCATCTGGCAGCTGTTTCTGCCTTCTTGTCAGTAGGCAAGCCCTCTCCTCTGTCAGTCCAGCCTGTGTTTTGTAAGTTCTTCAGGGGATTGCTGTACACCAGCCCCCCCTTTAGGGACCCTGCTCCTGCTTGGGACCTTAATGTTTGCATTGCTCAGCTTATGCAACCACCCTTTGAGCCTTTGTCCTCTGCAGAGCTTAAGTACTTGACTTGGAAAACTGTGTTTTTGGTAGCCATTACCTCTGCCAGGCATATCAGTGAATTGCAAGCCCTGTCAGTGGAGCCTGATTTCATCTCTTTCCATAGAGATAAAGTGGTCCTAAGAACTAGCAGAAAGTTTTTGCCTAAGGTGGTTTCAGATTTCCACCTTAATCAGTCTGTGTCTTTCCCTGTTTTCTTCACTGACCATTCCTCCTCTGGAGAGAGGAGGTTGCACAGCCTGGATGTTAAAAGGGTTCTCAGCTACTACATAGAGCACACCAAGGGTCACAGGTTTGAGTCCCTCCAGTTGTTCCTCACATATGGAGAGGTCGGTAAGAGCAAACCTGCCACTAAAAGATCTATTGCCAGGTGGATTGTCTCTTGTATACAATTCTGCTATGAAAAACTGGGTAGAACACCACCCTCAGGCATGAGGGCTCACTCTACTAGAGGTACAACTGCTTCCCTGGCTGCTGCCAGGGATATTCCTATCTTAGAAATTTGTCAAGCAGCCACCTGGAAAACAGTCCATACATTCATCAAGCATTACTCTCTGGATATCCAGGCTAGGAGTGATGCTCGGTTTGGCACAGCAGTACTTCAGAGCCTATTCCCAAAGTAGGTTCTGTCCCTCCTCCATGGAGGTACTGCTTGGTAATCTGCAATAGTCAGAATACAGCAAAACTTCATGCTGTTTGAAGAAAAAATTACTCACTTTAGTAATGTTGTTTCTTCTAATGGAGTCTTGCTGTATTCTGACCTCCCACCGCCTCTCCTCTCAGAACCTTTTGGGATGTAGGTGGGCAGGAGCAGTGTTGGCACCCTAGAGGTGCCCCTTTTTCACCCTCCTTTATTTTTGGGTGTGTGTTGTTTTGTTTTTTTGGGTTTCCTGACAAGTCTATGCTTTGAAACCAAAAAACCCTTTTTTAATAAATTTAGTTGCCAGTTGGCTAGTGTGAGTCTTACAGTTTCCACATAGAACTTCTAGTGAGTATTGCTCGTAAAGATCTGACGGTTGGAGTTTAAACAACAGCAGACAGAGGCTTCTACGGAGCTCGCGCTGAACGTTCCATACTGGCCATGGAAAGTTAACTCTTTGTTCTCCGGGGCAGTTGAAAGGCAGGACCTAACTGCAATAGTCAGAATACAGCAAGACTCCATTAGAAGAAACAGCATTACTAAGGTGAGTAATTTTTTTATACCCCCCATGCAGGGGGCTCTGCCCCCGCACCCTCTGCACATAAAATAACAAACTCCGAGTCGGACTTGGTTTGGGGAGGGGGCGAACACTCAGAGGCAGCAGTGTCTGGAACCCAGTGGACCATCACAGTGAACTGTCGAAAATGTCACTCTCGTGGTCTTCACTGTATTCCCCTCGCTGTTACGATGTGATACCATGCAGTGTGGCTTTATTTAGCAGATCGAACTCTAGAGCAGAAGTGGACCTTCAAGTGTCGGTCAAGGCTGGACAAGTTCATTTCGAACTCTCCTTGCATGCAGTACAGTTCATGAACACAAAAGAACATCTTCTTTCCATTTCCCAATGGTGCATCTAGTGGACACCTGGCCACGGACCTGAACAGTTTCCTCCCATGAGTGCACATTTTGTGAAACTAAGTCACACACTCAGAACTCTTCTTTGAACATAGGTGCATTTTTTGTGAAACTCAGTCACATACCTAAACCTGCAGCACTGGCCTTTGCTCAGGTAAATCTGATGCCCTTTACAAACCAGTAAGACCTACCTTGTAAGCTTTCAGATGGTGTGCCTCCCATCCTTTGCCTCAGCCGGCAGTCTGTGCCATTCTTCAGGGTTACATCATTGAAACCCCCATTCCCCACTGAAATGCTAGAGGTTCCATACTTTCCATCTCCGTCGCTCACTGGGTTGACCAAAGAACGAATTGCACTCTCCTGGGTGAACAGTTTACAGAAATTCAGTCTCCTGAGTGAACTAGGGTCACTGACAGGTGCATTCCAGTCTTATCTATGGACACGCACACCCCCAAGAAAATGATTCCCCTACATATTTGGAGAATGTCTCTCCTTAGAACAGTACTCATAAACTAGCTGTCCCATCCACTGAGCATGGAACAAAAGAAAGGCACCTCTCCTGGGTAGTAGATCAAAAGCATCTCTCAAAAGTTCCTTTCCAAGGCAGCTAAAACACACAAAGGATCTTCAGGGGATTGCCCCTTGAACCTGCTGAGGAAAAGCAGTTCTTTCTACTTCACTGGGAGTAGAAATCAAGAAATCCTGCTATAGACAGGTCTCCACCACTTAACTGGAAGCTGGAAATTACACTCCACTAGGGTGAGAAATGATAGGCTCTCAACTCAGAGCCCAGCTGGCAGTTCTTCTACCACTCTCACCTCCACACTGAACACTGACTCGCTCTACCTGAACATTCTAAGCTCCCCAGTGCAGTTGTACACAGGAAAGGGTTATGCTGCTGCGAGAGGTCCGAATGACCTTATCACTCTTCTCTCAGGCTAGCCGAGTAAACAATGATGTCATTTTGTAAGAAGCCCCTAATGAGCTCCCTACCAGCTGCCTGCTACCTTTCTAACACTAATACTGATAGGATTCTAGTAATCCAAGGGGACTGGGTGGTTACACATTATTGATATACACTAGTGCTGTTTGACCTTGGCTAACCTTACAAGTTGCATAAGCCACAAGTGAGCTGTCCAGGGTCAAGCAGCACGATTGTACAGAAATCATGTATCACACCAGGTCCCCCCTGCATATTCCCTTTATGCAATAGGAGAGAATTTTGTGTGATAGTTTATTTTAATGTTATACTTTGTCTTTTTTTATTATTATTTTTTTTCAATATACATTTTATCTGCTACTTCTCTCTGGCAGCCCCATCTAACAGACCCCCTTCCCCAGACCTGTTACCCAACTCCCCCGGGGCTTACCTACACCTTTCGTCCTCTGCCATAGGACCTTTGTTTGTGCCTGGCCACGAAAAAGTCCCATATGATTTATGTATTAAAAATAAATAAATAACTAGTAAAAGTTAAATAATATCCCAAGGTGCACAACAAATTGTATAAATGAAATATGCAACAGGGACCTTGTGGAATAAATGATTTATTTTCACTTGAGCTGTTTGACCTTGGGCATATCACTCTTGGCTTACACCACTCATGAGGTCACCCAAGCTCAAACAGCTTGAGTGAAAATAAATAATTTATTCCACAGGTCCCTGTTGCATATCCCTTATTTATGCAATAGGCATGGACATAAATGGAGTGTGATAAATGCGTTTATGTGAGTAACTGTGTGGAGAAATGGTAGAATTTTACATTTATGTACACAGCTTCTACGTTACTGCCTCCCCCACCAAGCCAGCACTACTTCCATCCCTAACAGTACTTTCACTTTCCCACACTACATCAGACTGCAGGCTTCAAGTTCTCTCCCGCCACAACAACTGCCATTTTCTTTTCTAGCCTGAACTTCCACTAAAAATAGTTACTTGACAGTACAGTGCTTAAAAACAAAACAAAAATAAAAAAAAAAAAACGTGCCTGCGAACAGTTCTTCTTACAACTCTCCTACCAGGTCATAGCACTCACTTGATCTAATGCCCCCATCCTCTGCTGTGTTCACTCTGTCCACAGCTCGTCCCAGCACCCCTCTGCCCCTTTCAGTTGTTTTTCCTGGCAAACACTATGGGCCGGATATTCAAACTGCGCTATTTTGTAGCGCAAGCCCTTGCGCTGCACAAAATAGTTGCACAGGGATGTGGCCGGAGCGATATTCAAAGGAGTTGCGCTATTGAGCAACTCCTTTGAATATCACCCCCCGGCCACAGCCACTGTGCATGTCACAGTGGAACTTGCGCCACCGCAAGTGGTCAGAGTGGAGCATTCAACTTGCGGTGGCGCAAGTACCATTGCGCCTTGCGCAAATTTCTGATATTCAAAAGGTGACATGCAAATGGGGCCATAATTCATGCAAGGCGCAGGGGGAGGCCATTTGCATCTGTTTAGGGCTTCCACTGGACCACCAGGGATATGTGTCCGGTGGGGGGGATTTATTATACTTCTTCAGCCCGTGAAGTAGTGGCCATCCATTTTGTTGTTGGGCTGTTGCCATAGGCATTGCCATGGACACCTCAGCATGACATCATTGCTGATGCTGCCACGTCTCAGCTGATTGGATGAGCCAGTGAAAGACAGAACATTTCTGCGCAAGGTGATGGCACCACTTAGCCAGGTTGCAGCGACAAGTGTAATGCAGAGTATGCCAGAGTCAGTGCTGGCTGCGTGACAGTTTGTTTTTATAGCACTTTTTGTTTGTTTGTTTTTTTAATTTAAGTACTCCCCTAGCTAAGGTGCAGCACTGTTAGCCCACTTGTCATGCAAGTCAGTACACTTCTGAGTGTGTAAGCTGGGGAGAGTCACAGAGGACGAGCCAAGCTGGGGAGTCTGAGCTGGGAAAGCTGTCTAAAAATAGCTTTCTTGTTTGTTTTTACTTTGTCTATTATTATTATTTTTGTTGTCTCCAGTCCCGGTCCAGAAAGTAAAGATGCTGTGTGCTCAGTTGCTGTTAGTAAGGGAGGAGACCTCTGAAGGAAGACAGCAACCACACAGAGCGAGCGCTGCGAGTTGTCTAAACTGTAGGACTGTCAGAGACAGGCAATGTTTTAGTGCTTTTAAATAAATATACTGTTTTTCTTTTGCATAAATTGGATGGGAAATAAAATAGTGGAATGGAGATATGGGTGGCGGAAGTGAGATCAACCTGGAGGCAGAGGATTCCAATGGAATTTGGCAGGCGGGTGGAAAGGTGAGAATTCTGCAGTCCGAATTTAAAAGTGAAAAGAAAAGTCATCGGTTTTTACATATAGATATTATTCATGTGTTGAAAAGGTTCGTTTTTAGTTTTTTTAATGCTACAACTTCAGATTAGGAAGTGACTGGCACGAGCGGCGAAAGACAGAGGGAGATGAAGTGCAGGGGGAGTAAACAACACTGCACTCCTAGAAAAGAAAAGTAAAACAAATTGATCTTCCCTGCATCAGTCTTCACCATTCATCACCGGTGGATGTCAATTTCAGTTGGAGGCGCAGCACCCCACGGGTTGTTTTTTTGCATTCACCTCAAGGGGGAGGAGTCAGCACCACAGTGCCGCCCACAAGGCAGAAGCATGGTGTCGCACCTGTGGGTTGGCCATAACTGACGCCGGCTCCTCCCCCGCCTCAGTTCTGCTTCTCCCACTGTTGAGAGTGCAGCACCTAACCAGCCAGCTCATGCTAAGTGCGTTATTGGGTCCTAGTCTGGACTGTTTTTTGACACTGTCTCAGTTTTGCCGTCTACTCAGCACCGTTTTTGCGATTACAGTAAGATCTTTCCTTTTATTTTGTAAACAGCGCAGTCTTTTCTGTGTTTGGTGTTTAGTTGCCGTCGGTTATGTCGGGTCCATCCAGGGACAAGAAGAAACGTTCCAAAGCAGTTCGGGCCCCTGTGCGCCGGTGTTCCTGCGGACGACAGATGTCCGGTATGAATCAACATGACTATCGTCTAACCTGCCTGGGTCCACAGCATGATATGGATCAGTGCAACATGTTTTTCTGTGGAGCAGAGTTTTGGAATACCGGTAGGGTGCTTGCCTCCACTTTCCAGGGGACCCACCTGTTTTTCTGCAGGGCGAGGAGGGCACTTCAGAGGCACCTTCCATCTACCAGCCATCGGGAGACCCCTCCTCACCCTGACCAGTCACAGGCCTAAATGGCCTGTGAGGGTCCTGTCTCCCTTTGTAGTCTTCCCCTACGTGTGGGGCTGAGGGATTCACATCCCTCAGGGAAATGCTGGGCCCCCTTCGCGGGGGGGGGCTCGGTACTCATCCACCAGTGATCAATGGTGAAGATTGACACAGGGAAGATATGAAAATTACGTGCCTACCGTAATTCTTGATATTCCTGTGTATTGTCACCATTCATCACTGAATTTCACCCTCCTACTCCTCAAGGCCTCAGTTCTCTGGGCTTTCCTCCTCCCCCTCGCTTACCCTCCTCTCTCTGCCGGGTGGGGCTTCTCTTCTCAGCCTGTGCCCTTCCGGAACGCTGAAGGGCTCATGCTGGGAGGAGGGTGAATGAGGTCTGCGCCCTGGCCTTGGGGGTTCTCCCCCCGTACCCCACTCTCCCCCTTTGCTCCTGCCTCATGGTGAGGTCTCCCCCCAGCTCAGCTTGGATCCACTGGGTTCGGGCTGACTCCTTGGGGGGGGAGCTCTGCTGAAGCAGGTTGGGGGGTGTTGTGCGGATATTCCCCCCTAACTATCTATTCTTCTTTGTCTGTTCTCCCCTTGGCGGGGAAAGAGATGTAGTCCATTGGATAGGGCACCCACCCCTCTTTTCTTCCTTGAGTCTCGAGAGAGATGGCAACCGGGGGGCCCTGTCCAAGGATGTCTTCTCCTTACCATTAAGGGAGGAGGGGGGACCATGGCTGTGCCTTAAACTTATGGTCCAGCGTCAGCTGTGCTCCTGTCTGGAGCTGCAAAGGGTCTGAGGCTCACACCACCAATGTGGTGGGACAAGGTTCTCTCTGACACCCACCAGTGGTGAGTGATGACACATAAGAAGATCAAGAATTACAGTAGGTATGTACTTTTCATTGTTTTACTTTGTGTCTTCTGGTGACAAGAATTTGTAATGGAGAGTGAGATAAAGTAAAATGTTTACTTTGTTTCACTAAGGTGCGGGAAGGGAATGGGGGAGCGGTGACATAACTACTATATACATAAATGCAGGATGACTTTGCTACTATGTACGTAAATGCTGATGACATATCTACTATGTATATAAACAAAATTTATGTACACAGGAGCTCAGACTTCAGCATTTATGTCATGGATTTTGCGTCCACACCTATTGCATAAATATATTTATAATTATCGTCTATCTTATTTTTTCACCCTTTGCAGATTGTTTGAGAGGCTACTTGGCACCATGCAGTCCTGCTTAAAACAGAACTGGCCTTAATGTTCATGGTGATTTGCATATATAGAGATAGTTATTTAGATATATATGGGATATGACATGGGTGAGAGTGAGATAGCAGAAATATCTCCACAAGCTGCCATTAAACTCTTGATATCCCACGAGTGGCGAAGCCACTGACGGGATATCTAGAGTTCAGTGACAGTGAATGGAGATATTTCTGCTGTCTCACTGCCACCCATGTCATATTCGATTTATAAAACAATTGTGGGTCTCTCTTTTTTCAGTGTTAAAGTAATTTGCATTTGTTTGTTGCAAAAAGTGAAAAAAATTGAATTTTGTGCTGGTTTTTGCTAATCATAATAAAAAACTAAGTTATCTGTAAATGAAACGCCACTCATTTTATAGATCATTTTGTGCTGAACAAATTTTGTGTTCACAGTACGATGCTTTCATTTTTCGTTTTAAAGTTATTTGCATTTGTTTGTTCAAAAACTGAAAAGAAAATGCATTTTCTGCTGTTTGTTAATTATAAAAAAATGAAAGATAGCTATAAATGAAACACCACTCATTGTGTAGATCTTTTTGTGCTGAACAACTTTCGTGCTCACAGTACTATGCTGTCATTTTTCATTTTAAAGTTATTTGCATTTGAATACGGTTAGTACCGTTTCTGAGGCCGAACATTCTAAATGAGTTCCAAACCTTTTGTGACATACCCAACTGGCCAAGATATCCATTATGACCTTTACCTGGTTTACATGTACCATAAGACCAAGGAACAGAATTCGGTGTTGGAAGTTCTGGTTTCAACGATGTTCAGTATACATGAACAGCTCATTCCGGTTCCAGAGACGCGATTGAGTTTACATGTGCGTCTCTGGAATACTGGCATGGATGTAAACTTAAGGTGAGCATGCTCAGTAAATGCAGTTTTAGGTTGAAAAGAGAGAATGAGTTAAATGCGCATGCTTCTGGAGGCGATCTGGCAAGTGATGCCGTTTACATGTGGGGCACGATCGGGTTCTACAGGCATCGATTCCTGTGAACTTAGTACCTTCAATCCAATTTAAAAGGCAACCGGGTTAATGCACTGGTCGGGTTTACATGGGTCTGTAAACCACGATTTTTTTCCTCGATCCCTGTTTTTTCCGTGCTTGAACCAGGTTGACGTGCACATGTAAACGAGGTAATACCAAACTGTGAAGGTAAAAAGTGATATCTCATATGTGGTCAGTGAGATATCTCTTTTATCTTCCTGAAAAGAGGCACACACGTTGTATAAATAGGGGATATGACATGGCCTGACTGAAGATATCATATTTATCTTTACGAGAGACCAATGATATTATATCTCGCGAGTGGCGAAGCCACGAGTGAGATATCTTGATGTCATTGACCTCGAGTGAAGATAAATATATCTTCAGTCAGGCCATGTCATATTCTGTTTATACAATGTATGTTTTGGACCCATGACATGACCCCTGTATATGTTTTGGGCCCTAACCCCCCTTCCCCACATATGTTCTAGGTCATGGGCTCTCCAAGAGAACCTGCTACATTCTCCACTTAACAGAATTCCCCAGATATCTTACTTATTAGGCAGGAAAAAAAGTTTCTTGAAAATTAGTGTAAACTAACAGATGTATTATGGTGTAAAGTAGTTCCTAATTATCTGTGTTGCTTCTTTGTACTTTTGAAGGGTGGGTGGCTGGGGTGAAGTTATTAAGAAACGGAGCCACTTGTCTTTCTTAATCTGTGTTGTTTCCTATACTTTTGGAGGGTGGGGGGTGCTGGTATGAAGTTGAAAAGAAACGGAGCTGCTACTTTTATTGTGCTCTAATCTTCAATGCACAGTTTAGCAGACTAGTGTTCTGCAGGCTGGGACAAGCTGCACAGTGTCCTGCCATGTGTCTCAATGTTTACAGATTTTTTTTTCCTGAACCCAAGACGGCATACGGTATCTATTCCACTGAGGGAGACAGCAGAGTGAGTGTCAGAAGATGCGCAGTGCCTTCCCTGAGTTGCCGTTGTTTTACTGAAAGCTGGTGAAGTGTGCTGTTTTAAGAAGGGGGTAGCACGAATGGCAGAGCAGGCTGATACTGAAGTGACATTCTCATGAGTGGTGCAGCGGGGAAAGCAGGCGGGCGGCCTGTTTCTAGCAGCAGTGTGGGAATCCGTGGGAGAAGGCTGAGAGGGCGGGGAGCCATAGGATTATTTCTTTACTGTGGCAACTCTTTTTCAGTGACTGGAACCCACATTACAGCTGAAGGGAACACAAGCTTGAGCGAGTGTTGCCATAGCAACGTTGGTATGGCAACACTCGCTCGAGGTTCCGTTCCCTTTGGTGGAGATGACACTCTCTCGCTCTCTCTCTTCTTGTTACTGTTAGTACAGTGTTCTCAAAAAAAGCTCAGCTACATTCAGAAAACAGCATTATAGTTTAAGCGTTTCATGGGGAGACTGCATATTTTAATTCACTGGTGGGACCTGTTTTACTGTAGTGAAACCGCTCGGTCACGCTACAAATTTACAGCAACAGAAGTGAAACTGCTTTAGGAAGACAAGGGGAAAACAGCAGGATGAATCAGATAACTTTTATTTTAAAATAAAATGTTTGAAAATGATGGCAGGATTTTACACAATTATGGAAGGTCACAGTCATGTGGTGGGGGAGGTTGCAGGTGTGTAGTGATAGTCACCAAACAGGCACGTTCATTTGTAGCACGAATTGAAACAGAAAAACTTTCACTTTCATTACGATGAAGTATAGGAACGTGGAGATATTACTATTTATCCTTGCATTTATCCCAAAACATACATTGTATAAGTAGATATATCTCATGATGCTTTGCATTATGGGAGTATATGTGATTTTGTGTGTCTTTGAAACCTGGCTTTGCTACCAATGCCCTTTTTGGGGAACCCTTGCATATTGCTTTTGTGCTGGGGTCCTTTGTCTTTTTGCTTGCATTCTTATTTTGGGCCCATCATGACTGAACCCCATAACTTCCATAAGACCACATTAGCCATACAAAGGAGGCACACTGATAAGTCTTGTGTAGGACAAAACACGTGTATGCGTCTTCTGTTTTTACTCATTGCAAACTGTGTAAAAAGTCCTTTGGCACTATACATTCCCACTTAAAGCAGAACCAGGCCAGAGTTTCATGGTGATTTGCATTTCAAACAACATGAAGTCTTGCTATATTATGACTATTGCAGTTTGTCCCAGCCTTAGAACTGCTCCGGAGGTGAAAGAGTTAACTTCCATGCAGAGCATGGAGCTTAGAGCGTGAGCTCGGTTCAGAAGCTCTGTTAGGCTGGTTTCAAACCGAAACCGTCAGATTCTTTACTCCGCCTCACTGAACAGTCGCTCCGGAGATTCCTCCTGTTGCTCGGTTCATTTCTTCGGTTTAAAGCGCTATTTCTCGGTTTAATTTAACCGCGATTTAATTATTTTAACCGCAAAACCGATCGGTTCAGGCTCTGTCTATGGTAGTCGTAAGTAATAGATATGTTTTTTCTGTATTGGAACTTGTAAGTGTTATCGGTTCGGTTGGACGTCGGGTAATATTAAAATATAAGCTTAAAGCCTTTTAAGGCTTCTTAGAAGTGCGGTGCCCGGTTCTTATCAGTGCTAAAAAAGCGGATTTCATTACGGTTTTTTCCACACCCGACACGGTTTGGAACCCGATAAGGGTGTCTTTGCCTGGCACTGCCATTAAAAGGGCAAGTTTGTTGGTTAGGCTGGCATCATGTCTGAGAAACCCAAAGAAAAACCGGGCCCACTGGGTTTCAACACTGTAGTGTCTGTGGGAAGCCTTTGCCAAGGCTGACCCACACACCATGTGTCTATTGTCTGAGGTTTGACCACCTCAATTCAGACTGCCAGATTTGTAAAATTTCCCTACAGCCACCCTGGACAAGAGAGGAGCGAGCTCAGAGCGAGAGGCCAAAAAGTCCGCTGATCCGGATGGCCAGCCCGGTTCGGTGCCAACCGAACCGGAGGGAGTGCCCTCTGACCAGGGCGAGACTTCCTCGGGCAAACGAAAAGCTGGCTCTGAGGAGCCAGTTCCAGCAAAGAAATCTAAAAAATCAGCAGGTTTGGAGTCCAAAATGCCTTCTCCAACTGCTGCGGAGATAGCCAGGGCAATACAAATTGTCCAGTCCCTGTCCCCGGTTCCCTCCGAACTGCCACTGTCTGGCAAAAGGTCGGTTCGGTCGGTTCCAGTGGTTCAGGATTATGATATAGAAGAGTTCTATGAACCAGAGGAGGGGGATTAGGATTATGATCAGTGTGAATGTGACTTTGAAAGTCTGGATGTGCCCATTGAACCGGACATCTCCCCAGACAGACCTTCAGGTGAGTCTCTCCTAGGCTTTCTGGGTCCCCTTCTCATTTTTGTTTTATAAAAATGTTGCTGAGACCCTCCAGCTTCCCTTGAGGAGGCTTTGGATGAGCAAGAGGAGCCTGACTATGTGGAGATGATGGATATCCCAGAGTCCAGGAGGTTGTCCATCCCTTTACATAAATCTTTAGAAAACAAACAATAAAAATTTTAAAAGCTCCTAATTCTGTGCCTCCTGTAGATAAAAAAGATGGACAGGAGGTACACTTTGTCAGGTCCTGATACAGATTTTCTTTCACAGCAGTGCAGTCATGTTAGTAGTTCAGGCTGCAGCCTGTGATAAAGCTAATATTCCACTGGCTTCACATCCTCCTGATAAGGATTCCAGGAAGATTGATGCCATGGCCAAAAACAATACATGGCAGCATCCTTGGGACTCAGACAAGCTAACTATATGGCTTATGTTGCAAGATACCAGAAATCTAGATGGGATACTGTCATGGCCTTAGACCAAACAGGTCCCTGGCCAGCTCGCAAAGGAGCTGGAGCAGGTGGCTCTTGGTATCGAGGCATCTAAGGTGCAATTCCATGCTGCAGTGGATTCTAACGATGTATCCTCTAGAGTCATGGCTACATCTGTGGCTTTTCGTAGATTGGCCTGGCTCAGGTGTACTACTTTGTCGCAGGATACCCAGTCTAAGGCTATGGATTTTCCTGTGGTGGGAAATTCTCTGTTTGGGGAGCAGACAGAGAACTATATGAAGAAAATGGATGAATATAGAACCACTTACAGGTGCACAAGCCAAGGAACGGCAAGCCACTCCTCAGAGGCAGCCCCCAGGGTAGGGGTAGCCTTTTCACAGGCCTTTACCAGACCCAGGCCTCCCTCTTCAGCCTATGTACAGAGGGGGTTCTTCAGAGGGAGAGCAGACGGGGTTCGAGGCAGGCCTGCTCCCACCCTCAGCCTAAAGCCCCTGCCAAACAGGCACCCTGATGGGATGCCCAGGGTCGACTCTCCACTACCTGCAGGGGGCAGGTTGGCTCACTTCGTCCAGGACTGGCAGTCTTTAACTTCAGACAGGTGGGTCCTGGAAGTAGTGAGCCAGGGTCTGTTCTCAGCTTCAAGAAATTTCAAAGATGAGGCCAGATCTTTTCCACCTACAAACCCTTTAGAGACTCTTGCTTTGGAAACAGAAGTCTCTACCCTCTTGGCTCTCAGAGCTGTAGAAAAGGTTTCTCCCCTTCACCAGGGCAAGGGTCTGTACTCCAGGTACTTCCTTACCCCAAAAGACAGGAGAGCGGCTATCCTGGATCTAAGATATCTAAACAAGCACCTTTTAAAGCCAAAGTTCAAAATGGTGACATTGGCAATGATTTTATCCTCCCTAAGGCCAGGGACTGGCTAGCCCCTGGACCTCAAAGATGCCTACTTCCATGTTCTTATCAGAAGCTCCCATCGAAAGTACCTCAGATTCGAACTGCCCTCAGGCCATTATCAGTTCAAAGCAATGCCCTTGACCTCACTTCTGCTCAAGGGTGTTCACAAAATGTCTGGCAGTAGCAGTCGCTCACCTAAGAAGGCAAAAGATTGCCATTTTCCTACCTGGACGACTGGCTCATTGTGGGTCAGTCTCCAGACCAGGTCAAATCACACCTGCTAGTTACCCAGTAGCTGCTTACCTCTCTGGGATTTCTTCTCAATCTTCCAAAGTCAGTTTTGGAACCTGCCCAGGTACTCACCTTTATAGGCGCAGAACTGGACACAAAGCAGGCCAGAGCCTTCCTTCCCTTGGAAAGGGTAAGGACCTTAGTGGCCCTGGCCGCCTCCTTCACTCTGCAGGTCTCTCGACCAGCAAGGCATTTCCTGCAGCTCCTAGGGCACATGGCTGCCTCCACAGCTGTGGTGCAAGGAGCAAGATTTCAGATGAGGGACATTCAGTTCCATTTGAGAGCTTTCTGGTTTCAAAGAAGAGACCCTCTATCCAAGTTAATCCCAGTGACTCGAACTCTGATCCAGGCCCTTCAGTGGTGGCAGGATCAGAGCAATCTGAGACAGGGGGTGCCTTTCATCCCTCTGTCCCATTCCTTGACCCTTACTACAGATGCATCCCTCTTGGGATGGGGAGCTCACATGGCGACCTCTCCACCCAGGGATTATGGTCCCTCAGGAATCTCTGCTCCACATCAATCTTTTGGAACTCAGAGCTGTTTTCTAGCACTTCAGGTTTTCTCTGCATCTGTTCAGAACAAGGTGGTACAGGTCAGAACAGACAACACCACTACAATGTGGTACATCAACAAACAAGGGGGCACTCGGTCGTCGGCCTTGTGCACCGAGGCAATGAAGTTGTGGTCTCTGGCTTACTCTCTGAACACTTCCCTCATAGCAGTTCACCTCCCAGGCAAGGACAATGTCCTAGCAGATGCTCTCAGCAGGATTTCCCAGGGCCATCACGAATGGTCACTGGATCCCCTAGTACTGGGGATAGTGTTTGCCAGATGGGGCACTCCTCAGATAGATCTTTTTGCAGCCCCAGACAATCATCAACTTCCACTGTTTTGTTGCAGGCCCCCAGTGTTGGGCTCAGTTCCCCTGGATGCCTTTCTCCTCGATTGGGAAGGGAAGTTTCTTTATGCCTTTCCCCCCTTCCCTCTCCTGTTCAAAGTACTAGTCAAAATCAGGTCTCAGCCCTGCAAAATGATCCTGATTGCTCCAGACTGGCCAGGCAGCCCTGTACCCACTCCTTCTGTCCTTAGCAGTCCATCTTCCCTGTGTCTCCCCAGGAACCACAATCTGTTAACCTGTGCTCAGGGGAGAGTTTGGTATCGAATCTCAATCCCTCAACCTCAAGGCTTGGCTCTTGAGCAGTTAAGAGTTTGCTGATTTGCAACTTTCTCATAGTGTTCTGAAATCCTGAAGGCTGCTGGAAGCCTTCCACCAAACTACCTATAACTCCAAGTGGAAAAGGTTTTCCATATGGTGTTCTGAGGAAGCATGTTTCCCAGAATCTGCTGATCTACCCACTGTATTGGACTACATGGTCCATCTTAATTCTTTGGGACTGAGACCAGCCACCCTGAAAGTGCACTTGGCTGCTGTCTCTGCCTTCATTTCAGCAGGGAAGCCCTCTTCTCTTTCTGCTCATCCTGTATTTTCAAGTTTTTTAAAGGATTGCTTCACCAATCCTCCATTCAGGACCTTGCCCGGCTTGGGATCTTAATGTATGCATTGCTCAGCAAATGCAACCCTTGAGCCTCTGTCTTGGCAGAGCTTAAGTATTTAACTTGAAAACTGTATTTCTGGTAGCCATCACTTCTGCCAGGCGTATAAGTGAGTTACAGGCTTTATCAGTAGAAACTGACTTTATTTCCTTTCACAGGGATAAAGTAGTCCTCAGGACTAACAGGAAGTTTTTGCCTAAGGTGGTTTCAGATTTCCACCTTAACCAATCTATTTCACTTCCAGTGTTCTTCACTGACCATTCCTCCTCTGGTGAGAGGAGGCTGCACAGATGTTAGAGGGCCCTAAGTTACTACATAGGCGTACCAAGGGTCACAGGTTTGACTCCTCAACTGTTTCTCACTTATGGTGAGGTTGGGAAAGGAGACCTGCCACTAAGAGATCCATTGCCAGGTGGATCGTTTCTTGTATCAATTTTGCTATCAAAAGCTGGTGCAGGTTCCCCCTCAGGCCTGAGGGCTCACTCTACCAGAGGTACAGCTGCATCTCTAGCTGCTGCTAGAGACATCCCTATCTTGGAGATATGTCAGGCAGCTACTTGGAAGACAGTACACTTTCACCAAGCATTACTCCCTGGATATTCAGGCCAGGAGGATGCTCGGTTTAGCACAGCCGTGCTTCAGAGTCTATTCCCTAAGTAGGTTCTGTCCCTCCTCCATGGAGGTACTGCTGTGTAGTCTGCAATAGTCATAATATAGCAAGACTTCATGTTGTTTGAAGAAAAAATTACTCACCTTAGTAATGTTGTTTCTTCTAATGGAGTCTTGCTATAGTATGACCTCCCCCCCCAGCCTGCCCCTCTCAGAACTTCTACTTTGGGTATGGGGTGGGTAGTCCTCTGTTGGCATTTATTGATGCCCTCTTTCATGTGTGGGTGTTGTGTTTTTAGTTATTTTATCTTATTTTTCTGGTCCACTGACTTGAGTCTTTGTGTTGGGACCAGGAAAATGTGTTAATATATTAGTGGCCAGTTGGCTAGTGTAGGTTACAACTTCCACACAGAACCTTAGTGAGTTTTTGCTCGTAAAGATCTGACAGTTTCGGTTTGAAACCAGCCTAACAGAGCTTCTGAACCGAGCTTGCGCTCTAAGCTCCATGCTCTGCATGGAAGTTAACTCTTTCACCTCCGCAGCAGTTCTAAGGCTGGGACAAACTGCAATAGTCATAATATAGCAAGACTCCATTAGAAGAAACAACATTACTAAGGTGAGTAATTTTTTCATGTGTCCCATGATGTTTTGCATTATGGGAGTATGTGTGATTTTGTATTTATTATGTTTTTGTACCCCCTCCCCCCCCAACATGTATGGCAGCCTTCAGAGTTTTGAGGTGTTGTTTATACAGGTGTGGTGTGCTGTCCCCCCTTCCAAACAACATGAAGTCTTGCTATATTATGACATATGCAGTGAGTCCCAACCTTGAACTACTCCGGAGGTGAAAGAGTTAACTCCATGCCAGGCATGGAATCTAGAGCGAGCTGGGTTGAAAACTCTGTCTGTTGTTCTTCAAACTCAAACTGTCAGATTCTTTACTCCGCCCACTGAACAGGCGCTCGGAGATTTCTCCTGCTGCTCGTTCATTTTGTCGGTTAAAAGTGTTTTTCTCGGTTTTAAACGCATTTTGTCTATATTTAAACCGCAACCGGTCGGTTCAAGCTCTGTCTGTGGTATCGTAAGTAATAGATAGGTTTTACATTATTTCTGTGTGGAACTTGCAAACGGTATTATCAGTTCGGTTTGAACCGATCAGGCTGTTGTTAAACTTCATTAAATTGCATTTAGAGTGCGGTTCCCGGTTCTTATCGGTTCTAAAAAAAAACGGATTTCATTATGGTTTTTTCCACGACCCGTGACACGGTTGGGAACCGATAAGGGAGTCTTGCTTGGCGGATTGCTGTAAACGGGCAAGTTTTTGGTTAGGCTGGCACTATGTCTGAAAAACCCAAAAGAAAAACCGGGCCCACTGGGTTTCAGCACTGTAGTGTCTGTGGGAAAGCCTTTGCCAAGGCTGACCCACACACCACATGTGTTTATTGTCTGGGGTTTGACTACTTCAATGCAGACTGCCAGATTTGCAAGAATTTCCCTGCAGCTACCCTGGATAACAGAGTTGGTAGGCTCAGGGAACGAGAGGCCAAGTCCGCTGACCCGATGGCCAGCCCGGTTCGGTGCCAGCGAATCGAGGGAGTGCCCTCTGACCAGGGCAAGACTTCGGGCAAAGGAGAGCTGACTCGCCGGAGTCAGTCCCAGCAAAAGGACTAGAAAATCAGCAGGTGTGGAGCCAAAATTTCCTTCTCCAACCGCTGCAGAGATAGCCAAAGCGATCAAAATTGTCCAGTCACTTTTCTCGGTTCAACCGAACCGCACCATCAGGTAAGCGGTCGGTCTGGTCGGGTGCCACCGTTCAAGAATATGATATAGAGGAATTTTATGAACCGGAGGAGGGGAGGAAGATTATGAAGAGAGTGAATATGATTTTGAAAGTCTGGATGTGCCTAATGAACGGACATCTCCCCAGACAGACCTTTAGAGTGTCTCCCCAGGTTTCTGAGTCCCTCTCATTTTATGTTTTAAAAAAGTGGTTGAAACCTCCAGCTTCCTTTGGAAGAGCTGTGGACGAACAGGAGGAGCCTGACTATGTGGAAATGATGGATATCCCAGAGTCCAGGAGACTGTCTATTCCTTACATAAATCTTTTAGGAAACAGACAGTAAAGATTTTAAAAGCTCTCACACTATACCTCCTGTGGATAAAAAATGGACAAGAGGTACACATTGTCAGGCTCTGATACGGAGTTCCTTTCACCACAATGCAGCCATGTTGGAGTAGTGCAGGCTGCAGCCTGTGATAAGGCAAATATTCCCTTAGCTTCACACCCCCCTGACAAGGACTCCAGGAGGATTGATGCCATGGCAAAGAAACAGTACATGGCAGCATCTTTGGGACTCAGACAGGCAAATTATATGGCCTATGTTGCAAGATACCAGAAATCCAGATGGGATACTGTTATGGCTCTAGCGAAACAGGTCCCTGGCCAGCTTGCCAAGGAGCTGGAGCAGGTGGCTGCTGATGGTATTGAGGCATCTAAGGTGCAGTTCCATGCTGCAGTGGACTCTAATGATGTATCTTCAAGAGTCATGGCTACATCTGTGGCTTTTCACAGAATGGCTTGACTCAGGTGTACTAGCCTGTCACAGGATGCCCAGCCTAAGGCCATGGATTTTCCTGTTGTGGGTAACTCTCTGTTTGGGGAGCAGACAGAGAATTACATGAAGAAAATGGATGAGTATAGAACTACCTATAGGAGTGCACAGGCCAAGGAAGGGCAGGCCACTCCTCAGAGGCAGCCTTCCAGGGGCAGGGGCCGGCCTCTTCACAGGCCTTTTTACCAAGCCCAGGCCTCCTCTTCAGCCTTTGCCCAGAGGGGTCTTCAGAGGAGAGGCAGACGGGTGCAGGCAGGCCTGCTCCACCCCCCAGCCTAAAGCCCCTGCCAAACAAGCTCCCTGATGAGATGACCAGGCCAATTCTCCATTGCCTGTAGGGCAGGCTGGCTTACTTCGTCCAGGACTGGAAGTCTTTAACATCAGACAAGTGGGTCCTGGAAGCAGTAACAGGGACTGGTCTCAGCTTCAAAAATTTCCAAAGATGAGAACCAGATCCTTTCCACCTGCAATCCATCAGAGGCTCTCGCCCTAGAAACAGAAGTTTCAACCCTCCTGGCCTCAGAGCTGTAGAAAGGGTTCCTCCCCACACCAGGGCAAAGGACTGTACTCCAGGTACTTCCTTACCCCAAAAGACAGGAGAATGGCGCCCATCCTGGATCTCAGATACCTAAACAAGCACCTTTTAAAACCAAGATTCAAAATGGTGACTCTGGGAATTATTTTACCTCTCTAAGGCCAGGGACTGGCTAGTGTCCCTGGACCTCAAGGATACCTACTTCCATGTTCTCATCAGAAGCTCCCACAGAAAGTACCTCAGATTCCGAACTGCCCTCAGGCCATTACAGTTCAGAGCAATGCCCTTGGCCTCACCTCACCCCAGAGGTATTCACAAAATGCCACAGCAGTAGCAGTTGCTCATTTAAGAAGGCAAAAGATTGCCATCTTTCTCATACTTGGACGACTGGCTCATAGTGGGCCAGTCTCCAGCACAAATCAAATTACACCTTCAGGTTACTCAGCAGCTGCTTACATCTCTAGGTTTCCTTCTCAATCTCCCAAAGTCAGTTCTAGAGCCTGTTCAGCTACTCACCTTCATAGGTGCAGAACTGAACACTCAACAGGCCAGAGCCTTCCTGCCTCTAGAAAGAGCAAGGACCCTGGTTTCTCTGGCTTCCTCCTTCACTCTGCAGGTCTCTCGACCAGCAAGACATTTTCTGCAGCTCCTAGGGCACATGGCTGCTTCCACAGCAGTAGTGCAGGGAGCAAGATTTCAGATGAGGGACATTCAGTTCCATTTGAGAGCCTTCTGGTTTCAAAAGAGAGATCCTCTAACCAAATTGATCCCAGTAACTCGAACCCTGATCCAGGCCCTGCAGTGGTGGCAGGATCAGAGCAATCTGAGACAGGGGTTCCTTTCATCCCTCAGTCTCACTCCTTGACCTTACCACAGATGCATCCCTCTTGGGGTGGGGAGCTCACATGGGCGACCTCACCACCCAGGGATTATGGTCCCCTCAGGAATCTCTGCTCCACATCAATCTGTTGGAACTCAGAGCAGTTTTCTAGCACTTCAAGTTTTTTCCACATCTGTTCAGAACAGAGTGGTACAGGTCAGGATGGGACAACACCACCACAATGTGGTACATGAACAAGCAAGGGGGCACTCGGTCTACGGCCTTGTGCACCGAAGTAATGAAGTTGTGGTCTCTGGCTTATTCCCTGAACACCTCCCTTATTGCATTTCACCTCCCAGGCAAGGACAATGTCCTGGCAGATGCTCTCAGCAGGATTTCCCAAGGCAATCACGAATGGTCACTGGATCCCCTAATTCTGGAGGTAGTATTTGCCAGGTGGGGCACTCCTCAGATAGATGTTTTTGCAGCCCCGGACAATCACCAACTTCCTCTTTTTTGCTGCAGACCCCCAGTGTTGGGCTCAGTCTCTCTGGATGCCTTCCTTCTTAACTGGGAAGGGAAGTTTCTCTATGCTTTTCCCCCCTTCCCTCTCCTGTTCAAGGTGCTAGTCAAAATCAGATCTCAACCTTGCAAGATGATTCTGATTGCTCCAGATTGGGCCAGACAGGCCTAATATCCACTCCTTTTGTCCTTAGCAGTCCACCTTCCCCTGTGTCTCCCCAGGAATCACAATCTGTTAACCTGTGCCGCATGGAAGGGTTTGGTACCCGAATCTCAAATCTCTCAATCTCAAGGCCTGGCTCTTGAAGAGTTAGAGTTTGCTGACCTATGTCTTTCCAAGGGTGTACTCGATATCTTGAAGGCTTCTAGAAGCCTTCCACCAGGGCTACTTATAATTCCAAATGGAAGAGATTTTCCATATGGTGCTCTGGCAAGAATATTTCCCCAGAGTCTGCTGGTTTGCCCACAGTTCTGGATTATATGGTACATTTAAATTCCTTGGGGTTGAGACCAGCTACCCTAAAAGTGCACCTGGCAGCCGTATCTGCTTTCTTATCAGCAGGTAAACCGTCTTCCCTTTCAGCTCATCCGGTATTCTCCCAAGTTTTTCAAGGGATTGCTTCACACCAACCCTCCATTCAGGGACCCTGCCCCTGCCTGGGATCTTAATGTTTGCATTGCCCAGCTGATGCAACCCCCTTTCGAACCATTGTCTTCAGCAGAGCTTAAGTACTTGACTTGGAAAACTGTGTTTTTGGTAGCCATCACTTCTGCCAGGCGCATAAGTGAACTACAAGCATTGTCAGTGGAGCCTGATTTTATCTCCTTTCATAGGGATAAAGTGGTCCTCAGAACTAACAGAAAGTTCTTGCCTAAAGTAGTCTCGGACTTTCACCTTAATCAATCCATATCTCTCCCTGTGTACTTCACTGACCATTCCTCCTCTGGTGAGAGGAGATTACACAGTTTAGATGTCAAAAGAGCCCTTAGTTACTACATAGAGCGTACCAAGGGTCACAGGTTTGACTTCCTCCAACTGTTCCTCACTTACGGTGAGGTGGGCAAAGGGAAACCTGCCACTAAAAGATCCATTGCCAGGTGGATCGTTTCTTGTATCCAATTTTGTTAGCAAAAACTGGGTAAGGTGCCCCCTTCAGGCCTGAGGGCTCACTCTACCAGAGGTACGGCTGCGTCTCTGGCTGCAGCCAGGGACATCCCTCTCATAGAGATATGTCAAGCAGCTACCTGGAAAACGGTTCACACTTTCACCAAGCATTACTCCCTGGACATCCAGGCTAGGAGTGATGCTCGGTTTGGCACAGGTGTGCTTCAGAGCCTATTTCCTAAGTAGGTTCTGGCCCTCCTCCATGGAGGTACTGCTGTGTAGTCTGCATATGTCATAATATAGCAAGACTTCATGTTATTTGAAGAAAAGATTACTCACCTTAGTAATGTTGTTTCTTCTAATGGAGTCTTGCTATATATGACCATACCTGCCCTCTCGGAACCTTTACTTTTGGGATGTGGGTGGGCAGAGCAGTGTTGGCACTTAGTAGATGCCCACCTTGTTTTTTCACCCCTCCTTTTGGGGTGATCTGTGTTGTTTGTCATTTTTTGGGTGTCCTGACTTGAGTCTTTGTTTTGACACCAAAAAATATGTTTATAAAATTAGTAGCCAGTTGGCTAGTGTAGGTTTACAGCTTCCACACAGAGTCTTAGTGAGTTTTGCTCGTAAAGATCTGACAGTTTGAGTTTGAAGAACAACAGATAGAGTTTTCAACCGAGCTCAAGCTCAAAGTTCCATGACTGGCATGGAAAGTTAACTCTTTCACCTCCGGAGCAGTTCGAAGGTTGGGACTCACTGCATATGTCATAATATAGTAAGACTCCATTAGAAGAAACAACATTACTAAGGTGAGTACTTTTTTCATCTTGCGCAGAGAGCGTTAACTACAGTGCAGCCATGTTCCCAACTTAGTATCCTCAGAATTTTGTTTTTGGGAACAGTGCTGCAAAGATCCATATAGTGTATAGTGGAATGCTGTTAGGCATGAAATTCCATGCCTGGAATATGCTTGTTCTGCTGCAGTAGTGATGTCACTATGTTGTTCTACTGCAGTAGTGATGTCATTATGTTGTTCTGCTGCAGTAGTGATGTCACTACTGCAGCAGAACCACTTGGAATCCTGGCACATTGTTACTTTCCTATATTTAATTCTGTGGTGACAGTATTCTAGAACCTCTAGAGACTTTTCAAGTCAGTTCATTATAAAAAAGAGAGGAAAAAAACACAAAAGCACACATTTCACATAGTACTACTATACACTATAAAAAATACAGGATGAGCAACTTTATGCACAATCTGTGTGTTCTGTCACCTCGGGGTTCTGATTCCCATGGACCTCTTGAGCTTCGCTGTCGAGGTCAGAGGGAATCAGACACCTCTATGGCAGAACATACTGGTTGTGCATAGTTGCCCATCCAGTATTCTCTATATAGACATGGCTCCAGACAAAAAGTTACATGTGTCATAGAGTAAGTTTAATATTTAAAGCAGCATGCAAGGTACCGTCATTATTTTGTACCTTTGCCCAGTGCTCCAGATAAGGGTGTGTATGTGTACAGTACCTATTTACGCTTCAGAAAAGAGCATTTACGTGCTGTTTTTGCAGTGATTAGCATACAAAATTCAGTGATTTTGTGTGTCCCTTGGCTGATTGAGCATCTGTGTCCCTTTATTTTTGTTCCCCCACTCAACAGTGCTTGGTGCATGTAGTTTGTTCTTTGGGGGACTGCCCACCTCTGCAAATCCTTCCCCCACCCACCCAGTTACGCATTTTGTCCATTGATTGGACCGGCATGCCACACTTCACATTCTTCAATCACAGAAGCTCACACACCTGTGTTTCCACCCTCCTGCTGTAATTCGTCACCCTGCCACATGTGTGGGTTTTGTTTGTAAGAGAGAGGAAGTGAGTGGTGTATATCGCAGAAGAGGACAGGCAGGTGATAAAAGTGGGGCACAATCTGGGGGAAAGACTCGGGAAGCAGGAATCCCTCAACAGCAGAAGTAGAGTAAGTCAGCAGGTGTAGTGGGAAAGCTTGGAGAAGATAGTGTGGAGCCAGTAATGCCATCGTTGTCCACACGTGGTGGTGAGTGGAAGGCCTACTGGCTCCATTTGTTTCGCTGAGGGGTTTGGGAAGGAAGAGCAGTAATGGACAAGGTGCATCATGCACTAGTTATGAGTTGCAATAAAAAAATTAAAATAGACCAGTATTGTTTCTTTCATTCTGGGTTTAGGGAGTAACTTTGCTATTTGATTGGCAGTGTGTCATTGTGACTCATTACATTTCACTAAAGTGTGAGGCTAGCGCATAGCAGGCAGGCAGTGCTCTGGATGGTAGTGATCTGTGACAACAAGATTTTGCAGCTCAGCACTGTACTGCTTGCATGCAGCTCACTGTAACTTATTTAGTGTTTTTTTACTGCTGATATTTAAGAAGCTAAGTTGGTAAAGAGCATGATGTTTTCTTAAATACATTTTATTTACGCAATAAGGCATGACAGGGTGTGTGTTATTGTGGGATAACAGCACACCTCAGGAAGTTAATCTTGTATCCTTCAATTATGCACACACTGGAATGCCTTATTGCGACTATAAAATGGGTTTCCTGATTTTCTTATTTTAGGACCAAGTAATGAGACAGAAAGTGCAGCATTTCTAACCTGTGTTGTCGTGCTCGGGTATTTCTCATACCCATTTTATAATTCACGTGGTATGCCTGAGTGATCTTAGAATGAGGGACAAGTTAGAGCCTAGGAGGAGCTATTTTAAATTGAGTGGTGCCAGTATGTGTGTACCATGACAGATCCCAGACTGGTTTAAAATTAAAAATCTTATGGATGTGTGTGTGTGAGGGTGCGTGCGTGCGTGTGTGTGTGTAGAAAATATAATGTTAAATACTCCTCGCTCAACATCAGTTTGTCATTTGTACTCGTCCACATTTGGTTTTACTCACCTTACGTCAAAAATGAGGAGTGCAATATTCACTCCTAAAAGACTTACCTGGAGTACTGCATGTGCCATTTTATTCAAGTTTAGATCTCTTCTGTCCTGTAAGATGCTCTTTCCACCATTTTGCTTTAGTATTTTAATTTTTTATGCAGGAAATTATTAAAAGGAGAGCTCCAGCCAGAGACTGTGACACACAATCTGATGAGATTTGTCACCGTCGTTGCAGGCTTGTAAATAAGTTTTACTTGCTGTTAACTTTTTTTTGTTGTTGTTGTTTAACCAGGAGTGGCACACTAAGCTGAAAGCTTGTTTACAGGCGTGACCTGGGAGCACAGGGAAGTTAAGTGACTTGCTCAGGATCACAGAGTAAGCAAGTGGGGGCTGCGGGATTCAAACCCATGTCTCCAGATTTGCAGCTCAGAGCCTTAAACCACTGCGCTGTACTGCCTCCCAAAAAGATTTTTGTGTTAGTTCCCTTTGGTGGTTCTGTTTAAGCTGTCTTCATCAATGTCATTGTCCTAGCCAGTCACTCACCATCAGGCATTCCATAACAATTACCACAACCTATGCTTCTGTAAGTTTTCTAGATCCTTAAGACTCTTCTGGTTGAATGATGGCTCTAATAACTTTTGCATATGTTCCGTTGTTCTGCTTTTCTCTGGCCTGGCAATCACTTATAGTGTTTAAACCATTGGGCATCAGATTGTATATTTGTCTATTAAAATATATAGCTGTATGTTAACTGGAAAGCTTTAAATAAACAGATTAACTACAAAAGATACTATGCAGGCAGTATAGCATAGTGGTTAAAGGCCCTGAACTGCAAACCAGGTGACTTGGAAACCTGAAGACCTGGGTTTGAATCTCATTCACCCCCACTTGTATATGGTATAATCCTGAGCAAATCACTTAACTTACCAGTGTACTTCTCCATTTAGTTTGGGCAGGATTGAGGGATTCTGACTGGTATGTTTGTGACTGTGTTTGTAACTGAATTTGAGGTATTTTCTTAACTGCTGTTTCAGTATGCTTCTCCATTTAGTTTGGGCAGGATTGAGGGATTCTAGCTGATTAGTTTGTGACTGTGTTTTTGTAATTGGCTGTGTCTGAACCTTAAGTGCAGGCATCATATTACAAGGATTAGTGTAGTTTGAATGTGAGGTATTTTCTTAATTGCCATTTCAGTGTCCTTCTCCATTTAGTTTGGGCAGAATTGAGGGATTCTAGCTGGTAAGTTTGTGACTGTGTGTTTGCATTTGAATTTGAGGTCTTTTTTTAACTGCCATTTCAGTGTGCTTCTCCATTTAGTTTGGGCAGGATTGAGGGATTCTAGCTGGTAAGTTTGTGACTGTGTGTTTATAACTGGCTGTGTCTGAACCACAGTGAGTGGAGTGAGGAGCCACTGACAGAAGACTCCTTGGCTTAATGTTTTTGGACACAGCCTGTGGTGTAGTCCCACCCCGCAACCTACCCACTCCAGGGCTCAGCCTACATTTATAGAGTGGGTCCCATAGGGCCTTGCAACGTCCTGCATACATATAGGAAGTAGTGAAGAGAGAAAGCATAACAAAAAACAAATATTTCAAACATGAAGTCTTGCTGTATTCTGACAATTGCAGTTAGCTCCAGCACTTGAACTGCCCCGGAGAGTGAAGGGTTAAAATTCTATGCCAGGCATAGAACGTTGGGCTCGAGCTTGGTTGAAAACTCTGTCTGTAATACTTTGAAACCAATCTGTCAGATTCTTTACTCCACCTCACTGAACAGTCGCTCCGGAGATTTCTCCTTCTGCTTGGTTCAGAGTCGGTTAAAGTTGTCGGTTTTAGTCCACAATAAGTTCCGTTTGTCAGTTCAGGACTCTGTCTGTGGTACTCTAAGTACTTAGGATAGTTATTGTGTGGAAATTGTAAAGCTGTATTTTTTCGGTCGGTTCAGCTGAACCGATCCTTTAGAAAAATCTTTGTGAATAAGTTTAGTTCATGGTTCGGGTCTCAGACGGTTTTAAAAACGTGAATTGAACATTTTTACAACACCCAGAACACCATGAGAAACCGAGGAGTCTTTGCCTGGCGGTTGCCATATAGGGGTGTAAGTTTGTTAGTTGGCCATGTCTGAGAAACCCAAGAAAAAAAACGGGCCCATTGGGTTTCAACACTGCAGTGTGTGTGGGGATGTCTTTGCTAAGGCTGATCCCCACACCACTTGTGTTTACTGTCTGGGGTTTGACCACCTCGATTCAGACTGCCAGATTTGCAAGAATTTCTCTAAGTCTACTTTGGATAAAAGGTTAGGCAGACTTAGGGATAAGGAGGCCGAGAAATCCATTGACCTGGAAGGCCAGCCCAGTTCAGTTCCTACCGAACCAGAAGGAGTGCCCTCTGACCAGGGTGATACTTCTTCGGGCAAGAGGAGAGCCGATCCTGAGGGATCGGTTCCTACTAAAAGAAAGCGCAAGGATAAATCAACCGGTTTGGATCCAGACCTTCATGTTCCGACTGCTGAAGAGATAGCCAAAGCTATTCGGATTGTTGAATCGCTTTATCTGGTTCAAACAACATGAAGTATTGCTGTATTCTGACAAGTTGCAGTTAGCTCCAGCTCTTGAACTGCCCTGGAGAGTGAAGGGTTAAAATTCTATGCCAGGCATAGAACGTTGGTCTCGAGCTCGTTTGAAAACTCTGTCTGTGTCCTTTTGAAACCCAACCATCAGATTCTTTACTCCGCCTCACTGAACAGTCACTCTGGAGATTTGTCCTTCTGCTCGGTTCTATCGCGGTTAAAGTTTCAGTTTTAGTCCGATTTTCGTTCCGTTTTTTGGTTCGAGACTCTGTCTGTGGTACCGTAAGTACTTAGTTTAGTAGCTGTTGTGTGGAAATTGTAAAATTTTTTCCGATCGGTTCAGTTGAACCGATCTTGTAGTAAGATCTTAAAAAAGGAAAAGTTAGTGTGTGGTTACCGGTCCAGAGTCGGGCTTAAAAAACGCATTCTTAGCGTTTCATCACCCGTGACATGGTGAGAAACTGATAGGGGAGTCTTGGCTGGCGGTTGCCATATAAAGGGTAAGTTGGTTAGGTTGGCCATGTCTGAGAAACCCAAGAAAAAAAACGGGCCCACTGGGTTTCAACACTGCAGTGTGGGTGGGGAAGTCTTTGCTAAGGCCGATCCCCACACCACCTGTGTTAACTGTCTGGGGTTTGACCACCTCGATTCAGACTGCTAAATTTGTAAGAATTTCCCTAAGTCTACCCTGGAGAAAAGGTTAGGTAGACTTAGGGATAAGGAGGCCGAGAAATCGGCTGGCCCGGAAGGCCAGCCCGGTTTGGTTCCTACCGAACCAGAAAGAGTGCCCTCTGACCAGGGCGATACTTCTTCGGGCAAGAGGAGAGCCGATCCTGAGGGATCGGTTCCTACAAAAAGAAAATGAAAGGATAAATCGGCCGGTTCGGATCCAGAGCTGCGTGTTCCGACCGCTGAAGAAATAACCAAAGCGATTCGGATTGTGGAATCGCTTTGTCCGGTTCCGACTGATCCGGCGCCTTCTGGCAGGGGTTTGGTTTGGTCGGTTCCCCCGGTTCAGGATTATTCCCCTGAAGATTTTTATGAACCGGAGTTCGATGAGGAGGGGGATTTTGAAGAGGATGATTACGACGGTGAAAGTCTGGATGTGCCTGTGGAAGTGGACATTTCCCCAGACAGACCTTCTGGTGTTTGCCCTCCTAGGCTTTCTGAGTCCCCTCCCCACTTTCTGTTCTACAGAAAAGTGGCTCAAACCCTCCAGCTTCCTATTGAGGAGGCTGTAGAGGATCAAGAGGAGCTTGACTTCATAGAGATGATGGACAGCCCAGAGTCTAAGAGACTGTCTATTCCCCTTCATAGGTCATTTGGGAAACGGACACAAGGTCTTAGGTCTCCCAACTCTGTACCTCCTGTTGACAAGAGAATGGACAAGAGGTACACATTGTCAGGCTCAGATACGGAATTTCTTTACCAACAATGCAGCCATATTGGGGTCGTGCAGGCTGCTGCCTGTGACAAGGCAAACATCCCCTTGGCTTCACACACCCCAGACAAAGATTCCAGGAAGATAGATGCCATGGCAAAGAAACAGTACTTGGCATTATCTTTGGGACTCAGGAAGACTCATTATATGGCCTATACAGCCAAGTATACACTGTACTGGCACTGGCTAAACAGGCCTCTCCCCAGCTGGCCAAGGAGCTGGAGGGGGTGGCTGCTAATGGGATTGAGGCATCAAAGGTGCAATTTCATGCTGCCGTGGACTCCAATGATGTGTCATCAAGAGTCATGGCTACATCTGTGGCTCTTCGGAGAATGGCTTGGCTCAGATGTACTAGCCTTTCAGAGGCACCCAGGCTAAGGCCATGGATTTCCCTGTAGTGGGTAATTCTCTGTTTGGGGAGCAGACAGAGAATTACATGAAGAAAATGGATGAATACAGGACCACTTATAGGAGTGCACAGGCCAAGGAGAGGCAGGCAATTCCTCAGAGGCAGCAAGCTAGGGGCAGGGGCAGGCCTTTTCACAGGAATTCCATACTGGCACTGAGCGAAAAGGCTACTGGAGACTTGGAAAAGGATATGGCTGATGCAGCAAGATTAGCCATAGATGCTGCAAAGCACAGTTCCATATGGCAGTGGACGCAAACAACACTGCATCTAGGTCATGGCCCATTCAGTGCCCTTAAGATTTGCCTGACTTAGAACTACTAATCTGTTCCAGGACTCTCAAGCAAAAGCAATGGATTTCCCTTGCAAAGGAAATTTACTGTTTGGTGACAAGACAGAGGCGTACATGAAAACGGTGGATGAAGACAAAGCCACCTACAACAGCAACACTGAGAAGGAAAAGGCCTCACTTCTTACAGGCCTTATAGAAGTGGAGGTAAGGATATGGGTACTACTTTTGTGCTTATGTTTCCTGAGTACCCCCCACAGAGGGGTTACTTTAGAGGCAGGAGTAGGAGGGGCACCAGGCATGCAGATGCACCACCAGCTCCAAAAGCCCAATTTAAACAAAACCCCTGACAAGTCTGCACAGGTCGCCCATCAGTTATCAGTGGGAGGTAGGCTGACTCACTATTTTCAGGAATTGGACATAAATAACCACATATAAGTGGGTCCTAGAAATAGTGAGCCAAAGTGTGTCCCTGCAGTTCAGAAAATTCCCCAAACTGCAGAACCTGAAGGTTTTTCCACCCTCATACCCAATCAGAAGGAATCCTGTTGGAGATGGAGGTGAAGAAATTGTTGCTAACAGATGCAGTGGAAAAAGTACTTCCCTCACAGTAGGGCAAGGGACTTTATTGTAGGTACTTCCTGACCACAAGAAAATCTGGGAGTGGCGTCCCGTTCTAGACCTGAGATATCTGAACAAAGGAAGAAAGAAAAACTCAAGATGGTAACACTGGGCTCAGTGATTTCATCTCTGCAAAAAGGAGACTAACTGGGGTCACGGGATGTGAAAGACACCTGCTTTCATATACCAGTGAGGCTCAGCCACAAAAGTACTTCAGGTTCAGGATAGGAAACTGTTACTGTCAGTTCACAGCTCATCCCTATGGCCTCACCTCAGCTCCAAGAGTGTTTACAAAGTGCCTAGTTGTGGTAGCAGCACATTTGAGAAGGCAAGGGGTGGTGGGTTTTTCCCTAACTAGACAACTGGCTGGTCTCAGGAAAAACAAAGCAGGAAGCAAAGTCCTCCCTATTACTAACACAAGGTACATTGCAGGACCTGGGCTTCCTCATGTATTTATTTATTTAAGAGTTTTACCAGGGCGGCACACTGAGCAGAGTATTGCTCAATTCCAGGTGCGCCCGAGGGGAAGGGAACAATTAGAGTGCAGACATATTTGTATAGAATATTGTAGACATTTTACATTAACAATGCAGACAATTTGTACAGAATATTGAAGATGTTTTTACATTAACAGTGCTGGCACTTTGTACAGAGTATTGTAGACATTTTGCATTTACAAATCTTCAAAAGTCACAGACAGAACCCGTTCAGGTTCTGGACTTTATAGGCACAAAGCTGGATACTCTGCAAGGGAAGGCACGTCTCCCTTAAGCAATGGTGGCAAATCTGATAGCAACTGCAAAATCCTTCAAGGCAGGTCAGCCAAGGCCTGCAAGGGATTTTCTGCACTTACTGGGGCACATGGCCTCGTCCACTGCAGTGGTGCCAGGGGCCAGATTCCATATGAGAGATGTTCAGTGTCACCTAGGAGACCATTGGTCTCAGAGGTGGGATCAACTGTCCTGTCACAAAGTCTTTGCTAAGGGCACTGGAATTGTAGAAGGAAGTATGCAGCTTCAGAGAGGGAATTTCCTTCCTTCAGCAATCACCTATGGCTATACTCACAATATATACTTCCCTTCTAGGCTGGGGTGCCCATTTGGAGGACCTCATTACAGGTGGTACCTGTAGTACTCAGGAGCACATGAATCTCCTGGAGCTCAGGGCAGTATATCTGGCAATGTAGGTTTTTTCTTCTAAGATCAAGGGTCAGTCTGTCCAGGTCAGAACAGACAGCACCACAACAATGTATTACATAAACAAACAGGGAGAAACAAGATCATCAAAGCTGTGCACAAAAGCAATGAAGTTCTGGAACCTAGCTTACTCCCTGGAAATTCAGCTTTCAGCAGTATACCTGCCAGGGAAAAACAGTATGCTGGCAGATTCATGAACGGAACCAGCCAGGGAAATCACAAGTGTGCCTGAACCAGCAGGTGCTGGCAACAGTGTTCAGACAGTGGGGTACACCAGAAAGAGACCTGTTTGCTTCTTGGGAGAACAACCAGCTTCTCCTGTTTTTTTGCAGACTCCCATCAGTGGGTACATTCCCAGAGGATGCTTTAGTTCTCAGCTGGTCATGGAAGTTTCTATATGCCTTCCCACCTTTTCCACTTTTGCTGAGAGTACTGGTCAAACTGAGAAAGGAGTCTGCAGCAGTGATTCTCTTAGCTCCAGACTGGGTCAGGCAGATCTGGTACTCCCGCCTCCTGTCCTCTCCAACAGGTACCCTATCAACTTGCCTCTAAGATGCAGTCTGCTGACTCTGTTTCAGGACAGGATAATCTTCCCAAATCCAAGAACTCTGTGTCTCAGAACGTGGTTCTTGAAGAGCTAGAGTTCTCGGGATCAGATCTCTCTGAGAAAGTGATGGAGGTGCTGAAGGTTTCCAGGAAACCAGCAAAAAGGAAAACTTATGCTTCAAAATGGAAAAGGTTTTCCTATTGGTCTTCTTCTAGACAGCTCACCCCAATACATGCATGTCTGCCTATAGTACTGGTCTACCTAGTCTATCTCCCGTCCTTGGGCCTCAGACCCTCAGCTCTGAAGGTTCATTTGGCAGCAGTGTCAGCTTATGCATCAGCTGGCAAAGACAGGTCAGTGGCCCCACAACCCATTTTCAAAAACTTTCTCAAAGGCCTGAATCAACTGTAGTATCCTCCATTAAGGGACTATGTCCTTCCGTGGGACTTAAATAAGTGCATTGATTAGCTGATGGAGGTGCCTTTCTTAGCCCATGGCAACTGCTACACTGAAGTATGTCACCTGGAAAGCAGTGATCTTACTTCGAGAGGGCTTTTGCAGTAGGTAATTAATTGTAGGACTGCGCCCCCTGGTGTCAGGACCACATGGAAACTTATGCTAGCAGTGTCTGACGGGGGACTGCCCATCCAACATCACATGATGGACGTCAGTGTGACACTATATAGTGGACGGTCTCCACGTCCGCCCTCCAGTTCTTTCCTACTGTCAACTTGTGCACGTCAGACCTTTTGGGAGCTCATCGAAACAGTTTGATCGCCTTCGCTTCGGATTAAGTATCAGTTTTTCTTTTTATTATTTTTCCTTCAGTAAAAAGTTTGTATGTCATCCTCATCAACAGAATCACATAAGAACAAGTGCGATTCATGCGGGCGTCCAGCTACCGCACAAGGACCAGCATACCCTCTGTCTCATCTGCTTGAGCCCAGACCATAATGTCGGAGTGTGAGACCTGCACCTAGTTTAACCAGGTCACACGGAAAAGGCATCAACAGTCCCTCGAAGCCCACCGGCTCTAAGCTGAAAATGGCTTCAATGGAAAAGGAGCTGAAAAAACTTAAAGAGCACCTCCGACTCCCCATCCGACTCCCATAAGAGGAAAAAGAGGAATAAGGGAAAGCATCGAGACCGGGGAGTAGTCCCCCGATCTCCTCGGCCACTTACGGTTTTCAAGGAAAGACGCTCTCTTCCTCCAGGAAGATAAGCACCATGGCCAAGCCTGCACTCCCACCTGCAGAGCAGGCTCTGGTCTCCCCTCCCATCACCACTGGTTACAGTGGCTGTGGGTGCCTTGGATTCTTCTAAGGCTGCCGCCGCACTTAGGCCCATTACTACCCCAGGCTCTTAAGTTGGTAGGCATGGCCAATAAGCCACTGATCAGACCCTCCGACAAACTCCCGGCTGTGGTCATTAAGTTGAGGGTCAGAGTTTCTGACTCCTGTATGGCCCAGGTCGATAGGTTGGTCATCCGACGATCGGATGACAATATCATGTCCATCAGACATGTTGGTAGGTTCTGACGATGAGCAGCCAGATCCTTCTCAGCTGAGGGGCAAGGGTCACCCCAGCACTGTTTTCATGGCGATCCTCCGTCTCCTCCAGAGAGTCCTCTGATATCCCCAGGTCCACAGAACCCAATGGATGGAGACCATCCATCAGGTGTACCTGACAATAGAATGCCCACCAGATGGATGGCGGCTCCACCACCCCCATCTGGGATGCCAGACCCCGTGCCTCCCCAGCACCCGTTGGCTCCTTTATGCCCACTGTCAGGGCTGCCGTCGGGCCATCCTCCGTAGGGGCCCCCATCATCGGGTCTTCCGCCTTTGGGCTTTTCACCTGGGTTCCCCCCAGCAGGACCACAGGCGGGTCTCCCACTGACTTCAGGGTATCCCCTGTCAGGGCCTCCATCAGGCTATTCCATCAGGGCCGCCATCCAGCTACTGTCCGTCAAGGCCGCCATTGGGCTTTCCACCATCGGGGTCACCATCAGGCCCCCTTGGGACTGCCATCAGGCTACCCTCTGTCGAGTCCGCCGTCAGGGTTTCTGCCATGTGGCTTCCCCCGTCAGGCCCGATGCCGGATCATTTTTCTACGGATTATTTCTACCTGGGGTACCCTGGGGGCCAGTTGCCTCTCTTTCATGCGCCGTGATATGCCCACCATTACTCTGCCTCAGGCTTCTTATTGCAAGGTCTGCATGCCGCCGGATCGGGCTATCATGCCTATCACCTACCGCCTCCTCCTCCAGCTCAGCCACAGGTGGATTTCAGGAAGATATTGCAGTCCTGGTGGTCGTCCGAGACAAAATCCCAATTGATCTCGGAACTGTAGGCATCCTCAACCCTAAGGTGAAGAGCATTCAGGACAGACCCATAGGGCATCCTTGCCAGCAACCCTTCGTGTCTCGATGTCAGGCCTGACATCGGGCCGTTCAGACTCTGGCATCAGAGGTTGTCCATTCAGAATCAAGTTTCACACTTCTGGATCAGGAACCTGCGGATTCCAGTGACTCCAATTCAGATTCTGAGTCATCCACTAAGGGTTTGGGATTTGAGATCCCCCCCCCCCCGGAGGAGCCTGTCCCAAGTCTCCCAAGCCCCCTCTCAAGGATCCATCTTTCATAGACCTTTTAAGACAGATTGCAGTGGCACAAGGTTGGAAGTCTGATGCTCAGGACCCAAAGTGTCTGAGGTTAGCTGAACATCTAGACTTTCCGGAAACGAGTCCGGTTCTCACTCCCTCATTGCTGGTACCTCACGAGGATTTGTCCTCTACCATCTGGCCCTCATCTATCCCGACTATGGCTAAAAAGGTCGACCAGATATACGGATACCAGAAGGTAAAGATCACCTCAGCGTACATCCTAAGGCTGACTCGGTGGTCATTACTGCAGCTCATGAGAGGTCTGCCAAGCTGAAGCACTGCAACACTTTTCCTCCCAACAAAGAATACAGACAGTTGGACCAGTTTGAGAGGAAATGTTCTAGGGACATGGATATGTTGTTCATCCACACTTATTGGCAGGTTCCTTGCCGCTTTAAATCTTGCCGGAAGGTCTTCAAGCTGGCTCCTCCCACCCACCCGGGTGGTAAAACTCTCGGCTCCGCCCCATGATGCCAGATCTTCCTTACCGCTTGGAAGCTCAGGTTCCCTCCTTAGCACTCTGCGTTTTCGACTGGTTCCTGGAAATTTCGGTCTTCGAAATCAATTGGAAGTTTTCTGAAACTTCGATCCTCCTCTTCTTCGCTGCGGCGATGGCCTATTCTGCTTTTCCGGCTCTGGGAGGCGCCACTTTTTCCTCCAGAAAAGACCCGCGACTCCATGTGCATTTACTGCCTTTACTTGGATCATGATCCTCAACTTTGCGATTTTTGTTGTGCCCTTTCGGCCAGCTCTCTGGAGGATTGGGGCACCGAGTCAAGTGGCATTGCCGTTCTTCCTCGTCCCCCTCCTCGATGAGGAGTGGCTTTGAAGATGGTTTTTGCATGCCGACGCTATCAGGAGTTTATGGCAGCAGCTTTTGCTGTCCGGGAATCAATCAACTCCATTCATTCTCCGCTAGTAAGCAGCTGGCCGCCTCGATCGGCCGACTCAACCACTCGAGGCAGTCGAGGTGCCCTCTCCGGGGCCGGTTGCTTGTCCGATCCCTGCTGCCCCACTGTCCTCGGTGGAACCCAGGCCGGGTCATGACCTGTCCCTTAGGTTATCTGTTCCCCTCACTCCCGCCCGCCCTCGGCAGACCAAGAGTGTCTCAGGCCTGAGGCAGCTTTTTGCAGACCCCTCGGAGCCCAAAATCGACTCCTCTATGTTCCCTAGCGGGGAGGACCCAGGGTCTCCTCTGGAACATCCCACGGACGACTGCCCACCGTCCTTTATGGGTCTGCTCCAGCTCATCTCGGAATTCACCGGGATGCAGCTCGAGCCCGTTTCTAAACGGGCCCCTTACCCCCTTACGGAGATTCTAGACCGAAGGGGTTCACCCTCAGAGGCCTTCCCGGTGGCTGAGGCCATTGTGGCTGGCCTTGGAGCTCTGGGGGGGCTCTACTCTCCTGCCCTGCCGATGGCCAGGAAGTACTCTGTCCCTTCTGTCGGTTTCTGTCTGGTTTCTCGAACACCCCTGCGCTGAAGGGTTAGTTACTGACAATGTTTTCCAGTGTTCTGGAAATGCTAGGATGTGGATAGGCCCTCAGACAAGGAGTCCAAAAAAGGATGGACTATGTCGGGCGCAAGGTTTACGCCGCGTCCTCCCTAGGCCTCCGTCAGGCCAGCTCGGCTGCACTGATGGCACATTTCTCCCACACCCTTTTGGGCTCCCTGGACGAGGTCCTCCCTCATCTCCCGGCCGACCTGTGACCATGGTCCGGCGGGTGCGGGACCAGGGTAGGGCGGTGGCGAAGCAGCAGCTCCAGACGGCTCTGGATCTAGGCGACTCCTGTGCCAGATCGATGGTGGCTGCAGTGGCCTTGCGCCGCAGGGCGTGGCTGAGGTTATCCTCCTTCTCTTCGGAAACCCAGCACGAGTTGGCGGACATCCCCTTCTTGGGGACTGACCTTTTCGGCCCTGGAGTGGAGGGACACCTCCAGGGGTCCGAGAAGTCCGATGCCACTCCGGACTTGGTCACCCCCGCCAGGAGGGACAAGGGCAGCTGATGGTCTTTGCGTAAGCCCCTTCCCCCCCCCCCGGTTCCTGCGGCTCGATCGGCCCAGCATGAGGGCCAGCAGGCATGCGCTGGGCAGCCTGACTCCAAACCAGCGTCCTTCCTCTAGAAGGAAGCAGGGAGGTAAAGGCCCGAGAGCTCCCTCGGCCTCTTTCTCCCCCAAGCCTGCTCAGTGACGGGCTAGGGGCGCTGTCCCCGGCCCCATCACCCCTACCCGGGTTCCCCCGTGGGGGGACGGCTCCGCACCTCCTCCACTTGGTCCGCTTCCCGGACCTCTAAGGGTAGGAGGTGCTAAGGGAAGGCCCTGTCTCGGTTTTGCGAGCAGGTCCCACCCTTTCGAGCTGTTGCCCCATGGGGATCTTGGGGTCCACAGCCTCTTCGTCGGCCCTCTGAGCCTACTTGCCTGGCCCTCTAATTAGAGGTAATCAGGAAAGTTGCGGATCCTCCTTCTGACCCCGGGTTCATGTCCAGGTTTCCCCTGGTATCATACGGATGGGGGGCTTGCGCCCCATTCTTCTGCACGCCTGGATGGTCTCTCTGGCTTAGATATCCCATCCTTAGAACGGGCGTGTGGCTCCACTCCTGGGCCTCCAGGACGCACTTACTCCTCTTTCCGTCCGTTTCAGGGGAGACTCCTCTTTTTCCTAGCGGGGAATCTCCTTACGAGTTCCAGGCCAAGCCCTTTGGCCTTGGCCCAGCAGCTTCTGCGGCATCGAGGGGCCCGGGCGTAACCCCACCCGGATGGCGGCCTGACTTCAACCCTTTCCAGGCGGAAGGGGTCGATCAGGAGTTCTGGGTCTCAGGCGGGTCTCCTGTTATCGGAGCCACATTGGAACTCATGCCTTAGCGGGTGATCCTTCTTCGAGACCAGGCTCGACTCTTGAGTCCGAGCTCGGCTCCCGGCGGACAGGGCTGAGGTTCTTCCTCTCTTACCTGGTCAGGTCTGACTGGACAATTGCGCCCTGCCGGGACCTCCTGGACCTCGCGGCGGTCGGCTCCAGCGTGGTTTGTTCCATGCATTCCTCTTGGGGGGGGGGACTGGCCAGCCAGCGGTCTCAGTGCTGCGTTCCTTCGGACCAGTTCATGACTACGGCTCAGGAGTTAGGGAACGCTCTCCTTCAGACTGCTCCAATTTTTGCAGGAGTACATCCTGTTCATCCACCCCGAGCCGACGGTCTGCTCCGTCCGATGCTTCTCGGATGGGTTGGGGTGCCCATCAAGGGGAATACTGAGTGCTCCGCCTCTGGTCCTCTCGATAGTCCCGATGTCTTTTCTACCCGCTGGAGCTCACGGCGGTCCGCTTGCTTGCACCGCTTGCTCCGTTTGTGTGGGGTCCAGTGGTTTAAGTCCAGGTGGACAACACCACGACCATGTGCTACCTACCCTGCCAGGCTCGGACGAGCCCCTTGCATCCCGTAAGGAGGCTCTCCATATTGGGTCTTTCGCGCAGCTGGGAGGCTTTCCTAGCCATTCGATGGCGGAGCCCAGCACCCTTGGCTGATGCCCTAAGTCGGGCATAGGCTGCACCTCACGAGTGGTCTTCCTGCCAGAGGTAGCACAGATCTTCTCCTCCTTCCTCCAGGGGAGAGTACGAGGCCGAGACTGCTCATGCCCGCCCCTCAGCAAGGTTTGCTGTAGGGATGCTGCCGAGGTCGCGGACCCCGGCCTCTTCTACGCCTCCCCATTTCCTTGACCCACGGGCAAGGCGAGGAGGGACTAGGCGCAGGCGATGCTGGTAGCTCCAGACTGGTTGGCCAGCTCTGGTATCCAGCTCTCCTCAGTCTCAGCCCCAGGCTCCCGAAGCGGCTTCCAGCCCGCCCGGTCCTGATCTCAGTTTTCAGGGGAAGGTTTTCCATCTGGACCTTCAATCCCTGCACCTAAAGGCCTGGTCCCTGTGCGGCTAGGTGCCAGGCCTGGATTCTTTCGGCAAGGTCCTCGACGCTGAGGCGCCCCTGCCGAGTCGCACAAACATGCTCGCCCAAAATGGTAGAGTTCTCCATTTGATGTTAGACAGGGCCGGGCCCTCTCTCCTGTCCCCGGCAAAGCATTCCGGACCATCTGTGGTCCGCTCTTGAACTAGGGCTTCGCTCATTTAATTCTCTTTGTATGCTTCTGTTGGTCACCCTGTCTTCTGGGCGCTGGCCGGAAGGCAGTCGGTGGCGCAGAAAAGGTGGTCTGGCGCCTTTCTAGGCCTCGATCACACCTCTCCTTCGGGGAGAGTATCCCCATTTCTGTGGGATCTTCACTGGTATCGGCTTAGCTCACGGGCAAGCCGTTCCAACCTTTGCACAGGTACGAGTTTCCCCCACCTGTTGTGGAAGGACACCTTCTTGGGGCTTCTCTGCCATCCAGAAGGAGGAGAGAGTTCCAGGCACTCCTTCAAATCTCCCTACCTGACCTTCCACAAGGACAAGGTTGTCCTGCGCCCCACCCGAAGTTCCTTCCGTAGGCGGTGGCGGAGTCTTCCCTAGCCGGGTATTTTCTCTGCCGGGGTTCATCCCCATTCACGCCTTGGAGGCCGTATATAGGATCCATTGGGATCCTATTTGACGCTCGCCTACCCAGGGAGCGAGGGCTGAAGTTCGGGAGAGGTTCGCCAGCTGTTTGTCATCTACGCTGAAGCCGCACCTGGCAGACCTGCAGCCAAGTGGATGGCGAGCAGGCGGGTCACCTCCTGCATAGGTCTCCACTATAGGTGGGCGGGCACGGAGCCTCCCAGAGGGATAAGTGCTCATTTTACCTGCCCTTCCGCTGCATCGGTGGCTGCTTCCGAGGATACTCCTGTCCAGGATATTCGCAGGGCTCCTACCTGGAAGCAGGCTATACCGTTTCCCCTCCACATCGACCTTGGGTCACGCCAGGATGTTGGTCGGGGCCTCGGTTCTCCAGTCTTTATACCTAAGTAGGGGGTGTGCACCTTGCCTCCCTCCTCCCGGAGAACTGCTAGGAGTCTGCCAATAAGTGTGGATGAACAACATATCCATGTCCCTAGAAATACAGGTTACTCACCTGTAACAGGAGTTCTAGGAATGGTATATGTTGCTCATCCACATGACCCACCCGGCCTCCCCGGCTTTAATGCACAACCTGGCATCCATCGGGCTAGATCTGGCATCATGGAGCGGAGCCGAGAGTTTTACCGCCCGGGTGGGTGGGAGGAGCCAGCTTGAAGACCTTCCAGCAAGATTTAAAGTGGCAAGGAACCTGCCAATAAGTGTGGACGAACAACATATACCATTCCTAGAACTCCTTTTACAGGTGAGTAACCTGTATTTACTCATCCTCTACACTAGCTATTCGTGCACTCAACTATGTGGCGCACATGTTAGTGTACCAAAAATCTTTGATCTTACTTCGAGTGGGAGCTCTTGCAGCAGGCTATCACAATAAGGACAATGCCGCAGGCACTAGGACCCACTGGAAAACTTCTCAGCTAGCAGTGCCCAGCAGGAACCGCCCCTGTCGGCTCCGCCCCGACGTCAGTCCTGGTAAAAGGGGGCGGACCCAGCTCCACCCCAGTTCTTTTCCCGCTGCGTCCAGCACACGTGAAGAGTTCTTCAGTCTTGGCTTGCCAGTACCAGCTAAAACTTTGGGTTTTCAGCCTTTTTTCTTCAAAATTCTTTGACTTTTTTTCGACGGTTTTTCAGTCACCGACTTATGTCTTCACCATCCTCGATCTCCTCGACGGGACCCCATGTCAACAAGAGCGGTTGCAGCCGCCAGATACCATCTAAGGTCGGCCACAAGAAGTGCATCTTTTTCCTGGGACCTGAGCACAACACCGTGGCCTGTTCGTCCTGCTAGGGATTCACCAGCCGGACTCGGATCTGCCATTTGAAGGCCTGAAGGCGTACCTTCTTGAAAAAAAGAAGGATCTGCACACCTCAGAGGAGAAGGTGAAAAAGAAGGACAAAACCAAGTGGTCCCATGACAAAGACCATAGTTGGTCCAGGTCTCGCTCTCTCTCGCGGCCTTCTCCCAAGAAAGCCCGTGGTTCGACAGACTCAGGTGAGTGTCCTAAATCTAAAGATCAGGCTAAGGCTGGACCTTCGGGGGAGAGGCCAGTGAAGTCTAAGGTGACTCCGATAAGGGTCACTGTTAAGTCCTCGGATGTGCAAGCTTCGGCCCCGCCTTCCAAGGTTTAGGCGGCGCCCGTCAAGAGCGCGCCCTCGGAGTTGAGGGACACTCTGGTGCCCTCTGGCGGTACCCTGTTGTCTGTCCCCTTACCGATGCCGGATGACAGGGCGACTGATCTAGGCGCAGCTGGTGAAGGGGCTGTGTCTCCATCCCCTAAGTCCTTCTCCCCCCCGGGCTCTACAGGGGGCTGTCCTTCCAGGGTCGATGTTCCGGATCTTCCCTCTACGGGGAAAGCACCCTCCGTCTTTATGAAGGACAAGCTTCGGGATCTGTTTTCCTTCTGGTGGGGGCAGGTCCAGAAGCGCCCCCCCCCCCGAAGCTGGCCCCATCACTGGTTCCGGACCCTTCGGGTGAACCACAGCCAGGAGGTGCTTCTTCGCCGAGGTAGACCGCCGAGAGGCCGCCACCTACACCTTCTCCCAGGGCTCGTTCCCATTCACGGTCCGTAGACCGACGCCGATGCTCTGCCAGGTCTGGTAGCCGACACAGGGTCAGGTCTCGCACCAGGAGCCGCTCCTGCTCTGTTAGACGGGACCGCTGCCAATGTCGGTCCCCTGACCGACATCGGTCTCTGCTCTACAGTCGGTCCTCTGACAGACGTCGGTCTTTGGACTGTCGTTGGTCAGTGAGTCACCGACGTTCAATTGAGGCTCATCACAAGGATAGGTCCGGCTACTCGACACCCAGTAGTCAATCCCCTTCTTTCTCCTTCTTCTCCATCTCAGGAATCGGGGGTTCCCCGTGAGAGAAGGACCAGCCCCGCTCACCTCCTGATGATCCGACCTTCATGGACGTCATGAGGCACATCCAGGCCTCAAATGAGTGGGATACGGAGGACCTGGATCCAGAACGCCGTCGATTGGCTAAGTACCTGAGGCAGAAGGAGCCTAAGCCTTTGGTGGTGTCTCCTTTGGTGGACACATTCCAGGACCTCACCCAGACTACCTGGAAGCATCCGGATTCGATCCCGGCAGTTCCGAAAAAATCGGACAGGCTGTACAGAGCCCCGTGGGATGAACCATTTCTGGCTGAACACCCTCAGGCGGACTCTTCAGTGATTACGGCTGCTCATGATAAATCTAAGCAGCCCAAGCACCTCAGCTGACAGCCTCCCGATCTGGAGTCTCGTTATTTGGACCAGGTGGGCAAGAAGGTGTATTCTGCCTCCACCTGTTCCATTTGATCCCCGAACTTCCTTACCCATATGGTCCAGTACCAGAATGCTCTTTGGGAGCGGGGACAAAAGCTGGTTAATGCCTTGCCAAACTCCAAGAAGAAAATGGAGATTCTGGACGTTCTGAAATCGGGCTCAGACGTAGGCACACATGTTTTGCGTGCCTCGTACGACACTGCGGATACGACAGCCAGGAACGGCAGTGGCAGGGGTCTGTCTCAGGCACCATACTTGGTTGAGGGTCTCTGGCTTTTACCAAGATCTGCAGTCCGGTATCTGGGACTTACCGTTCCAGGGTACCGCTTTGTTTGGGCAGGAGACGGAGTCTCTCATCTCACACCTCCAAGAGTCTGGCAAATCCATCTGGTCGGTCTGCCAAATGTACCGTGGAGACCAGTGGAGACAACGTAAGTGGCCGTTTCGAAAGCCCTGAGGTGGACAAGCCTGTGGCAATCAGCGGGGCCAGAGAGGTGGCTTTCGGAGAAGAGCCGGCAACCAGCAGCCTGGAGGCGCTCCTCATGGCCCCAAGTCCTCCCAGGCCTCTCTGCCCACACCTGGCTCCATCCAATGACTCCCTTCCAACCCCCCTCCTCCGGTGGAGGTCCCAGGGGAGGTGGTGGTGGGGGGGTCGCTTCTCCCTATACTTTCAGGGATGGAGCTCGATCACTGCGGACAAATGGATCCTAGACGTCAAAAGGAGAGGACACACTGTAGCATTCACAGAGATTCCTCCTAACAGTCCACCAAGGTTCACCGGATATCCTCCTTCGCATGTCCCTCTCATAGAAGGAGAGATACAAGCCTCTTGCAAAAAAGTGCAATAGAACCAGTCCCCCTGCAGCAGCGGAGAAAAGGGTATTATTCCCACTTCTTCCTAGTCCCAAAAAAGATTTAGGACCTTCATCCCATTCTGGACCTCAGCTCTCTCAATCTTTATATAGAGTACAAAAGGTTCCGGATGGTGACCCTTCCAGGACTTTTTCCTCTGCTGTACCAAGAGGACTGGCTCTGCTCCCTAGACATGCAAGATGCGTACATGCATATCGGGGTCTTTCCCCCTCACAGGAAGTTCCTGAGATTCCACTTCCAGGGGGAACATTATCAGTTTTGAGTTCTTCCATTCAGCCTCTCCTCTGCTCCTCGAGTCTTCACGAAATGCTTGGCAGTAGTGGCTGTGGCTCTAAGGTGTCAGGGGCATTATGTCTTCCCTTACCTGGACGATTGGGTGCTCGCGGCCCCGTCAAGGTCACGCCTGCTTCAAGCTCTCGGAGACACCTATACTCTCTTCCGAGAACTGGGGATCACCCTGAGTCTTCCAAAGTCTTTCCCAGAACCCAGCCAAAGACTCGTCTTTATTGGAGCAGACCTGGATGCGGTCCAGGGCATGGCCTTTCTACCCCCAGAGAGGGGCGATCGCTTGATGGAGATAGCTGGATTGGATCGGTCCTAGTAACTCCTCAAGTCCCAGCAAGGACCTTCCTCAGATGTCTGGGGCACATGGCAACGGCCATTCCAGTCACTTCTCTGGCCTGCCTCCACATGAGAATCCCACAATGGATGCTCAGGGTGCAGTGGGATCAGTGCTCCGACGACCTAGACCACATGGTCAGAGTCACAGAGCCAGTAAGGAGAACACTTCTTTGGTGGATGGATCCACTCAATTTGGAAAAAGGGGTCCTCTTTCGTCCAGAGCCCCCGAATCAGACCCTTACAATGGATGCCTCGGATTTGGGGTGGGGAGCACACCTGGGGGTCCACCAAATGCAGGGCATTTGGACTCCCGAGGAGCGCGAACTCCACATCAATGTCCTGGAGATGCGAGCGGTCCTCAGTGCGCTACATGCTTTTGAGGAGGCCCTTATACCAGGCTCTCTTCTGGTTCAGACAGACAATATGGTGGTCATCTTCTATATCAACAAACAAGAGGGCGCTCATTCTTACCCCCTGTACAAGGAGGCGATGAGAGTCTGGTATTGGGCACTGGAGCAGTGCATCACTCGCTCCGCGGTGCATGTTCCAGGTGTCCTAAATGACTTGGCCGACAGTCTCGGCAGGTCTCAGTCCAAAGCGCATGAGTGGGAGCTACTGCAACCAATAGTGGACCAGCTGTTCGACACATGGGGTCATCCAGAGCTGAACCTGTTTGAGTCACCACGCAACACCAAACTGCCAGTTTTCTGCTCGCGTTGTCCCTTTGTTGGAAATAGAGGTTTCTTTATGCCTTCCCTCCCTTTTCTCTCGTCCAGAGAATTCTGTTGAAGTTACAGGCCGAGGGGGCTCGAATGCTTCTGGTCGCCCCGCTGTGGCCTTGGCAGATTTGGTTCCCACTACTTCAGCAGCTATCCACCTAACCTCCAATCTCGCTGCCAATATGCTCGCAGTTGCTGTCTCAGGATCAGGGCTCGCTGGTCCATCCTGATCTCCAATCCTTACACCTTCATGCTTGGCTCCTTTGGACGTAACAAAATACAGGTACGGGGTATCACCAGAGGTGGAACATGTTCTTGTGTCGGTGAGAAAGCCCTCCACGTGCTCCACTTATGCTATGAAGTGGAAGCGGTTCTGTTTGTGGGTCTCGTCTTACCATCCGGATCCCATTACCTGTCCAGTGAACTCAGCTCTAGTGTATCTCCTCTCCTTATATTAGCAAGGCTTGAGCTACTCCTCCATAAAGGTGCACATGAGGGCCATCTCGGCTTATCATGCCGTTTCGGGAGACAGAGCCCTAGCCCAGTTGGTTGTGGCCCGCACCTTTTTACGGGGGATTCTTCACATGAGATCTCCCATTCGGGATCCTATCCCACCCTGGGACCTCCTTTTTGTGTTGGAGAAGCTTACTCTTAGTTGCCATTACGTCAGCTCAAAGTTTCCGAGCTTCAGGCTCTGATGTGTAAAGAGCCGTATTTAATTTTCCACAGGGAAAGGGTTTCCCTGAGGGCAAACCCTAAGTTTTTTCTGAAAGTGGTCTCGGAGTTGACCTCAACCAGTTGGTTGACCTTGAGTTTATTTCTTTCCTCTAACGGGGAGCTCTTCACACTTTGGACGCCCACAGGACGCTAAGGTTTTACCTTAAACGAATGGCTAATCACCGAAAATCGGAGCAACTGTTTGTGGCATTTGCACCACAACACTTGGACACTTGGGTAAACCGGTGTCCAAGCAGACCATTTACAAATGGATTGTCCACTGCATTACCTTCTGCTATGAGAAGTACAACAAGCCCCTTCCGGGCCCAGTTAGGGGTCATTCCACCAGGGGAGTGTCTGCTTCCTTCGCCACACTGCGGAATGTCTCGATTACAGACATTAGTCCAGCCACTACCTGGATTCAGTGCATACTTCCATAAAGTACTACAGCTTGGACATTGCCTCCAGACGCCGTGCCGGCTTCGGCCTGGCAGTCCTTCAGGGACTACTGTCTTGAACTTTTATGTTCAGCTCCTTCTCTTTTACCTCCTGGAGTTGATTATCTCCTTGGTGAGGGACTGCTTGGGATTCAGTCGTTATTGTGATAGCCTGCTGCAAGAGCTTCCACTCGGAGTAAGATAGTACAGTTACATAAGAACTTACGTAACAGGAGATCTTCGAGGAACTCTGCAGAGCGCATTCCCTCCATCCCCCTTGGGGTATGTAGGCATCATTTTCAAGCTTCGCCTCGTTCTCCTGTCAGGCTGCTATTGGGACTGGCGGAACTGGGGGTGGGCTGGGTCTGCCCCATACCAGGGCGGAGCTGACGCCGGGCGGTCCCTGCTGTTGTGGCACAGTCCTTATTGTGATAGCCTACTGCAAGAGCGCCTCTCAAAGATCTACTGTTATGGTAAGTTCTTACGTAACTGTACTTTCCGCCAGCTCGAGCCCATAGTTGAGGCCCTCTCGGACTCAGAGGCTAAGTCCTCCTTGGCTAATACTCTTTATGTCTGCTAAGGTGGCCGGACATCATCCTCTAAGACCCACATACGATGCGGTGGATACCTCTGCTAGAGACACGGCCTCAGCAGTTAGCCTGCACAGATTCTGTTGGCTAAGAGTTTCTGGTCTAGCCCCTGATGTTCAGGTGGCTATTCAGGATGCCCCCTTCAGAGGCTCTGTCCTGTTTGGCGGAGATGCCCAGGACATTATTACGAGCCTTCAGGATAAAGGCACTGCCCTTGAGTCGGTACACACTATGTACTGCCCGAAACCTCAGCCTAGACATCCCTTTCATTGGCAAAATAGGTGTCAGCCAAAAGCACAGCAGACTTCCAGGTGTCAGTTCAAATGCAGGGCTCCCAACACTGCTGCCTCTCCTCCAGCCAAAACCCAGAGGGCTTCAGGAGTGGTCCTCCCTAACCCCCTCTCTCGTTCCTGACTCGCTGCCTGCCCTCCCTCTTCCTTGTCTTCCGGAGGAACAGGTGGGTGGAAGATTTGCAAGGCATCTGGAAGACTGGGAGTCCATTACCACCGATGCCTGGGTACTTAAGCTAATAAAGCTTGGTCACACTCTAGTTTCGCAAAAAAATCCTAAGCAAACTTGCGGGGTTTTCCCACTACCCAAAGGCACACACCCCTCAGTTAAGGAAAGAGATCGTGGCTCTTCTTCAAAAAGAAGCCATAGAGCCTGTGCCAGCAAATCAGATAGGCAAGGGATTTTACTCCCACTTCTTTCTGGTTCCAAAAGAAGATGGGGGATCTGCACCCAATCCTAGACCTCAGTACCCTAAACCTCTTCATAGAATACAAGAGGTTTCAGATGTTGATGCTGCAAAGTCTGCTGCCTCTACTGTCCCAAGGACTGTGGCTCTGTGCCCTGGACATGCAGGATGCATACCTGAACATCCCTATCTTCCGTTTTCATTGCAGAGTCCTCAGGTTCTCTTTCCAAGGGGAGCATTACCAATTCAAGGCCCTCCCCTATGGCCTGTCCTCCACTCCAAGGGTTTTTACCAAATGCCTAGCGGTGGTGGCAGGGGCCCTGAGGAATCAAGGGTGCTACGTCTTCACCTGCCTCGACGATTGGCTTCTGGCAGCCCCATCGAAGTAGGGGTTAGAGGCCTCTCTATCAGCTACCTTGCACCTTTTCGAACACTTGGTTATTACAATCAGCTACCCCAAATCACAGCTCATTCCTTCCAAGTGCCTATAATTTATTGGGGCAGTTTTGGACACAGTCCAGGGTATGGTCTTCCTCACCCTAGACAGGGTAGAGACTCTGCAGAGGCAGGCCCGGCTGGTAGCTTCCAACAGACACATTTTGGCCAGAGCGGTTCTTCACCTTCTCGGCCTCATGGCAGCAGCTATCCCCACAGTTCCCTTGGCCAGGCTCCACATGCACATTTCACAGTGGACTCTCAGGTGTCAGTGGGATTAGAGGGAGGACGGCTTGGACAGTCCGATCCTAGTCTCCGACCTCATGCAGAAAGACCTGCAGTGGTAGCACAACTCCAGAAACCTTATACAAGGAGTTCCTTTCCAGGCCCCTCCTTACTCGCAGATCTCGACCACAGATGCGTCAGGTACAGGATGGGGAGCCCATCTGGGAATTCACAGGACCCAGGGCCTGTGGTCACCTGCCGTACTACACTTGCACATAAATGTGCTTGAGATGAGAGCGGTGCCTTATGCTCTTAATGCTTTCCTGCACATACTTCAGAAGGTCACATTGTTGATCCAGTCAGACAACATGTGTAGTGTCGTATATCAACAAGCAGGGGGACACTCGTTCGTATCCTCTTTACGGGGAAGCGATGCAGGTCTGGAATTGGGCTGTCCTGAACAGGGTTTGCCTTCTGGCAGTTCATGTGCCAGGCATGCAGAACGGTCTCACAGACAGTCTCAGCAGCACCATTGTAACTTGTCACCTATGGTGAAGTGGGGAAGGGGAAACCAGCATCCAAGAGAACCATTTCTCGCTGGATAGTTTCCTGCATACAGTTCTGTTATGACAAGGCTGGCAAATTGCCACCTAAAGGCCTTAGGGCACACTTTATAAAAAGGGAATCTCTGCCTCTGTGGCACCATCAAGGAGTGTTTCCCTTCAGGGAATCTGTAAAGCAGCTACTTGGAAAACAATAAACACTTTCACGAAGCACTGCTGTCTGGAAATACAGTCCAGAAGGAGTGCCCACTTTGTCACTGCTGTCTTGCAGAATCTTTTCCTTAAGTAGGTTCTGTACCCAGCCTCCCAAGGTACTGATGTGGAGTCTGCAGTTGTTAAGCTTAAGTGAGGGATTCCTGGGGTTTGAAGAACAAATTGGTCACCGTAGTAATGTTATTTCTTCCAAAGGGATCCCTCACTATGCTTAACCATCCCTAATCCCCAACTACTCTTTCAGAACCTGGTAAAAGCTTTAAACAAGAATCAGATCTTTCTATTTGCTTGAGCATTACTTGTTACAGTGACTTTACAATTGTTGCTTAGTGGTCTCCGCCATCTAATTTTTCATAACGGTTAAAACTGTTCTGTCATGTTTAAACTATTTTTCAAAATGTTGTAATAAGTTCAGTATTTTTTGGGTGTCATTTAGCTAGTTCTAGTGGTCACTGTTCATCCTAGCTTTAGAAATAAATATGAAATTAAAGAGAGTAGGGGTGAGCATGACCACAAAGCAAAGTTTGAATTTCATTCTAAGTTCCATAATTAGCATAAAATTCTAAAATCTCCAGGACGACTAATTCCAGGGGAATGATTGCAGTTGTTAAGCACAATGAGGGACCCCCTTAGAAGAAACAATATTACTACGGTGAGTAATTTTTTCTTCCACCCCCACCAACTGCTACATTTTTATTTTTCTATATTTTTTTTTTTTGTTTTGCATGGAAGATAATAAGACTTAGATAATTCATGGTCAACTCTCCACTGTCCTAATTTTCTTTCTCCTTCTCCTCCTCCTCATTTTAGGACCTTGTAGACTGGAACAAACCACTGCTTTGGCAGGTGGGACACTTAGGAGAAAAATATGATGATTGGGTGCACCAGCCAGTAGACCGTCCCATTCGCCTCTTCTACTCAGATTTTATCGAGTCATGTTCTAAAACAGCGTGGTAAGTGATTCTGAGGATGGGAGAGGGAGTGAGGAAATGGCAGCACATACTGTCATTGTGATGCTGAGAGGGTTTTTTGCATGACAGTTCTTGTCTTCATGACCTGTGTGTGTGTGCTTTGAACTGTTGTAACTGTCCCTGATCAAGTATGTAACTGGTTTGCATTCACTGTTATTGCCATTTCAACTGTCTGCTTATTTAATTGTCAACCTGCTGTTTGCATTTTGTAAGTATCACTGTATTGTTGTGTGGTTGGTATTGCCTTTTAATTCTCCCCGGTTGCACCTGAAAATAGGCACTGCAATTGTCTAGTGTGCTTATTTGGTCAATAAAAGCTAAATATGTATATATATATATATATATATATATATATATATGTATTCTAGTCACTGGATTTGGCCAGTGTTGAACATGTCCCTGCCTAATACTTGTCCATTGGGTCTCCTCAGTCACAATCTTCATCTCTGCTGGAGATGACTGTTGTTTCCAACTTAGATTGGAAACTATCGGCAGATCACCAATCCAAGCCATACTTATTGTGGTGGACTATGTATTTTAGCACACAAGTTGCTCACTGAACAACCAGTAGTTTGGCAGTTCAGTCACTTAATTTTTGATTTAGTGCACTACCAAGACTTTGATGACCATCATCGCTTGATGAACAACTATAAGAGTTCGCTTAAGCGAGTTATCTTCTCTTCTCCACATTAAATAACTAGTTCTTTGAGGTCTGGCCCAGTGGTGCTGAGGGTTAAGGTGCTGGACACCACATCGCCACGGGAACGAACACGGGCCATTGGGGGTCGGCAGGGGAGGGAGAGGATCGAGCATCCGGAGGACTGCTCTCCTCTATTGGGGAAGGAGGACTGGCACTCCCACCAAATGACTACCCCCAGGTGGAAGCAGGAGGGTAGTGAGGGTCAGAGGGGTCAGGTGTAGGTAGGGTGCTGCGGGACTTCTGAAGATGCATGTGTAACCCCTAGATGGCGCTATCCCAGGGGCTACTACCCCTGCCTGATTTGCCACTAACAGGTTGAGGGGCCTGGATCCAATGGCGGGTGCCTCCACCCAGAGGTCAGGGTTTGCAATAGTTAAACTAACTTGGCTACAGCCCTCTGGGACACTGCAACCCTTCTTCCCACTAGTGGCCCACACAATATATCAGAATTACTTTCACAGTATACACTTACCCCAGGTCTGTTCCGCACTGGGACCTCCTGTGAAATGAGATACAGTGCAACAATCACAGTACAGTACTTTAACATAGACAAATACCTCAGGCAGTATAACTTTGCTGAAACAAGCAGCTCTGATTTATTTAGGGGATATAACAAGGACAGGAGGAAATCAGGTTAATTAGCTTATCACCTAATAATTCATTTATGGCTCTGTGCACAGGCTTCATCTCATCAGTTACTGTCCCTGGGTACCAAGCCCTAGTGGCTAGTCCAAACCGTGGCAGCTGGTAGGGGCCCTTTCACACAGAGAAAAGGAGAATTAAACAGTCAGCAGTACAGTAATTCCATTTGGATTTAAGTGGCAATTCAACAGGAGCGACCCTGAATTAGTACTCACGACCTCCAAATAAGATAGGGTCCTTCAATGTCAGCAGGGCTCACTTGAGGTACACAAACCTCTTCACACATCCATATAAAAGAAAGCACTATACCAGGCAGGCTGCATCTGTATCCCGATCGCATTACTGCACAATACCCGAGAACACACAGCAGATTCAGTTCCTGACAGACCGAGTGCAATTTTCAGCAATTCCTCCAGTCTTCTACAGGGTGAGCCTGGTTTCTACTCTTCAGAGATCCTTTGATTCTTTTCACAGGACGGATTCAGTCCTAACAAGCTGTTACACAAGCTGCAGACCGGAACTCTGGGCCTTACACACGTTTTTTGACTAAAACTGCACACTGAAAAAGCACAGGGCTCCTTCCTTCTTCACTGCCAAAGCTCAACTGAAACTCCAACCGACAAAACTGGCACTTCCTTTGAGTTCCTCCCAGTTCTTGACTGGATTGGCTGTCACTCACAATAGACTGCTGCTGTTGGTCCAAAAAGGCACTGAAGTCTAAACTACATCTCCCAGAGTCACTGCCCATACAATCCTCTTGTGGCTGGCTCAGATTATGAGTCCAAGTTCTGATTCGTCCAAGGCACCATTTTAGAGCTAGCTTACCCCACACTGATTGGTCCAGTTCAGCGGTTCAAAACTAGAATGGGGAACTAGCAGACACAGTTCTGACTGCAAAGAAAGCAGGTTAGACAAACTGTAATTTCATTATTACTCTAAATAATTTCTGGCAAACAGTTACATCTTTCAGATAGGTTCCTTTGCACCCTAGTGACTGCAAAATGAAGTGAATTGGCAGCAGCTTGAGTGGTACTCAAAGAAACACACAGTCCCCCCATACAAACTAATTATTTCTGCAAGCAGACAGCTCTTAAAGAGACAGTACCAGAGGCTCTAAAAACACTCACTGATAAATGGCTTAAACGCCAAACACCATTCAGGCTTGGAGCATTCAAGCAAGCTCCTGGAAGTCTTTTGGGAACTCCCATTTGCAGAGGGGTTACACCCTTCCTGGCCTGGGAAAGCTTGACGTCCACGTCAAGCAAGTACCCCATAAGTTTCAACTGCAACCATATACATTTGCATTAGGCTCGCATATGTAATCATCAGTCAATATATCATTTTACCAAGAACACATTTCTGAAACATTGCAGTACGTCACTTTACACAGTATTACATACACATTGTACCATAACTCAAGTTATTACCTCTTGTACATGAAACCTGAAGAGAGGGGCCCTTCCTATCAGTTACCTTGGGGCTGGATGGGGCAAGGGCACCATACTTAGAGGGCAACACAAGTAACTTGAGTTAGCACTGATGCTCAGTTTGGGCAATGAGCTCTGGGACACATACACCCTTTATGGACAACATTGAGAGGCAAGTCCACAGGCCTCCCAAGTGAATCATAATTGAGGTGCACCACAGGCTTTACAGCTCGACCAGTCTTTCTAGGGGAACTGTTATAGTCTCTGCACTCTGAGCCTCATTTTCAGCATTGTCCTCACTTGTCAGGGGAGTCTCCATGGGGTAGAGAGGCTAGAACTTGGGGCACTTTCAGCTCCAGGAGTTACAGTTTCTGAGTCCACAACATTTGGCTGCATGGAGAGCTTTCGGACACTGGCAGTGGACTGTCAGGGCACTCAAAATACTCTTCTTGTTCGGTGTATCACCAGTCTGCCCTAATCTATCATTTTCCTCCTGAAAGCTCAAACAGTTCAACCATGCACAATGATTCCATTTCATCTGATCTGATGCTTTGCACTTCACTTTCTGGGAGCATTGGCTCCAGGGATGAAGCTGGGGGCTTAGACAGTCCAGAAGGCCCAGCTTTGTCTCCAGTATTGACTAGGGATTGCCCCAAACAATTGACTCAGTTCGTAAGAAGGATAGTATTCAAAGTCACTCTCACTTTCTTCCGATATGGACTGACAGTCATGCTCAACTGGGACTTGTGGAGGGAACACTTTAACTTTGCTTCTGTAGGTGCAGACTTTCTTGATCTTTTCTTAGCAGCAGCTCTAGTCACTGGTCCAGAGGGGCATCTTCTAGGCTCAGACTCAATTAAGATTTGTCCAATGGGCAGTAAATGATTTCTATGCATTGTTTTACATCTTTGAATTATTCTCAGGCCTTACTTTGTACACTGGCAGATCATCTAGTTTGCCCACTACAATGTGAGGGAGATGGTGCCATCTGTCAGCAATCTTGTGCTTGCCATGCAGTCCCAGATTTCTTAGCAATACCCGATCTCCCTCCTGGAGTTCCTGTCTTTCACCTTTTATCATACCTTTCTTTGTTGGCCAGATTTCTTTGGCAGCCATGGTTTGAGCCAGTTGGTGCATGAGTTAGCTGGGCCTTTAACTTTGCACATACTGTAAATAGTTGTCAGCTTGAACCCCATCAGGAGAGACCCCAAAACACACATCTACTGGTAGTCGAGCTTCTCTTCCAAACATCAGGCAGTAGGGGAGAATCCAGTGGCATCACTTTTGGTGCAGTTATAAGCATGTACCAGGGTGCTAATTTGTTGGCTCCATCTAGGCTTGTCCTTTGGGTGCAGGGTGCCTAGCATATCTAGCAAAGTGCGGTTGAAACGTTCAGGCTGTGGGTCCCCTGGGGTGGTAAGGAGTGGTTCTGGACTTTCGCACTCCCCACAGAGAAAACATCTCTTTGATCAGACGACTCTCAAAGTCTCTCCCTTGATCAGAATGGATTCTTTGTGGAGCCCCATAGTGAACAAAAAAGTTTTCTACAAGTACTTTGGCTACAGTGGATGCTTTCTGGTCTTTGGTGGGGAAAGCTTGGGCATATCTCGTGAAATGGTCAGTGACCACCAGCACATTACTGATATTTCTTTGATCTGACTCCAAACTTAGAAAATCAATACAGACCAGCTCCCATGGGTGCACTGGTGGTTATGTTAACAGGGGGAGCCCTCTGGGCAAAAGCTTTCCTCTGTAGCATGGCGACTACAAGTTCGAATGTGTTGCTCCACATCAGCCCCCATCTTAGGCCAATAGAATCTGGATCTCACCAAGTCAAGTGTTCTGTCTATACCAAGGTGCCCCATGTGGTTGTGCAAGGACCTCAATACTGAGTCTCGAAAGGCAGTGGGCAGCACTAGTTGTTGTTTGTCTACTTGTCCCCCTCTGTCTACTGTTTCTCTGTATAACAGTTTATTGATCAGTTTCAATTTAGGACCTTCTTTGTATAACAGTGCAGTTCTCAAATCAGTGGAGCGTAATTTGGACACATCTTTTCCTGCATAGAGGGCTTCTAAAGCTGCTTTGATCATGGGATCATGGATTGAGCCCGCTAATACTGTCATTGTCCAGCTGAGGCAGTGCACCAATGTCTATTGCAGAAAAGTGGCAATAAGCGGCAGGTATGCAATTCTCAGAGGTCCGCAATCCACCATGCAGTCCACTGCTCCGGGACATTTGTTCCTCCCTGTCAAACTTCCGCAGAGTGCCCGAATGTCAGGTTCTGCCAATCGGACCCAATCATTCTGGGGAACAGGCCTCCTGAGAGAGCATCAGCATCTATGTGGTTCAGACCTGCTCGGTATTCGAGAGCATAGTCGATGTAGATAATGCAGAAAGCCACCTATGGCCAGTGGCATCCAACTTAGCTGAGGTCTGCACATAGGTTAAAGGATTATTGTCAGTTTTACTAGTATTTTAGCCCCATACAAGTACTCATGGAATTGGTCAACAATAGCCCACTTCAAAGCTAGAAACTCTAACTTATGTACAGGATAGTTCTTTTCAGATGGGGTCAGACTTCTACTGGCAAAGGCCACTGGTCTCAGGCCATTCTCGTGCTCTTGGTACAACACAGCCCCCAACCCTTGCAAGCTAGCATCAGTGTGCAGGACATAAGGTTTTCTTGGATCGGCATAGGCCAGCACTGGAGCATGGGTAAGTTGATAAATGATCTCATGAAAAGCAGTCTCACAATCAGGAGTCCAGCGGGCCCCAAATACTTCACTCGGATGAAAATACACTCTTTCAGTCTTGAGGGACGCTGACTTTTGGTATTTTTTGTGGGTTGGGGGATACCCTTGAGTAAGGTTAAGTAAAGGGCGGATCACTCTTGAATAGTCCTTGATGAAACGCTGATAATAACTACAGAATCCCAGGAATCTTTGCAGTTCTTTAGATTTTGGGCTGCTGCCAGGTGGTCAAGGCCTCAACTTTACTTGGGTCGGTCTCTATTCCTCGTGGATACTATGTGTCCCAATACTTTACTGATGTTTGAAAGAATTGACACTTATCAATGGACAGTTTAAGGCCAAAGTCCTCCAGTCGGTCCAGTACCTTAAATAATCTGCTCTCATGTTCCTCCAGTGAGCTGCCAAACACAATAACATCATCTAGGTATACCAGGCACTCTAGTAAGTTCATGTCCCCACTGCACACTCCATCAATCGTTGAAAAGTGGCTGGGGCACCTGAAATCCTTGAGGCATCCTCATGAATTCAGTAAGCCAAGCGGACAGATAAAGGCTGTCTTTCACGGTCCTCTGGGGCCATCGGGATCTGATAGTACCCACCGCGGAGATCCAGCACAGAGAACCGCTTTGCTCCTGCTTAGGCAGTCCAAAGCATCCTGAATGCGGGCATTGTGTACTGATCAGGGATAGTCCACGTTTAAGGTGCGATAATCCACACACATCCTTACTGTTCCATTCTTTTCCTCACTACCACAATGGGGAAGCATAAGGGCTTCTGGATTCTGTATTACACCAGCAGCTAACATCTCTTGCAGATGCCGCCTCACATCATCTATGTCAGCAGGTGCCAGGCGTCGAGACCTCTCACGAAATGGTCTTCGTCATGCAGCCGGATATTGTGCTCAGCTCCTTGCACGATCCTACGTCCCATTCCTTTAAAGAAAACACCTGGTCTCTGGGCAAGCTTCTCACTGATCCTCACTTTCCATTCAGCTGGCAGCGAGGAGTCGCCAAAATCAAACAAGTCAGGCGTTACTCTGTCATTCTTCCTTGAACTTCTGCTGGGTAGCACTGCAGTGTCTGCACAATGCACATTAGCCAGGATGCAACCTCTATTTACTCAATGTCTCTTTCAGACACATTATGAACTTGGACCATTACCCTTCTGGCATAAGCATGGGCTCTAGCGGCAAAATACTAGGCTTGACCAGCAGTCCCTCTGGCAATTTTCCATCGCCTGGTGCATCCAACATTAATATTTTATTCTTAACATCCTTTCTGATACGGACCTCTCCTGTAAGGTACACTGGGCATTTGGCGCCAGGATCAGAGACTCAGGATCCTTCTTCCATACAATTCCGACCCGGTTCCTCTGGTTCTATTTTTTCAGCATTCTCTCTGTGCCTCATAGGCCTTCTTAATTAAAGCCGAACTCTTAAAGCTCTACTAGTCTTTGACCCCTGTTTTCATAACACAACTGTGCCAGCCTTCCTAACATATGAGCATTTGTTCCAATCAACAAAGGGACACCATCATACAGTCCAGTGGGGGACACACTAAGGCTAGGGTCTCTACTTGTTCGCCACCCAGCCACGGAGGTGGGGAAAGACAGCCAAATTGGATATACCCGAATAGGGGTAGGCCTTCTCACTTAACCCCCATACATGCAGTCCTTCTAATGGTTGTAAGGGTACATCTGACAAATGCTTCTGATACCAATCTTGGAACATAATTGTCACTTGGGAGCCACTGTCTAATACAGCTCTTGTAGACACTCCATTCACCTTTACAGTGGTCTCCATGGAGGGACCACTATTCTGGACCAGTCTGGAGAGGCGATAGTGGGGGCCTGGGCAACTGACCTTGCCACAAAAGGACGTGAGTTAGCATTTTTGGTGCCCTCACTGGGATCATTTCTGCACCTCTTAACCACTGATTTGTTCTCCAAGCTTCCTTGTAGCCTATATGCAACTTTGTCAGTGTCTTTGGGGACTGGTATTCCTTTTCATGTGCCCATCTTTCCCACAATTATAGCAAAACATACTTTCTGGAGTTTGAGCTGGCCGAGGCGCACACTGGGAGCCAGGGCGGGGTATTACTAACTGGAAACCTGGTGCCATCTCTGTTCTGGCGTGATAAGCATTTGGAGACATCTCGTCAGTTTCTCCACTTCCATGGTCAAGGAATTGAGTTTGGAGCTGTTATCAGCAGGAGATACATGGGTGGGTACCCCACCCCCATAGCAGATGCAGTCGGATATAGGTCAGGGCCCGTAATTGCAGGCGTGGCCTTCATAAAGGGACTGTTTTTGAATTCTCGGATCTCTCTCAACAGTTCACCCCATTGTGGCATATCTTTTTCCTTGTCAGAGCACTCATTGACTGCCAACCTCTGCCCCTGAACTTCACTTGATGGGTCATCCTCAGTCACTCGGGTCGTAGCCGCAGCTATTGGTGCAGGTCCCTCCCGAGGTCGCCTTTTCTCAACTCCTTGAATTTCTCTCATTAACTCATCATAGGAGGGTGGGGATTCCAGTCGATTTGCCAGGCGTAACTGAAGCAACAGCAGTTCTGAGAAGGGGGCAGACTTAAGGATCCTGTCCAGCCTGGTTCGGTCCAGTTCAATCGTGGCAAACTACCTTTTCTGAGGCATTCTTGCAAGAATTTTTCCAGCGAGATATACACAGACAACAACTCCTTGGTACTGTTAGCATCTCTTACTCTCCACCATAGGTCCTCATCAGAATCTGGGCTCCCATACACATTCTCCAGGGCCTCAAGATAGGCCTGTGCAGTCACTTCAGGGTTACTGGCCAGCTTAGCACGAATGGTAGCCAGGGCAGGACCTCGGAGGCTCTCACTAACCCTCTTCGCCGGCTTCCGAGCATTGCCATTCTAGCACTTGGGAGGCAACATAGTCTATCCAGGTCTCCCAGTCATCCTCCCCTTGGGGGGTTGGGAGGGTGCCAGAGAAGATCCTCAACCTTCGGTAAGAGTCGTGACTAATGGCAGGTGCAGAAATTGGAGTCTGCATTGGTTCAGCCACCATTACGGGCACTGGAGCGGGAGAAGGTGTTGGGGGAGGAACACCCCCAGGTGGCAAGAATAGTTTCTTCAAGTCCTCCACAGTTTTCCCTTCCCCCAGCAACCATTTAGCAAATTTCTCCTCAAAAGTTTCAGATAGTGGTGGGGGCTCATTCCCCCCCGGGTCTTTACTGTCCTTAGTTATCACTCTCCGAGCAGTGAGGGCTCCCTCTGGGGTAATGGTCTGTGGCACTTTGGAGCTATCTATGGGATCCTTAAACTCTACTAGGGCCAGGAAAGTGTGGGTGAGCAGATTAGCATGCCGACCCACCACCACAGGGTTTTGTAAACCTTCCACCTTGGAAAGTACTCCCTGCACAGTGTCCGTATTGATACCCAGGGGGATGTCCAGGATAAGCATAGCATTTTGGGGGTCGATCTCCTCCCCAGTACACCACTCCACCAGCCGGTGCACAGCCACTTCTGTCGGGGTACCCATTTTTTCTTAACAGTGGTTCGTAAATATGGCCACTAGAGGACACACAATCCCAGCGGTGAGCCTCCAAGATGTAACCCCTAGATGGCGCTATCCCAGGGGCTACTACCCCTGCCTGATTTGCCACTAACAGGTTGAGGGGGCCTGGATCCAATGGCGGGTGCCTCCACCCAGAGGTCAGGGTTTGCAATAGTTAAACTAACTTGGTCACAGCCCTCTGGGACACTGCAACTCCCCTTTCTTCCCACTAGTGGCCCACACAATATATCAGAATTACCTTCACAGTATACACTTACCCCAGGTCTGGTTCCGACACTGGGACCTCCTGTGAAATGAGATACAGTGCAACAATCACAGTACAGTACTTTAACATAGACAAATACCTCAGGCAGTATAACTTTGCTGAAACAAGCAGCTCTGATTTATTTAGGGGATATAACAAGGACAGGGGAAATCAGGTTAATTAGCTTATCACTCTAATAATCATTTATGGCTCTGTGCACAGGCCTATCCCTATCAGTTACTGTCCCTGGGTACCCAAGCCTAGTGGCTAGTCCAAACCGTGGCAGCTGGTAGGGGCCCTTTCACACAGAGAAAAGGAGAATTAAACAGTCAGCAGTACAGTAATTCCATTTGGATTTAATGTGGCAATTCAACAGGGAGCTATTCCTGAATTAGTACTCACGACCTCCAAATAAGATAGGGTCCTTCAATGTCAGCAGGGCTCACTTGAGGTACACAAACCTCTTCACACATCCATAAAAGAAAGCACTATACCAGGCAGGCTGCATCTGTATCCCGATCGCAATTACTGCACAATACCCGGAGAACACACAGCAGATTCAGTTCCTGACAGACCGAGTGCAATTTTCAGCAATTCCTCCAGTCTTCTACAGGGTGAGCCTGGTTTCTACTCTTCAGAGATCCTTTGATTCTTTTCACAGGACGGATTCAGTCCTAACAAGCTGTTACACAAGCTGCAGACCGAACTCTGGGCCTTACACACGCTTTTGACTAAAACTGCACACTGAAAAAGCACAGGGCTCCTTCCTTCTTCACTGCCAAAGCTCAACTGAAACTCCAACCGACAAAACTGGCACTTCCTTTGAGTTCCTCCCAGTTCTTGACTGGATTGGCTGTCACTCACAATAGACTGCTGCTGTTGGTCCAAAAGGCACTGAAGTCTAAACTACATCTCCCAGAGTCACTGCCCATACAATCCTCTTGTGGCTGGCTCAGATTATGAGTCCAAGTTCTGATTCGTCCAAGGCACCATTTTAGAGCTAGCTTACCCCACACTGATTGGTCCAGTTCAGCAGTTCAAAACTAGAATGGGGAACTAGCAGACACAGTTCTGACTGCAAAGAAAGCAGGTTAGACAAACTGTAATTTCATTATTACTCTAAATAATTTCTGGCAAACAGTTACATCTTTCAGATAGGTTCCTTTGCACTCCTAGTGACTGCAAAATGAAGTGAATTAGCAGCAGCTCGAGTGGTACTCAGAGAAGCACACAGTCCCCCATACAACTAATTATGTCTGCAAGCAGACAGCTCTTAAAGAGACAGTACCAGAGGCTCTAAAACACTCACTGATAAATGGCTTAAATGCCAAACACCATTCAGGCTTGGAGCATTCAAGCAAGCTCCTGGAAGTCTTTTAGGAACCCCATTTGCAGAATTATTGCGTGCATCTCTGTGTGCACATCTTGCATCATCTGCCCCAGCAAAGGGAAGGGAGAAAATGAGGAAAAACACCTCTGGCTGCAAGATGACAACCGACCTCCCGCAGGCTCCGCATCTGGTGACCTGGTAGGGGTAAGTCCCAGTGATACCGGGGGGACGGGCTTGGGGGGGGGGTTGGTCAGAAGGGGGCAGCCAGGGGCAGAAGGAGGATAAAGTGCTTATAACAAAACAAAAAGAACTAGCTCTTTGCAATTAACATTCATTTTTAAAATTGTCAACTGTTACTTTTTCCTTTGCCAAGTTGCTAATTAGAGGATTTTCCACCTGACAGTACTTGGTGTGATGTGCAATTATCTGCCTGGAAGTGACATAAAAGATCTTCCAAGAATCCAACTTCTTTATAGAACCCCACTCTTTAGTCATGGAGCCAGAGGCTGTGCACCTTCATGGTATATATTGGAGCCATCCCCCACCCCACTCAGTCCCATTTTTCCCTGCTGTTGAAGCACAATGCTTTCTTCGTCAGGGACCAGAACACCAGCTTGCATTCAAATAGCGTTCTAGTCTAGTTTGTCATGTTTATATCACTGTATTCAATTTTTTTAATATCAGTTCAAATAGTTTATATAGTCATGTTTTCTCAATTCCAGTACCTTATTCTGTGATATTCAGAAACTGTATTGCTGATGGCTACATGTCAATTCACTCCAGTCAGTGTGCTCCACAACAACATGCACCGTACTGTTGGCTCCAGCATCAGTCAGCCCCCTGCACAAATGTTCCCTGGCAATTCTCTCTTCTCTCCCCCCTTATAAATTTAATAAAATATGCTCCAGGGGAAGCAAATCAGGAACAAATTGTGCAAGAAGCCAATTCACGCTGGAGCCAGTAGCCCAGTGCGAGTTGTCACGGAGCACATTGACCAGAGCAAATTGACGTGTCACCATGGCAGATAGGGTGCCTGAAAAGGCAACCTCTCACCACTCTGCCCGAAAGCGGTCACCACCCTTCAATGTGGAAATCCCAGCTTCCCATACTGAGTCACCTTCAGCAAGACATACTATCACACTGGACTTCTTCACATCCTCAGGAGTGACTTCTTCTTCTTCTCCAGTTCCCCCTCTGAATGTGTTGGATGAGTGCTTTGGTTGATGGACAGCTGCTCTCATGGAGCAGTGGATCCTCTGCACCCGTTCTGACCAGCTTACAGTACTGGGGACTGACTTCCTCAAGTCAGTGCTGCCACTGTGTTTGGCGTTGGGGCCTTCTTCAGTACTGCTGTGACTGTCCTACAGGACACTTGTACCTGTGCTATGACCAATCTCAGTGCTGAGCAGGGACTTCCCCTTAATCCTCTGGCTCCTTTCCCCTTACTGGAGAATGAGCAAGAGTGCAATCCATATCTCAACGATTTAACAGAATTTTGAAGACTATCCTCTAAACCCAGAGAAGATTCCACCTGCTCGGACATTGGAGCTTCTCAGGAGGACCTCTCTTTGCATTCACTGCTGAAGACTATGCATAAAGCTCTGAACCTCGAGACTGTAGCTGTGAATAAAACTAACAAGATACAAATAAGAGCATCTCATTATACCTTCTTTCCCTGTATCCATACCATCTATACAGCTCACCCTAGACATTCTCACTGAGGTGGCCTGGAGCAAACCAGCATCTATCCCAGCAGTGCCATGGCTCCAGGATAAAATATAGAATAATGTATGGGGGTGAGTGTGTAATGAGAATTTTACACACACCCAAGGTGTTGGATGCCACATCAAGGCATACAACACCGAAGGTGTGTGTAAAATTCAAGTTTACACACTCAGCCCCAGTATTTTATTTTATATAATTGCTGTCGTGTTTTTTCACCACAGTAATTATATAAAATGCGCAACAGATTCTGTATGCTACTAGACTCAAAGATGAATGCTGATTGTCAAAGAATGTAGAGTTCATTTACTTTGCAGATTACACAAATAAGTAAGTTATGCAGTAAAGGAGAAAAGCCGAGCTGTTACATTTCAGAACTTTACTGAAGCTGCACAGTCTAAGAAATGTAAAAAAAAAAAAGCCCCATTACCATGGCAGCTGTGGTGTCCGTGGAGATGCTTACCGTCTGAACAGTGGAGAAAGGGGGAGGCGACAGAGATACGGAGGCTAATAAATAAGTTTACTAAACTTTTAAAATGCTACATCTACCGAACAACTGCTAGAAACTGAATAAATAATGAAAAAGAAAGTCAGTTTTCATGGAGGAAATGGTATCCGTGGAGATTGTTGCTATGTGACCTGCTGAGGGAGGGACAGAAGTGGAAGAGAGCGAGAGATGGAGTGAAAGAAAGCAGAGCATTTAGGTATCGTTTGTAAATTACTGTTGCGTTTTGTACTGCGACACCTTGTTTTACAAATGTATATGCTTTTTAAACAGTTGAGGAGCTGCCAAACGTTGCAGAGTGAGATACACTGTCCAGCTCGTGCTTTAACCTTACTGACAGTGGTGCGTGTTTGCCATTATAACCAGCTGGTTATAACGACAAATTACTGTGGAGGGGTTGTGGGATAACAGATGGACCAGACACCGAACTTCAAGTTCAACACACAATCTCTATGTGATGTTTATTCAAAATGCAGAAGATAACCTACAGCAATGGCATATCCCTTCTTCAGTACTTCAGTTTGTAGCAACAGACTATGCAAGTCTTTCTTCTACACTTAGCCAGCAGCTACTTATCTCTTATCTATCTGTTGAGATTTAGCCTCCCCTATGTGGGCCTTGTTTGCTTAGGTAGTGGAATTCAAATAAAAACAAAAAAAAAACAAGCTAAAGACAAAGAACCTCAGTGCAGAAACACCAAAACAAGGGTTACCCCAAAGGGCATTGACAATAAGCCAAGTTTCAAAGAAACACAACATCACACATACTTCCATAATGCAAAACACCATGGGATATATGCAAATCACCATGCAATGTCAGACTTGTTCAGTTTACAGCAATTTACTTGCATTTTAAATAGCACCACTAACTTAATTTGTATCATACAGTCCCTAGTAACTTTTTTACCTTTATCAAAACACCTAGTGCCATAGTGTTTTCAACATTTACAGGTTTTATACACATAAAGGCCCGGATATTCAGACTGCGCCAGGCTGTGACGCAAGCCTGGGCGCAGCGCAACTTGACTGCGCAGGGGCGTTGACAGGGTGAAATTCAACGGAGCTGCACCATGGCACAGCATTGCTGAATATTGCACCCTGGCCACCCACATGGCGCAGTGGCACTGCGCCAGCGCAAGTGGCCAGAGTGGAGCTGGGGGGATGCACTAGCACAAGTTCCGTTGTGCTAGGCACAGCAACCGCGATATTCAAAGGTGCCCATGCAGATGGGGCCATAATGCATGCAAGGCGTAAATGGGGCCATTTGCATGTCATTATGGCCCCATTGCATGCAGGTGCGCTAATCCCCGGTGACTTGCGCCTGGCGCCCTGCCAGGCTGCAGCTGTCGGGGACCTACGCCCCCTGCACATCATGGAAAATGTGCCCCACTGCCCGATCACGGGCATATGTAGAATTCATTAACCATCCAATATCTCTGGTGGTCCAGTGGACCGGATCACGCCCGATCACGGACTTAAGTAATATAAATACCGTCCAATATCCCTGGTGGTCCAGTGGACCACTTCACGCCCGATCAGGCTTATAAATTATACGGCCCAATATCCCTGGTGGTCCAGTGGACCGCTTCATGCCCGATCGCGGGCTTAAGTAATATAAATACTGTCCAATATCCCTGGTGGTCCAGTGGACCGCTTGCAGCCCGATCGCAGGCATATGTTAAAATAATAGTAAAGTCCAATATCCCTGGTGGTCCAGTGGACCGCTTGCAGCCCGATTGTGGGCGTCGGTAAACCATTAATGCCACAGAAACCCAACCCTGGTGGTCTAGCGGTACCCCCCTTCCCTCCTGCCCACTGAGCCTCACTGCTCCGCTTCCCCCCCGGTCAGCGCCGGGTGGCAGCTCCCTACCCGCTTGCCGTCCCGCCGACTGACACCGTACGGTAGGGCTGTACGCCCATTGGTCCACAGCGTGAGCACCATCTATGCAAATGTTTTGGGACGCAGGGAAGGCATATCTTAGAGGGGCTATAATTGGGTAAGTGACAAGGTACAAAAAAGGAAAACTTCAGAAACAGGAGGAGTTGCGGCTGCAAGTGAGGAATCTTGAGTGCAAGGTGGCCAGGGAGGGAGGGGAGGAGGCATTCCACCTGCTGGCAGCTAGCAGAGAATCCCTGAACAGTCTTGACGGAGGAGGCACGAGCCCAGTTCTTCTTATGGAAACATAGGTTCTATGAATGGGGCAACAAATCCGGGTCGTTGCTGGTGAACCTGATCAAAGGAAGGAGAGGGTGTATGAGAATAAATGAGATTAGGGATCACCAGGGGACTCTACATAAGGATCCTCAAATCATCGGGAGGTGCTTTAGCCAATTCTGCCGGGCCCTGTACCGGGCAGAATGTGACAGTATGATAGATAGGGCGAAAGAGTTTTTAGACGGGGTTGAGGTACCACGGGTACCAGAGCCACTAAAGGAAATACTAAGTAAGGAGATCTCCAGGGAGGAAATCAGTAGAGCCATTACCAGTCTGAAATCTGGGAAGGCGAGTGGCCCTGACGGGCTACCTGCTGAATTTTACAAGGTGGTGGGTCGAGGGGTGATAGATCGTCTTTGGGCACTATTTAAAGAGGCCAGAGAGGGAAGGCCCCTGCCTCCCACAATGGGTGAGGCGACTATATGCATCATACTGAAGCCCGGGAGGGACCCGCAGAATTGTACATCATATAGGCCTATATCACTCTTTAAATGCTGACGCAAAAATCTATGCCAAGGTCCTGGTGTCCCGGCTGGATGGACTTCTCCCAACCTTGATTCACACGGACCAGACGGGTTTTATCCAGGGCGACACTCGTACCACAATGTGAGGAAGGTCCTCAACGTGATACAGTGCTCCTCACGGTTACCAGGACTCACGGTGATTATATATTTAGATGCTGAGAAGGCATTTGATCGTATTGAGTGGGGGTACCTATTTGAGGTACTGGACAGATTTGGATTTGGGAAGGAATTTGTGGGAATGGTGAGGGCCCTATACGCCTCCCCCCAGAGTTTGGTATTGAGTGATGGTAAGATATCTGAAAGATTTCCCCTGTATAGGGCACGAGGCAGGGGTGTCCACTATCACCCCTCCTATTTGCCCTGGCGACAGAGCCACTGGCCAATGCAATTAGACAGCATCCTAATATCAGGGGAGTAAAGGGGAGGGGGGAAGTTCAGCATAAACTGTCACTATACGCGGATGACATGATCCTGTGTCTGAGGAATCCAGAGGAATCGGCACCACCCCTTCTGAGAATCATTTCAAGCTTTGCTGAGTTCTCGGGTTACAAGATTAATTTAGATAAATCGGAGGCTCTTTACTTGGGTAACGGAGGGATGGGACCAGGAGGGAGTGGCTGGGGCCTGCGGGTGGTGTCCACCTCTTTCAAGTATCTTGGACTAACCATAGGGAAAAGAATAGTGGATTTATATCAGCTGAATTATACGCCCATGATCAAGACTCTGATAGAGGAACTATGGAGATGGCGGTCTTTGCCCCTGTCTTGGATAGGGTGCATAAATCTAACTAAGATGAATATACTGCCCAGGATTCTTTACTTGATCCAGATGCTTCCTATGGGCCTTAACAAAAAGGAAATAAAAAAAGTGGAAAAGGGGTTCACGGAGTTCCTGTGGCAAGGGAAACGGCGTGTCACTTTGGGGAGACTAAAGATGAATAATGGGGGGCGAGAGGGCTGAACTTCCCAGATATGAAGCAGTACTTCCTGGCATCACAGACACTTATAATAAAGGACTGGGTCTCGGGCAGGCACCGCCAGTTGGCTGGACCTAGGGAGGAGGGAGCGGGTGGCAGGTTGACTGCCTGTTGACTAGAGGGGCCGGAAGGTTATGCGCTTCTGGGCACCCGAACCTCTGGTTATATGGGTGCTAGATAGCTGGGCGAATACAAAGGGAGCACTGGGGAGCAAAGAGCAGGAGACCTTGCTAATACCCATTGCCAGGAATCCCTTTTTTAGATCAAGTATAGAGGATACAGCCTTCCTGGAGTGGGAAAGAAAGGGGGTGCAGTGTATAGGAGATCAGGGAGAAGGTAGGAGTTCTGTGCAGCCATCTCTTTAGATTCTTTCAGGTCAGAAATCTCTGTAAGGAGGTACGGAGGCAGTGTACGGGGACTACACCGCTGGAGCAGGTGGAGGGGATAATATGCAAAGCAAGGAAGGATCCCAGAGAGATAGTGAGGAATGTTGCATGCCTCCTAAGGCAGAACATGAGAGGTTTGACTGACAAGACACGTAACTTATGGGAAAGAGACATGGGTGTTGGTATATCAGAGTGGGGCCTGATACTGGAATCACATATAGGTTTATTGTCTTGCAATAAATGTAAGGAAAGTACCTATAAATTTGTGCATAAGCTTTATTACCCTCCAGCTGTGACTCACGGATTTTACCCGGAGGTGTCTGAGATGTGTGGAAGATGTAAGGAGCACAGAGGCACCTACTTCCATTCCTTTTGGGACTGCCCACGTCTCTGAGGATACTGGGATGCGATAGGGCAGCAGCTGAGTGCCATGTTGGGCTTGATGATACCGGTCTCGCCCCTCAGCCTGCTATTTGGAGTAGCAGAGGAGGAGGCCAAGCAGTGGTCACTGTATCAGAGATGGGTCAGGATACTGCTGGTGCAGGCCAGACAGGTCATTTTGAATACCTGAGTATCAGGAGATCTAACCGCTGAAAGTGGTGCACACGTATCCAGGTTCGCCCTGGAGCAGAGAGCGGTACCAGCTACTGCAGGACCGGGTGGATAAATTCATGACTCAATAGGCGCCTTTTATGAGTATACTAACAGCTGCAGAATTGATGATTATGAACGCAGGATGATGCTTGGATAGCTTAAAACATATGGCAACTGGGGTGATGAACTCTTCTTTAAATGAGAGTAGAGTACAGATGTATAGATGAATTTAAAGCAGTATGTAGTATGTAGGGACCCATGTATGTAGTTTTTATAAATTTTACTCTTAAGATAATATGGTGTTTTCTTTTACATGTTATGCAGGAAATCAGATATGGATGCTGTAAGCGCTACGATGTATTGTCTGTGATTGATTGTTTAATAAGAAATATTAATAAAGAGAGTTAAAAAAAAAACAGTAACCGATAACTTTATTTAAAAAAACAGTAATCCCAGTTCCTTTCCATCAGTTCCTGGGTTCCGATCGGAACTTTTGTTGGTTTCTGAACTGACCACAACCGCATGAAAACTTTAATAAAAAAAAAATTAAACTTCTTTTGCAGTTGGGGTTTGTTTGAGAACGTCAGACAAACCAAAGAAGAAAACCAGTGAACCTGGGTTCAAGAATTGTACAAATTGTGGGGATGTCTTCACCAAGGCAGACAAACACACGTTATGTCTTGTTTGCCTTGGTGAGGAGTATTTCTCAGCTGACTGCGACATACGTAGATCTTTCCCACAAAAGACGATTGAAAAGTGTCGAAAAAGACTACAAAAGAACTTGTAAAAGGGTTCCTCAGGCTCTGACCAGCCGATACCCTTAAAAAATTTGCAGGTGAAACCGCTGAACCTAAACAGCCCTCCCCTGATAAAGGTGCTCCAGCAACCGATAAAAGAACCAGTGAACCGGCTGACTCCCCAGTTTCTTGTAAGAAGCTCAAAAAAACTAAGCACATTGAACCCCCTGCTGAAAAGCAAAAGGGGAGTTTTACTGTGCCCACCAGCCTGCCTTCACCTGAGGAAATTGCTCAGGCTTTCAGGGTGATTCAGTCTCTACAGGGGTTGGTACCAGTCCCTAGCCCACAGAAACCAGTCCAAACACCTGTTGGACAAGAAATTTCCTCTGCCCAGGCTTCACTCCAGGAACAGATGGAGTTTGAAGATTATGGGGAATGTGAGGAGGATGAAGGGAAACCCATTGAACCAGAAGTTTCCCTGACCAAGAGTTTGGGTCCCCTCCTAGATCGACAGAGCACTAGTCATGCCACTTCTCATTTGAATGAGGTGATTGAAGATGAAGGAGGTGGAATACCTTGAAATGATGGGACTGGCACCAACTAAAAAGTTGCTACTTCCCATCAATAAATTCTTCAGGGAGGATGTTTTAAAGATTTTACAAACACCAAATTCTGTCCCACCTCTGGATAAGAGGTTCGACTAGAAACACCAGTTGGACAGGGAGGGAGATGATTTTTTTTTCACTCACCCTGAACACCGGGGTGACTGCAGCCTGTGACAGGGCAAAGGCGCCTTTGGCATCCTAACCCCCCACAAAGACTCCAAAAATTGACAGTATGGCAAAGAAGGGCCATTGTCAGCTTCCCTAGCAATCAGACAGGAAAATTAGCAGGTCTACACTGCCCACTACCAGTCTGTCCTGGCCATGTCTAAGAAGGCTCAGTCTGGCCTTTCAGCAGATCTGGCTGAGACTGCCAGATTTGGCCTGGAAGCTGCAAAATACCAGTTTTAAATGGCAGCAGATACTAATGACACTGCTGCCAGATGGATGGCTAACACTGAAACTCAGGAGAGGTTTGCATGGCTAAGAGCACAAACCTTATGTAGGATACCCAGGTGAAGGCCATGGATTTCCCTGTGGAAAATAACTCCCTTTTCGGGGACAAAACAGAGGCCTACATGAAGAAGATGGACAAATATAAGGCCACCTACAGAAGTAATAAGGCCAATGTAAGACCCTCACCTTCCACTAGACCATATGGCACGGGAGGCAGGGGCAGAGCTTCATACAGCAGACCTTTCTTTCAGGCTCAGGCTGTTCCCCAATATTAGCAGTACCCCCAGCAAACAGGGTACTTGAGGGGTAGGGGCAAAACCTATTTCCACATGCCCATAAGGGAGTCTCACTGAAAATATCTCCGGTTCAGACTCCCATCAGGTCATTACCAATTTTCAACACTACCTTTCGGCCACACTTGGGCCCCAAGAGTGTTCACAAAGTGCCTGGCAGTGGTGGTGGCACTCCTCAGAAGATTGGAGATCACAGTGTTTCCATACGCAGACGATTGACTGGTGGTAGGAAGACCACCACAGCAGGTAAGGTCTCACTTGTAGCTAACCCAGGACCTCTTGGAGTCCTTAGGGTTCCTGATAAACTTCAAGAAATCTATCCTTCAACCAACTCAGGTGGTACAGTTCATAGGAGCAGAACTGAATACCATGGAGGGCAGAGCTTATCTGCCTTAGGACAGTGTAAACAATATCTTGCAGATTGCTGGCTCGTTCATTCTCAACAAACCAAAAACTGCAAGGCAGTTTCTTCAACTACTGGGACGTATGGCTGCCGCCACAGGCATGGTACTGGGGTCCAAGTTCCAGATGAGAGGTATCTAGTTCCACTTCAGAGCACACAGGTGCAAAAGGAGAGACCCTCTCTCAAAACTGATTCCAGTAACAAAAACGTTACTGCAAGCTCTTCAGTGGTGGAAAGAGGGAGACAACCTAAGGGAAGGTTACTAGCGGGGTACTGCAGGGTTACATTGCGGTGGGACGGGAAGAAAAAGTATGCCTCTTTACAGATGACCCAAAGATCTGCAACAGGGCTGATACACAAGGAGGAGTGGAAAGGATAAGAAGGTCTTGGCAAAGTTGGAGGAATGGTCAAAAGTATGGCAGCTTAGATTCAATGCATAGAAGTGCAAAGTAATGCACCTGGGAAACAAAAATCCGGGGGAAGATTACACAATGGGCGGGGGGATTAACAACAACAAAAATGGAAAGGGACCTGGGGTAGTCATATCAGATGACCTAAAGGTAAGCAAGCAATGTGAGAAGGCAGTAAGGATGGCTGGGGGATATTGGGATGTATAGGGAGAGGTATCACCAGTAGAAAACAGGAAGTTGTTATCCCTGTGTACAGACAGGTGGTGAGACCCCATCTGGAGTACTGCGTGCAGTTCTGGAGACCCCATTTCCGCAAGGACATAGACAGGATGGAGGCAGTCCAGAGGAGGGCAACTAAAATGGTGCAGGGTCTGCAACAGAAGCCATATGAAGAGAGACTAAAGGAGCTTAATATGTATGCCCTTGAGGAAAGGGGGGGGGGGGGGGGCATGATAGAAACTTTCAAGTACCTCAAGGGAATCAGCAAAGTCCAAGAGGGTGGCATCTTTCAGAAAAGAGATGTGTAAGAACAAGGGGACACAATTTGAAGATAGAGGGGAGACTGCTTGGGGGAAATGTGAGGAAGTATTTTTTTCACAGAGAGGGTGGTGAATTCATGGAACGGCCTTCCTGAGGAGGTTGTGGGGTCAAAAACAGTGGGGGAATTCAAGAATGCAATGGACAGACATAAGGCAATTCTGGTGGGGGGGGTAGGATGACGTAGGCTGTTGGTTAACTAGGATCTGCAGCTTATCCAATAGGTAGGGAAATGGGGAAGACTAGGTGGGCCAAGCAGTCCTTATCTGCCGTCAAAGTCTATGTTTCTATGAAGGAGTTCCTTTCCAACAGGAGTCTCCATCAGTGATACAACAGTTGCATCACTACTGGGCTGGGGTGCCCACCTGGGGGATCTCACCTCTCACGGTACTTGGTCACATATAGAGTCATTCCAGCACATAAATCTGCTAGAGCTATGAGAAGTGTTCCTGGCCCTGCAGGCTTTTGCCCCATTGGTGCAGGGCAGGGTGGTACAGGTCAGAACAGACAATACCACCACAATGTACTACATAAACAAGCAGGGAGGAACACGGTTTAACCCCTTTGCACAAAGGCTATGAAAATATGGAGCAAGCTCAGCAATCACTTCTACAAGCCATTCATCTGCCAGGGAAGGACAACACTCTAGCAGATGCCCTGAGTCGAATCAGCCAGGCCCATCATGAATGGGCCCTCAACGAAGGTGCTGAAAGTAGTTTTCAGAAGGTGGGGCACCCCAGAGATAGATCTGTTTGCATCCCACAAGAATCACCACCTGCCACAGTACTGTTGCAGACCACCAGCCAGGGGTACAATACCCCTGGACACTCTGACTCTGGATTGGTCGGGGAGACAGCTATATGCCTTCCCTCCTTTTCCTCTAATCCTCAGGGTTCTGATCAAACTTAGATCCCAGTCAGCATCAATGATCTTGATAGCACTAGATTGGCCTAGGCAGCCATGGTACTGTCTGCTACTCTCCATCTCTGTAGCCAAGCCAATACAGCTCCCTCGGAGACACAGCCTGTTACCCTCCAACCAGGGGAGGATCCTGTATCCGAACCTCAGATCCCTCAGGCTCAAGGCATGGCTGCTGAGGACTTAGTGTAAGCAGGCTTGCATCTCTCGGAAAGTGTCTTGGATGTCTCAAGGGGTTACAGGAAGCTCTCTACTATGAAAACCTATGCTTCCAAAATGGAAAATGTTTTCTATCTGGTGCTCCACCAATGGGGTGGTTCCAGCACATGTGGGAATTCCTGCCTTGTTGAACTATCTTATCCATTTACACTCCTTGGGCTTGCAGCTCACTGTGTTGAAAGTTCATCTGGCTTACATATCTGCTTACATTTCAGCTGGAAAGGGTGTCTCTATGGCATTCAACCCTATTCTTAAGAGGTTCTTCAAAGGCTTGGCCCATCTGCACCCCCCCCCCAGCATAGGGCACCGGTGCCAGCTTGGGACCTAAATGTGTGCATAGCTAAGCTCAAGGGTCCACCATTTGAACCCATGGCCTTAGCTCACTTGAAGTATGTTACCGGGAAAACAGTTTTCCTGGTAGCCGTTACTTCAGCCAGGAGGATTAGTGAACTTCAGGCCTTGTGCATCGAGAAAGACTACATTTCATTCTATAGGAATAAGGTAGTCCCATGAACAAACAGGAAATTCCTCCCTAAAGTGATTTCTGATTTCTGTTTGAATCAATCCATTACCCTACCAGTCTTTTTCATTGAACACTCTAGTTCAGGTGAACGTAGGCTCCACAGCCTTGATGGCAAAAGAGCTCTTAGCTACTATATGACTGTCACTAAGGACCATGGGCAGGACAGAGGGCAGCTGTTCCTTACTTGTGGGGATGGGGGAAAAGGAAACCCAGCATCTAAAAGGTCAATTTCTCATTGGATAGTTCAGTGCATCCAGTTTTGCTACTCAAATGCCGAAAAAGAGCCTCCAGCAGGGCAGCTGCCAGGGATATCCCACTAGTGGAAATCTGTAAAGCAGCTACCTGGAGAACAGTACACACCTTCACGAAGCATTACAATCTGGATACCCAGCCCAGAAGTGATACCAGGTTTGGCACAGCAGTCCTGCAGAGTCTGTTCCCAAAGTAGGTTCTGTGCCCACCTCCAAAGGTAGTGCTTCTTGGTCTGTAAGAGTTAGGAATATTGGAGAATTCCTGGGGTGAGAAAAGTAAATTACTTACCATAGTAATCTTGTTTCTTCCAAGGTATTCTCCAATACTCATAACTCACCCACACTGCCTCCCCTTTTAGAACCAGTGGCCTCTGCACACCAAGCTGAGTAACTATGTGTGAGGGTGCCACACACTGGCATAGTCTATTTTTGAGCCCCATTGGGCATTGTTTTTCCCCCCTTCTTCAGGTGTTTCTGACATTCAGGGGTATGTTTTTCTCCTCCAGTTGGGGAGTTTGTTGGTTTGGGTTATTTATTATTATTAGTATTCATGTGTAGATATAATCTTGGTTGGGCTGTTCCTTGCAGGCTTTCCATGAAATCTGAGGTGAGTGGCACGAGCCAATGATGGTTCCATCATTAGCATAACATTCTATTTCCAGGCAGTTCTACTTTAAAGGCTGACTGCAAGAGTTATGAATATTGGAGAATACCTTGGAAAAAACAAGATTACTATTGTACGTAATCTTTTCTTTTGCCCTAGTGTTCTTCGTTACTAGTTTTTAGATAGCTATCTCAGCTCTTCCTTCTCAGTATAAAGATACTAAAGTGACTGGGATTGGGTCTGGTGCTGCTGTATGCTCTGCAGATGTATGCACAACACTGTGCGTTGCTGCTGTGCACCACTGCTGATGACTTCAAAACTTAATGTTCCTGTGGGCTCGTGTCGCCTCTGACTCTAAGACCATAGAGTGGTACTCTATGGAGAAGATTTGGAGTTACAGTAAGCAACTTTGCTTTCTATTTCCTTTCATACCTCATCAGCACTGTGACCACACTGGTTGTTACATCACAACAGAACCCCGGAAGAGCCAGTCATGTTCTGCCAGATTGTTCACTGGTGATGCCACAGTGAATGAGGTCACAGTGCTGATGATGTATGAAGGGGAAGAGCACCAGAAATGTTAGCTTCCTGGGAGAATTCCATTCTATGTGTCACACAGAATACTTTCAGGTAGAAAATCTTCTAATTAACAAAAGTAAAAGCAAAAGTATTTCAGAAATGAAACATAACAGCTGGCAGCTTTTAAACATTAGAAACATTTTCTTTCTGTTGTTTTCGGTGCTACTAGCTCTTTAAGGAATTCAGACTTAGTCCTAAAAGGGGATTCTGTACAGAAACAAACTACTGTATTGAAAAGCATATGCACAAAAATCATCATTTTGCAAAAACAAATAACATTTCCTACTGTGTCAAAGTGTCTGTAGAGACAGCTAAAACTGACAGCTAAAGGCGGCCTCACTGTCGATCCCATCAGCCCTGTTGACTACTTAGCTGAGGTAGTAAGCTGAGAAATGCCACACAGCGTGTTTTATTGAAGGGACACTGTCAACCCCCATGGACTTCAGAGTGCCTCTAGTTTAAAAAACACATGTCCTGATTGCTCACATTATGCTGAGATTGCTGATATACTTGGTAGTCTGATATGTGTATGGGTCTGGTTGGAGGGCCTCTTATGGATATAAGAGCGTCAACTCATGTGTTCTTAGACTCTGAGGACTGCGAACTGAAGTTGAGCAGTTCTGTGTCCCTAAGGATACAAGAGGCGACATGCTTAGATCCGTAAGAGGTCCTCCAAACTGACCCATAAAATTATTATAGATCACTAACTTTTTTAAATTAAAAAACTCTTTTTTTTTTTTCAAATTTAAAATCCTGCTGACACGAGCGGTCAACAAAAAGCCCATTACAGTGGCTCATGGCGTGAGATATTCTTACAGTAATAAGTACCTTATGCACAACTGAAGGAAGCGCAGTGATTGGTTGGTGACGCGCCCATGATCTGTAATTCGGATTGCTGTTTTCTTTTAAAAAGTGAAAAACAAGTCGGCCCAATGGCGCTGAGGTGCTGGTCACCATACCTCACACCATGCTGGCGACCGGTGTTTGGGAGCGAGCACGGGTCGCCGGGGGTTGGCAGGGTAGGAGGAGGAGGAGGATTGAGTGTCCGAAGGACTGCTCTCCTCCAGGGAGGGGAGTTCAGAACAGTTAGCACAGGATTGCCTCCTGGTGGAGGCTGGAGAACACGATGCTCCGCTGTACACAGGGGAGGAGCTGGGGGTAGACGTCTAGAGGGAGAGCGTGCAGACGCGTGCGTGCTCCCCTCTGTAGGCATCACTGCACGCCCCGCCCGGGAAGTAACCAGAAAAAAGGGATGGCGCCTGGTCCGAGTGACTTGATGGCCGTTTGCGAGTTTCACTGCGGTTGCGTGGCACCCATCTGGATCCATGTTCTGTGGGGAGTTGGGGACTCGCTGCAGGGGGTAAAACCACAGGAGTGGGGTGCTGGGCTGGCTGCGGCAGAGGCGGACAGTGCCTGGAATCCCCAAGAGAATGTGACGTCAGGGGAGCAGGCCAGGTGGCCAAGAAGGTAAAAAAAATATAATGAAAAATAAAAAAAGTGAAAAACAGACTGTCCACCATACTGGTGTTACCACACAAAACTATTTATTTACAGTCCTTGATAAACTGACAGCTGCATCTTTCCTGGACTTGGGAGCAACCCAGCACACTCAAGACATTCATGGTGCAGTGGGAGGAGAGCAGACTATTGGATCATGAGAAGCTGCACTGCTGGGGGGGTGTTCCTAATGTTCAGGAATTGTGCAATAAGAGTAGATCAAGGATTCAATTAAGGTTGACTATATTTACTGTACACCATAAGCATGCTTTTTTAGCTGTAATAAGAGTGGAGACAGAAAATAAATGGCACTATTTTATTTATTTAAAAGTTTTACCAGAAAGACATACTGAGTGGTGCACCACTCGATTCCAGATGCATTCTGGGGGAAGGGGAAGTTTGGATAGACAGCAAATCAGACAAACATTACATGATGTGATACATTACATGGATGATAGACAAACACATTGTACAAGATACAGAAAACACATTGTACAAAATACACCTGCCTCATGGCAGGGGAAATAGGTACTAGTGTAGCGAGAGGGTTAGAGCTCACAGTGAGGCTAAGTGCCGCAGCAATAGAGGATTGTTAGTGGTAGGAACAAACATACAAGCAAACCTACAGACGTATGAGCCTATGGGGCTAGCTGCACATGCCAGCAGTGGCGAAATGCTGACTGGGGAGAAGGTTGAGCTGCTGAGTGGAGGTGGAGTGTCGAGTTCAGCAGGGAGGGAGTTCCATACGAAAGGCATACGGTACTTAAAGGCATGCTGACCTTTGGCAGAGGACATCCTTGGAAGGAAGAGGAGCATGGAGTTGGTGTTACGGAGGGCGTAAGTAGAAGGGGTTTGGGGAACTAGGGTGGTTGCGAGGTACGGGGGAGGGACTGGTTCCAGTATTTTGCTGTTAGCCTAGCGCAATGGGCCATTCTCCGATCCTGTAAGGAAGGTAGCTCTCAGGATTTGTAGAGGTCACAGTGGTGAGTTGTGGGCGGGCGGTCCAGGGCAAAACGGCAGAATGAATGGAAGAGAGGGTCCAGCCTGGCAAGGGAGGACTTGGGGGCCGTGCTATAAAATACGTCCCCATAGTCAAAAAGCGGGAGTATCATTTTCTGAATAATTTCTTTGAGGGTTGTCAGGGGAATGCAACCTCTGCTCCGATAAAGGGCACCCAGTTTCGGGTGAGGTTTTTTGTGGATAGCATCAGTGTGGGCTGAGAAGTCGAGGTGTTGGTCGAGCCAGACCCCGAGGTATCTGAACGAGGTGCAGGTCTCCAGGAGGGTCCCATCTAAAGTGTGGAAAGTAGGGGTTGTGGGGACCCAGGAGAGCCTTTGCCTGGACCCGAAGGTGAGTGAGACAGTTTTCTTTGGGTTGAAAAATAGCTGGTTAGAGCAGAACCAGAGCTGGATAGCATTAAAATCCTTCTGGAGTCTGGATGACACTTCGGGGGGGGGGGGGGACTGTGGCATATAGTACAGTGTCGTCGGCATACATGTGTATGGACAAGAGAGGGCACACTGAGGGCAGATCATTTAGAAAGATAGAGAAGAGTAGCGGGCCAAGTACCGAGCCTTGTGGCACCCCTATTGTGACAGGAAGTGGGACAGAACCGTGTGACCCAATTCTTACTGCTTGCTGCCTCCCTTCCAGGTAAGAGTGGTAGCTTCACCTGAAAGGCCGGCAAGGGTGAGTTTAGATAAGAGGAGTGAGTGGGAGACTGTGTCGAAAGCTTTAGCTAGGTCGATGAAGATAGCTGAGGTGACATGCCCTTTGCCCATGCCAGTGAAGATGTCGTTGGTTAGCCTTAGTAGGGAGGTGATAGTTTAGTGTGATTTTCGGAAGCCAGACTGGTAGTGTGAGAGAAAGGAGGATGAGTCAAGGAAGGCGGATAGTTGGGTGAGAGCAAGTTGTTCCTGGACTTTGGCTAGAATAGGGAGAAGGAAGATAGGACGGTAATTGCCCGGTGCAGAGGGGTCACCACCTTTACTATCAATGAATTCTGGAGAAAGTAAGTAATCATAAAATATGGGCTTTTATCCAGAAATAATATGATGCAAAAAAGGGTTGACAGTGTCCCGTTAAATAAGATTGAATTTTTAGAAAATCAGTTACAATCAATAGAATATGTGATTCCAGCAATGACTGTTTGGCATGGCAATACCAGACAGCAGTGCCAGGCTGTGGGCCACAATTTAAATCCTACAGTGGAATGCTGCATTCATTCTTCTTCTTGCCTTTTAGGTATATTGTCCTTACAGTTTGGATCCCTGTGGTGCTCTTCCTCAGCTGGACCAGCTACAATACCCTGGCAAAGGGGCAAACCAGACTTTTTACTTCCATCACAACAGGTACCCGAGAAAACATAATAAATCATTTTCATTTACAGTTTTTTTCACTGCCCAATGCCCAGGCCTTCCAGCCAACCTCCTGAGGCCATCTGACTAGGACCTGCCTCAACCTCCAAAACAATGTAATCCAGCAGGAAAACACCATATATCACCGTTCTTCTAAGATGGGAGCATATCCTGGTGTATATAGGAAGCAAAATCAATTTCATTTGGATCGCTCACTCAGTTTCTTTATGAGCCAGACATGGATTTATGTTCATTACCACCAGTCTTTACTAAATTTATAACGTTTCAACATTCCTCCTGACTGATTTCTTCAGGGGACCTCTAAAAGGAGTAAAATACAGTTATACATTTCTAAGTAATTATATATGTTCCAGAATAAACTGCAGTTCAGTGGTACACTGCTGTAAATAGCACATGCCTTAACACTTCTTTGTATTCTCTTATATTTAGAATGGTTACAGAGGCCTTTAAGAGCTAAGGAAAATTAAAAATGATAAAACATAACATTTCATATATGGTACTGTATATCATTGGTGCCACCATCACCACAGTTGCACTTTTCTTAAATGTGGCAAAAATTGCCTACTCCTTACGTACACACCTTTCCTGGTAACATCTGGCCTTTGCTGCCTGCCTGTATATGTGTGTGTATGTGTGTGTATATATATATATATATATGTATATATATATATATATGTTATTTCCATTGAGCCTTTAAAAATAAAAATGTCATTGTTAGATCTTCCTGGACTTAAAGTCTCCACTACTCATTCACACTAATGGGACTACACCGGAGGCACTAAGACCCAACTGGAGCCAAGATAGGACTATGCGTGTGCAGCACCACAAGACTAGCTCATGCTGTATAGGCTATCTTGGCGTCAACCCTCCAACCGCCTCAATTCCTTTTCTCCCACCATCGAGTGCGCTTCGATGATGACATCGCTCGCCTGCCAGGAGTCAGGTCTTCATCTGTACGACAGCAGCTATAGCCGGTCAGTATTCAATTAATTTGCTACTTTTACTAACATACTATTTGCCAGCAGATTAGGCCTTACGGTCTATCGAGTCTGCTCGAACTTTAGATCCTTAGTTGGGTGCCGAGACCCAGTGTTCTTTTTTTATTTAAAAAAAAATAAAGAAGATGAACAAAAAGAAGAGGAAAAAATTCTCAGCCTGCCATCAATGGAGTCGACCTTAGACGGTAGCGGTGATGGTAGGTAGACTTCCTTTGAAAGCTATGATGGCAGTGGGGCTGTGTCCGGTCTGCCGCCCTTTGTGGAGGGGGTCCAACCACAGGCAGTCTGGTGCTTGGGGGACAATCCGTCAGAAGCACAAAAGCAGTGGGCATGGTTCCCGACCTCTACTGGGGACCCGGCTCCACTCGACCTCTAGCTCTTGTCGGTAGAAGAAGAAACTTGAGGTCACCCTCTGGTACATCTGCACAGGAATTGTCGGTGGTGGCGAGCAGTAGTCCTGGCCCAACTTCGATGGGATCCTCTATGGCTCCATTCTTAACGGCCACGATCTTCGGCACGGGGCCCCGTCTCTGTCCTCGATGGGGCTCCGGTAAGCAGTTTCACCTCTGGGTCACTCTTTTAGAGCAGGGGGTATGACGTCTGCCCAGTTCATTTGGCCAGTGGACCCGGTTCCGGGGCCTTCGGGCCTCAGAGTCACTGGGCCACGGGCGAGTCGGTTGGGCAGGATGTGCGTGGTACCTTCTCCGGTGCCAGCACCATCGACGCCGACCCCGCATGCCTACCCCTTCACCTTTTCCTCTGCAGGGGCCGGCATGGGTACCGCTTTCCTTCTCCCCCTTTTTTCTTCAGGCCTAGGGCCAGTATGCCTGACGCCGTGTGAGCTGCCGGTGCTGCGAGTGGTGCCAGCGCCGCAAGTGGTGCCTGCGCCGTGAATGGTGCCAGCCTCCTCTATGCCATTCCGGGTGGCGGCGTCTCTTGTGATCCTGGCCTGGACCTGTCTTTTGGAGGTTCTTCTGGGGTAGGAGTGGATCTGGATTAGTCCTCTCCCTGTCCTACTTTATCGAAGACGCAGCAGATGACTCATTTTAGAGGCTGGAATGCAAGCCTTCTGTATCAGCAGAGTCTGTGATGGAAGAACTTCTTTTCAGTTTTTCCTCAGGGATATGGAGTCCACCATAACATTTGAGACTTCATCCGTGGACCAAAGCAGACTTCTACATCTGGAGTTCCTACAGTCCTCAGTACAAGTACACCCTGTGGAACACACGGAATTCAATGGTCAAGAGCCTCCCGGACTCTGTCGCTCCATTGCTAGGGGCATATAGCCTAGCAATCAGCTAAACGCTTTAATAGACCCCTATGACACTGCCCCTAGGGTGGCTACCATTGGCAGCAGGTGATTAACATCTCCTTGGCAGTGATTATTGGTTCATCCCTCAGATTGAGCTCTGGAGGGCGCTCAGATTCCTGCTGCCCCTCAGAGGGACGGCGCGGTCGTCATTCTTGTAACAGGCAGCCCTTTCAAGGTACAGGCCTGGAAGCCTTTGTCAGGAACCAACTCCTCAAATGCAAAACAAAAATAAAATAATTGCAGCAGAGGGCACAGGGCCCTAAAGCTCCTGATACCATCCTCTTGGATCCGGCCCAGGTCCCACCTCAGCTGTTTGAGGTGGATGCCTCTCAGCGGTAGTGGGGGCACCTGATTTGGTTTTATAGTTAGTGGAAGTCCAATCCAGCCGACATATGGGTCATCAGGATTGTCTGAGAGGGATACTGTCCCAATTTCACAGAGATTTTCCCTAGACCCAGGCGGCAGCCCAGTCTGCCTCTCGGTCAGAGACCCTTGTACCTCTGACAGACGCGGCCTCAGAACAGTAGAAGTTGTTCCACGGTGAGTCGGAACACAGGTTCCTACTTCCTTTTCTTGGTTCCAAGATAACAGGCAGCATGCGCCCATTTCTCAACCTTGAAAGGTTAAACAAGTACCTGTTCAGGGAGGAGTTCACTACAACCTCGATATTCAAGCCTTCATTTTCTGGACATTTGGCTCCAAGCCAGCCCATCTGAGCTAGAGTCTCAGAAAGCAGTTGCCACAGCTTCTCAGTCACTTTCTTCCAGGAGGAGTTTTCTGATTCTGTGAAGGTGCCAGATTCACCTTCCCAGCAGCTCCTTTTCATAGGAGCCCTCCTGGATACCTCCAAGGCGAGGGTTCTTCCTTCCGGAGAACAGAAGAAACAACATCTTCAGCTGTCTCATTACTTCACGGAAAGCGACTCTATCTGGGCCCTTTTCGGTGCAGCGGATGCTGGGACTCATGCCTTCGTCCGCAACAAATAGCGGTCTCCAACCACGCATCCACAGTCCTCCGCATAAATGACAGAACCTTGGACAAAATTACTTACATGGTAGACGCAGTTGGCCTAACTTCTGCTAGGTCTACCGTTACCCTCTAAATCCCAGATCACCATCACCATGGTTGCACTCCTGATCGATTGGGGAGCTCACTGTCAAGACCTCCACGCTCAGGTGTGGAGCCAAGAGGAGGAGCATCATCTCATAAATTTTCTTAGAGATGAAAGTTGTCTTATACGCTTTCTAAGTCCTGAAGGAGGTCCTCTGCCATGAAGTGATGACAAAATTGTGATGTTTTCATCAACAAGCAGGGTGGAGCACTCCCCTACCCTCTGTGCAGGAAGGCTGTGGGGAGGTGAGAGTGGTGCCTTGAGCACATTGCGTCAGTTCAGTCATTGTGCAGTCGCTATTCGCCGAGTGGGGCAGTCCGGACCTAGTCCTTTCTTCATCTCCTCTCAATGCAAATCTGCCTGTATCCTGCTTCAGAAATCTAGACCCTGGTGTTTTCTGTCAGGATGTATTCACTGCAGTAGACAAGATGCTCCTGTATGCTTTCCTCCTCTTCTCTTAGTTCAGAGGGTGCTGCTCAAGTTGTAGGCAAACGGGGCAGGATGATTCTCATCATCACAGACTGGCCTCGGTAGATATAATTTGCATAGATAAAGTCAGTCAGAAGTTCCCCCGAGGCGACTCCCTCTATGAGCGGACCCTCTGACACAGGGACTTTGGTTCATCCTTCCTGCACTCCCTTCATCTCCATGCCAGGCTCCTGAGGAGATGAATGTGGGCAAGTTTTAGGTTTCCAGACAATTATAGAAATCTTGGCCGGGCATAGACCTTCCACCAGGAGGACTTGCGTGGCTAAGTGGTTTCACTTCACCATCTGGTGTGCAAAGTTCCGTCTGGACCCTTTCGGTTGCCCACCAAGTAAAATTTCGGAGTGCGTCATGGACCTGTCGAATGTAGGTCTGCATTTCTCGGCAGGAATGTTCGGCTTCTGCACTATTTTCGACTATCTTGAGTCAGTAGACAACATGTCACTGGCTCAGTTACCGTTAGTCAAGTTTTGCTTCTCCCTACTTACTTCATTAACTCCGGATTGAAGGAGAGCGCTTCCTTTATCTCTCTGAATATTAAGAGGGTTCTGCGATTCTACATCGACAGAACAAAGAGCTACACATCCGAGCAACTATTGTATCTTTGGGTCTTGCCATGAGATGTATTTCTGCTTGGTTAGTAGCATGTCTTTGACACTACTATTCTACGGCACAACCCAAGCTGGAAGGCCGGATTCTCACCGCTCTACCGGAGCGGTTGCGGTTTTCCTGGCGGAAATTTATAATGTAGCTGCATGGCGGTGAGTTGGAGCTCAGTGCATATCTTTGTAAAGCACTATGTTCTGGATGTCCATGCCTAACAGTTAACTTTCTTCGGCAGGGCAGTCTTATGGACCTGTCCTGAGTGAGCTCTGTCTCCTACCACCCTACACGGGGTTAGCTCGGTACTCTCCCATTAGAGTAAATGAGTGGTGGAGACTTTTAATCCAGAAAGATATGGAAATTACGATTACCGTAATTCTGATCTTCTTGAACAAAGTCTCCACCACTCATTCACACGCCCACCTACCATCCCCCGAGCTCACTTGTTCTGTTTTGGTCTTCACTTCCTTGTTGTTCAGACTGTGAAGACATTGTTGAAGTGACCCTTCTTACATGGGTCATCTGGGCCTTCACATGCCTGGAAGTTAGGGTTAGGTTTTCTTTTGTTAGTTTATGCTGCACCTCCTTGGTCAAAAAGATACTGAAGCGGTTGAAGGGTCAGCGGCGAGATAGCCTATACGGCACGAGCTAGTCTCGTGGTGCCACACATGCGCAGTCCTAACACGGCACCGGCCCGCCTGAAGATTTTTGGCTCCCACAGGGTCCTAGCACCTCTGGCGTAGTCCCATTAGTGTGAATGAGTGGTGGAGACTTCATCCAAGAAGATTAAGAATTACGGTAAGTAAATAATTTCCATATCTTATTTCTGAAATGTGTTAAGATTTGGTTACTACAAGTGTTTTCTATTGATGGATATTTTCAAGACTGTCTCTCCCCTCTGCTCTAGTTTGCTTAAAATTTCACTGTCCCATACATGGATTATTTATTTATTTATTGAAAGAATCAGAATTACAACCTTTGATTCATAGTCTCCTTTGCAAAGGCTCCACATCAATAAAAAGAAAAATATACAAGTGTCACTTATATATACACGTCAAAATATTCAACACAGTTAACATAACATAGTTACATCAGCAGTGATCTTAAAGAGGTCTAGGTTAATAATATGTTAATAAGACAATATGAAAAAATTACTCATCTTAGTAATTATGTTTCTTCTAATGGAGTCTTGCTGTATTCTGACTATTGCAGTTAGCCCCAGCACTCAAACTGCCCCGAAGAGAAGAGGGTTAATTTTCTATGCAGAGCATAGAACGTTGAGCTCGAGCTCGGTTCAAATCTCTGTCTGCTGCACTTAGAAGGACAACCGTCAGATTCTTACGAGCTAATACTAACTAACTACTATGTGGAAATTGTAAAATTTTTGCTAGAAAAATAGCAAACAAATAGTTTGGATCCCCAAAAGACTCAAGTCAAGAAATCTAAAACCAGGTAGTGGACAACTTAAGACTGTTAAATTAATAATATAACCCACTCCCCCTCTCTAAAAGGAGGGAGTGCCCAAATGCACCCCTTGGGTGCAACACTGCACCTGCCAGCCCACTTCCTAAGAAGAGGTTCTGAGAGGGGAGGCAGGGAGGGAGGTCAGAATACTGCAAAACTTGATTAGAAAAAACATAATTACTAAGGTGAATAATTTTTTTCTTCAAACCGCATGAAGTCTTGCTGTATTCTGACTATTGCAGACTATCAAGCAGTACCTCCATGGAGGAGGGAATCGAAACTACCTTGGGAATAGGCTCTGCAGCACTGCTGTACCAAACCGAGCATCACTCCTAGCCTGGATGTCCAGGGAGTAATGTTTGGTAAATGTATGGACTGTTTTCCAGGTGACTGCTTTACATATCTCTAGCAAAGGAGTATCCCTGGCCGCAGCCAGGGAAGCGGATGTACCTCCAGTCGAATGAGCCCTCAGACCTGAGGGAGGTATTTTGCCTAGCTTGTCATAGTAGAACTGAATACAAGAGACAATCCACCTGGCAATAGTTCTCTTAGTGGCAGGTTTGTCCTTACCCACTTCCTCATAAGTGAGAAACAACTGGAGGGAGTCAAACCTGTGAGCCTTAGTACGCTCAGTGTAGTAACTAAGGGCTCTTTTAACATCCAAACTGTGTACTTCTTTCTCCTGAAGAAGAATGATCAGTGAAGGACACAGGGAGAGACATAAATTGGTTCAGATGAAAATCTGAAACCACTTTAGGCAAAAACCTCCTGTTAGTTCTAAGGACCACCTTATCTCTATGGAATGGGATAAAATCAGGCTCCACTGATAGAGCTTGCAATTCACTGATACATCTGGAAAAGGTAATAGCTGCCAGGAACACAGTTTTCCAAGTCAAGTACTTAAGCTCTGCTGAAGACAAAGGCTCAAAAGGGGGTTGCATAAGGTGAGCAATGCAAACATTAAGATCCCTTGCAGGGGTAGGATCCCTAAAGGGGGTATTGGTATGAAGCAATCCCTTGAAAAATTTACAGAATACAGTGTGAGATGACAGTGAAGAAGGGTTTCCCACTGACAGAAAAGCAGAAACAGCTGACAAATGTACTTTGAGAGTAGCTGGTCTGAGGTCTAGGCCATTAAGATGAACCATACAGTATAATCCAGAACTGTAGACAGTTCAGCAGTGCCTGGGCATATATGCTTCTTGGATCACCAAATGCTGAATCTTTTCCATTTGGAGTTATACGTTTTTCTGGTGGTGAGCTTTCGAGAGGCTTTGAGAATATCCAGAACCCCTTGGGACAGATGCAAATCTGCATACTCTAACTCTTCAAGAGCCATGCCTTGAGATTGAGAGACCAAAGATTGGAGTACCAAATCCTCCCCCGAGAGGAGGTTAACAGGTTGTAATTCCTGGGAAGAGACAGAGGAAGATGGACTGCTAGAGACAGCAACAGGGGGTACGAAGGCTGCCTGGCCCAGTCTGGGCAATCAGAATCACTTTGCAGGGTTGTGACCTTATCTTGACCAGAACCTTGAACAGTAGAGGAAAAGGAGGGAAGGCATATAGAAATTTCCCCTCCCAGTTCAGGATCAGAGTATCCAGAGGGACTGAGCCCAAGACTGGGGGTCTGCAACAAAACAGAGGAAGTTGGTGATTGTCTGGGGCTGCAAAAAGATCTATCTCTGGAGTGCCCCACCTTGAAAAAAATCACTTTCAACACCGGAGGGTCCAGGGACCATTCGTGATGGCCCTGGGAGATCCTGCTCAATGCATCTGCTAGCACATTGTCCTCCCCTGGAAGGTGGACTGCTATCAGAGAGGTCTGCAGAGAATAAGCTAGGGACCACAATTTCATGGCTTCTGTGCACAAGGCCGTGGACCGAGTGCCTCCCTGCTTGTTGATGTACCACATGGTGGTGTTGTCTGTCCTGACCTGAACTACCTTGTTCTCCACTGACTGAGAGAAAGCTTGCAAGGCCAGAAAGACCGCCCTGAGTTCCAAGAGATTGATATGAAGAAGGGATTTCTGAGGGGACCACAGTCCCGGGGCTGTGAGAGCCCCCAGATGGGCTCCCCACCCCAATAGAGAAACATCCGTGGTTAAGACCACAGAGTGAGACTGAGTGACAAATGGGACTCCTTGTCTGAGGTTGCTCTGATCCTGCCACCATTGGAGAGCCTGGATCAGAGTCTGAGTCACTGGAACTAGTTTGGTTAAAGAATCTTTCTTCTGAGACCAAAAGGCCCTCAGGTGAAACTGAATGTCCCTCATCTGAAATCTGGCCCCTTGGACCACTGCTGCAGAAGCTGCCATGTGGCCTAGAAGCTAAAGGAAGTGCCTTGCTGGCCGAGAGACCAGAAGGTGGAATGAAGAAGCCAGCTCTACAATAGCCCTTGCCCTTTCCAGGGGAAGAAAAGCTCTTGCTTCGACTGTATCCAACTCTGTACCTATAAAGGTGAGGAGCTGTACAGGCTCAAGAACTGACTTGGGAAGACTGAAAAGGAATTCTAGGGAAGTGAGCAATTTCTGAGTCACTAGCAGGTCTGACTTGACTTGTTCTGAGGACTGACCCACAATGAGCCAGTCGTCCAGGTATGGAAATATGGAAATATTCTTCCTTCTTAAAAAGGCCACTACTACTGCTAGGCATTTTGTGAATACCCTTGGAGCCAATGTTAAGCCAAAGGGCATAGCTTTGAACTGATAATGGCCTGAAGGCAATTCGAACCTGAGGTACTTTCTATGGGAGCACCTGATGGGAATGTGAAAGTAGGCATCTTTTGGGAGGCCAGCCAGTCCCCTGGCCTTAGAGAGGGAAAGATTATTCCCAGAGTCACCATTTTGAATTTTGGTTTTAAAAGATGTTTGTTCGGGTATCTTAAGTCTAGGATGGGTCGCCACTCCCCTGTCTTTTTTGGGGTAAGGAAGTACCTGGAGTACAGACCTTTGCCTCTGTGCAATGTAGGAACTCTCTGTCTACAGCCTTTAGAGCCAGTAGAGATGAAACCTCTGCCTCTAAGGCAATGGTTTTAGAGATGCTTGCAGGTGGAAAAGATCTGGTCCTCAACTTTGGAAATTTCTTGAAGCTGAGAACCAGCCCCTGGCTTACCACCTCCAGATCCCACTTGTCTGAGGTAACAGACATCCAGTCCTGGACGAAGCAAGCCAGCCTGTCTCCTACAGGAATGGGGGAGTTGACCCAGGCTGACACAGCAGGGTGTCTGCTTGGCAGGAGCAATAGGTTGAGGGGTGGATGCAGCCCTGCTCATTCCCCTTCTGCCTCTCCCTCTCCCTCTGAAGAACCCCCTCTGAGGAAAAGGAGAAGAGGCCTGTGCTTGGTAGAAAGACCTATGAAAAGGCCTGCCCCTAGCTTACTACCTTTGAGGAGTTGCCTGTGTGCACTCCTATAGGTGGTCCTGTACTCATCCATCTTTTTCATGTAATTCTCTGTCTGCTACCCAAACAGAGAATTACCCACCAAAGGGAAATCCATGGCCTTAGCCTGGGTGTCCTGTGAGAGACTAGTACATCTGAGCCAAGCAATTCTCCGAAGAGCCACAGATGTAGCCATGACTCTAGATGACACATCATTGGAGTCCACAGCAGCATGGAACTGTACCTTAGATGCCTCAGTCCCATCAGCAGTCACCCTCTCTAGCTCCGAGGCTAGCTGGGGGCAGGCCTGCTTAGCCAGTGTCAGTATAGTGTCCCACCTGGACTTCTGGTACCTGGCTGCATAGGCCATATAATTAGCCTGCCTGAGTCCGAAGGCAGATACCATGTACTGTTTCTTTGCCATGGCATCCAGTTTCCTAGAGTCTTTATTTGGGGGTGTGTGAAGCCTAGGGTATATTAGCCTTATCACAGACTGCAGCCTGCACAACCCCAACATGGCTGCATTGTTGATACTAGTACTCTGTACCTGAACCTGATACGGTGTACCTTTTATCCATCCTTCTGTCGACAGGAGGTACAGATTTTGGAGTTTTTAAAATCTTTTGTGTCTGTTTCCCAAAAGACTTATGAAGGGGAATAGACAGTCTCTTGGACTCTGGGATGTCCATCATCTCCACATAAGCAGGTTCCTCTTGTTCCTCCACGGCTTCCTCCACAGGGAGCTGGAGGGTTTCTGCCACTTTCCTGTAAAACATGTAGTGGGAAGGGGACTCAGAAAGCCTAGGAGGGGAAACATCAGAAGGCCTGTCTGGGGAGATGTCCGGTTAAGTGTGCTCATCCAGACCTTCCACACCATTGTCATCATCATCATCATAATCTTCACATCTCTCCAAATCCGGTTCATAAAAATCTTCAGAGGCATAACCTTGAACTGGAGGAACCGAGCGCCTGCCAGAAGGCGCTGGATCAGATGGAACCGGATGAAGCAATTCTACAATCCTTATCACTTTGGAAATTTCTTCGGCGGTCGGAAAATGGGTCTCTGGATCCGAACCGGACAATTTTTCTTTTCTTTATCTTTTTGTAGCAACCGATCCCTCAGGATCGGCTCTCCTCTTTCCCGAAAAAGCATCGCCCTGGTCAGAGGGCACTCCCTTAGGTTCAGTCGGAACCGAACCGGGCTGGCCATCTGGTTCAGCGGACTTCACGGCCTCCTTATCCCTAAGCCTACCTAATCTTTTTTCCAGGGTAGACTTAGGGAAATGTTTACAGATTTGGCAGTCTGAATCGAGGTGGTCAAATCCCAGACAATAAACACAGGTGGTGTGGGGATCAGCCTTAGCAAAGACCTCCCCACACACACTGCAGTGTTGAAACCCAGTGGGCCCTGTTTTTCTTCTGGGTTTCTAAGATATAGCAATCCTAACCACAGACTTGCCCTTTTTGTGGCAAACAACCAGGCAAGACATCCTTTTCGGTTTCTAACCGTGTCACGGGTATTGGAAGAAAACACAAGAAAATGCGTTTTTTTTAAACCGATAAGGTCCGGTAAGCACACTCTAAGTTTAGAAACAAAGACAGAATATGTAATTCACTAAAGGGCCAGTTCAGCCAAACCGGTCAAAAATCAATTTTACAATTTCCACAAGTTTACTATGTCTAGTTCACTACCTAGTACTTACTGTACCACAGACAGAGATCTGAATCGAAACTTGCAAAAAAATAATTGGTAAAACCGAAGACTTTAACCAACTTTCAAACTGCGAGCAAAGGAGAAATCTCCGGAGCGACCGTTCAGTTAGGCGGAGTAAAGAATCTGATGATTGTGCTTCCAAGTGCAGCAGACAGAGGTTTGAACCGAGCTCGAGTTCAGTTTTCTATGCTCTGCATAGAAAATTAACCCTCTTCTCTCCGAGGCAGTTTGAGTGCTGGGGCTAACTGCAATAGTCAGAATACAGCAAGACTTCATGTGGTTTGAAAAGCTTTGGAGGGTCATAATACTAGGCCCAGAGTCATAAAATATTTACAATGAGTTTGAATGAGCTCTAGCATGGGAGAAGAAAGAAGAAATCCCTGTGCTGAGGGCTATCACATTGCAGTGGAGGAGGAAACCTGGGGGTTAAGTACATTAGTACATTATGAACATTCACAAATTGCAGAGTTATGGAGAAAGGATTTGAGATCTGCTTTAAATTGGCCCAGACTGGATGCAATGGAGATACTGGAACCTAGGTTGTTTATCCACTAGGGGGCTTGATATCGGAAGGACCACTGGTCAAGGGAGGTTCTGTAGTGAGATACTTGGAAGGGGGTGATTGCAGAGTGCCTTGGTGCCCTCCTCTGAGTAACTGTTTGGATGAGGGGGCGGAGGCCAGTAGGTGCCTGTTTGTGTATGTGTAGTATCTTTTTTGCAAGGAAGCAGGTGTGATATTTTAGCCTTTCTTAAAAGTTTAGCCAACCAGTAGATTTGTAAAGCTCACAGGTATGGGTTAGCCTGTCACACTTTGATACCAAACGGCAGGCTTGCTTTATTTATTTATTTATCTAAGAGTTTTATCAGGAAGACATACTGAGCAGTGTACCACTCGATTCCAGATGCTCCCTGGGGGAATATGGGATAGGCAGGATACAGTAATAGTAGAAGTTACACTTGTACGTGATTCAATACAATCATAATAGAGTAGTCAAAATCCTTATATATAACTAGCAACATACAGACAGGGTAGTATTAGGCAAGGTAGTAACACACACAAAATTATGTATTTACACAGCAATCAACATCACAGCAATAAGCAGGGTTGTCAACAACAGGGTAAAAATAGCGAAGACAAATAAACAACTGGCATCAAGGCTGCAAGGACTTCAGCGGGGCAGGATGCAAGAGCAAGTAGTAGAGAACTGAGTCTTAAGTAGAGCATTTCAGTGTGGAGTGCTGGTGTCGTGTCTAATATCGGTCGACAGGGCCGAGGTTGATGCTGCGAAGGGCAGTAAGGTCAACAGACCCATAGATTACTATGCCATAGTCCACCAAGGGTAGTATGGAGGCAGACACTGCTAGGTGCATTGCCTGTGGGGGAATGCAGTGTCTATGTCTATACAGGATCCCGAGCCTGGAGTTAACAGAGGAGGAGGAGACTTGTTGTATGTGCGTGTGGTAGGTGAGGGAGATGTCCATCCATACCCTTCCTTTGGGGGCTGCACAAAAAAATTATTGAACACCACAGAGGAGCTCCCATTCAGGTAAGGGAGCTACCTGTTCTTTGCTGAAAGCGCCCAGAAAGGTGCTCTTTAAAGAGCCCCTGACAGCATTAGAAAAACGTTGAAAAAAGTAAGATTTATATTCAACTCCATCCTTATCTTCCTGGACATAAAGTCTCCACCACTCATTCACACTAATGGGAGTACGCTGGCGGCGCTAGGATCCAGCGGGAGAAAACTTTTCAGGAGGACTGGCACCTGAGATGGAGCCATGTGGAAAAGGCATCGCGAGCCCCAGCACGTGCGGTAATGACTATCTTGGCGTCGACCCTCCAACCGCCTCAGTTCCTTTTTTCCCGCCGAATGCACTTCAGTGACGATGAGGCTCGCCCGTCGGGAGTCAAACGTCAAACTAGCAGCTTAGGTTTTAGTTTATTATTTTGTATTTTATCAACGATAAGTACCGATTTATATTTTAATAAATTCTTACTTGTACAAGACAGAAGTCTTCAGCCCTCCATTGACGGAGTCGACCATGAGTGGGGTAGGTGAAGGTAGGGAGACTTCATATGAAAGCTGTTCAGCCAGCGGGGGCCGGGTCTGGTCCACAATCCTCCCTGGAGAAGGTGTCTGACAATGGATGGTCCAGTGCTCAGGGAGGTGGGCAGTCTCCCCAGAAGCATAATAAGAAACGGTCCCATTCTCTGCACCATTCGGCCTCAAGTTCTTCTTCGACGCACAGGTCGAAGAAGAGATGGCATCACTCAAGGTCGCCCTCTGGTACGTTTGCGCATAGACAGTCGGTTATTAGGGCCAGGCGCCGGTCTCCACCTCTGTCAGAGTCGCTGGTTTCTGTCTCTGAAGGCCAACCTCTTCACACCAGAGCCCTCTCTGCCCACTGAGGGGTTTCCATGAGCAGTTTTATTTTGCGGGCTGCTCTATGGAGCAGTGGGCTTGGAGGTTGGCCCGGCTGCCCGAACCAGCCTGTCTGATTCCGGGGCCCTTCGGTTCCAGGACGGCAGGCGGGGCAGTTAGGTCTTTCTAGTCACGTGGCGCCTTCTTCAGTGCCATCGACTCCGCGCTCTGGTGTCTATCCCACTCATACGGCTGTGGCGCAGGGGTCTACACCAATGCCCTTATCTCCTGTCAGTTTTCATCCTGTAACTTTAGATCACAGTTCTCAGACTTCTGTGATGTTGCCGTCATCTGTGGTGCTGACCTCTCCAGCGTCGAGGTTCCTTGCAGCACCGCTGAAAGTGCTGCTGGCACCATCTGAGGTAAAAAGTGGGCTGCCAGTGCCGGATGCATCGAAAGCGGTGTCGCGCTTTGTCGGCACCATGTGCAATGCCATTTTCTGTGGTGGCTCCTTCTTTGTTCTCAGCCCTGTTTTCTTCTACAGCACCAGGGATGGGTGTGGCGCTGTCTAGTTTCCAGAGGTTTTTGACTCCAATTCCTTCTCCTTCTTTTCTTCCTCCTGGTTTTTATTCCATTCCTGTCTATTCAGTCTCTCCTGGACTGTCAGGAGATGATTTTGAGCCTGATCCAGATCTTGGACTGGGTGATGATGTTGATGCAGATACAGCCCCGGGGGCAGGGATCAATCCTCCTGCAGAGCCTGTTATTGAGGACCTTTCCTTTAAGTCTCTGCTGAAGAATTTAAATTCTGCCCTTTCTCTCCAGACCACAGAAATCGATCCTGGGAAGTTTTTGTGTCTCCAATATCTTCATGTCCCGGAAATCCCTATGGATTTAACCCCTTCCGTACAGCCCTCTTTCGAGACCCTTTCACAGATGGTGTGGAAGAATCCAGCTCTTATTCCTTCTGTGACCAAGTCCATAGATAGGAAATACTCCTTCCAAGGATCGCCCCATCTTGGCCTCTCAAGCCTTTGCTGATGCCATAGTGGTCCTGGCAGAGAATGATAAGGCTGTCCTTCCTCAGGAAACTACAGCCTGACCTGTGAACAAAGAATCTCGCAAGATAGAGGTAAGAGAGTCTTTGCTGCCTCAACCCTGGGCATGCGCATTGCCAGCTACCAAGGCTATTTTTGTCAATATGAGTATGTTCCTTGGCATTTGCTCAAAGCAATGGTAGAAGCTCTGCCTGAATCCGAGGTTAACTCAGAGCTATTTCAAATCATAACTAGGGGTATCGAGTCAAATAACCAACAGGTTAATGCTGCAGTGGACATCTTCGATACCACTTCCCGGGCGGTGGCTGGCATCTACACCCATCGCCTCTCTTGGTTGTGTACTTCGAGCTTCATGAATGATGCCTAGCAGCAGGTCATGGCCTTACCTTTCGACGGTATGTATCTGTTCGGACCTTAGGTGGAGCAAGCACTAGAGGTCACATGGAAGACTAGGTCTGCCATTAAGACAGCCAGACCTGCACCCGTCCCCTCACGAGGGGGTAGGAACAAGCGCCAGTTTCACAACTGTCAGTCCTTTTGGGGCAAAGGCAGAGGAGGTTTTAACAGAAACCAAATCCCTCAGCCACAAAAGAAAGCACAGCAGAAGGCACAAGGGCCCAAAGAGCCCAGTGCAACCTTCTGAGTTTCCGGGCCCAAGTCCCACCTCAGCTGCCCAAGGGGGACTCCTCTTCAGCAGTGGGAGGACGCCTGACTCAGTTCTACAGCCAGTGGAGATCTATAACATCAGACAAATGGGTCCTCCGGATAATCCACGAGGGGTACTCTCTCAATCTTTCGGAAACCCATCAATCAATCAAATCTTTATTTATCCAGGCGATCACCATTGAGCAAGCTCGTCTACAAGGTGGGCCTGCTGTTGGCAGGGACAAATGTACAAGTACATATAAATGTACATAATACAAAAGGAACAAGATGTTTGCAATAATGATAGGAGCAGTATATATACATTCCAAAGGCACATGTACAAGTAAGATATACATAACACAACAGTAACATGATATATACAGTACCCACAAGGGCAGGATGTGTATGGTTGTCATATACAAACCATAGGAGAAAAAAAAAAAAACAGCCCAGGCTGTCGGCAGTACAGTCAGACCTCCTTGCTTCTGAGGTACAAGGCCTTCTGAACAACAGGGCAGTAGAAGTAGTTCCGCTGGGTCAGTGAAACACAGGTTTCTACTCCCATTATTTTCTGGTCCCAAAGAAAACTGGCGGCATGCACCCTATTCTGGATCTCAGAAAATTAAACAAATTCCTGCACAAGGAAAAACTCAAGATGATATCACTTGGTACCCTGCTACCTTTGATTCATCAACACAAGTGGCTAGCCTCCCTGGACATGCAGGACACCTACCAGCATATTCTCATACACCCAAAGCACCACAAGTACCTGAGCTTCATGACATTAGGTCAACACTGTCAGTTCAGAGTCCTACCCTTTGGGCTATCCTCTGTGCCTCAGGTTTTTACTAAGTGTTGTGCAAATTCTCATGACGCACCTCAGGAAACTCGGAATACAAGTGTTCCTATATCTGGATGACTGGCTCCTAGCAAGTCCCTCCAGGCAAGAGACTCTGGAGGCTGTGGCCATGGCCTCAGACTTCCTCACGTCCATGGGAGTTCTGCTGAACCTCAACAAGTCACAGTTGCAGCCCTCCCAGAAGCTCCTCTTCATAGAAACTCTTCTGGACATCTCCTGTGCAAAGGCTTTTCTTCCAGAGGACAGAAGGAGCAATATCTTACAGATGGCCCGACACATCAGGAAGCACAGCTCGGTTCGAGCTATCACGATGCAATGGATGCTGAGCCTCATGGTATCCTCGGTGTTCACTATACCCTTGGCTCGTCTACACATGAGAACCTCTCAGTGGATGCTTAGTGTTCAGTGATCCCCTACCACCCACCCTCAGTCCTTTCTCATCAAGGTGATGGAACCTCTGAAGAGGTCGCTCACCTGGTGGTCTCAGGAGGACAACCTTCTGGAAGGATATCCCTTCGCTCCTCTGGATCATCAGATCTCCATTACCACAGACGCGTCTCTGATGGGTTGGGGAGTTCACTGCTGGGATCTCCACACCCAGAGTACGTGGACTCAGGACGAGTCTCAACTTCACATAAACATCCTGGAAATGAGAGTCGTCCTCGATGCAGTCCGAGCTTTGGAGGACATACTGTGTCACAAGAACATTCTCCTTTAAACGGACAACAAGGCAGTGATGTACTACATCAACAAACAGGGCGGCACACACTCTTACCCATTATGCAGGGAAGCAATGAGAGTGTGGGAATGGTGCCTGGAGCACAAGGCTCTGATTCAGGTGGTTTACCTGCCAGGAGTACAAAACGAGCTGGCAGACTGTCTCAGCAGAATGGAGGCAGATCCTCACGAGTGATATCTCGACTTAACTGTTGTTCAGTCACTCTTCAAAGAGTGGGGAACTCCAGACCTGGACCTTTTTGTGTCCCCACTCAACGCAAAACTGCCTGTCTTCTGCTCCAGAAATCCAGGACCTGGCATTTTTTGTTGGGATGCGTTCAGGCTACAGTGAACAAAATGCTTTCTATACACTTTTCCTCCTCTTCCCCTAATTCAGAGGGTACTGCTCAAATTGGAGTCCTGGGGGGGAGGGCAGAATGATCCTCATTGCCCCCTTCTTGCCTCGGCAGTTATGGTTCCCACTACTCAACAGACTATCGGAGACCCCCCGAATGTGCTTCCTTCAGATGAACCTTCTGACCCAGGGTCCTGTGGTCCATCCCAACCTGAGGTCCCTTCACCTTTGGCTCCTGAAGAGACAGAGGTAAATAGGTTCAGCATTTCTCATAGAGTTTCAGATATTCTTTTGGCTGCACATAAGCTGGCCACTAGAAAAACCTATATGGCTAAATGGAAGCATTTCTCTGTCTGGTGTGCAAAATCCTCTTGGAACCCTTTTTCCTGTCCACCGAATAAAGTCTTGGAGTATCTCTTAGACCTCTCAAACACATGTCTGCAGTACCCCACAGTCAAAGTTTATCTTTGTGCCATTTTGGCATATCATGAGCCGGTACTTTCCAGGTCGCTGGCTGTTACCCGTAGTTAAGAGGTTTCGTGGGGGTATTCTGCATATTAGACCTCCTATTAGATGTCCAGTTGCAGCCTGGGACATTAACCTTGTGCTAGACATGCTCACTCGTAAACCTTTCGAGCCTCTCGCTACTTGAGAGTTGAAGTTCCTTACTTGGAAAACGGCCCTCCTGGTGGCTAATACTTCGGCCTGCAGAGTTTCTGAAATACATGCACTGGTCACAGACCCCGTACACTGTATTTCACAAGGACAAAGCAGTTCTTAGGACTCATCCTAAGTTTCTCCCTAAGGTTGTCTCAGAATTCCATCTAAACCAACCTTTAGTCCTTCCTACCTACTTTGTGAACTTCCAGAATGAACGGGAGCGTACCCTTCATTCGCTGGATGTTAAGAGAGCGTTGAGGTTCTATCTAGGGAGAACTAAAGAAATTCACAAGGCTCAGCAGCTGTTTGTCTCCTTCAGCGAGACCTGGCTGGGTCAACCTGTTGCTATCAAATGCATTTCAGCCTGGCTGGTGGCATGCCTTCGCCACTGCTATTCTATAGCACAGGTCAAGCTGGAAGGCAGAGTGTATGCTCACTCTACCAGAGCAGTCGTGGCATCTCTGGCGGAAATCCATAATGTGCCCATTGCAGATATTTGCAATGCAGCTACCTGGAACTCCGTGCATACATTTCGTTAAGCATTATGCCTTGGATGTCCATGCCAGACGACATTTGTCGTTTGGCTGGACCATTCTTAACGGACTTCTGTCCGAAGCACGTGAGCTCTTTATCTCCTGCCGCTCGTCTCGGGGGTTTATTTAGCTCGGAACTCTCCCATTAGTGTGAATGAGTGGTGGAGACTTTATGTCTAGGAAGATATAGAAATTACATACCTACTGTAATTCTTGATCTTCTTGGACGAAGTCTCCACCACTCATTCACACGCCCACCCATCATCCCCCGAGCTCACTTCTCTGTTTATGGTCTTCACTCGCTCAATGGCCGAGCTGTGAAGACTTTGTTGTTGACCCTTCTTACACGGGTCATTCAGACTATCTTAAGTCTGAATTTTTAGGTTAGTTAAGCTGCACCTCCTTGGAAAAAAAGGTACTGAGGCAGTTAGAGGGTCGACGGCAAGATAGTCATTACCGCACGTACCGGGGCTCGCGGTGCCACTTCCATGCGGCTCCATCTCAGGTGCTGGCCCTCCTGAAAAGTTTGCTCTTGCTGGGTCCTAGCACCTCTGGCATACTCCCATTAGTGTGAATGAGTGGTGGAGACTTCATCCAAGAAGATCAAGAATTACGGTAGGTACATAATTTCCATTTTTCTTTACTGTTTCATATATTTTAAGTAATTAATTCCTCATTTTCTTTATTACCAAAAACAGTTGCATGAAAAAAAGATCCTTGTCCCCCCAGACTATATATACTCTGGCTGCTTCTCTACAGATGACATCACAATCTGACATCATAATTATCTTCACAGCAACATGCTTTGATGTCATAAACAGAATTATGATATCAGGTGTAGGCAGGCAGGCAGAGCTAAAAGAGCAGAAATACTGTATTCATACAAATACTCTTAGTAATAAGGAAATAAGGATGAGAATTACAGAATTAAATATGAAATAAAATGTGCATTTATGCCTGAATATTACGTTTTTTCAAAGTTGTCTCAACTGTGTCAGGAACTCTTTAAGCACTTTGCATGGCTGATATTCTTCAAGCAGGACTATTGCACTTTCACCAGGTATGCAAATAATATGCAGTGGTTGTATTAATTTATGTTACTCAGTGGGGATAGTAAAATATTAGGCAAAACAGAGAAGATGGGAGAGATAGTCTTGAAAATATCCATCAATAGAAAATACTTGAAATAACCAAATATTAACACATTTCAGGAACAAGATTTAGCAGTAAGGCTCAATGGAATATATATTGGCTTGAAAGATGTATAAATTGGGAATAGGTAATTGTTGCCACATTTGAGAATAGTACCTGCACAACTACTGTAGTAGTAGCAACAATGATATACAGTACCATATATGAAATGTTATATTTTATTATTTTTAATTTTCCTTAAGCTCTAAAAGTTCTCTGTAGCCATTTTGAACATAAGAGAATATAGACAGGTGTTAAGGTTTGCGCTATTTATGGCAGTGTACAGCTCAACTGCAGTGCATTCAGGAATGTATATAATTATTTATAAATTTATTCCTGTAGTTTACTCTTTTTAAAGGTCCCCTGAAGAAGCCAGTCAGACAAAAATGTGGAACATCATAAATTTAAATAGAGACTAGTGGTTATGGACATACATCCATGTCTGGCTTATTGAGAAGCTGAGTTAGAGATCCAATTGAAACTGATTTTGGTACCTGTTGCCTCAGCCTCCCATCACATCTGTAGCCATTCAGCATAGATATATCCTGGCCTCTAAGACCAGGAAAGCTGCTTTAGCCCTTGCTCTTCTCCCACCCCATGGCATAGTCCACCTTTGGTCACAGTTTTCCATTAACAAATCAAAGAGTAAGGCAGAAGGATGCTTCATCACCAGATGGGCACCGAGTCCTGTCCTTGAGGCAGAGAGCACCTTCTGCACAATGCCCCTCAACCTCTTTACGTCCAGGGATCCTGAGACTGGAAGATGGACCTTGCGCGTGTGCATTTTTTTGTTTTGTTTTTATCCATCACCTTGGCTGCCTCTGCTCATGCCTACTGGCCTCATGACTCTACTCATCACCCCCAGTACAGGGCTACCTAGCATGTCCCTCCCCTCTGGAAAGCCCCAAATGGTAGGTCCCAGGCAAACAAGTGTGCCATTGCTCAAATCCACATGTTCAGGGTGCTGTTGGAGAGGACATGAGTGGGCACCCTGTGGCTTAGGCATGGTGGGGTAGTGACTTCATGGAGCAGCCTGGGCATTTTTTAAACCCGTTTTCATCCTACTGTTTACCCAATGGGTTCTACTGTACAATTCATATTTATCTGTTTCACCCTTAAGTTCCTTTAATGTCTCTCAATATACTGCATATGTGTTGCTGGCTGTAGCACAAAGCCTTTCAAACTGTGTTGCCAGCCAATTGCAACTGTTGTTCATTTCATTGTGGAAGAACTGCATATGCAGTCCAGCTGAGTTGCAAAAAACATTGAATACAAGTTGCTCTTGAATTGCTTATGTGTTGAAAGACAATACACTGTGAGTTGCCAATGCATTGTAAACCTAAAGAGCAATGATAAACCAATTCATTGGTGTGGCAGTTTAATGTTCTTTGTACTGCACACCTGATCTGGGGGAAGGGTCAGACACTGCACAGTCACCCACAACACCTGAACTCCCCACAGCAGGCTCTGTTACACCATGGCAGCTGTCTCCTCAGCACTCCTCAGACTCCACTGGCGCAGATCAAGGGCTGGGCTCGTGGCTCAAACCTCGATTGCCTACATGAGAGCATGGAGTGCTTCACCAATACATGCACCAGATCTCAAGCTCTTTTAAACTCCCCCTCTTTTTTTCTTGCCTTGCCCTGCCATTCCCAGAACCTCCTTTCATCTTTGTGATACCTCTGCCCATCCTAGGAGTCTCTGGCACCTACAGTGCAGGCCTGGCATCTTGTCCTACACTTATTTTTACATCTGTGGCTTGGCCTGACACAGTGGGGACCAAGGGGCTAACTTTCTAGGGGAACACTTTGAGTCTGGGGTCTAACATGAGGAAGGACTGCTTTCCCTGAGGAACAGGCCAGCTTGAAAATTTTATTTTTTCAAAATCTGCCTGTAAATATACATGCTGTGAAGGGACTTGTATAATTGCCATCTGAATAAGAAATGTTTCTTCTGAGAAAATGATTGTCATTTGCAAACCTTTCACTGTCTCCTGCAGGACCCAAGGGCTGAGAGTATATATATATAATCAGACTATTAGTAATAAAAACATTTTGCAGGAGCCAGCCCAGCGGCGTGGAGGGCTGAGGCATCATGCCTTACCTCTTGCCATGCTGGCGACCCGTGTTCACGCTGCGAGTGGGCCGCCGGTGGTCGGCTGAGGAGGGATGGGGATGGAGTCCGCTGCCTGCCTGACCCCTAGCAGTGGAGGGGGGCAGGCACAGCAGGCCCACACATAGGGGGCAGTTGTGGGGCAGACGACCAGCATGCTGTGTACGGAAGCATGCGCGGCTTGGCCATTGGCGTCATTGCATGCCACCGCACTCGGTAATGGACAAAAGGAGGAGAAATAACGCTGGCTGTCAGGATGAAGCCAGCTCCTCACAGGCTCCACACCCAGCTAGCTGGCACCTCGCTAGTGTAAGAGGTTAAGTCCAGTGGATGCCAGGGTGACGGGGCCAGACAGAAGGGGTCCAGGCGGCAGGAGCATAAAGAGAGAAAGAAAAGAAAAAAAAATAATTTGCAGGAAATCTTCAAGAGTTAGTTTAGGTTGTTCTAAACAAATGAGCATTTGGGGCTGAAATAAATTTGTGGGGCAGGTAAAGCATGTGACTTAAGACTTGTTTATCTATTTTTGAGATTTGTAGTGAATTTTTTTTTTGCAACCTGCTATAATCAACCCCCTCACCTTTATTTAGTAGCCTGTTTTGCGTACATGCATGGGTTTGTGGCAGTGGCCAAACCTCACATTTCAAATAGCCGCTTCAAGCAGTAGTCAAAGTAAGCCTAGTTTCATTGAAAGACGATAATGCATGATGACTGAAAGCTGCATGTTTTCCCCCCTCCCTTCCTGTTGTGTAGAGTACTCCATTCCCGTGCACAAGTACTGCTTCCCATTCATCTTCCTGACTGGAATGTTCCTGTGGTCCCTCGTGGAGTACATGATACATCGTTTCATCTTCCATATGAAACCTCCTGCCAGTAACTATTACCTCATCACCCTTCACTTCCTGCTGCATGGCCAGCATCACAAGGTGAGCAGTGTTCGCTCTGCGCCGTTTGCATGCTCTATCTCACCATCTTTGTTTATCTTCCTCTCACCCTGCCTCTCTCGCCCTGAGAATGCAGTGCATAGACTGATAGTCTTTAAAGGTTAACAGCTCTTCCTCAGTCATTCTTTGGAGGATGACAATGTCAGAAAAGAATGTTGGATGTGAAAGAGTTCATTATTTGATATGAGAGTTCTAAAGTCAATTGTGTAAAGTAGGCAATAGAATGATTTCAGCACCAGGTTTTGAATATTATTGATATTCCAGAGACACAGCAAGATCCAACGTAGTTAAACAACAGCCTAAAGAAGTCATCATCTGTTGCTTAAGCGGTTGGTAGTCTGTCTAAAATTAATTGTTGGGGCTAGTTTTATGGTTTTGGTGGCCACCAGTAAGCTACTGTACGTCATGCTTCCCACCCCATTCAACTCACCTGGTAACATCTGTTACTCGGTACCGTATGAACAATTTTTTTTTTTTTTCAATGTAACCTGTGACATTTTTTTTAGGAGCAGGTATCAATGTTCAAACAACATAAAGTTTTGCTGTATTCTGACATATGCAGTGATCCCCAACCTTTAAACTGCCCCAGAGAACAAAGAGTTAACTTTCTATGCAGAGCATAGAATGCTGAGCTCAAGCTTGGCTGGAGTCTCTGTCTGGAGTGTTTCAAACTCAAACCATCAGATTCTTTACTCCGCCTCACTGAACGGTTGCTCCGGGGATTTCCACTTCAGCTTGGTTCAAAAGTCGGTTAAAGTTTCAGTTTTCATCGGTTTTTAAACCAAAAAAGTTATCCACATAGTCGGTTCAGTCTCTGTCTGTGGTGCCATGAGTACTAGATAGGAATTGTTCTGTTTTTCTGTGTGGAACTTGTAAAAGTGCGGGTCGGTTCGGCTGAACCGGCCATTTGATAGTGAAATCTTGTGTTTTGTGTTTTTACTTAGTGTGTAGTTACCGGTCCTTATCGATTCTAAAAAAAAACATGTTTTAGTACGTTTTTTTCCAATACCCGAGACACGGTTAGGAACCGATAAGGGAGTCTTGCCTGGCGGTTGCCTTAAAAAGGGTAAGTTGGTTAGGTTGGCCATGTCTGAGAAACCCAAGAAAAAAACCAGGCCCACTGGATTTCAACACTGCAGTGAGTGTGGGGAGGTCTTTGCTAAGGCTGATCCCCACACCACCTGTGTTTATTGTCTGGAGTTTGACCACCTTGATTCAGACTGCCAAACATGTAAACATTTTCCCAAATCCACCCTTGAGAAAAGATTAGGTAGACTGAGGGAAAAGGAGGCCGAGAAGTCCGCTGACCCGGATGGCCAGCCCGGTTCGGTTCCGACCGAACCAGAAGGAGTGCCCTCTGACCAGGGCGATACTTCAGGCAAAGGAGAGCCGATTCTATGGATCGGGTTCCGACAAAAGAAAACGCAAAGAACAATCGTCCGGTTCGGATCCAGAGGTTCATGTTCCAACCGCCTAAGAGATAGCCAGAGCGATTCAGATTGTGGAATCGCTCCGCCCGGTTCCTACTGATCCGGCACCTTCTGGCAGGGGTTCGGTTCGGTTGGTTCCCCTGGTTCATGATTATACCCTAGAAGAGTTTTATGAACCAGAGTTTGAAGAGGAAGGGGAATTTGAGGATGATGATGGTGAAAGTGAGGGTCTGGATGTGCCTGTGGAACCGGACATCTCCCCAGACAGACCTTCAGGTGTTTCCCCTCCTAGGCTTTCTGAGTCCCCTTCTCACTTTATGTTCTACAGAAAGGTGGCTGAAACCCTCCAGCTTCCTGTGGAGGATCAAGAGGAGCCTGATTATGTAGAAATGATGGACATCCCAGAATCCAGGAGACTGTTTGTTCCCCTCCACAAGTCCTTTGGGAAACAGACAAAAAAAAATCCTAAAGTCTCCTGTGGATAGAAGAATGAACAAGAGGTATACACTTTCAGGCTCAGACACGGAGTTCTTATACCAGCAATGCAGCCATGTTGGGGTAGTGCAGGCTGCTGCCTGTGACAAGGCAAGTATTCCCTTGGCTTCACACACCTTCAGACAAGGACTCCAGGACGATTGATGCCATGGCAAAGAAACAGTACATGGCATCTTCCTTGGGACTCAGGCAGGCGAATTATATGGCCTATACAGCCAGGTACCAGAAGTCCAGGTGGGACACTGTACTGGCACTGGCTAAACAGGCCTCCCCTCAGCTAGCCAAGGAGCTGGAGGCGGTGGCTGCAGATGGGATTGAGGCATCTAAAGTTCAGTTCCATGCTGCTGTGGACTCAAATGATGTATCATCAAGAGTCATGGCTACATCTCTGGCTCTTCGGAGAATGGCTTGGCTCAGATGTACTAGCCTCTCACAGGATACCCAGGCTAAGGCCATGGATTTTCCTGTAGTGGGTAATTCTCTGTTTGGGGAGCAGACAGAGAATTACATGAAGAAAATGGATGAGTACAGGACCACTTATAGGAGTACTCAGGCCAAAGAAAGGCAAGCAACTCCTCAAAGGCAGCAGTCTAGGGGCAGGGGCAGGCCTTTTCATAGGCCTTTTTACCAAGCACAGGCCTCTTCTGCCTTTTCTCAGAGGGGGTTCTTCAGAGGGAGAGGCAGAAGAGGGATGAGCAGGGCTGCATCCACTCCTCAGCCTAAGGCCCCTGCCAAGCAGACATCCTGATGGGTCTGCCCGGGTCGACTCTCCTATTCCAGTAGGAGGCAGGCTGGCTTACTTTGTCCAGGACTGGATGTCTATTACCTCAGACAAATGGGTCCTGGAAGTAGTAAGCCAGGGACTGGTTCTCAGCTTCAAAAAAATTCCAAAGATGAGAACCAGATCCTTCCCACCTGCAGGTCTCTCAGAAACCCTTGCCCTAGAGGCAGAGGTTTCATCTCTTCTGGCCTTAAGTGCCATATAGAGAGTTCCTACCCTACTCTGGGGCAAAGGTCTGTACTCCAGGTTCTTCCTTACCCCAAAAAAGACAGGGGAGTGGCGACCCATCCTAGACCTAAGATATCTGAACAGGCATCTTTTAAAACCAAAGTTCAAGATGGTAACTCTGGGAATAATCCTTCCCTCTGTAAGGCTAGGAGACTGGCTAGCCTCCCTGGACCTTAAAGATGCCTATTTTCACATTTACATCAGGTGCTCCCACAGAAAGTACCTCAGGTTCGAATTGCCCTCAGGCCACTATCAGTTCAAAGCAGTGCCCTTTGGCCTAACATCAGCACCAAGGGTTTTCACAAAGTGCCTGGCAGTAGTGGTTGCTTTTCTAAGAAGAAAAAAGATATCCATTTTTCCATACCTGGATGACTGGCTCATAGTGGGGCAGTCCCCAGACTAAGTCAGGTCAGACCTGCAGGTAACTCAGCAGGTGCTCACGTCTCTGGGATTTCTTCTCAACCTTCCCAAGTCAGTTCTCGAGCCAGTACAACTTCTCACCTTTATAGGAGCAGAGCTGGATACTGTCAAAGCAAGAGCCTTTCTTCCCCTGGAAAGGGCAAGAGTTCTTACAGAACTGGCTTCTTCCTTCAGCCTTCAGGTGTCTCGACCAGCAAGGTTTTTTCTCCAACTCTTGGGCCACATGGTAGCCTCTACAGCAGTGGTCCAAGGGGCAAAGATTCCAGATGAGGGACATTCAGTTCCATCTGAGGACTTTTTGGTCCCAGAGGAAGGATTCCCTCACGAAACTGACTCCAGTGACTCTGACCCTGATCCAAGCCCGTCAGTGGTGGCAGGATCAGGACAACTTAAGACAAGGGGTCCCATTCTCCACTCAGTCTCATTCAGTGGTCCTTACCACGGATGCTTCCCTGTTGGGATGGGGAGCCCATCTGGGGGCCCTCGCTGCTCAAGGAGTGTTGTCCCCTCAGGAATCTCTTCTCCACATCAGTCTCCTGGAGCTCAGGGCAGTTTTTCTGGCCCTGCAAGCCTTCTCTCAGTCAGTACAGAACAAAGTGGTTCAAGTCGGAACAGACAGCACCACCACCATGTGGTACATCAGCAAGTCAGGAGGCACTCTGTCTACGGCCTTGTGCACAGAAGCCTTGAAGTTGTAGTCCCTGGCTTACTCCCTGTAAACCTCTCTGATAGCAGTTCACCTTCCAGGAAAAGACAATGTGCTAGCAGATGCACTGAGCAGGATCTCGCAGGGCCATCACGAATGGTCCCTGGACCCTCTGATACTAAAGGTGATTTTTTTCAAAGTGGGGCACTCCAGTGATAGATCTTTTTGCACCCCCAGACAATCACCAACTTCCACTTTTTTGTTGCAGACCCCCCGTCTTGGGTTCAGTCCCCCCGGATGCTCTGGTATTGAACTAGGAAAGGAAATGCCAGTATGCATTTCCCCCTTCCCTCTTCTGTTCAAAGTTTTAGTCAAGATAAAGTCACAACCTTGCAAAGTCATTCTGATTGCTCCAGATTGGGCCAGACAGCCTTGGTACCCTCTGTTGCTGTCCCTAGCAGTTCACCTCCCCGTGTCTTTTCCCAGGAATTACAACCTGTTAACCTCCTCTCAGGGGAGGATTTGGTACCCCAATCTTCAGTCTCTCAATCTCAAGGCATGGCTCTTGAAGAGTTAGAGTTTGCAGATTTGCAGCTGTTTCAGGGGGTTCTGGATATTCTCAAAGCTTCTCGAAAGCCTTCTACCAGAAAGACTTACAACTCCAAATGGAAGAGGTTCAGCAATTAGTGTTCCAAGAAGCATATTTCTCCTAATACTGCTGAGTTGCCTACAGTCCTGGATTATATGATCCATCTCAATGGCCTAGGCCTCAGACCAGCTACCCTCAAGGTACACTTGTCAGCTGTTTCAGCTTTTCTATCAGTGGGAAAGCCTTCCTCTCTAGCATCTCACCGTTTATTCTGTAAATTTTTTAAGGGATTGCTCCATACCAATCCTCTCTTTAGAGACCCTGCCCCTGCCTGGGACTTGAACGTTTGCATTACTCAACTTATGCAACCTCCCTTTGAACCCATGTCCTCAGCAAAACTTAAGTACTTGACTTGGAAAACTGTGTTTTTGGTAGCCATTACCTCTGCCAGGCGTATCAGTGAGCTGCAAGCCCTGTCAGTGGAACCTGATTTTATCTCTTTTCATAGAGATAAAGTGGTCCTTAGAACCAATAGAAGGTTCTTGCCCAAAGTGGTTTCAGATTTTCACCTGAACCAGTCTGTGTCTCACCCTGTTTTCTTCACCGATCATTCTTCCTCAGGAGAGAGGAGACTACACAGTTCAGATGTTAAAAGGGCCTTCAGCTACTACATAGAGCGTACCAAGGGTCACAGGTTTGACTCCCTCCAGTTGTTCCTCACTTATGGAGAAGTGGGAAAGGGCAAACCTGCCACTAAGAGAACTGTTGCCAGGCGGATTGTATCTTGTATACAATTCTGCTATGAAAAACTGGGAAGGATTTCTCCCTCAGGCCTGAGGGCTCACTCCACAAGAGGTACAGCTGCTTCTCTGGCTGCTGCCAGGGATATTCCACTCTTAGAAATCCGTCAGGCAGCCACCTGGAAAACAGTCCATACCTTTACCAAGCATTACTCTCTGGATATCCAGGCTAGGAGTGATGCTCGGTTTGGCATAGCAGTACTTCAGAGCCTATTCCCAAAGTAGGTTTTGGCCCTCCTCCATGGAGGTACTGCTTGGTAATCTGCATATGTCAGAATACAGCAAGATTTCATGTTGTTTGAGGAAAAAAATTACTCACCTTTGTAATTGTGTTTCTTCTAATGGAGTCTTGCTGTATTCTGACCTCCCTCCCTGCCTCCCCTCTCAGAACCTGTTTTTGGGAAGTGGGTGGGCAGGTGCAGTGTTGCACCCCAGGGGTGCTCTTTGTTTACACCCTGCTCCTTTTTGTTTGGGTGTTGATTTATTACTGTTATTTGTATTAGATTGTTTTTTGGGTTTCCTGACTTGAGTCTTCCTTGGGAATCCAAAACTTTTTACTGCCAGTTAGCTAGTAGGAATTTTACAATTTCCACATAGAATTTTTAGTTAGTTGGGCTCGTAAGAATCTGACGGTTTGAGTTTGAAACACTCCAGACAGAGACTCCAACCAAGCTCAAGCTCAGCATTCTATGCTCTGCATAGAAAGTTAACTCTTTGTTCTCCGGGGCAGTTTAAAGGTTGGGGATCACTACATATGTCAGAATACAGCAAGACTCCATTAGAAGAAACACAATTACTAAGGTGAGTAATTTTTTCTTAGTCCTTGGGGCCCTTCCACCCATCCAGTCCATGTATGTGCAGCAGCACACTGAGAATTCGACATGGGACGAGATCAGCAAGGAATCTTTGGAAAAAAGTGGCGCATGGGGGATCAAGGCTGGCAGTATAGCCTAGAGGTTAGAGTTATGAGCGGTGAATGAGCTTGGTACATCCAGCAGACCTGGGTTTGATTCCCACGACCTCCACTTGCATACTGTGTGACTCTGAGTAAGTCACTTAACCAGCCCAAAGCTCCCAGGTTGCCCCTGAAAACAGGCAGTTGTGCCTAGTGGGCCCTACCTGGTTAACAAAGAATAAATAAATACATGTTCATCTGCCTCAAATTGGCTGTGTCACACCTCAGGGAGTAATTTCATGACATTAAGATGTCACAATAGGCTGGCCCGGTGGTGCTGAGGGTTGAAGCTATGGAGGCCACACCTCGCGCTACGCCGACGACCCAAGATCGGGAACAGGCTCGGGCCGTCGGGGTTGTGAGGGAGGGAAGAGATTGGAGCGTCCTGAGGACTGCTCTCTCTTCCCGGGGTGGGCTCTAGGGGATGCGTCGCACAAGGGCGACCTCTGGTGGAGACCAGGAGAATGCCGAGTTTGCGTCACTACACATTGTGAGGGGAGGTGCGGTGGCAGCATTCGTGCCACTGACGCCATTGCATGACCCAGCATTGGGGGAAACAGAAAAGATGGAAAAAAAAAACATCCGAAGGATAGGCGAAGGCACTGCCACCGGCTCCACACTCCCAATGCTGGGTTTGTCACTCTCCCTGGCCCCATACTCTGACTTCTAGGATCACTGTACTATAAGATAGAGTGCCCTGGGAGGATAGGGCAGCCTTTCCCCGTGGGGGCTTAGATCTGGGGGTGTAGCCTGGTCGGAGTGAGGGAGTAGTTGCGGTTGCCACAGCAGGGAGGTAGAGAGCTGGTTGGGTAGATGCTGGAGAGAGTTCCTTTGGCTAGGGGCGAAGAAATAAAAGTATAAAAAAAAAAAAAGATGTCACAATAGAAGGCTCAGCCCAGTGATGCCTTTTATTGCAGTATTAAAAATAAATTTTTTTTTTTATATACTGGCTGTTTCCCCCAGCTGGAGGTTCTGGTCTCCCGCTTCACTCACCACTCCCCACATCCCCAGGCTTACCCCCCTTGGCGGAGCTGCCGGGCGGGCGCCCCCTCCCCAAGAAACACAATCTCACGAAGCCCTGGTTTGCCCCCCAGGGCGAGGTCACAGGAGCAGGACCCCCCGGTGGACCTTTTTGTGTGCAGCGGGAGTGGCAGCGGAAGCCGTCACTAGCGGCCGGCAATGCGTTTTGCTGATTTTTCCTGGGGGCGAGGATGTGCAATGATGCCAGCATCCACCCTGCCAACCTGATGTGTGGTGCCGATCACGGTGCTATCCCCAGCCTCCACCAGAGGTCCGCTTAGCGCAGGACACTCCCCGAAGGAGAGCAGTCCATGGGACGCTTAGTCCTTTTACCCCCGCCAGCCATCCAACTTCTGAGTCCATCCCCGAACTTGGGATGTTGGCATTGCATATGGGCGCCTTGCCATTGTGTCGTCGGGCCAGTCTAAGACAATAATTTTAAAAAATGTAGAACTAATACGCTACATTAATTTTGGCTGGGGGCACCTATGAGCAACAGGCCTCCAGATATTGCAGGGTTTTCTGGTGCCTAAAACCAGCTTATGTGAGTTATGATTGTTCTCAGTCCAGTTCCTGTTGGAAGGTGTCCACATCACAAAACCCTCAACCCGCTTGGCACTAATTGGCTCCCTTGTTGCATGCTTACAAAAAAGAAAGGCCCCATACATTGTTGCTGTTGTTGCAACATTGACTTTGCAACAATGTTCCAACTTACACCCCTTTGTGATAATACACCAAGGGGTCATAAGTCTTTCCCTGCACTGGTGCAAGGGCATTGCGCTGCCAAAGAGAAATGGGGGGGGGGGGGCTGAAATACAAATGAAGCACTGTGCTATGCACAGTTGCTTCCTGGCCCCCAAACAGCCACCTGTCCACCACAGTGCCTTTGACCTCTGAGGCACAGGCATGCGGCAGTACACTGAGAATTTGACATGGGATGAGATTGGCAAGGAACCTTTGGAAAAAAGCGGCACATGGAGGATCAAGGCTCGGGGGAAGGGGGTTCCACTGGACACCAGGGATCACAGAATGTAACTACTCAACCCACAAACAGGACATAAGGCACTGGGTTACAAAGAAACATAGAATGTGTTGGCAGAAAAGCACCAGTAGAACCATCTAGTCTGTCCTGTCTTACCTGCTTAACACTACACCCTGGACTCTGTTTGGTAACGGGTGTCCCTCCCTCCTCCCATACCTCTATTTATTATACCCATATGCCAATCCTGCACATGTTTGAAGTTTCCCACTGTTTTCTTCCCTACTAACTCTTCTTTCATGCTGTTCAAGGGGTCCACTGCCATTTTGTAGAAGTATCTCCTCACATCTCTCTTAAACTCATCCGCAACCTCATAGTATGCCCCATGTTCTGGTACTCCTCCTGTGAAAGAGGCTCCCCTCCTGGACCTTGTTCACCCCAATGAAGTACTTACAGGTCTCAATCTTGTCCCTTCTCACTCTCCTCTCCTCCAAGGAGCACATGTTGAACTCTTGCAGCCTCTCCTCATATAGATTCTTGTGCAACCGCCACATCATTGTAGTAGCCTTCCTTTGCTTCCACCTTGTCAATGTCCTTGCAGAGGTGTGGCCTCCAAGACTGGACATAGATCTCCAGATGGGATCTCACCAGAGAGCAACACAGAGGCAACACCACCTCCCCTCTCCTGCGAGAGATTCCCCTCCCTATGCTCCCCAGCATCCGACTTGCCTTGCCTACTACCCTGCCACCTTGAGATCATCAGATATGATCACCCATGGTCCCACTCCTGCTTGGTAACTGTAACCATCTTATATTCAGTTCCTGGGTCTCTCTAGGTGCATGACTTTGCACTTTTTGGTTTTGAAATCCAGCTGCCACTCCCTGGCATTGGGTCAGAACATTGCCAACCAGAACAGCGCGGTCAACAATGGCGCAGCAAAAATGCTGTCTGTTTTGTTTTTGCAGGGGGGGCACGCTGCACCGCACCCCTGGGACTAGAGGATTCTCACGGGGGGTCACGGAGCAAGATGAAATTTGTGGGGCCGGGGAATACTGTTGTCATGGCCCCTTGTTAAAAAAAAAAAAAAAGTCCAGATTGACAAAATCTAAGGAGACCAGGATTAGAACCCTGATCTCCACTGCTGCCTAGCCGAGCTGCTCTATGCCTCAGCCCTCCACATCACAGGAGCAGCTTGGCCAGCCTCCTGGATTCTGGTGCCCTTGTCCACTGTCAGCACCACTTGGGGAACACTTACTGCAAGCGCTATAAATTTCTTCACGCTTTCCGTGGTAGTGCTGTCCAGACTAGTGCTCAGTTGACTGGCGCTATTCTAGGGGTTACCCACTCGACGGACCACTCTTCTAGTTTAGTTTCCCCAGATCATTTTGCATTCTCTCCACGCCCTCCTGAGTATCCACCCTGTTGCTGATTTTTGTCTCCTCTGCAAAGAGACATACCTTCCCCTCCAGTTCCTCAGAAATAAGACTTATGAAGATACTGAAGAAGACAGGGTCCAATACTGATCCCTGTGGTACTCCACCGGCCTCGCTTCCATCCTCTGAGTGACTGCCGTTTACCACCACCCTCTGCCTCACGTCTTTCAACTAGCTAGATACTTATCTGATTACCTTCTCCCCCACCCCCAAGCTGCTAAGTTTCTTCATCAGCCTCCTGTGTGGTACAGTGTCAAAGGCCTTACTAAGGTCTAGCTAGGCCACACCCTCTGCCCTCCCCTGATCCACCTCCCTAATTACTCAGTCAAAGAAATCTATGAGATTTTTTTGGCGTGACCTCCCCACATGAAACTGGGTTGAGGGGAAAACTTTGTGCTGTAGCCTGTAGGTGTGGCATCACACCAAGTGACTGGCACATTGCCATGCCCAGAAACCTGTGGTGGCCCCAGGACTGGTATTTGTGGTCAAAAATCCTGTTGTTTTTTTTTCAACCTCAGACTTCCGGGGACCTTTATTTGCATTGCAGCTCCACCCCTGGAAACTAAATTTGGGCTTTGTATGTAGCAGTATTTGGGGTGGTAAAATGGGGAGCCTCTTTGCACCCCTAAAGTCCACCACCCTCGCCTGCAACTGTGTATCAGGCCCCAGGGATATAGCCATAAATTAATTTTATTTTATTCAGACATTCCATGGATTTATAATTTCAGAGCAACAGTCTGTACTTGTTTAGACAACCCAGGGCAGTTTCCTGGTCTGTAGCACTGCACATTGGCACTGGGAAGACTTAACATATTGGTGAACTGCACCCCTGTTAGGGACACTCAAAGCTGTGACATCAGCAAGGAATGTTCATGGCTTGAGTATTCCACAGCCTCTAACTGATCAGTCATTATGTGCCAATGTGAAGGGACAGGAACATCTTTCATCTTGATGTGAATCTTTACAATTTTTTGTTTTATCATCTTGCAAGTAACTCTATCAGGAAGATTCTGTTTGTTTCTACAAGCGATACTCTCTGAATTAATCTTGCTTGTTCCTACAAACAGCTTCTTTGGTGAAGGTCTGTTTAAGTTGTCACTCTGCCTGCCTTGGAAAAAAGATTAAAGAGGTTTACCGATTTCCAGCACAATTCCAGCGGGATCAGCAAACTTCATTACACAAAATTCCCTTAAAATTTGAATTTCAGGGCCTTTTTTCTTTATTACTAAAGGTATTTTCATTAAAACATGATCTTTGTCCTTTAGACTAGATTACATCTGTTCACAATGCTCATACCTGCCGTAAAGTCATAATCCTCTGCCTGTGACATGACAACCTGTTGCCGTGGACATGACTCTGATGTCACAGAGGACTGTGACTTCAAAACAGGAAAATCAGTGGGGAGAGATGAAGTGTAAGGGGCGCAGCATCTGTTTCCATTCAGATGTCTGCAGTAGTTAAGAATGTCCAGAAATACAAGTTTTTGGGTCTCCTTATGAGATTTAAGTCCTTCCAATGCCAACAGAAATATTTTGTGGAAACCTGGAAAATCACTTTAATGGTATAAAGTACAGTTAAGTATAAAGCTTTTCTTGCTATATGTGATCTGCCCTTGTTAGTCTTATGCCTGTGGTAAATTTGGGAATTATTTCCTTTTCTGTATTACCTCCGCGTTGTCAATGGGGAATTAATACGGTTGGCCCACTGCAAGCGACACCACAATAAGCGAAACCGAAAAAGACCTTTACAGCTGGCTACTATAATAGTCAGGTTTCCTGATCTCGGCGTCTCGGTGTTCTTCCTTCCCGAAACAACTCCAACCTGGAGTTGATCATATATAATTATGGGCTTAGTTTCTGGATGGCACAATACTGCGTGTCGGCATTGTGCCGTCGCTGTAGGGGATGTTTGCAGATTTGCTACCGACGAACAGTTGTGCTTCCTATTAATGCACATGGGTATGGTAAACAAAAACTAAATAAAAATGTGCTCCCTGAATAGGGTAATAGTACAGCTTAAAAGCGTCAGCATTGAACCCTGAAGTCATGAACATTCATTTTACAGCAGCTGCTCAGTTTCTGTTGTACCACCGAAGGGGTGCTGTAGCAAGCATAAACAGAGATTTCTGGAAGTTTTGTCTGTTTTAGCCATGATAATTTTTGTATCGGGACTGTGCAACTCTGGGGCAGGTTCAACTCTAGGGCAGGTTGGTCCTACCTGGTGGAAAGTTCCAGGAGTATTTGCACTCAAAAAGGCAAAGAAACGATGGACGACTAAGTCTGCTTAAAGAACAACTTTTCCGGTGCTTAACTAGGTCCTTGTTAGTTAAGCGGTGGTCACGATTTGTTCCAAATGGCCATTTAAATTATGAAAAATTAACCTTAAAAAAAACAACCCCATTCATGTCTGTGGAGAGCACCCCCCCGCTGTCCATATAGTGACTTCACAAAATGTGCTGTTTTGGGGGTGGATTGGTGGTGGATCACAGTCTGGATGGAGAGGTACCAGGAAGTGGAAGGGGTCGACACAGCTCAGCTCCACGGAGCCAAAATACGATCTTTTCCCTTCCAAAATAAGGGCAGTTATAAAAGGAAAGATTAGCAGCATTAGCAGCTTCTTTATGCTTCTTGGGGGAAAACTGATAAAGAGTGCAACAGTTGCTCTTTCAGCTTCAGAATTTATTAACACTTACAGCGCTTCCATTTCAGTTTCCAAGCAAATCAGTAAATTGATTGACAAAGTGCTCACAGTGAAAATCGCAAACTAAAGTCATGCTGCAGTGAGCTTCCATATGACAATGCAGCCTTAGCCCAGGTGCTTCAGCTGTGGCTCAGGTCTTCTTCATGGGGTGTGGCTTAGGGAGAGATGTCACCTCATTTAAACACTGGCGTGGTCAATGAAGTCAGCAAGGTTGTAATAATATTTCTAAACAAACGTGAATGTTGTGAAACAAAACTGTGCTATGACGTCAATGAAAAAGTATTTACTAGGGACGTGGCTATGATGTTCTGTCTACACTTTCTGGTAGTGCCTTTCCCTTTAAGACTTCGCCAGAAATGTCTACAAGCTGACTCCTCCCACCCACCCGGGTGGTAACTCCCTTGGCTCTACCCCATGAGGCCAGATCTTCCTTTCCACTGGAAGAAGCAGATTCCCTCCTTACCGCTTCCACGTTGACTAGGCCCTAGTGCTTAACTGCTTAACTCTATGGATTTACTTCCAAACCTTAAAAAAAAAAAAAACTCTCCGAGTTTGTCTTCGCATGGATCATGACCGTGATGGATGATAAGTCCATTCCTGGGTTCCACTGGTACTCAGGCGGGCAGATGATGTCCAGGACCAACCCACATGCCACGTGCGTTTACTGCCTGGGGCACGACCACGATACCCAGGCCTGCTACTTTTGTCATTCTTTCCACCCGACTGTTCTGGAGGACCATCTTGCCTGCCTTAAATTGGGCCACCCGGCACAACGGAACCTGCTGGTCAAGTCTAAGGATGCCTGTTGGGTGGCCTCCACTGCTGCGGGGTCCGCCGAGCAGCTCGTGTCCTTTGAAGAGGAGGTGGCCCGGGCCACTTCTCACTCCTCTTTGGATTCTGCCTTCGTGCTGCTTCATCTGGGCTCAGTGTTCACGGGCTCCTTCAAGAAGTTGTGCCAGTCCCTGCCTACCCTCAGTCAGGGACCCTCGGGGCACAAATCTAAGGGTAAGTCAAAAGAATCCAAAAAAGAAGGGACTTGTTGTGGGATCAGGAGCACTCTCTGTCTTGAGCATCTGATTCTTGCACCTCTCCAGATTTGACCATGGTCAAATCTTCAACCTTGACTGCAGGCTCCTCGGTAACCCCATTGGGCTTGTCGGCCGAGAATCTGGTTGAAGCCCTGGCCGAAATATTTTGCGAGCCAACCGACCAGTTGTTGAACAGAGGTTGACACTTCCTTATTGAAAACTCCGCTTCTCACACATACCATAGTAGGGATGGATCAGTCTGCTGACCTGCCGCCGCTGGTCCCAGACCCGGACCAGGAGGAGCCTCAGCATTTGCCGACTCCCTCCAAGCCCTGCCGCTGGTTCCACCAGCGGTCGATGTCTTCTTCCCGTGGGTTGAGCCGGTCCCGCCAACGTCGGCGCTCCCACTCTTGGCACCATGGGAAGCGGTGTTGCCAGTATTCTTCATCCTCCTCCTCCTCCTTGGGTGAGTGACCACAAGTTGTGTCAGTGCTACAAGAACTTGATGTGGCAACAGCTGGTGCTTACTGGTGCAAAACCGATCCTGGTTTCAACACTGGCCATCACCTGGCTGTCGCCCAAGGGACCAACGCTGACTCCGCTGATGGAACCGATTAAGACGGTGCCGACTCGGCTGACTCCGGCTTCTCCACCGATCATGGTGGAACCGCCGACTCAGCAGCCGACGGCCGGTGCTCTGACATAGGAGTCTTGGCCAGCCAAGGGGCTTCCCTATCGGTTGTCATTCACCGTCACCCCGATCATCCACAGAGGGTCAGTGGGGACTCAGGCAGTCGACTGCTCTTTAATGACTCTTCAGAGTCTGAGGGTTCTTCCCTGCACTCCTGTCTGGTCGATGTGGAGTCTGTGGGCGATCTCTCGACAGACGAAGGTCCATCCTCCTTCATGGGCCTCCTCCGTCTGATCTGAGTCAATGGGTATGAAAATGGAGCCCATCCTGAAATGTGCTCGTTACCCACTGACCGAGATCCTCGACCAGGGAGACTCTCCGACATAGGCCTTCCCAGTGGCAGAAGCCATTCTTGCCCTGCTTTGGAGCTTTGGCAGTGCCCCACTTCTTGCCCTGTGCCTTCTGCCCAGATGGCCTGCAAGTATGCAGTGCCCACCAGATCCCTCTCGGGATTCACAGAGCACCCCCTCGGCCGAGGGGTTGGTGGCCAACTCTGTGTTTCAGCATTCCAGCAACACCGGGGCTGTGAACAAGCCACGTGAAAAGGAATCAAAAAACTTGGACCACACGGCTAAGAAAGTCTATGTTGCCTCCTCTCTTGGCCTCTGCCAGGCTAGTTCAGCCCTCCTCATGGCCCACTTCTCCCATGCCCTGCTGGGCACCTTAGATGAGGTGCATTCTCATCTCCCTGTGGACCTTCAGACCATGGTCAAAAAGGTCCGAGACCAGGGCCATGCTGTGGTAAAGCAACAGCTCCAGACTGCCATGGACACTGGGGACTCCTGCGCTCACTCCGTGGTGGCCACCATGGCCAAGCGCCTCAGGGCTTGGCTGAGGGTCTTGACCTTTACAGCAGACACTCAGCACAAGCTGGCAGGTGTCCCTTTCCTCGGCACCGACCTTTTTGGGCCCAGGATCAAGGGTCACCTCACGCACATTGAGAAGTCCAATGCTACCTTGGACTCCATGATATCTGCCCAGAAGGACCCCAAGGGCTCCAAGCAGCATCAGAAATGGAAGCCTTTTTGATCTACCTCCACTCCTGCAGCCAAACCAGCCCAGGAACGGGCTGGCCAGCAGACTCAGACCTGGCGACCTTGGCCCAAGTCAGTGGCCTCAGTTGTCCATAAACCAGGAGGGAGAGGCTCCAGTGGTGCCTCAGCCAGGTCCTCCTCCTCCATGCCTGTTCAGTGACGGGATGAGGGGTGCCTCCCTCATGCCCATCACACCTCCCCTGGGTCCTCCTGTGGGGGACCGGCTCTTCCACTTCCTTTCCACCTGATCCGCTGTCACCATGGACAGGTAGTTTCTCAAAGTGGTGGATCAGGATCTGCTTTTAGAATTCGAGCAGTACCCTCCTTGCTGAGCCCACGCCCCATAGGAGGACTTGGTTTCTGTTGACATGCTGTCAACTCTCATAGAGGACATAGCCCAGCTTCTCCACAGTGAGGTCTTGGTTCCTGTCGGAGATCCTCCGGAAGACCCAAGGTTTGTCTCCAGGTGCTTCCTGGTACCAAAACAGACAGGAGGCTGGTGCCCCATTCTAGATCTGCATGACCTGAACAAGTTCCTCAGGTCGCACACCTTCAGGATGGTAACTCTGTCGCAGATCTTACCATCTCTAGAACAAAACATGTGGTTTTGCTCCCTGGATCTTCAGGATGCATTCTTTAATGTCTCGATCCGTCCACCCCAGCGAAGATTCCTCCGCTTCTGAGCCGAGGGAACCCTCTGTGAGTTCCAGACCATGCCATTCAGCCTTTCCTCAGTCCCCAGGGTCTGCACCAAGTGCATTGCAGTGGTGGCAGCCTACCTGAGGTGACAAGGGGTCCGGGTTTACCCCTACCTGGATGACTGGTTAATCGCAGGTCCCTCCAGGCAGTAGGCGGAGTGGTCCAGGGACCTGGCCCTCTGGACCTGCATCTCCCTTGGCCTCCTGGTCATAGAAACATAGAATTTGACGGCAGATAAGGACCGCTTGGACCACCCAGTCTGCCCATTTTCCTACCTAACAGATAAGCTGCAGATCCTAGTTAACCAACAGCTTACTTCCTCCTACACCCCACTAGGACTGCCTTATGCCTGTCCCATGCATTCTTGAAGTCCCCCACTGCTCTTGACTCTCGACCTCCTCAGAGGCTGTTCCATGCATCCACAACCCTCTCAGTGAAAAAATACTTCGCATTACCTCTGAGCCGTCCCCTCTATCTTCAAATTGTGCCCCTTGTTCTTGCACATCTCTTTTTCTGGAAGATGCTACCCTCTTGGACTTTGTTAATTCCCTTGAGGTACTTGAAAGTTTCTATCATGTCCCCTCTCTCCCTTCTTTCCTCAAGGGTATACATATTAAGCTCCTTTAGTCTTTCTTCGTATGTCTTCTGGTGCAGATCCTGCACTATTTTGGTTGCCCTCCTCTGGACAGCCTCCACTCTGTCTATGTCTTTGCGGAGATGGGGTCTCCAGAACTGCACACAGTACTCCAGATGAGGTCTCACCAACTGTCTGTACCAACTGTCTCACCAACTGTCTGGTCAATGAGGCCAAGTCAGAACTTGTACCCTTGCAGGTGATCAACTTCATTGGAAGGGAGCTCGACTCTTGCAGAGCCAGAGCCTGGCTCCCACTGGGCACGGAGGAGGCTCGCTCCTCCTTCACCTGATCATTTTATGTTGGGCAATTGTGCCCTGCGCGGGACTTCCTGCTGGGCTACATGGTGGCCTGTACCATTGTGGTCGGTTGGGCCCGCTGGAGAACGCACTCCCTGTAGTGGGAGCTGGCCAGCCAGTGATCTCAGCGCAAGGAGCACTTCGACCAGCCGATCATTGTGACCCAGCAGATATGGGGCACCATCCAGTGGTGGCTGGTCCCAGCACATCTGCAGGACAGGATCCCGTTTGCCCAGATCTGATGGTCATCCTGACAACCAATGCCTCTCTCATGGGCTAGGGTTCCCACCTTGGGGAACACAGAGTCCCCGGGCTCTGGACCCCTGAGGAGTCCCGATGCCACATCAACCTGTTGGAGCTCCAAGCAGTTCAGTTGGCACTGACATCATTCGCTCCACACATTCAGGGTCAAGTGGTCCAAGTCCAGATGGACAACACCATGACCATGTACTACCTCAACAAACAGGGTGGGATGCACTCCCTGCCTTTGTGCAAGGAAGCTCTCTGTGTCTGGACCCTCATGCACAGCCTGGAGGTGGATCTCCTGGCCATCCATGTGGCAGGAGCCTCCAGTCAGCTGGCAGACATTCTCAGCCAGGTGGGCGAGGCATCTCACGAGTGGTCTCTGCACCCAAAGGTAGTTCACAGTCTGTTCTCCCAATGGGGCATCCTTCAGGTGGACCTGATCGCCTCCAGGGAGAATGCAAAGCTGCATCTGTTTTGTGCCCACCCCCCTCAGCAGGAAACACTGCAGGGGGATGCTTTCTCGAGTCCCTGGACCCTGGGCCTATTTTATGCCTTCCCTCCACTTCCCTTGATCCACAGGCTGCTTTTCAAGGCCAGGAGGGATAAGACACAGGTGATCCTGGTGGCTCCAGACTGGCCACGCCAATTCTGGTACCCCGATCTCCTCAGCCTCAACAGCAGGCTCTTGAGGCATCTTCCCCTATGCCTGGACCTGCTTTCCATCAGTCAGGGGAAGGTACTTCACCCGGACCTTCAGTCTTTGCACCTGATGGCCTGGTTCCTGAGCGGTTAGAGTTCCAGGCCTTGGGTCTCTCCAAAGATGTCTTCACCATTGTGCAGGCATCTCGGAAGGAGTCGACCAGGAAGTGCTACATCTTCAAAAGGAAGAGATTCTCCATTTGGTGTCAGGGCAAGGGGTTGGACCTTTTGTCCTGTCCAGTGGCTAGCATCCTTGTTTACCTTTGGTCCCTTTCTCAGTCTGGCCTTTGGTTGACAACCCTTAAGGTGCACCTGGCAGCCATCTCTGCTTACCAGGCGTGGGCCGGTCAGCAGTCGGTGGCACAGGAGAAGGTGGTCTGGTGCTTCTTCAAGGGCCTTGACCACATATCCCTTCCGGTGTGTGAACCACCACCACCGTGGGACTTGTTGCTGATTCTGGCAAAGCTCATGGGCAAGCCATTTGAACCGATGCACAAGTGTGAGATGTCTCACCGGTTGTGGAAGACCACCTTCTTGGTGGCTATCATGTCAGCCAGAAGGATTGGGGAGCTCCAGGCGCGTTTGGTGGAGTCTTCTTACCTGGTCTTCTACAGGGACAAGGTTGTCCTGCACCCCAACCCAAAGTTCTTCCCAAAGATTGTGTCAGAGTTTTGCCTTAACCGGGTGATTAATCTCCCAGTGTACTTCATCAATCACACCTCAGATGCCGAGCACAGGCTCCATATTCTGGACCTGAGGCAAACGCTCGCTTATTACAATAAGCGCACAGCTGGAGTTCGGGGGGAGGTTTGTCAGCTGTTTGTCACCTACGCTGAAGCTGCATCTGGCTGACCGGCAGCCAAGCAGATGATTGACAGGTGGATCACATCCTGCATTGATCTCTGCTGTTGGTTGGCAGGTAGGGAGCCTCGCTAAGGGTTTATTCCACCCGCCATACCGCTGCATCGGTGGCTGCTTCCAGGGATGTCTCTGTCCAGGAAATCTGTAGGGCTGCGACCTGGAGGTCAGCACACACCTTCATTTCCCATTACCACATTGGCCTAGAGTCACACCGGGATACTGGTTTTGGGGCCTCAGTTCTCCAATCTCTGTTCCCTAAGTAGGGGGTGTGCGCCTTGCCTCCCTCCTCCCGGAGAACTGCTAGGAGTCTGCCAGGAAGTTTGGATAGAACATCGTATTCACATCCCTAGAAACACAGGTTACTCACTTGTAACAATAGTTCTAGTAGTGGTATATGATGTCTATCCACACGGACCCCCCCCCCGACCTTGCCAGCTTTTGCACACACACACCTGCTTCCATCGGGCAAGATCTGGCATCATGGGGTGAAGCTGAGGGAGTTACCACCCAGCTGGGGGGAGGAGCCAGCTTGAAGACGCTTCCAGCGAAGTCTTAAAGGGAAAGACACTGCCAGAAAGTGAGGATAAACATCATATACCACTCCTAGAGCTACTGTTACAGGTGAGTAACCTTTGTTTAAAGCTTACAAAACTGACTATACAAAGTAAGTCTCACAAATTCCTTATCCAATGCATATTTACTGATGAAACTTAAAGCAAGCTATTTTTACTTATTTTACCCATTTTAAAACGTATGTAGAGTACTACCAGGTCTGTGAGGTAAAAGATAAAAATGTCTGGGCCCCAGTCATGCAATCTTCCCCAGAATCCTTCTCTTGGCTAGTACCTCTGGTCCAAAAAACACTGGCTACTTCTGAAGCCGTGCCATGATTCCTTACTGTGTCATGCAGTCATGTGTATGCCTGAACTTTATGCAGTGATGTTTTACTGAAATAACATCAGTGTTCCAGGCACCCACTGACCAATCAGAGGGCTGGAAATTTCTTTGCCATTGTATAATGACAGTTGCATCCCTTCCAGTTCTAAAACACTATCCTATAAAGAAAAAAAGCCAATGCCTCAATTCTTACAGCAAGGGGTTATAAATCTTTACTTTCACTTGTGTTCATTTCGAAAGAGTTCGGTATAATCCATGTGGCTTCCAGCTGATAGCGCAACCGGAGTCCATAAATGACACGAGGCAGCTGCCATCTTACTGGAGCTCCCTACACATCTCTAACAGTCCACAATAACTTTTCAATGTTCAACAAGTAACCTGTAAATAGGAGAAAGAAAAATTAGCCTATTTAATACAAGCCCCCCCCTTTCCCCCCCAAAAGGAAGAGTTTGAAAAGGCAGTGTCCCATATCCAAAGTGTGTGTCTGTCATTGAGGCACAGGTCAAGAAGCATGCGTAAACCAGGAGAAGTAATAAAATTCACAAGTAGTATTTATCAATAAAATAAAATTGTTCAGGATAGCTCTTATACAGACATTTCAAACAAAACAGAGTCCTTCATTGAGGGTATCTCTAAAGGGGGCTAGCTGCACATTCGAGCAGCCTCGATAGACCGTGAGGCCTGTTTCTGCTGGCATTTCTTATGTTCGTAAATATAAATGTCAGTCTCTCTCTCTCTCTCTCTCTCTGTAACTCTCTAAACAAACATTGCTCTCTTTTTGTAAGATGTTGTCACCTGACATTTAAATTCTGCATCCTGTTCTCATTAAGCTATAGCTCCTGTTTTCACACATTGCACCAAACTTTGTCAGTTTCTTTCCTGTGACTAGTACATCCAGTCTTCTCAACGGGTGCAGCCAATTAAGACCTTCTGGCCAGAGCTGGTTTTTCTGCTGACAGCTCTGCAAACAAGCTTGTGGAAGGTCCGAATGTTTCTCAAGGTCAACCCCCCCACCCCCGTGTTCCAGCTTACTATCATTTCTAACAAACCCCAAAAAGTTTTCTGCAATTCATTTCAACAATATAACTATATACATTTGCAGACCAAGGGATCTCAGTTTCACATAAAGATTTACATATAGGTTTTAACCACAAAGAAGCAAGGGGAGAAAGAAAGAACAGAAACAGCAAGTAACAGAAGGGAGAAAACGGGGAAATCGTGGCACCATCGGAGTAGCCAGTTCTGAGGTTCCATAAGGAAAATTTGATTGTGCAGTCAGACAGACGAGATAGACAAGTTGACAGAATATGAGAGGACAGAAAACGTTGATCCTTGCTTTTAACGTTCTCTGTATAACAAGGTCTTATACAACCATTTCATAGTGTCCCTTTCTGAAATTAATGATTGCTTAGCTGAAACCACTCTTGATCAAGTTTCTTCTTCTGAGTCCTCCCTTTCACAGTCTCTTGGACCTGCTGCCTCAGACTCAGCCCAAATGCATTCTACTTTCCGACCTGCTTCCACTGCATCAGTGAACTGAAAAGTGTTTCCTCTACAAAAGGTCCTGAGGCAAGCAGGCATTGAAAGCGAATGGATAATACCAAGTGGTTTTAGTTGAACCTTAACAGCGTCAGATATCTTCCTTCTGCTGCAGGTAGCTAACAAAAGGTCCGGGAACAAATGTATCGTGGTGCTATTGAAATACATATTTTGGTAATTTCTTGCAGCTTACAGTATAATATCCCACGTTACTACTGACACTTTGACCAAAAGAACTGTGCAAGGTTTATCCTCTTGCTGATCTGCCATTCTTGATGAGATTCAGTATGCCCTAACAAAGTTTAGGGAGATGGTATCACTTGAAGTCCCAATACCCCAGGAACCCAGTTTTGCAGGAATCCAAAGAGACTGTTATTCTCACTCCCTACAGGGAGCCCAACAAGCTGAACTTAGAGACCCCATGTTAATTTTCCAAGGCCTCCAATCTGTAGTGCAGCTGTGCATTTTCTTGAATAAGTTTACCTGTAGCATTGACAGCTTGAGTTGCAAGTGATTCGGCTGAAGCAGCCGTTTTTGTGGTCACTTCAGTTTTGATATCCTGCTCACCTAATCATTTGAGGATGGTTTCTACTTTACAGTCTATAGCCTGCACTGACGTTACCAATGTCTTCCATGGCGGCTCTGCTCCTGTGCTAGGAATTGGCATGGAATTTTCTACTTGTGGCTGCTGCTGTTTTGTTCCCCCACCTCCCATCTTTGGCTTTCCCATCATACAGTTGATATTAATGTGTTCACCACAGCTAGCTGAATGCAGAAATGTCAATAAATTGCAAGTATTCAGTTTTTTAAATCAGAATTTTCCGGCTTAAATGCTGTGGAGTTGTGCAGGGGAATGTCCTCGTGTGCTCAACAGCGCCTCCTGACACTGGATATTCTTGTTTTTTTCTTAAATGGCACTGTAAACCCCTTTATCATATTTATTTCTGATTGAAAATCCCATTTTTATGACTGCTTGCCTTTTCTAAAATTCATTGATGAGGCTGGTTGTTTTATCTGCTTCTTTTCTCAGTGGAACTAAAATGCATACTAATGGAGAAATTATACCCAACCTTGTTTTGTTTCAAAGCCTTGATCTACTCTCACTGTGTAACCCCCCTACAAATGGGGGCTCCCGAAAAGTCTTCCTTGAGCTTGCCTAAATGCTCACTGCCAGGCTGGTGTCTTGTGTTTTAGCAGTTTAAATGTGTTGCCAGAGAGTGCCTGTATAGCCTCTGTGTACTGTCTCTTTAAGAGCTGCCTGGATTGCAGTCATAATTAATCTGAGAGGGAGCTCTGTTAGAAGATGTACAGTAGAACCCCAGAGTTACGAACACCAGAGATCTGGACTGACCGTTCAACTGAACACTCCGCCCTTACCCACCCACTCTGGGTGTTGCGACCAATCCTGGCACTGCTCACCTGTTAAATCCCTTTTGAGCGCTGCATTTAAAACATTTCATCATAATGTCTGTAAAACCCAAACGAGTAACGCTGTCTATAGAAACGAAGCTAGAAATTGTGGCAAAACTAGAACGTGGTATCAGTGTGAGTGCCGTATCATATGAGTACGGCATTGGGAAAAGCACTGTGTTCGATATAAACAAGGCACATGAGAAAATAAAAACATTTGCTAAAGAGGCCTCAGAGAGTGGTGCAGTGAAAAAGCCCTGCATAGTGCGAAAGGCTGCCGACGAGGAGTTTGATAAGGCCATGCACCTTTGGTTCACCCAGGAGCGCAGAAAGGGAACTCCACTAAGTGGGGTGTTTGTTACGGAGAAGGCCAAGCTGCTGCATCAGCAGATGTATCCCGAGCGAGGGGAAGCAGAGTTCAAAGTCAGCTCTGGATGGCTATTTCGGTTTAAGAACCGACATGGTATATGGCAGCTGGGGCTACAAGGGGAATCCCTGTCAGCAGAAGGTGCTGCTTCTGAAGCGTTTAAATCCACCCTATAGTTAATCATTGATGAAAACGGACTTACCCGTGATCAGCTCTTCAACTACGACGAGACGGGGCTCTACTGACGCCTCCTGCTGAACAAGACTCTGGCTGACGGGCACGAAAAGCTGGTGAAAAACTACAAAAGTTGCAGGGACCGTGTAACACTAATGGCAATGGCTAATGCTTCGGGCGACTACAGGCTCCCTCTACTGTTCATCCACAAGAGTGCAAAGCCAAGATGTTTCTCTGTTGTTAACATGCTTTCTCTCCTGGTCCATTATTACAGCCAAAAGAACGCATGGATGGACAGGTCTATTTTTTCGGATTGGTTCTTTCACCATTTCATGCCACTTGTCAAACAATACCTTACACAGAAATCCCTTCCAATGCGTGCTGTTCTGTTAATTGACAATGCCCTCTCTCATCCTGCCTCCGAAAACCTGAATACAGCTGATGGTTGCTTTAAATGCATTATTTGTCCCCCAATGTTACAAGTTTAATCCAACCAATGGATCAAGGCGTTTTAGAAAACCTCAAAAGATGCTATAAAAGAAATCTATTGCATTGTCTGCTTCTTGGCGCAACAGAGTTTGAATCGTACACAGCATTTGTTAAGCAGCTGTCCATAAAAGATGCCGTTTATATGTGCACTGGTTCATGGGCAGAGATCAGTAATGAGTCCCTTCAGTGGTCATGGAACAAGCTTTGGATGAGTGATGCTCAAGAGGATACGTAAGAACTCGAAGACTGCTCCCACAATCTACCCGATGAAATGCTGTCTTTTACACTCACTGCGGAGGAGAAGGAAGAGTGGCTGACAGCTGACAACTCCAAAAATGGTCACCAGATGCTAACAGATAGCAAGATGATCGATCTTGCCAGGGACACGAATGCTGATAGTCGGAGTGATACGGATGAAGCTGAAGCTGAGGAAGAGTCAGCTGTTGTGCCACACAGTAAGGCAGAGGAATGCTTTGCGGTTTATGTTCTGTGGCTTGAACAACAAGCTGAAGCCACCCCAATGACACTGATGTTATGACATGCAGACACTCGCTTCAAAAAAAAGATACAACACATTAAAGCAAACCACAATCAGGCAATTCTTTAAACCCAGCAACAGTTATTCTGTGGCAGAGTCTTAAGTCTGGTGTACTGTGCAATAATAATGCACTTATTTATGCACTTTAAAACATTTTTGTACATGTTCCACACAAGTTCTATACTACTTTAAGCACTAATATTTGTATGATTAAAGAGTTTTGGCAACACACTATGTCAGAGTCTTTGTTTTATGACTTAAATCATCTTATTTCAGAAATACGAATTATTTGTAGTTACGAACAACTGATTTCCCATGCAGTTCGTAACTCTGGGGTTCTACTGTACTCGTTTGCTGATCATTTGTTAGAGTAGTAATAATATTGCAGTTTGTTCTAACCTGCCTTCTTTGCAGCATGGACAGTTCTGTTTGTTTCCATCATTTTGGTCCTGGACTGTCAAAATGGGTCAACAGCTTAATCTGGTTCAAGGTCAGTTGGCATTCATCTGTATCTCCCTCCCCCGGGTCGTACCTGAAAATAGGCAGGATTTATCTAGTGCACTTACCCGGTCAACAAAAACTAAATAAATAAAATAAATAAGTACATTTGGGACTCCAAAATGGAGCCTGCCTACAGGGGCTTGGTGGGGCCAAAACTTGCAGGAATTGTAGTTTTGGGCTTTTGGCGCCTAAAATAGCCTGGAGGGGAGCCCTTGATGTGACTGACAGACAGATCAGCCAACCAGACCTTTTGGATCTTGGGGAAAGTCCCACTTGCTTGCAGTTTCAGGTAGATCTGAGTTGGGAAGTGAAGAAGTAACAGCTCGAGATAGTTCAAGCAGCAATCCATAGCGGATTCACGCAGGAGAACTGTGGAAAGGCCTGAGTTTAGCCTGCCTGCTGTTCCTGAGAGGAAACTTGAGCTTTTTTCAGACTGAATCCGAATTTGGAGAGCGAATTAAGCCACTGAATTGTGACCAGGCTTTAACCTGAAGAAGGCCAAAGATTTGCTGAATGCGATCGGCCTGTCAGGACTTCCAGGTAACTCTGTACTCCCGGATTGTGCAGACTCTGTAATTGCAACCAGAGAGCCATTTGTCTGGTACAGTGGAATTTTCTTACATGTGAATGTGCTGTGTGCTTATAGTGGGTCGTGATTTGGTTCCCCACTGTGTGTCTGAACTGTGTTTTGCTTGCTGCAGGCTGTATCCAGCTCCATGGACTGAATCTGTACCCATTTCTGTTTGCCTGGGCCCTGCTACACTGGCCCAGCCAGAATACCTGCTACGCAGAGAAAGTCATCGACAAGAGCTGAGCTCCGTGCTCAATGCCTTGAACAGGAATGACACCTCTTGATTCGTGTAGGCCCTGCTTTTCCGGGCACTCCAGCTCAACAGCCTGCAGTCTCGATTTCATCCTGCCTGTGTCCAGTATTGGGTATCGTGAGTAAACATTAGGGTAGCTCCCTGCAACAACAGCTAAATCTAAAAGTGTTGTCATCTGATTGTCTTGTTGCCTTTTCTTTCACAAACTGAGCCCTCCAGCTCCGGATTACAAATAGTGTGTGTTGTGCATGTTGCTTTCTTCCATCACAGGACTCCAAGCAGCTGCAACGTTCCTGGCTAGTCCATCATTTTCCTACCTGGGTACCCAGAGTGTGTGACTGTATAGGACTGCATGCATAACTGATTAATATAGCTTTTAAGCAAATCAACCTGATTACGCCCCTTCCTTGTTCAAGTCCCCTGAATAAATCAGATTTAACTTTGTTTGCATTTAACCAGACTGTGGTTCCAGTTTGTGCCAATAGTATTGTACTGTTGATCTTACTTCGAGAGGGTTTCTTCAGTAGGTCATCACATATAGGACTGGTGCCACCTGGCGTCGGGCCGCACAGCAGACTTTTCTAGCAATACCTGACGGGGGACCGCCCACCCAATGTCACGTGACTGACGTCAGCATGACTGTAAATAGAGGGCGGTCCCCACGCCTGCCCACCAGTTCTTTTCTGCTGTCGCCTCGCGTCAGTCGCATTGCAGACTTCCAGTTAGCGATCGTCGAGAAAGTTCATCGCATCGGCTTATCCCTCGCTGCTATTTTTTCCTTCAGTTCATGTTTTTCCTTATGTCTTCACCCAAGAAGAAGTGCTCGTCCTGTGGTACACAGATCCCGCATAAAAACGGTCATTCCCAGTGCGTTCTCTGTTTAGGCCAGGACCATCCAGTCTCCTCCTGCCCTGAGTGTCAGTCTTTTAACCAGGCCACAAAAAAGAGGAGACAGCAGACTTTGGAGGCCCACTTACTAAAAGCCCGCTTGGCTTCTTTAGAAAAGAAAATGGATCGTCTCCGGGATTCATCTTAGAAATCTTCTCCCTCAAAAAAGCACAGGGAGAAGTCTAGAGAGCGGGCTCACTCCGCGGATGACACCAGGCCCACAACGAGTAAGACCCAGCTGCTGCCCAGAAAACTGGATGGTAAGTCGGACAAAACTCCGGTGGATAAATCGGCCGTCGGCTCCTCCGATGACCGGTCCGCCCAGGCCATTAAGTCAGCTCCCGGCTCCTCCGGGGACCGCGCAGCTGCCGGTAAGTCGGCTCCCCCGGCTGGGGCCAGTCGCCCGGCTCCAGTCGATAAGTCGGCTAGGGGCTCCTCCCCTGACCGCCCGACTCCGCCCACTAAGTCGTCCATCTCTGCCGACTGCACAAGCTCAGTTCCCTCGTCGGGGCCTCACCCGATGTCCGGCGGGACCAAACTCCTCTCCCTCCTCCTCCTGCTTCGCCCGCCCCCTCCAATTCTTCGGTGGGTACGTCCAGCGATGGCAGCAGAGAGCCCATCGACCCTGTCGATGTCCCGGCTCCGCATTCCCCTCCTGGGGTCAGGAAAGGAGACTTCTCCTTGGCCTACAGGCCTCACGGTGGAGGCCCCTCCTCTGCCTTCCGGCAGGCTTCCAGCACCTCCTCCGATGCCGGTTATCCCCACGACAGTCCCACAGCCGGGACCGGCTGATCGGCCTTTGCCTTTGGCCCCGACACCAGATCCGGCCCTGATGCCAGGGCCCCTTCATCCAGTTCCGATGCCAGATCCCCTTCCGGCACCAGATCGGGTAGTGCCGGTTCCGATGTCGATCCCCCTGATGTGGGCTGTTCCAACGCCGGACCCCCAACCTATTTAATTTAATTTATTTAATTTATTTAGTTGTTTAACCAGGTATAGCACACTAAGCTGAAAGCTTTTTCACAGGAGCGACCTGGGAGCACAAGGAGGTTAAGTGACTTGCTCAGGGTCACACAGTATGCAGGTGGAAGCTGTGGGATTCAAACCCAGGTCTGGTCTGCTGGATGTCACCAGATTTGCAGCTCAGAGCCTTAGACCACTGCGCTATACTGCCTCCTGTTTATACGACGGCAGGTCTGACGTGGGTTCCCCGACGCCTGATCTGACAACGGGGACTTATACCCGACCCCGAACTGTCCCACATTACCCGTTGGGGTATCCTGGGGACCATTACCTGGGAGGGTCCCACTCCAGACTGGAGTCACCTGGGACAGTTCTACCCTGGATTGAATCCCTATTCCCATTATACGGGATTCCAGAGCTACTATCCACTGGTTATTCCTTCCCCCTCCTCCTCCTCCCCCCCCCAGCCTCTGCCTACTCCACCTCCCCCTCCCCCTCCTCCTTCGGTTACCCCGGGTTTCAAGACCTTAATACAGTCTTGGTGGCAGGGGGCTCGGTCGGAGTTGGTCTCGGACCTGGAGACTAGGCTCCCACAACCACTGTCTCCTAGGTCCCCTTCCCCGAGCAGTTCATCTATAGCCAAGGTCCACATCTCGGGGAAGACTCGACAGGACATTTCCCTTCTAGTTACCAGATGCCATCTTGTCGAGGAGGCGGACAGTGATGATGTTGACAGTTCAGAGGGGAGGGAAGATTCCTCTGAGGAGGTCCCGGAGGACCCTGAGGACACGAGGGGCAAGGTCTCGCCCAAGTCTTCACCAGAAGACCCTGCCTCCTCTGACCTCTTGAGGGCCATGAAGAACTATTTTGACTTGGAGTCGGAGGAACAGGACCCCATGAGACAGAGGCTCGTGGAACACCTACATTTAGAGTCTCTGTCTCCCATCCCCATTCTTCCTTGGATGACCCCCCCATCAAGACCTCACCACTACCATCTGGCAGATGCCTCATTCTATCCCGGCTGTCCCCATGCGGGCGGACAGGATTTACCGGGCGCTGAAGGATGCTCCATTCTTAAAGGCCCATCCCAAGGCTGACTCTGTGGTCATTTCGGCGGCTCACGATCGCTCTTCAGTGCCCAAGCACATGAGCAGTACTTCTCCGGACAAAGAGTCGAGGCAGATGGACCAGTTCGGGAAGAAGATATATTCCTCAGCCACATACACCCTCCGATCCCACAGTTACATGGCCTATTTGGTGTCCCATCAGAAAGCGACCCTGGCCAGGCTAGAAGCACGAGTCCAGTCCATGGATTCCTCACCTCTAAAGGAGGACCTTGCCAAGGATCTCCGCCTCTCCAAGGTTTCTTGTAGGCATGCCTTACGCACCACTTACGACTCCGTCGACTCGGTGGCCCGTACCTCGGCAACTGCAGTTGCCCTGAGACGGCATTCCTGGCTTCGCCTTTCTGGCCTCGCCAATGAGGTCCAGTCGGCGATTCAGGACGCCCCTTTCAGGGGCTTGTTCCTTTTTGGTGGGGACACCAAATATATTATCACAGACCTACAGGATAAGGGTGTGGCACTTAAGTCTGTCAGGTCTATGTACCGATCGGGCTCTCAACAACAGCAGCAGCACCCCTTTCAGAAAAGGACCTGGAGGCAGGGAAAGAATGTTCAGGCGCGCCGCCAAGGGAACCGAGGCCACGGGTACAGCCACCCGCCTCCAAAAAATCAGAGACGTTCAAGAGGCCCTCCCCTGAGCGTCCCGCCACTTCTTGACTCCCCGGCCCCACTGCCTCCTCAGTCTTGCAACGGGGAGCAGGTGGGGGGGGGAGGTTTGCCCGCCACATGCAGGAGTGGAGGGCGATCACCTCCGACGAATGGGTCCTGCAACTAGTGTCCGTCAGACACACCATAGATTTTCTGGAGATTCCTCCAGAAACTCGACCCACAAAGTCCTCTTATTCTCGGGATCAGGCTCTCCTCGTTCGTGAGAAGGTAAATTTGCTCTTGCTCAAAGAAGCAATCGAGAGCGTCCCTTTCGGGCAAAGGACAAAGGGGAAAGGGATTTTATTCCCAATTTTTCCTGGTTCCAAAAAAGACTGGGGACTTCAGACCCATACTCGACCTAAGTCAGCTGCATCGGTTTGTCGAGTACAAAAAATTTCGAATGCCGATGCTCCAGAGCCTCCTCCCTCTTCTCATGGAGAACCACTGGCTCTGTGCCCTGGATATGCAGGATGCTTACCTGCACATTACTATTTTCCCCAGCCACCGCCAATTCCTGCATTTTTGTTTCCAAGGGGAACACTTCCAGTTCTGGGCACTCCCCTTTGGCCTGTCTTTGGCATCACGGGTTTTCACCAAGTGCCTGGCGGTGGTCGCGGCGTTCCTACACCACAGGGGCATTGTGGTCTTCCCTTACCTGGATGACTGGCTGATTTCAGCTCCGTCCAGGGATTCCTTGCTGGAGGCTCTGTCCTTTACCCTGAACTTTTTCAGAAGACTAGGGATCACGGTCAGTGTTCCCAAGCCATCCCTTATCCCTGCCCAGAAACTTCAGTTTATTGGGGCAGTCCTGGATACGGTCCAGTGCAGAGCCTTCCTTCCTCCAGACAGAATGGAGACCCTCGTCTGTCAGGCCTCCATCCCTGCCCGGGAAGTCCTTCGCCTTCTGGGCCTGATGGCGGCCTCCATAACTATCATTCTCTTTGCAAGGCTCCACATGAGGATCACTCAGTGGTCCTTGCGGGTGCAGTGGGATCAGCTCCTGGACGACCTGGACCATCCGGTCCTTGTCTCCTCAGCAGTTCAGAAAGACTTGCAATGGTGAAAGGATTCTTGCAGTCTTTCTCTGGGGCTTCCCTTTCGGAACCCTGCACCGGTAGCTACCCTCACCATGGACGCCTTGAATATGGGGTGGGGAGCTCATCCTGGGGAACACCAAGCTTGGGCACTATGGTCCAGCTTGGAGACTTCTCTCCACATCAGTATTCTGGAGTTGAGGGCGGTCTTGTACGCGTTACAGGCCTTTCAGACCCTCCTTCCAAAGGGATCACTGCTAATCCAAACAGACAATATGTCAGTAGTTTGGTATATCGACAAACAAGGAGGAACCCGGTCGTACCCCCTTTGCAGGGAGGTGATGCGGGTGTGGAATTGGGCAGTCCAGCACCATTTGGTCTTAGTGGCTGTGCACGTTCCAGGCATTCTAAACATCCTGGCGGACAGTCTCAGCAGGTCTCGGACCCTAGCTCACGAGTGGTAACTACATCAGGAAGTGGCGGAATCCATCTTCCAAAGTTGGGGGCATCCGGAAATCGACCTCTTTGCCTCCCAATACAATGCAAAACTTCCCAAGTTTTGCTCGCTCGTTCCTGAGCCAGGTGCTTTTTGGAGCGATGCGTTGTCTCTGTCTCGGACAGGGAAATTCTTGTACACTTTCCCTCCATTTCCCATTCTGCAGAGGGTTTTCCTCAAACTCCAGGCGGAGAGGGCAAAAATGATCCTCATCACTCCTCTCTGGCCGAGACAGATCTGGTTTCCGCTGCTACAGCAGCTTTCCCGGGAACCACCAGTTCCACTTCCAGTGACTCACAACCTCCAGACCCAGGACCAAGGTCGACTGGTACACCCGGGGCTCAGGACCCTGCATCTTTATGCCTGGCTCCTGCAGACATAGCGATATCACGCTTCGGGGTTTCCTCCAGGGTTGCTAAAGTCCTCATCGAGGCTAGGAAACCATCTACCCGTTCCACTTACTCCATGAAGTGGAAACGGTTTTCCATTTGGGAGACCACTAAGGGCTGGAACCCCTTCTCTTGCTCGGCCCCACAAGTCATGGACTGCCTCCTTCACTTGTCAGACTCCGGTCTGTCCTACTCTTCCTTAAAGGTCCATATCTCAGCTATCTCAGCGTACCATGAACTAGTGGATGGTAAACCCGTGGCTCAGTTGGAAGTCTCCAGAACCTCTCTGAAAGGGATTCTTCATCTGAAACCCCCATCCGCAGCCCAGTTCCACCTTGGGACTTAAACTTTGTACTGGAAAAGCTTACACTTCCTCCTTTCGAGCAGGCTATGAGCTGTGATTTGCGCTTCCTTTCCTGGAAGGCACTTTTTCTTGTGACTATCATATCAGCCCAAAGGATTTCAGACCTTCATGCTCTAGTCTGCAAGGAGCCATACTTGATTTTCCATAAGGACCGGGCGGTCCTCAGAACTCATCTGAGGTTTCTTCCCAAGGTGGTGTCAGAAGCCATGCTGAATCAGTCAGTAGAGCTTCCAGTGTATGATCCGTCCCCCTCTAACAGAGGTGAGGCACTCCTTCATAAGATGGATGTTCATGGGGTTCTCCGGTGTTACACCCATAGGACCAAAGAGTTTCGCTCTTGCGACCAGTTGTTTGTCTCCTTTGCCCCGAGATCGAAGGGCAAACTGGTTTCTAAGCAGGGCTTTTCCAAATGGTTAGGCAACTGCATTCGATACTGTTACCAGAAATACGATAAACCTCTGCCGGGTACCATCAGAGGTCATTCTACTAGGGGCATGGCTGCCTCCGCAGCCTTCCTTCGGAACTTTTCCGCAGCTGACATTTGTGCTGCTGCTACTTGGAATTCTGCCCATACCTTTACCAAACACTATAGTCTGGAAATTGCTTCTAGGTGGAGGGCTGGCTTTGGCCTAGCTGTCCTGCAGGGCCTTCTGTCCTAGACTGGATCCTTTCTGGACTTCAGTTATTTCTGTTGGAGTTTGTTTTCCTCCTCCCTAGTTTCTCTCAGTCTCTCCTTGGAGGGACTGCTTGGGACTCTGTCCTATATGTGATGACCTACTAAAGAACCCTCTCGAAGTAAGATAGTACAGTTACGTAGGAACTTACCGTAACAGTAGATCTTCGAGAGAGGTTCCTTCAGTAGTTCATATTTTTCCCTCCCTCCTTTCCCTCATTTTATGTTTCACAGGGACTCCAAATCCTGTTCGCTCCTGCCGTCAGGCCTCGTCCTGGTTCTGGCGGGAAAGAACTGGTGGGCGGGCGTGGGAACCGCCCACTATTTACAATCATGCTGACGTCAGTCATGTGCCGTCGGGTGGCGCCCCCGTCAGGTATTGCTGGAAAAGTCTGCCGTGCGGCCCGGCAGGGTGGCGCCAGTCTTATATGTGATGACCTACTGAAGGAACCTCTCTCGAAGATCTACTGTGACGGTAAGTTCCTACGTAACTGTACTTTATTTGCTGTGCTTATCCTTGTTTTACAGGGGGTACCCAGGGTCAAGCTAGAGCAACCAGCCCTGGTGGTAAGTGCAAACAGTGTGGGTAATTGCCTGGTGAATAAGGGTCATTGTGAAAGTGATTATTGTGTACTGTTCAGGCCACTAGAAGGAGAAAAGGGAGTTACACTGTCCTGGAGGGCTGTGCCCAGGTCAGCTTGACCACTGCCAAACCCTGACCTCCAGGTGCAGGCACCCATATCAGAACCTAGGCCCCTTAACCTGCAACTAGCCAAGCAGGCAGGGGTAGTAGCTCTTGGGATAGCGCCACCTAGGGGTTACATCTTGGAGGCTCACCGCTGGGATTTTATGCCTTCTAGTGGCCAAAAATTACAGATGTGTTAAGATTAATAGCTACCCCATAGAAATGGCTGTACACCAGTTGGTGTGGTGGTGTACTGGGCGGGAGATAAACCCCCAAAATACTGCTCTACTACTGGATATTTCCCTGGGTACCAGTAAGGACACTGTAGAGGGAGCACTCTCCAAAGTTTGATGTTTAAAAAACCCTGTGGTAGTGGGTCGACAGGCTGATTTGATCGCTCAAACTTTCATAGCCTTGGTAGAGTGTAGTGACCTCATGGACAGCCCGAAAGTGCTACAGACTATTGCCTCAGAAGGGGTCCTAGCCACCTGGAGAGTGATAACAAAAGACAGTAAAGACCCTGGGAAGGATGAGCTCCCACCATTATCTGAGACTTTTGAGGAGAAATTTGCTAAGTTGTTGCTGGAGGAAGGGAAAACCATAGAGGACTTTAAGAAACTATTCCTGCCACCTGGGGGTGTTCCTTCCCCAACACTCCCTCCCACTCCAGCAGCTGTTACTGCCCCGCCTTCTGTGCCCGTGCCAATGCTGGCCCCTATATGTGTACCTGCCATTAGTCACGACTCCTACCGGAGGCTGAGAATCTTCTCGGGCACCCTTCCCACCCCCCAAGGGGAGGTTGACTGGGAGACCTGGATCGACTGTGTTGTCCCTTTGGTACCTAAGTGGCAGTGTGCAGAAGCTGATAAGCGGAAAAGAATCATAGAAAGGTTGAGGGGCCCTGCCCTTGAAGCCATTACATTTTTGAGGTCCACGAACCCTGATGCATCTGCTCAGAAGTACCTATCTGTACTTGAAGGCAATTTTGTGAGCATTGAGTCAGGGGAGACTTTGATGTGAAAATTCAAGGTACCAAACAATGGAAGGGGAAAGTTTGTCTGTATGATACTCACCTAGAAGAGCTCTGCAGAAAGCTTACGGAAAGGTGGGGTAGCATGAGTGATTTGAACCATGTGAGATTGGGCACATACTGCAACATGCCAAGCATTCTAAACTGCAGATCATCAGTTAAGGCTCCAGGATAGGAGAGTAGAACCACCTGGCTTACTGTGACTTGATAAAAGAACTCCGGAAGGCAGAAGGTGAGAGAGAGTTGTAATTATGGGTGAGTGCAGCCCAAGTGATCTTGGCACCGGAAGAGCCCTTCAGTAGAACCACTCTAGTGTCCTGCCGTGGGCTAAGCGGTGGGGGGAGGTTGCTGAAGAAAGTCAGAAAAGGTACAGCCGAGTGCGTTCACTGAGGTATCCCCTGCTGACAGAGAACCTGACCCTGTCAGGACACAACTGTTATGGGGGTGGGGGAGCACCCTCAGGCATCCTCTACTAAGGGTGGCTTCTCGGCTGAGCTCAAGGAATTGACTGCCACCCTAGGGAACTTTTGAGACATGGTACACTACCCGAAGAAGTCAGATCACAGTCTCCCGTCGATGCTCCAGCATCCCCTGTTATGTTCTCTACAAGGATGCCCCGAGAGCCTGTCATTTATCACAGTTGCAGCAAGGATGGCCATATGAAGAGGGAATGCCGGTCTCAGAAGGACTTGGAGAAAGCAGTGAACTAGCTTCAAGGAGAGCTTCGGAAAATGAGTCAGTGGTCAAGGGGTGCACGAAATGACCGCAGTGAAGGCTTTGGCCATCCTAACTTAAAACCCATGTGGCTAAGTCGTCTGTCCAGGCCCCTGCTTTTGTCCCTCCAGACCGGTCCAAAATAGTGGGCCCTTCAATGAAGACTACTGTGTCTGTGAATGGTATTCCTACTCGGGCTGTGCTGGACAGTGGGTCGCGCAAGTGACCATTGTATTTCAGGACTGGTATGACAAACACTTACAGTATCTGATGTACCATTACAATCCCTGGAAGGCCTACATGTGTGGGGGTTGAGCGACAAGTCTTATCCCTACCTAGGATATGTCCGCCTCTGGTTGTCTTTTCCTGCAACTGTAACTGGTGTAGAGGAGCAAGTAGAGACACTGGCCCTAGTGTGTCCCCCCAACGGACTGTATGATGGAGTTCCCTGTTAACTGGAACAAATGCCCACATGTTTGGGAGACTAGCACAACTCTGCCATGAGAAACAAGGGCAACTGACTGAACGGGCCCTAAGAATTCCAGCCTTAGTAAAAAGGGCATATGACTGGCAACAGAGACCCGATGAAGAGGAGCCAGATGAGCCAGTGGGGATAGTGTGGAAAAGGGAACCTGACTCCTTGGTATTGGCTCCTAACACCGAGTGCACAATCCATGGAGAAGTCTGCCTAAAGAGAAAAGTAAAGAACAAAATATTAATGTCGGATGCACCAGGTGATGGCAAGTTGCCAGAAGCATTATTGGTTAAACCCAGCATCTTGCCTGCCTGTGCCCATGCCTATGCACGATGAGTGATGGTCCAGATTGAAATGTGTCAGATGGGAGGTCCGGGTGAACAGAGGTGCCTCAGCTACAGTACACTGCACAGACACTGCAGTATTACCCAATAACAAGTACTCTGGCCAAAGGAGAGTGACCCCGGACTTATTTGACTTTGGTGATTCCCGCTGCCAGCTGAATGGAAGAGCTAGGATTATCAAGAAACTTGCCCAGAGAGACCAAGTGTTTTTGTTAAAAGAATGGGACATGGGGTGTATCCAGGGTGCAGAGCATCATATGAGCCTGCATGATGACCAGCCATTTCGAGAGAGAGATCCCAACGCCTCACCCCAGAGGACACAGATGATGTGAGGAGACACCTGCAGGAAATGCTTGCTGCTGGCATGATACAGGAATCGAGCCCATATGCCTTTCCCATTGTGGTTGTGCGTAAGAAGAATGGGTCGGTGAGGATGTGTGTTATCGAACCATGAACCGGCAGACCGTCCCAGATCAATACACCATGCCCTCTATACAAGATGCCCTGGATTGCTTGAATGGGAGCAAATGGTTCTCAGTATTGGATCTTCACAATGGATATTACCAGATTCCGATGGCCTCGGAGGACCGTGAGAAAACCGCCTTCATCTGTCCATCCAGCCCATTTACAGAAGAAAGGGTTCTGAAAGAACTCTTAAAACTGAAGGTGGACAAAGCAATGGGGCCTGATGGGATTCATCCCAGAATTCTAAAAGAACTAAGGGTAGAACTAGTGACACCACTGACTACCCTCTTTAACAAATCATGGGAGGATGGGGTGGTACCCGAGGACTGGAGGAGGGCAGATGTGATTCCCCTTCACAAAAGTGGGAGCAAGGCAGAAGCAGAAAACTACAGACCTGTTAGTTTAACCTCAGTGGTAGGAAAATGATGGAATCACTTCTGAAGGAAAGAATTGTTGAGTATCTAGAGGCCAGAGGGCACAGGACCCAAGGCAGCATGGATTCCTGGCGGAAGGTCATGCCAGACAAATCTGATAGATTTCTTTGACTGGGTGACCAAAGTAGTAGATCAGGGAGGGCTGTGGACATGGCCTACCTAGACTTTAAAGGCATTTGACACAGTCCACAAAGATTAATATACAAGTTAGCCAGCCTGGGAGTGGGTCTCAAGATGACAGCCTGGGTAAAAAGGTGGCTGGAGAATAGGACACAGAATAATAATAAATGGAGTCCACTGTGAAGAAGGGGGTTACTAGTGGGGTACACTTGAGGTTCAGTATTAGGACCGGTCCTCTTCATTGTCTTTATAAGCGACATTGCAGAGGGACTGGAAGAAAAGTATGTCTCTTTGCAGATGACACAAAGATCTGCAACAGAGTTGATGCACAAGGTGGGTGGAAAGGATGAGAAGGGACTTGGAAGGTTAGAGGAATGGTCAAATGTATGGCAGCTTAGATTCAATGCTAAGAAGTGCAGGTAATGCACCTGGAAACAAAAACCCAGGGGAAGAGTACACAATGGGGGTGAGATACTAACAACAACAAAATGGAAAGGGACCTGGGGTAGTCATATCAGATGACCTAAAGGTGGGCAAAGCAATGTGAGAGGGCAGCAAGGAGGGCTAGGGGATACTGGGATGCATGGGAGAGGCATCACCAGTAGAAAACAGGAAGTTATTATCCTCTGTACAGACAGTTGGTGAGACCCCATCTGGAGTACTGCGTGCAGTTCTGGAGACCCAGTCTCCAGGACATAGACAGGATGGAGCTGTCCAGAGGGAGACACTAAAATGGTGCAGAGTCTGCACGGAAGACATATGAAGAGAGACTTAAGGAGCTGAATATGTATAGCCTCGAGGAAAGGAGGAGGGGGGACATGATAGAAACTTTCAAGTATCTCAAGGGAATCAACAAAGTCCAAGAGGTAGCATCTTTCAAAAAGGAGTGTGCAAGAACAAGGGCACAATTTGAAGATAGAAGAGGCGGCTCAGAGGTAATTTAGGAAGTATTTTTCACAGAGAGGTTGTGGATGCATGGAGCGGCCTTCGGAGGAGGTTGTGGAGTCAAAAACCGTGGTGGAATTCAAGCATGCATGGGACAGTCATAAGGCAATTCTAGGGGGTTGGGGTAGGAAGAAGCAGGCTGCTGGTTAATTAGGATCTGCAGCTTATCCAATAGGTAGGGAAATGGGCAGACTGGGTGGGCCAAGCGGTCCTTATCTGCCGTCAAAATCTATGTTTCTATGTTTCTTTGGGGTTCTACAAATTCCTGAGAATGTCACAGGGGATTTCAGGTGCCCCGGCCACCTTTCAGCAACTGATGGAACGTGCGGTGGGAGATATGAACTTGCTGGAATGCGTAGTGTACCTAGATGATGTCATTGTGTTTGGACGGACATTAGAGGAGCATGAGACCCGACTGTTTAAAGTCCTAGACCGATTGGAAGACTTCGGCCTCAAACTGTCCATTGACAAGTGGCAGTTTTTTCAAACCTCTGTGAAGTATGTGGGGCACATAGTATCTGCAGGAGGGATAGAGACCGATCCCAGTAAGGTCAAGTCACTGACTACTGGGCCCCAGCCCCATAACTTGAAAGAACTACAATGTTTCCTGGGGTTCTGTGGCTACTACTGCAGGTTCATAAAAAGACTATTCCAAGGTGATTTGCCCGCTCCTGAATCTCACCCAAGGTTACCCCCCTACCAACTGTAAATACAAGAAAGGAGCTGTCAAAGAACCCGAGAAAGTATACTTCTGAACAGGTGAACCTTTTGGACCCCGCTGGACACTCAAATGTGAAGCAGCCTTCCACAAAGTCATATACCACCTCACCCACACCCCCATCCTTGACTATGCTGACCCTACCAAGCCCTATGTGCTGCATACGGACTCTAGTCTGCAGGGCCTAGGAGGTGTGCTGTATCAAGACCATGAGGGTGGTTTGAGACCAGTGGCTTTTGCCAGCAGGAGCTTGACCCCGTCAGAACGAAACTATCCTGTGCACAAGCTGGAGTTCCTTGCCCTAAAATGAGCCATTGTTGACCAGTTTCATGAGTACTTCTATGTGGCAAAGATATTGATGAAGACCAACAATAACCCATTAACCTATGTACAGACTTCAGCTAAGTTGGACACCACTGGGCACCAGTGGCTCTCTGCTTTATCAGCCTATGATTATGCTATCAAATACAGGCCAGGACTGAACCATATTGATGCTAACGCCCTGTCACGAAGGCCAGTCTCCAAGAGTGATTGGGTCAGGTTGTCTGAACCTGGCATCCGAGCATTGTGCCAAAAGTTTGATAGAGATGAACAGATGTGTGCGGACAAAGTGGACTGTCTAGTAGATTGCTTGGGCCTTCTTGATACCTGCATACCGGCCGCCTGTTGCCATTTCTCTGTTCTAGATATTAGTGCACTACCTCAACTTGACAATGACAGTATTCAGTGGGCTCAATCCCAAAATCCTATGTTTCAACCCGCACTTCATGCCCTGCGTGCGGGGAAAGATGTGTCTAAGTTGCGTTCCCCTGACTTGCAAACTGCCCTATTGTTTAAAGAAGGCTCCAGGTTGAAGTTACTCAGTCAGCTGTTAAACAGAGAGACAGTGGATCGTAGTGGTCAAGTAGACAAGCAACAATTGGTCCTGCCCATGGCCTTTAAACACTTGGTACTGATGTCTCTCCACAATCACATGGGGCACCTCGGTATTGACAGGACTCTCGACCTGGTACGATCTCGATTCTATTGGCCCAAGATGGGGGCCGATGTTGAGCACCATGTAAAGACCTGTAGTTATTCCCTCCAAAGAAAAGCCCTGCCTCAGAGGGCTGCCTCCCCTTGTCAATATCACTACCAGCGCCCCCATGGAACTGGTCTGCATAGATTTTTTGTGTTTAGAACCTGATCAACAGAATATTGGCAATATGTTAGTGGTTACGGATCATTTCACACGGTATGCACAAGCTTTTCCAATTAAAGATCAAAAAGCCTCTACCGCCACAGTGCTAGTGGAAAAAAATCTTCTTCCACTATGGTGCCCCCCCAGCGGATCCACTCTGACCAAGGCAGAGACTTTGAAAGTAGGCTAATCAAAGAAATGCTCTCTCTTTCTCTGGGGGGTGCGGAAGTCAAGAACCACCCCTTATCACCCGCAGGGGGACCCTCAACCAAAACGTTTTAACCGCACCCTTCTATGCTGGCACCCTCCAACCAAAAAGAGAAGCATAAGTGGAGCCAGCAGATTAGCACCTTGGTACACGTGTACAATTGCACCAAAAATGACGCTACTGGGTTCTCCCCCTACCGCCTTATGTTTGGGAGGGAGGCCCACCTGCCAGTTGATGTCTGTTTTGGGGTCTCTCCAGATGGGGTCTGAGCTGAAAACTACCTGCAGTATGTACAGAAACTGAAAGCTTAATTGAACCATGCATATCAACTGGTCCAGACAGTGGCCGCTAAAAGAAATCTCGCCAACAAAGAGAGGCACGACAAGAAAGTAAAGGCTCAAGAGCTACGGCCCGGAGACCGTGTGTTGTTATGCAGTTTGGGACTACATGCAAGCACAAAATTGCTGATAGGTAGCACCATCTTCCTCATGTAGTACAGTAGTTGGAAAGTTGGATGATCTACCAGTGTACAAGATACGCCTAGAGAATAACTCCAAAGCTGTCAAGACCATGCACCGTAACCACTTGCTGCCTTTTGGACAAGTTATTATTGAAGCTGAGCCAGCAGACATTGCCTCCCTGGGCCGGTGACTTGTGCTGCTGCAGAAAAGAGACAGGGTCAACCTACCCCAGTAGTTACAGAGTTAAGGTTTCCCCCGCAGCAGGCCCAGAATGATAGTGACTGTCAGTCCACCTCTGACGATAGTGAGTGTGACAATGCCTATTACCCCTCCTATGAATTGAGTCAGTTGTTTCATGGAAATCCTATGCAGAATCGTGGGGATGAAGCTGGGCCTTCTGGACTGCCTAACCCCCCGACTTCGTCCTTGGAGCCAATGCTCCCTGAAAGTGAAGTGTAAAGTATCACGTCTGGAGGCTGCAGACTCCCTGTGTTTAGTGGAACTGTGTGACTTGCCTGAAAAGGGACTGATGGTCTGAGTCTCTCTGGTGACACACCAGAACTTGAACAATAATATGAGAGTGCTGACAGACCCCCTTCAGTTCCACAAAGCCTAATTGTGCCAGAACCTTCTCTAAATGAGCCAAGTGTTGTGGAAACAGAGCCTACAGAGCAAGGAGCTGACAGTGCTCCCAATTTGGACATTCCCATCCGTGCAGAGGCACCCCTCACAAATGACGAAAGCTCCAAAGTTAATGCTGAAAGTACAGAGACTGTGGCTGTTCCCCCCAGAAAACTGGCCGAGCTGTCAAGCCAGTATTGTGCTTCAGTTATGATTCTCCCGGGAGGCCAGTGGATTTGCCTCTCATTGTGGTTCACAAAGGTGTTTATATTTCTTAGAGTTCACTACCCAAACAGGGCTTAATGGCCAATTCCAGGTTACTTGTTTTTCCCTCTCACCATGGTTCCCCTGCCCCATCCGGCCCCAAGTTAGCTGATAGGAAAGGGCCCACTCTTACATTGTTTAATGTGCAAGAAGTTATTACCTGAAGCAGTATTGTGATGTTACTAATGAGTTAATCATAGTGGAATCAGCATTACCTGTATGAAACATGCATAAGTATTGTCAATATGGATGTAGTAATGCAAAGTATATTGAAAGGTATAGTGATGTAACAAGCTAATGATATATATGTCTTGTTTATATTGCATTTTTGATATTGTGATGGTACAGACTTGACGCGGATGCCAAGTTTTCTCCAGGCAGGGAAAGGTGTAACCCCTCTACAAATGGGGGTTCCCGAAAAGTCTTCCTTGAGCTTGCCTAAATGCTCACTGCCATGCTGGTGTCCTGTGTTTTAGCAGTTTAAATGTATTGCCAGAGAGTGCCTGTATAGCCTCTGTGTGCTGTCTCTTTAAGAGCTGTATGGATTACAGTCATAATTAATCTGAGAGGGTGCTCTGTTAGAAGATGTACTTGTTTGCTGATCATTTGTTAGAGTAGTAATAATATTGCAGTTTGTTCTAACCTGCCTTCTTTGCAGCATGGACAGTTCTGTTTGTTTCCATCATCTTGGTCCTGGACTGTCAGAGTGGGCCACTCAGTACATTTGGGACTCTAAAATGGAGCCTGCCTACAGGGCTTGGTGGGGCCAAAACTTGTAGAAATTGTAGTTTTGGGCTTTTGGCGCCGAAAATAACCTGGAGGGGGAGCCCTTGTTGTGACTGACAGACAGATCAGCCAACCGAACCTTTTGGATCTTGGGGAAAGTCCCGCACTACTTGCAGCTTCAGTTAGATCTGAGTTGGGAAGTGAAGAAGTAACAGCTCGAGATAGTTCGAACAGCAAGCCATAGTGGATTCACGCAGGAAAACTGTGGAAAGGCCTGAGTTTGGTCTGCATGCCTGCCTACTGTTCCTGAGAGGGAACTTGTGCTTTTTTCAGACTGAATCTGAATTTGGAGAGTGAATTATGCCGCTGAATAATGACCAGACTTTAACCTGAAGAAGACCGAAGATTTTCTGAATGCGATCGGCCTGTCAGGACTTCCAGCTACCTCTGAACTCCCGGATTGTACAGAGACTCTGTAATTGCGACCGGAGAGCTATTTGCCTGGTACAGTGGAATTTCCTTACATGCGAATGTGCTGTGTGCTTATAGTGGATCGTGATTTGGTTCCCCACTGTGTGTCTGAACTGTGTTTTGTTTGCTGGAGGCTGTATCCAGCTCCACAGACTGAATCTGTAGCTATTTCCGTTTGCCTGGGCCCTGCTACACTGTCCCAGCCAGAATACCTGCTACTCAGAGAAAGTCATCGACGAGAGACCAGCCTGGGGATCAGAACCCTGCTCAACGCCTTGAACAGGAACGACGCCTCAGTGATTCGTGTGGGCCCTGCTTCTCCAGACACTCCGGCTCAAGAGCCTGCAGTCTTGATTTTGTCCCGCCTGTGTCCAGCATTGGGTATCATGAGTAAACATCAGGTAGCTCCCTGCAACAACAGCTAAATCTAAAAGTGTTGTCATCTGTTTGTCTTGTTGCCTTTTCTTTCTCCGGCTCCAGATTACAAATAGTGTGTGTTGTGCATGTTGCTTTCTTCCATCACAGGGCCCCAACCAGCTGAAACGTTCCTGGCTAGCCCACCATTTTCCTACCTGGGTACCCAGAGTGTGTGACTGTTCAACTGGGTGGCAAACTAGTTGACAGGCAGAAAACAGAGAGTGGTGGTAAATGGTATACAGTCAGAAGAGATGCAAGTCACAAGTGGTGTACCTCAGGGATCAGTCCTGGGGCCAGTCCTCTTCAATATCTTCATCAGTGACATTGCAGATGGACAGGAGGGTAAGGTTTGTCTGTCTGCAGATGACACCAAGATCTGCAACAGAGTAGATGATCCAGATGGGGTGGGCAGAATGAGAAGAGATCTGGATAAATTAGCAAAATGGTTGGAAAAGTGGCAACTGGGGTTTAACTCAAAGAAGTGCAAAATCATGCACATAGGGAAGAGAAACCCTGAAGCCACCTATAGGCTGGGAGGGGAGTTGCTGGCAGTCACAAGGGAAGAAAGAGACTTGGGCGTCATCATCACCGATGACCTGAAATCATCCAAGCAGACCTCTAAAGCTGTAGGTAAGGCTAGAGGGATGTTGGGGTGTAGTAGTAGGGGTATCACAAGTCGTAAGAGGGAGGTAATAATCCCTCTTTACAAGACACTGGTTAGGCCCCATCTGGAGTACTGTGTGCAGTACTGGAGGCCACACCTTCACAAGGACATTAACCAAATTGAGGCAGTCCAGAGAAGGGCAACCAAAATGGTGCAGGGATTGCCTCAGAAAACATATGAGGACAGATTAACTGAACTCAATATGTATACCCTAAAGCAAAGGAGGGAGAGAGGTGATATGATTGAAACATTCAAACACCTTAAGAGCATTAACAAGGTGAAAGAGTCTAACATGTTTCAATATAAGACAAATAGCAGGACAAGAGGACACAGCATGAGATTAGAGGGAGGCCAATTAAGGGGCAATGTGAGGAAGTTCTTGTTCACAGAAAGGGTGGTGGATGCATGGAACGGCCTACCTCAGGAAGTGGTGGCTATGAATACAGTGCAGGGCTTCAAACAGGCATGGGATTGGCATAAGGGAGCAATACAGATGAGTATGAATAGATAGGCCATTGACAGAGCAAAGGCCTATAGCACATTCATAAGGTAGAAAAAGAAATGGGCAGACTGGATGGGCCTTGCGGTCCTTATCTGCTGTCAGCTTCTATGTTTCTACTGTGTAGGGACTCTGAACTGCATGCATAACTGTCTGATTAATATAGCTTTTAAGCAAATCAACCTGATCTACGCCTCTCCCTTGTTCAAGTCCCCTGAATAAATCAGATGTAACTTTGTTTGCATTTAACCTGACTGATTCCAGTTTGTGCCAAGAGTATTGTACTGTTATTTGCTTTGCTTAACCTTGTTTTACAGGGGGTCCCCAGGGTCAAGCTAGAGAAACCAGCCCTGGTGGTAAGTGCAAACAGTGTGGGTAATTGCCTGGTGAATAAGGGTCATTGTGAAAGTGATTATTGTGTACTGTTCAGGCCACTAGAAGGAGAAAAGGGGGGTTACAGTGTCCCAGACGGCTGTGCCCAGGTCAGCTTGACCACTACCAACCCTGAACTCCGGGTGGAGGCACCCGTATCAGAACCTAGGCCCCTTAACCTGCAACTAGCCAAGCAGGCAGGGGTAGTAGCCCTTGGGATAGCGACACCTAGGTGTTACAACTGCTTATGTCCTGAACATTAAAAAACCCCTCTGCACCGGCCCAGTGGTGCAGAGGGCTAAGGCCCTGGACGCCTTACCTTGCACCACACCGACCCAGGTTCTGGAGCGGACTTGGGTCATGGGAGAGCCGACATGGGGTGGGGCAGGATTGAGCAGCCGAAGGCAGCTCTCCTCTCCGAGGGTGGTTGCCACACGCACACACATACTGTAGTCCCACTGCCGCCGGGTGGAGGACTAGTGGTCAGCTGAGGGGGTGACATGTATTGGGAGGGCACCTCAAGATGCGGCGCGTGCCTCCACATGCGCACGCGTGTCCGAGATACGGGAATGGGTTATGGGGAGAAAATGAGAAAAGTGCTACAAAATATAGGGGTGTTCTCAAGTCCAAGAAAGATGCAGTAGAAGTTTATCAAGGAGTGTAAACAAAAACATTTTTGTATGGTAACGCCAGTATGTTGTTCACTTTTGTTAAGAAAACAAATCAGAATCAAAGTGCCATCTGCACCAGCAATTTCTACAGAACATGACTAATCATAACATGCATTTTTTAAACTAGAGACACTTTGAGGGCTAAAGGGAGTTGACAGTGTCTATTTAATGGGTGCCCTTCTGTCCCACAGCATTATGGCTCACTCTCCAAAGAGTGCGATCACTTCTCTGGCTAAAGCATGGTATCTTCTTATCCTAAAGTACAGTTTGTAAGGTTGCCACTTGGTCATTCACCCTTGTGATCATTTCCCATTACTACATGCTCTCAAGGATATTAGTATTGGGTCCTCAGGTGCATATTCCCAAGTCAAGCCTTAGTCCTCTCCTCCAGCATAGGGGTGTGCGAAAAAAAATTCCCGCTGGCAGACTTTCCACGAAAGTGCGAATTTTGTTTCTGCAAAAGTTTGGAAATCATTTCGCAACTTTTGCGGAAATTCTGCCTTAAAACTGTGGAATAAATATACAGACTGCGGGTTAATTTATTAAACTGCGAGGGGGAAAAATCCACAGAGTGGATCAGTTCTGAGGCTTTTAACGCATAATTTAATTAATTAATCCCCACCCCGCTGATCAGGGGTCCCAGTAAATAAATAAAAAAAAAACTCCAGTCTCTCCCTCAGACCCTCCTGGTGTCTAGTGCCCCCTGCCCACCAATTGGGAGTCCCAAGTAAAAAATCCCTGATCCCTGGTGTCTAGTGGTTCCCATCCCCACCGCCCCACCCAGGGATCACGGCCCATGGGTCCCAGTAAAGAAGAAACAAAAACTCTGATCCCTCCCTGGTGTCTAGTGCCCCCCACCCACCCACCGATCATGGCCCCCAAAACATTTTATTTCCCCGGTGTCTAGTGGACCCCACTCCCTATCCTGGATTCCCTTAATCCACAAAAAAACAGCTGGCAGTCCACCAACTCATCCCTCTCTATTCCCAATATTCCCTGGTGTCTAGTGGACCTCCCCACCCCAACAGTTCATTCGCCCACCCTGCCCCCCACCCTTCCCTGAGCAGACCACTGGTGCATCCTCCACTACGGTGGCCCACTGAACTGTCAGTGAATGGCCGCGTGGTTGTACAAGCACACGCTCATTCACTGACCGTTCATTAAACTGTGGATAGAATAAATTCTGCAGTTTATATACTATTTTCTGCAGTTCACAAAAAAGTAAGCAGAACACAGCGAAAATCTGCGGAAAATCCCAGTTTTGCCAATGGTGAAAGTTACAAAATTTTGCGGAAGTTCCACAAAAGTGGAATTCTCAACTTTCGACCACACCTACTCCAGGGTACTGCAGTTAGTATACAGATTTGTATGGTTGATGTTGAAATCTACATTGTTGGAAGGATTTCTTACTTGTAACTGTTTTTTCAAGTTTTAACTCTGCCAGCCATCTCCTGAGTAGAGCTTGCTTAGTATCCACCGTTTGGTCTCCTCCACTGAAAAATGTCAGATCTTACAGTTGGAGGGTGCCAGGCAAGGCATGGGTGGGGGTTGCATATAATGGGTTAGAATTGCAAACAGTGCAGGGGTTCACTCATGTAAGTTTAGTACTGCAAAAATGTGGGCTTGTGAATGAACAGTACTAGGAGAAACGCTGTTGCAGGTAAAGAGACTGTTCTTATATAGGAATGGTGGTCAGCAGTATTCTCTAGAGAAACTAAACTTATTCATCCTGACAATATGAAAGGTTATAAACGAGCAGCCTTGCTAAATGAACTTGCAATTTGTTTTTATGTTTGCTGTATCTAATCTGTTTCTTTGTTCCTGGAGGTTGCCCAGAGATATAGTGAGGCTTTACATATGAATACAATAGGTTGTCAAAAGAGTAGAGACCTCTAGTCTTCCACAGATGTGTTAATGTAGGTCAGTTACTTGATCCTACGGTCCATAGGCTAGAAACTTTTTGGAAAAGAAGGTTTACAACAGGGCGGTTATACTGTATAAACCCTATTGATCTCCATCTCCATTTGTTTATGGTATAGCCAAACTGTTACTTACCTGTGCTTGAAATAAGAGGAAGTATTTTACTGTTAACACCAAATTGTCTCATCAGGTGGAAGCTGTGTCGATACTCGGTTAACTGTTACGCCCATTTTGTTAGTAGGAAGGAGCAGGAATCTAAAGTATGAAAACATCAGTTCAAAGTAAGGAGTGCTCATTGGCATAAGAGATATCAGAGTGGGTTCCAATGATTTTAATATGTTACAAACTGCAACAGTGAACTGTTAAGAGGAAGCCCGTTTTCCCTGGGGTTGTGGGTGGTATTTTTCCATTTGGTATACATTTTCAATGACTTTTCTTCTTTACTGCTCAGGGAGGTATAGATTCAGACACATATATGAGAGTGCAAATACTGGAGAACTAACAAGTCTTGACTGTAGATTTTTGTTCCTCTCTTGTTCTCTTCAGTCACCGTTTGATGGTTCTCGCCTGGTGTTTCCACCTGCCCCAGCATCACTGGTTATAGGATTCTTCTATGCTCTCTTCCGTTTTCTCTTCCCTGAAGAGCTGGGGCTCTCGATCTTTGTTGGGGGTCTATGTGGTTACATCGTCTACGATATGATCCACTATTATCTGCACTATGGATCTCCAAAGAAAGGAAGCTACCTTTATAGGCTGAAAGCCTACCACGTAAAGCACCATTTTGAACATCAGAAATCAGGTACGTCTTTGAGTGTGTATGTTGAATTCCCTGAGCTACCAACCCTTCCAACCTGCCTGTGTTGGCTGTGACTCCCAAACGCATGGGCTAGTAAGAGTTACTGTATATTTATAGCATTTTTCTTTATTGCTGTATCCCAAAGCACTTTACCTATTTTTTATTGTTTTCTTAGCATTGTCAAGCCATTGACAGGTGTACAAAGAATTCCTGACCAAAGGGCACGATCCTGCCTTTCTGGGGCTACAAGTCTAATCACAGAAAAGCTAAACCATTGCTGTGCCAAAAGTAACACAAGCCAGTATTTGGTCGATGGGTTGTACTGTTATTTACCATAATTTCTTAACCACTGCAACCAGCAGAGGAAATAAGGGGTCAAACTTCATAAAACAGAAAAAGATACAGCACTGCAGGTTGTCCATTTTTTACATCTCTAAATGCCTTTCTGTTTTCCTTTTCATGTATATCCAGTATTCTGATATGTCTTTGCCTTTTATAAAACTGATAATCTGGGAGTTTTTTTGTTTTTTTTTTCCTTTGTAACTACTTTGAATCTCTTTCGCCTCGGCACTTGCTGTTCTCTCTTTTCATACTGCCTGAACATTCAAACCCCAGGAATCCCTCACTTACGTTTAACAGCAGTCATTCCCCTGGAATAAGCAGCCCTGGAGTTTTAAGAATTTTATGCAAATTATGGAATTTGGAATGAAATTCAAACTCTGTTGTGTGGTCACACTCACCCCTGCACTCTAACATCAGATTTATTTCTCCACCTGAAGAGAGCAGCCGCCCTGAGGTCTTCTCTTCACTTCTGGCCAGTTTACGGTTTATTATTTCAATATTATATAGTGTTTAGGTACTTTTGTTTAACATCTGATACTCTGCGTTAGTTAAGGTGTTGAGAGGTTACTAGCGGGGTTCCACAAGGGTCAGTGCTTGGTCTAGTCCTGTTGAATGTGTTCATTAACAAAACTGGGGACAGCACCAAAGGCAAAATATGTCTTTTCACAAACAGTACCATTGGGGACAGCACAAAGGCAAGATATGTCTTATCGCGGATGATACTAGTTGTGTCGGAGGGTGGACACTGAGAAGGGCATAAGCGATCTGAGGGAGGACCTGGCAAGGATGGTGAGGTGGTCTGAAATCCGGCAGCTGGGTTTCAATGCAAAGAAGTGCAAGGTAATGCACATAGGGAGCAAGAACCCCCAAGGCTGAGTACAGACTTGGGGAGGTGAAGGTCACAGTCTTGGAGGAGAAGGACCTCGAGATAGCATTTGCAAGCAACCTAAAGCCATCAGTGCAATGTAAAAATGCGGTGGGAAAGGCGAGCAGGATACTGGGTTGCACATCAAGGGTATTTACCAGCAGGAGGAAGGAGGTCATTATGCCCCTTTACAGCTCCATGGTGTATCCACATCTGGAGTACTGTGTGCAGTACTTGAGCCCCTTTCTCAAAAAGGACATAAATTAGATGGAGGCAGTGCAGAGAAGGGTTACCGAGATGATACAGGGGTAATAGGATGTACCACATGAACAAAGGCTGGTGAACCTGAGCAAGTACTCATTAGAGGAGAGATGAAAGAGAGAGCATATGATTGAGACCTTCAGATACCTTAAAGGCATTAAGAAGATCGACATAGGAAATCTTTTTTGCAGAAGTGATTACAAAACCTCCCGAGGGCATGACTACAAATTAACTGGGGGGTGGGGTTACAGGAAGTGGTGGCAGGATCTAATGCACTGTCAGAGGGGGTTGTAAATAGCAGTGCAGTACAGTTTGATTTAAAAGAAGGTGGGATGAAGTCAAGGGGAAGGTTAGGGTGATGGGGAGCAGAACAACATGTATAAGATGCATATGAACTCAGCAACGAGCAGACTAGATACACCTTCAGGCTTTCTTCTGCTGGCATTTCATCTGTTTGTATGTTCAGATGAACAGCATGGACTGGTGTAGGTGATGTCGTGGCTTTCTTAGAAATATGAAAAGAAAAAGCGGTAACCTGCTGAGGAGAGTGGAACTCTTATGTAGAGCTGAGAGCACACCAAAGCTATGGTAGATAATTTGTCAATCAAAAATTGGTTGAAGCATATCAGAATACATAACTGGCATGGAAGGGCAGTTAACAGCTATGTAAAAATCATTTCCTATCACCTTTAAAGAAAAAGCTTGTTAAGTAACATCCCTTTTAAGTGAGAGTTATCTGGGGGAGAACTTTAGTGGTATAATTGCTGGAGAGATTGATTGCTGGTCCAGGACACCTGAGACAGGGAGCCCCCACATGAGATAAGGAAAGGGGAATAACTTTTGCCTGAGTATTAATGGATTCCAGAGCACTTTACAAAGTTTTATCAGTTTCACAGCTTTAGCTTAATAGTAGACACTGTCTTCCGGCCAGGTGACATCGTTAGAAGTGTGTTGTGCACTACGTTGGAGACCCAGGTTCCCATCACAAGCCCTGTGGGCCTCTCAGAGCACAGCAGAGTCACCACTGTCAGACTCTGGGGAGGACAGAACACTGACTTCTAAAGCCCCTTTGATGGTGCTTTCTGAACATATCCTTCAAATCCCAGGAATCCCTCACTATACTTAACAACTGCATTCATTCCCCTGGAATGAGCTGCCCCAGAGCTAAAATTTTTATGCTAATTATGGAATTTGGAATGAAATTCAAACTCTGCTGTGTGGTCATGCTCACCCTCACATTTTAACGACAATTTATTTCTCTGCTTGAAGAAAGCAGTCACCCCAAAGTCTTCTCTTCAACTTCAGACCGCTTTTCAGTTTATTATTTTGTAAGCTGTTTAGTTATTTTATCAACAGCTCTGCATAGTTAGGTTGTTTTTTTGCTTTTTTTTATTATTTTATATATTTTCTAACTTTTTGTTCCCCATCGGTTCCCAGGAACCGGAGGACATTTTATTGTTGCGTTTACCACTGTTAGGGAACTGCTTTTAAAATGACTTTATATTCACTAAATTTAAACATTAAATTGCTTTGCAGTTTTTACTGTTTATTGTTTTCAGTTCCTCTTATTTGGGACCTGAACCAATATTTTACAATTTGGCCTAACAAGTCATCTGTTATGCTATTTTTATTTGCAGTTTCATTTTATGGGAACTGAAACACTTTCTTACACATTAAACCCCTCTTTTTACGTATGCAGGGTTTGTCTCAAAAAAATTGTTACATTTCATTAACTCTTCTTCTTCCCTGGTTTGGCAGTTTTTGGCAGTGACCGACAGACTCAAGAAGAAGACGGGACCTCAGGCTTTAAAACTGTAAAGTTTATTTCCAACTCCTGGCAAAGGCAGACTGTCTTAAGTTATGCTTAAATTGTGTGGGTCTGATCCATGGTTTTAACAGTTTTGAACCAAAAACAACAAAGGGCTAAGAAATTAGAAGTAATTTGGCTTCTCAGTCCGCATCTAAAGGGTGAGGGTCAAGGACCTCAAAATATGCAGCAGTCCCTGTCAAAGTGGACAGAATTTATTTATTTATTTATTTCATTTTGGTAACTGGGTGAACCCACTGGGATCAAAGTTCCATTTTTCAGGGGTGACCCGGAATTAATTGTAACCCCCCTCTGGGGGCTTACCTCATTGGGCTCAGTTTTCCTCTCTTTCCCAAGCCGGTGGTTCACTCGGGTGCCTCTGATTTTCCCCCCGAACAGCACTGCCTTTAATTCTAGCCCCATTTGAGCTCCAAAAATGTAATGGCAAGTTGCCGGCATTTCCTGATAAGGCTGGAACTTGCATCTGTGCAAGGAAGCGCTTGATGTACTAACTGCCATTTGCGGTCAAAACAGAGGAGCATTTCTGTGGTACCAGTCCCCTTCCTGGCTTAAACGGGGGTCGATGATCTAAACAAGGTGAGTCAGAAGATGCTGCAGTTTGTACCGAGAGTTTGGAAATCGGGCAATGGTGAGGGATCATGAATGAAACATGAGCCCTCATGAATATTAATAAGGATGCTGCCTGCCACCTGAGGGGGACTGTATTGCAGCAGCAGCGACAGAGAAATGGCAGGGAATTATTATTTAGAGGTGGGCTCATTCAAAAGTGCTATCAGACTGTGGAATTACTGTAAATAAAGAGCTTTTCCCTTGGCTGCACCAAAACTGTTAAGGAGAGACAACATGAGAATTGCTATGGTACTGAATGGGGGCCACAATGTTGTTGATGCTTTGACCCTATCAGCAGCCAGTCAGGTGTTTAGACGCCTAAAGTTGGACCCAAGGGACTCTGGAAGAGGGGGTTTCATAAATTCAGGTGCCTAACACCTGCCCCACTCGGAACTTAGGAAATATTGATCACTATGGGTACTGATGATTGATTGGCTTGGACAGCCAATCAGGAGGCTGGATTCCCAAGAGAAAACCCAAGGACTTTCTGGGAGTTCTTCACAGTGGCAGAGCTAGAGGGGGGGCTGGGGGGTGGTCGCCCCTCTTGGCTGCCCCAGTGTGAGTAGTGGTGCCCCACCACCATCTTTATTCAATGTTTAGTGCCCGTTGTGGAGCCCATGATTGACTGAATGGCCCCCCCCTGGCTCCCAGATGCTCGCAAACCTGGCTCTGCCACTGGTTCTTCAGTCTGTTCCCGGGCTGTTCTCAAGCTAGTAGGATCCTGCGTGAGTGGAAGTGGACTTTCAGAGGCGTTGCTTAGGTCTCGGTTGGAGATTCCCACTATGGGAAAGGAGTTCCAGAGGAAAAAAGAGAGAGAGACTGGACTGATATTGAACCTCTCCAGGTACTGTGAGTTGTGTTTCCTTGAGGGTAAAAGTAATTGCTGCAGAGACCCTGCACTGGTGGATTGACTATGCTGATTTCATTTGGAAGTTGGACCCTTGATGCAGAGGACTTGTTTTACAGTTTGGGACTCTGCTTAAAATTCTGAAGAGGCAAAGCGTCTCTGGTGCAGGGTGCTAGCCCAGTTCTGTGACTTTACTGTGTGGACTGAGCTGAGTGGCTGAGAGCTGTGTCCCAGCAGAAGCTGAAAGGAATCTTTTGTGAACAGTTAGAGCTGAAAGCACTGAAGTGAACAGGGGTTTGTCTAGTTCTGAATTTCCCCTGCAGATTGCTATAGTCTGAATGCAAATCGGAGGGCTAGCACCCGTTGGCACACTGGTACACCTGGCATTAGCTATATCAAAGTACCAGCATGTTGCATTGCGGAGTAAGTGCAGGGACTGCAGGGGGCTTCTACTTCTTGGGAGTCCCCACCCAGAGCCAGGAAGGGAACTAGTTAACCCCTTTCAAGTGGGACCCACTGTCTCAGGAGGTCTCTGGCGTTTGCTGGGGTGCTAGGGCACCTGCGACCCCTATGGGGAGCTGGGATGTGGAGCCACTCCCGGGTCTGGGCCTTCTGGGGCTGGTGTGGACCTGCCATTGAGCTCTGCTGTTGACTAGAAGCGGCTGAAGGTGACAAGCGGCCAGACCTTCAGTGAAGGGGTCAAGCTACCAGACCTTCAAGCAAGATTTGATCTGCTGAGGAAACTCAAGATCATCTTCTTTCCTGCCCACAGCTGCATGAACTGAGGGAGCGCCACACTGCAGGACATCATGCAAATTGGTAGCTAACACACTGCTAAGGTCTGCAAACCGTGAGTACACAGAACTTGGTTCCTGGACCTTGCACAAGGAACTGTGATTCTAAATGTAAGCATTTTTCTAACCTTCCAGGGCCGCAACAGCCAGCCAACCCACAGCAACATCCAGGCCTGCACCAAGTGGTAGCCCAGGGACTTCTTAGGGTTACACTGGTACCAGTGGGGGTAGGTAGCCGCGGGGATGGACTGGCCTACGGGCCCTTATGTTACTGTTTACCAGTTTTTGTCACTAACCTCTTTTCTTCCCACAGCTATCCCTGTTCCAGGTACCCCTTTCCTGGCCCTTCCCCTTAATAAAGCTGTGAATGAATTGTGGGAATTGCTGTGTCCAGAGAGGTTCATTGCATTTGCTTTCTGAAAGTTCTGTGAAATCTGGTGGGAAAAGGTTGTTGGGGATCCTTTGTGCAGAGTGGTTGGTCGGGGAGGTGGGTAGGTGCAGTATCCCAGGAGGCTGTACCAACCTGTCACCTGACCCACTTATAATTTACTCTGGGTGGAGGCACCGCGCTAATATTTATACCTTTGGGAAAGAACCCCCAATTGCTACCGTAGCAGGACCCAGGCCCCTTAACCTGTACCAGGGACAACAGGCAGGGATAGCAGCCCACTGGCACTCTTTATTTATTTAACTTTTGTTAACCAGATAAGCACACTAGACAAAACAGATGCCTATTTTCAGGTGCAACCCAGGAGGTTACATGGAAATAAGGAAACAGATTACAAAACAGCAATCAGGTAGATAAATATACAGATATTTCAAGAATGAGGAAGGAGAGGCAAATTCAAAAGAAGCATACAGTAACATACACAGGACTAGGTAACTTGATACAGATTTTACAAACTGTGAACGTAGAGGCAAATTTCAAATACCATTTCAAATATAAAAGGGTGCAAGCTCAAGGAACACTGTGGGCAGGTAGGGTTAAGAAGGTAGCCGAGTCCGGGTAGATACCCCCCAAAGAGGACTAGCAGTGTGTCATTAGTTTAGGAGGGCCACTGTCATCATTAAGTGCAATGTTGAGTTGTGACAGACTAGCAACAGTAGCAGGTACATAGACATTTTTCTAGGTAATATACTTTTAACCCCTTTTTGAAGGCGTCCAAGGAATTAGCCATTTGTAGGGGTTCTAGGAGGGCATTCTATAGATTGGGGGCAGAGTAGGCAAATTAATTGCTACCCTGTGAGGTTCTGACCCTTGGCACTTAAAGCAGTTTTATGTTGGAGGTTCGTAGCAACCTATTTGAGTGCTTGGGGACAAGTAGACCTGCCAGACCAGGAGGTTGCTGAGTGGAAGTAAGTTTGTATGCAGTGCATAGTATGGAGTACAGTAGCCTATGTGCTAAGGACAGCCAATTTAGGGAGGTCAGTTCCTCACAATGGTGTTTTCTGTTATGTGCCATTGCGGCAAAGCGGCCTGTTTTGTGGTAGAACAGTTCTAACCTGTTACTCCCAGATTTGCCTAGTGACTGAAACACACGGGCCGCATAGGTGAGCTTGATTATTAGGACACTATTAGTTACGGCAATTCTAGACTCCTGGAGAAGGTGGTTGTTTAACCTGTATAGTAGCCTTAGTTTCTGGTGTATTGTATGGGTAACCTGATGCACATGAGATTTAAAGGTAAGGGCTTGGTCAAGCATCAGACCGAGGCATTTAATGGTTGCTACAACCTCAGTAGGAGAGCCAGTTGAGGTGATGAGAGGAAGAAGAGCAGACCTGTCCGGACCTAATCTTTTTGGGCCAAACAAAACAGCCTTAGTTTTCTTGGCATTCAGCACCAAGTGGTTCTCTAGGATCCATTTTTCTAGGGCAGAGAAATCTGTCTGTAGTTGGGAGCTGATGGCCTTAGCGTCCCTCGAGGTTGTGTACAGAACGGCATCATCTGCATATAAGATGAGATGACTATCACAGTTAAGATTGCCCAGATCATTGATGGATGGGGAAAATAATAATGGACCTAGTATTGATCCCTGAGGCATGCCATCTGTAATAGGGAGCAGACTCGACAAGACCCCATGCCAGTTGGTCATCTGGGTATGGGAGGTTAGGTAGTTAGAGAACCATTTGATCACATGACAGTCAAGACCAATGTGTTTGTTTCCAAGGAGCAATTTGTGATTGACCTAGTCAAAAGCTTTCATGTAGTCTATGTAGATAGCCCCTGTCGAGTTATCACTGTCTAGACCCTGCAGAACATCAGTGGTGAATTTAATGAAGGCAGTGTCGGTCCCATGATTGCGTCTGAAATCATGCTGATGAGGTGATAATAGGAGATGGAGGTCTAGCTAGACCCTTGACAGATAAAGCTGCAAAGATGGACCAGAAATCAGGGTGTCTAAACAGGGAAACCCTGAAACCAGTAAAACAAAACAAAAAAAATATATATATATATATATATATATATATATATATTAAAGAACCTTATAGCAGGCTGCTGAGACGGTGCATGCCAAAAATAAAAGTACCTGACCCTTCGAAGAAGGAAAGAAGTCGCTAGTGAATAAAAATCAAATGCCCTCAGCAGAGGATGACTAAGGCATGGCAATTCTTCCAGGCCTCCCAGGCTTTGGGGAATTTCATGAGTATGCCTGCTCCCCCTCCTCAGGCTCCAGTTCAAACATCCATCCCCAGTGCCTGTGGAGGAGGAGGAGGAGGTAGAAATGTTTAAGAAGAAGAAAACTATCGGTTGACAAACAGGATTCTCAGTACCTGTATTCCCACCCTGATCATGAAGGAGTGGTTTAGACTGCCACCTGCAACAGGGCCAAAGTAGTCTTTTCTTTTCAGACTCCTGAAAAAGATTTCAGGAAACTGGATACTATGCACAAAAAAAAGTGTATACTTAAGCTTCCTTGCTCATAAGGCAGGCAGCTTATCTGGCCTACACAGCACAGTACCACAGAGCATTATAGAACTTCATTCTGTCACCGAGCGAAAAAGCTACTGGAGACTTGGCACAGGATATGGATGGCACAGCAAGATCAGTCATAGATGCCACAAAACACCCATTTTCTTATGGGAGTGTATACTAAGGACATTGCATCCAGGCCCATGCACTGTCCCTACGAAGGGTTGTCTGGCTTCGAACTACAAATCTATCCCAGGACTATCAGACAAAAACTATGGATTTTCCTTCTGAGAGAAGTTCCCTGTTTGGTGCTAAGACAGGCTTACATGAAAAAGGTGGATGAGTATAAAACCGCCTACAAGAGGGTAGAGGATACGGCCTTCGTGCTTATGCCCCTATGAATACCCTCCGCAGAGGGCCTGCTGTAGGGCAGAGGTAGAAGGGGACTTATGCATGCTGCTGCAACACCAGGACCCGAACACCAGGCTAAACAGAGTTCCTGGCAAGCTTGTCCAGATTGCACACCCTTTGCCAGTAGAAGGAAGACTGATTTACTACTTTCATCCTAGAGGTAGTGAGCCAGGGTTTGACTTTGTAATTCAGAAGATTTCCAAAACTACAGAACAGGACAAGGGACATTGCTCCAGATTCTTCCTAACCCTAAAAAATGCATAAGATGCCTGAGGAAATCACCTCAGGTTCAGATTAAGGAACTGCCACTAGCAGTTCACAGCCCCCCCAACCCTCTTCGGCCTTACCTCGGCTCCATGGTTATTAACAAAATACCTAGCTGTGATGGCAGCACATTTGAGAAAGAGAGTGGTGATGTTTTTCCTTATCTGGGCCGATTGGCTGATCTCTAAAGGACCAACCTGAGAAGTAAACTCCTCCATATTGCTGACGCAGAACACGTTGAAGGATTTGGGCTTCCTCATAGACCTTCAAAAGTCTCAAACATAACCAATTCAGGTTCTGAACCTTGTAGGTGCAGAGCTGGATACCCTGCAAGGGAAGGCATTTCTTCCTCTAGCAAGGGTAACAAATCAGATTCCAGCTGCAGAATCCTTCAAAGCAGGCCAGCCAATGGATTTTCTAATGCTACTGGGTCACATGACCTTCTCCACAACAGTGGTACCAAGTGCCAGATTCCAGATGAGAGACATTCAGTACCACCTAGGGGACCATTGGTCTCAGAGGTGGGACACCCTGTCCAAACTGGCGCCTGTCACAAGAACCTTGTTAAGAGCGCTGGACTGGGGGGAGGAGGAAGGCAGCCTCTGAGAGGGGATTCCCTTCCTCCAGCACTTCTTTACAGTCTTTCTCATAATGTATGCTTCTGTCCTAGGCTGGGGTGCCTACCTGGAGGATCTAACTGTGAGTGACACATAGAGTGCACAGGAGAATCGAGCACATAATTCTCCCGGAAATCAGGGTAGTGTACCTGGCACTGCAGGTGTTTTCCTCCTAGATCAATGGTCAGTCTTTCCAGACCAGAATAGACAACACCACAACCACATACTACATAAATAAACAGGGAGGAACAAAATCTTACATTCAAACAACATGAAGTCTTGCTATATTATGACATATGCAATTTGACCCAGCCTTCGAACTGCTCCGGAGGTGAAAGAGTTAACTTTCCATGCCAGGCATGGAATCTTGAGCGCGAGCTCGGTTGAGAAACTCTGTCTGTTGTTCTTCAAACTGAAACTGACAGATTCTTTACTCCGCCTCACTGAACAGTCGCTCCGGAGATTTCTCCTGCTGCTCGGTTCATTTTGTCGGTTAAAAAGTGTAATTTCTCAGTTTTTAAACCGCATTTTGTCTATATTTTAACTGCAACCGGTCGGTTCAAGCTCTGTCTGTGGTATCGTAAGTAATAGATAGGTTTTACATTTCTGTGTGGAACTTGCAAACGATATTATCGGTTCAGGTTTGAACCGATCAGGTTGTTGTTAAACTTTATTAAATTGCATTTAGAGTGCGGTTCCGGTTCTTATGGGTTCTAAAAAAACGGATTTCATTACGTTTTTTTCCATGACCCGTGACACGGGAACCGATAAGGGTGTCTTGCTTGGCGGATTGCCGTAAACGGGCAAGTTTTTGGTTAGGCTGGCACTATGTCTGAGAAACCCAAAAGAAAAACCGGGCCCACTGGGTTTCAGCACTGTAGTGTCTGTGGGGAAGCCTTTGCCAAGACTGACCCACGCACCACATGTGTTTATTGTCTGGGGTTTGACCACCTCAATGCAGACTGCCAGATTTGCAAGAATTTCCCTGCAGCTACCCTGGATAAGAGAGTCGGTAGGCTCAGGGAACGAGAGGCCAAAAAGTCCGCTGACCCAGATGGCCAGCCCGGTTCGGTGCCAACCGAACCGGAGGGAGTGCCCTCTGACCAGGGCGAGACTTCCTTGGGCAAACGGAGGGCTGACTCGGAGGAGCCAGTCCCAGCAAAAAGGACTAGAAAATCAGCAGGTGTGGAGCCAAAATTTCCTTCTCCAACCGCTGCAGAGATAGCCAAAGCGATCAAAATTGTCCAGTCGTTTTCCCCGGTTCCGACCGAACCGGCACCATCAGGTAAGCGGTCGGTTCGGTCGGTGCCACCGGTTCAAGAATATGATGCAGAGGAATTTTATGAACCGGAGGAGGGGGAGGAAGATTATGAAGAGAGTGAATGTGATTTTGAAAGTCTGGATGTGCCCATTGAACCGGACATCTCCCCAGACAGACCTTCAGGAGTGTCTCCCCCTAGGCTTTCTGAGTCCCCTTCTCATTTTATGTTTTATAAGAAAGTGGCTGAAACCCTCCAGCTCCCTTTGGAAGAAGCTGTGGATGAACAGGAGGAGCCTGACTATGTAGAAATGATGGATATCCCAGAGTCTAGGAGATTGTCTATTCCTTTACATAAATCTTTTAGGAAACAGACAATAAAAATGTTAAAAGTTTCTCACACTATACCTCCTGTGGATAAAAAAATGGACAAGAGGTACACATTGTCAGGCTCTGATCATGAGTTCCTTTCACAACAATGCAGCCATGTTGGGGTAGTGCAGGCTGCAGCCTGTGATAAGGCAAATATTCCCTTGGCTTCACACCCCTGACAAGGACTCCAGGAGGATTGATGCCATGGCAAAGAAACAGTACATGGCAGCATCCTTGGAACTCAGACAGGCAAATTATATGGCCTATGTTGCAAGATACCAGAAATCCAGATGGGATACTGTTATGGCTCTAGCGAAACAGGTCCCTGGCCAGCTTGCCAAGGAGCTGGAGCAGGTGGCTGCTGATGGTATTGAGGCATCCAAGGTGCAATTCCATGCTGCAGTGGACTCTAATGATGTATCTTCAAGAGTCATGGCTACATCTGTGGCTTTTCGCAGAATGGCTTGGCTCAGGTGTACTAGCCTGTCACAGGATACCCAGGCTAAGGCCATGGATTTTCCTGTTGTGGTAATCTCTGTTTGGGGAGCAGACAGAGAATTACATGAAGAAAATGGATGAGTATAGGACCACTTATAGGAGTGCACAGGCCAAGGAAAGGCAGGCCACTCCTCAGAGGCAGCTTTCCAGGGGCAGGGGCAGGCCTTTTTACCAAGCCCAGGCCTCCTCTTCAGCCTATGCCCAGAGGGGGTTCTTAAGAGGGAGAGGCAGACGGGGTACGAGCAGGTCTGCTCTCAGCCTAAAGCCCCTGCCAAACAGGCACCCTGGTGGGAGGGCCAGGGCTGATTCTCCATTACCTGTAGGGGGCAGGCTGGCTTACTTCGTCCAGGACTGGGAGTCTTTAACATCAGACAAGTGGGTCCTGGAAGTAGTAAGCCAGGGACTGGTTCTCAGCTTCAAAAAATTTCCAAAGATGAGAACCAGATCCTTTCTACCTGCAAATCCATCAGAGGCTCTCGCTCTGGAAACAGAAGTCTCAACCCTCCTGGCTCTCAGAGCTGTAGAAAGGGTTCCTCCCCTACACCAGGGCAAAGGACTGTACTCCAGGTACTTCCTTACCCCAAAAAAGACAGGAGAATGGCGCCCATCCTGGATCTCAGATACCTAAACAAACACCTTTAAAACCAAAATTCAAAATGGTGACTCTGGGAATTATTTTACCTTCTCTAAGGCCAGGGACTGGCTAGCGTCCTGGACCTCAAGGATGCCTACTTCCATGTTCTCATCAGAGCTCCCACGAAGTACCTCAGATTCAAACTGCCCTCAGGCCATTACCAGTTCAGAGCAATGCCCTTCGGCCTCACCTCTGCCCCAAGGGTCTTCACAAAATGCCTGGCAGTAGCAGTTGCTCATTTAACAAGGCAAAAGATTGCCATCTTTCCTTACCTAGACGACTGGCTCATAGTGGGCCAGTCTCCAGACCAAGTCAGATTACACCTTCAGGTTACCCAGCAGCTGCTTACATCTCTAGGTTTCCTTCTCAATCTCCCAAAGTCAGTTCTAGAGCCTGTTCAGCTACTCACCTTCATAGGCGCAGAACTGGACACAAAGCAGGCCAGAGCTTACCTCCCTCTAGAAGGAGCAAAGACCCTGGTGGCTCTGGCCTCCTCCTTCACTCTGCAGGTCTCTCGACCAGCAAGGCATTTTCTGCAGCTCCTAGGGCACATGGCTGCCTCCACAGCAGTAGTGCAGGGAGCAAGATTTCAGATGAGGGACATTCGGTTCCATTTGAGAGCCTTCTGGTCTCAAAGGAGAGATCCTCTAACCAAATTGATCCCAGTAACTCAAACCCTGATCCAGGCCCTACAGTGGTGGCAGGATCAGAGCAATCTGAGACAAGGGGTTCCTTTCATCCCTCAATCTCACTCCTTGACCCTACTACAGATGCGTCCCTCTTGGGGTGGGGAGCTCACATGGGCAACCTCACCACCCAGGGATTGTGGTCCCCAGGAATCTCTGCTCCATATCAATCTGTTGGAACTCAGAGCAGTTTTCTAGCACTTCAGGTTTTTTCTGCATCTGTTCAGAACAAAGTGGTACAGGTCAGAACAGACAACACCACTACAATGTGGTACATCAACAAGCAAGGGGGCACTCGGTCTTGACCTTGTGCACGAGGCAATGAAGTTGTGGTCTCTGGCTTATTCCCTGAACACCTCCCTCATGGCAGTTCACCTCCCAGGCAAGGACAATGTCCTGGCAGATGCTCCTCAGCAGGATTTCCCAGGGCCACGAATGGTCTCTGGACCCCCTAGTACTGGAGGTAGTATTTGCCAGGTGGGGCACCCCTCAGATAGATCTTTTTGCAGCCCCAGACAATCACCAACTTCCGCTATTTTGCTGCAGGTCCCCAGTGTTGGGCTCAGTCCCTCAGAATGCCTTCCTTCTCAACTGGGAAGGGAAGTTTCTCTTTGCCTTCCCCCCCTTCCCTCTCTTGTTCAAGGTGCTAGTCAAAATCAGATCTCAACCTTGCAAGATGATTATGATTGCTCCAGATTGGGCCAGACAGCCCTGGTATCCACTCCTTCTGTCCTTAGCAGTCCACTTTCCCCTGTGTCTTCCCAGGAATCACAATCTGTTAACCTGCGCCCAGGGGAGAGTTTGGTACCCGAATCTCAAATCCCTCAATCTCAAGGCCTGGCTCTTGAGGAGTTAGAGTTTGCTGACCTACACCTTTCTCAAGGTGTACTCGATATCTTGAAAGCTTCTAGGAAGCCTTCCACCAGGGCTACTTATAATTCTAAATGGAAAAGGTTTTCCATATGGTGTTCTGGCAAGCATATTTCCCCAGAATCTGCTGATTTGCCCACAGTCCTGGATTATATGGTCCACTTAAATACTTTGGGGCTGAGGCCAGCTACCCTGAAAGTGCACTTGGCAGCTGTCTCTGCTTTTATATCAGCAGGAAAGCCCTCTTCTCTTTCTGCTCACCCTGTATTCTCCAAGTTTTCAAGGGATTGCTTCACCAACCCTCCATTCAGGGACCCTGCTCCCGCCTGGGATCTTCATGTTTGCATTGCTCAGCTTATGCAACCCCCCTTTGAGCCTTTGTCTTCAGCAGAGCTTAAGTACTTGACTTGGAAAACTGTGTTTCTGGTAGCCATCACGTCTGCCAGACACATAAGTGAATTACAAGCTTTGTCAGTGGAGTCTGATTTTATCTCCTTTCACAGAGATAAGGTGGTCCTCAGGACTAACAGGAAGTTCTTGCCTAAGGTGGTTTCAGATTTCCACCTTAATCAATCTATATCTCTTCCAGTGTACTTCACTGACCATTCCTCCTCTGGCGAGAGGAGGCTGCACAGCTTAGATGTGAAGAGAGCCCTTAGTTACTACATAGAGCGTACCAAGGGTCACAGGTTTGACTCCCTCCAACTATTCCTCACTTATGGTGAGGTTGGTAAAGGGAAACCTGCCACTAAAAGATCCATTGCCAGGTGGATTGTCTATTGTATCCAATTTTGTTATCAAAAACTGGGTAAGGTTCCCCCTTCAGGCCTGAGAGCTCACTCTACTAGAGGCACAGCTGCGTCCCTGGCTGCTGCCAGGGACATCCCTATTCTAGAGATATGTCAAGCAGCTACCTGGAAAACAGTTCACACTTTCACCAAGCATTACTCCTGGACATCCAGGCTAGGAGTGATGCTCGGCTCTGGGATTCAGCTGTGCTTCAGAGCCTATTTCCTAAGTAGGTTCTGTCCCTCCTCCATGGAGGTACTGCTGTGTAGTCTGCATATGATAATATAGCAAGACTTCATGTTGTTTGAAGAAAAATTACTCACCTTAATAATGTTGTTTCTTCTAATGGAGTCTTGCTTATTGCGACCTCCCCTACCTGCCCCTCTCTCAGAACCTCTGCTTTTGGGATGTGGGTGGGCAGTGCAGTGTTGGCACTTAGTAGATGCCCACCTTGTTTTTTCACCCCTTTTTGGGGTGTTTGGGTGTTGTGTTTTATTTTTTGGATCCCCTGACCTGAGTCTTTGTTTTGGGACCAAAAAATGTGTTAATATTTTAGTAGCCAGTTGGCTAGTGTAGGTTTACAGCTTCCACATAGAATCTTAGTGAGTTTTGCTCGTAAAGATCTGTCAGTTTCAGTTTGAAGAACAACAGACAGAGTTTCTCAACCGAGCTCGCGCTCAAGATTCCATGCCTGGCATGGAAAGTTAACTCTTTCACCTCCGGAGCAGTTCGAAGGCTGGGTCAAACTGCATATGTCATACTATAGCAAGACTCCATTAGAAGAAACAACATTACTAAGGTGAGTAATTTTTCCTTCTGTGCATAGAAGCCATGAAGATCTGTAACCTGGAATATTTCTTGGGGGTGCAGCTGTCCGCAGTACACCTACCAGGGAAAGGCAATGTACTTGCAGACTCCTTGAGCAGGATCAGCCAGGGAAATCACAAATGGGCCTCGGTTTTACTTGGGTATACTGCTATACCTACGTTTTGTATATGTTTATTATTACTCCAGCTCTGTACTGTTTTTATTTATGTATTTATTTACTCATTATCTGTTTTGATGGTGCATGTAAAGGCCTGTAATGATCTTCTAATGATCAGTCAATAAAGAGTTGACTTGACACAAATGGGCCCTGAACCAGCAGTTGCTGGCATCAGTGTTCAGAAGGTAGAGTACACCATGTTCGCCTCCTGGGAGAACAGTCGGCTCCAATTTTTTGTTGCAGACCCCCAGTAGTGGTTTAGATCCCAGAGGACTCTCTAGTGTCCTCAGCTGTTTAGGGAAGTTTCTGTACACCTTCCCTCCTTTCCCACTTTTTTTGAGAGTACTGATAAAATGGAGAAGGTAGCAGCAACAATGATTCTAATTGTTACAGGCTTGGGTAAGACAAATATGGTTCTCCATAATCCTGTCCCTCTCCAGCAGATGGTCTAGCAACCTACCCAAGAGGCACAACCTGTTAACAACATCCCAGGGCTGGATAACATTCCCAGTTCTGAGAACTCTGTGCTTCAGAGCATGGTTCTTGAAAGGTTAGAGTTCTCTGGGCTGAATCTTTCCGAGAATGTTATGAACGTACATACGGTTTCCAGAAAACCAGCAACAAGAGAAACTTTTCTCCAAAATGGGGAAATATTGTTCCTTATGGTACTCTCCTACTCAGATCAGTCTCCTTCTGACCTCAATCCTGGACTATCTAATCCACCTACAGTCCTTATGCCTAGGTCTTCTACTCTGAAGGTGCATTGGGCAGCAGTGTCAACTTATACATCAGCTGGCAAAGACAGATCAGTGACCTCACAGCCCATTTTCAAATAATTCTTTAAAGGTCTTAATCATCAGTACCCTCCAGTAAGGGATCCTGTCCCCCCATGGGACCTGAATCTGTGTATTGCCCAGATGTTGGAAGCTCCTTTGGCGCACATGGCAACTGCTGCTTTGAAGTATGTCGCCTGGAAAGCAGTTTTCTTGGTGGCACTGACATCTGCCACAAGGGTGAGTGAGCTGCAAGCCCTCTGCACTGATCCTAACTACATCACATTTCACAGGGACAACATAGTACTAATAGCTAACAGAACATTTCTCCCTAAAGTGGCATCTGAATTTCAACTGAATCAGTCTATTACACTTTCAGTTTTCTTTACGGGAAATCCAGCTTAGGGGAACAAAAGCTCCACAGTCTGGATGCAAAGAGAGCTCTGAGCTACTACTTGGACAATACCACGGATGCAAGGTCCACTAATACTCAGTTATTTGTCACCTGTGGTGATGTGGGGAAGAGTAAACCAGCATCCGGGAGAACCATTTCTAGTGGGATAGTTTCCTACATGCAGTACTGTTATGGCAAAAGCTGGCAGATTGCCCCCTAAAGGCCTTAGGGCTCACTGCACAGGGGGAATTTCTGCCCCTGCAGCAGCATCAAGAAGTGTTTCCCTGCAGGAAATATGTAAAGCAGCTACCTGGAAGGTGGTACACACTTTAACAAAACACTACTGTCTGGACATACAGTCCAAAAGGGATGCCACTTTTGGCACTGCTGTCTTGTAGAACCTTTTCCCTAAATAGATTCTGAACCCAGCCTCCCAAGGTACTGCTCTAGAGTCTGCAGTTGTTAAGTATAGTGAGGAATTTCTGGGGTTTGAAGAAAAAACTACTCATCGGAGTAATGTTTCTTCCAAGGGATCCCTCAGTAACTTTAACAGTCCCAATCCCTACCTCCTCTTCCAGAACCTGAGAAAAGGTTCACACAAGAATCAGTTCTTTATGTTTGACATTACTTGTTACAGTGCTTTTACAACCACTACTCAGTGATCTGATCCTTTTAAATTTTTCATAACATTTTAAAAAGTATTTTTGATATATTTTTGGGGTAGCCATTTAGCTAGTTTATCTTCTGTTAGAATGTGAGGGTGAACGTGACCACACAGCAGAGTTTGAATTTCATTCCATGTTCCACAATTTGCATAAGATTCTAATCTCCATGGCAGCTCATTCCAGGGGAATGAATGCAGTTGTTAAGGATAGTGAGGAATCCCTAGGAAGAAACATTACTATGGTGAGTGATTTTTTTCTTGTGAGATGCAACAAAGCTTAAAATTCAGTTTTGTGCCCAGAGGAAATCCCCACCCCCCACCCCCCACCCCCTGCCAAGTCTTCAGATGAGGGGATTAGTAACATTTGGTGAAAGTTCCCCATATCAGCTCTCGGTGGAACAACCTTCCAGAAGCCTAATGGAGCTGCACGAAACCTGACAAAAGTACTTTGAAGGACTCCTCGCCCAGGGGTTACAAAATCTGTGAGACGCCTCCAAACATTGCATAGATTGCACTATCTCCCCCCACCCCTTCCAGATTTAAGCCCTGTTGCAAGGAAGTTTATGAAACCGGTCAGAGGAAGGGATCTTTTGGCTGCATGTGGCATTTGACTACGTGAGGAAGAAGAGGGAGTAAATGGATGGGGTTAGACATGATACGGCCACCTGTAACATGCCACATAGGGCCAGTCCAGCCAATTTCCCTGCCCCTGGAATGGAGGAACTCAACCTCATATGTACCAAGCCCCTTGGGGAGGACCTTACCCTGCCCCTTTTGGGTCACGGAATGTGAGTATGTACCATGGGCTGCCCCATGGAGCTTGCCTAGCTCAGCAGCTAAGTCAGACAGGATGGTGAGTATAAGCAGAGAAGGTGCAGGGCATGTAGAAAAATGAAGCAAGTCCACCCAGGTGCAGTGTTGGCTTCATAGGCACCAGGACAGAGGGTTATCTTAGCGGACATAGGTGTGTGGTCCACCAGAGGGGTTCCAGCCTCATCTGCAGGGAATAAGAGTACTGAAGAAACGGCACTAGCTGTTGCTAAATGATATCTTGAAATCTTGCTGGGTTTTGGTTCAGTGTTAGGTTGGGTTGTTTTTTTGGTTTTGTTTTTTTCTTTTTTTCAAACTCTGTTTATTCACTGCCTACTCGGGGAACTCTCTCAGGCATCCACCTTAACCCCAGCTCTACCTCCTAGCCTGAGACTCCTCCTGTATCCTGGCACCAGCCCACCTATCCCCCCCAGCTCTGAGCCCCCCGAGGTAGGGCCACCCTATCTGCCCAGGGCACTCTATCTATAATTCGGGGTGGGCTGGGCTCAGCCCAGGACAGGAGAGAGTCCATCTGGTGGAGTGTGGCTGGTGGAAGGCGGTGCCATCGCCTGTCCCTGAGGGCAGGGTTTTTCCTTGAGTTATGCCCTCATCCCACCCCCAACCCCCAGGCGGAGCCCGAGCATGCAATGACGCCAGGGGACGTCTGTCGCAGCTCCGCTTCACCTCTACTGATGCCCTGAATGTTGCAGTGCCTCCTGTCTCCACCGGGGGGCCGCTGTGGTGCCAGGCATACCCCTGGATCCCCCCCCCCCCCAAGAGAGGAGAGCAGTCCTCCAGATGCTCGATCCTCTCTCTCCCCTGCCGACCCCTGGCAACCCGGGCTCGTTCCCAAACCCTGGTCGCCGGCGTGGTGCCAGGTGTGGCATCCAGCGCCTCAACCCTTAGCGCCACCGGGCCGGCCAGGTTGGGTTGGGTTGTGATGTCAGGACTCTTAACGCTGGCTCAAATACATCTGTATGCTGCAGAACACATCTAGCTGTGCTTTCTGAGCTGTATTTTAAGCCACTCTTTCAGTGCCTTGTTAGCACACATTGGCAGTTCATTAATGTTATTATTTAACCTAAGTTTTCCAGGTAAACTGGGTATTGTAAGAGGCAGCAAAGTCTAGGGGTTCCTGAAGAAAAGGATTGGGGAATACCTTGTTACCAGTGGTCTACAAGATCGGAGGCAACATGGTTTATTTTGGGGGGGGGTGGTTCTTGCCAGACAAACCTGCTCAAATTCTTTGACTGGGTAACCAAGGAACTGGATCATGGAGTAGTGGTGGACATAGCCTACCTGGATTTCAGCAAGGCCTTCGATACAGTTCCACATAGAAGACTACTAAGCAAGCTGGGAAACCTAGGAGTACGTCCTAAAGTAGTACAATGGGTAGAGAGTTGGCTAAACAATAGGAGTCAGAGGGTGGTGAATGGCATCCACTCTAGAGTAGGCAAACTGACCAGTGGGGGTATGACAAGGGTCAGTCCTGGGCCTGGTCCTCTTCCGTGTCTTTATTAGTGACATTCCAGAAGGACTGGAAGAGAAAATATGCCTGTTCGAGGACAAAACAAAACTCTGCAACAGAGTAGACACACCAGGTGGAGGGTGGAAAGAATGAGGAATGATCTAAAAAAGCTGGAAGAGTGGTCATGGGTTTGGCAACTGAATGTCAATGCAGGTAAGTGCAAAATCATGTACTTGGGGTACAGAACCCCAGGGGCAATGTACCAGCTGGGAGGAGAGGTATTAGCAGTTACAAAGCAGGAAAGGGACCTGGGGTAATAATTTCTGATGACCTGAAGGTAGCTAAGCAGTGTGACAAGGTAGTTTGAAAGGTTAGCGGGATGCTGGGATACATAGGTGAGGGAATCACCAACAGAAAAAGAGAGGTAGTAATACCCCTGTGTAGATCACTGGTGAGACCCCACCTCGAGTACTGTGTCCAGTTCTGGAGGTCCTGTCTCAGAAATGACATGGGTAGGGTGGAGGCAGTACAAAGGACGGCAACGAAAATGGCATAGATACTGCATCAAAAGCCCTATGAAGAAAGGTTTAAGAAAATAAATATGTACTCCCTAGAGGAAAGGAGGGATATGATAGAAACATTCAAATACCTCAGATACCTCACAGGTAAAGGTACAGGAAGGGAGCATTTTCCAAAGAAAAAGATACTCAAGGACAAGGGGTCACACTATGAAGCTAGTTTACCTTGACATGGGGCCTTTGTAACCAGCCTTTAATTTTGACTGTTTGCTTTTATTTGAGCTAATTTTATTTTGTTTTCTGTTGTTTGCTATTAATGTATTTGTCGCCCTGATGAGGAGCCTTTCTAAACGAGTCCCTGACTCAAAGGGTTGTAATTCTGATTACTTCTTGAATAAATAAATGGGAGGCTCCGAGGAAATGTGAGGAATACTTCTTCAAAGAGAGGGTGGGGGGCATATGGAACAGCCTCCCAGCGGAGATGGTGGGGGCTATAACGGTTATGGAATTCAACATAGAAACATAGACTTTGACAGCAGATAAGGACCGCTTGGCCCGCCCAGTCTGCCCATTTCCCTACCTGTTGAATAAGCTGCAGATCCTAGTTCACCAACAGCCTACTTCCTCCTACCTTGCAAGCATGCATGAAATAGACACAAAGGGATCCTAGCAGTAGGCGGGGGTAAGACTGGGGATCGAGTAAGGTCTGTGGTGACACTGTAGATACGGAAAATAGGGCAGACTAGGTTGGCCAAGAGATTCATATCTGCTGACAACTTCTGTGTTACTAGTGCATCAAGTTATGACCCTAGAGACCCAGGTTTGAATCCTACCATAGTCACTTACACATTCTGTGGCTTTTTGAAAAATAAAGCTGTGACTCCGGGCACGTGCATCTGTGTTGATGCTGATGCACATGCCTGGAGTCATGGTTTTACTTTCCAGAAGGCTGTTTTTGTATGAAATAATGCTAGATCTTCCAAGAGTCAATCGTCGCCATTGATTCACACCAGTGGGTTCTGAGCCAGAGGTGCTAGGACCCTGCAGGAGCTAGAATGTTTCAGAAGAGCTGGCGCCAAAGTAGTTTGCATGCATGCACAACACCGCAAGACTGGCTCGTGCTGCACAGCTTTCCTCAGCACCAGCCCTCAACCACCTCATTTCCTTTTTTTCCCTGCCATTGAGTGCACTTCAGTGACAACGTCACTCACCCAGTGGGAGTCAGAATTTCATGTCTGTATGACAGTAGTGTTCCGTTCTTATCAGTTTTAGCGTTTAAAGCTAGTGTTTGTTATTTTTGTGTCAGTTTATTGGTTTTCCACAAATATTTCTGTCAGTCTGTCTCAGTCCTGCCGAGCTACGGTTGACGGTAATGGATGGTGAAGGTGATAGGAGGGAGCCGCTTCAGGCATGCTGTTTTGGCAGCAGGACTGTCTAGTCCAGTTCCGCTTTTGGGGAAGGGGTTCTGATGACTAGGAGTCCTGTGTTCTGGAGGGAGGGAGGGAGGACAGCCCTCCTGTAAACACATAGAAATAAAGAAACATAGAAATTGTCAGTAGATAAGGGCCTTCGACCCACCTAGTCTGCCCCATTACCTCCAACAATTGCGCTCTCTCATGCACTGCTGGCATTAGGGTTGTAAACCCTCCCCCCCCGACAACCAGCAATCCTCTCTGCCTGTCCCAAGCATGTTTAAAACCTGTAATTGTTTCTGCCCCCACAAAAAGAAGCAGGCCCATTCCTGTGAGGTCTACCATGAGCTCCTTAGTGTCTCAGAGCAGAAGGCCTTCCTCAGCACCATGGGTATCACCAGTGGTCTCTGCTTATGAGAGGTCGAGGTCTCAGGCCCAGAGTTCTTCTCTGTCTTCCTGTGGGGATTCAGTTGGGAAGTTTCACCACTGAGTAGCTCTTATGGAGCAGTGGGTATAGCATCTGGCTTGTTTGCCCATTCTTGTGGAGCTGGCCGCAGGCCCTTGGAGGCTAGGGGCATTGAAGCCGCAGCTGGGACCTTCTAGTCATGTAGAGCATCTGGCTCTGTCAGTGACCTCCAAGTCCTTGCCAGTCAGCACATCGCCAGTGCTTGTTCCACTAGCCACACCCTCATTCAGTGTCACTGCTTTGGGACTGGTCCCACTACCTCTGCCGGTCACTTTGGTGCTGGCTGGACTTTTGATGCCACGGGCGGTGCCGGACCCAGTCTCTCCTGCAGCACAGCGCCTCTGGCATCAGCACCACTTCTGCCTGTGCCAGTGTCATAGATCTTGCCTAATCCTAGGTCTGTGTTGGGGAAGTTTAGGTCCACCCCTCTTCCAGACCCTCTTCCCGGGGAAGATCTGGAGGGGGATGAGTCTGATTCCCAACTCATCATTTCTGAGGGCGGCGACGACGACTCTTTTTATAGCCTGAACACTTAAACTCCAGCCCCTTCTCCTGGTCCCCAGGAGAACCTTTCTTTTCAGGCTGTTCTCTGCAGCATGTATGGTATACTTGCTTTTGAGCCTTCTGCCAGTGACCCAGGGAAATGTCTCCATCTGAAGTGGCTCAATGTTTCCTCCATGGCAATCAATCTTATACCCCCATTATTTATTTATTTATTTATTCATTCTCAGATTACAGTACCACTGTGTTTGAGACTCTTTGGGATGCAGTATGGAATAGGCATGCATCTGTCCCCTCAGTCTGTAGGCAGAGAAACTGTAAGTATTGTAAACTAAACATAATTGTAAACGTAAAGTACTGGACTTTAGGAAGGCTGACTTTGGGAAAATGAGAGAGTGCCTTAGAAAAGCACTAGCAAATGGGCAAGAAGGAGGGGTGGAGGAACAATGGGGAATAATCAAAACAGACATCGCAGAGGCAACAAGCCTTTGTGTAAAGCAAATCAATAAAACAAAACAAAGGAAAAAAACACTATGGTTCTCAAAAGAGGTGGCAGGGATGGTTAATGAGAAAAGGATAGCATTCAGGAAATATAAGGAAACACAGAAGGAGCAGGACAGAGAACTTTATCAGTTAAAGCAGAAGGAGGCAGGGATGGCAGTCAGAATAGCAAAGGCACACACTGAGGAAAAGATAGCCAACTCTGTTAAGAAGAGGGATAAAACTTTGTATAGGTACATTAGGGAGTGAAGAAAGACCAAGGGAGGGATACAGAGACTTAATAAAGGGGAGAGAATGTGGGCAGAGGGTGACAGTGAAAAAGCAGGGATACTGAACGAATATTTCTGCTCAGTATTCACAACAAGATGAGGAGGGGAGGTGCCTAAACCAAACAAGGAGAAACTCTGAATGGGGGTTGATACCAGTTCATTCACAGAAGAAAGGGTTTTGAAAGAACTCTTGAAACTGAGGGTGACAAAGCAATGGGGTCTGATGAATTCCCAAGAATACTAAAAGAACTAAGGGTAGAACTAGTAACACCACTGACTACTCTCTTTAACAAATCATGGGAGGGTGGAGTGGTACCTGAGGACTGGAGGAGGGCAAATTTGATTCCACTTCACAAAAGTGGGAGCAGGGCAGAGGCAGGAAACTACAGACCAGTTAGTTTGACTTCAGTGGTAGGGAAAATGATGGAATCACTTCTGAAGGAAAGAATTGTTGAGTACCTAGTGGCCAGTGGGACACAGAACCCAAGGCAGCATGGTTTCACAGCAGGAAGGTCATGTCAGATGAACCTAATAGATTTCTTTGACTGGGTGACCAAAGTAGTAGATCAGGGAGGGGCTGTGGATATGGCCTACCTAGATTTTAGCAAGGCATTCGACACAGTCTCACACAAAAGATTAATATACAAGTTGGCCAGCCTTGGAGTGGGTCCCAAGGTGGTAGCCTGGATAAAAAACTGGCTGGACAACAGGACACAAAAGGTAGTAGTAAACGGAGTCCACAGTGAAGAAAGGAGGGTAACTAGCGGGATACCACAGGGTTCAGTACTGGGACCAGTCCACTTTAATATCTTTATAAGTGACATTGGAGAGCACCTGGAAGGAAAAGTATGTCTCTTTGCAGATGACACAAAGATCTGCAGCAGGGTTGATACACAAGGTTGGGTGAAAAGAATGAAAAGGGACTTGGCAAGGTTGGAGGAATGGTCAAATACGTGGCAGCTCAGATTCAATGCAAAGAAGTGCAAGGTAATGCATCTGGGAAACAAAAACCCAAGGGAAGAGTACACAATGGGAGTGAGTTAATAACAACAACAAAAATCGAAAGAGACCTAGGAGTAATTATATCAGATGACCTAAAGGTGGGCAAGCAATGTGAGAAGGCAGTAAGGAGGGCTGGGGGGATACTGGGATGCATAGGGAGAGGCATCAACAGTAGAAAACAGGAAGTTGTAATCCCTCTGTACAGACAGTTAGTGAGACCCCATCTGGAGTACTGCGTGCAATTCTGGAGACCCCATCTCTGCAAAGACATAGACAGAGCGGAGGCTGTTCAGAGGAGGGCAACCAAAATGGTACAAGGTCTGCACCAGAGGACATATGAGGAGAGACTAAAGCAGCTTAATATGTATACCCTTGAGGAGGGAGAGGGGGGACATGATAGAAACTTTCAAGTATCTCAAGGGAATTAACAAGGTACAAGAGGGTAGTATGTTTCAGAAGAAGAGATGTGCAAGAACAAGGGGGCACAATTTGAATATAGAGGGGGGACGGCTCAGAGGTAATGTTAGAAAGTATTTTTTCACAGAGAGAGTTGTGGATGCGTGGAACAGCCTTCCTGAGGAGGTTGTAGAGTCAGGAACAGTGGGAGAATTAACGAATGCATGGGACAGGCATAAGGCAATTCTGTTGGGGGGCAGGAGGAAGTAAGCTGCTGATTAACTGGAATCTGCAGCTTATCCATCAGGTAGGGAAATGGGCAGACTGGGTGGGCCAAGCGGTCCTTATCTGCCGTCAAATTCTATGTTTCTATGTAAGTATACTGCCCCTAAGGACAGGCCTATCCTAGCGTCTCAGCCTATTGCTGACAAGATTGTCCTTTTGGCTGAGAATGACAAAACAGTTCTTCCTCAAGAAGTGACTACACACCCTATCAATAAGGAATCGCACAAGATAGACACTATGGGGAAAAGGGCTTTCACTGCTGCCACCCGTAGCATAAGGATAGCCAGCTACCAAGGGTATTTTTCTAAGTATGAGTATGCCCTTTGGGCCTCCCCCAAGTCTCTAGCAAAATTTATTTATTTATTTATTTGAAAAAGTGTCACCAGGACAGACATACAGAGCTACAATAGCTCGTTTCAAAATGAGTCCTGGGAGAAAGGGAAAATCTAACTGGTAGAGAAGAGCAATCGGTACTAGCCAAAACGCTGAACTAACCCTGACCGTGTGGTGGGAAAGAACTGGAGCACGTGGGGAACTCCTCCCTTATATAGGGTGTCATCGGGGGTGGAGCCGATGTCGGCGGGGGGGCGTCCCCCATGTCAGTACTGCTAGAGAAAAAGTTGCCGGGACTGCCGCCAGGTGGTGCTAGTCCTCATTGTTTGAACCTGCTGCAAGAGCTTCCCTTGAAGTAAAATACAAAGTTTCGACCATTAGTCTCCTGTCCAGGCTCAGCTGCAAATCGGTAACCATCTTAACCAATGCAGTGTGGGTGCTCTGTTGAGACTGAAAACCTGATTGACGGGCCGGCGCCAGTACGGGCTCGGGTGCTCCTAAGCCTATACCTGACTCTCCCAAGTTGCATCTCTCTCAGGTTAAGGAGCTTTTTTCCCACTGATGGGACACAATAAAAAAGGACCTGCCAGCTGGGGCACCTCCACCCACTCCGGAGCCGGTTCCTGACCGAGCTGAACTGGGTGGTGGAGGGGATGACGTGCCTCCGCCTAAAAAGCACGGAAAAAAATCCAAGAGGGACCGCTCTTACAGTTCCTCCCGTTCCCCTTCTCCTCCTCTGGACAAGAGGCCGGAAGGGAAGAGGCGTAGACCCTCTCCCTCTCCCTCTTCCCTTATCACCTCCTACGTAGACTCAGATACCTCCTCAGTCTACTCAGAGCCAGACACTGGGAACACAGAGGGCTTTCCCAGATCCCCTCCAGATGACCCCAGTTTTATGGAGATAATGAGGCACATCCAGGCCAACGTAGGCTGGGACTCTGAGGCCCTGGACCCTGAGTGATTGCGGCTGGCTAAGTACCTCCGCCAAAAGGACCCAAAGCTGGCGGTCATCCCTCCCATGGTCGTCACCTTTGCTGATGTCACCCACATGACCTGGAAGCACCCTCATTCCTCCCTGCTGTACCAAAGAAGGCTTACTGGCTCTGCTGGGCACCGCGGACCACCCCTTTTTGGCCGAACCACTCGCTGCGAACTCAGTGGTGATTTCGGCAGCTCATGATCGTTCCTAGAGGCCCAAACACCGGAGCACCCAGCCGCCTGATAGAGAATCGAAGCAGCTGGATTCCATGGGCCGTAAGGTATACTCTGCTTCCACCTGTAGAATAAGAAGTCTCAACTTCTTAACCCACATGGTCCAATTCCAAAACGCCCTTTGGGCACAAGGTTTGGACATAGTGCAGAGCCTGCCCGATTGTCCTCAGTGGACTGAGCTCACCAAGCTACTGCAGACCGGCTCAGACGTGGGTACCCACATTCTGCATTCAGCCTATGACTCTGCAGACACCTCCTCCAAGGCGGCCGCCACTGGCATCTGCCTCCGACGCCATGCTTGGCTTCGGGTGTCTGGGTTCGATCCAGATGTTCAAGTCAGTCTTCTGGATGCTCCCTTTAAAGGCTCTGTGCTCTTCGGCAAGGACACGGAGCTTATTATCACCAGGCTGCAGGACTCCAGAAAGGCCGTCCGTTTCGTGCAGTCCATGTACCGCCCGAAGCAGGGGCGAGCCAGAAAGCCTCGTTTGCGTGGCCGTGGGGGACACCAATCGCAGCATCCTCGTTTCCAGCAGCATGCTCAACGAGGTGGCTTTGGTCGTAGAGGTGGAGCCAGAGGCACTTCGGCATCCACCTCTATAGACCTCCCAGAGCAGCCACTGCCACCCTCCCTCCCCACCCAATGCCTGACTACTCAGGCGACCCTCCACCTCTGGTAACTCCACCAGGGGAGCCGGTAGGAGGACGCTTTTCGTTCTACGCGGATGCGTGGGCGTAGGTGACCTCCGACCACTGGGTTCTAGAACTCATGGTGTTCGGGCACTCCATAAAGTTCACATCCATTCTTCCAGACAGACCACCCCCCTCCATCCTGGTACCCCAAGAAACACAGAGCCCTGATCAGACAGGAGATATCCTCCCTTCTAGAAAAAAGGGCCATCGAGCCGATTCCACCAGCCGAATCAGGAAAGGGGTTTTTCTCCCACTTTTTCCTAGTTCCGAAGAAGTTGGGAGATCTTAGACCCATTCTGGACCTCAGCAATCTCAATCAGTGGGTCTCCTAGAAGAGATTCAGGATGGTTTCTCTACCCACTCTCCTCCCTCTCATTACTGCAGGAGACTGGCTAGCGTCCCTGGACATGCAGGACGCTTACTTGCACATCCCTATTGTCAGAAGTCATCGGAGATTCCTCAGGTTCAGATTCAAGAATGAAGACTATCAATTCTGAGTCCTCCCTGTCGGCCTTTCCTCGGCCCCAAGGGTCTTCATGAAGTGCTTGGCGGTCATAGCAGCAGCGCTTTGAAGACAGGGCCACTTTGTGTTTCCGTACCTGGATGACTGGCTCTTCTTGGCCCATTCCAGGCCCCACCTGTCAGAGACTCTTGAGGATTCCATTTCTCTGTTTCAGTCTTGGAATCACCATCAACAGGGACAAGTCCCATCTGTCTCCATCCCAGATACCCCAATTTATACCACTCTCAGGAAGGTTTTTCTTCCCTGCGACAGAGCAGGTCGCATTCGTACCATCGCGTCCCAGGTCTCTTCAGCCTCAGAGGTGCCGGCTTGCCTGCTCCTCAGATTGCTGGGACACATGGCGGCTGCCATAGTGTCAGTCCCTCTGGCACGTCTCCGCATGCGGACCATTCAGTGGTCCCTGAGGGTTCAGTGTGACCAGATGTCAGATGATCTGGATGCCTTGGTCAGAATATCAGAGCCAATCCGACGAGAGCTTCGCTGGTGGATGTCGTCCGAAAATCTCCTAAAGGGCATTCTGTTTCAATTGGGGGCACCTGCCCAGTTCCTAACAACGAATGCATCGTCCCTGGGATGGGGGGGCACATTTGGGGATCCATCGTACACAGGGTACTTGGTCTCCCCTAGAAGCGAATCTACACATCAATGTCCTGGAAATGAGAGCAGTGCTTTATGCCCTTCAAGCCTTGGGTATTGGTCCTATCACTGGGCCATCTTTTGGTGCAGACAGACAACACCTCGGTGACGTTTTACGTTAACAAACAAAGCAGCACTCATTCCTACCCCCTTTGCAGGGAAGCAATGCAGGTATGGAATTGGGCCCGGAACGCCACCTGTTCCTGACAGCAGTTCACCATCCCGGGCTTCACAACGTGCTAGCAGACACGCTCAGCAGGACAAGGTTGCAAGCTCACGAGTGGGAATTGCGTCAAGACGTGACAGATCGCATCTTCCGCCTATGGGGGACACCAGAGGTGGATCTTTTCGCATCTCAATCCACCACAAAACTGCCCATTTTTTTCTCGCTAGGTCCAGAGCCTGGTACTTCCTGGCAAGACGCGTTATCCCTCTGCTGGAGCAGGACGTTCCTTTAAGCCTTCCCTCCCTTCCTTCTTCTTCAGAAGGTCCTCCTCAGGGCCCAGTCGGAGTCTTCCACCATTATTCTGATCGCCCCGATGTGTTCTCGCCAGATTTGGTTTCCATTACTACAGCGTCTAGCGGCAGAACCTCCGATGTCTCTTCCTCTATCCTCGCATCTTTTGTCGCAGGACAACGGGTCTCTGTTACACCCAAACCTGCATTCTCTTCACCTGCACGCCTGGCTCCTCAGGACTTAGCCAAGGTCCATTTTGAGGTGTCCGATCAGGTTGCCCAGGTGTTGGTTGAGGCTAGGAAACCTGCCACCAGGGCCACTTACGCTATGAAATGGAAATGGTTTTGCATTTGGGCCACAGCGAAGCAGGTGGACACGTTGGTCTGTCCGGTTAACACTGTCCTGGAATACTTGTTCTTTCTTTTTGAGAAAGGCCTTAGTTACTCCTCCATCAAAGTACACCTGGATGCCATCTCCACTTACCATTCTTTCATGTCGAGTAAGACGGTGGCTCAGATGGAGGTTTCCAAAGCTTTTTTGTACCGCATTCTGCATATCAGACCTCCCATCTGGGACCCTGTTCCTCCTTGGGATCTCCTGTTCGTCCTGGAGAAGCTCTCTCTTCCCCTCTTCGAACCGGCTATGAACGCTGAGCTTCGTTTTCTTTCCTGGAAAACATTGCTTTTGGTAGCTGTTACTTCGGCCAGGCACATTTCAGAACTGCAAGCCCTCATGTGTAGGGAACCCTATCTGGTCTTTCACAAGGACAGGGTTGAGTTGCGCACAAATCCGAATGTTTTTGCCGAAAGTGGTCTCAGAGCTCACTTTAAACCAGCCGGTTCAGCTTCCGGTTTATTACCTGGAGCATTCCAATAGGGGAGAGGCCCCTTCTCCATTCCCTGGACGTCCACAGGGCTCTCAGGTGCTACTTGGCTAGAACCAAAGAGATCAGGCAGTCTGATCAGTTATTTGTATCTTTGCCTCTCGGTCTGCAGGTCGCCCGGTCACCAAACAGACGCTTTCGCGCTGGTTGGTCCATTGCATCTCCTATTGTTATGAGACGCACAATAAGTTGACTTCGGGGCCGATTAAAGCTCACTCTACGAGGGCTATTGCTACTTCGTTCACTGCACTAAAAAGAGTTCCGACGGCAGATATTTGCACCACCGCTACCCGGAGCTCCGTGCACACCTTTGTCAGGCACTACAGCCTGGACATTATTTCCAGATGCAGAGCAGGGTTTGGCCTTGCGGTCCTGCAGGACCTGGTTTCCTGAGGGTTCTCCCCTCTGCCTTTCCCTGTTTTCTGTTCTCCCCCTCCCAAGGAGTTGTCATAAGTTTATACTGCTTGGGACTCAGTCCTCATTGTTTGAACCTGCTGCAAGAGCTTCTACTCAACTTAAAATAATACAGTTATGTAAGAACTTACAGTAACAGTAGCCCTTCTTCCCCCAGGGATCAGGTCCTTTCCGGGTTGGCATCGTTTCTCTTGAAAGGTTGTCCATTGACAATCAGTTATCGTTACTGACCTGCCGGTTTCCTTGCCTGACCGGGGGGGGGCATCCAAGAACTGGAGCACTTGGGGGAGCTCCTCCCTTATGTAGGGCATCATCGGGGGTGGAGCCGACGTCAGCAGGAGGCGTTCCCCACATCTGTACTGCTAGAGAAAAAGCTGCCAGAACCGCCGCCAGATGGCGCCAGTCCTCATTGTTTGAACCTGCTGCAAGAGCTTCTCTCAAAGATCTACTGTTACGGTAAGTTCTTACGTAACTGTACTTTATAGACCTTTCCAGTGCTTTCGACTTCTTAAACCACCAAGTGCTCCGTCCAGGCTCAGTGGGATTTGTCTGTTTCCCCAGGCTGTTAAATGGTTTTCCTCTTATTTAGATAGGAGAAGGCAATTTGTGGAGCTAGGCACATTTAAATTGGATATGGTGAATATGTCCTCTGGTGTTCCACAGGGGTCAATATTGGGGCCTTTGTTATTTAACATCTATATCAATGAGCTCAAATTTGACCTACCAGACATTAAACATCACTTATATGCGGACGACCCCATAATACTGTTTATGTAGTGGGTCAGACCCCGGAATTGATTGGTTCCAAACTTCAACTGGCATTTGATCAGGTTCAGGAATTTTTTAATAAGCACTTTTAACAACAAACCCTAAGAAAAGTCGGGCCCTTTTGTTCAGGAATAAACCGTCCAAAGAACAGAACTTATTTTTGGCTACAATAGCTTTAGACAGTATTGCTAAAAAAGAGGCAGACCACTACAGATATTTAGGTCTCTGGTTAGACTGTAACCTGAGTTGGGCTCTTCATATAAACAATATGTTAGCGGGAATGAATAGGAAACTGGGGTCCCTTTATAGATTTAAAAAATACACGTCTAGGGATGTTCATTTAAATGTAGTAAACTAATTATTAATGCCTGTTTTGGACTATGAGGACCTCTTGTACAGTGTGGCTTCGGGCTCCTTGTTGAGCAGAGTGGACCTTATGTTCCACATAATGGCCTGCTTTGTCCTGGAGATGCCCTATAGAACCCATAGGAGCACATTGTAGAACTATCTAAACTGGTCAAAACTCCATGTTTGTAGGAGATTATATTGTCTTTAATTTATGTTCAAAATATGGAAAAATGGGGTCCCCACTTATATTCTTAACCTATTTTCACTCAGATGTGTAAAAAATAATTTAAAATCGGCTCAGGGTATACAATATGCAATTGTCAAATGCATTCTGAATGTAGGCAGGTCATCTGTTCTGTACACAGGAGCACTCTGTGGAACCAAATTCCATTAAATTTATGTAGGTCTGGTCAGCCTATTTATCTGTCTGATTTGAATAAATGGTGCTTGACTTGGTTAAGTAGTTCTTCCTGTTGTAATCAATGTGATGCTTGTTAATTCATGACTGTTTGTGTCCCCAGAAATCCTGTTTGTGTTATTTATAATGCTTGATTTATGAAATTTTATATAGTAACTTATGTCTGTCTTGTTCTAATGCTTGGGACATTGAAAATTAGCTAGGCTCAATTGAATGTTCTTCCCTTATTCTGATGAATAAAAAAGATTTACACTACTACTACTACTTTCTTACATCCTTGGCACCTCAAGGTTTTACAAAGAGCTTTGCTGCTGTTGTGACACGTCTCAGAATACTTGGACTCCCAAGTTTTTCCCTATCTAGATGACTGCTTACTAGTCAGTCTCTCCAAGCAGGAGACGGAACAAGCAGTGGCCATGGCTTCTCAGTTCTCTACCTCCATGGGAGTCCTGTTGAATCCCGAGAAGTCGCAGCAGCAACCCTTTTAGCAGTTCTTCTTCACAGGGGTCCTTCTGGACGACACCACCAGAGCCAGAGACTTTCTTCCAGAGGACAGGAAGAGAGCAATCCTTCAGATGCTCATTATATAATGAAGCACAAGTCTGTTTGTGCACTCTTCATGCAGCACATTAGGTCTGATAGCCTCCTCAGTGTTCATGGTGCCTCTGGCCTGACTACACATGAGGACAACCCAGTGGATGCTCAGCACACAGTGGTCTCCAGCAATACGTCCTCAGTCTTACCTCATAAAGATGAAGAAGCCCCTGCTTCGGTCAACTACATGGTGGACACAGGAGGACAACCTCCTCCAGGGTCTCCCCTTCTCTCTTAGCCAGAGCTTCAGGTAACCCTCACCATGGATTCTTCTCTGCTGGGATGGGGAGCCCATTGTCAAGGGCACCACACTCAAGGAGTTTAGAGCCCTGCAGAGTCCCAGCTCCACATCAGTGTGTTGGAAATGACAGCAGTTCTCTATGCCTTGTTGGCCCTTGTGGACCTGTCAGCCACAAGATAGTACTCATCCAGATGGACAACAAATCTGTCATGTACTACATCAACAAACAAGAGGGGGTGCACTCTTACCTTCTCTGAAGAGAGGTGATGAGAGTGTGGGAATGGTGTTTAGAGCAGGGCGTTTTGATCTAGTCAGTTTATTTACCAGGAGCTCTGAACATTGTGGTAGATGAGCTCAGCCGAACAGAGGTCTACCCTCACGAGTGGTCATTAGCACCAGTTGTGTAGTTGCTGTTCAGCGAATGGGGAACCCCAGATGTGGACCTTTTTGTACCTGCATTCAACACCAAACTGCCTCAATTCTGTTCCAGAAATCCAGGACATGGTGTTTTCTGTCAGGATGCAGTCAGGCTGCAGTGGGCAAATCTTTTTCTGTACGCATTTCTGCCAGTCCCTGTAGTTCAGAGGGTACTGTTCAAGCTGGAGCCACACAAGGGCAAGATGATTCTGGTCAACCCATGCTGGCCTCAACAGATATGGTTTCCTCTGCTCAACAGATAGTCAGTGCTCAAAAGGCCCTTCTTCTCAGGATGGACCTTCTGATGAAGGGGTCCTTGGTCCATCCCAGTCTGCGCTCCCTTCATCTCCAGGCCTGGCTGTTAAAGAGATAGAGGTGAAAAGGTATAACGTGTCTCAGAGGGTCTCTGAGATTCTTTTGCTGCTCATAAACTTTCCACCAGGAAAACCTACACAGCCAAGTGGAAATGTTTTTCTGTGTGGTGCTCCAAAACTCATATGGACCCATTCTTATGCCCACCAGACAAGGTTTTGGAGTACTTGTTGGACCTGTCTGATACAGGCTTTCAATACTGTACAGTTAAGATCCATGTGTGTGTGCTGTTTTAGCATACCACAAGCCCATACAGAACCTCTCTGTAGCTCAGCTGCCTCTCTTTAAATGGTTTTTGAAGGGCATTTTGCACACAAGGCCCCCAGTCAGGAACCCTATAGCCACCTGGAATATCAACCTTGTGTTGGACATGCTCACTTATAAGCCCTCTGAGCCCATGGCTACATGTGACCTAAAATTACTAACTTGGAAAACTACTTTTCTAGTGCCCATCACCTCTGCCCACAGACTTTCAGAGATTCATGCTTTGGTCACAGATCCTCCGTATACTTTTTTCCACAGAGACACAGTGGTTCTTCGCACACATCACAAGTTTTTAACCTAAGGTTGTGTAGAAGTTTCAGTTAAATCAGCCTCCAGTGTTGCCTACATACTTTCCTAACTTCCAGAATGAAGGGGAATGCACTCACCATTCTCTGGATGTTAAAAGAGCCCTCACATTCTACCTGGATAGAACTAAGGACTTCTGACAGTCTAAGTAGCTCTTTGTCTGCTTTGACCCAAATCAGATGGGACAACCTGTTACAATCAAATGCATTTCTGTATGGATTGTCAGCTGCCTTCATCACTGCTTTGCTATGGCACAGGATGTGTGTCACATCCTTTGCAGAGATTCGCTCTGTACCTATCGGTGATATCTGCAGAACTGCCACCTGGAGCACAGTGCACACCTTCAGCAAGCACTGTGCCCTGGATGTCCATGCCAGGAAGCGTGCTTCCTTTGGCAGGACCATCCTTAATGGACTTCTGTCCTGAGTGAGCTCCGGCTTCTGCCACCCTGCCTGGAGGACTTTGTCTGAGCTTGGTGCTCTAATCCATTGGTGTGAATCAGAGGTCAAGATTGATTCCTGGAAGATTTAAAATGACCATAATTCTTGATCTTTCGGAATACCTTCGCCACTGATTCACACACCCACCCTCCATCCCCCGGGCTTGCTGTCTCTGTTTATTGGTCTTCACCCCTTGTTCTTGGTTAGGCTATGGAGACACTGTTTCTGATTTGTTGATCCTTCTTGCACAGGTCACTAGAGCCATCTTATGCCTTTAGGTTAAGTGCATTACTGTTAGGTTATGCTGCACCTCCTTGGAAAAAAGGTACTGAAGCAGTTGAGGGCTAGTGCCAAGGTAAGTCATGCAGCACGAGTCAGTCTTGCAGTTCCATGCATGTGTGCAGCCTGCTTTAGCACCAGCCCTCCTGAAAGGTTCCAGCGCCTGCAGGGTCCTAGCAACTCTGACTCAGAACCCATTGGTGTTATTCAGCAGTGAAGATGTTCCTAGAAGATCAAGAATTACAGTGAGTACATCATTTTATTTTTCACAACACATATACTTTGCAGAGCTCAGTGAGACATGGACATTCATATTCTTACTGTAACTCGCGAGGCTTAAAAATAATCCCGATTTACGCGCAAGTATACAGGATCAGTGGTGCCATTTTCACTCCAAGATGCGCCGGAGCAGTGGACCATGAGAGAAAGTTTGGGTCAAGTAAAAATAAAATTTTTTGCAAACACAAAATTACTGCCATCAAGATGTTAATCTTAGACCAGACATGCCATCAGTGGTCATATGGATAGCAAGAGGCACCAGTTTGCAGCAGCTAAAAAAAGGCAACAAAAACTAACAATCTCCTTTTAAATACTATGAGTGGTACTATTTATGTGTGCTTCTGTATTTATATACACACTCACATTTTATACACATACTTTTGCACACATTTTTTGGAGAGATCACTTTTTGGGGGGAGGCTTGATCAATGTCACGTAGACAGCGTGTAAGAAACAGTCTGTATAAATACTTATATCCTTTACTGAGTAACCTAATATCAAATTGTCAGATAAACTGAATGGCTTCAAGGATATAAGAGGCGCTAAGAAAAAGTGTATGAAGTAGATTCAGTAAAGTGAAGGATAAATAAAAGAGGATGAAAGAAAAAGTGGGTATGGGAGAGCGGTAGAAGGTAGAGTTGGAGAAAAGCACAGAGGGAGGGCGATCAAATGGCATGATGACTCAAAAATGGAACTGAATCTAGTTCTTTATTCAAACGAGCTTGTGCTAGGCATCTTATATTAAAAAGCCATCTGGATTCCCTCCTGATGTGGGCACTGCTCTTTCTCTGCTCTTTTACCGAGGAGTCATTCAAGTCCCTGAGGTTACTATCATGATACATTTTAAAGTAAGCACCCATAACAGTATTCAGTGCTCCAGATAATGTTGGCATTCAAGAGTAACATACTTGACATTTTTTAGATTAGGTGAGTAAAATATTTTTTTTTTTTAAATTCAAGTTTATTAACAATCAGCAGGTACATCTGGTACAGGCTGGTCAGACAGTTAGTATTTACCTACATGAAGTTTATATAAAAAATTCATATATAAACAGTAATTTCCCTCATATCATTACTTTTTCAATTAATCCTTTAGCATAATAATAATAAGAAAAGGAAGTGAACCAAGCATATCAGCGGCCCCTGTGTAGTATCTCTAGAGGCATCTCATCACCTTTCATGTCTCTACCTCAGAGAGACTCCTCCTCCGGCTAGCAGCCAAACAAGGACCTTAGTTCGTATGGGATCCACAATAATGTGTGTGGGAGAGAACCCTCTTTTCCCTTCATTCCCCAAGGGTAGGCAGGAAGTTTCAACGGTAGCTGGAGTGTTGCAAACAGCGTTTGCTTCCCTCCAGAGCTCCCATCTGGCCCACCTCCGGACATAAGTCAGAGTTCTGTTGTTTATTTTATACGTCAGCTCTTCCATTTCTGCGATTTCTTGGACTAAAAATGTCCAGCTGACCAGGGTGGGAACATCGGGCTTCAGCCATAATTTGGTTATGGCCTTGTGGGCTGCTGCCAGGAGGAGGGTCCATAAGTATAGTAAGTCCGTCTCAACCAAGTTCTGGGGTGGTTCTCCAAGGATGAGGCATGGCCAATCCAAAGGGGCCTCCAACCCAAACATCGTGGTCAGAGCCTCGGAGATACCTCGCCAGTAAATGCCCAGGCGTGGGCAAGTCCAGAGGATATGTAAATAGTCTGCCCTCTTCCCCACACCCCTCCAGCAGGGACGCACTTCTGTCCGGGCTTCTCCTGCTCAGTGAAAGGAGAGAGGAAATAACGTATCCTCACCTTCCAGCTATACTCCTGCCAGAAGGAGAACTAGTAGTTTTGGATGCCCATTTAAATACAAATCCCAATTAATCTCTGAGGTCGACCCCCACTCTTCTCTCCATCTGCTCTTAAGCTTCTCCAGGTGATCTTTTTTAACCCTGCAAGGGCTTTATATATTATAGAGATAAGACCTGAGATCTTCTGGGAGGACAAAATCTTGGAGATGGTCTCTACAAAGAGGCCCACTTCATTCGATTGGGGCTGTCCTACAGCAATGTTGTATAAAGTCTCTAATTTGAAGGTATGGGAAAAATCCGTCCTCTGTAACCTATTTACCTTTCAGGGTCTGAAATCTAGCGACCTCCCCCTCAGTCATGTATTGTTTAATATAAACAAGACCCAGTCCTTCCCATGTTTTAAAGGTGTGGTCTAATCGGGCGGGGGCAAAATCAACATCATAAGAGGGTCTATGCAGAGGCCAGAGAGAATTTATCTTATATTTCTGCCATGCTCTGTGGGTCGCCCTCAGGGTGTCCCTGACAGATCCCAGAGTTGGGAGGGGGAAAGCCCGAGAGGTCTTCACTTGGATAGCACGGATACCCAGTGGAGGTCCATGTTCCTCCTCCTCCAATCTCTCCATATCCTTCCAGTTAGCAGAGTATGTAGGGATAGACCATTGGAGTGCTCTCCTAATCTGTGAAGCCAGATAATAATCTTCAAGATCGGGAAGTGCTCTACCTCCCCTAGCCTTACTCATCTGAAGTATCTGGGCTTTTATTCTAGGCTTCTTGTTATTCCAGATAAATTTTAAAATTATTCTTTGCCAACTCTGAAATTGTGCTTTGGGAATATAGGTTGGGAGGCACTGAAAGAGATATAGGTATTTGGGTAGGATATTCAATGTTACCGTTTGTAGCCTAGAGTGTAATGAGAGATTTAACAACAACCACCTGTCTATGTCCCTTTCCATTTGTTTAAGAAGTGGTATGTAGTTGGCTTTAAAGAGTTGGTTACTGTGTCTAGTAAGCCAGATACCCAAGTAAGACATCTTGGATGCTGACCATTCCAGGGGAAGCAATTCCTTCACTTTCTGGGAGGGAGTATAATTAAATGTTAAGACCTCTGTTTTAGCTTTGTTTAAAGTATAACCTGAGTGTCTGCCGAATTCTGTCAGGATTGACCATATTGTGGGTATGGACGTCTCCGGGTGGGACAGGCAAAGCAGCACATCGTCCGCGTACAACGAAATCTTCCGTTGTTGCCCCCCCACTTCAATGCCGTGGACTGTCTGGGACGTCCGAACTGCTTCGGCCAGTGGTTCTATGTAAAGGGCAAATAAGAGAGGAGACAGAGGACACCCCTGTCGGGTGCCCCTCCCCAGGTTGAATCTGCCCGAAAGTCCACCATTTACTCTGATATAGGCTTGTGGGCCCAGATATAATGTTTTAATGCAATCGACAAATCAACGGGGAAAGCCCAGTCGCTTTAAGACCAGGAATAGAAATGGCCAAGAAACTTTATCAAAGGCCTTTTCAGTGTCTAAGCTCATAAGGCAGGCAGGGAGGCGGGTGCGTGTATGCGCCAATTATGTTGACAGCTGAGCGGATTGTCAGGGCCTGTCTGCTCACACAAAGCCGCTTGATCAGGGTTAATTAGTTCTGGGAGAATGGTTCAGTCTAGCTGCTAAAATAGATGTAAAAATCTTATAGTCCGAGTTTAGAAGGGAAATTGGGCAGTAGGATTCGTGATTTTGCTGGGTCTTTATTCTCTTCGGTATAAGCTAAACTGTGGCATATTGCCATGAAGGGGGACTGTCTGTCTGCTGCCAGACTCCTCGAAAAGACACCCTCCAATAGCGGTGTTATTTGTGTCATAAATGTCTTGTAGAATTCGCCCAAGCTATCTGGGCTCTGGCACTTCCTCCTTCAAGTTCTTAATGGTCTTAAAGATTTCGAACGTGAATTGGTCTGGTTAAGAATTGGGCTTTTTCTTGGGAAGGACAGTGAGGGGCACAGTCTGCAAGTAGTCTAAAGTTTCTTGCATTGGTATAGGCTCCTTGGGGTGCGAGAAGTTTATGGTAGTATGATACAAAGGTGTCCGTTATCTGTTCAGATCTATGTGTTAAGCGTCCAGTACTTGGGAAACACTTAGTTATTGCAGCCCTAGCTTTGAGTTGTCTCAAACGGGCTGCTAATGTTTTAGTACCTCTAGGGCCTCCTTCATAATACCTTTGTCTGAGGTAGAACAGATTCCTCTCTATCTCCACCTGTTGGAGCTTTTGGATCTCAGCTTTCAAAGTCTTAAGTTCAGTGTCTCTCTGCCTATCCCATTTTAATTTTTGTAAGGTCTCTAATTCTTTTAGTTTTTTGTGTAAATCCTGTTGTTTTGATAAACGGTCCCTCTTTTTCTGTGATGCTATGGATATTAATTGACCCCGGATTGTTGTTTTAAGCATCCCAGACAATCTCATGGGGCCATCCTCGTGTGAGTTTTCAGCCATAAAATCTACAATATGCTGTTTAATTTGTCCACTGTCTGTTTGTCTTGAAGCAGAGACGATTCAGTCTCCAATGCGCTACTTTCTTGGAAGGGTAATGGCACTCCAGAAAAACTGGACTGTGATCTGATATGGTGGAAGTTCCCACCCACATTGAAGGGAAAGTGTCTACTTTATGCTTGAACGTAAAAAATGTATCTAGTCGGGAGTACACTTTATACCTAGGTGAGTAGCATGTGTACTCTTTTGCCTTGGGATATCTTTCCCTCCAGATGTCAATCAGACCCATTTGATTCAGGGTTCTCCCTATTACCCGCGCCCTACTGTGGTCCGGACTCTGGATACCAGAAGTGGTATCCAACTTTCTGTCCCAGATTAAGTTCCAGTCTCCCCCCATAATTAGGAGGCCCTTAGATCTTTCGGTAACTAGTTGGGCCAGAGAGGTGTAAAATTGAATTGGGGAGCTCGGAGGAGCATAAACGTTAACTAATGTGACTGGGGTGTCCTGCACTCTCCCCACCAACATAAGATATCTGGCCCCAGCGTCTGTCACAGTGTCCTCAAGCTCAAACGGAAAGACTCTGACAGCAGAATTGCTACCCTCTTTGCGCCCTGACTCCAGTGAAGAGGAAAACAACTGCAGATGGGACTTGGTTTTCAGCTTTAAGACTTCTGCAGGGATAAGTGAGTCTCCTGCAGAAAATTCACTTCACACCCTTGTTTGGTGATGTATTTCTGAATTTGTTTCTCTTCACCGGGCTGGAACAGCCGTTGATATTATAAGATAAGACCTTTATATTATGCTGTGACATTGGTATACAATATGCAAGTTCTGATTATTAATATGAGGGACAAGTGAGGGTCTGATCCTGCCTGAAGAAAATAACATTTGTGTAAGACCAGAGTACCTGAACAAGTAAATTAACAATTTAAACTCTAAACTCACAAACAGAGCAACATAAAGCTGATTAATTATCAGGAGTATAGGTTCGGCACTAGCCTCTGATGAGGGCCCAAGCCAAGGCAAATTAGGGATTACTGGGCTTTCATGAGCCCATTCTACCCCCTTTGGACTGATTACAAATTGACTTCCTAGGGAAGGCTGGTGCTGATGGTCCAGCCATAAGGCAAGTCGCATACGCTAAATTAGAAGAGGGCTCCGCTTAGCCGAAGGACCCATCCTCTTCCCAGGGGAGTCCCCAATCCAGGTTGCCTTATTGTCAGAGGATGGCATTCAGGAGCCAGAAATCCTTCCATCAAAATCCATAAGGATTTGTTTTATTTTAATAATTCACCCATTATCAGTATTCGAGTGGACCAGCTGTACAGCCAGAAGCATGAGAGAAAATAAACCCCGATTGAGCCCAGCTGTCTCAGCTTGGTCCTACCTGAGTCAACAGCCTGGAAGAAAAAAAAGGGGGGATAAAGGGTCAAACTGATTTAAAGGATAACATTTCGTCACTATGAGTTCAACTAGTTGAACAGTTTGAACATATTTCAACTCGCAGTCTGATCTTCATCTGGCCAGTCTGCTCACGCAGTAATTATCTCCTCTGACCCAGAAAATCCTTTTGGCAACCGATAATGAGTCTTCTAACCATTCCCAGGGCTAGAATATGCAAGTGAGCACTGCAGGCAGTAAAGTCTGGGAGTTTCCTCCTTTTCTAAAACCCAGATCACATTAGGCGGTAAAGTTACTCCTCGTTCTGCCTATGCCAGTAAGGGATCGTCGTGAAAGTACAGAAGGGCTAGGCGTACGAGGCCTCATGGGGAAGTAAAAAAGTTAATCATTCACCCCAGCGTGACGTCTGGCAGGGGAGAGAGGTGTAGATCTGGGTAAGAGAATAAACTCTAAGACGCCAGGAAGGACATTGTATGGGAAACCTTCGGTCATGCCCTCCAGATCAGGTTGTGCTCCCTAATTCAGTGTCTGCAGCAAGCTCTGAATCTCCATCTTCCACGTGGAGGTGCGCAGCTTTTTTATTGAGTGTCGATGAGTCTCCCAGCTGGGTTACCAATGTGGAGATGTCCGCTCGGAGATTCAACTTCTGGGCACCCTGGATCATTCTCTGGCGCGGGCCTCCCTGGGCCCGCGGACCAAGCCGATGAAATAAGGTCTTTCTCTAGCCTTTCCTTGAGGAGGGGGCACCACCAGCCCGAGTGTTTCCAGAAATCATGAGCTGACACTAAGTCTGTAAACTTTGGGCCCTTGTCTGTGACAATTTTCAGCCTTGCTGGATACAAAATCTGAGCTTTTATGTTCGAGATCGCAGTTGCTTCATTATTGGCCAAAGTAGCTTCTAGCCTCCTGAGTCATGGTTGTGTAGTCGTTATCTAGATATATTCGTCGATCGTTATACTTCAATCGCCCTGTTTCCACGCTTGTTTCAATAATTCCTCCTTTGCCTGGTAGTTTGCTAATCTGGCTACAATGAACCGGGTTCATGCTCGGATCTTTAGGACGAGGGACTAGGGATCTGTGCGCTCGGTCCATTGTGAGATCCAGGTCCTGAGACAGGGGCAGTGTTTGTTTTAAGAAATCCTGTAGGAACAAGGCTGTACTCTGATGTTTGCTCTCCGACCCCTCCGGGATCCCATAAAGCCTTATATTGTGCCTTCTGTTCCTGCTTTCCAGGTCATCCAGTTTGCGTGTCAACTCACGATCCCTGGCTAGAAGATACAGCAGGAGTCTGTCCTGACGATCGGATTGCTCCACGAGTTGGTTGGTACACAATTCCAGTTGCTCCGTCTTGTGATCTACCTTAGTCAGATCTGTTTTAAGCTCGCCCAGCGTTTGATCAATTTTAGCTACCGTACGAGCAGTCTGCATTATTGTTTCTTTCAGGCTCATAGCGGCCTCCTCCACCAAGGGCTCCGAGCTCAGCAGGCCCTCCACCGTCTCCCTCTCCAGTAAAATATAATTTTGATGAGTAAAAGTGCTTTAAAGTTCGAAAAACAGCTCATTTTGAAGTATCTATTGCACATTTACAAGGGTTGAGATGAGTATCGGTACTCATCACAAAAAAAAAATTCTTAACGAATATTTCTTACAAATTAGTGAGTAAAATAGGCCAGTGCTCACCGTATCTGGAGCACTGACAGTGTCCATATGCCTACTCACAGTGGGCCGTATGTTTTTTTTGTTGGTGAGCACTTAAAGTAATAAACTATGATAGAGTATGCATTATAGGATTTTAATGCACACCCCAGGGGTGCAGTAAGGCACAAGGCTGACGGTGAAGTGTCCTTATGCCCCTGGGAAGTGCATTAAAATCCTATGATGCACACCCTGGAGGGGCTTATTACACTTACAAAATGCTTAATGCATGATCAGGTGGCAACTCTCGGCCAGTGACATTACTAGATTTCTTCTTGCCATTTTATAAGGGGACGAATAGTACACCCCACGTAAACCTTGATGCAGGGGCACCAAGTAATATACAGAACAAAATGTGTATTGCAGTTAATGAAATGTTAAATTTAAGTTTTTTTCAATCCTACATTGGGACTATACAGTTCTTTGGTCAGACCTCCCCTGGAGTACTATGCGGAGTTCTGGAGCCCACATCTGAAGAAGGGCAGAAACCTCTTGGAAGCTGTGCAGAGGAGGGCCAGGAAGAAGATTCAGGAGCAGCAGTAGAAGATGTATGAATAGAGGCTGGAGAGTCTTAGTATGTACTTACTAGAGGCTGGGGGGGGGGCATGGTAGAGACCTTTAAGTAGTTAAAGAGCACCTTTGCCACCCTTTTCTAAAATGCCCCATAAAACACAGTGTGAACTCTTACCTCCCCAGGAGTTCATGGCTAGATCAATTATAATTTTTAGATCCATGTTTTTTGGGAGGAATTGGATAATATTTTGGCTCTGTGGAGCTGAGCCGCCAACCCCCTGTCACTTCCCTGTCCTATGCACCACCTCCATATATGGAGAGTGCAGGGGGCGCACTCCATAGACTATCATTGGGATTGGTTTTAAAGTGTCTTTTTTTAATACTTCAGGGTTATGATTTGGATAAATCAAGGCCACTGCTTAACTAACAAGGGTCTTGTTAGTTGAGCGATAGCCCTGAGTTATCAGAATCCTGACATATTAAAAAAAAATACTTTAAAAACAATCCCAATGGTAGTCTAAAAAGCGTGCCCCTGCACTCTTCATATAATTACATCACATAACATGCTATCACAGGGATGGCGCACAGGACAGGGAAGTGGAAGGGACTGGCGGCTCAGCTCCACAGAACCAAAATATGATCCCCTTCCTCCTAAAAACCATGGATTTAAAAATTATAATTTATATATTCAGGAACTCTTGGGGAAGTAAGGGTTCACACTGATTTAGTATAAACAAGCTAGGAAAGGTGCTCTTTAAGGGGTACTAATAAAGTGAACAGCAGTGCCCTGTTCACAAGAAGTAACTGGTGGGGGGAACTTTAGGAGAGATGTGAGAAAGTTCTTTACAGAAAGGGCTATCGAGAAGTGGAATGAGTTGCCAGAAGTGAGTGACACAGAGTCCATTGCTGGCTTAAAAAATGCAGATGTAATAGGCACAGGGGAATAGTCTAAACCAGAGTAGGGAGGCATGGTGGGCAGTCGAGGGAAGCCGATGAGTGGGCTATGGAGGGAGGTGTTTAAATGCGGTCAGGGCCATCAGTAGACTAGCTCCTGTGGTCCAACATTAAGATGGGTGTGGGTGAGGGCAGGTATTGAGCAATGGTATACAGCCCCAACAGCGACAAGTCAACAGCGACTGACACTACAGCGGCAACAGCGCCAGGTCGCTGTAGTGTTGGCACTGGACCTTGGCACTGATTTCTGAGAGTCTTGCACCCCCTCTCCTAATCAGCTCCAACTTGGGGAATTTGGGGGACAAAGCCCCCTGAAGAAGACATGGTAGGCAGTGAGAAACTGACCTCCAAGCTAGGTCATGATAAAAACTAAATTTATTTCAAACAGGTAAAACACACAGCAAGCACCTCCCCATATGCGAACGTACGTTTCACGTCATCAAGACGCTTGTCAATATGTGCTGTGTGTTTTACCTGTTTGAAATAAATTTTGTTTTTATCGTGACCTAGCTTGGAGGTCAGTTTTTCACTCGTACACACTGGGTTGCCAGACTTGCCCTTTTTGTTCTGCTTCTACTTTTGTGTTGGGACACCAGTGGTTTTTACAAGTAGCCGCCTTTCTTCTGCACAGTAGGCAGTGACCACCTTTATGCTGGCCACAAATGCGGTCGACATAAAGGTTTCCCTGTAATGTTGGTCAACAAAATGTTTGTCTACCTGGCGTCATAGATCCTTGAGCAACCTTGGGCCATTGGACCTTTTTCTGCCGTCAACATCTGTGTTTCTATGTTATGGCCAAAATGTCCTCCTTGTTCTAAATACCTGTCAGTGTTGCATCTGCCACAGTTATACTGGCCTGATGGTATGCTTGGTAGCCAGTTAATATGCTGTAGATCTTTAGATTAATTAAAGTGACTGTGTATTATTAAATCCTTCAAACTTGGTCTTTTCTGAAAGTGGCTAGTGGTCAAGCATTGTGATTGGAAGACGTCTTTTTAAATAACAGTACTAAATCACTGTAGCTAGCCCCCTGACAAAGCCTTTGTATAAGCCGAAACGCTGGGAGGGTATTGGCATGAGCTGTGGAGTAAGTTTAGTAACTGTGACTCTAATATTGTACTGTATTACTTGTTATTCTAGCGGTTTGTCTTTTATTGATTTTTAAGTACGGCGGTTTCATTTGATGTCTATTTGCGCAAACTAGCCTGTTCCCAGCACAGGGACCAGGCGAACAACATGAAATCCTACCCCTGCGTACAGCTTTGACTATCACAATGCAGATCTTGATTCTATTTGAGTGAAAATAGAAAATAATTTTTACTGCTATTTTTTTTTTTTAGGTTTCGGGATCACCAGCAAGTTGTGGGACTACCCCTTTCGCACTTTAATTCCTGAAGAAAGCTTTGACAAAAGTGGGTGATTGTCCAGCTTAAAGCCTCAAGGTTATATATCCCCTACACTCATCTTCCATCCTATTCCGCAGCTCAGCCTAACCTTAAAACAGCTGGGACCCAGAGAACACCGGCGTCAGTTGGCAGGATTGAAATTTGCTGCTGGAAAAGAACAATTAATCCGCATCTTTTCCTTTGGGGGGTTGGTCCTACGAACAATGAAATACTTGATTAGCAAGGTTGATTTTGCTACCTGGTCTTATAAGTGAATGTGGATTTTATTTAAAATTTATTAACAGTATCCCAGTTTTGACTAGCAAAATGCTGTGTTCATCCTGGGTATTTTCTCCTGGTTACATGTGACAAAGCTTTAACTTCCTTTCGTTTTAATCCCTGCCTCTGTACCATGTTCCTTACAGCTATTTAATTAAACATCTGTGAAGACTGTCTTTTTTTTTTGTGACCGCCATGCAAGTCAGCATTAAACCTATTCAGTATATATAGATATATATATATCTTTTTTTGTCAACCAGCTTCATATGATAAATGCAACAAGACTGTTGTCATAAAATTAAAAGTTCATGTTCTAGTTGTTGTTTTTTATATTGATTTTGCTGCTTTGTTGAAGATGCACTTCCCCCCCTTTTTTTTTTTCGTTTTTTGTTGTTTTGTTTTGTTTGTTATACAGGTTGTCTCATGTAGGGGAGCATCTGCTTTCCAAAGTGCCTTTTCTTTCTTTTCTTTTTGACTATTAGTTTTGAACACACTTGGTCCCCATCTTATTATATTATTAACCTAATGTAGTTTGGTTTGGGGTTATTGAAGCCGTGCTACGGATTACCACCGATGTCTTCAGAGCTAGTTTCCATTACCGTTGTTTCCTGGACTGTCAGGATTACCTGCAGCTCGTGTACTAAAAGCATGCTGATCAGCAAAGGAGCTGACAGCCTCGTTAAATAATGGACAACTGCCTTTACAAGACATGGGGTAATTGGCACCCACATATTAATAATCCTAATCTAAAATTGCATCAGCGTAACTTGTTAATAAAATGGAGCTTACTGTTGGCTAAATGATGGTGGTATCGAAAAGCACTGATGGCCATTTTTTAGATGAAATCGTAGAAGTGTGTGCATCTTCTGGAAGAAAAATGCCGTACTTTCAAAGGGCATACTGACTAAACCATGGAGCCCTACCCCAGTTTCCACTGTATTATTCTTCAGAATTTACACTACATTTATTTCACTGTTTTGTTTGTACACATTTTTACTTTTTGTTTTAACGTCATTGTCGATGTTTATGTGTAAATGTATTTTGGATGGGAGGACCCTTCCTTTTTCCCTCAGACATTTTTATAAAGATATACTCAGTTGTATTCAGTTAGTGGTAGCGTAAGGGGTAGGGTGGCGTACTTATTCTGTAACTCCTCCCTTCCTGGCTTAGCTTCACAACCCATTGAGAGAATGGGAATGACTGAAACTGTCTGGGAGGAGAACAAAGGTCATTATGCACATTAGCAAAGCAGAAGAAAGTGGCAATAAATAAGTCAATTTAGGGGACAACACTCATGCATGTAAAAAATATTTTTGCAGAAGATTTATGTGATTGTTCAGGTGTTTTAAATATGGTGCAACATATTTTCTTTCTTTTTTTTTTTTCCTAATGCATTGCTTTAACTTATGCTTCTCAGGTATCAAATTGCACAACTCTTCCCTCCTTCCTACACCCTAGGGAACATCCACATACAGTATGTGTTGGTTATCGCAGCACTTTCACACTTCAAATTTAAAAAAAAGGCCTCTGCCTCACGGAGCTGTTGCCAAAGTGTTTCCTTTTGTAACATTCAGATAAGCTGCACTGAAGAGATTTGTAAAGAAAAGCTTTTTTTTATTACTGTCCTTTAAATCTCCCACAGCAACCAGAAGTGGCCTTAGAATTCTTAACATTATTTCTTTTAAAACAAATAAAAGGGGCAAAAGCTAGTTCCTCATATTGTTTAAATGTTGTAAAAGATCATTCCAGTTTTCTGCCAGTGCTTAAAAAATTGAGGATAAGCACTAAATTACTGTTATTGTGTTGGAGTACTTTTAAAAAAAACAAACTTTTTTTACTTGCAATAAATAAAGTTTGGAAGATTCACCAGCTGGTGTTAAGCTTGTCTCCCGTATAATCTGTGATCCTTGTATGTAAGTTTTACCTAAATTCATATTGTAAATGTGTTTGTAGCTAGTGCATTTCTACTTGGGGGGGTGGGGTAAGATTCTAATTAACATAATATCTTAACTATGCATTTTCTGATCTTGTGATTTCTACTGTTAACTACAAATATTTAAAATAAACACATTTTGAAATAAGTATAAAAAAATCTATGCAATTGTAAATAAATTTATGTATATTTCGGAAAATGTATATCATTTTTGTGATGATTCTTTACTACAGTGCCTGTGTGCGCCTGCAAGTGTGTGCATGCGTGTGCACATGTGTGTGTGTCTGACTGACGTATTGAGTCTGTACCATTCTTTTCTAGGGGGCAACAGTATTCTTCATTGAACGTTTTTGGATTATGAAAATGGCAAAGAGATATTGGGCACAGAATGACACATTAAAATTTTTTTTCTTCAGGAATAAAACAATTCAGCAGTGCACAATCTTACTTCAAGAGGGCTCTTGCAGTAGGAAATAACCTCGAGGACTGCGCCTCCTGGTGACAGGACCACACGGAAACTTTAGCTAGCAGTATCTGGTGGGGACCACCCACCCGACGTCACTTGACTGATGTCAGCGTGACACTATATAGTGGGCGGTCCCACGCCTGCCTTCCAGTTCTTTCCCACCGACGACCTATGCATGTTGGAGCTCGTTGCTGCAGTTCGACCTCCTTTTTTTGGTTGAGTATCGTTTCTTTCCCTGGAGACCCACAGGACTCAGGGCCTGTTGTCTCAGTCAGAACTCTCCCTACACATAAATGTGTTGGAGATGAGGGCAGTGCTGTATGCTCTTCAAGCCTTCCAGCACATGCTGTGCCAGGGCCCACTATTAGTCCAGTTGGACAATATTTGTGTAGTCTGGTGCCTCAACAAGCAAGGGGTGCTCACTCGTATCCCCCTCTGCAGGGAGGCAGTGCGGGTTTGAAATTGGGCAATTCTGCATCGGATTCACCTCTCAGCGGTTCATATTCCAGGCATCCAAAATGTCCTAGCGGGCAGTCTCAGCCGCACCAAAGTATGAGCCCAAAAATGGAAGCTCAGGCAAGCGATGGTTGAAGATATATTTGACCTGTGGGGGTCATCCAGACCTGGATCTGTTCGCCTCCTCATGCAACGCAAAACTACCCAGGTTTTGCTCGCACGCTCCCAGGCATGGTGCTTTCTGGCAAGATGCGCTCTTTGCTGGACAGGGAGGCTTATGTACGCCTTTCTTCCCTTTCCAGTTCTGCAGAGGGTACTGCTGAAGCTTCAAGCAGAGGGGGCTCATGTGATTTTGATCACCCCATACTGGCTTCGCCAGATATGTTTTCTGCTTCTCCAGCAGCTTGCAGTGGAACCTCTGGTTCCCCTTCCCTCTGCCACAATCTCCTGACTCAGGAGAGAGACACACTGGTCCATACAGGGCTGAAGTCCCTTCACCTTCACGCGTGGCACCTTCTGACATAGCTGCGTTATGCTGTGGAGTCTCTTCCAGAATGGCTCAAGTGCTTGTCGAGGCTAGAAAGCCTTCCACAAGGACTACCCATTCTATGAAATGGTAGCGTTTCTCCATTTGGGCCACTTCGAAGGGTTGGGACCCTTTCTCGTGCCTGTTCCTCAGGTCATTGAGTACTTGCTACATCTCTCCGACCTGGGCCTGAGTTACCCTTCACTGAAGGTTCACCTATCTGTTATCTCTACCTACCACACCTTGGTGGAGGGCAAACCTATGGCTCAGCTGCAGGTCTCCCAGACATTTTCTGAAAGGGATCCTCCACCTGAAACCCTGGTGCACAGTCCCGCGCCACCTTGAGATCTTAATTTAATTACAGAGAAACTTACCCTGCCTCCTTTTAAACCGGCTGGTAGTTGCAATATGTGCTATTTGTCTTGGAAAGCACCCTTGTTAGTTGCAGTTACTTCCACTCAAAGGATTTCCGAGCTTCAAGCCTTGATGGGTAAGGAGCCTTATTTGATTTTTCACAGAGACGTGGTGGCTCCGCGTACCAATCCTCATTTTTTTTCCAAAAGTGGTTCTTAAGTTCACGTTGAATCAGTCTATTCAACTGCCGGTGTATTACCCTGAGTATTCCAGTCAGAGGAGGCAGTTCTGCATACTTGGGATGTTCACAGAATTTTGCAATACTACACTAACCGTACTAAGTCTGTTCAAAAATTGGATCAGCTTTTTATTTCTTTTACACCCAAAAGAGAGGGTGCAGCAGTTTCCAAACATTGTTTATCCAAATGGCTGGCAAACTGTATTGTATTCTGTTACCAGAATTATGGTAAAACCCTCCTGCGGGAGGTTAAGGGGCATTCTACCAGAGGCATGGCTGCTTCTACTGCTTGTTTCAGGAATGTGTCCACCATGGACATCTGTGCGGCAGCCACTTGGAGCTCCGTCCACACTTTCACCAAGCATTACAGTCTGGACATTACCTCTAGGCACAGGGCTGGCTTTGGTCTAGCTGTCCTCCAAGGCCTTCTGTCCTAAACTCTCTGCCTTTCTGCAGACCTTTCTTGCCTCCCGTGTTTCACTTCCTTCTGATTCACACTGCTTGGGACTCAGTCCTCAAGGTTATTACCTACTGCAAGAGCCCTCTCGAAGTAAGATAGTACAGTTACGTAAGAACTTTCTATAACAGTAGATCTTCGGGAGAGGCTCTTGCAGTTGGTAACCTTTTTTCCCCTCCCTCCTTCCTCCAACTTCTGCTGCTCTTCCTCTGTAAGCTTATTTTGGCTCCAGGAGTCTCTTTTTTTTTCTCCTGTCACTCTGGAGGTCTCTTGAGGGAGAACTGGAAGGCGGGTATGGGGACCGCCCACTGTATAGTGTCATGCTGACATTGGTCACGTGACGTCGGGTGGGCGGTCCCCCACCAGACACTGCTAGCTAAAGTCTCCGTGTGGTCCTGATTCCAGGGGGCACAGTCCTCAAGGTTATTACCTACTGCAAGAGCCTCTCTCAAAGATCTACTGTTGTGGTAAGTTCTTATGTAACTGTACATCTCACTTCGAGGAGGAGCTCTTGCAGCACATAATATCATTCGGACGAAGGCCACCAGGTGTTATCCTCCCCACGGAAAAATTTTCTAGCTAACAGTCTATGGCAGGGGACCGCCCCTGACGTCAGCTCCACCCGACGTCAGACATGGTATTAAAGGGGTCGATCCCCTGGTGCCACCTCAGTTCTATTCCTGCCGTCAACCCACGAACACTGGATCTATGGACGCCATAATTGCAGTAGACCGCCTTTTTTCTCACGCACCACACAGTATAGTTTTTCGCAAAACAACTCTTTCTTCGACACCTTTTTTTTTTTTTTTTTGGTTTTGCAGTTGTTTCTTTTATGCTCCTTATCCCTGGCAGCACTCATTCTCTCCTGATCCCCCAGCCCGTCTCCTGCTCGCAGTTTACCATCCAGCTTCCTCCATGGCTTGCCCCCTGTGGCGGGGATCCCTCAAGCCCACCGAACTGGATCCAGTGCTGGAGGTTCCTGCAATTCGCAGGAGCGGCACCTGCGGGGATTGACTTCATCCAGCCACCAGAGACACTTTTTCTCCTCCATTTTTTCCCCTTAGGGAGATGAGGCGTGCAATGACACCCACGGAGAGAGAGTGCGCATGTGTCCGCCCACGCTCTTCGCAGCGTCTGCCTCTTCTCCTCCCCCATTCTGGAGCATCAGCGTGCTGCCCTCCAGCCACCGCTAAGGACCAGTCAAATGCTGACTGCTGGTGACCCCCTTCCAGAAAAGGAGAGCAGTCCATCGGACGCTCGATCCTTCTCCCTCCCTGTCGACTTAGCAGCCCATGCCTGCCCGAACATGGGTCACAGATAGCGCAGTTGCAAAGGTATCCAGCGCCTCAACCCTCAGTGGCACCGGGCCAACTTCAACACCGTTTTCAGACACACTTTCATGTCATTGTCTCAGCGGTGAAAATCTAAGTGCGCATGCAGGAAGCTGATCCCGGTGAAAGACGCCCATTCAGCCTGCCTCATCTGCATAGGCCCAGACCACCGGCTGGACGATTGCCCACACTACACGCAGTTCAACAACAAGACAAGGATTCGCCACGCCATTGCCTTAAACACTTATCTTCTCGAGGAGCAAGTAGCCGCCATGCAGAAGGGCCCCATCAAGACACAGTTCGTCCTCTTCTACTGGGGAGTCCCCTCCCCCCCAAAGAGATCTGGAGGGAAGCACCACCACCGGGAGAAGGAGAGGGCCAGATCGGAGTCCCGCCCGAAGTGACCTCACCGGGCATCTACCACTTCCACAGGAGGTCAGAATCGGTTCCCCCAGGTACCAAAGCTGTTTCAGAGGACAATCAGAGGAAGTTGTATGCCTCCACTCATGCGAAAGGTAAGGAGTCTTCCCCTCAGGACAGCCGTCCACTCAGATCCCTTTGGCTTACCAACCCCATAAACATGGGTTGAGCCATGAGCAACAAGCATTGGCTTCGGTGCCTACCGCCCGTAAGCCTTCTGAGTCCCAACAAACATAAGGAAAAAGGATGAATCAGAGAAATGCCGGGAGGTCGCCAGGTACCGGACGACTCCCCCACCTGAACACCAGGCGTCATCTGCCTCCCAGATGATGGGGCACTCTGACTCAACATCGGACAAGGAGGCACCGCCAGCAGAAGAAAGGCCATTGGCCCCTAAGGACCGGCTGTCAGCCCTTGAAGGATCGGCCGTCGGCCCCGGCGACCATTTCCCCCGGCGCAGAGGTACCGGATACCCAACAGCCTCCATCTAAAGAGCTGGATGTCAGACCACCAGACACCGAAGATCTGACACCCAACATGCCCAGGGTCAAAGTGCCCAAGGACCCGAACCTCCTTCTTTGGACCAGATGCCCAGGCTCTCTGGCGCTCTAAATCAGACGCCCCCACCACCTGTCATTCCACTAGCAGAGGTGGGAGCACGTTTTCAGACGTGGTGGAATACGGTCAAGGGGGATCTTTTCCACTGACCCAGGGATCCTTCCCCAGTACGCCCACCACCCAGAGACCTCACTCCAGAGCGGCCTTTACCGCCGAAAGAATGGCCGCACGACAAAGAGCACAGGCGGACACCCGGGTCGGACGGCTGCAAGAGGCATCCATCATCCGTCCCCTCATACAGCAGTCACCCACCATCAACTTCAGGGGGATGATTCAGGGGACTCATCTTCTGACTATTCTTCAGAAGACAAGCTCCCCATTCTGTCTCCAAATCCGAGGGACTCACTAAGGTCACCCCCAGATGACCCATCCTTTTTGGACATAGTGCGCCATATCCACGTGCTTTACCAATGTGACACCGAGGAATTAGACCCAGAAAGGCGCAGACTGGCCAGATTCTGAGAAGCCACAGATCCCAAACCACTGGTCATCCCTCTTTTAGTGGAGCCATTCCATGATGTAACCAAATCCACCTGGAGACATCCAGCCACTACAACAGCAGTTCCTCATAAGGCCAACAGACTGTACAAAACTCCAAAAGAGGAGACTTTTTTTTCGGAGAGCACCCAAAGGCCGACTCGATGGTCCTGACAGCTGCTTGTGGCAGGGCACAGCAACCACGCCACATGAGTGCCCAGCCACCGGACCCAGAATCAAAGAAACTGGACCAGATGGGGTGCAAGGTGTACTTCTCGGCAACTTGCACCATCAGGTGACTTGACTTCCTGGTTCACATGATCACCTACCAAGAAGCCCTGTGGGCAAAGGCAATGGACTTGGCCAAAGCACTGCCAAATTCGGAGAGTAAGGCAGAACTCCTTGCTGTGATTCAATCCTGGCTTGGATGTAGATAAGCATGTCCTCAGGAGTTCTTGTGACTCTGCGGATACAGCAGCAAGAGCAGTGGCCACTGGCATTTGCATGCAAAGGCATGCTTGGCTCAGGGTTTCTGGCTTCTGACAGGACCGTCAGGATGCCATCCTGGATGCTCCTTTCCAGGAACAGTCCTGTTTCATCAGAATACAGAAAAACTAATCATTGGACTTCAAGAGTCAGGTAAAGCTGTGTCTGAAGTCCACAGAATGTACCGGTCAGAGCCACAATCCACACGCCGCCGTCCCTTTCATAAAAATCAGGGGCAGCAAGGGAGGCGCCAGACTCAACATAAGGGAGGCTTCAAAAAGAAAGGCCACCCTGTCCGTACAGGCGCCCAGGGTCCCAAAAACCCCAAGGTGCCAAGACCTTCACTGCCTACACTCTCCAACACAGCATGACTCCCTACCGACCCCTCTCCACCACAGCCTATGCAGGGGGAGGTTGGAGGGAGATTCTCCCTCTACCTATCCAGATGGTCCAATATAACATTGGACCAATGGGTCCTCTAGATGGTAGAGAGAGGATACTCTGTAGAATTCATACAGTTTTCACTGGATAACTCACCAGTCCCCACCCACTGCTCACCCTCTCATGCACTTCTCCCGAGGGAAGAAATACAGGCCTTACTGGACAAAAGAGTCATACAGGAGGTTCCTTTTGCTCAAAGGGGAAAGATGTTTATTCCCATTTCTTCCTTGTCCCGAAAAAAACCGGAGACCTCCGCCCCATTCTGGACCTGACTCAACTAAACACCTTTATCGAATACAAGAGGTTAAGAATAGTGACACTGGCGAGCCTGTTACCAATGCTGTACCAAGGAGATTGGCTCTGCTCACTGGACATGCAGGATGCCTACATGCCCATCAAAATCCTGCCGTCCCACAGGAAACACTTACACTTCACCTTCCAAGGAGGACACTACTAGTTCAGGGTGCTGCCATTCGGCCTATCCTTAGCACCGGCGGTTTTTACCAAGTGCCTAGCTGTGGTAGCAGTGGCCCTCAGGTAGTGTCTTGAATTCACGTTGAACCAGGACATCCAACTACCAGTTTATTACCCAGAGTATTCGAACAACGGGGAGGCACTGTTGCATACTCTGGATGTTCATAGAATTTTGCGTTACTATCTGGCTAGGACTACTTCTGCTAGACAGACAAACCAGTTGTTTGTCTCCTTTGCCCACAGGAAACTTGGGGCACCAGTCACAAAACAAACACTAAGTGGCTCATGCACTGCATCATTTTTTGCTACCAGCACCACAATAAAGCCCTACCTTCGTGAGGCACTACAGTCTGGACATTGCTTCCAGGAGAGCAGGTTTCGGCCTAGCAGTCCTTCAGGGACTTCTCTCCTAATTTCCTACAGTTTTTCTCATTGTCCCCCACCCTTTCAATCTGGGTCTGTCTTTGGATATTGCTTGGGACTCAGTCCTAATGGTATTACCTGCTGCAAAAGCTCCCCCTCGAAATGAGATAGTACAGTCACGTGAGAACTTACCATAACAGTAGATCTTCAAGGGGAGCTCTTGTAGCAGGTGGCTTTCCCAGCCACCTGCCCCCATGTACAAATATTACATCTTCTCTTTGGGGATGAGAGATCCTCCTTGGTTCTCCATCTATTTTTTCAGCCAGATCTCCGGCGGGAGAACTGAGGTGGTGCTGGGGGACCACCCCCTTTATACCGTGTCTGACATTGGGCAGAGCCGACAGGGTGGTCCTTCGCCATAGACTGCTAGCTAGAAAATTTTTCCATGGGGTCTTAATGCCTGGCAGCCTTAGTCCAAATGGTATTACCTGCTGCAAGAGCTCCTCTCGAAGATCTTCTGTTACAGTAAGCTCTTACGGAACTGTACTTTTTGAAATGGTGTCGCAGTTCAACAGCAGCAACATTACAGAAATATGCCCCCCAAAATTATTTGTTTTTTTGATTTATTTAGAATGTAACAGTTTCAGACACACTGAGCAAAAGCACATTTCCAGACACAGCCCGGGAAAGGGGTTATAGAGGAAGGTACAAGGAAATGATCATTCACTACAGAATTCAAAAATAAACAGGTGCAAATGAGATTAAAATCATACAGCAATGGAAAAACAGGCATGGTGCCTCATTTAAGGCAACATTATGGCTGTCAAAGGTACAAAAAGTGCAAAGACAACCCAAATATCAGTAACAACGCAAGCAGAGAAAGTGGAGGTGAGAGCCTAAAGGGGACAGATTAGCTACAGTAGCTGCAGGAGAGGAAGAAATTGTGGAATGAATGGCCAGCATGCTTTTTATCTTATAACTCTTTGTATGTTTTTATAAGGTGCTTAAAACTTTGTCTTGCATCTTGTAGTTGTTCATGTTATGATTAATTTGTATGTGTAAATGTACATTGTTTTATGTCAGGGTCACCCGTGAAAATGGGCATCTGATGCCCTCGGGCTGTACCCAGTTAACAAATTTTAAATAAAAAAATAAAATGACCCTTAAAGGGGACAGACGTTTATTTCTAAATGGAAGTTGTTTGTAATTTTCCCATACACAGAATTAAAAAATGATCCACATGTAACTGTACTTGAATAAATATTGATGTGAAAAACTGTTTTATATTGTTTAGTTTAAATGGTCAATATTCTATAAAATTCTCTTCATGGAACCAGTAGTTGGAGTTTTCATTATGTTGCAGTTGTGTGCAGACCTCTGAGCACTGCTTGAATGGGCCAAGAGCACATGCTTGGTATTCTGTGTACACATCAGAACAGTGCTCAGAGTTCTGTTCACAACCCATGATGTGGTCAAAATTCCAAATGATGGGTTCCATGAAGAGAACCGTATACATTTTAACTGGTTTCCATCTGTATCCCCCACCCCAGAGACAAAGCTGAAAATAAAGCCTGCCTTTCAAACCCCAGGAATCTCCTAGTAGTAGTATACAATAAGCAGTCAGCTCAGAATCTCTGACTGCCCCCGGAACTCTGATGTAATGTGGAATGTATGCAAATCATGGAACTTGGAATGCAACATTCAGACTGCTGCATCTAGGTGGACTGTGTTCCATTTAACTGCCAGATCCCGTTTTTCCGCTCAGACAGCTAGACTTGCCCCTCAGAGCTGCTCAGCAACTTCACTGCAAGATCGTTTATTTCTTTCAAAAAAGTTGTATTTATACTTTTTTGTTCATACTCTGCCTCTAGTACTATTTTCATAAAAGTTTAGTTTAGCTTTTTTGGGATATTTATCTTGCTCTTTGTGGTTCCTCCACTGTTCCTGGGAACCGAGATTTCAGCTTTTAACTGTTGTTTGTTGTGGTTCTTACCGCTTAATTTTATTTATTTATTTATTGAATTTTGATGACCGGGTAGGCCCACTGGACCCCGGAGGTCCCTTTTTCAGGGGTGACCCGGGGGCAAAAATTACATACTGGTAAACAGATCAGTACACTCGGGTAAATACAATGTTGTTTGACAATAAAAGACTTCATACGGTTACAAGCGGATAGGTAGTGGAGGAACATACAGGCAAAAGGACTTAGGAGTTAGACATAAAGAAAACATTTTACATACCACTTTTTCGTTTAAACTCTGCTAGTTTAGCATATTTTAAAAGGTTTTGTAATATTTTGCAATCAGGTCCTGTTTTTAGTCGGGAACCGACCGCGTTTTGTTTTAAACTGTAAGAAATCTTTAAATTGCAGTTCCCTTTTTAACCAAGGAACCAACCACAGTCGCTAATGTTAACCCATTTTGAGTAAGTTTGTGCTAGTCTACCGACATTTGGTATGTCAGAAAGACCAAAAAGTAGGACGGAACCCACAGTTTTTAAAAATTGTTATTAGGCACTTTCAAATATTTGCTAAGACAGATCACCAGAAAGTGTGGTTGGAGTGCCTGGGTCCCAGTCATATTTTCTCTGTGAAGTGTATAGTACATTTTGCTATAAAACTCTTAAGAAAAGAGCCGAAAGATTATAAGAAATGGCTTCTGCTCCCACCTCAGAGTCACCAAAGCAAACTGAAGAGGGTCCTTCTTCATCCCACTCCAAAACAAAGGAGAGACCCTCTAAAGATTCCTCAGACCCCAACATTTCTGAAAAGGGGTCTGAACATACTAAACACAAAAGAGCTACTGAGCAGGCTCCTGAGTCTGTGCCTGCCAAAAAGAAATATAAAAAAAGCATGTCATTGTGCCTCCTGCTGAAAACGCAAAGGAGCTCCCAACAAAGATAAAATTCCCCTCTACGCAGGAAATTGCCAGAGCCCTGCAAGTCGTTCAGGCTTTACAGACTGCAAGTTCTATACAGCTTCACCAGCTCAGATCCCACCACCAATTCCCATACCATTAGTTCCATGGACCAAAGCCAAGAAGTATACATTGAAGAGGAACCGGATCTAGGGGAACCCAGTGAACTAGAGGTGTCCCCAGATCAGGAGTTTGGTACCCCTCCTTGTGGGCATGATGATTTTTCATCTCATTTTTCATTTGTCAGGCAAATGGCTGACACTCTGGGCCTCCCCTCACAGGAATCTATGGATGAGGGGGAGGAGGCGGCAGAGTTTCTGGATATAATGGGGTTGGTTCCCATGAAACGGTGGTCCTTCCTTACCATAATCAAGGCCCCTGGAATTCTGCGGTTGCGGAATTTGCCGCAGAATTTGCATCATGCCGCAGAATATATATAGTGCCGCAGAATTCATTGTTTTTGGTGAATTTTCATATAAATATACTGTTTTTCCATAGTGTCAGGCTTTCTTTCCCACCTCGTTTATCCTGAAGCCCCTCCTCTATGCTCAGCATATGATGTCATCGATGACATCACATCATATTTAGCCAATGACAGGACTGCATTCTGCCAGAGAAATGAATAAATCATGCCGCAGAAATCAGAAAATGCTGTCGCAGAAGTCAAGGAGCCCTGCCGCAGAAATCAGAAAATTCTGCCGCAGAACACCAGGGGCCCTGACCATAATTCACTTAAAAAGGCCACTTTTAAAATCATACAGACAGCTTCCTCTGTCCTTGGAGTGAACAAGAAGGAGAAAAGTACCAGCTGGATTGCATTAAACTTTAGTTGCCAAACTTTTGACCACTCCTCCAGTTGTTTTTAACCCCTTTCCATCTTGCGCTCCCTTCCAGAGTGTCCACTCTGTTGCAGATCTTGGTGCATCCGCAAAGAGGCAGACCTTCCCTTCCAGTTCTTCTGCTACAGTATGTTGCTAATGAAGACATTAAAGAGGATTGGTCCTAGCACTACCCCCTGCAGTATCCTGCTGGTCACTCTCCCCTCCTCGGAGCAAACTCCATTTACTTTTACCCTCTGCTTCCTATCCCCTAGCCAGTTTCTTTCCCAGGTTACCACCTTTTTGCCCACTCCCATGCTACCCAACTTGTTTACTAGCCTCCTATGTGGAACAGTGTCAAAGCCCTTACTGAAGTCTAGGTAGACCACGTCCACTGCCCACCTTGGTCACCCAGTCAAAAAAATCTGTCAGATTTGTTTGGCACAACCTCCCTTCTGTAAAGTCATGCTACCTCGGGTTCTGCAGTCCATTGGATTCCAGGTGTTCCAAGATTCTTTTCAAACAACATGAAGTCTTGCTGTATTCTGACATATGCAGTTAGGTCCTGCCTTTCAACTGCCCCGGAGAACAAAGAGTTAACTTTTCTATGCCTTGCATAGAATGTTCATCACAAGCTTGGTTGAAGCCCCTGTCTGTTGTTGTTTAAACTGCAACCGTCAGATTCTTTACTCCGCCTCACTGAACAGTCGCTCCAGAGATTTCTCCTGCTGCTCGGTTCAAAAAGTCTGTTGAAGTGTCGGTTTTCAGTCGGTTTCTACCGAATTGCTGTTTCCGCATAGTCGGTTCAAGTCTCTGTCTGTGGTACCGTGAGTACTAGATAGGTTTTTGTTCTGTTTTCTGTGTGGAACTTGTAAACTGTGGATCGGTTTGGCTAAACCGATCAATTTGAGGTAAAAAAAACTTGTGCTTTACTTTAGAGTGTGGTTAAAGGTCTGTATCGGTTCTAAAAAAATCTGGATTTAATTACGTTTTTTTCCAAGACCCATGACACAGTCAGGAACCAATAGGGGAGTCTTGCCTGGCGGATTGCCAAAAAAAGGGTAAGTTTTTGGTTAGGATTGGCCATGTCTGAGAAGCCCAAGAAAAAAAACAGGCCCACTGGGTTTCAACACTGCAGTGTGCGTGGGGAGGTCTTTGCCAAGACTGATCCCCACACCACCTGTGTTTGTTGTCTGGGGTTTGACCACCTCGATTCAGACTGCTAAATTTGCAAGAATTTTCCCAAATCTACCCTGGAAAAGAGATTAGGTATACTGAGGGAAAGGGAGGCCGAGAAGTCCGCTGACCCGGATGGCCAGCCCGGTTCGGTTCCGAATGAACCAGAAGGAGTGCCCTCTGACCAGGGCGATACTTCTTCAGGCAAAAGGAGAGCCGATTCCGAGGAATCAGTTCCGACAAAAAGAAAAGACAAATTGACCGGTTCGGACCCAGAATTTCATACTCCAACCACCGATGAGATAGTCAAGGTGATTAGGATTGTGCAATTGCTTAGTTCGGTTCCGACCGAACCGGCACCATCTGGCAGGGGCTCGGTTCGGTCGGTTCCCCCCGGTTCCGGATTATACTTTGGAAGAATTTTTATGAACCGGAGGAGGAGGAGGGAGAGTATGAGGATGATTATGGTGATGGTGAAAGTCTGGTTGTGCCTATTGACCCGGACATCTCCCCAGACAGACCTTCAGGTGTTTCTCCTCCTAGGCTTTCTGAGTCCCCTTCACACTACATGTTCAACAAAAAAGTGGCTGATACCCTCCAGCTTCCTGTGGAGGAAGCAGTAGAAGATCAGGAAGAGCCTGATTATGTTGAGATGATGGACATCCCAGAGTCCAGGAGACTGTCTATTCCCCTTCACAAATCCTTTGGGAAACAGACACAAAACATTCTTAAGTCTCCTAATTCTATACCTCCTGTGGACAGATGAATGGACAAGAGGTACACTCTCTCAGGCTCAGACACGGAGTTCCTTTTTCAGCAATGCAGCCATGTTGGGGTTGTGCAGGCTGCTGCCTGTGATAAGGCAAACATTCCCTTGGCATCACACCCCCCAGACAAGGACTCCAGGAAGATTGATGCCATGGCAAAGAAACAATACATGGCAGCATCTTTGGGACTCAGGCAGGCTAACTATATGGCCTATACAGCCAGGTACCAGAAGTATAGGTGGGACACTGTACTGGCTCTGGCTAAACAGGCTCCTGAACAGCTTGCCAAGGAGCTGGAACAGGTGGCTGCAGATGGGATTGAGGCATCGAAAGTTCAGTTTCATGCTGCTGTAGACTCCAATGATGTATCATCAAGAGTTATGGCTACAGCTGTGGCTCTTCGGAGGATGGCTTGGCTCAGATGTACTAGCCTCTCACAGGATACCCAGGCTAAGGCCATGGATTTTCCTGTAATTGGTAATTCTCTGTTTGGGGAGCAGACAGAGAATTACATAAAAGATGAGCAGTACAGGACCACTTACAGGAGTGCTCAGGCCAAGAAGGCAAGCAACTCCTCAAAGGCAGCAGTCCAGGGCAGGTCTTTCCAAAGGCCTTTTTACCAAGCTCAGGCCTCCTCTTCTTCCTTTTCAGAGGGGTTCTTTAGAGGGAGAGGCAGAAGGGGGATGAGCAGGCCTGCATCCACCCCTCAGCCTAAAGCCCCTGCCAAGCAGACACCCTGATGTGTCTGCCCGGGTCAATTCTCCTATACCAGTAGGGGGCAGGCTGGCTTACTTTGTCCAGGACTGGATGTCTCTTACATCAGACAAGTGGGTCCTGGAAGTAGTAAGCCTGGGACTGGTTCTCAGCTTCAAAAAATTTCCCAAGATGAGAGCCAGATCTTTTCCACCTGCAAATCTGTCAGAGACCCTTGCCCTAGAGGCAGAGGTTTCTTCTCTCCTGACTCTCAGAGCTATAGAGAGAGTTCCCACCCTACACAGGGGCAAAGGATTCTACTCCAGGTACTTTCTAACCCCCAAAAAGACAGGAGAGTGGCGACCCATCCTGGACCTAAGATATCTGAACAAACATCTTTTAAAGCCAAAGTTCAAAATGGTAACTCTGGGAATTATCCTTCCCTCTCTAAGGCCAGGGGACTGGCTAGCCTCCCTGGACCTCAAAGATGCCTACTTTCACATTCCCATCAGGTGCTCCCACAGAAAGTACCTCAGGTTCGAGTTGCTCTCAGGCCACTATCAATTCAGAGCAATGCCCTTTGGCCTAACATCAGCCCCAAGGGTTTTCACAAAGTGCCTGGAAGTAGTTGTTGCCTTCCTAAGAAGACAAAAGATCTCCCATCTTCCCTTACTTGGAAGACTGACTCATAGTTGGTCAGTCTCCAGACCAAGTCAAGTCACATCTGCAAGTGACCCAGCAAGTGCTCACTTCCTTAGGATTCCTTCTCAACCTGCCAAAGTCAGTTCTCGAACCAGTGCAGCTCCTTACCTTCATAGGTGCAGAACTGGATACAGTAAAGGCAAGAGCCTTCCTTCCCCTGGAAAGGGCAAGGACCCTTATGGAACTGGCCTCTTCGTTCACCCTTCAGGTGTCTCGACCAGTAAGGCATTTCCTTCAGCTACTGGGCCACATGGCAGCTTCCACAGCAGTGGTCCAGGGAGCAAGATTCCAAATGAGGGACATTCAGTTCCACTTAAGAGCCTTTTGGTCCCAAAGAAAGGATTCCCTTACCAAATTAATCCCAGTGACTCAAACCCTGATCCAAACCTTGCAATGGTGGCAGGATCAGGACAATTTGAGACAAGGGGTTCCATTTGTCACTCAGTCTCATTCAGTGATACTCACCACAGATGCTTCCCTGCTGGGCTGAGGAGCCCATTTGGGGGATCTTACCACCCAAGGACTATGGTCACCTCAGGAATCTCTGCTTCACATCAATTTCTTGGAACTCAGAGCAGTGTTTCTGGTACTGCAAGCTTTTTCCAAATCTGTACAGAACAAGGTGGTTCAGGTCAGAACAGACAACACCACCACCATGTGGTACATCAACAAGCAAGGAGGCACTCGGTCTACGGGCTTGTGCACAAAAGCAATGAAGTTGTGGTCCCTGGCCTATTCCCTGCAAATCTCTCTGATAGCAGTTCACCTCCCAGGGAAGGACAATGTCCTAGCAGATGCACTGAATGGAATATCCCAGGGCCATCACGAATGGGCCCTGGATCCTCTGGTTTTGAAAGTGATTTTCTCGAGATGGGGCAATCCAGAGATAGACCTTTTTACAGCCCCAGACAATCACCAACTTCCTCTCTTTTGTTGCAGACCCCCAGTCTTGGGCTCAGTGCCCCTGGATGCTCTGATTCTGAACTGGGAAGGGAAATTTCTGTATGCTTCCCCCCCACTTCCCTCTCCTGTTCAGGGTGCTAGTCAAGATAAGGTCACAACCATGCCAGGTGATTCTGATCGCTCCAGACTGGGCCAGACAGCCATGGTATCCCTTGTTGCTGTCCCTAACAGTCCACCTTCCCCTGTCTCTTCCCAGGAATTACATCCTGTTAACATCCTCTCAGGGGAGGATTTGGTACCCGAATCTTCAGTCTCTCAATCTCAAGGCTTGGCTGTTGAAGAGTTAGAGTTTACAGATCTGCATCTTTCCCAAGGGGTTCTGGATATCCTTAAGGCTTCTCGAAAGCCTTCCACCAGGAAGACTTACAACTCCAAATGGAAAAGATTCAGCATTTAGTGTTCTAAGAAGAATATTTCTCCAGACTCTGCTGAAGTGCCTACGGTTCTGGATTGTATGGTCCATCTTAATGGCCTAGGCTTCAGACCAGCTACCCTCAAAGTACACTTGGCAGCTGTTTCTGCTTTCCTGTCAGTAGGCAAGTCTTCCTCTCGGTCATCCCATCCTGTATTCTGTAAGTTTTTCAAGGGATTGCTTCACACCAATCCCCCATTTAGGGATCCTGCTCCTGCTTGGGACCTTAATGTTTGCATGGCTCAGCTTATGCAACCCCCCCCCCGGGACTTTGTCCTCAGTAGAGCTTAAGTACTTGACTTGGAAAACTGTGTTTTTGGTAGCCATTACTTCTGCCAGACGTATCAGTGAATTGCAAGCCCTGTCAGTGGAATCTGATTTCATCTCTTTTCAGAGAGATAAAGTGGTCCTTAGAACTAACAGAAAGTTCTTACCTAAAGTGGTTTCAGATTTCCACCTCAACCAGTCTATATCTCTCCCTGTTTTCTTCACTGACCATTCTTCCTCGGGAGAGAGGAGGCTACACAGTTTGGATGTTAAAAGAGCCCTTAGCTACTACATAGAGCGTACCGAGGGTCACAGGTTTGAATCCCTCCAGTTGTTCCTTACTTATGGAGAAGTTGGTAAAGACAAACCTGCCACTAAGAGATCTATTGCTAGGTGGATTGTTTCTTGTATACAATTCTGCTATGAAAAACTGGGTAGAACTCCACCCTCAGGCCTGAGGGCTCATTCCACAAGAGGTACAGCTGCTTCCCTGGCTGCTGCCAAGGATATTCCTCTCTTAGAAATTTGTCAAGCAGCCACCTGGAAAACAGTCCATACTTTCACCAAGCATTACTCTCTGGATATCCAGGCTAGGAGTGATGCTCGGTTTCTTACAACAGTACTTCAGAGCCTGTTCCCAAAGTAGGTTCTGTCCCTCCTCCATGGAGGTACTGGCAGTAATCTGCATATGTCAGGGAATACAGCAAGACTTCATGTTGTTTGAAGAAAAATTACTCACCTTAGTAATGTTGTTTCTTCTAATGGAGTCTTGCTGTATTCTGACCTCCCCCCCGCCTCCCCTCTCAGAACCTAATTTTTGGGATGTGGGTGGGCAGGAGCAGTGTTGGCACTCTAGGGGTGTCCTTTTTACACCCTCTTTTTTGTTTGGGTGGGATGTTGTGTTTTGGATGTGTTTTTGGTTTTGGGTTTCCTGACTTCAGTCTTCCTTTGGAACCAAAAAACATTTTATATATTTGCCAGTTGGCTAGTAAGAATTTTACAGTTTCCACACAGAACACCTAGTGAGTCTTTGCTCATAAAGATCTGATGGTTGCAGTTTAAACTACAGCAGACGGGGTTCAACCGAGCTCGTGACGAACATTCTATGCAAGGCATAGAAAAGTTAACTCTTTGTTCTCCGGGGCAGTTGAAAGGCAGGACCTAACTGCATGCGTCAGAATACAGCAAGACTCCATTAGAAGAAACAACATTATTAAGGCAATTTTTTCTTCAATAGTGTTTCCATCAGGTTCCCTACTACAGCTGTCAGGCTGACAGGCCTGTAGTTTTCTGCCTCCCCCTTGCTACCGCCTTTGTGAAGTGGGACTACGTCCACCCTTCTCCAGTCCGGCGGGACTACGCTGGCCTCCAGTGAACTGTTAAACAAGTCTGTCAAGGGTGCAATTAGAGCCTCCCTGAGTTCCCTTAACACTCTTGGATGCACCCCTCTGGCCCCATGGCTTGTCCACCCTCAGATGAGCCAGTGCTTTCCTGACCCTCTCATCTGAAAAGGGACTGGTGTCCACTTCTCTCCCCTCCAAGCTATTGGTGCTTATTTGTGGTCCCTCCCCTTCTCCCTCCATTGTGAACACTAAGCAGAAATATTTATTTAAGATGTTTGTCTTATCCTGGTCCTCTTCAGTACAACCCCCTTCCACTTTTTTTTTTTAGCTGTGCTGTCCCTCCCTTGGTCTTCCTTTTCTCGCTGATATATCTGAAAAATTTCTTGTCCCCCTTTGATGCTATTTTTTCCTCTGCTTTTGCTTTTGCACTCCTTACTTTCTTACCTGCCTCCCTCCATTTCCCCAGATACACTTCTCTGTCCTCCTCCTCCTCTCTCTAGGCCTCCTTATACCTTCTGAATGGCATTGTTTTTGTCCTTACCTTTTCTGACACTTTTCTCAAGAACCGTAATGGTCTCCTCCTTCTGTTTTTGTTCATTTACCCGACATACAAGTTTGTTGCCTTTGCTATGCTGTATTTTAATCTGGCACATTTGCCCCCTTGACATCTCACCCCTGCCCCAGGTTCTCTTTGAGGCATTCCCCCATCTTTGCAAAGTTAGCCCTTCTGAAATCCAGTACCCTCACCCTTGTTTAGCTGGCTTCCGCAGTTCTTATATTAAAGGAGGACTGCACTGAATATATATAAGTAATTTTCCCAGAAGCTGTTTTTAAATACTAGTTCCAGTTTTGTTATTTTCCTGGCTATACAGGCTTTCCAGTTATCCTAGTGGGTACTTCTGATTTACATGCTGCTGGTAAGCACCATTTTAGAATTGTTTGATGTAGTTTAAATCCCTGTTCTACTCTTCTATTGTCGCAATGGATCCATATTCTACTAAGGAACTTTGTGATTGAGTGGGACATAAACTACATCACACAGTTGTAAAATGCCATTTAATACAAAAGTGTAAATCAGAAATACCCACTGACATTACTAATAGGCCATAGATACATAACAATAAAAAAAAATTTGAACCAGTACTTAAAAACAGCTTCTACTGGGGAAAAATGACTTATAGATTCAGTGCAGTCTTCCTTTAAACCATATTGTGCAATGGTCACTGATCCCCAGATGACTTCCCACTCTGACGTCTGCCACACTGTCCCTGTTCATAAGTACCAGGTCCAGTATTGCCCCACCCCGAGTGGGTTCACTGACCAGCTGCCTGAGGAATGCCTCCTGGCTGCAGGGAATTCAGGACGTCTCTGCTTCTAGCTGATCCTGGAGCAGGTAGGCTCCATTCTATACATCTAGCAGATTAAAGTCCCCCACCAGCACCACCTCCTCCTTCTTAGCCATTTTGCCTGTCTTCCAACATCTCTTTGTCTAAGTCCTCTCCCTATGTCCGAGGCTTGTATACCACTCCCATGTGATTGGTGGCTCTGTTTTCAGTCTCAAGATTGACCCACAACACCTCGACTCTCACTTGAATTCCCTGTACCTCCGTTGTTCTGATGTTTTCCTTAACATAAAGCATCGCTCCCCCACCTTTCCTACGTACCCTGTCTCTTCTAAACATCGTGTATCCTAATATGAAAATTTCCCAGTCATGGTTGCTAGTGCACCATGTTTAGGTGATGGCTACAATATCTAGGTTTGCCTCAGCCATGGTGGCCTCCAGGTCCGGTATTTCATTTCCCAGACTTCTAGCATTGGCACACATGGCTGTCCAGATTGTGTTAGTCCTACTCTTGTCCCTTCTCACATTTTTTCATTCCTCTCTCTCCTTTTCATGCCACCTATTCCTCTTCCCCCTTCACTCCCATGCTGATCCCTTGCACCCTTGGTTGTCCTTCATTTTGGTGGGAATCTTTTCCCATAGAATTTCTCTACCTTCCTTCACAGCCTGTGGGGGAAGGTAGTTTCTGCCACACCATTTCCTTCCGTCACCTTTCCCCCCTGCTAGTTTACATGTTCGTCAAATAAACCTTTGAACTGTCCACTGAGGACTGCCATTCCCTTCCTGGATGGATGCAGGCCATCCCTCTGGTACAAGCTTTGATCCCTCCAGGTGGAGCCCCAGTTTCCAATGTAGCCATACCCCTCCCCTCCCCTCTGTACCATTGCTTCAACCATGAGTTGAAAGCCTTAGTGCAGAGCTTCCTCTCCTTCCCCTTGTTGTAGACAGGCAGCACGTCTGTAAAGGCTACAGTGCATGCTATCTGCCTAAGGCCCTTCCCCAGCTCCCTAAACTGCTCCTGCACTGCCCCTATCCCTTTCAGAGCTAGGTCATTCATCCCCAGGTGGACAATGACATATAAGTCCTCCCTCCTTCCTATAGCCCTCACGTTCCACTGGATATGCATTCCATCTCTCTGAGCCAATGTGCCAGGTAGGCACTTAACCTCCCTTTCCATCCCCCAACTCTATCCCCTTGATTATAGTGTCCCCCACTAGAAGTTGCTTCCTCCTTCCCCAACCCCGGGACTCCATTCGGGTGGTCCCCCTCATCCTCACTGACCACATCTCGGATGCCCCATCATGGCAGTCCCGCTCTGCCAGAATAGTGTAGGAGTTTCTTGGTGGCATTGGATGAGAAGTGTGCCTGCTACCCACTCCTTCCAGCCTTCCTGATCCTACACTCCTACCCTCATTGAACCCACCGTGCTCCAACCACTCCTTCCTTCTGGCAACCTTTGAGGTAATGGTGTCTGGCCAGGTGATCCCTGAGTGGGAGGGATGGTCCCCCGACTCCTTGGCAGCACAACTTTGAGTCTTGCAACATTCTTCTGACTCTGCCAGCATTGCTTGGAGCCTTGATACCTGCTCCCTCAACCCAGAGAGATGCATGCAGATGGATTAGCACCACACCCTCCAGAAGGTCTCCCTGTAGATTGCCATCCCACAACCACTGCATTGCACCATTCACCACATTTCATATTCCCTGCCCTTCTTGTCCTCCCCCCTTTTTTTTGACAGCCCCCCCGTTCCAAGACACTAAATCCCAGACTCAGGTGCTGGACTTATGCAAAGTAGACTTCAGGAGAATGACAGACCTATTATGGATGCAACTGGAAGGAGAGTGCCAGTTTGACGGGACAGAGGAAAAGTGGGAGACCATAAAAAGAGCAGTCCTGGAGGGAGGTCTCTTAAGAGCCGCATGAGAATGCTAGGCAGGAAACACAAGAGGACTCTTTGGTTTACCCAGGTGCTTAGGGAAACTGTTGGAAAAAAGATGACAGTCTTCAAGGCATACAAGAAGGAACAGATGGAGGAGAGCAGGTCAGTCTTCCAGGGCAATGTGAGGGAAGCAGAAGCAGCAGCGAGGGGAGCCAAAGCCAAGAGTGAGCTCATATCTGCAAAGGGAGTCAAAACAAAGTGACAAAGCCTTTTTAAGGCATGGAGAGAAGGAATACGAAGGAGAGCATAAGAGGCTGAGGAAGGGTAGTTCATGGGTGAGAATTAGGTATACTTTGTATAAGGCCGGGTTCATGGTAACTGTTCCCATGGAGTATGGTATTCCTGTCTGTAGGTTTACAGTATTTGAACATACAGAGAGACATTAATTAAGCAATAATGCATGACAAGGCATGTGTTATGGGATTTACCCACGCCTTGTGTGGTGTGTCATGAGGTGCATATGAGTGACTTTAACCACACAAGAAGTGTGTAAATCCCACTGTTACACATGCCCTGACATGAGTTATTGCAATGGTCAAATGGATATGCATTAAAAAAAAATGAATTGGGTTCAAAGAAAATAATTTGATCAGCAGGATCTTTTCTGTTTATCTTTTGCAGGCTTTATACATGGGCATGTGACATGTTTTTTTTATTTATTTATTAGGATCTAGAATTAAACACCTTTGAGCTGAGAGCTCTTTTACAACGGTTCCTCCTCACTAGGAGGGAAGACAGCATTACAAGGGTTCAAACAACATAGAGTATAAAACATGTACAATATTTACAATAATTACAATGGATTATTCAATCAGGTTAATAATGACAAAAAACAGAAACTATAGAGGGCAAGACACCCTTAGGGTTGCATTTACAGTAAGTAATAGGAGAGGATAGTTGCAGGTAGTAGAAGGTTGGAGTCAGTTCACTGAGGCAGTAGTTAGTGGAGAGAAGAAGTAGGTGGTAGGGAAGAGGGAGCTAAGAGATGATGGGAGGGGGAGTAGGGTGGAAAGTGGAGTTGCTGCAGTCATGGACCTTGTCAAGAGAGACGTGAGGGGTGGATGCATGAAGCGGGTGGCCAAGCCGAGTTGTGAGCCACCAAGTGGAGGTAGGGGAGGGAGTGTAGTGGGTGGTAGAGATGGCCTGGGCATGCCATGGTGGGAGCCACATATAGGTAGACCAGAGCCCTGTGGCAGAGGGACTAGTGGTAACAGTCACAGGTGCTGGATGCAGAAAGCTGCTGGCATAGTAGTCTCTTGAAGGGGCCCAGAGTTGGTTGAGCGGAGATGCCCTGGCTGAGGGCATTAAAACAGAGGGGTGCTCTGTAGGCAAAAGAGCACTGACCCTGCGTTGTTCGAAGATGAGGAACATGGTACAGGTGAGTGCTAGCACTTCTTGTCCATTGTGTGTTGCTGCAGTGTGGCTGAAGTAGGTTTGCTGTGCCATGGGGGAGAATACCTAGTAGCTCCTTTTTTGCCTGCAGGCAGGTTTGGTAATGCAACCTCCCACTAAGTTGGAGCCAGTCCTTTTGCACATAGAGGTCACAGGTATGGGTGAGATGCTCAGCTCCTGTGAGCAGCCTGCAGGCCTTGTTCAGTGCTACCGATATTCTGCGGAGGGCGGTGGGACTAGCAGCACCATAGATTACCAAACCGTAGTCTATGACAGAGAGAACAGAGCTGTTGATCACTAGTCTAAGAGCGTCCAAGGTGAGACAGTGCTTTTGCCTGTGGGGGAGACCGATTTTGAAGTTGACAGTCCTAGCCACATTGCTGATGTGCTGGTTGTAGGCCAGGCTGCTGTCAAGTGTGACCCCAAGATATTTAAAGTGCTGGGTATGTTCAAGCAGAGTTCCAGATCGTGTACTAGTGTTGCGAGCATATGACTTGTACTTGCTTCGAGTGCTGCAGATTATCATGTTTTGACCAATGAGGTTACAGAATTTGCGTGACACATTTTATATAACATGGAGTGAAGCACTACAGCTTTAATAGCAAAATGCTTATTTAAAATTAATGTAATTACAATCTAGCATGGAATATGGTCTGAGAGGAATCAGTAGTAAACATAGTTACAGGGTGAGAAGCACTTTGGCGCACTTGATAGAACAGGCACGTTTTGAGGTGGCAGTGTTGCAGTGTGATATAACAAGATATCAGAATCTTTGTAACTGTATAAAGCAAGAACCTCTTTTGTGGTTCTTTTAACATGACTGAGGGCTGGGAAGCATAAGCACTTACGAAGTTATGCACAAGCATTTAACAAGCGGCATTAAGGTACCGTTTTGTATTAATTTTCCAAATAGGATTTCATGCAGATCAGAATATTTTGTGACATTATGTTTTTGGAAGTAATTGTGATTTTTTTTCCTTTTAAACATAGAAACCTGTGGAATAAATCCCCTTCAGAAAGCCTGTACATTAGGCAAAACGTTGGGGTGCAGAAAAAAAATGGGTATACGAGAACTGTTTTGGCTTACTCAGAAGCCTTTATGGCAACGCACACTACGTCCATTAATGAATGCACTCTACCTGAGCAACCTGAGTGAAGCAGAAGCAACAGGGAGGCAAGCCAAACCTGAGACTGAGCTCAAATCTGCAATGGGATACGAATAAAATGCCAAAGCCTTCTTAAGACATGGGGAGAAGGAATATGAAGGAAGGCATTAAGAAACTGAGGAAAGATAGGTCATGGGTGATCAATTTGGCTGACAAGCCAGATCTCTGAATTGAGTAATTCACCTCAGTATTCACAATGAAAAATTGGGGACCTCTCCCAGAATGCTCAGTCAGATGAGCGGGAGGGAAGCAGAAGCTGGACATAAACCCAGTCACTGAGGAAATGGTGCTCAAGGGTTTCAGAGACTGAAAAACAAGGCACTGGACCCTGACAGGCTCTAAACTAGGGTACTCTGAGAAGTACAGATGGCACTGGTGGGTCCTCTAACAGATGTGTTTGAATGCTCCTTGGCAACAGGAGTAATTCTGAGGGAGTGGAGTGAGGCGCATGTTATTCTGCAACACAAGGGAGGGAATAAGGGGTTCCAGGTAACTACAAGCCAGTAAGTCTGGCTTCTCCAGTTGGGAAACTGAAACGATCATCAAAGAGTGCATGGTGGAATTCCTCAAGAGAAGAGGATTATAGGATGAAAGGCAGCATGACCTTGTGAGGGGGAGGTCATGCCAAACACACCTCACTGACTTTTTCAATACAGTGACACAGACAGTTGGTAGTGGTCAGGCTGTGAACATCTGTACTTGGACTTCAGCAAGTTCTTCAACTCTGCAACATGAGAGGCTGGTGAAAAAGTTGAAAAGCCTGGGAGTGAGGCATACATTAGCCAAACTGATTGAAAACTGCGTCAGTGATGGAATACAGGAGGCTGTGGTGAACAGAAGTCACTCAGAGTCACACATGTGGTTAATGGAGGCCCAGACCAGTAATTTTCATTGTATTCATCTGTGACAGGAGTGAAAATACAGGGTAAGATTATCCTGTTCTAAGATTATACAAAGCTATGCGGCAGCGCAGACAAAGGAGGGAATTGAAATGAGATGTGGAAAAACTGGAGAAATATTCCGGGATCTGACAACTCAGATTCAATTCAACACATAAAGTCAGTAAGAACCCCAAAGCAGAGCACTGAATAGGGGGTACTAGTGTAAATCAAATTACGTTGGAAAGAGACCTTGTCATTAATGACAGCCTCAAGTCATCAGCACAGTGCAGCAGGACATATGCAAAGACAGAGAAAATGATGTGCTTTATCTGTAGTGCATCACCAGCAGAAGACATGAGGTGATCCTGCCCCGTATAGATTCCTGGTGAGGCCATACTTGGAGTACTATGTAGTTTTGGAGCCCCCACCTCAGGAAGGACTAACTACATACATTTGCAAACCAAGGGACCTGTTTCCCATAAATATTCATATATAAGTTTTAACCACAAAGAACCAAGGGGAGAAAGAAAGAACAGACACAGCAAGTAAAGGAAGGGAGATAACTGGGAAAATTGTGGGACCATCAGAGTGGCCAGTTCCAAGTTCCACAAGGTAATTTTGATTGAGCAGACAGACAAGAAATAGATGAGTGACAGAATAGAAGACAGAAAAATAGATCCTTGCTTTTAACTTTCTCTGTACAACAGATGGGAAGGGGTCTTTTCTTTTTAATGTATTTTATTGGTTTTACTTCTCAGAGAAAAACATGATTACAATAGCAAAGGTACATACCAGCAGTCATATACAGTTCAATAAGTAGTATAAGGTGATTTGTTTACAAGCATATTTTTCCATCTAGTAAAATATCAGTCACTATAGTACAAAAACAGAAAAATAATTATCTAACAAACACTAGCAGGTCTTTTGATAACAAGCACTCTATATAAATAGAATAAAACTTGTCACAGGTTAAACCTCAGTTTAATTATATCTCCCTTCTTCCCCCCCATTCAACCTACTCATAATCCATTACTTCTCCTGCTTATGGTACAGTTGATCTCCCACATAAAAACTTTTCAAAGGCCATCATTGCTTGTCATATGTGGCCACATTGCCTCTGTATCAGTATATCAGTTTTTCTATTACTACACAGTACCCTAATTGTCTAACCCCTACCTGACTTTGTGGGGGTTCCTCCTTTTTCCAATTGCAGAGGATACCTAGTTTTCCACAGATAACAGCACTATATATAAACTTTCTTTGCTCCTCTCTAATACTTTCAGTTTTGTCCAAGTCTCCCAACAGTATTGCTCAGGGATCTAGCACTACGGAGGTGGATAATACCTGTGAGAGGATGCTTTCTGTAAGTAACCATCATATGTTATAGATCACCATTGTGAACCTTGCACTGTTACAGTGGCCATCATAGTTGGTGAGAACTTAGACTGCCTCTCAGGAGTATAGTAAGCTTGCTGAAATGTAAAGTATTAAATCAGCTTGAATTTACTTGAAATCAGTGTCCTCCACCCTTCCTGGATAAATTCTGTCTGCTCTTCTTGCATACAATCCTCCTGTAATAAGGCCTGCCATTTTCTCTGAGGGAAGCCTGTTTATCCAGGATTCCCCTGACTAAATGTTTATATAGTGCAGATAGTAATCCCTTGGAATCCTGCACCATATGTAGAATGGTGGCAGTGCCAGAGGGTTCCTGAACTGTGAGCTCAGGTCCGAGAACCTCTACCAAGTATGGGACAGGGTCTTATCCCAACCTTGTCACCTACCCTCCCCCTTCAAGAGGAAACCTTTTTTTCTCTTTTTAAAACAGGTTTCCAAAAATCTTCTATTTGTCTTTTAACATTACCTTATAATACTTGCAGTTCTTTGTATATGCAGTATCCCCTTTTCCATTAGTCTTTTGTTGCCACTGTTTTTTCAGGCATCTTCTTTCTTTCTTTCCTGGACTTCGAGATATTGGAGCTGGGCTCAAACAAGTCAAAATCAAAGGCACCAAAAGGAAAAGTGTCCCCAACATCTGAGATTTTCTTTGTGCTCTTATCACAGCTGCTGACGCAGCAGGATTTACTCCCTGTGTGATTAACTTTGCAAACCCTGGATAGTCCTTTCCAGCAATCACAGTACAGGTAGCTTAGATACTACCCCCACTTTCATTTGGTGTGACAGACAGTATCGAGTCTCCCCATGGATGCACGTGACCCCAGTACCTGGTCCTTTTGCATAGTTTTTTCTCAGAACTTCAGCATGCATTAGGGTCTGTTGGCTTCCTGAATCTATAAGATCCTTCACAGTCTTATCTCCCACCTTAACATATGTTAAATACTTGTCCTGATTTGCTAAGGCCAAATTTGCTCCAGTGTTACCCTACTTATTTTTTTATTTTATTTTTTTTAAACTCTTTTTCCCTCTGGTCGACGGCTTTCAGGACCTCCCTTAGACATGACCCCACTCAATCGGCCACCATAATGCCCTACCTGAAACCTCCCTGACCAGGAAATTGGGTGCTGGATTCCCCACTCCTACCCACTGTGCCCCAGCTGACCCCTCAGCTTCCGCACACCCCGAGGCAGGGCCCCCAGCTCCTTACCTTTGGCTCTTTCTACAGTCTAGACAACCATTGTCCAGGGGAGGAGGGAGAACCTAAGAGAGCTGGTCAGGCTGGGTCCAGTGCTGGGCATCTGGTGCCGACCCCTCAAGATCCATCATTGTCCTCCTGAATGCTAGGGTTTTTCCTTTGTTCTGTCTCCCCCCTCCCATGGTGCAGATGTGCAGTGATGGCCAGCACATGGCGGGCACACTCCTGCACCCACACTCAGGATGTCCACTGACACTAACCCCCAATCTAGGATCCTTGGCTGCTATGCTCCTAGTCTCCACTAGAAGTCCCCAACACTGTGGATCGGAGTCCCCCTCCCTCCCAGGAGAGGAGAGCTGTTGATCGAATGCTTGATTTTCTCCTCCCCGTCCAACCCCTGGCTCCCCGAACTTGTTCCTGAACTCGGGTCACCGGGATGAGGTACAGTGGATGCCTCAGCGCCACTGGGCCAGCAGTCTACTTATTTTTATGGCAGTTTCTTGCAGTATGGCCTGGCTTATTACAGTTAAAGCAAATAAAGTCTTGGGTGCAGATTTGTTACCCCCCCATCAGAGTTCTTATCTGACATGGAGATAAATAGGGAAAAAGAAGGTCTTACTGGTCTCTGACTATTATTTCACTGATATGGTGTCTGTCTGGACATCTGATAGTCCTAGGCCAAAAAAAAAATGGCCTTTCCCCACTATCTGGTCAGTGTTCTTTTACCCAAAGCTGCACATCTCTGGGAAGGATGTTGATGAATTGCTCCATTGCTCATATGTCGATGATCTGTGGAACTGTTTTGCTGTCTGGTTGTAAACATTTAATGAGGAGTTCAAGTCAGGTGAAGGCTTCTTGAAGATTATTGACTGAGTTGTACTTTGGGGACCGGACTCTCTGCCTGTAGGTTTCTCCTGTGATGACATTACTTTGGAGGATTTCTCTTTTCACTATGTCATGGTTTTCTGACTGCGCAGAGTGCATATTACTGTAGGCAAGTTGGGCTTTACCTGTCAGATAAGGTACCAGCCTTATTGCCCTTTGCTGTTTTGGCCATTGGCAGGCTCTGGTGACCCTTTCAGAAGTTGTCAGTCATGCTTCGATATTATCTATGGGACACAACTTGATAAGTTAAATTTTTTTTAAGCTGTTTGTGTTTTGTTAATCTGCTGCACTGGTACCAGATCCTCCAGCTTTGATCGCTTGCAAGGCGTCCAGCCATCACTGCTCCTGTCGCTGCATCTCTTCTCTTCTCTGTTCCTCTAGATGCTGCATTTCTTTTCTCTCTATTTCTGTCCCTCTTTGCTGTATAGCCCACCATTTGAAAAAGGCAGATATGCTTTCTGGTTCTGTCCTTGCCTGTTCTTCTTCTTCTCTTCCATCACTGGTGCCATCTGTACAGTCTTAGGTTGGAATTTTATTTCTACTTCTTGTTTGGCTGATGTTCTTCTAGTAGTTCCTCCTGAGCTTGCTGTTTCAGGATCTATACCTTTCTTCTATGCTTCACTGGTACAGGTCTAGTACTCATGCATGGTGTAAACCCCACTGCTAACACCAACTGTCACTAAGGCGTAGGTCAGGAAGCATAGGTGAACCAGGACAAGTAACATTTGCAAGCAGTGGTTTATTATTAATAATAATAAAATACAATTTTGAGGGATAGGTCTTGATACAGACAGTTCAAACAAACAGAAGTCCTTCATCTTAGAATCTCTTTTAAAATCTCCATCTCTCTAACTCTCTAAACAAACATTGCTCTCTTTTCTGTGTTGCTTGCAGGAAACACGTTTCTTCAGTAGGGCCAGTTAATGAGATGACTTTATGCTCAAAGAAACTCATGTCACAAACAGCTGTGTTCTGTAAACACATTAGTCTGCAGCTGTTATCTCCCACTGCCTCCCCCGACATTCTCTCTCTCTCTCTCTCTCTCTCCACACACACACACGCATGCACACATGCATAGAGGGGACATCTGCATTCTTTAGCAGAGGTATAGCAGCTCCCAAATCATAACAATACTTAAAGTAAGAATGGACATTGCACCAACAGCATCTGACTATGTAACAGGCAGCCCCATTTTTTTTGGGCCAAAGTAGAGTGCCCTTTTTAACCACTTCTCATCAGAATTATATAGAAGTAATTTAAAAAAGAGCCATGTATGTGTCTTTCAGGCTGAAAAAATTAAGTTGTGAAGGGATTAATCTTCCCATTCTGATTCAAAGAGAAGCAGGGCAGATGAGATGTATACCAGCTATATGTTGTAAAGATAGCAGGTGGTCAGGACTGCGACAGTGGGGATCAGCTCTGAACTGACAGAGCCAGAGATTTACAATTCTCATTTAATTACTAAGTGATCCAGCATTCCACTTACATGTTTCTCACATGCAGGAAGTGTGGACAGTTGAGCAGCTGGACCAATCGGTACAGATCATTATGGCTTCAGAATTTTTTTTTAGTTCCCACCCAGTGACTTGACAGAGAAGTTATACTCAAAAGATAGCTATATATATGCAGTCAGCTGGTGGAAAAGTTAACAGGAGTCTGGATTTCTTTTACTATTACCTCTGCAGTAGGAAACTGAAAATGATCCTCTACAAATTGGGAAAAGTACTATGAGGCATTGAGCAGTACAGGTACTGCCCTACTCAAATTGAGAAAAATATAAATTTGTTGTAGTATGCAATGCTTTTAAGTAATTGTTTCTCAGAAACACAGGCAGAAGAGTTAACCCCTGGTAATGCTACATCTGACGCAATCACATATTGGCTACATCTTGAGATTTCATATGTCAAAAAAAATCACATAAGGGCTTATATCACTTTATTATTATTATATTAGGAGGGCCCTCCTTGTAAATGAGTGTGTTCAATGGTGTTTTCCTGCAAATAAACTGGAAACTTGAACTTGAAACTTATATTAAGGCCTGGATATTCAGAAATGCATCAAAGTCTGGCACAAGTCCGGCATAGCACAAATCCGATGCGCCATGGCACAACTGGAGCCATATTCAGAGGTTGCGCAGGCCGAACAGCGCAACGTGGCTGCATATGGCAGAGTTGCACCATGGCGCAAACAGAGTTGTGCCATGGTGCAAACAGAGATGCTTCAGTGCAACTGTTGCAGCAGAGCAGCACAGCAACAGAGGGGGGCAGGGCACAGAGAACAGACCCAGGTACAGAGCCATGGAGGCACAGTGACAGGCCATAGGAGGCCTGCACCAGCAGGACACACACATGCACCCAGACACTGGACCCCAGAACACAACAGTGGCACAGATAGCAGGCATCAGGAGGTGCCACTGGCCAATGGAGGGCCATCAAGGGAGCCTCCCTGGCAGGCTGCTGGCCATGCCCCCCAGACCATAGCAGGCCACACCCTGGATCATGCAGCCAAGCACACACATGCCACACAGGGAGCCCACCCAGTGGGCACTGAACAGGCTGGGTTGCAGGCAGCATGGCAGACCACATGGGACAGGCTGCATAGTGCCAAGCAGAGGACCCCAACACAGTGTGCGGACAGTACCTGACCAATGACTATGGCTGTGTGCTACCACCATGCACACACCCCTGACAGCCACCCCATGGGCACCCCAAGGCACAGCCGCCAACCCAGGAGATGGACGCCACCACAGTGGGACACATCACAGCACACAGCAGGGAACCATGGAAGCACAGCATATGCCCCTTCTCATGCACACCACACGGACAGACACTGGGCCACTGCAGCATGGCTCCTCATGCCACCTGCAAAGCAGACACAGACACAGGAAGGTATGTCAGAAAATATATATATTTAATGCAAATATATACAGAAACAATGGGCTGGGAAAGTGTAGGTACAGCGAGGGAAGGGGACAGGGAACAGGGACTGTACAGTGGGAGGGGGACTGTAGGGTAAGGTTCAACAGGGGAAATGGGAAACCAGGGGCAACTCTATTGACGGCCCTGTCTGGCCACCCTGGCGAGCCGTCTCTCCCTCCTCTCTGCCGCCATCATCCTCCTCATGGCCACCACCACCACCTCTAGAATGCTCGACACAACAAGCAGGGTCTCATCCATCAGCCAGCTTAGCATCCATCTGGGGGGGTCTCCGCATTGGCTGCTGGATACCTATAGCAAGGGTCAGGACAGGTGATCAGTGCACTGGCCGAAGAAACCATGCCCACCCACAGTGCGCAATGGGCAGTGGGACCACACACCCCTGGAGGGCCCATGACGGCCACAAGCAGGAGGGTGGGCCAACACCAGCTAGCAACATGGTGCACCATGACGTTGCACAGAGGTGGTCCCCGCTGCATAATGGCCACACAATTGCACAATGACAGTCACATGGCACAGTGCACCGGCAGCACCACAGCAACAATGGTGGCAGCCAGGTGCACACCCACCCCACCAACAGCTGGCACACATGTCCAATAGACATGCCACAGTTGCATGTACCATGCAAAGTGTGACACACACAGCTGCCGTGGCACATGGCACAGGCGGCCATGCCTGCACCCACTCCCCCCTACCACCCCCATGTACAGTGCGAAGGACCATGACAGTGCTTACCTGCCCCCTGCAGCCCTGCTGGTGCTGGTCCTCCACCATCATGGCACACCGCCCGGTCTTGTGCTGCTGCAGCCCTGGCCCACCTGCGGTCCTTCGGTCCTGGGAATGGAAAGAGGACAGGTGTACATCAGTAACTGACCACAGCAGCTTCCCTCCCAGACCCCTGTGCACAGGGTGTGCCCCTGCCCGACATGTCCTGCATGCCTGCATCTCAATGCAAGTGGAAGCTGGCAATGCCACTCCGTGATGTGCATGATGACAGTGTGCCCCTCTGCAGGGCATGCAGGCAGCCAAGCCAACACCACAGTACAGCACCAGGGCAGACATGCAACATGGGATGACTTACCTGGCTGTGGCACTGCCCCACGCCTGAAGCATGCCTGAAGCCTCCTCAGCCAGTCAGGGTCCCATCTTATCAGGTCACCATACTGGAGCTTGCACTGTCCCCTGGTTCTGGGCACCCCTGTCCTGCACTCCAGGCTGGCAGCAACAGCTTGCCACACAGTGCCCCTGGCCTGCTGTAAGGGAACCTGCCCAAACAGCTGTGGGGTGTGGGGCTCTACACTGGCCACAAGGTTGACCAGTTCAACTTGGGATCACTTCTGGGTGCATCATCTTCTACCCTGCACCATTGCACTCTATCGTGTTCGGTGGCAAAAATGGCAGAAGGAGGCACACGTGTCCGCTACAGGTGCCGATTGCACATTGCACAGGAGACTACGCAGTGCCCGCCCATCGCACAGTACTGGAAATGTGCAGTGGGCATGGCTAGGCAAGGTCAGAGAGGTCTGAGCAAGGGGTCAGAGACCACCCACCAGTGCACAGTGCGCACATGCACAATAGGGCACAGTACCCCATGTGTGACCATGCACGTAACTGGCCATACGCAACATGCGCAATGTCACTGCATTTTGCTGTCTGCGCATGGTGCATGATTGACACCATGATAGCGCAGTGTGGCACTGCAGGTCCAAACACCATGCGTGCACAGGCATTGCACAGCCACTTGCTCCAGCGCAATACCATTGCACACGGTGCAATATCTCGATATTCAGACACTGTATGAAAATATGCTCATCAGCCAATGCGTGGCACAGTGGAGTGCATTAGCATGTCATTACTGCTGCGCTCAACCTCTTTTGCATGCGTTGCGCCTCATAAGTGCCACGGAACAGCATAGGCCATGGACCGGTATTGCAACCTTGATAGCTAAGTGGTGGATGCCGCTGCAGCACACTGTCAGCAGACTGCACTGCAGGGTGGGATGGACCAGGGAGATGCTGCCACTGACACACTGTGCTGTCCATTTTCACAGGAGGCAACATGTCGGCACAAGAGGAAGGAGAGGAGCTGGGGCCTGCACAGAAGTGCAGACCCAACTTCACTAAGGCTGAGCCATATGCCTTGTTTGAGGTCAACCTTGACAGGGAGTCCCTTTTGAGTGGTGCCATGGGCACACCACAGGCCAGGGCTGCTGCATGGGTGGAGGTGGCAACCTATGTGAACCTGCATGGCAGCCACCAGCAGTCGGTGCAGGAGTGCTGCAAAAAGGTTGGCACTGACAGGCGGTGGATTAAGGAGAAGGTGGCTGCCATAAGAGCATCCTATAATGCCACCGGGCCAGTGGATGCACCTACACTGCCACCAACAGAGGAGTTGCTGGCAGCCACCACGTGCTGCACCATGGTGGAGGGTGTGCCTGGAGGAGGCTTACAGATGGGTAACATCCCATCACTGCGTGGTATGTATGTCAGACACGCACAGCTGGTGGCCAGGAGGGTCCATACAAAGGCATGCTGGTGTGCATGTGGCCATCATGCATGTCATGTGCATGTGTGCGCACCCACGTGCATGCCATGCTGCAGGACACATGCAGCAGCAGTGTATGGGTGGGGCACATGTGAGCATTGCATCACTGACACGCCTTTCTTCTCTTGCAGCACCAGCACACCTCCATAGCAGAGATGGGGTGCAGGCAGCAGCAGCAGCACCCATGGCCACCGGTACGGCCCCGGAGGACCAGCCTTCTACATCCACCAGCATCCAGGGGTCCGACAGGCTGCAGCTCAGCACCACGGTGCCTGTGTATGTCCTGGACCTAGGGTCAGACGAGGCCCTGGATGTGATCCTGCAGGATGCCAGCCTTGGTGTCCTGTGTGCAGAGACACAGATCGGGGCCGGGTCCGACTCCAATGACGACTACTCACAGCTCCTGGACAACATGGGCGACATTGTGGAAGTGTCATCCCAGCTGGCATCACAGTCAGGTACCATGCCCAGCGCTATGCCAGTGGTGGAACAGTTGCCTGTCACCACTGTGGGTGTGCCTGTGTGCGTTGCCACGTGTGTGCCCTGCGGCGGTAGTGTTGTGGCCGCACAGGTGCAGGGTGGCGTACAGCAGCCAGATGGGTGATGGCAGCATGCTGCAGGTGCCACTGGGAAGCCGGCAACAGGGTCCACTGCCGGTGCGCTTGCTGTGCCATTCCCCCTGCAGACCCCACTGTGCAGCATCCACCAGAGAGGGGGCTGTGCAGCATGACAGGTCACCACCAGAGGACCGGGAGCCCCAGGATGCCAACCATCTGGCTGAGCACACCCAGCTGCTGTGGGTGCCCATTCAGCAACAGGTGCTGCTCGCCACTGCAGTGTGTGCACTGCATGCGGAGGTTTGCCAGTTAGCCGAGCAGCAGGAAAGGGGCACTGTGCAGATCTTGGAGGGAATGCAATGCATGCAGGAGACCATGACTGCATCCTTGGATCGCATTGCCAATACGATAATGGATGGCTTTGCATTGCTGGCTGCCACAGGGTGTGGCCATGCACAGGAGACCCCCTGCAGTGTGCGGTCCACCCCATGGACCCGGCATTGGGTGACCCCAACACAGTCGATGCCGGGCTCTGATGTAAGCATCTCAGGCATGCCCAGGGCTGTCCTGTTTGGGCGCCTGCACACCCCCACGAGGACACAGTCCCAGTCCCGTGCTTCCACCCATGGGGGGCTCTTGCACACACCACCGGCTGATGCGCATCCTCTAGCTGCCGATTGGCCCTGGTGCAGCTGCCCCCATGGTAGTGGTGGCCATGGTACCAAGCAGCAACCCTGATCTGTGGGCTGCCCTGACCGCGGTCTGCAGCTATCGCCCTATGTGCACATGGGCGGTGTGTGTATGCCTTACCACTGGTGGCACACCTGTGTGTAGTGCCGCACACTGCCTGTGTGTGTGCATGCCCAGCCACTGGACTGTGTGGTGTGTGCATGATGAAGGTAGTCTAGCACCAGTTGCATCTGTGCCCCGGTGCAATGCATCTGATCTGCGCCACATTCCAACACGTGGGTGGGTGCATGTGTGTATATATGTGTGTGTGTGTGTGTTGCTGTGCATGGTTGTGTGCCACTGACTCCCCTTCCCCTGCATCATGCCTCTGTGTGTGCATGCCCCTTGCCATGCATGTCCCTGCATGTGTCCTGTACCTGTCTGTGTGGCTCATGCATGTGTACAGCACCACCTACCTGTCTTCACAATAGTGCTCCTGTGTGATGGTGTCGCTGTGGCGTCGTGCCTGCTGCAGCAGTCGGGGGTCCCTCCACCCAGGTGGTGGCTGTCCACTACCCTCTGGCCCATTGCCTCCATCATCCCCACTACTGTTGCCCTCATCGGCCTCGACAACTATCCCACGGTCAATGGCCATGTTGTGCATTATGCAGCAGGCCAGAAATAGGCCACAGGTTTTCAAGGGGCTGTACTGTAGGGCGCCTCCTGACCTGTCTAGGCAATGGAAACATGCCTTCAGCATGCCAAAGACACGCTCAATGATGTTGTGCGTGCTGGCATGTGTCTTGTTGTACCATTCCTCTGCTGGGGACGATGGGCACCAGTAGGGGGTGAGCAGCCAGGGCCTCAGCGGGTATGCACTGTCACCTGTGTAGAGAATGACATGGTTAGCCCTCTGCTATGCTGTGCTGCACCCCTTGCCTGTCCCTAGTGCCCATGCCACCATGCACACCCTATCCCCAGGTCTGCTCTACCCATTGCACCTTCTAGGTCCCCACATTCAAATCTCTGGCACAGAGCTGTGCCAGATGAATGCATCGTGTGAACTCCCAGGGTGTGTGTGGCACAGACATTGGTGATGTGCCCAGTGGCATCACACACCACCTGGCAGTTGATGCTCGGGCTCCTCTTCCTGTTGATATGCACCAATCCCTCAGGGCCAGGTAGCATGCAGTTGCACACATGGGTGTACTCAATGGCCCCAATCATGCCAGGCATGCGTGCCACCCTGTGGAAGTCCTGCATAATTGATGTATGCTCCGCCTGTGTGCTGGGGAACCAGATGAATTCTGAAGCATGTGGCAGCAGAGCATTGAGGAACTGTGTGAGTAGGCGGGATGTGGCCGACTGGGTGATGCCCATGGTGTCCCCTGTTGGTCTTTGGAAGGTGTCCGTGGTGAGCAGGTACATGACGGCGGTCACCTTCGTCTCCACGGACATGGCATGGCTCCATCTGGTGGATGCCTGCATCTCCTCACTGCACAGCTCGCAGAGCTGCCTCAGAATGGCCCTGTTCAGGCAGTACCGGCTGACGATCTCAGTGGTACTATAGTTCTCAAAGGTGATGTGGGCACGTTACCACCTGTGTCGGGCATAATGCTGATGGGCCCTTCGTCGACCACATAGCTGTTCCTCCTCCTCTTCACACCCCTCATTACCGTCTCCATCAAGAAGGGCGCACTATCCATGGCTCCTGCTGTCCACTGTCCCCCTGGGCAGATGGCTGTTGGCTGTGTGCCACCCTGGTACACGGGTTTTGTGCCTATGTGTGTGGTGTGTGTGTGTGTGTGTGTCTCTCTCTCTCTCTCTCCCTCTCCCACGCCACCTCTCTGTCCCTCTCCCTCTCCCTCTGTGTCTGGTCTTGTATATGTCTGTCTCTCTGTATCTCTCCCTCCCACTCCCACTCTTGGCGTAACTGCTGTCTGTGTGTTTGCACCCTGTTTTTATAGGATCAAGTCTGGTTGGAGCAACTTCGATTTGCTCCACACTTGCGCCATTGTTTCACGGTTGAATATGCCGCTGCGCTATATATTCAAGGAAACGCCCCCTGTACTTGCACCGCATACATTTTAGTTGCGCATTGGTGCAATGGATTTTGCGCTGCGTAATGGCTCACGCGGAATATGGCTCCACGGAGCTATTCTGCACTTGAGCCGGTGCAACTCAGTTTTGCCATGTGCAACTGCCCTGAATATCCAGGCCTAAGAGTACACTGTGATCCTCTATATGTAGTAACTTGACTTCCCTGCCTTACAGTATTGATGCTGTGTAAGGCAGTCATCAAAATATTTTAATAAAATCATTTAACAATAAAATCATTTAACAATCCTCATTTTATGACCCTCAGCACCAGATAGGGTTTTTTCAGCTTTGGTGCATATCTCAGGCATATTTGGGAATTTTGCACCAAATTTTCAACATGGGGTTATTGGGACCCCTCCTCATGAATTCAGCCACTGTCATGGCATCATTCGATCCCAAAAGGTGATTTTGCGGTCACTGCATGGAATCACTTTTCGGGCCCGATAAATGAAGTGACAGTGCCACTGTTCATGAGGTGGGCTCTCAAAAAGCCTATGTTGCAAAGTTGGTAAAAAAAATCCAAAAAATAACTGTTTTACGAGCGTGCATTGTGCAGTTTCCACACACGCTCGTAACTTCGTAAATCTGCAATATTTTCACTCAAGATTTTCAACACTGGCATTTTCCACACTTCCTTATGAACAGTACAGCTGTCATTTTTCACAACTGGCCCAAAATGTGTTTTCGCACATGTAGTGCACAATGGCACATTTGGTGTGTGAAATCAATGTTCAGGACAGATTAATAAAATTATAGTGACACTGTTCATGAACAGAGGTCTTAAACTGGCTATGTTGAAAATTTAGTGACAAAAGTCCATAAAATGACTGTGTTACAACCGTGCATTGCACAATTTCCACGCACCCTCGAAAGTTCACAAATTCGTAATATTTTCACTGAAGATTTTCAACACTGGCATTTTTCCACACCTCCTTATGAACAGTACAGCTGTCATTTTTCACACCCTGACCGAAATGTGTTTTCGCACTTCTGGCGCAGAATAGCATGGTTGCTGTTAGAAATCGGTGTTTGGGACAGATTAAGAACATCACAGTTATACTGTTCATGAGTGGAGGTCCCAAAATGCCTATGTTGAAAATCTGCAGTAAAAAATCCCCAAACTAATTACATTACAGGTGTGCGTTGTGCAGTTTCTACGCACACTCGTGACTTCACCAGTTTTTTTATATTTTCACTCCAGATTTTCAACATTGCCATTTTTACACCTCCTCATGAACAATACAGCTGTCATTTTCACATCCTGTTCAAAATGTTTTCATCCTGTGCGCCAAATGGCTTATCGCTGTGCAAAATCACCTTAATGATTAGTGTCACTGTTCATGTGGTGGGATCACAAAGCCATGTTGAAAACTTGGAGTAAAAATACCAAGAAACACCCAGGGAGTTAGGCTTTTCGACCAAAACGCCCTACCCTATAGGGACTGACAGGCATCAGGGGTGTGACTTGAGATTGTCAACAGTAATGCTCATGCCATTCCACCCCAACCCCCTCTCTGCAGCCAGTGACAGGCATCGAGGTGCGCCTTGGACCCTTTGGCCCCAGAGTTCACCCCATTCTTCTATACTGCATCCATTTCAGTGTATTTCCGTATGGAATGAGGTGAGTGTAAAGGCCGAACATCCCAAAGCACACCTTGACACTTGTGTCTGCAGGGTAGGGTGATGTGAAATGTTGTGACTGTTATGGGCAAATGACCCAAAGGCACACCCCAATGCCTGTCCATCTCTGCAGGGTGGGGGTGGAGTTGGCGTCAGTTCAATACTTCACTGCCATTCCTATACTGCATCTAATTCCTGTACTTCCACTGCTAATGCCAGCAAGCAACATTCGGCATTGACAAATGCTTGTTTATAAGATGTTTTCACCTGGCAATTAAATTCTGCGTACTAATCTTGATAAGTTTTATCTCCTGTTTTCAAACATCGTACCAAACTTTGTTAGTTTCTTTCCTGTGACCAGTACCTCCAGTCTTCTCAACAGGTACTGCCAATTAAGACATTCTGGACATAGCTGGTTTTCCTGCTGATAACTTTGCAAACAAGCTTGTGGAAGGTCAGAATGCACCTCAGGGTTAACCCCTGTGTTCCAGATAAACCCAAATAGCTTTCTGCATTCATTTCAACGGTATACCTGTATGCTTTGCAAGCCAAGGGATCTCAGTTTCCCATAAAGATTCATGTATAGGTTTTCACCACAGATTAGCAAGGGGAGAAAGAAAGAAAGAACAGAAACAGCAAGTTAAGGAAGAGAGATAACAGGGAAAATTGTGGGACCATCGGAGTGGCCAGTTCTGAGGTTCCACAAGGAAAATTTGACTGTGCAATCTGACAGACAAGAAATAGACAAGTGTCAAAATAGAAGAGGACAGAAAAATAGATCCTTGCTTTCAACACAAACTCTCTTTCTGTATAACAAATGGGACAGAGTCTTATCCCAACCCAGTCACAATCAGTGACAAGCACTAACTGCTACTTTGCTCCTTTGATCCCTATTGCTCTCAGTCACATATCTAATTTGGTCAGTAAGTGTGGGGGGGACTCATAGTTTGTGAGCATACATACCTACGAACATACGATTAAGTCAGTAGAAAAAGGCCTTGCAGCCCATCATGCCTGCTTTAGTTTGCATATCCCTCAGCACCTACTGAGTGATCTGTCCCCTCCCCATTATCCACTCCCCCCATAATGATCTACCCTCAGGTGCCCCTCCATGTGACTTTCCCTTTTACTCTGTCCCATCTATTCTTGAAGCTGTCCACAGTTCCAAGTGGGACAGCTTTCTCCGGCAACTAATTCTATTTCACCACAACCCTCCCGGTGATAAAGTGTCTCCTCATCTCCTTCCTGAATCTTCTCCCCACCAGGTTGAGGCAGTGCCTCTTAGTGATTCGGTTCTCACTAAGATTGAAGAGATTATCAGAGCTCACTTTGTCGATATCCCCAAAGTATTTAAAGGTTTTGATCATAAATCCCCTCTCGGCGCTGGCAAACAGGTTTGTGCCTGAGTTTGTGCTTTACGTTGGGATGGTACAGCATATTCAAACATGATTATAGCATTTGCAGTGTGCTCCGAGCGTGTTTGAAAATACCAGAATTGGCTGCAGCCACTAATTTGCTCTTTTGGTTCAGACTTTAGAGGAAGCAATTTCTGAGTTTCCAGTATCCTGCTTACTGTGTGTACAGGGTCTTTATTGTGACAGAATAGTAGGTGACATCCCATAGCACTGTGATGCTTTAGAAGAGATTGAAACAGCCCCTAACAATGATCTTTGAGGTCTGCTTTTGATTCAGTTCTCCAAATTTTGTTGGTAAGGTATTTCAAATTTGAGAACAAAAATAACTAAAAGAACGCATCCCCAACTGTCTTAAATTTCAGTAAGTTTATTCTAGAGTACAGTACCTCTTCAGCACAAAACCGCACAGTGCACACTAACCAAAATGATGAGATTCCATACAGGAGTCAGAATGCAGTGACATTCCAAGAATCCGTCTTCTCCATAGGAACCCAATAATTTGTCTTTGGGTCAGAGCCACTAGGACCCCACAGGACAACATTTTTTGTCATGAGTGATATTGTTTTATTTATTTAAAAGTTGATAACCAGCTGAGGCTCATTTCTATGTGTGACCAGGGGACAGGGAAATGGAGTATATACAGGGACTAGTACAAGTTTTACAACAAAGTTACAACATATAATATACAAAAAGTACAGCCAGTCATAAAGTACAGACAGGTTACAAAAATACAGGAGACATAAGTAAGTAAGCAAAATCTAAAGGGTACAAAAGATGAACGAGAAAGTACAAACTAGGGTAAGCAACAGACAGTAAGCAATTGTTGAAACAGTGTTAAATGAGTGCACGGATGAAAAGGAGCATTGTCTGTAGGTAGTACAGCAACAGGAAATGAAATACTGAAGGAGAGGTCAGCTCAAGCACGAGCAGGAGTCTGAGAACAGAGAATGTTGGGATAGGGATCTTTTTGATCCATAATGGAAGGTGAGTGTTTAATGGAGAAAGGGAGAGTGTTCCAGAGAGAGAGAGGGAAGCCTATAAGAAAGGCAGCACAGCCAGAGCAAGATAAGGGGCATGGGAGGGAGAAAGTGTGGGCGTCTCTAGAATGGAGAGGATAGAGTGCCTCGGATGTGGGATAGAGGAGAGAAGAGAGGTAGAAGGGGAGGGATCCAAACTAGAATTTGGAGATAAAGAGAGAAGAATGCAGCATACGGCAACAGTGAAGAAAGTAGAGGGAGAGGGAAGAGTAGAGAGACCAGTGATGTGTGTGGGGGAGCATTCAAGGTGAAATGCCAAAAGACATTGTAGATGGAGTCGAGCCTGGCTAGAGAGGAGGCAGAGGCTGTACCATAGATAATATCAGCATACTCAAAAGAATGTAGAATAATTTTGGTAAAGAGTGTATGACATGCAGGCAGGGGGAGGGAATCCTTATTTTTGTACAGGGCTCCAAGTTTGGGACCCAGGTTTGAGTGAATGTGCTTGATGTGTTTAGTGTAGTCCAGTCAGCGGTTGAGCCAGACACCTAGGCATTTGTAGTAGGGGACTTCTTCCAGTAAGGATCCATCCAGGGTGTAGATAGAGAGAGGGGAAGGGAGGTTGGCTAATTTCTGAGGGGTACCAAAAGTCATTGACACTGTTTTCTTGAGACTGACTTTGAGGTGATTGTCCTGAAATCAGTGGAGGACTGAATGGAAATCAGCTTGAAACTGGGATTCAACAACAGGAGCAGAAGAACCAGAGGGGTAAGGAACTGTATTACCAGCGTATATCTATATGCTAGCTACAAAGTAGGCTGACGGGAGGTCATTTAGAAAAATAGAGAAGAGTATTGGGCCCAAGATGAAGCCTTGGGGACTCCAGCTTGGATGGGGAAGGGGAGAGGGCACAACCTACTAAGGACTCATTGACAGCGGCAGCAGAGGTAGGATTTAAACCAGTTTACAGATTGTTGGCACAACCTCATGTACATTACCATGTGCCAGAGCCAGTAACTGCTGTGGACCATCCCAACTGTCTCAGTTCTGTTTTTCATACTATCAAATGCACACCTGCAGGAATATCTTTATGTCTCAGCATGTCTTCTTTTATTGTTTTCCATCAAGTATGTTGAATCCAAAGAATATAGCCCTGAAAGCTTGTGGGGTCGCTTTTACAGCCATACCAGTGCGGGAAGGACAGCACCTGCACTGACTCACAAACTTCAGGTTTTGCCTGCCTGGGGCCCAGCTGTGACATGGAGGCCTGTGAGGCCTGCTATTTCCTAAATTGAAGGACCTTGCCCTGAATATTTGATGGCCCCTCCCGAGGTTCCAAGGCAGACCTTGGGAAAGTTGTTCAGCAGATACGTCATTGGACTGGTCCCCCTGGTCATCTCACTGCTGTCTTGTGACAGTTAAGGTAGTAAGCTCCCCACTGTCCCACCCCCACTATGTTAGAGTTCTGACGAAGTCTCCAGTTGGGAGGACCTGTGACCCCTCCTAGAGAGGGTGCAGAAGTTGGAAGAAGCAGCACCACCAGCTATTGTGGGGAATAGGCTGGATAAGTGATTTGAAACTTTCTTATTAGGTTTGAGAAGGGAGGTGGGATCTGAACCGGGAGGTCAGGAAGGGAAACTGCATCAGCTGGTGTGATTCAGCCAATTGCCTTCAAGCAGACAGCAGTAGGGGGATTTTGAAAGTGTTAAAAGGTTCTCCAAGTGTGGATTTTTGGTGTGCAAAGGTTGGGAAGGAGCAGTGCCACCAGCTACTGCAGGGAAAAAAACCCTGATGAAGGGTCACGTGAGGATCTGAAGCGCTTGGGTACAGTGCCACTATCTCATGAGCTCTGCCGCAGTAAATTCTGTGGTTGCTTTACACTTTTGACTACACGTTTATTATTTTTACTTCTCTATGGTGTGCAGCTTTGTTGTGTGTTCTACTGCAGGGAAGACTGGATAAGTAATTTAAAACTAACTTTTTCTTTTAAGTTTTGAGAGGGGAGGCAGGAACTGAATTGGGAGTTCAGGAAGGGGGACTGCATCAACTAGCGTGATTCATCCAGTTACATTCGAGCAGGAAGCACTAGAGGGACTCTGAAAGTGTTTAAAAGATTCCCCAAGTGCTGGATTTTGGAACGTGGAGGGCAGGAAGGAGCAGCGCCACCAGCTACTGCAGGGACAAGGCTGGACAAGTCTTTTCAGGTTAGAGAGGGGAGGCAAGATATGAATCGGGAAGTCAGAACTGGAGATTATAACACCCTATCTAGGCTAAGAGTACAAAGAGGATCATAGAAGCTTGACGGAAGAAAAGGATCATACTGGGCAATCCAGTCTGCTCCCCCCCCCACACACCTCCCCCTCCCAAAAAACTAAAATCACTGTATCTAGGGTCAAGATACAAAGGGGCTAAGCAAAATGAAAAAAAAGGGAAAAACACCTTATCTAGGGTAAAGGTACAAAGTTATCTCCAGTTATCATAGTGAGTGTAGGACTGGGAATGTTGAGAGTGGTGCAGTGCAGTGGTCGTGGGGGCGGGAGTTTTCAGAGAGACCTTTTGGAGACTAAAGTGCTGCCCCATCTGCACATACCTCTCTGGACTGAGGGAGGAGATCACTAAACTCTGAGCCAAGTTGGCTAAGATTCAGGGGACCGCTTCCCCCCCTAAGGGACCACCAAGTCTATCACTACTGCCCCAGAGGATGCTAAGGAAGAGGGCCAGCTGGATTGTGGTGGGTTCCAGGAGGGTGGGGGTGGCAAGTTTGGGCACATTCCACAGCTGGTGCCACAATGGAACCCATTCACCACTTTGGTGGGATGGGACTGCTGGGAGGAGGCACCTGTGGTAGTGGCCTGGGAGGATGTGGGGGGGTCCTCTGTAGGGGAGGCCCCAAGGTGTGAGGGAGAGGACTCCAGCAGAGGAAGAAGCAACTTCTGGTGGGGGACTCAGTGGTTTGGGGGGGTAGTTCTGGAAGCAGGAAAGGATGGGAAGAGAGAGGCGAGGTGAGGGATAGAAAGCGTATCCTGGCACCTCGGCTCGGAGGGATGGAAAGCATATCCTAAGTATCGCTAGAGTGGCAAGACAGGACGGGAAGCTGCATGTCATTGTCCACCTGGAGACTAATGTCCTAGCTAGGGACAGGCCTGGGATTGCACAGGGGGATTTTTGGGAGGAAGGGAGGGGTTTTAGGTAGGCAGCATCTCAGTGGCTTTCAGTGAGGTGCTGCCTGTCTACAACCAGGGGGATGATAGCATTCTCCACACCATGAGCTTCTACTAGTGCTTGAAGAAAAGGTGTAGAGAGAAGGGATTCGACTACACTGGGACTGGGGACCAACCTGGAGTGATAAGGGCCTATATAGGGGTAAAGGTGTGTATCCATCTGGAAAGGGAATTGCAGTCCTCAGTGGACAGTTTAAATGTTATTTTGATGAACATTTAAACTAGCTGAGGGGGTGGTGGAAGAAATCAGGGTGGCATAAATTGCACCCACCCCAGACTAAACCAGGGAGAAGGGAGGATTTGAGGGAAGGTAAACCCCCCAGGGAGCAAAATAAAGAAAAAATCTGAGTGATAGGAATGAAAGGAGACAGGAACACAAGCTGTATCAAGGCAACAGAATCACAGTGAATTCTGGGGGGAATGGAGGAGCTGGAGGTATTGTGGGTCACCCTGGAGATGGGAAACGGAGTCACTGTTCACACTGGTGTGAGCTACAGACCTTCGACATGGGAGAAACTAGATAAGGCACTAGTGGAAGCCATTAGCACAATGGCAGAGAAAGGGGAGGTGCTGCTGGTGGGGGACTTCAATCTGCCAGACGTAGATTGGAGCCTCCCAGCTGCAGCTTCAGCTAGAAGCAAGAACATCCTGGATTCCCTGTAGGGTGTGTCTCTCAGGCAACTAGTCAGGGAGCCCACTTGTGATGGGGCAGTACTGAACCTGGTGCTCACTATCAGTGACAGTATTGCAGACATCAGGATGGGAGGCCACCTAGGAATGAGCGATCACCGTACATTGTGGTTCAACGTAAGGACGGCGATGGAAGCAAACCACACAAGGACAAGGGTTCTAGACTTCAGGAGAACAGATTTTTAAAAAATGGGTGAATGCCTCACAGATGACCTGGCAGGGGTAATGACCTGGGTGGGGTGGAGGAACAGTGTGCTAAGCTAAGGGAAGCCAAAGGCATAGTGAAGGCAATGAACCTGCACAAAAGTGAGAAAAAACAAGAGAGAAAAGGAGACTGCTATGGTTCTCAAAGGAAGTGGCTGAAAATGTACAAGCCAAAGGTTAGCTATCGGGAGGTATAAAGTGCAGAGGGAAGAGGCCAGGGAGATGTATCAGGAGAAGCAGAGGGCGACACGGAAAGTGATGAGGAGTGCAATGGTGCAAACTGAAGAAAGAATATCCCAGGGGGTAACTAAAGAGGATAAGACATTTTTTAGGTACATTAGTGAAAAGAGGAAGACTAAGGGAGGGATTGTGAGATTAAGAAGGGCTGGGAGAACTGTGTAAAGGAGGATCAAGAAACAGCAGATATCCTGAACAAACAGGTTTGTTGGGTCTTCACAGAGGAATGGGAAATGGACGGGACAATAAAGAGCAGCAGGAGCACGGATGGGGGGGGAGAGGGTATACACAAATCTTTTTACAGAGGAGAGAGTCCTGAAGGGACTCGCAAATCTGAACGTGAACAAGGCTATGAGACCAGATGGTGTGCACCCAAGGGTATTGAGGAAGCTCATGGAGATACTGACTGCACCTCTGACAGTCCTATTCAACAACTCACTGGAAATAGAAGTGGTTCTGGAGGACTGGAGGAGGGCAGATGTAGTCCTGCTTCATAAAAGCAGTAGTAGGCTGGCAACTATAAGCCGGATAGTCTGACATTAGCTGTAGGAAAGGTAATGGAGTCACTGCTAAAGGAAAGGATTGTAGCATATCTTGAATCCAGCAGGTTACAAGACCCGAGGCAGCATGGATTCACAATGGGGGTGAGTCATGTCAGAAAAATCCGATAAATTTCTTTGGCTGGGTGACCAGGGAAATAGATCCGAGTGGGGTGGTGGATATGGCCTACTTAGATTTTAGTAAGGCTTTCAACACCATTCCACATAGCAGACGCATAACAAAACTGGGTAGCTATGGGGTTGGTCCTAAGATGGTAAACTGGGTAAGAAATTGGTTAAGGGATAGCTGACAGAGGGTGGTGGTAAATGGAGTTCACTCCAAGAAAGGGAGGGTGACCAGTGGGGTACCCAGAGATCAGTGCTGGGACCAGTCCTCTTTAATGTCTTCATAAGTGCCATTGCAGAGGAGCTGGAAGGGAAGATCTGCCTCTTTGCGAATGACACCAAAATCTGCAGTAGGTTGGGCACTCCAGAGGGGGTGGAACAAATGTACAGAGACCTGAAAAAATGTGAGTAGTGATCCAGGATATGGCAGCTGGATTTCAATGTGAAAAAGTGCAAAATACTGCATTTGAGGCACAGAAACCCAGAAGCGGAGTACAAAATGGGAAAAGAGGTACCGACAGTCACCAAACAGGAAAGGGATCTCGGAGTAACCATATCAGAAGGCCTGAAGTTGGCGAGACAGTGCATCAAGGTAGTTGGTAGGGCCAGTGGGATGCTGGGGTGCATAGGGAGGGGTATCATCAGAGAAGGAAGAAGAGAGTCATTGTTGCCATTGTATAGATCGCTGGAGAGACCCCCAGAGTACTGTGTCCAGTTCTGGAGACCACATCTCAGGAAGGACATAGACTGGTGGCAGTCCAGAGGAGGGCAACTAAAATGGTGCAAGGACTGCATCAAAACTCCTATGAGGAGAGATTGAAAGACCACAATATGTACAACCCTGGAAGAGAGGGGAGAGAGAGGGGGGACATACTAAGGACCTATAATTACCTCATGGGGATAAATAAGGTACAGAACGGGAGTATTTTGCAGAGGAAAAAATGCACAAGATCAAAGGGACACATGATGAAGCTGGAAGTGGGTAAATTTAAGACAGATGTGAGGGAAGTACTTCTTCACTGAGAGAGTGTTTGATGCCTGGAGCAGTCTTCCAGCAGAGGTGGTGGGGTCATAAAACAGTGGTGGGATTCAAGAATGTATGGGATAGGCATAAGAGAATCTGTGTGGTAAGCTGGGTGGAAGCAAGATATCAAGCAGGGTCTGTGGTGACAGTATAGGCAGGGAAAAAAATGGGTAGGTTGGGTGGGCTGAACAGTCCTTGCCTGCTGTCAAATTCAGTTTTTCTATGTAGAGTCCCAGGAGCACCCACCATGGTCCAGTAGCCTTCGACACCAGACTAAGTGCTGTCATCACCCTTGGTATTGGCAATTTCATTATCAACAACGAATGCTGGTACTGGCCTCAGCTCTGGTGCTCCTGTCATGGTCGGTGCAGTGGTCAGCATCTTTGCAGGTGCAGGTGCAGGTCTTGGCGCTGAGGCCACTTACAGCATTGGCATGGGGGTTTGTGCCAATACTGCTTTCAGCACTTTTATTGACTCTGGATCCTGAGTGGTCCCTGCAGCAAGGTCTCCTGGAAGCAAACCTGTCATCATCTGGCCAGGGGCCCCCCTTGAGACAACAAACTGCTCGGAGCCAGCAACATTGACACTACCAGACTGGAAAGCTTCACCTATTCCTCTACACCAGAAATCTGAATCACTGGGGATTATGAAAATAAACTTATGTTAGCTCCCCCACTCCTGGTGTCTAGGGGTATCCAGATGATAACTAGGTCGGAGGGGGGCACTATACAACCAAGAAAACACAGTCCAAGAAAATAGAATATGCTCATTACCTGGTCCTTCTGTTGTTGCGAGATGGCTTCGTAGGATGAGGAGCATGTACATTTCTTCCCTTCAGTGGGCTAGCTGCAGGGGGCAAGGTTCATTAACAGGCACCACATGCACATTCTGAATCAATTAAATTCAATGCCCACTCCAAAATCAAAAGTGCAAACCGATTTAATATGAAACAAGAAATTTGATAAACCACTCCATGGAGCATGGAGTAACAAGTATGGTGGGAGCACTTCCAGGTAGAAACCTGACAATCACTTTTGCAACAATCTCTTTTTCCAACAAATTGATTTTACTTTGTAGACATTCCCTCGAGCCGAAAAGGCTACATTCCTAACAGCAGCACTAGATGGTCGGCCGAAACAGGCCACACTTAGAAGTATTTCAAACTTGCAGACTTCCACTTCATATTCCTTCCCTTCTTACTCTTCCTTAACACAGGCACTTGCTTACTTTCTCGTCTCTTAGTCTCATCCATACTTAAATGGAGATAGCAATTGTGACAGCACGAGACGTTTCTACTGTCCCAATCCATTTCTTACTTGCTTTGCTTTACCTTGTTACAGAGGAGTTGCTCTGAAACACAGGGAGCTATCTTCTCATTGAGAGGCAGTGGCGTCACCACGTTGATTTTGGGGAGGCTACAGCCCCCCCCAATCTAAGTTAAAGCCCCCCCAATCATTTGCACTAAAAAATCAAAAAAATTCAGTTTCTTAATTGTTTAAATTATGCAGCCCTAATGTAAACAATTAAGAAACGGCAATCGGGCTAGCCCACCCCTGCCATTACTTTAGAAGTACGACTCACGAGAGGAACCGCATTACGTCTTTTTTTATTTTCGAGCGGTCTCGATCGAGGTTTGTTTTACAAAGCGCTGCATGCATCAGAGTATTGCCTGATCTCATCTATTCTGTACAGCACATCCCTGATCCTCCCTTTCGAAGTGTGGTAGATGCATCGGGCTGCGCAGCCTCAGTCAGCTGGTGAGGGCATGATGGGCATCAGGGCAATTAATTGTATTAAAAGTAACCCAGGAGGACCAGGACTTTTGCGCCTCCGTCCCGAGTAACTCTCCGCTTTCTTTTTCTGTCTTGTCGGATTTGCGACTGGGAAAGGGCATCTGAAATATGTTTCCCCTTCGATCATCAGTATAAGTGGACAAATTTACAGGGGTGGTGATGCACTGATGTTTTTGTATTCTTGGTCTCCTTTCATTTGGTTTGGTGGGTCTCCTCACCCCCGCCGCCCATCCATTCATCCCTGCCGTCTGCACCCCATTACTACTGGGGGGGCGGGGCAGGACACTGCCCTTGGGGTAAGGGTTTACAATTTACATTCTGACTCAGTCTCCGGGTGGGTAACTTCAGTCCGACCCTCAAAGCCCCTTTACCTTGCGATGGTACGATACCCTTGGGTGCTCATTGCTGCTGGCATTCTGACTCGGATTCGTCCTGCTGGCTGACCCATCTTCTTGAGCTTTTGCACATCGCACCACTTCTCCTCTGGCCCATTCTGCTCGCCCTTCCTCCAGGGCTGGAACTTCCAGCCCAGCAGCCGCTTGACGATCAGAGGGGTGAACGGCAGAATTCACACTCAGTACTGAGTACTGACCCTGCCTCGTCCCTCGCAAAACTTTTTGTTCCTTGTTGCATTCTGACTGCAAGGGGTGTATCAGCCAGCCAGGGTCCTTCACTTTTTCAGATTCCAAGCCATTGGCTATTTGTAAGAGTGGCAGCGGCAGGCTAACTATATTTATTACAGACTGACTCATCGGAGTGCCGGAACATGGGGAAACGTTTGGGGGGAGAGGACGATTGTTATTTTTATATTGAGTCAAGCATAGTTTCGTTTTTTTCCTTCTTCTGTGATAACCTCCCGGGAGGTAACACAGAGAAGGAAAAAGCCAAGAACTGTGCTTGTTTGACAGGTATAAAAATAACAATGCATGCATTATTATGTGTTTGAATGCTTTGGTCCCGGACCCGGTACTAACTGAAAACTGATTGGAACTTGAACAACGCATGATGGGAGTCAGGACGGGTTGGTAACTTACAATGGCGTCAGTTGTTGGAGGGGAGGATGACAGACAGAAACAGAAGGACTAAGGAGGCGAACAGGGAGGGTTCATTCTTCTGTGACTGGCACCCGCCTCATACTCTGCCTACCAACAGCACAGCAGCTTGCTTGCACAGTGAGCCAATCAGTGGACAAACACGTGGTGTGCTTTTCCAACACACACGTGGTACACTGGTAGTCTCTACTGTCTACTGTGCAAACTAGTGACGCAGTTGTAGTTGGTAGAGAGCGAGCAACAGAGCAGAGGTTCAAATTGGAATGGAATTCAATCTGTATTTCTATTTTCTACAAAGTTATTATCAAACATTGAAGACTCCGTTCACTTGTTGGGTTAAGAGGCTTTTTCTCTGAGTGAAATACGGGGGGGTGGGGGTGTTTGTGTGTGTCTTGGGGTAAATTGAAAAGCTCAGACACAGACAACCTGCTGTGAGTGCTGCCATACAGCAGCATTATTAACTACTGCATATATGTTTATTTTTTTTTCTTACTTGCAACTTATTTCCATTTACTATTTTACTGAGTAAACTGAGTAAGTAATAGTGAAGAGCTGACAGCTCAGAAAGACTGAAGACCATCACTTTGGTGGTTTATGTTTTTAGGCTCACAAATTTAGAATAAAAATAGCAGAAGTTTGCTTTTCCTAAATTGTCTTATACCCTGACCCATGCCTCGGTTTGTATTGTGCAAGCTTAACAATAACATCACAAGCAAGGAGTTAGCCAGTTCAATTTCAGACACTTTTTTTTTATGAACAAGGGGAACCTTCTGACTAGCAACATACCCATTACTTCGCATACTGTGAGCCCTGTGTGTTAGGCTCAATCTACTGTATTAAAATATGCAGTTTCAGTAGGTGTTTAATACCCATTACTTCACATACTGTGAGCCCTGTGTGTTAGGCTCCGTCTACTGTATTAAATAGCAGTTTCAGTAGGTGTTTAATACCCATTACTTCATACCGTGAGCCCTGTGTGTGTTAGGCTCCGTCTACTGTATTAAATAGCAGTTTCCAGTAGGTGTTTAATACCCATTACTTCAGCATACTGTGAGCCCTGTGTGTGTTAGGGCTCCGTCTACTGTATTAAAATAGCAGTTTCCAGTAGGTGTTTAATACCCATTACTTCGCATACTGTGAGCCCTGTGTGTGTTAGGCTCCGTCTACTGTATTAAATAACAGTTTCCAGTAGGTGTTTAATACCCATTACTTCACATACCGTGAGCCCTGTGTGTGTTAGGCTCCGTCTACTGTATTAAATAGCAGTTTCCAGTAGGTGTTTAATACCCATTACTTCACATACTGTGAGCCCTGTGTGTGTTAGGCTCCATCTACTGTATTAAATAGCAGTTTCCAGTAGGTGTTTAATACCCATTACTTCGCATACTGTGAGCCCTGTGTGTGTTAGGCTCTGTCTACTGTATTAAATAGCAGTTTCCAGTAGGTGTTTAATACCCATTACTTCGCATACTGTGAGCCCTGTGTGTTAGGCTCCGTCTACTGTATTAAATAGCAGTTTCCAGTAGGTGTTTAATACCCATTACTTCGCATACTGTGAGCCCTTGTGTGTTAGGCTCCGTCTACTGTATTAAATAGCAGTTTCCAGTAGGTGTTTAATACCCATTACTTTGCTTACTGTGAACCCTGTGTGTTAGACTAAGTCTGTCACATAAACATTTCATCCCTGTGTACCAGACCCAATAAGAGGGCAAGTTTTCTTATAGTTTACTTTTTAGTTAGTTCTTGTCACACACTCATCAGCCTTGTTAAAAATGAGTATCCGTGACTTCTTCCGTCCAAAATCAAAAAATCAGAATAAAGAAAGTAACTACCTAGACCCCAGTGATGCTCAACAGCTGCAACCAGAGCAGCCATTAAGAAATGAAGTGGAAGTTCCACCAGTACAAGAAGATGTAGCAACACATCATCATCTCCGGAACATCTCATGATGCACTTGAATCAGTAGCAAGATTTACGTCTGCTGCTACTGTTGTACCTAATGATCTGGGAACCAAAGAGGCTGGTCCTGTGCAGCCAAAGCTGTCTAGTTTTCCACAAAGGGATTTTGGAAAGCAGAAGCGTTCATTTTCAAGCAGCTGGTATGCATCATTTAAATGGCTTGAATATAGTGTAAGCAATGATGCCATATTTTGCTTTGCCTGCAGAATGTTTTCAAGTTGCTCTGGTCGAGTGGACACTGCTTTCACGTCCAGAGGGTTTAACAACTGGAAGAAGGCAATAGACAAGATGAGAGAACACCAACAAACAACAACACATACAGGAGCAATGGAGGCCTGGTCTACTTATGTGAAATCTAAAGAAAGAGGCAATATTATACAGCTAATGGATTCAGCAATGATTGCAGATATTAAAAAGCTTAGGAGTACCTGAGAAGAATAGTTGAGATTGTTTTGTTGTTTGGCAGACAGGAACTGCCTTTCGAGGCCATAGGGAGTGTGAAGGAGCTCAAACAGGGGTAACTTTTAGAGACTTTTGATCTTCTAAAAAGTTTGATCCTGAATTGCAAAATTTGCAGATTCACATGCCAGGAAATGCTACCTATCTCTCACCTCTCAGTCAAAATCAGATGATAGAATGTTGTGCAAAATTAATAAGAGAGAAAATTTAAATGAGGTAAAAGAAGCAAAGTATTTTGCAATACTTGCTGATGAATCTAGAGATGTTGCTTGCAGAGAACAAATGAGTATTTGCCTTCGTTATGTTCACCATGGTTCCCCTGTAGAGAAATTTTTGTGCTTCCATCAAGTAACAGCATTAGATGCCCAGAGTCTGACAAATGAACTGTGTTCAAAGCTGACTAACTGGGACCTCCATGAGAATTCGGTGACTTGCGTAGCTCAGACTTATGACGGTGCATCTGTTATGAGCGGCAACTTAAATGGAGTCCAGGAACTATTTCGTCATAAGCATCCATATGCTATATATGTTCATTGCTATGCGCATATTCTGAATTTGGTCCTTGTAGATGCCTGTTCATCACTTCTTCCTGTACGGAAATTCTTTGACATGCTTCAAGAGATACACACATTCTTTTCCAAATCTGTCCTGACTCACCAGGGGTTCTTAAATGTTCAAAAGGAGCTTGGGTTGACTAGAATTCTTGAGATACCGGAGTTAAGTTCTACCAGGTGGGGCTTGTCAAAAGCGAGCAACAAAGGCAGTAATAGAAACTTATCCAGCTCTTCTAAAATATCTTTCAGCATGTGAAGAAGGAGAAACTGCAAAGGCCAGAGGACTCCACAGCAAGCTTCTAGAATTCAACAATTTATTTCTCCTTAAAATGTTTGACAAACTACTGTCAGTGGCTGATGGAACAAATAACTTACTTCATACTCAGGCTTTGGACTTGGATGTGCAGTGACTGCTGTATCTGCGCTTGAGAGACACAATTGCACAATTTCAGTACTGAAGAGAGATTTCTAGTTCTCTACAGGAAGCTGAAAATATGGCAGAAAAATATGAGACACAGACACCCTAAAATACTCCGGGTCCACAGAGGCAAAGGAAGCTACCTCATTTGGGAGCACTTTGTTCCAACTTCACTAACTGGAACTGAACAAAGTGCATCAGCATCGCATGAAACAAGAACTGCTGTGCATTTGAGAATCACTGTTTTTACCCTGTGATTGACAAAATGATTGGAGAGATTGACAGAAGGTTTTCAAGCATAACCAAACACTGATGGTTTGCATCAATGCTCTCAGACCACAGTCTACACATTCTTGGACCAGGACAAACTGAAGCCACTTGAGAGATGTATGACTGTCCAGTTCTGAAGAGGAACTGGTAGTAGCAAGAAACTTCATTTGTCGGCTGCCAGAAAATGAACGTCCACATGATATGACCAATCTTTATAATGTACTTCCAGAAATCATGTATCCGACGCTGCATAAATCACTACAGATTGCTCTAACAATCCCAGTTACCACATGTGTGTGTGAGCGCTCCTTTAGTTCCATGAGTAGCATTAAGACATATCTGAGAAACAAGACAGAAAATAACAGATTGAGTTCACTTGGAATTCTCAACATTCAGACCGAAGAAAGCAGACAACTTGACACTGATGATGTGATTGACGAATTTGCATCCATGACAAACAGAAAGGTTGAGCTACTTCTCCCAAAATCAGCACGATAATAGTAAAACCTGTATGACACTGATATCCAGCAGATCTGCTGGGATAATGGTTGGTGTGTCTGGCTGTTCTGGTCTCTCATTTGCTCTGGGGTCCTCCTGCATCCTTCCCAGCAGATCTGCTGGGATAATGGTTGGTGTGTCTGGCTGTTCTGGTCTCTCATTTGCTCTGGGGTCCTCCTGCAACCTTCCCAGCAGATCTGCTGGGATAATGGTTGGTGTGTCTGGCTGTTCTGGTCTGTCATCTGCTCTGGGGTCCTCCTGCAACCTTCCCAGCAAATCTGCTGGGATAATGATGTGTCTGACTGTTCTGGTCTCTCATTTGCTCTGGGGTCCTCCTGCAACCATCCCAGCAGATCTGCTGGGATAATGATGTGTCTGGCTGTTCTGGTCTCTCATTTGCTCTGAGGTCCTCCTGCAACCTGTCCTTGGTGGACCAGTAACAAAATTTTTCCACATGTACCATATTAAATACATGGCTGATAATTAGGCTTCTCAAACATATTTTTCACCACTAATATGCAGGAAAAGCCACCATTTGAAGGTAAGATTTCAAAATTTTCCGGGGGGGCATGCCCCCGGACCCCCCTAGCTTTGTTAGGATTTTGACTAAAGGGCATCAGCCCCCCCAACTTTGTATCCCTGGTGACGCCCCTGTTGAGAGGTCTTAACTTTTACAACGGTATTCAATTTAACATGAACAGAACCAACAAAGACCTGCCAGATACCCAATCACTGATGCCACACATTTGCTCCGAGCATCCCAGGGAATTATCTCCCTGGCGATCCTGATGACCCGAGGCACTGTCCTCTCATACAGCAATTCCAGTTTCTGGACTACCTTCACCCAGGGGACATAGAAGCATAGAATGTGTCGGCAGATGGGGTTCATGTGGACCATCTAGTCTGCCCATGTATACAACCCCCTCCCCCCCATTAGGCTGCTACTGTATCTTAAGTTTACCACACTGTCCCATGCCAGCTTGAATTTCCTGACAGTCTTTGATCCCACCACTCCTGTGGGGAGGCCATGCCAAGGTGCCAACACCATTCTATAAAGAAAAGCTTCCTTATGTTGCTCCTGAATCTCCCCCCCACCGTTGCATGTCGTGACCTCTGGTCCAGATAAAATTGTTTAGCTGAAGGGGATCCTGTGCTTGTACCTTGTTGATACCCTTCAGGTATTTGAAGGTCTCTATCATGTCCTCCCTATCTCTTCTTCATTCCAGCGAATACTTCAGAATACTTTTATTTAAAGAATGTGTATTACAAAAGCATCACACATAAAAAATGTTAATATGTTATCATACAAACAGTACAGGTTAAAATAAATAATCATATTTTTAAATAGCTATATACTGCAATACAAAATTTAGCAATACAATATGATAAAGTCATCTTGCTTGTATTAAGTAGAAAGCTAAGCTTTTCTATATTTGGAAGTTCCTTTACATTTCGTAAGTATCTACCAAGCCATAATTCCCTCAATTCATTCAGTAATTCACATTCCAGTAAAATATGACATGTATCCCAAATCCCTGGGCATCCACCCTTACAACTTATATTAGACTTAAATGTCTGCCATTTCATAAAACCTGTTGACAAACCAAAATTAACATCAAGTCTTAAGTTTGATATAACTTTATAGTGCATTTTAGCTTCACAAACATTTAAATATAATTCCTTAGAATGTACGCTCTTCAAACATTTATAAGTTGTGACATTTCTGGTTAATGATAACCTTTCCAAATCCTTCTGTTTTGCAGTATCCTCAATTCTTTCAGTGACTATCTTATTCAGTAACTCTAGGCTATTACAATAAACTATATTCGTGATTGTTGGCAGTCCTATCTTTCTAATCGATATGTCTTATTCATACATCCATGTCCAAGATTTAATACAGATTTCGCCATTCACCCCAGATTCCAGACCAACATGCCAGCATTGATTAAGAATAAAATTACTACCACTTAACTTATACATTTTTATAAAGTATCTAAACTGTCTAATTAATGATTTAGTAGACAGAGAGAACTCCCCTGTCTCAATCCTAAGGGGTTCTGTAGGAATAAACAAGGGTAAATTTACAATAAACCTAAGGTAAAGGCTCCAATTGCTCTATATTTCCTTTATTTCTCCATATTTCAGATCCATACAATAAGGTAGAATCGACTTTCATTTTATAGATTGTTACTAAAGCTGAAAATGAGTTATTTATGTATTGTTTAGATGATTTATTTATTGCTAGGGCAAGTTGTCTTCCCTTTTTTTTTACTTTCTTCTAGATGTAAATTCCAAGTTCCTTTCCTATGCAAAATTAACCCAAATAAATGCATTGATCAACTTCCTCAACCTGATTCCCCTGAATCTTCCAAATGTAATTTAATTTTAGAGGCTTATTAATGACAATAGTCTTTGTTTTTGAATATGAATAGCTAACTGTAATTTATTAAGTGATTGTACTATACAATCAATAGCCTTTTGTAAATCAATAGCAGAATTGGACAATACAACAATGTCATCTGCATACAAAATAATATTTAATTTAATTTGATCTAACTTTGGGGCATCTGTTTCAATTTCATCAAGTTCCTGTACTAACTCATTAATATAAATATTAAATAATAATGGGGATAACAAACAACTTTGCTTAATGGCGAAATTTATTATAGGTTCTGTTAGTCTACCATCCTTAGAATATCTAACCCGTATGGATGTATTTGTATACATGCCATGGATAAGGGAAAGCAGTTTACCATTTATGCCCCTAGAAACAAGCAAACTCCACAATATCCTCCTATTCACCCTATCAAAAGCTGAATTCAGATCCAAAAAGGCTAAAAAAGAGGATTCTTTTTAGAATGTGCTTTCCTAATTTGATGATCTAAAAGATAAATGCAATCTAGGGTTGAGTGACTAGGCCTAAAGTCAGAGGCCCAGATATTCAAAAGGGTTGTGCATGGCGCAACAGTGTTGTGTCATCGCAGCCCTAATCTTGTCTTGACACGATATTCAAAAGGGAAAAGTCTTTCTAAATCCCGATGTGCCGGAGCGCATTAGTTATGTATGCAGGCACAGGTGGGGGGGCATGCCCATGCATAACCTGCACAGCCTGATATTCAGCCCGGGATGTGCAGAGCCATGCATGCGCAACCCTTACATGTGCCTGTACAAAGTTAAGCCAAAAAAAAAAAGGAACAAATGATGGCCATCCACAGGTGAGCTGCTGCATTGCAGGGCGCAACACGGGAGCTGCCACTTGTGGGTGGCCACCGAGTTCCTGCCGCACCTGGCGGTGCCCCCCATACCGCATCGTGGGCATCTGTTTAAATAATCCCCCCTCCAATATCCCTGGTGGTCCAGTGGACCGCTATGTGCCTGATCACGGGCATGTGTAATAACACAAAAGAAATCCTCATCTAATAGCCCTAGTGGTCCAGTGGACCGATTGCTGCCCGATCGCGGGCATCAGTTGAAATACCCTCCTAGCCAACATCCCTGGTGGTCCAGTGGACTGCACTCTGCCAATCGCGGGCATCTGTACAACATACAACATCCTAATACCCTGGTGGTCTGGTGCCCACTCCCACCCGCCACTAAGCCCCACCGCCCTGCTCCCCCAGTCAGCCAGCGGCTGACAGCATCACTCACCTGCGCCCATGAGTCCACCGACTGACACCTCGGTAGAGGCTGCCGCCCATTGGTTCTGGTGGCGAGCCAATGGGCATGCAGCCATACCATTACTACACATTCTAGATATGTGAAGATGATTTCATTCACATATCTGGAAAATATAGTACAGTATGGGATGCTGCGTCCATTGGCTCACGCTGTGAACCAATGGGCATGCAGCCTACCGAGGTGTCAGCCGTGTGGTGGCGGGTGGCAGGCGCGGTGGTGCTGCCACCCGCCGGCTGACCGGGAGCAGGGCGGTGGGCTCAGTGGGCAGGTGGGGAGGGGGGTACCCTAGACCACCAGGGTAATAGGACATTGTATGTTGTACAGATGCCCGCGATCGGGCAGAGTGCAGTCCACTGGACTACCAGGGATGTTGGACGGGGGGATATTTCAACAGATGCCCATGATCGGACAGCAATCAGTCCACTGGACCACCAGGGCTATTGGACGAGGATTTCTTTTGTGTTATTACACATGCCCGTGATCGGGCACATAGCGGTCCACTGGACCACCAGGGATATTGGACAAGGATGTCTTTTTAGACAAATGTCCGCAATTGGGCTGCAGGGGGTGTTGGTCCCCGACGGCTGCTGCCTGGCAGGGCATCAGGCGCAAGTTGTCGGGGATTGGCGCACTTGCATGCTAATGGGATGCAAATGGGGCCATAATGACATGCAAATGGCCCCATGTGCGCCTTGCATAAATTATGGCCCCATTTGCATGTCCCCTTTTGAATATCACAGGTGCTCTGAATGGTGCAATGGCACTTGCGCTAGCGCATCTCCATGCTCCACTCTGGCCACTTGTGCTGGCACAGTGCCATTGCGCCATGCACAGTGGGGGTGGCCAGGGTGCGATATTCAAAGCTGCTGAGCCATAGAGCAGCTCCGTTGAATATCGCCCAGGCCACACCCCTGTGCAGCCAAGTTGAGCTGCGCCCAGGCTTGCGCCACAGCCTGGCGCAGTTTGAATAACTGGGCCAAACTGTTTATCTGAAAGAATTTGTTGTTCTGAAAACTAGGTGTCAAGTTCATGTAGTAAAATATGCATAAATATTTTGGTTGATATGTTCTGTAAAGCAATTGGTCTATAATTCTGAGGTAGCGCCCTATTACCTTTTTTAAAAATAGCAACCACTTCTGTAATTTTCCAGGAACTAGGGATTTCCTCTGTACTTATTATGTGAGTAAATAATTTATACAAAATATCACACCACCAGCCAATGTTGTGCTGGTATATTTCTGCTGGCATACCATCTATTCCAGGAGCCTTGTTTTTCATTTGGGCTAGAACTGCATACTCTATTTGTAATTTTGTAAGTTGAAAAGGTTTGTTTCTTACTACTAAAGCCTCACTACAAATAATACTATTGCTTTTTGAATCTATATGATATGTATATAGATTCTTAAAGTGAGAAACCTATACCTCTGCTGGAATAGCCCCTTCTATATTCAGTTTCAACTTATTATCCGCTAGCAATATTATTCTCCAAAATTCCTAATTATTTTTACACCTAATCGCAACCTGTAATTTAGACCATAAAATGCCTTCATATGCCACTTTCTTCTTTTTTTTATTAACAATCTATATTCTTTCCTTATAAATATTAAAGCTTTATTATAATCTAAATCCGAACCTTTCTTTTGCAACCGTGTAATTTTATTTAATGACTTTTTTATTAGATCAACATTGTGCATCATACCAAGGAGCTGAACTTAAAATTTTTTTACCTTTTTTTTACATAGTTACTGCTTACTTGTAATTCCTTATATACATATTTCATTAAATCTTCATAATGAATCAACATATTTTCCTTTCCAGCATTCATAAACTGTAACCTCTTAGATAATACCTCTGTTTTACTTAATAAGACTTCCATCCTTTCAGCCATTAAAGGATCCCATTTTATTTACTTAGTCCAAATTTCCACATGTTCATCCAATTCCTTCTCTCTCTCAAGTTATTTCTTTGTATTTTTACATCAGATTTCATGTTAATCCTTATTGAAATAGGAAAATGATCAGAGGTACAATCTGGGAGGACTTGAAAACTTAACTTGCTGGAAAAAACTTACATCAACCAAAGCGATATCTGAGACAGAGCCACCATTTTTTGTTGGGAATGTAAAGTTCCCCCTATTATCATCATCATCCAGTCTCCCATTCAGAATGCACACATTCTGGCCAATAATGAAGTTCATAAGAATTAACCCCTTTTTATCCCATTTCACTTCTCTAGAGTTTCTAGTTGGCAAATCCTGATACATCACTTGATCAGACTCATTACACATATGATCTTTTTCATTAAGGTTACCAATATGCGCATTCCAGTCATTTATTAACATGACGTGTCTTATAGGTCATTACACAATAGATCATCAAGAGATTGTGATAATTCACTTAATTTAGCTGAAAACTCTTCTATCTTTAAACTAGGAAGAAAGTAAACATTTATTAGAAATAATGACTCTTTGGGAGAAATAAATAATTCCAGAACAATCCAACAGTAAAGTAGTTATCTGAGTCCATTTATTTCTTGAATCAACCAAAATCATCAAACCACCTTTATTTCATCCTTTAGAACTTCTACTTTCTCCAGAACAGGAATATTGGCAATAACCCTGTAACCCAAAATTAGTACTACAGTCTAACCAGGTTTCTTGTATTAAGATCAAATCATACAATTTAAGGGTATTTAACCATAACCAATCATCTGATTTATATTTTAAACCTGCAATATTTCAAGAAAGGATATTAATTTAAAATTCTTCCTTACAAGGTGGATTGATGATTTTTCCTTTATTACTCAAAAATTGACTTATTTGAATATTTTTTTGGGGGGGTTGTGATAGAATCTCATAGCAATTTGTTTGTTGATATATTGTACAGAAAGGAGCACTCTATATTGAGAGAGTTTTCATTTTCATTTGCAGAAGAACTCACCGAATCATCTGAGACTATACCAGGGAATACATGTTAAGCTGTTTAAGTCTTGCCTCATATGGTTCGTGATGCAGACTGTGCACCATTTTTGTTTCCCTTCTCTGTATAGACGCTTTCTAACCCCAGTAATACTCAGGTATTCATAACTTTATGCAGTAAGCCTTCTAGGTAGAACTGCCCGGAGAGATGGAACATATGCAAATTATGGAATCTTTTGCATGAGCCACTTTTTCAAATGCTGCCTTCTACTAACTGCCTTAATTCTAAACCCCTCAGATTTCTTTCTCTGCCTGTCAAGTCTAGACGCTTGGAGATCCTCTTCTCATCATCTTGTTCTGACATGAGAAACCTTATAAAAGATAAGTATTCTTTACATTTCATTTGCTGCCTTTTACGTTTTGTAATTTTAAATAAACCCATAGTTTTAGTGTTTAAATTGTAAGTTTTCTTGGTTTCTCCCAGTTTGGTATAACCAGGATTAAACCAAGGTTTATTTTATATTTATTGGCATTTTCTGACTAAACAACTCCATTAGTATGTTTAATTTTATTAAATTTAGCTTGTTTTAAGAACCACTAATACTGGTTCCTGAACCGGTAACCTTGGTTCATTTTACCTCGGTTCCCGGTTCCCAATCAGTTCTGGAACCAACCGCGACTGCTAAATGAACTTTAAATGAAAAAAAATTTTGGGCAGTTGCAACTTTTATCAGTTTTACATTGAAAATGTCAGAAAAAAACAAGAAAGAAATTGGTGATCCCAGTTTCAAACCATGTATTGAGTGTGGGAAATTTTGCTACGGTAAACATTCTTTTATTTTGCCTACCTGGAAATGAACATTTAAAAGCAGAGTGAAATTTGCAATACATGTCCTGAGAAAACTATTGAAAATGCCTGGATCAGGCTAAAGAAAAAAACTATCACCACCTAAGGGTCTCTCGAGCTCTGACCAGCTGACAACCTTAATTACTGTGGGTGAAACCACAATTACTGTACGTGCTACCCCTGAGATGGGTATACAAGTAGTTCCTAAGAGGCTTGCTGAACCGTCTGACTCCCCAGTTCCCTCAAAGCAATCAAAGAAAACTAAGCTTACAGAACCCCCTGCTGGACAGCATTTGGGGACTTTTGTGCCTGCTATAAAGCCTACCAACTCCTGCAGAAATTGCACAGGCCTGTAAGGTCACTCAGGCTTACAAGGGCTGTCTGCCTCTCAGCAGCAGACCCCAGCAAAGCAGTCTGTCTTCTCTGCTCAGTCTTCCTATTATTTAAGAGGAAGAATATGTGATTATGATGAAATAGAGGAAGGGGAACCTACTGAATCTGAGGTTTCCCCTGAACAGGAGTTCGGCTCTCCCCACAGAGCATCTGAGGATTATTCCTCTCTCTTCACAGTTGGGCTGACACCCACTAGAAAGCTTCTCCTTCCTGTGAATAAATTCTTCAGGAAAGATACTTTAAAGATTTTACAAACTCCAAGCTCCGTTCCCCCTCTTGATAAGAGACTGGATAAGAAATATCAGCTGGACAGGGAGGGAGCTAAATTTTTATTCTCCCACCTTGTCCACCAAGGAGTAATACAAATGACAGCCTATGACAAGGCAAAGATACCCCTTGCATCCTATCCTCCTAACAAGGATCCCAGGAAAATTGACAACATGGCAAAAAAGGAATATTTATCAGCTCCCTTGGCCATCAGGCAGGCACACTTTCAAGCCTATGCTGCTCAATCCCAAGCGTCACTATGGCAGTCTGTCCTTGCTATGGCAGTCAAGTCCCAGACTCCCCTGTCAGATGATCTAGCTGAAGCAGCTAAATTAGGTTTGGGAGCAGCCAAATAACAGTTCAAATGACTGCTGACTCTAATAACACTGCTGCCAGATGGAAGGCAAATACAGTGGTTCAGAGGAGGTCTGCCTGGCTGCGAGTCACAAATCTTACTCAGGATACCCAAACCAAGGCTATGAATTTCCCAGTCAAGGGTAATTCCCTCTTTGGGAAAGATAAAGGCTTACATGCAAAAGATGGATGAATACAAAACCACCTACAGTAGCAATTCTGCAAAAGAAAGCTTCCCCATCCACTAAAACATAGGGAAGGGGAGGCAGATCATTTCACAGCAAGCCTTTTTTATCAGGCCATGGCTGCGCCTCAGTATCAGCAGTACCTACAGCAGGGGTACTTCAGGCACCACAGACAAGTGGTCCTGGATGTAGTAAGTCAGGGATTGTCTCTGAGTTCAAATTCCTTCCAGTAGCAAAAACAAAAGTTTTCAACCCATCTACAGATGTAGACAGAGAAAATTCCTGGAAAAAGAGGTTCAAAACCTGTTACTGTCAAAGACAGTGGAACCTGTCCTATTACAACTAAAGGTACCACAAAGAAAATGGGGAGTGGCGGCCTATCTTAGACTTCAGGGTACTAAACAGGCACTTAACAAAGCCAAAGTTCAAAATGATAACTTTGTCACTGATCATGCCAATACTCCAAAATGGAGAATGGTTGGCATCACTGGACTTAAAGGACATTATTTCCACATCCCCATAAGGGAGTCACACAGAAAGTACCTCAGGTTCAGACTCCCATCAGGTCACTCTCCAAGAGTGTACACAGAGTACTTGGCAGTGGTTGTAGCACACCTTCAAAGACAAGGTGTCACAGTTTTCCCATACCTAGATGACTGGCTGGTGGTTGTAAAATCACCCCAGCAAGTGGGAGCATCTGCAACTCACCCAGGGGCTCCTGGAGTTTCTAGGGTTCCTGATAAATCTAAAGAAAGTATGCCCTCCAGCCTGTTCAGGCACTACAGTTCATAGAAACATAGAAGTTGACAGCAGATAAGGACCGCAAGGCCCATCCAGTCTGGCCATTTCTTCTTCTACCTCATGAATGTGCCATAGGCCTTTGCTCTGTCAATGGTCTATCTATTCATACTCCTCTGTATTGCTCCCTTATGCCTATCCCATGCCTATTTGAAGCCTGCACTGTATTCATATCCACCACTTCTTGAGGTAGGCCGTTCCATGCATCCACCACCCTTTCTGTGAAATAGAACTTCCTCACATTACCCCTTAATCGGCCTCACTCTAATCTCATGCTGTGTCCTCTTGTCCTACTATTTTTCTTATACTGAAACATGTTAGACTATTTTACCTTGTTAAAGCCCTTAAGGTGTTTAAAAGTTTCAATCATATCACCTCGCTCCCTCCTTTGCTCTAGAGTATACATATTGAGCTCAGTTAATTCATAGGAGCAGAGCTAAATACCCTGCAAGGCAAGGCCTACCTGCCTCTAGGCAGGGCAAGAAGTATTCCACTGATAGTGGGCTCATTCAGCCTGAACAAACAAAAAACCGAAGACAGTTTCTTCAGCCACTGGCCACATGGCACTTGCCACTGGCACAGTCCTGGAATCCAGGTTACAGATGAGGGACATTCAGTTTCCCCATCAGTTGTTCTGATAACAGATGCATCTCTACTAGAGTGGGGTGCCCATCTGGGGGTTCACACCACCCAAGGCACATGGTCAAGTGCAGAGTCACTCAGGCCACACAAGGACAATACCATGGCACATACCCTGCCTCTAATCAACCAGTCCCATCACGAATGGACCTTGAACAGTCAGGTGGTGCAAGTGATCTTCAGGAGGTGGGCACCCCAGAGGTAGACTTGTTCACGTCCCACCAGAACCACCACCTACCAGAGTACTATGGCAGACAACTAGATCCGGGAACAATCCCCCTGAATGCTCTGGCTCCAAGTTGGCCAGGGAAGCACCTGCATGCTTTTCTTCCTTCCCTGTGGTGTACACAACATTTCTCAGGGTCAGATCCCAGTCAGCATCAATGGTCTTCATAGCACCAGATTGGGCCAGGCAGCCATGGTACTCTCTGCTACTCTCCATGTTTGGGTCCAAACCAAAACACCTTCCTCGGAGGCACAATCTGCTAACATCCAACTAGGGGAGGCTCCTGTACCAAACCTCAGGTCATTCAGGCTCAAGGCATGGCTCTTGAGGGCCTACAATATGCAGGCTTGCATCTTTCTGAGAGTGCCTTGGATATTTTAAGTGGTTACAGGAAGCTGTCCACTAAGAAAATATATGCTTCAAAATGGAAAAGGTTTATTATTTGTTGTTCAACCAGAAACCTGGTACCAACACATGCTGGGGTCCCAGCTGTGCTTGACTATCTTACCTATTTACATTCATTGGACTTGCAGTCCAGCACACTCAAGGTCCACCTAGCTGCAGCATCTGCTTGCAAATCAGCTGGACAAAATATTTTAATGGCTCCAGATCCTATCTTCAAAAGGCTCTTTAAGGGCCTTAATATGCCAGGTACTAACTGGGGAACAATGTCCTTTAAGGTGGCCAAGGAGCAGAGGCTGCTGGACGGCTTCCAGGATGTGTTCTTAACACAGCATGTGATGGAGCCCACAAGGGAGGGGCATGTCTTGGACGTGGTTCTGGCAGATGGGGATCTGGTAAGGGAGCTGGTTGTAGAGGACCCCCTGACTGGGAGCGACCACAATACTGTCTGGTTTCAAATAAGCATGGGGGAGGGGAGATCTAGGACACTGGCAGTGGACTTCAGGGGGCAGACTTTGTGGGCATGGGAAATATTCTCAAGGATCACTTGAAGGGGATTACATCAATGACAAGTGTGGAAAGGAGATGGGAGGTCATAAAACCGGGACTTCATGAGGCAGTCAGGATCTGCGCTAAGTTGAAACGTAAGGGAGCAAGGTCACATAAACCATGCTGGTGGTCCAGTGAGGTACAGGTAGCAGTCAGAGAAAAGAAGCGGCCTACAAAATATAAAACAACAAGAGGATAGGGATAAGAAAATGTACCATCTTGCATCTAGAAAAGTCACCCGGATGGTGAGGGTAGCAAAGTCCAGAAAGAGCAGCGGCTGCACAGGGGACACATGGAGGGGAAAAGGGGTTCTTCCGTACATTGAGAGAGGAGAAAATCTAAGGCCATCTCAGCAGATTGGAGATCAGAAGGAGGGTGGGTGGAAGAGGCGAGGGACCAGGCAGAGGTATTTAACGAGTACTTTGCCTCTGTGTTCACTAGGGAGGGGGATGGGATATCTACAAAGCAAGGCACGATGGGGATAGAAGCAGCAGTGAGTGTGATCAGGGGAGCAACAGAAATGGAGCAAGAGGGAGGGAGAGGTACCCCAGGGGTGTCACATCTGGACAAGGATAAAAAGGCCAGTAAGGTGGAGGGACGGATGATGCTATCTCCGCCAAAAGGGTGTGGTTAGCCTTCAAGGCCCTAAAGAAAGACAAATCTCCTGGGCTGGATGGCATTAAACAGAGAGTACTATGGGAATTGGCGGACATACTGGCTGCACCCCTGGCGGAGCTCTTCAGCAGGTCACTTGAGATAGGGAGGGTACCTAGGGACTGGTGAGAGGCACATGTGGTGCCAATCCATAAAGGGGGGTCGAGGGAAGTACCAGGTAACTATAGACCCATCAGTTTGACCTCGGTGGTGGGAAAATTAATGGAGTATACTAAAGGAACGATTGGGGTGTACTTGGAGGAGGTGGGAGGTCTGAATAGTCAGCAACATGGGTTTGTGCCAGGGAGATCATGTCAAACCAATCTTGTGGAGTTCTACGAATGGGTAACATCAGAACTGGACAGGGGAAAGCCTGTGGATGTATTATTCTTGGACTTCAGCAAGGCGTTTGACTCTTTCCCCCACAATGGTCTGGTTGAAAAACTGATGGGGTTAGGAGTAGGCCCTTTGAGGGTCAGATGGATTGAAAACTGGCTAGCTGGACGCACCCAGAGAGTAGTGGTCTGTGGGGAGCTCTCGAACCCTAGAGAGGTTGGTAGTGGGGTACTGCAGGGCTTGGTCCTAGGTCCGATCCTGTTTAATGCATACATATCTGACATCGCAGAGGGTATAGGGTGTGAAATTAGTCTCTTCGCTGATGACTCCAAGATGGGAGCAGTAGTTGAGGGAGAAGAGGGGAGGTTGGCCCAGCAAGGGGACCTGGACACCCTGGAAAGCTGGGCTCTCACATGGAAATTAAATTTCAATATCACCAAGTGCAAGGTGTTGCATCTTGGGGAAACCCTAAACACAGGTACACCTTGGGAGGAGGCGCTGGAGGCCTCAATGGGGAAAAAGACCTAGGGGTCATGGTGGATGCATGTATGAATAACTCTGAGCAGTGCAGGAGAGCGGCTAGCAAGGCAAACAGGATGTTGAGATGCATCGTAAGGGGGATCACCTCTAGGAGCAAGGAAGTGATTTTGCCGCTGTACAATGGACTGGTTAGACCACACCTTGAGTACTGTGTGCAGTACTGGAGACCACACTTGAAGAGGGACATACAGCTCCTGGAGAGGGCACAGAGGAGAGCAACTAAGATGATACGAGGGCTGGGGGATTTGACATATGAGGACAGACTTGAGGAGCTCTGCCTGTTTTCATTGGAGGAGGAGGAGACAGGGGACATGATTGAGGTCTTCAAGTACCTCAAGGAATAAATAGCATAAACATGGAGGGATCTTTAGACTAAAGCAGGAGGTATTACCAGAGGCATGGTTTGAAGTTGGAAGGAAGAAGGGAAGGGGAGGGGGGGAAAGAGGAGGTTTTTCACTGAGAGGGTGGTGGACCCTTGGAATGCACTGCCTGGTGAGCTGGTTCAGAGATCCACAGTGGAGGGCTTCAAGAGAGGGTGGGACAGACCCAGAAAGTAGATGTATCAGATGATGGCCTGTCCCAGGGGGGTGGGGATGGATGATAGGGGTTTCTGGAACACAAGGGAGGGGAAGGCCTTGGCACCCAACTAGGGATCTGAGGTTCAAGCAGACTCGATAGACCGTAAGACCTAATCTGCTGGCAAATAGTTTGTTAGTATGTTAGTATATCAGCACAGGCTGGTGTCCCAGCTGTGCTGGACTAGCTTACCTATTTGCATTCACTGGGCTTGCAGTCCAGTACCTTAAAGGTCCATTGGCCGCAGCATCTGCTTACATTTCAGTTAGACAGAATGTTTCTCAGGCCTTAGACCCTATCTTCAAAAGGTTCTTTAAAGGCCTGGCCCATTTGCACCCCCCCACAGGGAACCGTGCCAGCATGGGACCTAAATGTGTGTATAGTTAGGCTCATGGGTCCCCCTGTGGAGCCCATGTCTTCAGCTTATTTGAAACATGTCACATGAAAAATGGTTTTCCTTGTGGTAATGGCTTCTGCCTGAAGAATCAGTGAGCTCCAGTCTCTCTGCATTGAACAGGACTACATTTCATTCCACAGAGACACAGTGGTCCTAAGAACAAACAGGAAGTTTCTTCCTAAAATGGTTTCTGATTTCCATTTGAACCAAACCATTACCTTACCTGTCTTTTTCACTAAACACTTTAGTTCTGGTGAAAGGAGTCTTCATAGTTTGGATGTCAAAAGAGCTCTTAGCAACTATCTGATAGGCACTAAAGTCCATAGGCAGGACAGAAAACAGCTGTTCCTGACCTATGAGAATGTGGGAAAGTGTAACCCAGCATCAAAAAGGTCAATTTCTTGCTGAATAGTACAGTGTATCCAGTTTTTGTTACTCTAAGGCTGGAAAGGGGCTCCCAACAGGATTGAGGGCCCATCCCACAAGGGGCACAGCTGCTACCATAGTAGCTGTCGGGGATGTTCCCCTCTTGGACATCTATAAAGCAGCTACCTGGAAAACAGTACACACCTTTACAAAGCATTACAGTCTGGATATTCTCTCCAGGGGTGATGCCAGGTTCAGCACAGCAGTCCTGCAAAGTATGTTCCCAAAATAAGGTTCTGTGCCCACCTCCAAAGGTACTGCTTGATAGTCTGCATAAAGTTATAAATACCTGAGTATTACTGGGGTTAGAAGAAAAAATTGCTTACTATAGTAATCTTGTTTCTTCCCAGTGATACTCAGATATTCATAACTTCCCACCCTGCCTCCCCTTCTGGAACCTTTAGCCTCTGCACTCCTGAATACTGTGCTCTCAGGAGTATAAATGCCACTTCTGGCACATATGTTGTGATTGTGTTCACTATTTTTATTCCCCTTCCCTTTTTCAGGTGATTTGGACATTCAGGGGTATTCTTTCATATGTTATGCCCTCCAGTTGGCAACATTTTTTGGGGTGTTAAGGGAGTTCCCTCTAAAATTATTATTATTATTAATATTGTTATTGTTATTATTACACTTAGTCCTTGTGGGCCTGTCTTTTCAGGCTTCCAGAAAATCTGAAGGGTTTAGAACTACAGCCGCTAGCAGAAGGCAGCATTTGAAAAAGTGGCTCATGCAAAAGATTTCATCATTTGCATATGGTCCATCTCTCCAGGCAGTTCTACCTAGAAGGCTTACTACATAAAGTTATGAATACCTGAGTATCACTGGGAAGAAACAAAATTACTATGGTAAGCCATTTTTTTCATCTATGTCATTCTTTAGGTGAGGCCTCCAGAATTGGACACAGTACTCCAGGTGAGGCCTCACCAGGGACCTGTATAGTGGCATAATCACCTCCCTTTTTCTACTAGTTATGCCCCTCCCTATTCAACCCAAGATGCCGTTTGTCTTTTGTGCAGCCTTTTCACATTGCTTGTCTACCCTCAAGTCATTGGCAATGATAACCCCAAGATCACGCTCGTGTTCTGTTATTGCCAACTGTTCCCCATTTAGAAAATATTTCCTCCCTGAGTTACGTCTACCTAGGTGCTTAACCTTACACTTTTTGGCACTGAGGTATTCCCTGACCATACCTCCAGTTTCATAAGGTCTGACTCCATCATTTGAGCCCCTTCAGCTGTGTCCATTCTATTGCAGAGCTTTGAGTCATCTGCAGTTAGACACACCTTCCCATTTAGGTCATCAGCTATGTCACTAGTGTATAAATTGAAAAGGATTGGTCCCAGTACTGATCCCTGTGGAACACCATTTGTCACTCCACCCTTCTCTGACAGTGTGCCATTTACCAATACTCTCAGAGTCCTCCCATCTAGCCAGTTTTGGATCCAGTTTACAATTTTTGGCCCAATGCCCGTGTTCTCCAGTTTGTTTATTAGCCTCCTGTGTGGGACAGAGTCGAAGGCCTTGCTGAAGTCCAGGTACACCACTTCCACTGCAACCCCATGGTCCATCATTTTAGTGACCCAAAGAATTCAGTTAGGTTAGTCTGGCAGGACCTTCCTGCCATGAAGCCATGTTGCTTTGGGTCCTGCTGTCTACTCTCTTCTAGGAATGCCATTATCCTCTCCTTTAGCAGGGATTCCATTAGCTTTCCTACTACCAAGGTGAGGCTGATTGAGCGATAGTTTCCTGCTTAGACCTAGAGATGGTTCTTTGCTTGCATCCTCCTGTGTGAAAACTGAGTAGAAGTATTTGTTCAGTACTTCTGCTTTCTCCCCATCATCTTCTGCATGCTGGACCTCATTTTTTGCTAATCTAACTATTCCCCCCTCATGTACTGGTAGAATGTTTTTGTCACCATGTTCGACCCCATTTGCTATCCTGTCCTTTGTTTAAGCCTGTTTAAGTCGGAATGGCCTTCCCGTCCTCCTTCAGTAATTCCCTGTATACCTTCTTGTCATTGTCCTTTTTTGTTTCCGTGTTTCTCCTGAATTCTCTCTTTTTCTCCTTTATTTTAGATACTGTATTCTTTGAAAACCAGAGTGGCTTCCTTCTCCTTTTGGTTTTGCTTACTAGCTTGGCACACTGTGATGTAACTAGTGTTATTGCTTCCTTTAGTCTCATCCAATGTTCTTCCGCTCCCCCCTTGTGCTCTGTAAACCAGATTCTGTCTTAGACAGTATTTCATTTTGATGAAGTCCGCATTTCTGAAGTCCAGAACTTTCTGTTTAGAGTAACTTATGGCCTCAGTCATGTTTACTGTGAACTATACAGTCCTATGGTCACTAGATCCCAGATGGGTTCCCTCATGTACGTTTGACATTGTTATTGTTTGATAGCACAAAATCAAGGACTGCTTCCTCTCTAGCGGGGGTTTCCACCAGCTGGCTTAGGGCTGCTCCCTGGAATGCCACTAGGAATTCCCTACTCTTTTCTGATGCAGCCGTGTAGGAGCTCCAATCTGTATCCAGTAGACTGAAGTCTCCGACCAGCAGTAACTCACCCTTGTCAGTCATCCTTAGTATGTTTTCTAGAATTTCCTGATCTTTTTCTACTCCCTGAGATGGTGGTCTGTATAGCACTTGCTGACTGTGCCACATGGAGCACCCGGACGGCTTGTCACCTCACTGGAGTCCCAACCAACCATTCATTGCCCACATGGATCTTTTCCTGCCTCCATCGGCTGCACCCTCTGACTGCCCAAACACTGTAGTGGCCACTGGCTGGGGAAAAGGGGTAGAATGCCATGCTATGCCCTCAACCATCCAGGCTGCCACCTCTGGACCGTGCCCCAGGCCCCATCTGCCAGAACAGGCCGACCCATAGAAACACTCACCAACTCTCAGGTTGCACTCTCCCATGGGTGAGATTACTTAGAAACAGAGCCCCCATCTGTGTTTTACCCTGCTAAGGTGCTAGAGATCACTTGGGCCTCCATACTTCTGCTTTTCTGGGCTCTGGCTCCCAAACCACACCAATACAACCCAGACTTGTGCTCCACCACCTTGCCTGAACTCTTATGGCCTAAACCACTGCATTTTGATATGCAGGTCTTCGAGGGAGGTGGGCTAGGGTTGCAAGTGGACCACTCTGGCCCTGCCGCAGCCCTCCGGCCGAACTAGCAGGCCCAACCCCTCAACTCCTCTCCTTCTCTCACTCCTCTCTTGCCAGCCCCTTCTATGTTGCCAAACCCCTCTTTTCATACCCCAGAGATGGGACCCCTGCCTGCAGCAAGGAGGCCCACATCCCAGACCTACCGACACCGGAGCTCTCACTGCCTAGCTACAAAATTTTAACTAGTAAGCTCCAAAAAGGTGCTTACACTTATATGAGCACAAAAATACCACATTGAGTTAATCAAAGCATGTGCTAAAAAAGTATACTAAAATGTATCTAAAATGTCCTGATTTCTGTTTGACTAAAACAGGTTTTCAGCCTTGTCTTTATCAGGACATAACATCACAACCGGCACTGCCTGTGACCAGCAAAAATGCAGCACACAGTGAAATCAGTACATGCCAACGCTCTCCCACTACTGCTCTTCAGCTAGCATCCAAGAGAACCGCAGCAGCTGCAGCGGGAGAGCAGTGGCACTGTACCTGCCAACCAGATTCCCAATCACTGCATCCTTGTCATTCACCCAAAACCTTAGTACCCAAGCAGCTTGCCCGCCTGTAGCTCACAAAAGTCAGAGCAAAGCAACTTTATTGCTAACAGCTCGTGTTGTACCTCGGCTCTTCCTCCGTTGTCACTGCTCTTGCTTCTGTGATCTCAGCTCCTCCTTCTTTTTAGTGCCACTGTTTTTCCGGTCTCTTGTCCTCCTTTCCCCAAGTGTCCTGCCCCCCCCCCCCTTTACAGAGTGAACAAGCAAGTGACTGGGAGGATCAATAAATCTGTAAAGATGAAAACCCACTTGTGTTCCCTAGTTCTATGGCCACCCCCTCATACTTCAGCACCGTTGCGCTGCGACGATGATAAAGCAATACAGAAGGTGTTCAGTACAGCGGCCTTACAGGGACACAATCACTATTAATCAAGCCAGCCATTCATGTAAGTGAAAAATCAGCTGCCTTTATAAAAGAAAGAACAGTTCATTTTTTTTGAACAGCACACATAAAATATGTGTTTAGTAAGCAAAAACTCGACAGCAGTAACTTCTACAAAGCACTATGAACAAGAGCGCTACATGCGGCAGTTGACATGGGGCACCTTCACTCCCGCGGCTCTGAATAAAACTTGCTGAACATTTCCTAAGTCATGCAAAAACACAGGCAAAATAAGAAATGTGGGGAAAACACATTCTGGAGGATTTTGTGTCTGTGGGGGAACAGACACTACAGCCCTCTCTAATTAAACATTCCATTACAATACAATGACAGGAACTATTGTTTTATGATATCATCATATTTTGTACACTTTTTATGTACACTTTTATATATATTTTTTAATTAAGGTTTTACTGGGGGACCCATTTTATAAGCGCAATAACACACTCGAAGGTGCAGGTTATGGCCTGATAAGAGCACTTCCCAGGTGCTAAAGGCACTCAGTGCAAGTGCCTCATGCCTTATAACACACCTGGGGCATGCTCCTATCAGGCCATGACCCTCACCTTGTCATGTTTTATTGCTTGCCTATTTAGACACTGGATGGATCAGGATACACCTAGCTATAAAGAATAGCGTGCCAAACTACTACTTTCCCTAAAGGCTTCAAAATCAATAGCCACTATGAGAAACCAAATAAAGGCAAACCAAAGAAACTGAGAAAAATTACATGTACTGATACAACTGGACTGAAGGTCCATGGGCAACAACTGAAAGAAGGGCACTACGTGTTGATACACCTGCATAAAGTCCAGCCAGCTGAAGTGCCAGAACTACCTATGCATAGCCACGAATATGTGTCAAGGTATCAGGATAAAAAGGGAAATTAAAATTATGTATACCTAGGTCCCTGCTGGGGGGAAGGGGAGTGTTGTAAAATCTGTTGTTAAATGTTAACTTTTCATGTGTATTTCAATGTGCTTACACAATTTGATATGCTGTATGCATGTGTGACTTAGATACATTGTGGCTGTTCGCCTCTCTATCCATGGGATATATCACCCTACAAGGGTACGACGGCGAGGAACCCTAGAGGAGGGTTCCACCCCTATAGGTGCCACAGGAAAGATTCCCTCAGCTAAAGGTAGCTTAGGAGGAAGCCCACGAAAAACAGAGAGATGTGCCGTTGGAGGAGGAGGGGAGGATGGTGGGGCAACAAAGAAATGAATCCTGGAACAGTCCAGGAGAAGTGGTTTTTTAAGGCCTGATGGGGGAGTGACGTTGTTGCTTTACCCATTTAATCACAGGCATAGCCTTACCATTCAATGTGCTTATGCAACTTGATATGATGTATGCTTGTGTGACTTAGATACATTGTATCTGTTCACCTCTCTGTCCTTAGGATATACCATCCTACAGGGGTACAACAGTGAGGAACCCTAGAGAAGGGTTCCACCCCTGTAGGTGCCGCAGAAATGATTCCCTTGCCTAAAGGTAGCATAGGAAGAAGCCCAAAAAGAATACCCAAAAGGGCGTCGAGCATCAAAGAGGCGAGAAATCAGAATATATTGAGACCAGAAATTAAGGTGATAGACGTAGAAGGGAAAGGAAGGACGGGAGAAGAACGAGGTATTGTGAGGACAGTGAACGAAAGGAAACTGACAAGATGCAGAAGAGCGTACTCCCTAAGGAGAGAGGGAATAGCCGGGCCACCATCCGACTCCATCCAACAGTGGAACCTAACTACGGAACCTATGAAAAGCACTAACCCTGTCTAAGATTAAGACCATCGGCACAGAGGAGAGAGAGAAAAAAACCCTTCGAGGAGGAAATCTCTGTGGATCCAGGGCCTAGATTACCTTACCTCCAGGCTGAAGGTTGTTTTGGTTTGTGATGGCTCAGCTACTGCAATTTAGAGTCGATATTGAGGGAAGAGGAAAAGATTCCAATTTAGATGAAGCTCTCACTCTGTCCTTTTAACAGGAATGCTGTTGAGGGTTGCGAGCAACGTCTCTGCAACTAGATGCCCAAAAGCAAAGGAGGAGAGAAAAGACCACCGAGGCTCTCAGCCGGCCTACAACAGCCTATGAAACAGACCACATGAACCAGAGGCGGTCAGATGAAGAAGGGCATAGAGGGTGCCTCCGAATCCACTCGGGCAGCCAAAGGGGCCCTGATGATGAGAGCCCCACCACACACAGCCTGAAGTTATAATTTCTACATCCAGAGGTATCACCGAAATGAGGGACAACTGAAGGTCCACCCAGAGTGAAGACATTCTCACTATGGACCAGGGAGGAGGACCCTGCTCCAAGCTTCACATGCTCTAGGTGCAGACTTCGTGGGATATATAATGATGGAGAGAAGCCTTGAAGGCTGAAACGGTTAAGGTGAAGTATGAAATGGGCGATGTACGATGATGGAGAGAAGCCTTGAAGGCCTGAATGGTTTAAGGTGAGGAATGAAATGGATGATGTACAATTATGAAATGAGGCCTAGAAGGCCAGTACGGTTAAGGTGAAATATGAAATGGACAATCTACTATGATGGAGAAAAGGGTATGGTGAAAGCAGGGTAGAGAAAAACCCCAAAAGAAAGCACTGGACAAGGAAGGAGAAGGGTCTAGGGAGCGGGCTGACAGACCATGGTGTGAAATGGGCGTGGACAGGAACACAGTAAAAGTAGATAAGGAGATACTGAATGAACAAAAATGTCTGATACCCAGGGTTCCCTGGTAGGCCCAGCAGGAATGGATGACAGGATGGAGATGGAAGGCCGATAGGGCAGGAACCCCACAAAGCTAAAGATGGAAATGAGTGGGCACAGACAGGATGATGAATAGGGGCGAATTTCAGGGAAAGCAGCACCTAGCCACACACTGTTGCTGCTGAAATGCAGTGCCAGTGTGCTGGAAAGTGACAGCAAGGTTGAATGGAAGAGCACTGGGGTACTAAAGTGTGCACTCCAGACATATGAGAAATGAAACCGGAGAAGCCACCGGACATAGTGAAAACTGGCAGGAAAGATAAAGGATAATGAACTGGTCTGGAGGGACTCGAAATGGTAGTCCAATGGAGACCGAGCAATCAAGGTGGAACGAGCAGTAGCACAGCAGCCAAGCACTGGGAACCACGCCACTAGGGAGTCCAGCGAGCCGAAAGTAACAGGGCTCTGACAGGAAGCAGGATGGGCCAGAAGAGTGGAGGAAGGCCCGGTGTGCCAGCGGCATGGAGATAGGGTGATGAAAGAGTCCAGAGGAAAAGAATGGAGAGAATGACGACAGCTTAACTAGGTGTTGTAGTGCGCAGAAGTCAGGCGAAAGGGCCACGGCTGATATCCAGGCGGACAGACTGAACCAGGGTACTGAAGGTGCAGCAGAAGGAGAGAAAGTCCATCAGGGTGCGTAGTGGCACTCTGGAGCACGGCCAGAGGAACGGGACACAATGTGCCAGTAGTGACTGGGGATCCCAATGGGACAAGCAGCGCTGAGAAGCAGCGAGGAACGCACACCCAGAACTGCAGCAGGTAAATGGCAAGAACAAGGGTATGGAATGAGAGGGGGTGAACTGAGAGCACAGGAGAGCAGCAGCAAATGGAGGCAAAGTGGAGGAGGACCTGGGAAGGGGGAGAAATGAACTGAAGGGGGAGATAGGATCAGGCAGCCATAGCGAGTAGCAGGAAACCCCAACAAAAAGAGCAGGGGGGGTAGGAGCAGAAGCAAAGAGATGGGAGGGGTGAGGAGGGGAAACAAGCAAACAGCCACGAGAGAGAGGCAACAGAGAGGGAAAGCGGGGGCAGCCAGAGACCACATGAGGAAATGGGGATGGAAATAGGACAAATGGAGAAAGAGCAGGAGAAGGGGCCATGACGGGGCCTCCAGCTGCAACAAAGAAACGAATCCTGGAACAGTCCAGGTGGAGTGGCCTTTTAAAGCCTGATGGGGGAGTGACGTTGTTGCTCCACCCATTGAACCACAGGCATTGCCTTACCATTGTATGAAAACAATTAGGTATATTTAATAAAAAAAAGCAAGTGTTCGTGGATCTTAGCCAGAGTGGGGAGCAGGGAGCTGGGCAGTTGTTGCCAGAAGAGGTGGATTCACCCCTGTTTGGGTAGGAGGATGACTGTGGCCTGTTTCTAAGTGTCAGGACAGAGGCTAAGGGGAAGCAGATGTTGAGAAGGGAGAAAATGGGTAGAGCAATGGCAGGGGTGGAGAGATGGAGGAGCTTGAGGTAAAGACCATCAGGGTTCGCACTCAGAACTAAGAATGCACAGCCATGAATGTGTCAAAATATAAGGATAAAAAAGAAAATGAAAATTATGTATACTTGGGTTCCTGCTAGGGGGTCTGTTGTTAAATGTTAACTCTACTGTATGTGCTGTTAATGTGTATTTGTATGAAAACATAAACATCAATAAAGTATATTTAATTTAAAAAAAAAAGCACAAGGTGTTCCTGGATCATAGGTAGAGTGGGGAACAGGTAGGGTTACCACCTGTCCAGTTTTAGACTGAATAATCAGGTTTTTAGGGTCATTATCCAGTCATCTGGTTTTGCTTGAATGTAGTCCATTTTAAATCCCAGACTTGCCAATTGGGAAAAAATCTATATTAGGACAAACACCAGACTCCATAGCAAATCTCTTCAAACCTGCGCCCACCACCAAGATTACTAGAAACGCGGCTAAGGGAGTGTTTCAGGTCCCTCTTAAGTGCACCTTGTTTGGTCAAAGGTCTTTATCGTACCAAGGGCCCAAGTGGTTAAATTACCTCCCCACACCTCTTCTGGAAATCAACAAGTTGGGCCCATTTAAAAGGGCTCTCCATTCCCACCTAGCCTCTGAAAGCAGATGCAGCTACCCCATTGACCCAAGATCTGTACCAGAGCTTCGCTAGTGCTCTCTCATTTCTCCTGTATTGGTAAGACCACCCCCTACTCCCCCCTCCTGCTAGGATGCTCAACCATGTCCCAGCCCCTCACCAGCCCCACTACCCCTCCCACCTATCTTTCAACCAGCCACTCTCCCCTAACCATCCTTGCCTCCCACCCACTCAACCTCCTCCACCCCCCCTTTCCCTGGCTCCCTGCTCTAACTCTAGCCTCTCTTACTTGGCTATCTCCCCTATGTGACCACTTGACAATGCCTCCTCATGCTGCATAATAGCTCCTCCCACTACCTATCTGTATATCTCTATCCTCTGTTAACTATCTCAGTAACCTATCCCTGCTTGTGGCTTCACCATATCAACTGTAGTGGTGCTGTAACCCTTCTAGCACTTTGTAACTGCAACTTGCACTGTAACCTAACTGTATGACCAACTGTATGTAACCTTATTGTGTATTCAATTTTATGTCTTTGTAGTACATCTATTGTCAACGTGTAACTCATGTGTTCAATGTATTGTCTTGTTTATTTTGACTTGGAGCCTTTGAAAAAGAGCCCTTCTGCTCAAAGGTTGTAATCCGAGACTGTAATAAATAAATAAATAAATAAGTGCTTGCTCACATACTCTTTAAACTGATTGCATCAAATCATTCCCTGTTTTGGCTGTATGTTTGAATTACAAAGATGTTCTGATGTAATACAGACTTTTGTAAAACTTAGAAGGTGTTAAAGGGAAACATCCACCTGTAATCAGGCCATGCCTCGGTGTGAGGCATGGCCCGATTAACATTTTTACAAAGTGTTTGAATTTTGTTAACTTCAGTTGCTGAGATATACAGATATTATCTGGTGGGTTCTGCCTCCCTCCCGCTGGCATTTTGAATTGCCAACAGCCACCCACATCTGTCTCAAGGATGACGTATGAGATGAGGGCATGCATAGATGTCCTGTGTAAATGGAGCTATTAATAGCCCTGGTCTCCAATGTACATGCCCCGTTGCTATACTGAGATCAGGTATAGACTGGCAGTTGAATGCTAATCGGCCCATGCCTCACACCAAAGCATGGCCTCAGTACAGGTGGACACTTCCCTTGAAGTATGGCCACTAAGACCATTAGCAGTAAATCAAATTAAGCTTTTCCACTCTGAATTTTAAAGATCAGTGGCAGTGCTTTATTTGTTTTCAGGAGTTTTACTAACTGTTTTGTGCTGTTTATAATAAACTTTGAGTGTTAAAATAGAATCTGCATGTGTGTTGTTTTTGGGGTTTTTTTGCCCATATTATCCATCCTGACCTGTTTTATTCTGGAAAGCATGTCAGTCATGATCTCACACTGTGCTAGCCTCAATTTCTATTAAACAAATTACAGTTTGAAAGATACTTTTTTTTCACACCAGCCCGGTGGTGCCGAGGATTGAGGCGCTGGACGCCACACCTCACGTCACGCCAGCAACCCGGGTTCAAGAACAGGCCCGGGCCATCGGGGGTTGGGCCGGGGGGGGAGGATTGAGCATCCCAATGGATACTCTCCTCCTCTGGTGGGGGGGGGAGGGACACTTCAGGCAGCATTAGCACCCTTAGTCTTCTGCCGGTGGAAGCATGGGGCAGCAGGGCGTACACGGCTCACAAGGTGGGTCGGAGGAGGGGAGGATGCTGTTGGCTGCTTGACTATGACGTGCGTCAGCAAGTCATCAGTTTGGACGTATGTCCTTGTGCTAGCACCCTCAGGCACCTTCCAGTTAAATGGGACAATTGCATCTAAAGTGATAAGCATTAGCAGCTGCTTTGACCATACTAGGAAAACAGAAAAACCATAGGTTAAAAACTCTCTGGTGTCATGCATCATTCCCATACACTAAGGTCAACTAATCAAATGCTGTTCTCCGTCCCTCACTGCTCAACTAAAATGGGGGAGCAAGCTTTCTCCCAATTCGCCCCTAAATTCTGAAACTCCTTACCTGGCTCCTTATCTCACTCTGCCTTTAAATCTATACTTTTTTCCCACCTTCATGCACTTGATTTCTGACACTGTACTTAACATTCCCTGTACTCCTTCCTGTTTATCCTTATCCTGCTCTACCTGGCTTCACTGAACTGTACTGTATCGCCTGACTGTGTCAAAGGTCCTAGCCATCCCTGCGAGGATGGCTACTTCTCGATGTTATAGCGTGACTCTCTCTGTGGGGGCGGGGTCAACATTGTTATGTAGCAGCTATTTGTGATTACTTGTTATGATTTATTCAATGTAATGACTGTTTCTATTGGATGCCTGTAATGCTAACTATTTGTACCTGTTTTGCGTTAGCTTTCTTGTTTATGTACTGTATTCTCCCGGGTTGTGCTTGAAAATAGGCAAGTCTATTGCCTAATGCACTTACCTGGTTACCAAAAGCAAATAAACAAACACATAAATAAATAAACATGATGCCAGGACCCAGCTGAATACCAGAGAAAGGTAGAGGTACATCTGGGCCGAGAGACAAGTAAAAAAAAAAAAAAATTACCTTTTTTTTTAATGGCCCTGTTGTAAATCTGAGTTCACTAAGGTATTAACAGGGTTCTGATGTGAAAGGCATACTTCATGCAACACAGACTGCATCCTCTGCCTGTAAACTACTGAAACAGAAATCCAGTTTGCACTCCAGGAATGGGCTTGGTGCAGTCAGAAAGCAGCTGCAGCTAAACCAAAGTGAAAGACAGCACTCTCATGTAAAGAAATCCAGCTGTAAAACGGAAAAGCATAAAAATAACTTTAATTAGCACAGAAACGGAGGAGGCTGTTGGATCCTCAGTTTCTGTGCTGATTGAAGTTATTTCCATGCTTTTCCAGTTTACTGCTTGATTTATTTGATCGAGAGTGTGGTCTTTCAGTTTGGTTTAGCCAAGGTCAATAACTAAACAAGGAGTGGCCTACATGATCGAGGTTTACTTTTTATTATGCTGTCATAAAGCCACATAATAAATTATTTCCAAAAACCATAAAATAGCATAATAAAGACTGATTTGCCAGGTAAAGATGTGCTGCTGCTAGAGACAGCTGCTGAGATCGACTGATCGTAGACACCAGGAGCTGCAGCCATTAGCGTCACTCCAGGAATGACGTCATTTGTCATCCGTGCACAGACGTGATCGGGGAAAAGCAAAGTGGCGATTCAGTGACACGGCAGAATAAAACTGGTCAGGATGGATAAAAACAACACACATGGAGATTCAGCTTTAACATGCAAAGTTCATTAGAAACTGAAACAGCACAAAACAATTAGTAAAACTCACAAAAAAACAAAGCAGTGCCATTGATCTTTAAGTATGGGCTTTTACTGCTGTGATAAAGAACACTTTTTATACCTTTGTATGTTCCTCTTTGTTCTTTTTTCTTTGTCCTATAATCTGTTTTAGACCCATTTTTGTTAAATTATCCAATGTTGTTGCCTTTGTCACTACATGCATTCCCTCTTGCCTGAGTCCTCAACAGCTACTGCTCTCATCTTTCATACTACCTGGACATGCCATGATATTAGTACAGTCCAAACCACTTAATTGGGATGCAGATAATCAGGAGATCCGCTTTATTGGGACGTCCCACTGGGAACCAATTAAGTGGCCATTATTATATCCAGTGTAATGTACTGCTGCTTAATAGGGACGGGGGATTCCCTGGAATTTTGATTAAATGGGACAATTGCATCTAAAGTGATAAGTATTAGCAGCTGCTCTGAATATGTTATTCACCAGTGACTAAGTGTTAACTAGGGCTGCCAGCAGCAATCCTCAATCAGACACTTCCTGTTTCCTCTTTATTTCCCATCTTCTGTGACTTCCGCTGTCATACCCCCCTCTCAGCTTCCCCTTTCTGACTTAATCCTGTCTTACCAGCACTCGAGCTGACTGTCCCAAAAACTGTTCGTACTGCGTCGCAAGTTGCGAGTTCTTGCCATCAGCATTCATCAAACTGACCGAAGCATCCAGAGTGAACAAAGTGAGTAGTTTTTAGCCTTTGATCTAGGATTCTCCAAGTGCACACTAATTTCCCTAGTGTTGCAGGATCTGTATGTTAGGTGCAGTACGTGAGCACTGAGCAGAACAGAATGGAATGCGGTCAATGTACAGAACTACAGAATGCAATTAAATACAGTTCATAATCGAGTTTATGAAGCTTGGGGCTGTTGAGTTACTTTTTTTTTTTTACAGAGTCTCTGAAGCAGGCACACTACAACACTGAATATACTACACGAGAGTGCATAACCCATTAAAATAGTCACTTCTGATAATAGGGATGGCCGCTTAATCGGGATAAAGCAGTGGCCACCAGGGCGTCCCGATTAAGCGGCTTCTACTGTAATACCATTACAGGCCATTCAGATGAATATCATGGAATGGTGTGTCTGATGTCGTGGAATGTGTTAGAAATGTTGAAAGAAACAGCACCATCTACTGGGGTAAAGGGAACACAACGCAGAACTGAGGGTACCAGAAATACAGATAATTAATTTATCAAAAATATCAGAATATATGACTGACATGGAAAGGAAAAGGGAGGGTGTTAAACAGAGGTTAGAGTAATGAACTGTGAACAAGCTTGGTATATCCTGCAAACGTGGGTTTGATTCCCATAGCCTCCACCTGGAAGAGTATGGTCTCCAGGATGAACAGCAACATAGATTTATGGTGGAGAGATCATGCCAGACACACTTGATTGACTTCTTGACTGGGTCACTAAAACTGTGGACAAAGGCCAAACAGTGGATATGGTGTACTTGAACTTGAGCAGGGCCTTTGATTCTGTGCACCACAAGATTGATAAAAAAGGGCACTGCTGAGCAGCCTAACAGGGAAGTCGTGTTTTCCTCGAGTACCCGAAAGAGAATTTATTTTAAGTATTTACTTATATAAAGCAGTATTTCGGTTGGTGGGTTTGAGCACTCATCGGCCATCTGTGTGCCTACTCATGAGAAAATGGGCAAATCAAGAAATACTCCTCCGACTGCCAGTGCAGATTTTCTTAAGCCGAAAGGACAGCAGCATGGCAAGAAGTCTAACTAGCAGACCTCATCCTCCACCTAGCTTGACGCATTGACTGGCCAAGTTACTTTGGCCACCATTAACACCACTCTGGGCCAACTAATATACTCGGTACAAGATCTGGATTGGAAATTTGATTCCCTGACACTGAGGGTAGCAACCCTAGAAACTAGGATGGATGCCCTTGAACAATCAACAGCACGGTCTGAGATGTCTGTGCTTCAAACTGCAGACACCTCAGTTAAACTCCATGCTCCGTCAGCACCTGGAAACAGGTGAGAACTAGGCCAGTGAGTGAAACATTCAAGTGATCAGTCTATGGGGGAGGAGGGGTGGCAGCTCCCCAAGGATTTGTGCAGATGTTCCTACCACATGTGCTGGGCTTATCGGAGACAGACAACAATTTCTCAATTGATAAAGCTTATCAGATATCCCCTCAACGGGCCCCACTGACTTCCAGTACTCCATGCACATTTCTGATAGCCCTCACCAGAGTAGGTGACTGGGGTAGAGCTCTCACCATGGCCAGGCAGCAACGAAGCTTACAGTATGGAGAGGCCGATATTAAGTTATTCCCAGATGGCATTCGACAGTGCACAAAGTTGCCTGAGGGTACTTAAACTGCAGCACCAACTTTTGATGCTGGCAAAACTCCGACTGGTCTGGAAGGGTCAGTCCTATCTTTCTTCAGAACCCAGGGAAGCAGACAAGCTGCTAACAAGGATTGAAGAAGAACTTGCAGCCAGTGGCGATGATGAGGAATCGGCTGACGGAAACAGATTCCCATCATGGGGTAGTGAGTTTGCTCCCTTTCACCTAAGGCGTAATTATTGCTTTGCGACTTAACTTTGTAGGTGTTTGACATTTTTTTTATCTTCAAGTATTCTAAAAAAAAATTAACATTTCAGCTCATCTTCATTTTCAAATTGCACGGTGATCATAATCGGAATGGTGATTTCCCGCTTAAATGCAGTCTGCACGGACTCATCAACACTGATGTACAGAGATACCCTGCCTCATAAAACATTAATCGGAGGCTCCAGGATCTTTTTTTTAACACTAATCAGAAGTTCACCTCTAATTAGCTACTCTCAGTTGTATTCACTACACGTGTATGCACCTGGAGCTTGCTTGTATACCAGTGTCTTTCTTTTTTGTAGTCACTCGTAAATATATGCACTTATAAAATAGGCAAAAAAATCTAAGCCACTGACTGGCTGTTTCAGCTTCCCAGCTGTGTCCTCAACCCATGATATTTTAGCCAACCGGCACTAACGTCTGCCAGTCTGCCCCTTGACAACAACGAATCACTGAGCTCAGCTGTGCCAAGCGGAAACAAAAACACAGCCTGGCACAGCTCAGCGAGCGGCAGCGGGAAATCTATAGTTTGCGCTGACAGCTGCACATAGCCTGTCTCCATTCAAAGAGGAACACTGTAATAAGCTAACTAAAAAATAAAAAAATTAAAACTTCTACAAAAAAAACTGTGACCTGTACTGTTTCAGTTAACAGCAGACCCGAAAACTGTGATGAACGTTCACCACGTGCCATCAGTACGGACTTCTGAAAACTTCAACATCCCCTCAGACTCCTCAGGTCATATACTCGCTATCCATCACCTTCCCCTCCAGCTCTATTAGTACCCAAATACAGTTAATTAAACTAATAGTTATCTGAAAAGTCTAACCTCTACTCCTCCTGCTTCTTAAAACAGCTGCTCACAATCTTTCAGGCACTCGTGATCTCAGACCCTCCCAACATTTCATTAGTCAAAATAGGTACACTTCTGTGTTTCAGTGAGTAGGGGGGTCATATTAAAGCCGGGGGTCTGGGGGCCGCCATTCCCCGAGAAGCTCTGGGGGTTTAGATGCTCTGTGGTGAGTTTTGGGGCTTTTATTGAAGATAAAACACTCTTTTGATATATCTTTCCCATCCCTGATGCACAGCAGTGGACATTGTCTTTTTTTGTGTGGGAGCCCTGGTGGTGGGGTAATAGCAAGAAAGAATGCAGTGGGAGAGTAATGTGGACTGTAAACAAAGAAGGTTTTGTTTTCTCATGCCATGTGGATACACCAAATATTATGGCAGACAGCAACATATACTAAAAAATTAGCTGTTTCAGCAAATACTACAACATTTTAGGTCATAAAGGAAACACGTTTTTTAAATGACTGTGGGCAATATGGTATAAAAGGTGTTAACATATCCCTTTAAAGGCTAAAACACTGACTGATATGCATATCTGCGTATACCCTTTATTTTATATGACTGTTCTGTCCTCGACCTCTAATTGCTGCATCATATAATGGGTAGGAAAAATACAAAAAGATAGACAAAAATTAGAGGCTGATGACAGAACAGTCATGTAGCCAATGCATTTACAGAGACATACCAACCCCTCTTGTGCCATAATTGTTTACAGTTGTTTAAAAAACATTTTATGACTTTCCAGTGATGGCATGGAATCACTGACCACCACCCACCCACTGCAAGCCTGGTGAAGATAACCATGATCCTCTTTGGTTAGTCTGAGCCTCCATAGCTGCCTGACAGTGTGACCCTGAGCAAGTCACTTAACTTCCCTGTGATCCCAGGTTGCACCTGTAAACAAGCTTTCAGCTTAGTGAGTCTCACCTGGTTAAATAATTGGGGGGAAAAAGTATAAGCAGTGTGGGCATATTAGAGGGTGACTAAGTGACAAACACTAAATGTCTCATAATTAAAAGTGAATACAAGTTACAAAAATGCAATTATGTTAACTTTCAAAACGATGAGAAGAGAACCAAATTCTTCTAAATCAGTATAATCTCACATGAAGTGCCAGTATCACATAATTGACATTGTTATAATTACAGTACACGCCCACTACAGATGCATATGAGAGGCTGTGGGTCTCTGCCCCCCCCACACACACAATTTTAGCTGGTTCTGTTTTCTTTTCTTGGACTCATGTTTATTGACCTACAATACTTTGTGTATAGACTTAAACAGTCTGGTTCCCTGTTTCAGCAGTGGGGATGCAAGCTGATCCTCATTTTTCAGATGGTGGCAGGACCCCTCAGAGTGTCCTTGTAGAAACCAATGCCACCATGTGAAGCAAAAAAAATGAAGCTTTACCTGTCCGTTGCACGTGTAGAAACTAGACTTGCCTTGTTTCCACAGCCCCATCCCACTGAAACTGTACACTTCAGTTTTTTTCCTCAGAGAGTTATTCTCACAGCATACATAACTGGCAACATGAGCTACACAAATTAACCCAAGGACCTGCCTGTAATTTTATCAGCAGCAAAATTCTGCTGTTATGAGCAACTGATAATAAGGACGGCCACAAGAAAATGTTATGAGTATCAATGCTCAAGTTGGGGGGGGGATAGGACAGAGACTGACACACCACCCCAGTCCCATTTTCAAGGGTTTCAACAAACACGAGTACCAGGAAAATATATTATCCAGAAAATGTATGTAAAAAGGTTAAGATGGAAGATAAATGTGCATCACTGAGAACTCCCTGATCATTTGATTAAAAGTTTGAAGCGGCAAAATCATGATCCTTGGATCCTTAATCTGGGAGTTAATTTAATGAATACACAGAGGAACTTCAAATGAAAGGTGCAAACTGTAAATGACCCCAAAGTCTACTCAAACAGGGCTATGTCAAGCTTAGTATTCAACAGAACCAGCCAAAATACTTAAAACTCTTTATAAAGGCTTAACACGAACACTAAATTACACTCATTGTTAGCTTTAAAATCAACCACTAACATCCTTGCTTTTTTAATCCTGTGGGATAATACATATTGTTATCATAGCAGTCGTAAATCCAGATTTATTCAAGACAACTGATTTGATATCAAAAAAAAATTTCCACACTGAACTTAGATGACTGCTGTGTGCTGCTTTCAGATGTTAAGATGCACAAGTTCAGTCTGTGTGTTACACATATGTATACAGTTGCTCCAGTCCCAGCTTCTTGCAGGAGAAACAACATAGATTAAACACACTAGCAACCCTGAATCCAACTAACACAGTCTGGAGTGTGGTGGCATTAACATCAGATTCAGTTTTTACACAAATGTAGTCTAAACCCCTCCAGTAAAGTGATTCAAAATACATTTCTATATGCCCCCCCCCCCCAAAAAAAAACCAACAATCTTACTCGTTTAGCTGCTTTGAGGTTTGCATGTATAGTTGCAATCTTGCTGTTATCTCAGCTTGACCTCAGTGCTGGAACTGGGGGATAATGACTACCTCCACCCCCTGAAATATAATTTAAATCCCATACAGTTGACAGAGCACATAGTTGTCAACCTCAAAGCATTTTAGTTAGAACAGCGACATACTGAATTAAAAAAATAGGAGACTTTTAAAAACAATTCCATCAAATGCAGTTTAAATCTCTGTAGTCTAATCGTGACATTGCTCAAAGTTAAAGCGAGTGCACTCATCAATGAGTGAGCGTTGAAAGGAGGTAATTAACTAGATTCATGCAGCAGTTTGTAACTCCAACTGAATGAGTAAACTGGCTCAGAACATATCTCAATCCAGCTCAGCCTAAACCATCTGTATAGTCACAAAAAAGCAGGGGCGTAGCTACAAGGGTGCAGGGGGTGCAGTGGCACCTGGGCCCATAAGGTTTGAGGGGCCCAAATCATAATTTTGATGTTTATTCAAAACTGCGGCGGGGCCCTGTAACATTGCCTTGCACCCAGGCCCTCTAGGAATTTGCTACCCTTCTGCTGTAAAGGGGCTCTAGCCAAGACACTGGTAGCAGTCTACTTGGAAACCAATCAACAATCCACAATTTCCAGGAAAGTTCCACTCCCATCCTGGCACTACCAACAACCTGCAGTCACCTTTCCAACTCCAGTTTGATAGTCAGCTCCTGTTCCATACTCCATCAGTAATTCCCCTCCATATTTTATTTAAATTAACCCTGGGGGGAGTCACATGATGCAGAACGTCTGGTGACAGCCTTTTCTGGAGCTCCCACCCTCTGCCTTATTATTTCTTAATCTTCTGACATCCACACTTCGATTTCATTGATACCGCATCTGTAAGCCTGCTCCTGCTGTTTTGGTGACGCTCGCTAGCGAGTATTTGTGGTCTTTAAACGCTAGGATAGCCTTTAATAGACACGATGGAGGCGGAGATGAAACAGGCCGGAATAAGACATACTCCGCCCACTACTCCCGAGAAGAGCTCCAAAAAAGCTAAAAACCTGAGCCCGGGTCAGTCCTCTAAACAGAACCCCTCTGCTTCTTCTGCCAACTTGCTTACAGAAGACCGTTTTTTACAGGAGTTGCTCCCATTTCAAGAAACCCTCCAAGATATTGCGACGGAGGTGAAAGCTATCAAATCTGAGCTGGGTGCTGTAACGCGCTGCGTGGGGGATATGGAAGCCAAAACAGCCTCCTTGGAAGCCTGGAGAGGGAAAACGGACCCGGAAATTGTGAAGCTTAGACAACAAATACACAAATTACAACTTAAGACAGAGGACTTGGAGGACAGAAGTAGACAAAATAATATCTTAATTCTCGGCCTGAGTCTGAGGAAAGGGGAGACATGATTAATTTCATTCAAAAGCTGCTAAATAAAATAATCGGTCCCTCTCTTCTCAGCTCCAGTTACCATATTGAGAGGGCCCACCGCTCTTTGAAGCCTAAACCCCAGCCCGGCTCTCCCCCTCGTCCCATCATAATCAAATTCCTCAGCTTTGTTGAGAAACAGCACGTGCTGACTAAAGTGAAAGAACTGGACTCGATCCTCTGGGATGGAGCCAAGTTGCGGATCACCCAAGACCTACCCTATGAAACGCGTCAAAAGCGAGCCGTATTCCACCCTACGGTGAAGAAGCTGATTGCAGCAGGAATCAAGTTTAGGATGAACTATCCCGCTAAGTTGCTGGTACTCCTGGAGGGGGTCTGGCATACATACGATAATCCAGACCATGTGAAGGCCGATCTGGCCTCGAAGCTGCCAAATCTATTCATCGGGGACTGAATATGTGGACTGGAATGTTATTTCATTAGTTTCCCCAATAGTTCAAACGATTGTGTTGTTTTTTTATCCCGGTTATTTCATTACCTGGTTGTGATGGTTCGGTGGAGTGCTGGGGCCTGGTAGGGTGGGCTGGAGGAGCGATCCCGTTTATGGCCTGATAGGCGCTGGTAGTTTGGTGGCCTGCGATTCGAAGGGCCAGGCGGAACCTAATGAGGGTTCCTGTTTCAGTATCTTGTTAGGGGCGGACCAGGGGTTCCTTCTTTTTAGGCTCTCCAGCTGCTTCCTTTTCCTATTCGGGGGTTTGGTCGATTAGGTAGGCTGAAGGCTGTCGTTACATGGCTGGTCTAATTAAGGTTAGTCCTCGTGATTCAAGTTATTTTGCTGGTTTTTCTTTTATTTGGAAACCAAGGTATTTGGTAATTTGGGACGAGCTAGTATTGATACAGACGGATCGTCCTGATGTTCCCCAGGTCACCCTTTGATCTATCTTGCCCTACTTAAGCTATTGGAAACACTGTCATTTGGCGAGTCTGGGCAACTCTGGAGAGTTTACCTATTTTTCCAGGTCTACTGTTGTTAAAGCAGGGATGTTTAGACTTTAATTTGTGAACATTTGAGATTGGTGGAGGGCGGGGGTTCGGGGTGAGGACTTACACTGGGGGATTTGCTTCACGAGCTAGATAAGGGGTGTGGGGCTACTAGATCTAAGAGCTTCCCTACTAGATGTTTTGACTATTTTATTTTACTATAATGTTCTTGGGAACTGGTTTATCGTGTTTTGTATTACAGTGTAGCTCAACCTGCTTAGACATGTAGCCTCTTTGGGGGGACCAAGTTCAGCTTTGTATTTTGGTAGTCAATCTCATGTTTTCTTGGAGTTTGATGTATATAGTTTAAAGTGGTTTGGAAGGGGGGTAGGGAGGGGGTAAATCTTAACTATTTTGCTCAAGGAACCTATACTTATTTCTACTATTTAAAGTTGTTACGAGTTCAACATGGTTGGCTTTTTGGACATGAGGGGTTTGATGTTACTGTGACATTATTGGGGGGTGGGAAAAACCTGGAAGGTGTCACTCAAGGAGTGGGGGGGAGACTAACCCTGTGTTTTTTCTTTTCTTCTCTTTGCCACTGGTTTATAGCTATGAAGCCTATTAAATTGGCAACTTGGAATGTCAGGAGTGTTAGGGATAATATTAAGAGAGCTCAAACTCTATTAAACTGTTCACTTTTAGACATAGACATTTTATTTATGCAGGAGACACATTTGCTAGCTTCTGAGACAAAGGGTTTACATCATAAAGGGTTCTCCCAGATTTTTGTCTCTGAAGGTACTACCGCTAGTAGAGGGGTGGCAATTTTGATTAGAAAGGGGATCTCATTTCTGGAAGAGGACTGCTCGACTGACCAAGAAGGTCGAGTAGTGCTGGTCAAAGGATTGCTCAATGGTGTGAGGGTAGTTCTGGGGGCAATCTATGGCCCTGTGGGTGGGGACCCTAACTTTTTATGCAATTGACGCCCAACTGAGTGGTTTTTGCCATCCTTATTCATTTTGGGGATTGGAATGTCTCCTGCCTCAAGAGTTGGACAGAACTCACAGACCTATTGAGCCCTCTCTCCTTCCCAATTAGCTCTCAAGGACTTAATGAATCTAGTAGGTCTGTGTGACCCTTGGCGCCTATTGAACCCTCAAAGCCGTAGTTACTCCTTTTATTCGCAATTACATAACTCCTGGTCCAGAATTGACTATATTTTAATTAGTACGACCTTGGTAGAAAATGTTTTCCATGCAGGCATAGACCCAATTATTATCTCTGATCATTCCTTGGCTTAGATCAAGATGTCTCCGGGAAGACCTGGGCAGAGAGATACTTCCTGGAAACTCAATACACAGCTCTTAAAAGATGACCGCACAGTTCTACATAACAAATCTCTGATCTCCTCCTTTCTTGAGATCAACCAGGGTTCAATTGCTAGAGATGATTTTCTCTGGTGTTCCTTAAAATGCTATATTAGAGGAGAATTTATAAAATTGGCCTCTAGGAGGAAAAGGTTGAGAGAAATGAAAATCATGTCACTACTGGATCAACTTAAAGGAGCTGAAAGTACCTTCTCTCTCTCTGGCTCTCGGGCCGATCTAGAGGGGTTGTGCAAGCTAAGGAATGATTATGAAGATTTGATTAAGGATAAGACGGAATATGCCATTCTTAAAACTAAAGCACGTTATCTGGACCAAGGGGAGAAACCTGGCAGACTGCTTGCCCTTAGGTTAAGGGAGGTAGAAAACTCTAGACTGATTCCAGCCTTGAGAGCCCCTGACGGTTCAATTAAAACCTCACCAAGCGATATTGCACAAATTTTTGAAACTTTCTATCAAGATTTGTATGGGGGGATCTGATCAGGTCACTGCTCCGAGGTGGAAGACTTTCTGGATGGAATCTCCTTCCTTGTTTGCAAGAGCAACAATGTGAGTTGCTTTCCTCACCTATTACTCTGAGTGAGATAGTAGAGGTTATAAAAGGGTTACCCTGGGATAAATCCCCAGGACCTGATGGGTTCTCCCCTAACTTTTATAAAACTTTTTCCAATGAGATTTCCCCACCCATTCTCAGGTTGTTTAACCATATGCTTTCTTCGGACTCTCTTGACCCCTCACTCCTCGAAGCTACTATTATCTTGATTCCTAAACCGGACAAACCCCCGCTGGACCCGGCCAGTTACAGACCGATCTCTCTATTAAACTATGATATTAAAATCCTAACAAAAATCCTTTCCTTGAGAATCAAAAAGGTCTGGCAATCCCTGTTAAGTTCTGAACAGGTGGGGTTTGTCCAGGATAGGTCTGCATCAGACCATCTGCGCCCTTTCCATATTCTTCAGGCTGCACAGAATCCCAATCCCCTATGATGTTGGTAGCCCTAGATGCCGAAAAGGCCTTGATAGGGTTAATTAGGATTTCCTGTGGTCCACTTAGTAGAATGGGTTTCCTGAGATTTTTATACAGTGGATTAAATCAGTCTACCGGTCACCCTCGGACAGAGTCTTCTGTAATGGAGTCTTTTCATCTCGCTTTCTTTACATTCGGACACAGCCAGGTTGTCCCTTGTCCCGATACCCTATTTAATTTATATCTGGAACCTCTTATACTTAGAATTAAAACTTATGAGATCACTGGTTGTGTTATCTCCCAAAAGGCTCTGACTTTATCAGTTTTCGCTGACGATATCCTTTTACATCTCTTGAGCCCTGAGACTTCCTTACCAGCAGCTCTCCAAGTTATCACGCTATATGGGAAGGCATCCAATTACAGGCTAAATTTATCCAAATCGGTGATCTTTCCTCTTAACTCTTTCACGTTTCAAGCTAATTTTATCCAGGTAGGTATGAAATGGTCCCAGACCTCACTTAAATATTTAGGTATATATCTGGCCCGGGATGAAGAGGTTATCAAAAAACTAATCCTGGACGACCTACTGGACAGAATACAGAGGGACCTTGATAGATGGTCTGTTCTGCCGCTATCTGTAGGGGGTCGGATTAATATCATTAAAATGAATATATTACCCCGTATCTTTTATCCCCTCAACCTTCTTAACATATGGCTCCCCAGAACCTACTTTCAATGGATACATTCTGCCCTAGTTAAATTTATTTGGGAGGGTAAGCACCCTAGGAGGGCTTTCTGCAAACTTATATTGCCTAAGGATAAAGGGGGTCTTCACCTTCCCAATTTCTGGTTTTATTACTGGGCTAGCCATTTAGCCAAAATGGGACGTTGGTTTAAAGCTCAGAATGAGCACTATAGGCCCATTTGGCTGGATTTAGAACTTAAAACGTTGGGTAAACACAATCTATGCCCTCCCCGTATTTTTTATTATAGTTACTCTTCCCTTCCAGAAGTTGTTCGTAACTCCCCCATAGGACTTTCCATCAAATCCTCTTGCAATGCTGGAGTTATTTTAAGATTCCATACACTAAAGATATGGCTCAGTCGCTCACTCTTAATCCCAATATTCAAATAGGTGGGTTACCGCCTCCCAGACTGGCTCCCACAAATCCAAGATTGGTTGGTAGAAGATTTCTACCCCAGGGCTCCCTTCTCTCATCCAATAATTTGTTGGTAGATCTGAATATCTCACCGAAATATATATTCAAGATTTACCAGCTGAGACACCTTTGTTGAAGAATTTTGGGAATGTTAAATTACCTCCCGAGTCAGGCCTTTCCTAGATCATATTCAGGACTGCGTTCCAGATCACATGGAATTCTCAGATATATCTCCATCTTTTGGATACCAAATACCGGATCCATTATCTGGGTGAAAGTTTGGAACTCTTTAATACCTGATTCTCCGGTATTTGGCACCAAATCTGGAGGGATATACACAAATATTATACTTTAGATAGAAATAGGCTTATCCAATACTTCATTCTGAACAACTTGTATTTTACACCGTCCAGATTGATTAAAGCAGGTAGGCTGGGGTCAAATGCATGCACAAGATGTGGGGAGAAAGAAGGTACGTTAATGCATATATTGTGGTCCTGCTGTAAGGTAGCACCCTTATGGAAGGATATTCAAACCAACTTTTTTTTGCCAGAAAGCACCCTCTACAGTGCTAGATCTCCATAGTGCCTATCACCTCCCTTCCAGAATACCCCTTCTATGAAACACCCAACAGCTCTTCTGTGAGCTCTCCAACAGACCCACTCCCTTAGAACAGCCTATGCAAAACACTCCCCAAAAAAATCTCCCTACTAGAAACTCCCTGACACTTGCAGAGATCCCCTTATTTCAAGCAAATCCACACTTGTCCCTTGCAGACCCCTAATGCTAAACACCACATTAGCCAGTCTCCCTTACAGATTCCAGACACAGACACCCCAAATAAAGTCAAACTGCCAAACCATACCAACCAACAGCAACATAAGATTTTAAATCTTTTATAAGGGGGGAAAGGGCTACACATGGTCCAGGAACTCCCATATACCATTCTGCAGGAGGAGTGCCTGTCCTGACTGCCCCCACCACTTGCAAGCAACAGTGACCAGCAGTGCTGTGACCATCTCCAGCCCCTCCCTCAAGAATATTGTTGTGTGCTGTGGCTGTGCTGGGATGAGTCAGGGCACACAGGTTCAGATTTAATTTTTACTTTGCTTATTAGAGTAGTAGACTGTACCTGGTTCTATCAGACAGTTTTCCAGTCCTAAGACAAGTCCTCTCTCTGCGCACAGTCATGGCCTGCAGTGAGCTGACAGCTGAGCTGCTGCTTTAAAATGCTGTCTGTCCCCACTCCTGATGACAGCTGATCCAGCTGGCGATCTGGAGATCAATGCTGGACCAGTCCGAGATGACTCACGGTCAATCAGCTGAGTACTTCAGCAGATTTGGGGGGGCACAGGACCAATCACCGACACCGCACTCTACCGGCACCACAACAATAGAAGACACTGAGGAGCCGCAATGAGGAGCAAAGGACAAAATTAATCCTAAGACTTTGGATTAAAGAAAGACTCAGCGCCACGTCTCCTCTCAAATGTCACTAGTGGCCGCCGACCAAAACTTTCCCAACCAGATCTGTGCAGGACTCCGCGTGCTGATCTGCCACAGTCAGTCACTGACCTCAGGGGCTGCTTGAACTAACTCATGGCTCGGCTGCTCAGTTCTCCCGCCAGTGTCAGAAGTGGCCCAGCAGCTGACAAAGAGAGCACAACCAGCAGCGGACTTGGTCCCGGTCAAGGGAAACACCTGCAGTGCTCAAACTGTCCCGGAAATTGTAAGGTGCCCTCTGCAGGGTACACCCTAGTAATGCACCAGCAAAATCATCTGTCTGGTGGTTACCAGGGGCATGAGCGAGGACACTCCACGACTGCAACTGTGCTGCTGGCTAGCAGCGATCAGCGCTTGGCTCATGCATAAAAAAAACTTCAGTCAAGTAAGGCAGGACTTGGAGGCTTTTGCTGCAAATTCGGTACACGGTACCAATGAGTCAGGAAATGGTACCATTGTTTAAAAAATGGTATTGTACCAGCAAAACCGGTACAGTTGGAGGGTCTGGCATCTGATCTACCGATTATTCCCACGTGCTGAGCCGCTTCTCTACAACTGACGAAACCTAGTTCAAACAACATGAAGTCTTGTTATATTATGACATATGCAGTGAGTCCCAACCTTCGAACTGCTCCGGAGGTGAAAGAGTTAACTTTCCATGCCAGGCATGGAACGCAGAGCTCGAGCTCGGTTGAAACTCTGTCTGTTGTTCTTCAAATTCAAACCGTCAGATTCTTTAATCTGCCTCACTGAACAGTCGCTCCGGAGATTTCTCCTTCAGCTCGGTTCATTTTGTCGGTTAAAGTATTGTTTTTCTCGGTTTTCGACCGAATTTAAACCGCAATCGGTCGGTTCAGACTCTGTCTGTGGTATTTGTGAGTACTGGATAGGTTTTACATTAATTTCTATTCTGTGTGGAACTTGTAAACGGTTATCGGTTCGGTTTGAACCGATCAGGTTGTTTAAAATATCTTTATCTGTCATTTAGAGTACGGTTACTGGTTCTTATCGGTTCTAAAAAAACGGATTTTATTACATTTTTTTCCACGACCCGTGACACGGTTGGGAACCGATAAGGGTGTCTTACCTGGCGGATTGCCATAAACAGGTAAGTTTGGTTAGGACTGGCACTATGTCTGAGAAACCCAAAAGAAAAACCGGGCCCACTAGGTTTCAACACTGCAGTGTCTGTGGGAAAGCCTTTGCCAAGGCTGACCCCCACACCACCTGTGTTTATTGTCTGGGGTTTGACCACCTCAATGCAGACTGCCAGATTTGTAAAAATTTTCCTGCAGCTACCCTGGAAAAGAGAGTTGGTAGGCTCAGGGAAAGGGAGGCCAAAAAGTCCACTGAACCGGATGGCCAGCCCGGTTCGGTTTCTACCGAACCGGAGGGAGTGTCCTCTGACCAGGGCGAGACTTCCTCAGGCAAAAGGAGATCTGACTCCGAGGAGTCGGTCCCAGCAAAAAGGACTAGGAAATCAGCTGATGTGGAGCCAAAACTTTCCTCTCCAACCGCTGAAGAAATAGCCAAAGCGATTAAAATTGTCCAGTCGCTTTCTGTTCCGACTCTAACCGCACCATCAGGTAAGCTGCCCGTTCAAGCTGTTCCACCGTTCAAGAGTATGAGGTAGAGGAATATTATGAACCAGAGGAGGGGAAGAGTATGAGGAGATTGAATTTGGATTTGAAAGTCTGATGTGCCCATTGACCCGGACATCTCCTCAGACAGACCTTCAGGAGTATCTCCTCCCAGGCTTTCTGAGTCCCTTCTCAGTTTATGTTTTATAAGAAAGTGGTTGAAACCTCCAGCTCCCTATGGAGGAAGCTGTGGATGATCAAGAGGAGCCTGACTATGTGGAAATGATGGATATCCCAGAGTCAAGGAGGCTGTCTATTCCTTTGCATAAATCTTTTGAAACAGACAGTAAAAATTTTAAAACTCCTCACACTATACCTCCTGTCGATAAGAGAATGGACAAGAGATACACATTGTCAGGCTCGGATACTGGAGTTCCTTACACAACAATGCAGCCATGTTGGGGTAGTGCAGACTGCAGCCTGTGACAAGGCAAATATTCCCTTGGCTTCACACCCCCCTGACAAGGACTCCAGGAGGATTGATGCCATGGCAAAGAAACAGTACATGGCAGCATCCTTGGGATTCAGACAGGCAAATTATATGGCTTATGTTGCTAGATACCAGAAATCTAGATGGGATACTGTTATGGCTCTAGCAAAACAGGTCCCTGGCCAGCTTGCTAAGGAGCTGGAACAGGTGGCTGCTGATGGTATTGAGGCATCCAAGGTGCAATTCCATGCTGCAGTGGACTCTAATGATGTGTCATCAAGAGTCATGGCTACATCTGTGGCACTTCGCAGAATGGCTTGGCTCAGATGTACTAGCCTGTCACAGGATACCCAGACTAAGGCCATGGATTTTCCTGTTGTGGGTAATTCTCTGTTTGGGGAGCAGACAGAGAATTACATGAAGAAAATGGACGAGTATAGGACCACCTATAGGAGTGCACAGGCCAAGGAAAGGCAGGCCACTCCTCAAAGGCAGCTTTCCAGGGGCAGGGGCAGGCCTTTTCACAGGCCTTTTTACCAAGCCCAGGCCTCCTCTTCTGCCTATGCCCAGAGGGGGTTCTTTAGAGGGAGAGGCAGACGGGGTACAAGCAGGCCTGCTTCCACCCCTCAGCCCAAAGCCCCTGCCAAGCAGGCACCCTGATGGAGTTGCCAGGGCCGATTCTCAATTACCTGTAGGGGGCAGACTGACTTACTTTGTCCAGGACTGGAAGTCTCTAACATCAGACAAATGGGTCCTGGAAGTAGTAAGCCAGGGACTGGTTCTCAGCTTCAAAAAATTTCCAAAGATGAGAACCAGATCCTTTCTACCTGCAAATCCACCAGAGGCACTTGCCCTAGAGGCAGAGGTCTCTTTCCTCCTGGCTCTCAGAGCTGTGGAAAGGGTTCCACCCCTACACCAGGGCAAAGGGTTGTACTCCAGGTACTTTCTTACCCCAAAAAAGACAGGAGAATGGTGGCCCATCCTGGATCTCAGATATTTAAAGAGCCCCTGACACCATTGTGACAACTTTGAGAAAATGAAATGTTTAGCACAAGTAAGTTTATATTTTATTGTTAGTTCTGTATTTCTCATTCTTCTTTATCACTAAGGACATCTGCATGTAAACAGGATTACTACCCTATCTGTTCTGGCTGTTTGCCTACATATGACATCACGGTTCTGTTTAAGACATCACAATCTGTTGTTGTGGGGATAATTATGATGCCATAAACAGGGGATTCTTTATTTTATTTATTTCTTTATTTAAAAGTTTGGTAACCGGGAAAAGCATCATGACCAGAAGCTTGTTTCCAGGTGCAACCTGGATTATGATGTCATATGTAGGATAGTGGAAAGAGCAGATAAAGTCTAAGGGACAGTAAGCCTCTTTTGTACAGCTGTCCTTGGTAATAAAGAAAAAAGTAAATAATTATAGAAAATACATGAAATACAAACTGAACTGTTTAACTCTCACATTTTTTCTAAGTTTTTATAACGGTGTCAGCTGCTCTTTAAACAAGCACCTTTTAAAACCAAAATTCAAAATGGTGACTCTCGGAATTATTCTACCCTCTCTAAGGCCAGGGGACTGGTTAGCGTCCCTGGACCTCAAGGATGCCTACTTCCATATTCTCATCAGAAGCTCCCATCGAAAGTACCTCAGGTTCGAGCTGCCCTCAGGCCATTACCAGTTCAGAGCAATGCCCTTGGCCTCACCTCTGCTCCAAGGGTATTCACAAAATGCCTGGCAGTAGCAGTTGCTGCCCTAAGAAGGCAAAATTGCCATCTTCCTTACTGGACGACTGGCTCATAGTAGGCCAGTCTCCAGACCAAGTCAAGTTACATCTACAGATAACTCAACAACTGCTCACCTCTCTAGGTTTCCTTCTGAATCTTTCAAAGTCAGTTCTAGAACCTGTCCAGTTCCTCACCTTCATAGGCGCAGAGCTGAACGCAGAGGAAGCCAGAGCCTTCCTTCCTTTGGACAGGCAAGGACCCTGGTCTCTCTGGCCTTCACCCTGCAGGTCTCTCAACCAGCAAGGCATTTTCTACAGCTCCTGGGGCACATGGCTGCTTCTACAGCAGTGGTGCAGGAAGCAAGATTTCAGATGAGGGACATCCAGTTCCATTTGAGAGCCTTTTGGTCTCAAAGGAAAGACCCTCTAACCAAATTGATCCCAGTAACTCGAACCCTGATCCAGGCCCTACAGTGGTGGCAGGATCAGAGCAATCTGAGACAAGGGGTTCCCTTTGTCACTGAGTCTCACTCCTTAATCCTTACTACAGATGCTTCCCTCTTGGGGTTGGGAACTCACATGGGCGACCTCACTACCCAGGGATTGTGGTCCCCTCAGGAATCTCTGTTCCACATCAATCTGTTGGAACTCAGAGCAGTTTTTCTAGCACTTCAAGTTTTTTCCAAATCTGTTCAGAACAAAGTTGTACAAGTCATAACAGACAACACCACCACAATGTGGTACATCAACAAGCAAGGGGGCATGCGGTCTACGGCCTTGTGCACCGGAGCAATGAAGTTGTTGTCTCTGGCTTACTCCCTGAACACCTCCCTTACGGCAGTTCACCTCCCAGGCAAGGACAATGTCCTAGCAGATGCTCTCAGCAGGATTTCCCAGGGCCCTCACGAATGGTCACTGGACCCTCTGGTCCTGGAGGTGATATTTGCCAGATGGGGCACCCCGCAGATAGATCTTTTTGCAGCCTCAAACAATCACCAACTTCTCCTTTTTTGCTGCAGGCCCCCAGTGTTGGGCTCAGTCCCTCTGGATGCCTTGGTCCTCAATTGGGAAGGGAAGTTTCTCTATGCTCCCCTTCCCTCTCCTGTTCAAAGTGTTAGTCAAAATCAGATTTCAATCCTGCAAGATGATCCTGATTGCTCCAGATTGGGCCAGACAACCCTGGTATCCACTCCTACTGTCCTTAGCAGTCCATCTTCCCCTGTGTCTTCCCAGGAATCACAACCTGTTAACCTGTGCTCAGGGGAGGGTTTGGTATCCGAACCTCAAATCTCTCAATCTCAAGGCCTGGCTCTTGAAGAGTTAGAGTTTGCTGATCTACACCTCTCCCAAGGTGTAATGGATATACTAAAGACTTCTAGAAAGCCTTCCACCAGGGCTACCTACAATTCCAAATGGAAAAGGTTTTCCATGTGGTACTCTGGGAAGCATATTTCCCCAGAATCTGCTGATTTACCCACAGTCCTGGATTATATGGTCCATTTAAATACCTTGGGGCTGAGACCAGCTACCCTAAAAATACATTTGGCAGCTGTGTCTGCTTTTATTTCAGCAGGTAAACCCTCTTCTCTTTCAGCTCATCCTGTATTCTCCAAGTTTTTTAAGGGGTTGCTTCACACCAACCCTCCATTCAGGGACCCTGCCCCTGCCTGGGATCTTAATGTTTGCATTGCTCAGCTTATGCAACCCCCCTTTGAGCCTTTGTCTTCAGCAGAGCTGAAGTTCTTGACTTGGAAGACTGTTTCTGGAAGCCATCACTTCTGCCAGACGCATAAGTGAATTACAAGCTTTGTCAGTGGAGCCTGACTTTATCTCCTTTCATAGAGATAAGGTGGTCCTCAGGACTAACAGGAAGTTCTTGCCTAAGGTGGTTTCAGATTTCCACCTTAATCAATCTATATCTCTTCCAGTGTACTTCACTGACCATTCCTCCTCTGGCGAGAGGAGGCTGCACAGCTTAGGTGTGAAGAGAGCCCTTAGTTACTACATAGAGCGTACCAAGGGTCACAGATTTGGCTCCATCCAACTGTTCCTCACTTATGGTGAGGTTGGTAAAGGGAAACCTGCCACTAAAAGATCCATTGCCAGGTGGATTGTCTCTTGTATCCAATTCTGTTATGAAAAGCTAGGTAAGGTTCCTCCCTCAGGCCTGAGGGCTCACTCTACTAGAGGTACAGCTGCTTCCCTGGCTGCTGCCAGGGACATCCCTATTCTAGAGATATGTCAAGCAGCTACCTGGAAAACAGTTCACACTTTTACCAAGCATTACTCCCTGGACATCCAGGCTAGGAGTGATCCTCAGTTTGGCACAGCTGTGCTTCAGAGCCTATTTCCTAGGTAGGTTCTGTCCCTCCTCCATGGAGGTACTGCTGTATAGTCTGCATATGTCATAATATAGCAAGACTTCATGTTGTTTGAAGAAAAAATTACTCACCTCAGTAATGTTGTTTCTTCTAATGGAGTCTTGCTATATTATGACCTCCCTGCCTGCCCCTCTCAGAACCTCTGTTTTTGGGATGTGGGTGGGCAGTGCAGTGTTGGCACTTAGTAGATGCCCACCTTGTTGTTTTCACCCCTCTTTCTTTGGGGTGATTTGGTGTTGTGTTTTATTTTTGGGTCTCCTGACTTGAGTCTTTGTTTTGGGACCAAAAAAATGTGTTTTTATGTTTAGTAGCCAGTTGGCTAGTGTAGGTTTACAGCTTCCACACAGGACCTCAGTGAGTTTTAGCTCGTAAAGATCTGATGGTTTGAGTTTGAAGAACAACAGACAGAGTTTCAACCGAGCTCGAGCTCTGCGTTCCATGCCTGGCATGGAAAGTTAACTCTTTCACCTCCAGAGCAGTTTGAAGGTTGGGACTCACTGCATATGTCATAATATAGTAAGACTCCATTAGAAGAAACAACATTACTAAGGTGAGTAATTTTTTCTTCTGTTCCTCTCCTGCACCATATGTTTTTTAGATGTTTTTAATTTTTTTACAGGACCATGTTCTGTTTATACCACCTCCATCCACAACCACGATCGTAAAAGCGCTATCAAGAAAGTGCTAAATATGGTGGCTGCTGAGGGACACGCTCGGTCCCACTCCTCACGGGAGTAACTCTGCAATTCTTCACATAATAAAAAATATGAACAGAAAGAAGCAATAATTGCATGCTTTCCTTAATGGGAAACCATGAGGACTGTTTACAAAAGATGCAATCTTTCTAAAAAAAATTTAATTAACTATGGCAGCTGCCTCACAGACAGGCTCTCATTAAGCATGGCACCTGGCTCACAGACAGGCTCGATCCCTGTAAACACTGACAAGCACATGAACATGAAAAAAAAAAGACAGTAAAATAAAACAGTATATGCCTGTCTGTTGTTCTGGGGGTGGGACAAATCAGTATGTTTCTTTTAGATATAATCCCTCTACTTGCCAGCTAGACAGTGTCAGATGTAGGAAACAATAGTAATAGAGGAACTATTTTTCTTGTTACCACTATTAAAATTATTCTTTCTTTTTTTAACTATTTACTTGGAAACCCATTTTATAAGCGCAGTAACACACTCCGAGGTGTGGTTTATCGCCTGATAAGAGCACGCCAAATGGCAAAAGGCACTCGGCCAGCGCCTCGTGCCTTAGTACACCCTGGTGCTCTTATCAGGCGATAAACCACACCTCATTGTGTGTTATTGCTTGCCTATTTCCTGAGCCTGGGGTATCTGCAGTAATGATATGTTTTGTAATATTTTACAGTAAGGTCGCTCATTTTAGTTTGATACTTTACTCAATTTGTAATTTAGAGCAAATGTGGATTTCTTACCTTAGTTCATTCTTTACAATAATCTTTACAATAATAATGTCTTTCTCTACTGGGATGTGTGGAGAAGTTTGGGGTATTGTTCATCGGGGGGTGGACACTATCGACCAGTGGTCATTATGTTGATCAGGTCTCCTTTCATAGTATGTTTCCCACTCGTCACTTCCCCCTGTGCAGTAACTACTAGGGAGGAGTCCACCAATTTTCCTTTGTAAGCATGTAATGTTTTTTGACAACTGTCATTATCCTCCTGTGTGTATTATTGTTGTATGTGTATTGCAAAAAAGGACAAATAAAAGTTAACAAAAAAAAAAATTGATTAAAAAGGTGGAGGATTTGGGAGTAGGAGAAGACCTGACTGGGTAGGCAGCTACTGTAGCTGGCTGAAAGGCAGGTCGGTGGGGGGGGATGTTGGTGGAGGAACTCTCAGGTACTAGAGATGCCACCAGCAGATCCCACAGGATTCGGTGCTCAGTCCAGTGCTTTTGAATGCCTTCATCAGTGACACTGGAGAGGGCATAAAGGCCAAGATTTGCTTATTTACAAATGACACCAAACTCTATGGGAGGGTGGAGACAGCGAATGAGATATGGGACCTAAAAGAAGATCTGGCACAGCTTGAGAGGTGGTCAGGAATTTGGCAACTTGGCTTTAATGCAATAAAATGTAAAGTTACGCACATTGAAGCCATGAATCTGAAGACAGAATGCAGCCTGGAAGGGGTCCTGATAACCGAATCTGAAGTGGAAAAAGACCTGGGGGGTGATGATCACTAGTGACCTGAAGCACTCAACACAATGCAGAAAGTCAGCGGCCAAGACCAGTAGAATGTTAGGCTGCATAGCTAGAGGGATCAGCAACAGGCAGGAGGAGGTAATACTGCTATTGTACAGGTCACTGGTGTGTCCGCACCAGGACTACAGTGTTCAGTACTGGTGTACCTACCTAAAGAAGGACATAAACCTGCTGGAGGCAGTACAAAGGAGGGCACCAAAGATGCTTAAAGGTCAACATGGCAGGATGTACCAGGAGAGGCTGATGGCTCTGAACATGTACTCCCGGCGGGTACATGATTGAGACCTTCAAGTTTTTGAGAAGTATAAACAGGGTGGACAATAAGTGCCTCTTCAGGCTCAGTGGAAACAAAAACACGAGCAGGCATTGTCTTAAGTTGGAGGGAGGGAGGGAGGTTTAGGAGGAAGACCAGGAGGCATTTTTTCACAGAAAGAGTGCTGGCAGGGTGGAATGGGTTCCCTGAGAAAGTAGTATTACTTGAAACACTGGATGGCTTCAAAAGAGGTTGGGACAGGGTAGAGGGAAAAGTCAGGATCAAAAGAATTGCAGCCAGAATGGAGGTGGGTGCAGGCCTTAGGAGGCATTAGGTACTCTACAATATGAGCAGACTCGATAGACCGCAAGACCTTATTCTGCTGGCACATTTGTATGTTCATATGTTTGTACATGGTGGTCTCTGAGGGCATTGGGGAGGGTACAAGCATCCACAATATGGTGGGGGTGGGAGGTGATACCCCAGTCCAGAAGAGGGTTGTTGAGGGATCTGTGATTGTGCCAGGCTGGTAAGTGATCAGTTGGTTAAGCTAGAGGAACTTAACATTTTGGCAAAATTTAGTTAGAGAGGGGGAGAGCCAACTGAGGTTAAAATCACCGAGGATGAGCAGCTCACCAGAGGAGGCATGGGAGGAGATAGTGGTGAGGAGCTTGGTGACTGACAGTGCGGACATGCCAGGGCAACAGTAGGCACCAGCCATGAATTCAGAAAAAGCGAAGGATGGAGAATTTGAAGAGGAACAAGTCGTAGGCAGAAGGGGAGGTGACAGAGAATACAGGCTTGAACTTGGATGTTAGAGGAGAGGTACATTACAATTCTACTGCCCCTCTTAGCGCAATCCCGCCAGATGATTGTGTACCTGGAGATGGCAGCTACGGTATCAGGAATCTTGGGGGACAGCCAAGACTCCGAGTTCACCAGCACCTCAGGCTTAAGATTACCATGAGCAGTTGCAGTTAATCAGTCTTTGGGAGGAGGCTTTGGATGTAGATATGGGGTCACTCTCAGCTCTTTTGGAAGATGAAAGGGAAATGACTGGGCAGGGCCGGGATTGAGCAAGATATCATCTGCCACTAAAAACAACAAGGAGACGTAGTGCTTGAGGGAGCCTATCACTAGCGTCTCTAGCCACAAATGGTTACCAGAGCACAGCTGGGGCACAACAGATGGCAGCCAGGGCACTGATATATGGTTACTATGGGGGAAGCTCTGCACCATATGAGGCACCAACTGAGGCACAGCATTTTTTTACCAGGGCACATGCCCTGGCAGGCTCTGGTGTAGAGCCGCCACTGGAGCCTATGAGTCACTTATGGGAAGAGCAGGGAAGGACAAGAGGGATTAGAGGGAAGGAGGCCCCTGAGGGCTTCAAGATAAAGCCAAGGAGAGAGGAGGGGACTGCAGCCAGGATGCCAGGATGCCAGGGGATCTGGGATAGGGTAGGGAGGCTGGAGGAAGGGAGAGTGGAAGAGGGAAGGGGAGGGAGGTGGAGGAGGGAAGGTAAGGATAAGCAGTAGCGGGGAGGGAGGTGAGGGGACAACGGGAGAGAAAGAGTGATGGGGTTAGAAGCAACATTATCAGAGGGGTAAGCAGTTGTCAGCCTATACTTGTGCAATTTAGGTGGTGGGAGAGTAAGCTTCTCCCTCAAAGGGAGGAAGCTGATTTAACAATTTGAGCAGGGGGTGCAGGCTACACCCCCAGATAGGGAGAGAGACTAGGTGAGACAGTGGAAGAGGATGCAGGCTTCACCAAATAGAAAGGGTGCCTAAATTTAACAATTGGGAGGTTATAGTTTTCACTCAGATAGTAAGGGAGCCTAAAATTAAACAAATGGGGGATATAGACTTCACCCGGAAAGGGAGGAAGCCTAAAATTAAACAAATGGGGGGTGGGGATGAAGGCGTCACCCAGATAGGGAGGACACCTACAGTTTAACAGCTGAGGAGGGGGCGGACTTCACCAAGATAGAAAGGAAGCCATGTCCAACAATCAGGATGTGGGATGAACTCACAAACTAAGTAGGTGAGGGAGAGAGGCAGCACACTCTGTAGTGGGGGCCCTGTTACTCAGTAAAGAAGCTCAGGCAGGAGGCAGATTACCTTCTGGAGATGAGCTGTACAAAAAACACTGCGCAAAGCAAGGAACAGAAATTGGGTGAAACAAAATTCAAACTTGACAAGACCCCAGCTATTTAAGACAGTGTAATATGAATAGTGGCCTAAATACTGTATAATACACCCCCACCTCACTTGCCAAACTGCACACACAGTGCAATGCCTTCTGCCGCTTTGATAACAACTCACCCTCACATACCCACCACTGCTTCCTTTCTCCTCTCTATCCATCGTCCATCTCCCCTCACGTCACCAGTCTCACTGTGCTTCCCCCATCTGTAAATACTGGTTTGGGTCCATCCCGTCATACCTATCCCATTTCCTCTCCCCTATCCCCTCCTCCTCCTCCTCCTCCTCCTCCTCCTCCTCTGTGCACTCAAGGGACCCATGCACCTTCTCCCTTCCCCATCCAGACTCCTCAGCTGGGAAATCTGCTTTGTCATACTGCCTCCCATCCCTCTGGAATCAACTACCCTCTTCCATCCATCTTTCCCCATCCCTTCCCTCCATTAGACACCAGCTAAAACTCCCCCCCAGCTCCTCCCAACCCTCTTCCTGAACCCTTCCTTACCCTTGCCTGATTTTTGACCACCCCTTAACTCTCCTTCCCCACTAACCTCATAGTTGTGGCAACCTCAATATAGTTTATCAATCTGATTGACTCCTCCTTTAAGTACCAGCACAGCCTCCCATCACTGTGGCACTGTGCACTTTTTGAGTTTGCCCTGTTTGCACAGATGATTTGTATTCTAATCCATTTGCCCTCCATATGCAGTGTTTTGCCATTTTGTCTGTACTATACTCAACTTATGCTCTTTATGTCACCCTCATTATAACCACATCACCAAACTGGCTATATTTTGTTTGCAATTGTGCTTCTCCCCTTCCCCTTTCCCCAGGTCGCACCTGGAAACGAGCCTCAACTCAGTGTGCCTCTCCCAGTTACCAATTTTTAAATAAATAGATACATACATATGAAATTTAATAAGCCCCCATCAAGAAGCAGTACACCAAAACAGTAACCCTTAAATCTAACCAGTAACCTAAGCTATTAGGCAGCACATGGCGAGCAAATGGGCAGCATACAGTCCAGATAAACACTTATGGTTACAGGGTGGTAGCTGAGCAGAGTCTTCTGGCATCCCGGCATCTCCCCTCTGGTGACTCCCTTCGAGGACTCCCGCTCCTGCTGTGCAACTCACACTGGGACTACTCACATGGGACCACTAGAGTGAGAGGAGAATATGAAGAGGGAGGACAGCAGTCCAGTGGGTTAAGACCCACCTCTGGAGCGAGTGCTCACCACGCAAACTGGAGTAAAGGTTCTATGTGAAAAGCAGTTCCTGTTGCTTTTCCAAATCAGGCTGTGGCTGGTGACTGGATTAGGGAGACAAAGAAGCTTTAGGTTCACAACTCACATCAAGATGGTGACATTTCCTCAAACAAACAACCCAGCCCCGGTAGCGCTGAGGGTTGAGGTGCTGGATGCCGCACCTCGCGCCATGCCAGTGACCTGGGTTTGGGCACGTGCCTCGGTTGTCGAGGGTCTGCAGGGGGTGAGGTTGGGAGATGGATTAAGAGGCTGCTGAGCTGCTCTCCTCTCCCGGGTTGGGACTCAGTCATGACTGCTACAAGGCTGCCCCCGGGTGGAGGCCTGAGGGTAGTGCAGATGGGAATGGCCAGAATTGGGATGGTGCTGTGGAGTGCTGCGTACACGTGCTTCCATACTTGCTCGGGCAGCCACGGCAAAAGGGGAGGGGAGAAAAGGGGAAACATGGAGCTGGCAGGCTCCGTGATGGCCCCGTAGCACTCACACTGGCCCCCCCCCGGAGTCTAGATATTGATCTATTGGAGGGGGCCTTGGCCGTGCCACGAGGAGGGGGGTCAACCCACAGGGGACCTACCAGGTGAGTCGGGAGCGGGAATCAGGGACCAGAGCCCGAACCCCTTCGAGGGAGGAGCCGTAGCCATCTGCCATCCCTGCTGGAAGGGGAGAAAAATCTAGATTGAAAAAACAAACAAATATGTAAATGACAAGCTCAACCTCTGAGGGAGAAAATGGGAGTGGGGAGTATTTTCGCTTAGCATTCATGAAACTGCTTCCTAAAATACACTGTCTGTAAACTGGGACATATCTTGTAGCTTTCAGACGCTAAATTAGGTATAGTGGGACTTTCCTATTAAGGGGACACCATTTTTTTTCTGCATTTTAACCCTCATGTTTAAAAGGTGCCTGCGGCCAGCTATATGGCTATACATTTTACATGTGGGCCCAGATTTGTTTTTTAAATAGTCATATCTTGAGATTGCGTAACTTTTTACATTTTAATTGTCCTGACCTAATCTCCAGCAGCCCAATGGTCCCGTGCATTCCTACAACAACAGTGCACCAAACAGACAGTAAATACACGCATGTATGAGTTTCTGAAATTCCATGCAATGTTATCTCCCGGGTTGTATCTGAAAAAAGGCAGTTTCTGTTTAGTGTACCTACCTGGTTAACAAAAACTAAAAAAAAAAACAAGAAATAATAAAGATTTATATTATGCAGTGGGCTAAGCTATATACACTAATTCTGGTGTTTAAATGAGTGCTGGAACCCAGTTAAATGTCTGATTGAAATGTGAAGCCATGACTCCAGGTACACACATCAACACCTGCGCTAACATGCATACCTGGAGCCACGGCTTCATTTTTTTTTTTTGTTAGTACTTTTTACTTGTGTGGCCCTTCAGTCTGCAATTCATGTCCCGGCATCCGTCCATCTCCGGCCACCATCCGGTCCTGCCCAGGCCCCCAGTGAACCCCCACCAACATCTACCCCCATGGCAGGGTGGCAGGGAGTCCCCTTCACTCCCCACTGACACAGGATCCAGTATTGGGTGGTGGTGATCCCAAGACCAGGCATTCCCACTGATGGCCGTCAAGCCACCGCGACCGAGCGCCATACTTTCCCCCTTTTCGGCTTGATGTGGGCTGGGGCATGCAATGACACCAATGGAGGGAGCCCGCATGCGCTCCCTCATGCCACCATGTCCCAAGCTCACCCCTACCACACAGTGCCAGTGCACCGCTCCCAGCCTCTGCCAGAGGTCACTAATGTGCCAACAGCTGGGAGCCCCCTCTCCTGGAGAGGGAGAACAGTCCAAGGATGCTCAATCCCTCTCCTCCCCTGCTGACCCCTGGTGACCTGAGTCCGTTCCCGAACCCAAGTCGCCAGCGTGGAGCGAGGTGTGGCATCCAGCACCTCAACCTTTAGCACCACCGGGCCGGCACGGCTTCACTTTTTAGACACATTTAACTGGGTTCCAGCACTCGTTTGAATACTTGACTTAGTTTAAATAGCTTAGTTCAATGCATAATATAAGTTTTTATCTAACATTGCATAGAAATTAAAAAACTCATCCATGCACGAGTTTATTGTGTGGTCAGCGCCATGTTGCAAGAATGTGTGGGACCATAGGGCCACCGAAGATTAGGACAAGACGATTAAAATGTAAAAAGGTATGAAATCTGAAGATATCGCGATGTAAAAAAAAAATGGGGATGACGTGCAATTTATAGCCATATAGCTGGCTGCAGACACCTTTTAAATATGGGGTTAAAATGCAGAGAAAAGGTGACAGTGTTCCTTTAAGGACCTGTTCAGGGCCAAAAAAACTATGGTCAATATGCAGGCTACACATTACTTATATTGTAGTTGGGACTGCAAGAACTATCCCTCTTGATATGCAGTGTCATTACTAGGGCAAGTTTCATTGAAATTGCTGAAGGTTATTGGGGATCAACTTGATGCCGTCAGCAACTCTCAGCGACAGAAGAGGAAGTCTGGAGAAGCCTTGCCAAGCCTAGTTGTGTTTTTACTGTACTAAATCATGAGGTTAATAGTTTCAAGATAAAAATATGGTAAACTCATAAAATGATGCTTCTGTTCCCATCGTAAAGACTTCCTTTTCTCTCATATGTTGTAACCAGAATGGCAGATTCAGGTTCAGAAGTCAGTTCTGACCCTGGAGAGTCCCATGATGTCTGTTTACTCTGGTTGAAGGAGAGCAGCTAGTACAAGAACAGAGAGCTCTCTGCTGGCCAGCAAAGGAACAACATTGGTGTAGGCAGATTAGTGCACTGGTGTAGCTGTTGGTGCCTTCATTAGGTGGGAGGTGGGGGGGGGGGGTTACAGTGTCATATGAATGAAGAACAGAGATCATCAAAAGAAGTGCCCCTATGGTTAGAGAATAGATGTCAACTTTAATCGAGTTTCCTCCTGGATGGGCCTCAGTTATATAACCAAAAACGTTGCCGAAACATCTGTATCCCAGCTTAAGAAGAGAAGTAAGCACCCAAACTCTAAAACACTTTGACATTGCTGGCTTAACATTCACAGAAACACAGAAGCAGAAAAATTGCCAGCAGAAGAAAGCCAGGTGGTCTGTACAGTCTGACCATCGTCCTGCCCGACTACTGAGACTAAGGCCCCTATTGGACACTCATCTGCCTGTTCCCTAACTTCCTTTCTCCCCGTTGCCCCCGCTAAACCCATGAGTCTATTACACCCGTTTGAATCCAGCTACCGTTTTAGTACAGTTCACTTCATTGGCAAGTCTGTTCCCTGTTTCACCACTCTCTCTGGGAAAAATAATTTCCTTATGCCCCTTCTAAACCTCTCCCCTGCCAGTTTCTGCACGTTACTCCATAGTAATTGTATTTACACTGAAGGCAAGCAGTAAACTGTTGTCAACCTTGTTAATTCCCTGTAGAAATGTAAATGTCTCTATCATGTCCCCCCACTCCTCCTGGTCTCCAGGAGTACACATTGAGGCCCTTTAGCCTTTACTCATAGGGCCTCCCCTGTGGCCCCTGAATCTTCTTGGTAGCCCTTCTCTTTGTGTGTTTTTTTTCGGGGTGGTCAGAGGTGTCTTCATCATATTAGGCGAGATTTATAGGAGGGGGGGGTAACCCTCTCCTAAGCACTTGGGCCTTTTTCTGTAGGTGTAGACACAATCATCATACCCTATGACAGGTGGAAAGTCAAGTGAGAATGGTCCAAGGCATAGCACTTAAGAGTGAAAGAAAAAAGAATATAGATTATATATTGTAACTAGCTATACTTTACCTGCAACCGTATATTCAAAACCAGTTGCCACATTGTCTCAAATTTATCAGTCCCTCCAATCGTATAATTATGTGTCCTATATATTTTTGAAGAATCAGTGGTCATGTTCATAAATTTTTCAAAATTTGGAGGGTTTGGATCCTTCCATTGTTGAATAATTCTCTTTTTTGCATTTATATGTAATAAAGGAAGAAGTTTTGTGCTTGTCCTGATAGATGAAGAATCAGCATTTATGTAGCACTTTTCATACATGGTATCCCAAAGCGCTTTACAAGCAATGCTAGACTGGTAGTGAAGTGACTGAATGTGTGGTGGCGGCCATATCGCACATCACCACCCACATACAGCCTGGATAATTGCATGAACCGGTTTATGGGAAGGGGAATGTTGGCCAGGACACCGGGAATGTTCCCTGCTCTTTACGAAGAGTGCCCTGGGTTCTTTTACTTCCACTTGGACACCCACCAGGACAACACCAGGATGGGCAGAAGGGACCTTGGTTTAACATCTCATCCGAAGGATGGCACATCCCAGCAGTACAGCACCCCCCAATACTGTACTCGGATGCCAGCAATTTTTAGGTGCAGGTCCATCCCAGTGTGGGACGAGAACCCACGACCTTCTGGTCCAGAGGCAGATGTGCTACCAACTGAGCCACGCTGACACCTCCATGTTACATGATTGGCAGCTCTTTTCTATACTGGTACTGCCCTGTGCTTGTCCTTCCTCAGGTGGGGATTCCAGAGCTGCATGTCGTTCTTTAGGCATGGATTACCTGCAGCTACTGTAGAATTCCCTGCCAGTGCATTCCAACATTTTGTTAACTTTGCCCCCTACCTTATTGTATTGAGCTGATTGTTTTAGGTTATTAGACATTATGAAGAGAGTATTACAAATCCAGCAACTTGATTGGCTGAGGAGCTCAGAACCCAGTGCTGATATCCCAGCACAACAGCTCTGGAAAAAGACATAACTGACCTGACTACATTGAGCAGGCACGTCTGTATTAATACACCTCCATAAACTTACATGTATTAAAAAAACAGTGGTATGTGCCATCTACTGATCAAACAGCAACATTTCATTGGTGCAATTGGACTACTTTATTCTTTTTCTTCTTTTTTGCCTTTTTCCTCATTTTATGCGCAAATTATTTCTTTACTAATCCTAGTGGACCCATTTCATAATCGCAATAGGGCATTCCAGGGTGTACTTTGTGCTGAGACAATGGCACTTCTTGGGTGGTAGAAGCACTCAGCCGTTGGCCCTATGCTTCAACCCACCCGAGGTGTACCATTATCCCAGCACAAAGCACACCCTGTCAAGCCTTATTTAAGCAATGAGACATGACGGGATGCATTATGTAAGGAATAAGGCATGACAAGGTGTGGTTTATGAGCTGATAAGTGCATGCCCCGGGTGCGTAATGAGACACAAGGCACTTGCGCCGAGTGCCTTTAGCACCTGGGAAGTGCTCTTATCAGCCCATAAACTACACCTCAGAGTGTCTTATTCCACTTATAAAATGCATCCCAGAAGTTAAAAAAGGTAAAAATTAAGTTATTTTAATTAAATGAATAAAAAGATTTGTAAAACATTTATTTTTGTGCAGCTTTTAAAAAAGTAGTTCTCTTGGTTCTGCCAGTAGAGGGTGCTTGTTAGTAGGTAATCCCCTTTTGTCTATTTTCTTCATCTTTTCATACAAAGTTGTTGCCTCTATAAACACACACACACACACACACACACACACACACACACACACACACAATAGGTGCGATGCTTTTGCAGTGTGTGTTCCCTATACATTTAATATTTTTGCTACTGGCTGTAAGGTAAAGGAACTGAAAGCTGACAGCATCACAGGTTTCTTTTACTTAAGCCGTGGGCGCCATGACAGCAGTGCACTACCATGGAAACAGCTGGAGTCGAGCTTAAGTAGCTGTTTTTGTAGCTTAAATTACAAAACATGTTGGCCATAAACTGCTGCTTTACTCCTGATTATATTTACCAAGCAGTTGGCTTTATCAGGAGTGAGCGTGTCCCTCTAAGGCCACTTTACTGAGTGCTTTCTCTTTGGCATGTTTAACACTGTACAGTCAGCCTGCAATGAGCAACAGGCTGCTAGCTTGCTCCATTTAGAAAAAAAATGAGAAAACTGGCTGTTGCATTCTACATTTCACACCATCTGCTTAATAAACGATGCTAGTGTTTAGAACACTTGATGGAGGAGTGGGCTTCTGTTTTTTGTCATTTGAAAGTTGCATCCAGGCAGCACTCACGATGCTCGTGGGTTTGGGGGCAACTTTCTTTTCAGAAGCAGCAGAGGTCATATTTTATTTTTAAATGATGGGAAAGTCAAAAAAAAGTTTCAATCCATAATGTGGTGTTGTTGTGCAGGGTAAATTGTAGCTGGTGTAACGGACGTTGTGTTGCTTGGCGGGGGGGGAGGGGAGATGGGCAGCTCAGCTACGTAAATCTTTGATGTTGGCAGCATGATTTCTCTTGTGGTGAGTCATGAGAAGCTGAAGAGGTACTGATTGAAGGAATATATGCTGATAAGGACATGGCAACAGGTACCTCTCAGCCAGTCAGGACTCAGAACGCTACAGACCCATTTTATAAAGTGGGATAATGGCCCACCTTGGGTAGGTTGAAGCCCAAGGTAAAGCTGAGTGCCTCCACCAACCGAGAAGGGCCATCAGCCCACCATAACTCACCCCTTGGAGTGCCTTATTGCGATTATGAAATGGGTCCTTTTTAGTAAATTGAATGTATTTTCTAAACATATTATTGTCCAGCTTTCAGCTGGGCTATTGTGCTGGGATAACGGCCCTGCTGAAAGTACCTCTTGGCCAATCAGCAGCCAGCATTCTTTCTATCCATTTCATAATGCTTAACAATAACCCCCTAGATTCCTTTTGTTCTTGGTCTGCTTCACTCTAACTGCTCTCATCCTCTACTCAGTTCTTGGGTTCTTTGCTCTAATGTGCGTGATTTTGCACTTAATTTGCATTGAACTTCCACTGCCATATCGTGAAACACCTCCCTTGATCCTCTTTCAAAATCCTCATGCCTTCATGAGTCTACCCTACTGCAGATATTTATGTCATCCACTAAAAGGCATATCTTGCCATGCACAGTCACCCTCACCAATGTCACATATAAAGATGTTAAAAAGAACTCTCCTAGGACCGATCCCTGAGGTACACCACTAGTGATCTCCCTCACTCCCGAGAATTCCCCCGTTTAGCACTATGCTTTGAGTTCTCCCTCCTAGCCAGTTCCTAACCCAGGTGATTTGCCTCTCCCCTTTGCCAGGTCCTCCAGCTTTTTGACCAGCCTTCTGTGTGGCACACAAACAAATGCCATACTGAAGTCCAAGTACAGCATGCCCACAGCCTGACCTCTATCTATGGGCCAAGTCACCCAATCAAAAAAGTCAGTTAGGATCATCTGGCAAGATCTTTCCTGCAAACCCCATGCTGCCTATCATCCTGCAACCCATTTGCCTACAGGAATTCCACCAGGCTTTCCTTGATCACTGTGTAACCCCCGGGTGGGGTGTAAGGTAATGTACATCGAAAAGATTCATTCGGGACATTTCGACCCATGCCCATAAAGGGTTAATATTTTGCCACCCCTTGGAACTGCTGTGGACATCTGGAGTGCCTTGGGGGGGGGTGAGCCTCGTTTGGTGGTGTGGGAGCGCACAAGGGTGTGAGGTTGGCGGGGAAGGAGAGGAATGGATATCCTGCTGGAGGAAGGTTCCCATTTTTTTTTCTCAGCTGAGTGTGGAAAAGCAGAGAGACCAGCTCTTAATGTGGCAGCAGCCATTACCAAGAATTCCCTAGTTATGGGGAAGTAAGAGGCCATATCAACAGCAATACTGAAGTGAGAGCCCCAGGGTAGAGGAAGATGCAGGTTTGAGGTAGAGCTGAGGGAAAGAGACCCTGCTGAGCCTAATGTGATGGAGGGAGCAACTGAGCGGCCAAATGGTGGTCACTGAAGAAGCTGCTATTTGGTAGAGGACCCTGGCCTGAAGGGGATATTTAGGGCAGTGGTTCCTAAGCAAGTGAGTCATGGGCTCTGGATGGGAGGACTAGCAGCCCTGCATTGAGCGGCTAGTTGAGCAACTGGGAAGGCAAAGCAAATCTTGCATTGGGCTAATAGAAGATGTAGCCCTGTGGGATTGATGGAATGCTGCCAAAGTTTTAGTGAGCTACCTTAGTGTTAGGGGTCATCCAGATCATGCCCCTCAGAGTGAACAATGTGTGGGGAGTAGAGTGTGTTTCAGAAGTGTATCAATTTGTTTTGGACAATTCTGGACTCATAAACTGATATGACCCCTGCAGTCTGGCTGTGAGGGAAAGGAAAGGAAAGGCTTGCCTGTAATTCAGTGGCCAAGCAGCCAGCCACTCCCACTTCCTGAGCTATATAAGCAGTTCCTCTCAGCCTCACTGTGAAGTATTTTGTCTTTGCAGCTGGAGGCTATGTTGGTTTGTCCTCTGAGCTGGCTGGGGCCTAACCCCCCTCCCCACCTGCTGTTTCTGTGTGTCTCTGCTGGACTTCAGTGTTTGTTTTCCTGCTTCTGGTTTGTATCTTTCCTCCAGCTGTATGCTTCCCTGTGTTTTGTTTCTTGTTTTTTTGGAGCCTTCCCTGTTTTCTGTTTTGCTGTGTTTTGGTTTCCTCTTTTGGGGGGGGGCTTTTATTTTAAAACTCCTAGCATACTGCTGCTACAGAGCTCATTCTGCTTGCTTTCAGTTACAACTCTCAATTTGCTGCACAGCAACTGCAAACCTACTCAGAGCTCATGCTACTGCTTTCAGTTACCTACAACTTCAGCCACTGCTGCTGACTGTTTACTTTAATTACTGTTGTACCCAGTGCCTGTGTTTTAACCCTGTACTCATTTAACTACTGCTGTACAGGCTTACTTGCTTCCTGCTGCTGCATTGTTTACACCCATTCCTATTCTACCGTGTTTACTCTGAGGTTAGCTGAAGCTCCTGCTGAGGCTATTAAACTAGCTTTTTATCTGCATGTGGTTCTCGGCCTTTCATCGCTTCCTTGTTTGTCCTGCAGTGGGGACTGGGAGGTGTTTGGGGGGGTCGTGGCCTATGTGGTTAATTAATTTTGTTCTAAATCCTGTCTTTGCCGCCGAAAATCCTCAGAGTTTGTCACCTTGATTTGGCTATTCATGTCTGGCTGGCTTGCCCCTAACTCAGTGCTGTTTACTTGCTATACGGTTGTTATGCAGGTCCACCTATTACTACTGCTTACTGACCTATCAGGTCCCCACTTGCTTACGCAACCGTTGCTCCTTGCTTACACAAACCATTGCTTTATGCCTAGTGCCATCCCCTTGGCTTTGCCTGGGATTCTACTGCTCTCAATCTGCATCTGACCTTGCAAGGTCTCAGCACTCAATGCTCCTTATGATCTCAGTGCGCTGTGCTCATTCAGCTCACCAGCTTTACAGCTCTCAATCAATTCTGGGGCATGCCAGCCATCTAATCTGGTGCAGGTTCCTGCAGCCGACGGTCTCTCTCTGCATTTAGTCCGCATCGAGCATGTCCAACTTGAGGTGGGATTCTTCTCACCTGGCCCATAGCTAGGGAATGTCCTCGCCCCAGGCTTGGCTTTAGCTGCCTGCTATGCGACAGCAGCTCCTGGTGTAGAATTTAAGACTAGCGGTGAAGGGTGGTTACGACGATCTCCTTTGGCTCTAGTGTTCCACTATAACGGTTGGCCATTGACTTTAGAGGTTCCCCTAGCAAGGCACCTTCACCGCATTCTCCCCACGACTGCCTCTGGTTCACCTGGTTTGATTTAGGGCGGGTAGGCCAGGTGAGTGCCTCAGCAGTTGCTGCTCTCCTCCTGCGCCTTGGATGCTCGTATTGTTGCAGAGTTTTCTCGCTACCTTCCAAGACGTTCCCGCTAGAGGGTTTGAGTGAGGAGCCTTCCTCCAAATTAGAATATTTTCCACCTCCCTTTAATTGGGTTTTCCAAATTGCAGCTGCAGAGACGTCACTAAATACATTTTCCCAAACCTGGAGGGAAGGCGACCTAGGCCTTGGATCCCCAGAGATTTCCTCCTCATAGGGTTTTTTTCTCTCCTCCGTTGCCTCAGGTCATAACACTTAGTTAACTAGTTGTTTCCCCTAGTTTCCTTAGGTAGGTTCTGTTGTTGGATGGAGGTGGAGGATGTTCTGCCGTTCCCTCTCTCCTTAGGGGATCCCTTCTCTCAATGCAAGCCATCACTATTCTTCTCTACTACTATGTTCCAATTACTGCTTCTCCGTCACTGTTACTGCTTGCTCATACACAGCATGTTGCCTCCTTTGGGGATGATACAACATTTCTTTTGGGGATTCCTAAGGTACTTTTAGCCATAGGAACCATCCCATGGCACCTCTAGGGGCAGAACCCTCTCTGAGAGTTCCTTGCTTTGTGCCCCTACAGGGTGGTAATTCCTCTGGAATAGAGAGTACGAACAGCCACAACCAAAACTAACACAGTTACACAAGCATAACACTATACTGGCTGCATAGGTCAGTGAATTGAAAGGCTTGTCTGTAATTCAGTGGCCAAGCAGCCAGCCACTCCCACTTCCTGAGCTATTTAAGCAGTTCCTCTCAGCCTCACTGTGAAGCATTTTGTCTTTGCCCCACCATCCTCCCCTCCTCCTCCAGCGGCAGTGCTCTTTCCTTAGGGGGATTCCTAAGGTATCTTTAGCAATGGGAACCGTCCCATGGCATCTCTAGGGGCAGAACACTCTCTTGAGAGTTCCTTGCTTCGTGCCCCTACAGGGTGGTAATTTCTCTGGAATAGAGAGTGCGAACGGCCACAACCAAAACTAACACAGTTACACAAGCATAACACAAGCATAACACTATACTGGCTGCGTATCAAAGAGGCTTTCGGCGCTTCCTGTTCTTTGCCACCTACCTTATGCAGAGGTTAGACCTCTACCACCCCTCCTGTATTATACCCCACTTTGTCCACCCCTGCAGCTATTTCCATCCCTTCGTAATCTACCTCTAAGTATTTCATAGAAACATAGACAATGGTGGCAGAAAAAGATCTGAGGTACTTCCTGTTCCCTAGAATATCTACTTACTTCACTCATGACTTACTTTTAAACATGGTCCATGGAGTCAATTGATTCCTTGATCCCCTTGGTTGCCCCTTTTCTATGCTGATACCACCCTCTTCTTCTCACATTTTGTATCACCACACCTTTATACTTGTTCCATCCGACTTGAAGCCATTTACAGTCCCATCTCGACTACCTCTTTTGGCAACCTATTCCACCGCTGCACCACCCTTTCAATTAACAACTTCCTTGCATTCTTCTTCATCCTCCCCCAACTGGTCTCTCCTTATGCCTTCTTGTCACTGCACTCTCGTTCCTAGCGGACAGATACTCACAGTTGACTTTATTAATTCCCCTCAAGAACTGGTACATCTCAGTCATGTCCTCTTCTCCATCCTAGCCTAAATAATTCTCTGCATGTTGAGGTCTGTCAGTTTTTCCTCTTACGTCCTGCCCCACTGCCTCTGGATCATCTTGTGACCCTCCTTTGCATTATCTCCAGTTGGTCCCTGCTCTTCAGGTGTGGGCTTCAGAACTGTGAACAGTACTCCAGATGGGGCCTCACCAGGGATCTGTATAAGGGCAGTATCACCTCTCTTCTCCTGCTGTCAAAACCCCTTCTTATACATCCAAATATCCTATTCGAACTGCCATATGCCTTGCTGCACTGACTTGAGGCTTTGAGACCTTCACCAATGATGACCCTGAGATCCTTCTCCTATGCTGTCTTTGTTATCCTTACTCCCCTCTTCAAGTATTCAGTATGTGGGTTCCTCTTTGCAGTGTGCTTCACCGTACACTTCTTTAAGTTGAACCTTAACTGCCATAACTTAGACTACTTTCTCATTTTTCAACATCCCTTTTCTTTTCTGTTACAGCCTCATTGCCAACTCTGAAACACAGTTTTGAATCATCCACAAGAGAACACATCCTGTCCTGGATACCCTCCCCCATCTCTGATAAACATGTTGAACAGAACAGGTCCCAGGACTGACCCCTGCGGTACTCCACTAGTGACATCCCTGGCCTCTGATTCAATCCCATTTACTACCACCCAATGTTTCTTCTCAGTTTAAGTAGGTGTTCATGGTGCCTACTCCGAAATGAGGATACTAAAGGACTTTGTCTAATTTCAGCAGGAATGGAGTTCCATGATGTTGGTGCAGCATAGGCAAAAGAGGATTCCCCAGACCTGGTTAGTTTGGGGATCTCTAGCTATAGCCTCCAGTAGCTTACCAACAATTGTGGTAAGGCTAACTGGTCTGTAGTTTCCTGCATAGTCCTTCTTGCTGCTCCTGTAGAGTGATACCACATGTGTTGTCCTTCAGTGCACTGGAAGCTCTCTCATTTTCAAGGAGCACTGAAACAGATTCATCAGAGGTTCTGTCAGTGCCCAGTCCAGTTCCTTCAGTACCCTTGGATGCAGTCCATGACAGCCCAGTGCCTTGCCCACTTTGAGGGCATTGAGCCCCTTCAGCACTCTATCTCCATGACCAGTTTCAGCCCTCTCACTCCCTTCACTGATGCCTTCCCACTGCTCTCTGGCAGTAGCCCCCTTCCCTTCCTCTACCGTAAATACAGAACTAATGTAATTGGTCAGTATGTTGGCCTTCTGGCCATCATCGTCCACCCAAGTCTCCTCCTTCAACCAGATAATCCCACCTTTATTTTCCTTTTTTTTCTGATAAATTTTTTCCCCCTTCTTTACCCTTTCCACTATTCTCAGTTCCGTATCCACGTTTGACTTAGTAACCATTTTCTTTGCCTCTTTTAATTTTTCTGGGTAACCTATCCAGTTTTCCTCACTATGATCTCCCTTGTACTGCTGGAAGGCTTTCCTTTTAGCCCTTGCTGCTTCCTTCAACTCCCTGGAAAACCAGAGTGGATTCTGGTGCCTTTTCTTTCAACAACCCATTTCATGCAAGAGTTTGTCACCTCGGTTATGCCTCATTTACTGATTTCTTACTTGGTTTCCACCCCCACCACCTCCTCCAACCCCACCAACTTGTCACTGAGTGCCTCCCTCATCTTTCCAAAGTCTGCTCTCCTAAGGTCCAGGACCACAGCATTTGATGAAGAGCAACATCTCCCTGTGGTTATTTCAGACCATAGAAAGTTGTGGTCAGTGGACCCCAGTGGCTCCCTCACCCCACCCCTCCCACCATTTCCATGATAGAGGGTACAGCATCAATGATGGCCTCCCTTTTGGTCACATCTCTAACCCATTCTACCAGGAAGCAGTCCTGCATAACTTTCATCAGTGACTGACTCCTTGTACTTCTAGCAGCTGGCACTGAACAAGCCATATCCAGCATGTTGATCTCTCCCACTATCACTCCTTCCTCCTTAGCATATGCCCTTCCTGATTTCCTACCCCAGTTCTCTACCTCCTTTCTCCTTCTGACTTGGTGGTCTGTAGTCCATCCTCACCCTGACCCTTCCCCACCCTTAACTGTGAGTTGGACCCATACTGTTTCCACCTCACCCGCCACCTTTAGTGCTACATCTTTAGTGGCTTCCATACCCTCTTTTACATACAATGCCTCTTCATTTGCCCATCCATATGTTTCTCCTGTACAGGGAATTTTCTTGGAATAACAAGGTCCTACTCACCGTTCTGAGTTGTCCATGATTCAGTTGCCATGACTAGTTCAAAGTTAGCCTCTGTTACCACTGCTTGCTGTTTTTTTTGGTTTTTTGCAAACTCCTTGCATTTAGGCTTATAGCCCTCCATTTGCCTTTCCCGACCTCTCCCTGTATCCCTTGGTTCTGCTCCTTTTATGATGCTGTCTGCCTCAATTCTCCCTGCCCTGCTTGCCTCCTCTCTGATACTTTCACCCCCTTCTGGCTTTTCATTCCCCCTTTTCCCCATCCATCTCACCCTTACCCTTCCCACATTTTATCCGGTTGCCCCCTACCCGTTGTGGTTCTACGCATTCCTGTCATACCCCTAAATGTCCCCCTGGTTCTCTTCTTTTTTTATATCATAATTTTATTCTTTTTTTTCCTCCCTTCTCTAATAGTCAGGGAGAGCCAGTGTGGCCTCCCATACCAGGGTTAGTGCCCACATTCATTTGTTCACTAGCTCCCCCCAACTCATTTAAAGTGGACCAACTGCCCCATACTCAATTGTGGTGCTGGTCTCAATGTTCACTTTGGGTACAAAAACACTTTGGTTTACTTATTGTTTCTTACCCCAGGAATACTCCAATATTGCTAACTCTATGTAGTATGCCTGGAGATGGAAAATTCTGCTAATGATGGAACACCATTGGCACGTGCCACTTTTCAAATGCTGCCCCTATCAACTGCTTACATTTTAACCTCTCAGATTTCACTCACCGCCTGTCAAGACTAGACACTCGGAAATCATCTCCTCGACATCTCGATCTGAAGTATTCCTTTATTTTTTTCATTTGCTGCCTTTATCTTTTGCTTTTAGCTTAAAAAGCTTTCCTGAGAAAATGCTTGACAAATGTTTGGAAAGGCTTAAAAAGAAGTTGCCTCCACCTAAGGGTCCCTTGTGCTCTGACCAGCCAACACCCTTGGTTCCTGTGGGTGAAACCACAGCAACTACTACCTCTAACCCTGAAACGGGTACCCAGGTCCTTGGAAAAAGACCTGCTGAGTCAGCTGACTCCCTGATTGCATTAAAGAAAACTAAGCACACAGACCCCACTGCTGGACAGCAGCTGGGGACTTCTGCTGTGACTGCACCTATGCCTTCTCCACAAGACATTGCACAGGCCTTACAGGGGATGATGACGGGTTCAGACATCAACCAGACAAACCTCTGCCCAATCTTCCTTCCAAGAAGAAATGGAGGAATATGGGGAGTATGAAGAAGAGGGTGAAAGGGAGCCTTTCAAACCTGAAGTCTCCCCCTGAACAGGAGTTTGGCTCACCCCCAGGGCTTCAGAAGACTACTCATCCCACTTCACATTTGTAAGAAGAATGGTGGATGCTTTAGTCATAACCACTAGTAAAGTAATAGAGGATGAGGAGGAAGCAGAATATTTGGAGATGATGGGTTTAACACCCACTAAAAAAACTATTGCTTCCTTTAAACCAGTTTGTCAAAAAGGACATGTTTAAAATTCTCCAAACTCCTAATTCTGTCCCTCCCTTAGATAAGAGATTGGACAAGAAATACCAGCTGGACAGGGAGGGGGCTGAATTTTTATTCTCCCACCCTGACCACCAGGGGGTGGTACAAGCTGCTGCCTGTGACAGGGCAAAAGTATCTCTGGCATTTCATCCACCGGAGAAAGCTTACAGAAAAATTGACAGCATGGCCAAGAAGGGCTACCTGTCAGTCCCCTTGGCCATCAGACAAGCACATTTTCAGGCTTATGCAGCCAAATACCAAAAATATTTGTGGTGATCTGTCCTTGGTGTGGCAGACAAAGCCCCAGCTGATCTCTCAGCTGATTTAGCTGAGACTGCTAGGTTTGGCTTAGAGGCAGCCAAATACCAATTTCAGATGGCAGCAGACACTAATGATACTGCTACCAGGTGGATGGCTAACACTGCTGCACAGAAGAGGTTTGCCTGGCAGCGAGCCACAAACCTCACTCAAGATACACAGTCCAAGGCTATGGACTTTCCTGTTGAGGGTAATTCCCTCTTTGGAGATAAGACAGAGGCTTACATGAAAAAGGTGGACGAATACAAAGCCACCTACAAAAGCAATTCTGCTAAAGAAAGGGCCTCTCCTTCCACTAGGCCCTATGGAAGGGGAGGCTGGGGTAGATCTTTCCACAGCAGGCCTTTTTACTAGGCCATGGCTACACCCCAGGCTCAGCAGTACCCACAGCAGGGGTAGAAGGGGTTCCAGGCATGGTTCCCAGGCCCAGCTACAAGCAAAACAAGACCCCTGACGTATTTTCCCAGGCTGCCTCTCCACTACCAGTAGGGGGCAGGCTGGCTCACTATTTTCAGGCTTGGCAACAGATCACCACAGACAAGTGGGTCCTGGAAGTAGTGAGTCAAGGTTTGTCCCTGAGTTTCAGATACCTCCCCACTTTAAGAACCAGAGTATTCAAGCCAGCTTCCAATGCAGAAAGGAAGCTACTGGAAAAAGAGGTACAAACCCTACTGTTGTCTAAGGTGGTAGAACCCGTGCCCCCACAACAAAAGGGAAAGGGATTTTATTCAAGGTACTTCCTCACAACAAAGAAAAATGGGGAGTGGCGGCCTATCCTAGACCTAAGGGTACTAAACAGGCATTTAATAAAGCCAAGGTTCAAAATGGTAACCTTGGCATTGATTCTGCCAACACTCCAAAGAGGAGATTGGTTGGCATCTCTGGACCTAAAAGATGCTTATTTCCACATCCCTTTAAAGGAGTCTCACAGAAAGTAACTCAGGTTCAGACTCCCCTCAGGTCATTACCAGTTCTCAACCCTGCCATTCGGCCTCACTTTGCTCCAAGAGTGTTCACAAAGTGCCTGGCAGTGGTTGTGGCACACCTACGAGGTATCACAGTTTTCCCATACCTAGACGACTGGTTGGTGGTAGAAAAATCACCGCAACAGGTAAGAGGACATTTGCAGCTCACCCAAGGGCTCTTAGAGTCACTGGGGTTTCTGACAAACCTCAAAAAGTCTGTCCTTAACCCTGCACAAGTACTGCAGTTCATAGAAGCAGAACTAAATACCCATGAGGGGAAGGCCAACCTGCCTCTGGACAGGGTAGGAAGTATTCTGCTGATGGCAGGCTCCTTCAACCTGAACAGGCCAAAAACTGAAAGACAGTTTCTACAGCTCCTGGGCCACATGGCAGTAGCCACAAGCACAGTCCTAGGGTCCAGGTTCCAGATGAGAGACATTCAGTTCCACCTCAGGGCACACTGGTGTCAAAGGAGAGATCCTCTCTCAAAGCTAGGAGGCATCCTTAGAATGGCAGAAAAAGGGGAGATATTGTTGATCTGGAACCTGAATATGCCAGATATTAACTGGAGCACATTTGCTGCAGTCACATCTAAGAGCAGAGTCATTCTTGATGCCCTACAGGGGGCATGCCTCAGGCAGCTAGTGTTGAAACCCACTCAGGAGGGAGCAGTCTTACACCTGGTACTCTCAAACGGGGACAGCAAGAGGATCTCAGATTTAGAAGTGGATAGCCATCTGGGAACAAGCGACCACCAGACAGTGTGGCTCACAATAAACACAGCCATAGGGTCAAGCCATACAAAATCAAGGGTACTGGACTTTCAGAAGGTTGACTTTGGCAGAATGGGAGAGTGCCTAAGGAATGCACTAGCAAAAGGGCAGGAAGGAGGGGTGGAGGAACAGTAGGGAAAAATCAAAACTGCCCACACAGAGGCAACAAGCCTTTGTGTGAAGCAAATAAAACAAAATGAAAGAAAAAAACAATATGGTTCTCAAAAGAGGTGGTGGGGAAGGTTAGGGAGAAACAGATGGCATTCAGAAAGTATAAGGAAACACAGAAGGAGCAGGACAGAGAACTCTATCAGTTAAAGCAGAAGGAAGCGGGGAAGGCAATCAGAATAGCAAAAGCCCAAACCAAGGAAAAGATAACCAACTCAGTTAAGAAGGGGGATAAAGCCTTTATAGGTACATTAGTGTGCGAAGAAAGACCAAAGGAGGGATAGTGAGACTTAATAAAGGGGAGGGGGGTGGGCAGAGGGTGACAGTGAAAAGGCAGAGATACTAAATGAATACTTTTGTTCAGTATTCACAGAAGAAGAGGAGGGGGATGTACCTAAACCAAGCAATAGACGCACTCTGGATGGGGGATCAATACCAATCCATTCACAGAAGAAAGGGTCCTGAAAGAACTTCTAAAACTCAAGGTGGACAAGGCAATGGGGCCTGATGGGATTCACCCCAGAAAAAGAACTAAGGAGAGAATTAGTGACACCACTGACTACCCTTTTTAACAAATCATGGGAGGATAGTGTGGTGCCTGAGGACTGGAGGAAGGTGGATGTGATTCCCCTTCACAACAGTGGGAGCAAGGCAGAGGCAAGAAACTACAGACCTGTTAGTTTGACCTCCGTGGTAGGGAAAATGATAAAATCAGTTCTGAAAGAATTGTTGAGTACCTAGAAGCCAGTAGGCCACAGGACCCAAGGCAGCATGGATTCACAGTGGGAAGGTGATGTCAGATGAATCTAATAGATTTCTTTGACTGGGTGACCAAAGTAGTAGACCAGAGAGGAGCTGTGGACATGGCCTACCTAGGCTTTAGCAAGGCATTTGACACAGTCCCACACAAAAGATTAATAAACAAATTAGCCAGCCTAGGAGTGGGTCCCAGGGTGGTAGCCTGGGTAAATAATTGGCTGGACAACAGGACACAGAGGGTAATAGTAAATGGAGTCCACTCTGAAGAAAGGGGGTTACTAGTGGGGTATCGAAGGGTTCAGTACTGGGTCTGGCCCTTTTTAATGTCTTTATAAGTGACATTGCAGAGGGACTGGAAGGAAAAGTATGCCTCTTTGTAGATAACACAAAGATCTGTAACAGGGTAGATACACAAGGGGGTGGAAAGGATGAGAAGGGACATGGCAAGGTTGGAGGAGTTGTCAAAAGTATGGCAGCTTAGATTCAATGCACACCTGGAAAAAAAAACAGGGGAAGAGTACACAATGGGGGGAGGTACTAACAACAACAAAAATGGAAAGGGACCTGGGGTAGTCATATCAGATGACCTAAAGGTAGGCAGGCAATGTGAGAAGGCAGTAAAGAGGGCTGGGGGATACTGGGATACATAGGGAGAGGCATCACCAGTTGAAAACAGGAAGTTGTCATTCCTCTGTACAGACAGTTGGTGAGACTCCATCTGGGATACTGCATGCAGTTCTGGAGACACCAGCTCTGCAAGGACATAGACAGGATGGAGGCAGTCCAGAGGAGGACAACTGAAATGGTGCAGGGTCTGCACCAGAAACCATACGAAGAGAGGTTAAAGAAACTTAATATGTATACCCTCGAGGAAAGGAGAGAGAGGGGGACATGATAGAAACTTTCAGGTACCTCACGGGAATCAAAAAAGTCCAAGAGGGTAGCATCTTTCAGAAAAAGAGATGTGCAAGAACAAGGGGGCACAGTTTGAAGATAGAGAGGGGATGGCTCAGGGGCAACATGAGGAAGTATTTTTTCACAGAGAGGGTGGTGGACGCATGGAACAGCCTTCCTGAGGAGGTTGTGGGGTCAAAAACAGTAAAACAGTGGGGGATTTCAAGAATGCATGGGACAGACATTAGGCAATTATAATGGGGGGGTAGGAGGAAGTAGGCTGTTAGTTAACTAGGATCTGCAGCTTATCCAGTAGATAGGGAAATGGGCAGACTGGGTGGGCCGTCAAAGTCTATGTTTCTAATTTCAGCAACAAAAACATTACTTCAGGCTCTTCAGTGGTGGAAAGAGGAAACCAACCTAAGGGGAAGGGGTTCCTTTTCAGCAAGAGTCCCCATCTGTGGTTCTCACAACAGATGCATAATTTCTGGGGTGGGGTGCTCATCTAGGGGCTCACACCACCCACGGCACATGGTTAAGTACAGAGTCACTCCAGCATAAAAATCTGCTGGAGCGCAGAGTAGTGTTGTTGGCAATAAAGGCCTTCACACCACTAGTGCAGGGGAGGGTGGTACAGGTCAGAACAGACAATATCACCACAACGTATTACATAAGCAGGGACAGACAAGGTCAAACCCTCTCTGCACAGAAACTATGAAAATATGGAGCCTGGCCTACTCTCTAGGAGTTTACCTTCAGGCCATTCATCTGCCAGGCAAGGACAACACCCTAGCAGATGCTCTGAGTCGGATCAACCAGGCCCATCATGAATGGGCCCTGATCAGACAGGTGGTGGGAGTGATTTTCAGAAGGTGGGGTACCCCAGAGATAGATCTCTTTGCATTCCATGAGAATCACAACCTGCCACAATACTGTTGCAGACCTCCAGCTCGGGGAACAATCCTCCTGGATGCTGTGGCTCTGGATTGGTCAGGGAGGTACCTGTATGCTTTCCCTCCCTTCCCTCTGGTGTACAGAGTGCTGCTGAAGCTCAGGTCCCAGCCAGCATCACTGATCTTGATAGCACCAGACTGAGCCAGGCAGCCATGGTCCTCTCTGCTGCTCTCCATGTCTGTGGCTGAACCAATACACCTTCCTCAGAGGCACAATCTGTTAGCCTCCAATCAAGGGAGGATCCTGTACCCGAACCACAGATCCCTCAGGCTCAAGGCACGGCTCTTGAGGACCTAGAGCATGCATGCTTGCATCTCTCGGAAAGCATTCTGGACATTTTAAGAGGGTACAGGAAGCCCTCCACCAAGCAAACCTATGCCTCAAAATGGAAAAGGTTTTCCATTTGATGTTCCACCAAGGATGTGGTGCCAGCACAGGCAGGGGTTCCAGCTGTGTTGGACTACCTTACCCATTTGCACTCGCTGGGCCTGCAGCCAACTACTTTAAAGGTCCATCTAGCTGCAGCATCTGTTTATATCTCAGCTAGACAGAATGTTTCTATGGCATCGAACCCTATTTTCAAGAGGTTCTTTAAAGGTCTAGCCCACTTGCACCCACCTCACAGGGAACCATTGCCAGCCTGGGATCTAAATGTGTGTATAGCCAAGCTCATGGGTCCTCCCTTTGAGCCCATGTCTTCAGCTCATTTGAAGTATGTCACATGGAAAACAGTTTTCCTAGTGGCAGTGACTTCTGCCAGAAGGATCAATGCACTCCAGGCTCTCTGCATTGAACAGGACTACATTTCCTACCACAAGGACAAAGTGGTCCTGCGAACAAACCGGAAATTTCTCCCTAAAGTGGTCTCTGATTTCCATTGAACCAGTCCATTACCCTACCTATCTTTTTCACTGAGCATTCTAGCTCAGGTGAATGTAGACTACACAGTTTTGATGTCAAGAGAGCTCTTAGCTACTACATGACTGTCACTAAGGCCCATAGACAGGACAAGAAACAACTGTTCCTGACTTATGGGGATGTGGGAAAAGGGCACCCAGTGTCTAAAAGGTCGATTTCTCACTGGGTAGTACAGTGTATCCAATTATGTTACTCAAAGGCTGGGAAGGAGCCCCCAGCAGGGCTGAGGGCCCACTCCACTATAGCAACTGCCAGGGATGTCCCATTGGTGGATATCTGTAAAGCAGCTACCTGGAGAACACTACACACCTTCACAAAACATTATAGCCTGGATACCCAGGCTAGGGGTGATGTCAGGTTTGGCACAGCAGTCCTGCAGAGTCTATTTCCAAAGTAGGTTCTGTGCCCACCTCCAAAGGTACTGCTTCTTGGTCTATGTAGAGTTAGGAATATTGGAGTATTCTTGAGGTAAGAAAAAAAGTTACTTATCGAAGTAATCTTGTCTCTTCCAGGGGATGCTCCAATATTCATAAAAGGGTAACCCTTGCCTCAGTGTTTGTGCACAGAGGTTGTCTTTTAAATAGTTTTTTATTTTAATGGGTTCACCACAACATATCCAAGGCACACTGTCTTAAGGGTAGCTGGTCCATTCCACTGGGGTGTCAAACAGACGAGGCATACTGATGAGTCCTGGTAGGATGAAACACGTGTCTATGTCTTCTGTTAGCACCCTTTGCAAACTGTGTGAGAGGCCTTTCGGCACCATGCAATTCTGCTTAAAGTTGGACCAGCATAACATTCTGTGGTGATTTGCATATGCAGCCCATGATGCTTTGCATTGTGGGGGCATGTGTGATTTTGTATTTTCTTGAAACTTGACTTCCCAGCCAAATGCCCTTTGGGGTAACCCTTGCCTCAGTGTTTGCGCACAGAGGTTCTTTGTCTTTTAAATAGTTTTTAATTTTAATGGGTTCACCACAACTTATCCAAGGCACACTGTCTTAAGGTTAGCTGGTCCATTCCACTGGGGTGTCAAACAGACGAGGCATACTGATGAATTCTGGTAGGATGAAACACGTGTCTATGTCTTCTGTTAGCACCCTTTGCAAACTGTGTGAGAGGCCTTTTGGCACCATGCAATTCTGCTTAAAGTTGGACCAGCATAACATTCTGTGGTGATTTGCATATGCAGCCCATGATGCTTTGCATTGTGGGGGCATGTGTGATTTTGTATTTTCTTGAAACTTGGCTTCCCAGCCAAATGCCCTTTGGGGTAACCCTTGCCTCAGTGTTTGCGCACAGAGGTTCTTTGTCTCCCACCCTGTCTCCCCTTCTAGAACCAGTGGCCTCTGCACTCCATCCTGTGTAACCACGGGTAGGAGTGCCAGACTCTGGCATATCTGTTTTTAAACCATATTTGCATTGGTTTTTAACCTCTTCAAGTGATTCTGACATTTGGGGGTGTTTTTTTGTGGTTATTCCCTCCTGTTGGAGACTTTTTGGGTGTTAAGGTTATCTTATTGTTATTGTTATAATTATTATATAGGTATTTTCCTAGTGGGGCCTGTCTTATCAGGCGTCCATGAAATCTGAGAGGTTAGAATGTAAGCAGTTGATAGGGGCAGCATTTGAAAAGTGGCACGTGCCAATGGTGTTCCGTCATTAGCATAACATTCCATCTCTGGGCATATCTGCCTTAAAGGTATACTACACAGAGTTATGAATATAGGAGTATCCCCAGGAAAAAACAAGATTATTATAGTAAGTAATTTTTTCTTCCTGTAGTATAGTAGATTGTATCAGGCAAATTTTGCTTAGTTCTAGGCTGACTTCTTCTGTTACTACAAATCCCAGAATCCCCTACGGCTGACATCAGAGCAGTAGGCAGCAGTGGGAGAATCAATAGCCTGCAGTGCATGACATGTTAGAGCTTTTGTCAATGTCAATGTTAATTTTATTTATATGGCACCTAATCCTCAAGAGCTCTGAATGCCTTACAGTAACAATAAATAAAACATAAAATGATTAAAACTGACACAGTTAACAATCAGGACTCCAGGCCATAACATAAATTAAAAAGTGAGTTTTCAAAGTTTTTTTAAAAGCAGCCAGAGAAGGGGCATCTCTTACCTATCAGGGAAGGGTGTTCCAAAGGATTGGAGCAGCCACACTGAATGCTCTATCACCCAAGGATTTGAAGCGTGACCTTGGAACAGTAAGAGGGTCTGCCCTCACTGATGACCAGGAGCATATGGCATTACGAGGTCTTGCAGGTACCCCAGACCCAGACTGTGTAGGACCTTGTACGTCAACAAGCAAACCTTGAAACTGATGCACCACTTGACGGCAAACCAGTGGGAAGTACGGAGAACCAGTGTGATATGCTCAGACCGAGAAGTCCCATCAATCAGCTGAGCCACCACATTCTGAACCAGCTGCAGATGATGCATCAGTCTCGTGGATAGCCCCAGGTAGACAGCATTACATTAGTCCAGCCTAGACAAGACCAAGGCGTGCACTAGTGTTGCAAGGTCATCTGGTTCAAGGTGGGGCTTAATCCGGGCAATATTACAAAGATGATAATAGCCACTATGGACAACAGCCAACACCTGGAATTCCAGAGTCAGCTTGGAGTCCATTATGACCCATAGATTTTTCACCCTATCTGCAGCATAAAGGGTCACACCATCCAACAAAGGGGGAGGTTGTGTCCCCAATAGCTGACTTAGAGCCAGGCCAGCCAGGCTCCACCAGTAACACCTCCTTCTTGGACAGATTGAGCCTAAACCAGCTGGCTGCCATCCAGTCCTGGACTTCTTTAAGGCACTGGCTCAGTTCCACGATAGCCGTCCCATCATCAGGGACACAAGACACATACAGCAAGGTGTCCTCAGCATCACAATGTAATGCCAAGTCGTGGCATCTAATGATCTTCCCCAATGGCAACATATACACTGCAAATAAAATTGGGGCCAAGATCGCCCCCTGAGGCACACCACAGCAGAACACAGCACTGCTCAGTGTAGAGGAGCCAAGAGCCACTTGTTGTGTCCTGCCAGTTATATAGGACTTGCACCACTGCAAAATGGCACCCAAGAGTCCCACATAATGCCTAAGTCATTCCAGAAGGACCCCATGATCCACAGTGTCAAATGCCGATGATAGGTCAAGAAGGATAAGGACTGAACAATGTCCACTATCCCTAGAAAGAAGGAGATCACGGTGGATCCAGACTTGGGTGGTTTCTGTACTATGAGGAAGCTGGAAACCAGATTGGAAGGGCTCATAGATATATCATTCCAGGTGCTGTATCAGTTGCAATGCCACCACCTTCTCAATCAATTTATCAAGAAAAGGAAGGTTTGAGACAGGTCTATAATTGAAGAGATCATCCAGGTGCAAAGAAGCCTTCTTAAAGAGAGGCCTCACCATCGCCTTTTTAAGGGCAGATGGAAAGACACCAGCTTGAAGGGAACATCTGATGATTTCAACCACAATTGGAGCAAGCGAATCACAGCACTCTAGGAGAAGTCTGGTCTGCCCAGGGTCCAATGCACAGAAAGTGGGTCGCAAGCTAGTGAGCACCCAGGAGATGTCATCCACTGAGACTGGCTCAAATTCATCCCACAGACACCAAGACCCTTTTATAATCCAATCAGTTGTTTTCTGGGTCTGCTTTTCTTCAGCAGCTAAATGCATTCCTCTGTGACCGTGCTTAGCCCAGGGAAGACAGTGGGATCAGCAAACAAAAGATCAGAGCTTATATAAACTCTAACATGCCACTGCAGGCTTTTGAATCTCCCACTGTTGGCTACTGTTCTGATGTCAGCTGCAGAGAATTCTGGGATTTGTAGTAACAGAAGATGGCAGCCTAGAACTAAGCAAAATTAGTTCAATATGAACTACTATACTGCTGTAAACAATAAGCAAACTAAAATGTTTTTTCATACAACGTGCAAGTTGGGAACCCTGAATGTTCCCCTTTAAATCTCTAAATGTACTTCGAGCTTCTGTCCAAGTGTCGCGGCTCCCTCCCCAGTTGGGTGCAGGCCATCCTTTTTAAACAGCCCACACTCCTGCCAGCCTGCCCTCCAGTACCTTATGAATTTGAATCCCCTCAGAAACCCACTCTTTCAGCCATTTATTAAGTATGAAAATCTTGACTCTCTGAGGCACTGGTAGGACTTCTGAGAAAGCAACTGTAGATGCAACATGCTTGGGGGGTTTCCTAGCCTGTAAAAATAGTCTTTAATTGACAAGGACAGGGAGGATGCTCGAAAGTACCAGCTGTGCTCACAGTGTGGGTCACACTGCATGCAAATGAAAAAGTCAAGCACACATCTCACTGGATTCAGAGACAAATGCTTATCATGATCACACAGGAAGTTTATTAACACACGTCATATACGAAAGTTAAAAAAACACAGTAGCAGCAGCTGGCACAAAAAACATCAAAGTCTGGCATGTATTAGAGTGCTTTATCAAGGAAGTGTGCTATCTACATACTTTTATAATAAAAACTTTGAGATAGTACACTAATTTATGCTAGCACATAGAAGCATCCCCACAACTTCATAGCAAAATGTGTAACAAAATATGTTATAAATGTGCCTGATCATATTATAACTAGGGAGTTCACCTTTCAGTTTAAACTGAAGATAATCAATACAGCACCACCCAAACCTGAAAAAAACAGATTTCAGTACTAACCAATAAAAAAATGGAACTGACATGCACTACCTCTGGTTGATTACATCCATTGCAAGGCATCCTTCTTCCCCCCAATAATACACAAATCCCCAGGGATGTAAAACAGCAGACGAATATGCTGACAAAGATTTTATCATGGAAGAGGATTTTTTGACTGTTATTAATCACAAGGACTCTCTTGTACAATAATGCATGACAGGGTGTGTATCTTGCTCGGATAACATCAGGCTTTGGGTGGATGGGCACAAGGCCGTGGGCTGAGTGCATCCAACATTCAAGAAGTGATGGTATCTGCACTGCACATGCCCTGGACTGTAATATTGCAATTTAACATGGCTTGCAAGTGAAAGAAAAAATGTGAAAAATTAAATTTTTAGTTATTATGTTCATCGTGCATGCACTTGCAGTGAACAGAGTGGCTTTTGAGGGGTGTGACACTGTCAGTCCAGTGCAGAGCAGTCTGCAAGGGGCTCATCAATGTCACACCAGTCATCAGCCAGGCTGATCATGACACTGTTCTTGCTTGATGGGTGGAAACATCCTGTAGTTCAAAGGAAAGAGCTGATCCACTCATGGGGTGGCTCTTTTCTTTGATCTTACAATGCCAACCAGCACGCACAGCTAATCTGTCATGATCAGCCTGCTGTGGCATCCCTCCAGTGTCATCCCCGATGACATTCCCTAACACCCACCCCCCACTGTGCCTATTTTCATTGTGTGGACTGGGGAGGCCACCCCTGGTGCCGCCAAACATAAGGATCCTGCCCCCTCCATGTTAAAATTCCAGCACAGGGGTGTCCAATACCCTGTGCCAGCTGCTAACCCCACCACCCTGTCCGCTTTAATTATGGGACACTGGGGATACCATCTCCAGTGCTGCCAAACATAATGACCCCCGATGGTAAGATTCTGGCATGGGGCTGCCCAATCCCCCATGCTGACTGCTACCCCCCACCCTGCCTGTTTTCATTATATGACACCGGGGAGACCACCCCCCAGTGCCACCAAACATAACACCAACACTGAGGAGCCAAATCCCACTGTGGTATCTGAAATTAAGAAAATCGCCTCTTGTTTTTTTTAAACACTCTGTAAAAAGAAAGTGTTCACTGATGTCTGTTGCTGCCTCTCATTACTGTTCCCCACCCAACCCTCCCACTCAGCACTCACCACCCCACACACACCCCAAGCCCCTACTTACCCACCAGGAGTCCAACACCATATTCTCTGGAATGCAGATACGTCTTCACTCTTCAATGACAGACCACGAACAGGGGAAATCAGGTATGTGGTTCAATGTATTTCAATGGGGTTTTAAACTTACTGGCATAACTTGGGCATTTCTGAATATTTGTGCCCAAATTTTCAACATGCCTTTTTGGGACCCCACCTCATGAACAATGGCAGTGAAACTGGGCAAATCTGTCCCAAAAGGTGATTTCATGGTTGATGCAAAAAATCACCTTTTGGGCAGGAGTCGAACATTTTATCCACCCTTGTTCATGAGATGGGGTCATAAGAAGGCTATGTTGAAAATTTGGGTTAAAATTATTAAAAAAACAACAAAGTTAGAGCCTGCACTGAAATTTACAAACACAGACTTGTAACTTTGGTAATTTTCAATATTTTAACCTAAACTTTTCAACATAGCCATTTCTTCACAGAATCTTATGAATGTCACAGCTGTCATTTTTTTCAACCCTGACCACGATGTGTTTTCACACTTGCGGAATGAAATCATCTTTTGGGCAGGTTTTGAACATTTCCTCTGCCCTTGTTCATGAGATGGGCTCATAAGAAGGCTATGTGGGGTCACAGGAAGGCTATGTTGAAAATGTGGGGTAAAAAATATGAGAAAACAACAAAGTTATGAGTCTATGTTGCAATATTTCAACGCACACTCGTAACTGTGGTAATTTTCAATATTTTGACCCCAGCTTTTCAACATAGCCATTTTTTTCACACTACCTCGTAAATGTGACAGCTGTCATTTCCCAAACTCTACCTAAAATATGTTTTAACACTTGTGGTGAAAAATGCCATTTCAGCCATTGTTTTATAAATGACATCTGTCATGCTCAGGAGTGGTCAAAAAAAGATTATGTTGAAAATGTGGGGTAAAAATATGAAAAAAACTACTAAGTTATGAGGAAACTAATTGTTCCAAACATTTACTCATATCTTTATTTTTTGCAGATTTTGGACCTTAATGTTCAACATATCCCTTGTGTTACCCCACCTCTTGAATGTGGCAGATGTCATTTTTCAAATCTGAAAGTCGCACAGCGAAATCACCTTTTGGATGGGATTTTAAAAATTTTGCTTGTCTTGAACATCATGTCAGGTCATAAAAAGACTGTTGGACATTTTAGGTCAAAATGTGGGAGCCCACTTAAAAGTTGATATTGCCTCTCAGCTGCCCTATCCTGGGTAATTACAATATAATGTGAAGTACACATTAAGCATGGGGCTTAATGTTAGCTGCTGCCCCTTTAAGAGCACTTAGAACTTGCATGTAACCATTCATTGCACTGCTTGGCAGTGCCATGTAGTTCCTGTCAGTCAGAGAAACCTGTCAGTCTGGGGCTAGACCTCATGAAGAGAACATGTCATGCTGATGTCCCTGAATAAACAATCTTATTCATTATTTTATGCATCCATCTTAGTATTTTGAATGGTCCAGCAAGGGGTCCACTACAGCAGCAACAGATGGGCTTGGCAGAACAGAAAGGAGGTAAGGGTCCTTAGTGGCAGACCAACACCAAAACACCACACTGACAATGTGTCAAAGCAGGACACCACTAACAATGAGATATTGCATCTCATCTGCTATATCCTGGATAGATATATGGTAAAAATGTGTACAAGTAAGATCTGGTACAACAGCAATACCAGCGGCACACATTCAGCATTGACAAATGCATGTTTTTATGGCTGTGGGTGGAGCCTACAGCCATATCGCTTTACTTGAAGAGGGGTTTCCATGGAACACATTTTTTAGTAGTTTTTAGTGTATCCTTCCATAACACTGCAAATCCCTACGGCAGTTAAAAAATACTCCCTTCTTTCTGTTTAGAATGATGGACACAGAACTCAAAGCTGCTTTTCTCCGAGAGCAAATGTGCACACCTTCCAAACAAATCTAAATATCTTTAAAACTATTTAAGGTGTGCAAAAACAACCAAGTAAAAGTTGTTCAGGGCAAAAAAAGCATTCACATGAGGGTAGTCACTAATCTGAATTCTTTGTATTTTGTAAAATATGGTCTTCCAAACAACCTAATTTTTTTCTCTCTGAGTGAGCACAGTAGGAATCATGCTAAACAAATGTAAATATCTCGGAAAGCATACAAGTTACCAACATACAACCAACATGAAAGTTGTTCAGGACAAAATGACCTTTCAAATGAGGGTAGTCACTAATCTGAATTCATTAGATGTTTTTAAATATAGCCATCCAAAAAGTGAAAATTGTGAAGAAAAATGAAAATTCAGGTAATCAGATGGCCATAGTTTAAAATATATAGTTAGTGCAGCTTAATGAATAGGTTCATTTGAAAGGTGTTTTTGTCCTGAATAGCTTTCATACTGATGGGTTACGAGTAACTCCTATACTTTTAGAGCTATTTACATTTGTTTGGCATAACTCCTATTGTATTTCTGACAGCCTGATTTCTGAAACCACTATGCTGAGACCAGAATGTATAGGCCTGGATATTCAAAGGGGTTGCACCTGGTGCAACAGAGTTGCACCAGCACAACCCTGCATTGCACCTCAGCAGGATATTAACAAGGCTGGCCAGCACAGTGCAAATCTCGATGCGCCGGGGTGCAATGTAATTATGCAGGCGCAGATGCAGGGGTATGCCAGCCGCCATACGGCACATCCGATATTCAGCCCAGGATGTGCAGTGCATATGCTGGCGCAACCCTGCATTGCGCCACATAGGGGCCCTTGAGCCCGGAAAAGTTGGAACAACCGTGCCACCCACAGGTGGGCTGCTATATTGTGGCGGCGCAACACAGCAGCCGCCAGATGTGGGTGGCCACCCGCCCACCCAGAACACCGTCTGCAAGCACCTGCAAACCCCTGGTGGTCTAGTTGTCCCCCCTCCCACCCGATTCCCCGAGAAATGTAAAAAAGACCATCCCTGGTGGTCTAGTTGTCCTCCCCCACCCAATTCCCTGAGAAATGTAAAAATGACCAGCCCTGGTGGTCTAGTGGAACACCTCCCACCCATTGCCGCGATTGCGGTACATCTCCGTCAAAGACATCCTTGGTGATCCAGTGGCACCCCCAACCCTACCACCCCCACTGAACTCCTTGCCCACCCCACTCCCCCCATCATCAGCGGGCAGCTGCAACCCTGGCCGCCCGCTGAATGACAGATACAGTATGGACTGTAAGCCCACTGGTCCCCAATGTGGACCAATGGGCTTGCAGGGCATACTGTACTAGACAGTCCCATATATGTGAATGAAGTCAATGGGTTTTCTTTGACAGAGCTGTACTGTGATCGCAGCAACAGGTGGGGGTACCAATAGACCACCAGGGATGGTCTTTTTTACATTTCTCAGGGAATCGGGTGGGAGGAGGACCACAGACCACCAAGGCTGGTCTTTTTACATTTCTTCGAATCAAGGTGGGAGGGGGCCACTAGACCACCAGGGACGCCTTTACATTTCCTCAGGGAATCGGGTAGAGGGGGGACCATTAGACCACCAGGGATGGTCTTCGTACATTTCTTGGGAATCGGGGACTCGGGAGGGGCCCACTAGACTGCCAGAGTTTCTATGTTTTGCATATACGGAGTGCGGCTGCGGAGTGGGGATGCTCCGGGATCCCACTGCACACGTCATGCTGTGCAGGGCATCAGGCACAAGTCGCTGGGCTGCCCTGCGCAAGGCATGCAAATGAGGCCATAATGACATGCAAATGGCCCTATTTGCATCTTGCATATATTATGGTCTCATTTGCATGCCCTCCGCTGAATATCACGGGTGATGCGCCCAGCACAACTGCGTTTGCGCTGGTGCATCTCCATGTTTCCTAGTTGTGGCTTGCACCGGTGCAGTCCGTGCCACATTCAACGGTGCTGTGCCATGGTGCATCACTGTTGAATATCACCTGGCCCCGGCGCATCCCAGTTGCCTGGCGTAGTCTGACTATCTGGGCCTTGGTTTATATCTTGTCATGCCAAGTTATTCTAGCAATGTAGAACACTTCAATGGAATTCTTTAGTTCTTAATATGAAGAAAAAGAAACAGCTTGAAACAAAAGAATCTGCTTATTTGGGGCACATTAGATCTTTTCATGATGAGATTGTGTTAAATCTTTTCAGGATAAAAATAATTAATTAATTTTAGTAATTATTAGCCAGCAATATCTATATGTGAAGCTGACACTGACCAGATAGGGGGAAGAAGGAAGACATAGAAGAAAACAATTGAAAGGCTTGCCTGTAATTCAGTGGCCAAGCAGCCAGCCACGCCCACTTCCTGAGCTATATAAGCAGTTCCTCTCAGCCTCACTGTAAAGTATTTTGTCTTTGCAGCTGGAGGCTATGTTGGGTTGTTCTTTGAGCTGGCCAAGGCCTACTGCTCCAAGCCTGCTGTTTCTGTATGTCTCTGCTGGACTTCAGTGTTTGTTTTCCTGCTTCTGTTTTGTATCTTTCCTCTGGCTGTGTGCTTCCCTGTGTTTTGTTTCTTGTTTTTTTTTTTGGGGGGGGGGCTTTCCCTGTTTTCTGTTTTGCTGTGTTTTGGTTTCCTCTTTTGGGGGGGGGCTTTTATTTTTAAATCTCCTAGCATACTGCTACTACAGAGCTCATTCTGTTTGCTTTCAGTTACAACTCTCAATTTACTGCACTGCAACTGCAAACCTACTCAGAGCTCATGCTACTGCTTTGTTACCTACAACTTCAGCCACTGCTGCTGACTGTTTATTTTAATTACTATTGTACCCAGTGCCTGTGTTTTAACACTGTACTCATTTAACTACTGCTGTACAGGCCCCCTTGCTTCCTGATGCTGCATTATTTACACCCATTCCTATTCTACCTTGTTTACTCTGAGGTTAGCTGAAGCTCCTGCTGAGGCTATTAAACTAGCTTTTATATCTGCATGTGGTTCTCTGCCTTTCATTGCTTCCTTGTTTGTCCTACGGGTGGGGACTGGGAGGTGTTTGGGGGGGTCGTGGCCTATGTGGTTAATTAATTTTGTTCTAAATCCTGTCTTTGCCACCGAAAATCCTCAGTTTGTCACCTTGATTTGGCTATTTCATGTCTGGCTGGCTTGCTTCTAACTCAGTGCTGTTTACTTGCTATACAGTTGTTATGCAGGTCCTCCTATTACTACTTCTGCTTATTGACCTATCAGGTCCAACTCCCTTTAATTGGGTTTTCCAAATTGCAGCTGCAGAGCCGTCACTAAATACATTTTGCCAAGCCTGGAGGGAAGGTGACCTAGGCCTTGGATCCCCAGAGATTTCCTCCTCGTAGGGTTTTTTTTTCTCTCCTCTGTTGCCTCAGGTCATAACACTTAGCATAGTTGTTTCCCCTAGTTTCCTTAGGTAGGTTCTGTTGTTGGATGGAGGTGGAGGATGTCCTGCCATTCCCTCTCTCCTTAGAGGATCCTCTTCTCTCAATGCAAGCAATCACTATTCTTCTCCTCTACTATGTTCCAGTTACTGCTTCTACGTCACTGTTACTGCTTGCTCATACACATCATGTTGCCTCCTTTGGGGATGATACTACATTTCTTTTGGGGATTCCTAAGGTACCTTTAGCCACGGGAACCATCCCATGGCACCTCTAGGGGCAGAACCCTCTCAGGGAGTTCCTAGCTTCGTACCCCTACAGGGTGGTAATTCCTCTGGAATAGAGAGTGAGAATGGCCACAACCAAAACTAACAGTTACACAAGCATAACGCTATACTGGCTGCGTAGGTCAGTGAATTGAAAGGCTTGCTTGTAATTCAGTGGCCAAGCAGCCAGCCACTCCCACTTCCTGAGCTATATAAGCAGTTCCTCTCAGCCTCACTGTGAAGCATTTTGTCTTTGCCCCACCATCCTCTCCTTCTCCTCCAATGGCAGCGCTCTCTCCTTAGGGGGATTCCTAAGGTACCTTTAGCCATGGGAACAATCCCGTGGCACCTCTAGGGGCAGAACCCTCTCAGAAAGTTCCTTGCTTCATACCCCTATAGGGTGGTAATTCCTCTGGAATAGAGTGCGAATGGCCACAACCAAAACTAACACAGTTACAGAAGCATAACACTATACTGGCTGCGTAGGTCAGTGAATTCTCACACAAATAAAGAAGACTTGGCTGTCTGTGAAACTTTTAGAAGCAAATGGTTTGATACCTTTAAGGCATCTATGCTGCACCACTGATTTTTTCTTTTATTATGTCCTCTTTGGCACTTCTACTATTAAAATGCATTAAATGCATAGTTTACTAAATCTTGACCGTGGGATAACTCTTGAATGACTCCTAAATAAGTTTTAAGCCATTCCGTTTATGGGAGGGGGAGGGGTCAAGACCTGTGCAAATGGTCAAGTGTTACTTTTTCATATTTTTTTTTATGAATTTCCAAAGTAAAAGTTTGGAGAAATAGAAAAGTAAGTACAACTAATCTCCTGTGCATTTTCAGCTCAGAGAGAAGTTAATATTTGTGCAAAATCAAACCCAAAGTTTATACAGCTTTGTTCTAAAATTATTTTATTCTAAATCTTATTGGACTGTTGAGTGTTATTTTTTCACATTTGTTCACAAATTTCCGAAGTAAAAGTGTGGAGAAATACAAAAGTATGTACACTTAATCAACTATGCATTTTCAACTCAGAGAGAGAAGTTAATAGTTATGCAAAATCAAACCCAAAGTTTATACAGTTTTTGTTCTAAAGTAATTGTATTCTAAATCTTATTTGACTGTTGATGAACTGAGCAAAAAAATGTTTGGATAAAACAAATTGATGACTCCAGAATTGGGGGGGGGTCATTAAAATTGCAAAAGGTCAAATTATGAAACCTTAAATGCACTCATTAAGACCATTTTTCTTCGAGTGTAATTATAATGAATTAAAGACATTTGAATATAGACCTACAATTATTCAACCATTGTGATACATATTTTTAGGATCAGAGGAATGGTGCAAGGCTACCCAAATCATGGTGATCTCACTGCTTCAACACTTCAGTGTGTGTGGATCAAACCAAAAACAGCCATAATAAAAGCTTCTATCTTCTCAAAAAAAAAAAAAAAATTTTTATTATATTTGATTTAACCTAAAAATACAAAATAGCAATTAGGAAGTAAAACAACCAAGATGAGATTTCAGCGTTCTCCAACCATACATTGAAACTGAGCCATAATAAAGGCTTCTCTCTTCTTCAAAGCAATTATATTTTATTGCGATATATTTAATATTCTGTATCTATGTAGACACTAGAAAAAAGTTTATTGGGTGTTTGGAAACAGGCAAATGCAATCAGACATGGAAGAAAGTCAAGAGAGAGTATCGGCTGCGCGGGCTAGTAACAAGTCAAGGAGCTCGTTTGACCACTCCAACGGGGGCCATCCACCGACACTACTAACCACTGGTGGGCACTGGTAGCAGAGGAGGAGCTGGGCAAGTACTGCAAGCAGTCAGTGTAGGAGGAGGAGAAGGCAGATGGCAGGCTGCTTGCCATAGTCCAGTTCTTGTTTTAAATCCCTGGTGGTGCCTCAGTGGCTGTAGCAATCATTTGTGCAGTACCCCCATCTGTAGGGATTAAGGGGACTCAGTTTAGCTGTCCTGTTGTATTCAGGCAGGCTTGAGCTCCATTACAACAACAGTTCTGACTGCAGCCCCAAACCCCCAGCTCTGCCGTTTGTACAGGACTGACTGCTTGAGAGCGAGGGATCTTCGCTACGTGTGAAGGAGGTGGGAGGGGTAGCATTTGGTGTTCATTTGTGTGCCAGGAATTCCTGTATTTTATTTTTGGGTTGCCTCAGGCTCAGCTGCTAAAACATTCAGGCCTGGATATTCAAACTGCGCCAGGCTGTGGCGCAAGCCTGGGCGATATTCAACGGAGCTGCGCTATGGCGCAACAGCTTTGAATATCACACCCTGGGCATCTGCACTGTGCATGGTGCAGTAGCACTGTGCCAGCGCAAGTGGCCGGAGTGGAGCAAGGAGATGTGGTGGCACAAGTGCCATTGCGCCATGCACAGCACCTGCGATATTCAAACGGGGATATGCAAATGGGGCCATAAGTAATGCAAGGCACACAGGGGGCCATTTGCATCCCATTACGGCCCCATTTGCATGCCATTAGCATTCAGGTGTGCCCATCCCCGACGACTTGCATCTGGCGCCCTGCCAGGCAGCAGCAGTCGGGGACCAACGCCCCCTGCAGCCCGATCACAGGAAGTCCCATTAGATTACAAAACATCCAATATCCCTTGTGATCCAGTGGACCTCTATGTGCCCTGATCGAGGGTATCACTGTATCCCCCCCAAGTCCAATATCCCTGGTGGTCCAGTGGACCGCACTGAGCCCGATCACGGGCATCATTAAGCACCCCACAGTCCAAAATCCCTGGTGGTCCAGTGGACTGCACTGAGCCTGATTGTGGGCATCATTAAGCACCCCCCCAAGTCCAATATCCCTGGTGATCTAGTGTACCCCCCACCCGCCCACTGAGCCCCACCACCCCGCTCCGCCCCCCCTCAGCCAGCGGGTGGCAGCACCCCACCCGCCTGCTGCCCCACCGCCCGCTGACTGACAGCTTGGTAAGGCTGCATGCCCATTGGTTCACAGCATGAGCCAATGGGCATGCAGCCCATACCATACTACTCAGTTTAGATATGTGAATGAATGGATTTTGGACTTGGGGGGGTGCTTAATGATGCCCACGATCAGGGCATGGGGGGGCACTGCCAGGTGCAGCAGGAACGAGTGATGGCCACCCACAGGTGGCAGCTGCTGTGTTGCACCCTGCAATGTGGCAGCTCACCTGTGGGTGGCCATCACTTGTTCCTTTTTTGGGGGGCGTAACTTTGTGGAGGCGCAGGTAGAGGTTGTGCATGCATGACTGCACAGCCAGGGCTGAATATTGGGCTGTGCAGGTTATGCATGGGCACGCCCCCCCACCTGTGCCTGCATACATTACTGATGCACTCCGGCGCATCGGGATTTGTGTTGTGCACTTTTCTCTTTTCATTATCGCACCGGGGCACATCAGTGGGTTGTGCATGGTGCAACACTGTTGCGCCATGTGCAACCCTTTTGAATATCTGGGCCTCAGTGTCTCAGAAGTCTTCATAGCAGCTGGAGCTAGCTGCAACACAATGTGCATGCATGGGACCGTTTATGGCTAGGGAAGACAGAGACATCATCAACAGAGAGAGCGGGAGAAGCCTGGTGAGACAGACTAGCAAGCACGCTGCTGTGCTGTGTCGTCTGTACAGTGCCGAGCACGTTGTGGCGTCCCGTTCACTGTCATGCTGGTAGAATAGGACTGTGTGCTGCTATTCTCTAGCCTCAGTTGAACTGTGGGAGAACTTGAAGTATGGTCTACCACAGAAACAACAGACACGTCCGGGGCTGAGCTGCGAGTAACACGCAGCATGTCTTCTTGACTGTGCTGGATGCTGGCTGGACTGGTGGTGTGGTCCGAAGAGAAGATAGGAGAGATCAAGGAAAAATCTGCCCTGGCCTAGTGGCCTGTAGTCCTGTCTTGGGAGGGGAGCAACTGTTAAAGCAAGCCACCAGGAGGATAATCAGCAGAAAAGTGGTGAGTGGAGAAAAGAATAAAGATTGATTCAGGGGAAGGGACATCTCTCATTCAGAGAGGTGGTGAGGGGTATTGGCACCATCTCCCAGGGCAACCCACTCATTACATCTCAACCCCACTGTTGTTCTGCCCAACGTGGAGCTTATCATGTGGAGTGGGAATAGGTGTGGAAAGGCAGATGTCTGACTAATATCTTTGTCTCTGGCTGTTGCAGAGTGCTCCCATGTGCAAAGGTGGAATGGGGTTAGGAGTACTCTGTATATGCTGAGGTGGGATGGTGGTAGAGGAGTAGTGGTGTAAATGTGTGGAGGTGTCCCCATGTGTAGGAGTGGGATGGATGGATGGGGAGCAATGCTCCCCCATGTAGGGGCAGTGGGATGAAGTGCTCCACATGTACAGAGCTGATATGAAGTGGGAGGAAAGCTCCCCATGTGTGGAGGTTGAATGGAGGGGGAGAAGTGCTCCCTATGCGCAGGAGGTGGGATGCAGTGGGAGAAGTGTTCTCCATGTGGGGGAGGTGAAATGTAGTGAGAGAAGCATGAGGGGGGCAGGGGGGCAGTGCTCACAATGTATGGCGGTGGGGCAATGACACTATGTATGGAGATGGAATTGAGGGGAAGAGTACTCTCCATGTTCATGTTTATTGCGAAGGGATTACATTCATTGAGCAAGCTCATTTGCAAGGAGGTCCCTTGTACAAGCAATGATAAAGACAATACATGGTGTGAGATACAAAAAGTAAAGACACATAATATAAATTAAAATAAAGCAATTTTCTCTACATTAATGCATACAATAAATAAGATACAGATAGATATTGTATTTATAAAAATACCCATTTCCCGGGACTCCGTACGATACAAACAGCAAACAATATAAAATCATACACCAAAAATGTATGTAAAATTCAACTAGGAGCAGATTTAAAATGCATCTATTTATCCCACTAACATCAAACAATTAATCAATAAAAGCTTGCTGGAACAGGTAAGGTTTTTAGGCCCTTCTTACAGGCTTTTACCGAGGAAGCCTCCTTTAAATAGACAGGAAAGGAGTTCCACAGGGTAGCCGCGGCCACTGAGAATACCCTGTCCCTGGAATGCTGCAGCCTAACCCTGGGAACTCCAAGGAGGCCTCCCCCGGCAGAATATGTACAATGTTGAATTCCACAAGGATTGAAACAAAATATGATGGCATAAGACACTATGTCCACCATGTGGAAGAGGGCTGTGGAAGGAGAATTGCTCCTCATATGCAAAGAAGGCATGGAGGGGGAGGAGTGCTCTCTAGGTGCAAATGTGTAATGAAGGGGGAGGAGTGCTCCCCTATGTGTGAAGGTGAGATGGAGGGGGGAACAGTTATTTAGGGGCCATCATCCTAGACCCCACTCCAGCCTGTGTGTGAAACTGGGCTGGCAGTATAGCCTAGAGGTTAGAGGAATGAGGTGTGAACAAGCTTGATACATCCAGCAGACCAGACCTGAGTTTGATTCTCACAACCTCCACTTGCATACTGTGTGACTCTGAGCAAGTCACTTAACTGCCCAGTGTTCCCAGGTCACCCCTGAAAACAGGCACTTGTGCCTAGTGGGCCTTACCTGGTTACCAAAGACTCAAATAAAAAACTAAATAAAATAAACTGTTTGAAATGTGGACAGTTTATGATGGTGCAGCTGTGTAACCCACATGTCTTCTCTGGCTGCTGTAAAGTATTGGCTTGATAGATGAGGATGCAAGATGGGGCACCAGTCATGCAGGAGCACTCCACTGTATCCTGCCCCCCACCCAGCAGAGTGGGAACAGTTGTATAGGGGCAGATACAGGATCCACATTATTATATCTCAGTACCTCAGAGTGCTCTCCATGGGCAGAGCACGTTAGGTGGGAGAGCCACTGGTGTAGAGGTGTGGCATAGGGTGAGGAAGTGCCAGTCACCCAAAGCCCACTTCAACCTTCTTGCTAGCCCCTGTGGAGCAGGGACAGATATGAAGGGGCAGATGTGCAACTTGCATCTCTATCCCTGGCTGCTGCAGGGTGCTACCCTTGTGTGGAGGTGGGATGGGGGGTTGGGCATCATTCTCCCAGAGCCACCTACCTGGAGCCCACCCAATGCCAGTTCCTGCTTTCATGGAACTCAGATGGGTGAAGATGGACAGATGTGAACCACATCTGTCATTGGCTCCTGCAGAGGGCTCCTCATGTACAGGAGCTGGAATGGAAGGAGAAAATGCTTCACATGTGCAGTGATGTGGAATGGTGTGTTGGGTGCCAATGACCTCAGGCCACCCAGTGGATCTGGACCGCAGCCCCATTTCCACCCACCTGGAGCCCACCAGGCTAGAAAGAAACAGGTGTGGTGTGGCAAATGTGCAATGGGCAGTTGCTGCCCCCTACGCGTCCTGCTCCCATCAGCACATATGGAACAATCTGCATTAGCCAGAGACTGATGTAGGTTACTCATCTTCCCCTCCACACCTATCCCACTCCACACAGGTTGGCACAGTGACAAGGTGACCTCCAGGTGGGCAGCCCAAGGTAAATAGTGGACTGTGGCCTGGCAGAAGTTGGTGATTGGTGCCCCCTCCACAACCATCCCACCACTGCACATTGGCTGCCCAGCCAGAGACAGAAATGTGAGTTGCGATAAAAAACCGAGCACCGAAAGTACTGCAAATTACTTTTGTAAACCGGGGGCCGAAATCCCGCGCATGTGCAAGCAAGCACGAGATCTTCATGCCGCTCTTGCGCATGGGCGGGATTTCAGCCCCCGGTTTAGAAAAGTAATTTGCAGTACTTTCGGTGCTCGGTTTTTTATCGTATACACCAGCAACAGTTCATAATACCACAATGTAGAGGCGCAACTGGATTTTTCACTTTGCATGCCAAAAAACACACTTCAGGGTCACGCTCACGGCAGACGCACGGTCTCACCCAAGATATGCTTCCGGTTGGTGGGTGAGTTAATGTCGGACCGAGTGACCAACTAATAATTCAAATATTAACAAAACTGGCACTATGGATTAAGTTTCAGTTGTACAGGGGCATACTAGAGTCATTCCTTAATAGGTGTGTGCCACGAGGCACACTGCTCACATGTGACTAAAAACAGAGGGACAAAGCTGATAGTGCCCCTTTAAGAATAGGAACAAGGGAGGAAGTACAGAATGTGGGGAGGTGGTGAAGGAAAGAACACATAACCAGAGCACTGTCAGTGCTGAAGAAAATGTATGTACTGTCTCATTAAATGTTTACCCTTCCTACAGTTCATGATCCGCCGTGTAAGACAAAAACACATACAGTATTACATAATTAATCAGTGTACCCTGTAAAGACATTTTGTCAAGAAGGGTCTCAGCTGGAATTTATCATTGAGGCCTGGAAATAAAATGAGCAAAGACCTCCTGTTCTAGACATTTATTTCTGAGATCCCCCGGTCTAAATGAGAATGTTTCTATTCCCTGAATTTAAACTGATGAGAACCCTAGTGTTGCAGAACATCACCCAAGCACACTTGGAGTATCCACAGGGTTTTCCCCATGTAGAATGCACAGCAGTTACAGACAGCTATCAGCGGGTGGAGCCAGGTTTGGGGGCCAGGGTGCAAAACAGTCAACAAGGGGCACCAAGATGGCAGCAAGTTAGTGCTCATTTGAAAAATAAAGGAATAATGCACGACAGGGTGTGTGTTGTGCAGGGATAACGCCACGCCTGGGGGGTAGGGCACAAGGCCGCAGGCCGAGTGCATCCAATGCCCCAGGCGTGACGTTATCCCAAACGACATCCACCCTGGAGTGCATATTCCTATTATACAATGGCTTGTTGTTATACAGAATAAAAAAAAATAATAATTTTAAAGATGTTTTTGTGTGGAAAAATACTTTTGTTTTTTAAGAGAAGATGAAACAATCAATCAATCAAAGGCTCATCTACATGGGTTCACAGTGCTGAGACTAGATCTGTGGTGACGTCCTGGGATAACGCCATGGGTCCAGCCCCAAACTGACCCATCACAGTCCAAGATTCTTTCTTGCCATTGTATAATATGATGCAGTCTGTTATATAGTCATTTTTTAATCTATAATAGGTAATAAAGTAAATATTCTTTCTGGAATTTTAGAAGAACTGTATTCTACATACACAACTTAGCTAATGGTGCCACCACACAGCATGTGTACTTATTTTAGTTATTTGAAAACTGATAATCGGGAATGGCACGATGAGTCAGGCCATGTCAGGCATGACCCGGAGTGGGGGTTGCAATCACAGTTACATGCAGGTAGGGATAACAAATTCTGTGCTAGCACATTCAACTGAAAATAGTAGGTGACAGGTACAGTTAATAAATTAAATGCAGCAGTAACTCCAACACAACAATATTTAACATTGCATTATGATCACATAGTGTGGTGCACAGAAAGGAGACAAAATCAAATCGTTGAGTGCAAACCATTAAGGAAGATAACAAAATAAAAGTAAACTGTGTAAACTAGGGTTGCACTGATAGAAAAGTGAGAAGATCAGGTGATGGCGAAATGAGGATAGGAGCAAGCAGGTGAAAAGTGAGACCACAGAAGCAGTTTAAAGCAGACGTACTAGCTAGCAAAAATGTCAAGTAATTTAGTTGACAGTTAGGACATACCGGAACATCAATATATCTGATTTCCTTTTTTTAATTTTTTTTATTTTTATTTCATTCCTGGGGCAAGAGAGCGGATTTTGAAGTTTTTTAAAAGTTCTTGCTCCTTTGCCAGGTCCACCATCATGGATGTAAACAGATCTGGGTGGCATACCTCTCAGCGGTAACTGATTTTCAGGGATGTCCCTGATTTTGCCTCAAAATTTTACTCTGTCCCTCCTAAAAATTGTGATTCTGTGACCAAACAGTGGGAGTTGGAAGCACAAAATAATGTCAAACATTAAAGTTAAAGAGTTGCTCTTCCTTAGAAAATGCATTTTGCACTAAGCCACATATTCTACCTGCTTCCTGAGTGGATATCATCAACTTTGAAGTTGTGTCCCTGATTTTGTTTTTTTGTCCCTGATTTTTTTAAGCCTTGTCCCTGATTCATGAGGCAGGAGGTTGAGAAGTATGCTGGGTGGTGCTGTGCTGTTGGCCATCTGAATAATTTGCTGGCAACACCCTGACATATCTGCATTATGAATACAGCGGGTGTAGTTAAGGTGTGACCTCCAGGAGGAGATTTTTAAAAGATACTGAGGACTGCTCCCAGTATAAACATGGCTGCTTGTCCCATACGTAGACCCTACGTTATGCCTGATACCAGATGCTTGAATGCAAGTCATTCTGCTCCCACTTGGCAACAAGCTCACGCTCCAATTTTTTTTTTGAAGGGCGGGATTCTCTTCATCATGATTGTTTTGTGACGTTGTCTTGAAGGCCGTATCAGTTCTAGACAGACTGTAAAATACTTGCTGTTTTTTTTATAAGAAAAAAATGGACTTACTAGCTCTCCATCACAGCAACAACCCACAGCTCCCTGGTATGATCAGCTGCCTGCTTTTTCAGCAGTGGTAAATGTGGTCTACTATACCCCAGTGCCCAGTGCTAACTTGGAGCTCTGATCCAGCCAGTAGGCTCCTCTCTATGAACGCTATGCTAGTGCAGTATGCTAACGCCAGAAGCCACTGCCTGCCTCCCTTTGGCCTTACTTAACTGCTACTTACATGCAGCATTAGCTCCACCTACAGCCAGGCTAACATCAACACCCTTTTATCTAAATTGGACTATTTTTGTATGTAAAACATTCATTCAAATAGTAAAAAAAATTGCTTTTGTTATTAATAATAATAATAAAATAATACAAAGATTTTTTTTAAACACATTCAATTTATTACAACAGACCCATTTCATTGTCGTAATAAGGCACACCACAGGGTGTGTTATGTTGGGCTAATGACCCTTTTCAGGTCGTGGAAGCACTTGGTTTCACCTTGTGCTTCAACCCACCCAAAGCAGGCTGCTCTTCCACCATAACACCCCCCCCCAAGCCTTATTGCTTCAATAATATCAGGTGTGTTTAACACATATTCTTGTTATACACTTTGCTATGAAGTTATTTGTGGGGCTCCTTTTCTTTGCCCACTTAAATTAGTGTGCTGTCACTTTAAGCTTTTACTATAAAAGTATGCACCAGTAGGTGGCACACTACCATGATAGAGCACTTGAATCCATGCAAAATGTTGGTGGTTTTGTACTATGGGCCCGATTTTCAAAAGGGGGATGCAGGGCATGTGACCAAGCCCTGCATCCCCACAACGTTTGCCGTAGCTGCATCCCAGTGTTTTCCGCAACTTGCACCTAGTTTTTAAACCCTGACATAAGTTGTGACAGTGCCCCATTTTTATGGTAGCTTGCACCAAAGCTTTGGCGCAAGCACCATAAAATGGCACCCGCATGGACGCAACTGTACACCAGGGGGTAGCTGGTATAACTGTGCTGCGTCACCACAAGTGACATGCAGCGGGGGGGGGTTGTGGTAAGCGGCTTTCAAAATCACGCTTGCCACACAGTTTGCTGCAAGTCGCCACTTGTGGCAAACCCCTCTGCCACAAGTCTGTTGTGGTGACGTAGCCCGTTTAAAAATCGGGTCCTTATGTGTACTACCTTGTTCCTCATGACAAGTGTTTGTCTCTGAATCTGTTGAGACATGTGCCTGACTTTTTCATTTGCATGCAGGTTGACCCACACTGTGAATCTAGTAGATGCGTGCCTGGCTTCTTGAAATGAATGATCATGTAAAGCCTTTCCTCACCCTGGACCCACACAGGCTGGACTTTATAAAAAAGGAAAGGAGGCACTGCCATTTTAAGCACCCCCCCAGCTCCCTAAAACTGCCCATCACCTCCCTCAAGGGTCTTCAAGCCTGGTCATTTGTGCCCAGGTGGAAAATGACATCAAGTCTGTCCTCTTTCCCAACCCCCTTCACAGTCCTGCCAGTTGTTCCTGAATCCCTCCCTGCCGATGCTCACAGAAGGCACCTAACCATCCTATTTTCCTGGTTCAAAGCCCATACTACTCCTTCCATCCCCCTGATGATGGAGTCCCCTATTACTAGTACATTTCTAGCCTCATTCATGCAATTGAACTCTGAATTTGTTTTAGGTGCCACCTTAGGGGCAGACCTGGTTACCTGAGGGGCAACATGTTCTGGGACCCTTGTTGGGGGAAGACCAGACATTCCAAATAGCTCAATGGAGTAAAACAATCTGAAACATAGAAGTTGTTGGCAGATAAGGACCACTTGGCCCATCTGGTCTGCCTTGCTAATCCTGTCTATAGCCCCTCCTTAGCCCCCTGTACATTCTTAGATTCTCCCTGCATTTGCCTTGGTGCTAGGATCCCTTTATGCCCATTCCACGCATTCATGAAGCCTGTGATAATTTTAGCTTCTGCCACTTCCACCAGGAGTCTGTTCCAAGCTCCCACCACCCTCTCTGTAAAGAAAAATGTCCTGATATTTTCCCCAGTTCCCCAGCTTGATTGCATGACCCCCAGTTTTGTGCAACTCTTTCTCTTGAAAATACTCCCTTCTCATACCTTGTTCACACCAGTGAGATATTTAAATGTCCCTATCATGTCTCCCCTCTCCTTCCACTCTTCCAGAGAGTACATGTTCAATTCCCTGAGTCTATCCTCATAGGGCTTCAGGTGCAGGCCCTGCAGCATCTTGGTAGCCCTCCTTTGAACCCCTTCAACTCTGTCTATGTCCTTTTGGACGTAGGGCCTCCAGAACTGTACAAAGTACTTAAGTTGAGGTCTTACCAATGACCTGTACTGGGGTATTATGACTTCTCTCCTGCTGGTGATCCCTCTGCCTATGCACCCCAGCATCTTGCTGGCTTTCCCACTGCCTTGTCACACTACCTAGCCACCTTCAGTATCGCCTGCCTATCTCCAAAATTATGCAGGCGACAGATTATTTGTCGTGGTGGTTGGCCCGATCCTGGGTGAGGGGCCAGGGCTCTGTGGGCCCATTCAATCTTTAGCTGACCACGTTTCATGTTTAAGTCCAGCAGTTTGGGCAACACCACAGAGCAGAACTCATAGGCACTCTTTCCTTTCTTGCCTTCTGGTAGGCCCGTCAGGCGTAGATTACTCCTCCGGTTGTAGTTCTCCTGGTAGTCCTCAATGTCTCGTAAATCCTCCAGCTCCTTTTCCAAGCCCTCCACCTTATCTGGGAGCCACCTGGTGGCATCTTCAATGTCCGACACCCATTGTTCCAGTTCAGTGATCTGCTTGGTCTACCAATCCAGCTGTGAGGCAAGTGAGGCTATCTTTTCTTCAAAGGTGTCCAGTCTTGGATTTAGATTTTGCAGGATTTGTTTGGATACTGTGCAGCTGATCAACGCTATTTTCTGCAGCGGACAATGAGATAGGCCCCGACCCTGCACCTGCTGCTGAGTCTGTTATGGCAGGCTTTTTAGGCACTGATTTCTCTGCGTTGTCAGTGTTTTTTGCTGAAGTAAAGTATTACTCCATAGTTCTTAATGCTATAGCCAAGGACGTTATTCATTGAAATCCCCTATAGCTCAATAAAAATTTTACTTTAACCTTCTGCAGAGCGGAGCTTTGGAGGTTTGCGTCCGATTGGTTAGCTTCTCATCAGCACCCCCGCTTCAATGTATTTCAATGGGGTTTTGAACTTAGTGGCATAACTTGGGCATTTCTGCATATTTTTGGCCCAAATTTTCAACATGCCTTCTTTGGGACCTTACTTCATGAACAATTGAACTGTCATTAGTTAGATCTGTCCTGAAAGGTGATTTTTGTGGTCCCTGCACAAAATCACCTTTTGGGCAGGAGTTGAAAATTCCCTTTGCCCTTGTTCACATGGTGGGATCATAAGAAGGCTATGTTAAAAATTTGGTGTGAAAATAATAATAAACAATAACATTTTGAGCCTACACTGGATTTTGCAAACGCAAGCTCATAATTTTGGTGATTTTTGATATTTTCGCCCTAAATTTACAGCATAGCCATATCTTTACAGCACCTCATGAATGTGACAGCTGTTATTTTTGAAATCCTGGCCAAAATTATTTTTTTTGTATCCCAAAAGGTGATTTTGAGGTCCCTGCACGAAATCACCTTTCAGTCAGGAGTTGAAAATTTTCTCTGCCATGGTTCAATGAGGTGGGGTCATGAGAAGGCTATGTTCTCAGTTTGGTTTAAAATATTTAAAAACCAAAAATTTAACAGGCAATGTTGAATTTTGCAAACGCAGGCTTGTAAGTTTGGTAGTATTCAATATTTCAAACTCAAATTTTCAACATAGCCATATCTTTACAGCACCTCATGAATGTGACAGCTGTCATTTTTCAATTCCTGCCCAACATGTGTATTTGTTTCAAAAAAGTTGATTTCACAGTGCCTGCGTGAAATCACTTTTTGGGCAGGATTTGAACATTTGCTTTGCCTTTCTTCATGAGGCAGGGTCATTACAAGGCTATGTTGAAAATCTGGTGTACAAATATTACAAAACAACAAATTTAGGAGCCTATGTTACATTTTGCTAATGAAGGCTTGTAACTTTGGTAATGTCCAATATTTTTACACCAAATTCCTCACCTGCAGCCCTATTGGCTCTGGCCAGAGTTTGTTGTATCTGTACCCTTTCTTGAAAAGTCTGATCCTGTAAGAGTGTCTACAGACTTCTGGACATGCCCTGCTCTATGCCTGTGAAGGACTGGATCAGCCGGTCTGACATGGCGTTCCATGGAGGAGGAGTCATCAGCCTGAGCTTGGAAGCACAGACTGGTGATTGTGAGTTGGGGGGAGGTGTACATCAGGCACACAGTACTTGGTCCCAAGTGCTGAAGTTTCTGTCTTAGAATCTGCAATGATTAAGTCCTGAATCATGGCAGCTGCCATTTAAAAAAGTACTCTCAAAAGGGGGGGGGCTCCCACTCCAGCAGGAGAACAAAACAGAGGCTATAGATCACTGCCTGAAGGGAAAGGGAGAGACCTGTCACCATGGGCATGGAGGTGAGATGGGAATACTCTATAAGGGATTAATGCATTTGAAAAGGATCTCCTTGATACTTTATCAAGTTGTGGCTGTGAGCAGCTAATCTTGGAACCAACAAGGGACCCTATCATTTTAGCTCTACTAATAACACATGCTATAGATAGAATTAGTAATCCAAGAATTAGAGCCCATCTAGGTACAAATGATCATAATATAATTGAATGTACTCTCTCTAACTGTACTTCAAAAGAGATAGATAATACTCAAATTCCTGATTATAAAAGCAGCAACTGGATCAAACTATCAGAAGAATTAAGTAACATCTCATAGGATAGGGTATTAAATGATCTGGATGTTGAACATATGTGGGAGAGGTGAGGAGAGAAGAGAGAGAATACTCAATACCTACAAAAACACAGTGGACCATCATGTACCTATGTGACAGAAATCTAATAATAAAGGAGTCATCCCATTATGGTTTAACAAAACTGTTAAAAAGCAGTTACGAAGGAACTACAAAGCCTTTCAAAAATGTAAGCCAAAACCTTCCAGTGATAACAAATTAAGATATAAAAATGAACAGGCAAAGCTAAAAAAACTGATTAGAAAAGAAAAACTTAAAGGGAAACTCGAATTGAGTCCTTCAGTGCAGCAGCGGCCGCAGAAATGCCTGATTAGGGCTTTCAACATAAAATACATATTTTTTAGTACCTGGTACCCTGGAATTTTAATAAGAAAAGATCTGAAATCATGGCGATAGATTTGCAGGCAGATATTCACACGATTAGGTGACTTCCAATATGAGGTTATAAGTAATGACGGCTACCAACAAATGGCAGATGTTAGCAGTCCCCTCATTAGCATAAACGCCATGGTGGAAGTCGCCTGAGTTGCGTGAGGTGTCTGCCTGAGGGTCTGTCACCATGATGGAGTGAGTGGATCTTTTCTATTAAAATTCTAGGGCACCAGTACTAAAAAACAATTATTTTACATTGAAAGACCTCATTGGGCGTTTCTGCAGCAGCTGCTGCACTGAGGGACTCAGTCGGAGTTTCCCCTTTAAACTTGAGTTCTGGTTATCTTATACAAAGGATAATAACACTTTTTATGCTTACATCAATAATAAAAAACAATCCACTAATAAAATTACAACACAAATCAATGAAGGTGAAGTTATCTCCAATAACAGAGCAATGGCTCAATGTTTTAATAACTACTTTATTTCAGTATTCAGTGCTCAGTCTCTAACTAAACTTGCATTGGATATAGATGGGAGTCCACAGATTGTGTTACAACAAAGAGATGTACTAGTTGAACTCCAAAAACTTAAAACAAAATCATCCCCAGGACCAGATTATTTAAACCCTATTATCCTAAAAGAACTCGCCAGTGTTTTGGCATACCTGTTCACACTATTATTTAAGAAATCCCTCCTAACTCGCCAGGTCCCCTCAGACTGGAGAACCATTGTCCCTACACATATTAAACTCTAGTCAGAGCCAATATGGCAGTGGAGAGCTTTTGGGATGCTTTTACTCATTATTTCTAATGAATTTGTACAATGCAGATCTGCTGAGAGGCAGTTTCAATGTGGTCTTCCTTTTACACATTTGTATCATGTGTTTTCCTAGAATATGCCTGCTGATTGCTATATATTTAGCCTGGATAGTTCACAGAAGACATGATATCTTATTTCAGTGGGGTTCTTCATCTATACAGTATTATGCTGCATTGCATAAAATCAGAACACACATCTTGAATAGGCTACCCTGAGTAAATTATATATACACACACACATATTATTACATTTATATTATAAAAATGGTAAAATCATGACTCCTTCTGAAAACAAGATATTGCATCTAATCTGGGACATCCTTAGTAAATACAATGCAAAAATGTGTAAAATGAAGATCCCGTATGACAATGAGATGTACCATCTCCTCTACGCTATCCAAGATACAACACATAGGATAAGAAAATAAATATTTAAAAGAAATCTACTGTAATGTGTACTGGACTAGGCTACCCTGAATAAATTATCTACACATATATTATTACATTATAAAAATGGTAAAATCATGACCCCCACTGAAAACAAGATACTGCATCTAATCTGGGACATACTGAGTAAATACAGTGCAAAAATGTGTAAAAAGAAGATCCCAATGACAATGAGATGTAGTATCTCCCTTTCACTATCCAGGATACCAAATGTAAGATAATAAATATTTAAAGGAAATCTACTGTAAACTGAACTTCACTGTGTTCACTGACATAAACAAACAGTTTCTTTATTGTTTTAAAACCTATTAGATTGCAGTATTTATTTCGAATGTTGTGGCCATGAGGATGGTGTATGTGTGTGTTTGCTGTAGCTCAATATAATTTTTCCCCAAAAAGCTTTGTAAAAATTGCCTGCTGACTGCTATGTATTTAGCTTGGATAGTTCACAGAAGACCTGGCATATGTCTGAGACAGTGCTTATCAGATAGCGTGTTTTTGTTTTTTTTTGTACTCAGTCTGATACCTTTTGCTTGCCCATATCAACCTTGCCATAAAATGGTATCTTATTGACATCATGGTACTGGGGAAAGCAGTCTAACTAATTTTATATTTTTAAATTTAACCTTTTACTATTAATTATTAGAATGTAAATATGTAAAATAAGGACACCACATTTTTTCAAAAACAGTTTCTCTGCCTCCTTTTAAATAGTAAATCCTTTCCAATTTGCCACAATCTGTTAATAGAGCTAACCATTCCTTAAACACAGGGGGATCAACGTCTCTTTCCAGTGGAGTAAGATGACTTTATTTGCAATGACTAAAACCAATGAAAGAAACATTTTTTTCCCCCTTCCACCATATGCATATCATCATACAAATGAAACAAGAGGACTCCTGGATCAAAAAGAATGATTCTCTCTAAAATGTTCTGAATCAAATCTTTGATTTTATTCCAATATAAATTCAGAGCTGGGCAGAGTACCATCACATGTGATAGATTTCCTTTTTGAGTTTTACGTGTACACAGATCTGATTGTTCTAAAATAAATTTACTAAGTTTACATGGTGACTATTAATGATTGTGAATAATATTAAACTGAATAAGTCTCAGTTTGGAATTTTTAGATGCTCTTTGGGAGAGGTCAAGACACTAGTCAAATTTACCTTTTGAGTAGATATGCATAATTCATTTCACCAATTTTGCTGCCAGCGAGTTACATCCCATTCATTATTCTCTAACAATAATCTATACATTTTAGATATTAATTTTCCTTCTTTCTGAGGAACCACCAACACATTTTCTAAAGAGGACTGTGTTAGTGCAATTGTATTTCCCTTTTTAGTATAAAAATCCCTTAATTGGAGATAAGCTAACAATCCACCATTAGGTAGATTGAATTCCAATTTTAATGTCTCAAATGACTTTAAATTGCCATCTTGCAGACATTGTCCCCAGTTGGTTAATCCTGCTTTTTACCAAGTCAAGAACTCTTTATTAAGCTGGGTACACCTAAGATTAGAGTTCATATACAAGGGTGAGAACCAGGCAATGTTCATATCTGAACCTACAGATACATTTGCTTTTTTCCAAACTTTTGATGTAACCTTTGTAGTACTTAATATCTTATTTTTATATATTTTATTCTCACAGTTTACGTACAACGTGTGATAGAAGAATGGAAATGGAGAGTGTAAGCCTTCCAACCACAAGTTTACTGGATCTCAATCATCATTATTGTTTGGAAATCAGTATGTCAACTGTTCCAACTGTGCAGTCCAATAATACAAATTGAAAAAAGGGAAGGCCCAGGCCTCCCTGCCCGATATGGGGATATAATTTATCCAACCTTGCCCTTGGTCTTTTATTTTTCCAAATCAATTGCCTAAAGATTTTATTCAGCATTAGAAAAAAATCATTATCCAAATGCAGCATACAGGAAGTACCTGGGAAAAAAATAAAAATCTGGGGAGAACATTCATCTTTATAACATTAATCCTTCCTGCAATAGTAAAGGGTAGATTAATCCATCTATCTAGATCTAATTTTATTTTGTCTAACAATTTGGGGAAGTTAGCTTCATAGAGATTTTGATCATCTTTTGTCAAAGTAACTCCTAGATATGTTATTTCAGTTTTCCTAGTTAAATTAAGAAAAGAGGATAGGTTATCTAATTTAGTCCCATTATAAATATATTCCGATTTACTCCAAATAACTTTATATCCTGATACTAAAGAGAACGTATAAATTTCCTTTTCCAATTCTTTAATATTTTGATTGGGATCATCTAGAAATACAAGAACGTTGTCTGCATATGACGATATTTCATAAAACTGTTGATGGACACACATTCCTTTAATTAGGTGATTCTTTCTAATAGACATGGCTAGTGTTTCAATATATATTGCAAATAGTAGAGGAGAAAGGGGGCAACCTTGTCTCAGCTCTCTTTGTGAAAATAAATAATCAGAAATGTTTGAGTTTGTTCTAATTCTTGATCTAGGTTTATTATATATCAATGTAGCCCAAGTAAGAAATTTATTTCCCAAATTTAACCTAGAGAGAGGGTCAATAAGAATGGCCAATGGACCCAATCAAATGCCTTTTCTGCATCGAGAGATAAGACTGCAAATTCTTTTTGTCCAGATAGTTCCAATATGTTTATAGCTTTTCTGATATTAGAAGCTAATCGTCTAATGGGAATAAAGCCTGATTGATCATGACGAATAATGGAACTTAATTATTCTCAATAACCTATTTACCCAAATTTTCATAACAATCTTATAGTCGAGAGTCATCTAGGCAATTGGTCTGTAGGAGCCAGGTTTTATAGGATCTTTATCCTTTTTTTTTAAATTAATGGGATGATGGCATCATTCATAGAGTCTAGGATACTATCAGATTTTTTCGAATCATTGTAGACCTGAAAAAATATAGGGGCTAATAGATCTGCATATTCTTTATAGAATTCGACCGTGAACCCATCTGGGCCTGGATATTTATTATTTTAAGGGCATGTATTACCACCTTTATTTCTTCTAAGCTGAATGCTTTATCAAATATGGCTGTGACTGGATCCAAAAGAGGAACTACAGGAATATTATCTAAATACTGGTCAACCTCCTGCTGAGGAGGTGAAATATCAGGGCTATAACGTTGCTTATAATAATTTTCAAAAGCATTATTAATTTCTTGATATGAGGAAGTTATTTCTCCAGAAGGCAACTGTAATTTATGAATAGCAATAGCATTTGAGTTACGTTCACATTGTAATTGATAAGATAGAAGTCTATCTGGTTTTTCTGCAAAAAAATAATAATTTGATCTAGCATTCAATAATGCTTTTTCTGCCGTCTCAGATATTATTTTATTTAGTTCTTCTCTCACTATCAATAACTGATTTAAGTCTTCTTCTGATTCAGACCTATTATATAACTCTTCAGCAGTAAGTAATTGATGTTCTAATGTAAAATTTGTATTCCTTTGCTTAGATCTAATGAAACTTGTATAGGCAATAATCCAGCCCCTTAAAAAGGCCTTCAAGGATTCCCATATACTGAATATATGCATCTCTTCTATACTATTTATTGACAAAAATGAACTAATTTCCTTCCTTACCCTTTGCTTAAGATTTTACTCTCTCAATAGTGCATTATCAACTCTCCAAACACGGGGAACATAACCCATCTCTTCTCTCTGAATTTCCAATTCTAAGATCGCTGAAGCATGATCTGAGATCTTAATTGCACCATAATTTATCTTATTTACCTTATTTAATATTCCTTTTGATAAAATAAAATAATCTATTCTAGAAGAACAGAGATCAGGATATACTTGAAGATGTAAACCTTTCACAAAAATTCATTTTTCAGTCCTAGCTTTTCTAAGTATCTCCTCCTTATCACAAAAGTAGTGAGGCTTAATGAAGACAAATCTTGGTAGATTCCTTCTGGTTGAGAAGCCTCTATGAGCATGATCTAATTGGATCTTTTCTTCTAGGTATTTTTTACCCAAGGCTTCAGATAATGTTTGTTCCATATATTGCAGAATATTAGAACCTTCGGAACCTTCCGGCAATCCCCTGGTTTTCAGATTTTCTCTTCTAGAACGAGATTCTAAATCTAGAACCTTATGTTGTAATTCCAATAGTTCCTTTTGACAGACCGAGAGGGTACCCTGTATTGCTGGTAATTGATCTTCTGTGACACTTACTCTATTTTCTAATTCAGAGATCCTGCTTGTTAGGGTTTCCATCTTATTAACTAATCCAGAAATAGACATTTTTATAGTGTCAAAATCTAAGGACATATTTTGAAATCCAGATTGTATCTCCTCCAACAAAACTGCTGCATTTGTTGAAATTGTGAGCCAATGTTCACATTTTGGCTAAGGGGAACATTTTGTTTGCTGGTTGAATCTGTATCTATAATATCACTTTCCTTTGAAGTATGAGAAGCATGATCACCATTCTCTGCTGAAGTTACTATATCTGTCATAATGCTTTGAGGTAAATCGCAAGAGCCTTTCAGAGCATTTGAAGTGTTCAGCAATAATATTACATTATTAGAGGAATAGATTTGCTAAGAGGTGGAAGTGGAAGGGAGTTCGCTCATATCGGCAGCAGATGCTTCATTTCTTCAATTCTCTCCGCTAATCAATACAAATTGATCCATAGGACCATCTGAAGCTGTTTTCTGCGTTCTACCTGATTTATTTAGTGAGGCTGGATTTTTATTAACTGTTTTTTCTTGCTGAGAGTTAAGAGCTGCATTTAAGTCCATTATATTGCTGCTTTGTTGGTTAGCTTCAGCACTGGGTGTTGGCTCGGGAGCAGAATTCATCATAGATTTTTCCATACAAGGTGCACCACGTATGGATGGTCTTGAAATAAGAGCAGATTTAGGTTACAACTCCCTGAACCTCTTAATCCTCTTCGACATAAGCGCTAATAGCTGGTGTCTCCATTAAATGGTAATAAAATATCTCCTCTTATGAAGGAGGGCAATTCGAGAGAAATTAGCAAACTAAATGCACCTAAAAATACCTAGGGAAAATCCCCTACTGGGCACAATATAACTTCTGTACAACTTCTATCTCCCAGAAGCAAGTTGCCTCTCTCAAATAGGTCTTTAGGCTCTCTTTCAAAATGCGAGAACTCTTCTTCCTTTTTTTCTCCTGCCGTGTTTAAAGCCTTACTGCCATCAAGAACCAAACCTCTCAGTCTAATTGCGCCGAGAATATTGCTCGCAATTTTTCACCGTAGTTCAACAAAGATGACTATATAAACCTCTGTTATTTTTCTCTTACGAGCCTTAATTCGTATTAGTTATGATATTCACAAAATGACTTTATCGCTGCCTGTCAGCCTGAAATTCAATCCATCATCAGCAAAGCTCCCAATATTTTTCCTCTTCGTCTTTAACCACTCTCCTTTTTTTTTTTTTTGCTTCCCCTCCTCGTAGATGTCCAATCCAAAAGGTACGAAATGCAAGGCAGAGGAAAAGATGTAATGCACTAAGTGAAGCAAAGATATGAAAGGATACAAATGTTTCTGTACATCCAATTTTCAGAAAATGGGAATCAGCCATTCCATTTCAGACCAGTCAGACCATTCAGATCGTTCAAGCCCCTAGTATTTCAAGATTTTCCCACCTTCCTCTCCTCTTCCCCCAGCATCTGATCTCCAATAGAGCTGCAGATTTACTAAAGAAAACCTTGGACTGGGCCATGCTGATAAGCACTATCTAACCCAGTACCCCCCCAACCAAGGAAGCAAAACAATGGAAGGCAGCAGGTCAGTTCTGCAAAAACACTTTCAGCTTCATCAGCATTTTAATATATAAGGAACAAGTCACTTTACTTTACTCACTGTGACCTTAACCTAGTATATAGAAAGGTTGGGAGGAAAAAGTTATGAGTAAGAACTATTCCAAACGGTATTCCAATCTATAGTATGTCCACAAGCATTTCTCTTCTTCTTCTTTACTGAATTAATTGGTAGTAAATTGCGCTTAGCCACAGAAATATAATCTTTTTGTCACACTGGTAGTTTTGTAATCAACATTGCATTTCTATTCCATTGAAATAGGGGAAAACAGATGCAAACATTATCGCCCCGCTGGAGAGCTACTCACACACACACCCTTAGCATGACATCTTGCGGATAGTATCTTAAGAGATTAAAGAAACAGTGTAAATCTTTTTAGATTGCTAGGAAAGGGTGACATTTATGAGGTATGTGTAACCCCCTTGTTACCCAGGGTTACTAGAATCCCAGTGAGACCTAGTGGTAGACAGGGAAGGCAGCTTGTGAAACTCCAGTTAAATGGGTTTCATACTGTCTCACTTTGTTCTCAGTGTCAGCTGAGACTGAGAGATGACATCATCATAGAACTATCGCAGCTGCATGAGCCATAATTTTAATCTGCAGCAAGGGAGTTGGACTAGAATGTTGGGAGGTTTGAACAGTAGTCTGTAGGTCAGTTGGTGTTGGGAGCTTGCTGTGAAAGCAGCACAGCAGCTCTGGTTAGGCTCTAGGAGCCTCAGCCCTGACAGAGGGCTATTTTTTAGGTAAAAAGGGTGTGTGTCTCCACCAAAAGAGAGACACAGAAGATAATTGAAGTGGAGACTGCTGTTTCGGGTCTCAGTGCCCCCTCCCTCCGGGGATGGGGGCAGGAAAGGGCTTCCTGCATATTCCTGGGGCAACCCCCTAGTTCTGCTATTAATGGAGAAGCTACCTATCTGTTCCAGAGTTTTTTGGGGAGAACAAGAAGATTTGTAAATCGCCTGTGGGGCACCTGCAACTGGAGGGTGAGTGCTCTTCCTGAAAGGGCCTATGTTTTTCACCCTGAGACTTGTGTGACATGTGGGGACTGGACTACTGAAATAGTGGGAGGCCTAGAGTAATAGGCTTATCCAAAGAGTAAAAGTAGGTTCAAGTCCGGTGCTTATTGAAAAACCAAAATGATATGTAGAGGAGATGTGACATACATCTACCCAGTAATCTACATTGCAAGCTTTCAGTAAAGGAATTGTTTAGTTTCCAGCGAAATGGCCAGGTATGGACTGTGGGAGCTGGAGGTGGGAGACCCCCCCCCATCTTTAGTGACCAGGTCCAAAGCAAGGTGGTCGTCATAGCGATATTAAAAAAGGGGTATAGTAAATAACACAATTCCAAGTGTAATTATAATGAAAAGAAAATGGTTGATCTAGCTAAAGAATGATGACACAAGCTTTGGTGTCTTGTGACTTCTCTTCCTGACATAAAGAGGCCTAGTCAGCCAAGCAGCCAGTGCTGCCAGTCTGCCTTCAGAACTCCATTGATTAAGTCAGATTTTTTTTTTTGTGTAATACTTAAACTTAGAAATGTACTTGGTCATAGGATTTATTAAATCAACAGCAAAATGATTATTAAATCAGTGAATGAAAAGTTTTAGACTATGAAGTGAATTGTATTATTTAGTAACATTTAGAGGAGAATGTTTATCTGATAAGCTAAAAAGGAAAATTAGGGGAAATAAATGAAGCTATGCTTGTAACTGCATCAGCTGCTAGAAGCACATAGCACTAGAGAACTGATTTAGGTTTGTTTTGTGCACACATGGTTTAAATAGGCCAAATCTGAATTTCAAAGGAAATGAAAGAACATTGCATTAACTACTAAGCTTTTAAGGAATTTGAGTAGAGGTGGATTGAAATGTATATAAAAAATGGTTTGGTTTTTGAATACATGATTTAACACTTATGTAGGTAAATAAAGTAATTGCTTTTTGTTCTCTACCCCCACCCACCCCCAGCTTTCCTGGTGCACATTGCCTAATAGACATGGGCATGATGAAAACATGTTAAAAAAGCAAAGTACCATATAAAAAGGTGAATATTTAAAATCGAGTGTATGAACATATTAGAAATACTATATAATGTGTGCAAATAACTTTAAAGAAGCACTTAAATTAACAAATTAACAATTGATGTTCTTTGTTATAATCTTTTTTGGTCCCCTTTTATTTATTTATTTATCAGTTAAATGGTTGAATAAAAATATCTGAAATCAAAAAGTAGAATAAATAAAAAGGTGAATATTGAGAACTTAAACTATAAATGATAAAGCAGCATTGTTGTAATTTGGAGTATGTAGCACTTGACCTAAGTGTTTTATTTATTTTTAAAGTGAACATATACAGGAGGCAATTCTTGAGGAGACTTGGCAGATGTTTGGCTTTTGCTGACATTGTTAAAAAGTAAGGCAATGAATTGTTCATGCATTTATATTGGTGGCATCTAGTTGGGCAAAATGTATAAGAATTTTATGACTGTTAATGAATGTAAAGGATAACCAGGTGGTTAAAATATCATTTTGGTTTTAATATTGCTTTAATAACTACAATTGAAAGTTGGTACATCCAGTTATTTATGACTAGCATGGTCTAATATGGAAAGATAGTAAAAACTGAAAATTAAAAAAATTGAATATTATTTTCAAGTGTGAAATATAGTAAATATTTGTTTATAAACCTTTTTACAGTTCCCCAGAAGAAGCCTAATACTAGGTGAAACATTGGGACTTTATAAAATAAAAATAACAAACTTTATAAAGACTTCATGTGTAGCAGCATTCATTGCTTGAGCAGGCCAGAACTTTGTTGTTGGATTTGAATGTATGAGAAACTTGGCGAGCTCCACCAGATACCTTACTGAATCATTTGTACAAGACTAGTGATTTCCCTTGGCACACATACTTTTTGTACATGGTCTTGATACATCACAGCTCCTAAGCTCTGCAGACTAGTGTCCATATGCAGCACATAGGGCTCGGTAGGGTCAGCATAGGCGAGGATGTTGGTGTGGGTGAGCTGGTATATGACTTTGTGGAAGGCTGCTTCACAATCGGGTGTTCAGCAGGGCCCAAAAGGTTCACCTGTGTGGAAGTTCACTTTTCTCTGGTTCTTTGACATCCCCTTTCTTGTATTTATATTTGGTAGAGGGGTAACCCTGGGTAAGATTCAGGAACGGGTGAGTCACCTTTGAATAGTCTTTTATGAACCTGCGGTAGTAGCCACAGAACCCCAGAAAACGTTGTAGTTCTTTCAAGTTATGGGGCTGGGGCCAACTAGTCAGTGACTCAACCTTACTGGGATCGGTCTATTCCTTCTGCAGATACTATGTGCCCCACATACTTCATGGAGGTTTGAAAAAACTGGCACTTATCGATGGACAGTTTGAGACTGAAGTCTTCTAATTGGTCCAGCACTTTAAACAGTCGTGTCTCATGCTCCTCTTATGTGCGTCCAAACACAATGACATCATCTGGGTACACTAGACATTCCAGCAAGTTCATATCTCCCACCGTATGTTCCATCAGTCGCTGAAAGGTGGTCAGGGTGCCCAAAATCCCCTATGGCATTATCAGGAATTCGTAGAACCCCAAAGGACAGATGAAGGCTGTCTTCTCATGGTCCTCTGGGGCCATTGGAATCTGGTAATATCCACTGCAAAGATCCAATACCAAGAACCATCTGCTCCCATTCAAGCAATCCAGGGCATCTGGTATGTGGGTCATGGTGTACTGATCTGGGATGGTCCGACGGTTCAGGGTTCGATGATCAACAAACATCCTCGTGGACCAATTCTTCTTGTGTACAACCACAATGGGAGAGGCGTATGGGCTCCTTGATTCTTGTATAACGCCAGCAGCGAGCATTTCCTGCAGGTGCCTCCTGTGTCCGCTGGGCGAGGCATCGGGATCTCTCTTGAAATGGCTGGTCATCATGCAGGCGTATGTGATGCTCTGCACCCTGGACACACACCCACATCCCATTTTTTTAATGAAAATACTTGGTCTCTCTGGACAAGTTTCTTGCTAATTCTAGCCTTCCATTCAGCTGGCAATGGGGAATCACCAAAGTTGAATAAGTCTGGGGTCACTCTTTCCTTTTCACCAGAGTACTTTTTGCTGGGTAATACAGCAGTGTCTGCACAGTGTACTGTAGCTAGGGTGCACCCTATGTTCAACCGGACCTCCTGGTCTGACACATTCCGAATCTGGACCATCATTCATCATTCATCATGCACAGGCATGGGCACGAGCAGGCAAAATGCTGAGTTTAACCAACAATCCCTCTGTCAGCTTTCAATCACCTGGTGCATCCAACATTAATATTTCATTTTTCACTTCCTTTCTAATGCAAATCTCTCCCTGAATGATGTACTGAGCATTGGGAGGGAGTACCAGAGAATCAGGATTTTTCTTCCACACTATCCCCACCAGCTCATCTCCGTCAGCTTCGGTAGTCCATTTCTGAAGATCATTGGCTCTCTTTTTCTGGGCTGGGATTCTCAGTACATGCCCAGTCCATTTCCCTTGTTTTTCATGACACAACTGTGCTAGTCTTCCAGACATGTGGGCGTTGGTTCTAGTAAGCAAGAGAATTCCATCATACAATCCTGTAGGAGGGCACACCAGGGCTAGTGTCTCTACTTGTTCATCTACACCAGTTACAGTTGCAGGAAAAGACAACCAGAGCCGGACATATCCTAGGTAGGGATAAGACTTGTTGCTCAGGCCCCACACATGCAAACCTTCCAGAGACTGTAGTGGCACATCAGATAAGTGTTAATCATACCAGTCCTGGAATACAGTGGTCACTTGCGACCCGCTATTGAGCACAGCCCGAGCATGGATATCAGTGACAGTCACAGACATCTCCATCGAAGGGCCCACTATTCTGGACCAGTCAGGAGAGGCAGTAGCCAAGGCCTGAACAGATGATTTAGCCACAAAGAAATTTGAATTAGGATTTCTCAATCCTACACTGCGGTCATTTCCGGCACTCCTTAGCCATGGTCTCGCTTTCCAAAGCTCCCCTTGAAGTCTGTATACAACTTTATCTAGGTCTTTTTGGGGACCAGCATTCTCTCTTCATGTGCTCATCCTTCCCACAGTTATGACAAAATATGCTTTCTGCGGTCTGGTGTGGCTGAGACATCACATTGGGAGCTAAGGTGGGGGTACTACCAACAGAAAACCTTGGTTCCACCTCTGTCTGCGGTGTGGCGAGCATCTGGAGACATCTCGTCAATTCTCTTACTTCCATAGTCAAGACATAAATTTTTGAGCTGCAATCAGCAGGAGATGCCTGTGTGTGCACCCCCACTCCCATAGCAGATGCAGTCGGATAAGGATCGGGGCCTGTACTCGCAGGAGCAGCCTTCATAAAGAGACTGTTTTTTGTTTCTCTGAACTTCCTCAGCAGTTCATCCCATGGTGGAGCATCTGTAGCAGTCCCTCTCTGGCTGGGCCCCCCCAGGGCTGACATTTAGTTCTCGGATTCCATCATGTGATTGCAGTGATTCCAGGCCATCCGTGACTGACCCCACGCCTGGAGCAGGGGTTGTAGCAGCTATGACCATGCAGGGCTCTGAAAAACCTTCCTCCTCCTCAACTTTCCATTCCTCCTTCATTAATACATGGAAGGGCAAGGAACCAGATTTCCTTTGATGCAGTTGCAATTTGAGCAACACCAGGCTGGAGTGTTGGACAGAGCAGAGTATATGATCCAGCCTTACCCAGTCCACTTCACTAGAGGCCCAGCCTCCTTTCTGAAAAATGGTTTGTAGGATTCCCTCTAGTCAATCCATGTAGGTAGATAACAATTTCCCTGGCAGTTGTCTAACATCTTTAAGTTTCCATTTCAAGGCCTCAATACTAGTGCCCCCAAACACATTTTCAAGGGCAACTATGTACTCTCGGGCTTTGGCGTCCGGATCAGAGGACCTCGGGGAGCGAAAAGTATGTAGGGCGGGTCCCTGGATGCTTTCCCCCAGCGGGCCCTTTTTTTGGCCTCTGAACATTGCCAGTCTTGTACTGCAAGAGTAGCAGAGTCTATCCAGGTCTCCAGGTCGACTTCCCCATTAGGAGTAGGGTAGATGCCAGAGAATACCTTGAGCTTGCGGTTAGGGCCATGACTACTTGCTGGCTCAGAGGCAGGTACAGAAGTTGATGAAAGAACAGGTGCTGGGGCGGGTGTGGACAGTGGGGAGGTGACACTCCTAGGTGGCAGGAATAATTTTTTTAACTCCTCCACAGTTTTGCCCTCCTCCAGTAACAACTTGGCAAACTTCTCCTCAAAAGACTCAGATAATGGTGGGGGCTCATCCTCTAAGAGATCCTTGCTATCTTTGGTTATCACCCTCCAGGTGGCTAGGAACCCTACTGGAGTGATAGTCTGGGGCACCTTTGAACTGTCCAGGGGGTTGCTACACTCCACCAAAGCCATGAGAGTTTGGGCAGTTAAATCAGTCTGTCAACCCACCACTACAGCTTTTTTTCAAACATTCAACTTTAGAAAGTGCCCCTTCAACAGTGTCCTTACTAACGCCCATAGGTATATCCAGTATTAGCAAAGCACTATGGGGGTCAATCTCTTGCCCTGTATGCCACCTCACCAACTGGTGCACAGCCACTTCTGTTGGGGTATCCATTTATGTTTGCCAATAATTCGTAATTTTGACCACTAGAAGACACAAAATCCCAGCAGTGAGCCTCCAAGATGTAACCCCTAGGTGGCGCTATCCCAAGGGCTACTACCCCTGCCTGCTTGGCTAGTAGCAGGTAAAGGGGCGTGGGTACTGAAACGGGTGCCTCCACCCGGAGATCAGGGTTGTTAGTGGTCAAGCTAACCTGGGCACAGCCCTCCGGGACACTGTAACCTCCCCTCTTTCCCTTCTAGTGGCCTAAACAATATACAATAATCACTTTCACAATGACCCTTATTCACCATGCAATTACCCACACTGTTTGCACTTACCACCAGGGCTGTTTCCTCTAGCTCGACCCTGGGGACCCCCTGTAAAACAAGGTTATGCACAGCAAATAGCAACTGTACTCTTGGCACAAACTGGAACCACAGTCAGGTTAAATGCAAAAAGAGTTAGATCTGATTTATTCAAGGGCCTTAAACAAGGGAGGGGCGTAATCAGATTGATTTGCTTAAAGGCTATATCAATCAGACAGTTATGCATGCACTTCAGAGTCCCTACACAGTTACACACTCTGGGTACCCAAGTAGGAAGGTGGTGGGCTAGCCAGGAATGTTGCCCAGGGTAGGCCATCTCGCAGCTGGTTAAGGACCTGTGATAGAAGAAAGCAACATGCACAACATTATTTGTAATCTGGTGCCCGAGGGCTCAGTTCATGAAGGAAAAGACCACAAAGCAATCAGATGACAACACTTTAGATTTAGCTGTTGTTGCAGGGAGCTACCCTGATGTTTAATCACGATACCCGATACAGGACACAGGCAGGACAAAATCGAGACAGCTGGTTGTTGAACTGGAGTGCCAGAAGAAGCAGGGCCCACACGAATCACTGAGGTGTCTTTCCTGTTCAAAGTGTGAGCAGAGGGCTGATCCTCAGGCAGATCTCTTGTCGACGGCTTTGTCTATGCAGCGGGTAGTCTGGCTGGGCCAGTGTGGCAAAGCCCAGGCCCAATGGAAATGAATACGGATTAAGTTCATGGGATCTGGATGCATCCTCCAGCAAGCAGAACACAGTTCAGCACACAGTGGGGAACCAAATCACGACCCACTAACAGCACACAGCACATTTACATGTAAGAAATTCTACTGAACCTGGCAGATTGCTATCCGGTCGCAATTACAGAGTCTCTGCACAAACCAGGAGTTCAAAGGTGGCTGGAAATCCTGACAGGCCGATTACATTCAGCAAATCTTCGGTCTTCCTTCAGGTTAAAGCCTGGTCACGATTCGGATTCAGTCCAATTAAACTCTCTTCTCCCTTTCAGGGACAGCAGGCAGACATGCAGGCCAAAACTCAGCCCTTTCACAGTTCTCCCGCGCGAATCCACACAGGATTGCTGCTCGACTATCTCGAGCTGTTACCTCTTTCACTTTCCAACTCAAACTGAAACTAGCTGTATGCAGTCTGGGAATTTCCCCAGGATCCAAAAGGTTCTGTTGGCTGATTCTTCTGTTAGTCACAACAAGGGCTCCCCCTCCAGGTCTATCTTGGTGCCAAAATGCGAAAACTACAATTCCTACAGAATTTTGCTCCCACAAAGCCCCTGGGGACAGGCTCCATTTTAGAGTCCCCAAAGGTACTGATTGGCACATTTCAGCAGTCCAGGGCCAAGATGATGGAAACAAACAGAACTGTCCATGCTGCAAAGAAGGCAGGTTAGAACAAACTTCAATATTATTACTACTCTAACAAATGATCAGCAAACAAGTACATCTTCAAACAGACCTCCCTCTCAGATTAATTATGACTGCAATCCAGGCAGCTCTTAAAGAGACAGTACACAGAGGCTAAACAGGCTCTCTCTGGCAATACACTTAAACTGCTAAAATACAGGACACCAGCCTGACAGTGAGCATTTAAGCAAGCTCAAGGAAGACTTTTTGGGAACCCCCATTTGTAAGGGGGTTACATTAGTATGTGAGAGGTCTGATGAGGCAGGCTTGCTGTTGGGGAGGTGGGCGGGGTTAGAAAAGGAGAAAACGTAGGACCACCCCCCAGCAGGATGAAGCTCCTGCCTGGCACAGGCCCAGCACCACTGACTGAGCTTTGACTTCTAATCTGGATTTGATCACTGGAGGTTGGGAGGATGGATCCCACCTTGCTCCCCCCAGCCCTGCTATGGGAGATTGTCACAGACCAGGTAAGTCCCAGAGATATTGGATGATAAAGCTGGGAAAGCAGGAAACAGAAGGAGGCCAGAGGATAGTGGGTTCATAAATAGAAGAAGAAAAAGAAAAGTGAAAAGAATGACTCCAAACTGAACAACGTTTAAGATGTTGTATAACTGTGTTCTGATGATGGCAGCCATAATCTTTTTTACAGCTGTGGGCGGAGCCTACAGCCATTTTGGGATCACTCGTAGCTTACATAAACTGCCAACTGTGGAACCTTCCAATGGAATTTTGGAAGTATCCTTCTGAAAGTCCAACAGAGCTTGAAACACTCCACCACGATCGGCAGCTATGGAGCAACAGCCACACTATTTCTGCTGTTACTTATGCAGTATGGGGCAAGAACTGTGCATGCATATTTCCGATGGTGCTGCCATGTTGTAAATGGCAACATGTCATTCACCACAACTATGCATGCGCATGTGCAGTCATCTTTCAGGTGACACTCCTCCTGCACCCTTTCACTGCCGCTGTCCTCCCCACTCCCTCCCAGCACTGGCAGCAAAGAACACCCTCCCACACCCTCCCGCAGCTGCTGTCCTCCCTGCTCCCTATGTTCCTGTCTCACACTGACATCGGGGTACCCAGTCCCCGTCTCGCATTATGTACCCCTCCAACTCATGCGGCACACTGGGAGCCCACCCCAGCGTGCTCAAATGTATGTTTGTTTTTCCTTTTTTCCCATGCCATCGGGGTGCCCAGTCCCCATGTTGGCATCATATACCCCCCAACTCATGTGGCACACTGGGAGCCCACCCCAGTGTGCCCAAATGTATGCTTTTTTTTCCTGTAAAAAAGGAAACAGTCTCTCGTTGTAGTCCCAGTCCCCCCCCCACATCCCCACACTCCCACTGAGCCCCACCTCCCTGCACCCCTCTTATCTTATACTCACCTCCGGGGGTCGGCGCTGTCATTTTCTCTGGACCGGGACACATCTGCACTCTTCAAAGCAGAATCTCAAACTGGAGAATGAAAAGTGAGCGTGCTTTACTGGCAGTCAATGGGGTTTTCAACTCATGTTGATAAATCAGCCATTTTTGGAATTTGGCCCCAAATTTTTAACTTGGGGTTCTTGGGACCTCATCTTATGAAAACTGTCACTGTTATTTCGTTACTTGGTCCCGAAAGGTGATTTTGTGGTTACTGTGCAGAATCACCTTTCAGGACTGATTAATGAAACAACAGTGCCACTGTTCATGAGGTGGGGTCCCAAAAAGTCTATGTTGCAAATCTGGTGAAAAAAATTCCAAAAAATTACTGCGTTATGAGTGTGCGTTGCACACTTTCTACGCACGCTCCTGACTTCGCCAATTTTTAATATTTTCACTCTAGATTTTCAATGTTGTCATTTTTGCACACCTCTTTTTTAACAGTATAGCTGTTCTTTTTCACATCCTGCCCAAAATGTGTTTTCGCACCTATGGCACAGAATGGCGCCGTCGCTCTGTGAAATCACCTTTCGGGACAAGTGAACAAAATGACACTGGCCCTCTTCATGAGGTGAGGTCCCAAAAAGGCCATGTTAAAAATTTGGTGCAACACCTCCAAAGAATAGCCAAGTTACACCCGAATGTTCAATATTTTCTACGTACACGTGTACCTTCGTCACAGCCGTATCTGCTCTGGCTAGAACTTGTTTAGTAACTGAAGTTGCTCTATAAAAGTCTATCCATGGTGGTACATCTAAACAGAAGTAGCTGGGCCTGTTCCGCCCAATGTCCCAGCAGAAGCGCTATGTGACATGGATTTGGGAGTGGACTCAGGACATCAGGTTGGGTGGCCGGGAACTGGGGTAGCATTGCCATGTGGCGGTGCTCCCTGCCAGGGGAAGGAGGAATCCTGGTTCTAGTGCCTTAGCAACTGCTGTAGTGGACTGAGGGGGCTCTAGCAACATGATTCACGTCCATTTCCAAATTCCCTTTTGGAAATTTTTTTCAGGTCTGGGTTGGCATCAATCAGATTCTTGTATATCCCCTTGTCTCTCCCTTCCTGTTGTAGAGTGTCAACATTTTCTCAATCTGGATAAATATTGATTAAGTGTTCTGACCCCATAAAAGGGCACAGTGCCTCACTTAATTGAGAATATTTATGAAACAGAGTAAAGGGCAACAGATATTGATTCTTCAAACGTGAATGAATGTGATATTTCAGACCAGGAGTTCACTATATATTTATTTTCTCAAAATTATTTGAGTGGAAATCTGTTGAATGCATCCCTGAGAATTTTTCCCACAAGTGGGAGGTGTTCTAAAAGGAAGAATTTATATCGAAGTAACTTATTAACTCTTTTACAGGTGTCAGCTTTTGCCGAAATACTAGGCAAGGCAATTTTATTGATAGAATGCCCTTTCCCACAGGCTCCAGGTGCTTCACAATAGCAATAACAATTCAAAAACACAATTAAAGACCGCTAAAATCACAAAGTAATTTTAGCTACATAACAGCTTTAAAACAGCAATTAAAGGCAGTCTGGGGACACTTTTTGAAACAAATAAGTTGTTAACAAGGTCTTAAAGGCATCACTTGTGCAGGCAGATCTGAAATACGGTGGTAAGACCACAGTGTACCATGTCCCCTGATTGTTGCATTCGAGATAAGAGGACAGACAGAAGGTCCATGTCTGAAGAGCAGAGGGGGTGAGTTGTGTGATAAGGAATTAGGAGGTCTTTTCGGTTGTCTGGTTCCAAACTGTGTAGGGCCTTGAGTGTTGTCAAGCATATCTTGAAGGTTATGTGCCCCTGACATAGGCAGCCAGTGCAGCACACAGCACCAGTGTGATATGGTCCGACTCCCTACAAAAGGAGCTATCAGGTGGGCTGCAGCATTCTGGACCAGCTGTGGGCATTGCAGCCAGCCTCCACATAGCCCTGAGTATAAAGCATTGCGATAATCAAGCCAAGAGGTGGCAGAGGCACGAGCGATCATAGTCAGATCAGCAGGAGCTACATGTGGTTTGATTAAAACAGGGAATGCAGTGCATGCCCTCTCACCCCTGGCTTATCTTACACATATAATATTGTTTCTGCCTGAATTGGCCACTCGCTTATTTTAGCTCCACTAGGAGCGGGGGATCTTTTTGTATTCACATCAGGGCCCTGCTATGAAGTTGCCCCGCTGCCCGACATCAAGGTAGGCCACCCATCAGCTGGGTCCCTATTCTAAAATGCAACTACTGGAAATGGCTTCCTTTATATAAGGTGCACTGCATAAATTGGCTTCTTTTAATTAAAGAGGAATAGTAAGCACAAAAGGCCGCACACTGGAGGTGTGGGGCTGGTCCCAATGTGCACTTTGTGTGCAAATATATCTTGGTTTACTTACTGTTTACTGTAGTATAATAGAGTGTATCAGACTCATTTTGCTGAGTTCTAGGCTCACATCTTCTGTTACTACAAATCCCAGAATCCCCTGCAGCTGACATCAACGTAGAGATGTGGCAAAATTCTAATTCGTGGGTGAAATTCCCACAAAATCAGCAATTTTGATGCGTGAAACATTTTGTGGAATTTGGCCTTCTGCAAAATATTTTGCAGGTGCGAAATTACAAAATTTCATCAGTGAAATGTGAAATTTCCCTCGAAAAAGGTGGAATTTCACCCATGAGTGACAGAATTTTGTTATTTCATAGGCAAATTTTTGCACTCAGCGGGTGAAATTTTGCACTCCATGAAACAAAATTCTGCATTTCCACCCACGAAAATTTTGTGGAAATGTAAAATTGAAAATGTTTGTGGAACAAAATTGGCCATTATCATCTCTTCATCAGAGCAGTAGGTTGCAGTGGGAGATTCAATAGCCTGTAGTGCATGTTAGAGCTTTTATAATCTTCTATCAGATGTTTTCTGGGTCTGCTTTTCTCCAGGGGCTAAGTGTAGTCCTCTGTGACTGTACTTGGCCCAGGGAGGAGAGCAGGATCAGCAAACAAAAGAGCAGCGCGCTTATATAAACTCTAACATGCACAGCAGAATATTAAATCTCCCACTGCTGGCTACTGCTCTGAGGTCAGCTGCAGTGGATTATGGGATTTGTAGTAACAGAAGATGTCAGCCTAGAAGTAAACAAATCTAGTCTGATATAATCGACTACAGTAAATAGTAAATAAACTAAAGTGCTTTTGCGCACAACATGCACATTGGGATCAGCCCTACACTTGAGTTTTGGGCCCTTGGTGCTGACTGTTCCTCTTTAAAATGCAGTCCCCAACCATTGGGTAGGTAACTGGTGAGGAGCCAGCTAATGAGAGAGCCATACATCTCCCAAGCATAAAACTAAGAGAAAATTAGCTGTTGCAGTGCAAGAAGCAGCAGCAAAGGCAAACAAGATGCTGGGATGCATAGCTAGGGGGATAAGTAGTAGGAGAGAGGAGGTTATACTGCCCTTGTACAGGTCACTTGTAAGGCCGCATCTAGAGTATGGAGTTTAGTACTGGTTCCCACACCTCAAAAAGGACATTAACCTGCTGGAGAAGGTCCAGAGGAGGGCTACAAAGATGATAGCCAGTCAGCAGGGCAAGGCATACGAGGAGAGGTTGAGGGCACTGAACATGTACTCCCTGGGAGGGAGAGAGAGAGAGAGAGAGGGGACATGATTGGGTTCTTCAAGTACTAGAAAGGGATAAATAAGGTTGATAAGGAGAGTCTCTTTAAGCTGAATGGCAACCATAACATGAGGGGGCACAGTCTTAAGCTGGAGGGTGGGAGGCTTAGGAAGAGGTCAGGAAGCACTTCTTCACAGAGATGGTGGTGGACACTTAGAATACGCTGCCAGAAGAGGTCATCTTGTTGAAGACAGTGGTCAGCTTTAAGAGAGGCTGGCATAGGCATAGGGGGAAGGTAAGTATCATGGGTAGGCAGGATGGGAGGATTGGGGAAGAAGGGCAGGGACATTAGCTCAAGCTGTGGACCATGCAATACGAGCAGACTTGATAGACCAAATGGCCTTCCTCTGCTGGCTTCTTCGTGTGTTCGTATGTTCAACCCTTGCTCATTCACAAACTTTAAATGGTGTTTTCATGGGGGGTTGGCTACTGCTTATGACATACACCAATAAAAACAGAATTCAGAGCACAAACCCCTCCCTGGTTGCAAATCTTACAGATATAATATTCTTTCTGCTGAATTTGCCACTTATTTATTTTATCTCCAACAGGCGATGTGGTTTGACCCTGGCGCTATTATGATGATGGTAAAAGCCAGCCCAGACCATAGCCAATACTGGTTGATCATACATTAGCCTGCAGTCCAGGATGACCCCAAGATTCTTAACTGTATCTATAGCTCTGAGTGATTGACCACCTAATGAAGGAAGAGATGTCATTCTACCTGTCATCACTGAGCCCTGTCTACCCGGTTCTAGATTCATGACCTCCATCTTTCCAGGACAGAGTCACAGCCAGTCTCAGGCCATCCAGTCATGAATTTCAGCCACGCACCTCCCCAGCACTGAAGCAACATGAGAACCACCAGAAGTGCCAGACAGGTATAGCTGAGTGTCATTTGCATAACAGTGAGACTCAACACCATGCCATCTAATAATCTCACCCAATGGCAACATGTACACTAAAAAACACATGGGTGCAAGAATTGAGCCTTGAGAAACAGCACAGGAGAGCACAGTGGCTCAGGAGATGTGACTTCAAAGAGCCCCTTTCTCCATTCTCCTGATTATGTAGGACTCAAACCAACTCAATACAGTGCCAGTGAGACCCACATAATTCCTCAGCCAACCCAATAGCACCCCATGGTCATCAGTGTGAAATACTGATGAGAGATCTAGGAGGACCAAGATGGTGCAAAGTCCTCGATCCCTCACCAAGAGGAGATTATTCATCACTCTGATGAAGGCAGTCTTTGTGCTGTGGTAAGACCAAAAACCCAACTGGAGAGGTTCATAAATGTCAAAACTATCCAGGTGCTCTGCAGGTTGCTCAACCCTCACCTTTTCAGAAATCTTCCCCAGAAAGGGGAGATTAGAAATGGGTCTGTAATTCCCCATCACATCAGTGTCCAAGGAATGTTTTATTCAGAAAGGGCCTCACCACTGCCCATTTCAGGGCAAATGGGAAGACACACTCCCCCAAGGAATACCAACTGATCTGAGAAATAACTGGACCCAAAGACTCCTGGCAGCATAAAAGCAGCCAGGTAGGTCCAGGATCCAGAAAACAGCAGGTATGATGCAAAGCTGTAATCACCTGATGCACCTCTTTCTCAGCAACTGGCCAAAACTCACCCTCAAGCGGGAAGATCAACAATGTCACCTAAGAGCTAACCGTCACTGGCCTATGACAGGCCACTTGTGCAGATATGCAACCTGATGAAGGACACCTTGCCAGAGAAGAAACACTGAACTCATCGCATTTTCAGCAGAAAAAACTTGAGCGGACCACAGGCGGGATGGATTAATCAACCTGTCCACGGTGTGAAAGAGCTGACCCAGCCAATTCCTACCTGCCACAATCGTCCGTGACAGGAACTCTGTCTTTTTAAGGGTGATTGCCCCCTGATACTCACCACAGTGAGTCTTTAGTGCCAATTTGTCATCCAGAGATCAGGATCAAGGCCAAGAACACTCTAATCTCTGTCCCCTAGTCTTCAACTGATGCAACTCATCTCAGTACCATGGAGAACTATGATCGGATGTCAAGGGTTGAACATGACAGGGTGCTAAGGAATGTAACATGGATGTTACAGCACTATTATAGTGCTCCATGGCATTCTCAGATCCCTGTGCACAAGCAAGCATCACACCCAAGACATCCAATACCTCCAGGAGTGTGTGAGGCTCCAGATTATATTTGGAACGATACTGGATCGTCTCCACAGGGGTAGTAATAAAAAAGGGGGCTCTCCAGAGGAATGACACTGCATGATCATCCAACCATGGGTTATGCATTAAGTTTAGCTGGAAATGGGTTACAAATAAAGCCAGAAAAAGATCAGGGATATATTAGTCTTCGTTCATCTGAAATCCAAATTGGGAGCTTGATTGAACTTTGGAACCAACAATTTGCTTATTTAATGAGATAGAAGCAATTTTCTTTTTTTAAATGGTTAGGCCAAATACACCTAACTGCCATGTAGCGTCTTAATTTATTTAGATTAAATCTTAGTGGTTTATTTCCTCTCTGAACCTCTGGAATTCCCTGCCGAGTGAGGTAGTCAGGTGCACCAGCAATGACACGTTCAAACTTGTGTTGGACTATCACATGGACGGGGGGGGGTCACATGAAGACTGCTGCCACTGAGCAGGGGAGGGGCCAGTTTTTATTGGCTTCTTGCCTCCTTCTGTCCTAACCATTCCCAGTATGAGATTAGTTCAGGGCTGATAATGTAAATAGGACATAGTCAGCAGAATCAAGTTCACTTTCACTACTGTGGAGCCAACAGCCAGATATATTTTTAGATTCTCTAATTGCAAATGAATCCTTAGGCTGCCAGAAGATTTAGAATCTATAGCTTTTTAGGACATGTACAGTATACATGCCAGTGGCACAGCAAGGGTTAAGGGCTTTTAAGTGACTATAAACTGCAAGGGTGACATGGGGAATCCCTCTTTTGTAACGTGTACCAGATTAAATCTAGGTGATATGAGATGACTAGTTAAATCCATAGCACAAGACTCATGATACAAGGTAGAAATCTATCCAGAGATGACTGGGCCAAATCCAGATAGGGAAATAGTTTGGGAAAGAATGTCCAACACCATGGAATTAAATGCTTTATTGGCACCCAAAGAGAGGATGACTGTTGGCTTTGAAGATTTATGTCCTGCCTATACATAGGTGTGTGCAGGTGGGGCCCGACCCTGATCCTGCCTCCTCCCCCCCCGTTAAGTGTCATCCTCCAGCCAAATTTTAATAATAATTTTTTTTTTTAATTTGGAAGTCGACTGGACTTGGTCAGGACCAGAGCCATATTTACTGTTATGCAAAGTGTACGCCCGTGCGTAGGGCCCTTGTTTTCTAGGGGCACTCTTGGAAGAGTCTTTCTGTGTTGTGCACATTTACAGCACTGACTTTTTTTGTGTGTTTTTGACTTTTTTTTCTGGGCTTGCGTCTTGGAATGGGGTTGGTCTGAGCCACTGATGTCACACTGTAACCCCACCCCATCACCAACTCCACCTGCACTGCCCTTCGGGTGTTTTTGCCTGTCAGTTCTACTGTTGCTCCTTGTTTTGCAGGTATGCAGAAAGTGCCCCAGATTTTGGCACCATTTCTCCAGTGTCTCGTGAAATGGCAGTTAGAAGACTGGAAGAGCTAAGCCTGCCTGGAGGTTGGATGAGGGTCTGTGTCAGAATGGGAGCTGGCAGATCAGCAGTGTTGGCAGGTAGAGGTCAAGCAGTGGACTCAGAGCCAAGAGTGACAGAAGTGGGCCTGGAGTGGTCAAGTAACTAAGGGCGAGCACTAGCATTTGTGCAAATGCAAGTGCCAAAGCAGGCAGCGCTGAGCCCAGCCTTGCCAGTGCACAAGGAGTCCAACTCTGGAGAGGGCTGCAGGAGTTGTTAACACCACTGGGGAGTGCTGGCATTTGGTAGTGCATGGGAGGGTCTAGACTTTCGCATTCGCATTCACAGTTAAGGCGGGTGGGTGGCTTAGTCAGCTCTGATCTGTTTGATCATTGGGGCCGTTGGAGGAAGAAGAGGGGGTTGTGTGTTGTGTGTGTTCCCTTCCAGTATTTGTAATGTCCTTTATCCGTTTGGGGCTGGTTATGGCAAATACAGTCAATAGTACAAAAATTTAGAGGAACCAGCCACACTCCAATATCTTTGCACATGTCCAATCTTGGCCTTCCTCCAACTGACCAAAAATATAGAGGAACTAGAAACACTCCAATATTTTAAATCCAAAGTCTTTATTCCATTCAGATAATTTTTACAGGTAGATCCCCTGGCCATGCTCAATGTTTTGCCTTGCGTGGGCTTCTTCAGGGGCTAGGCTCTAGGTTTAAGTAACATTTTTATATAGCATCATGTTGTAGACGACTATCTACACAGTAATTTTTTTTTTCTTGTTTTGAAATTACTGTTTCTTCCACCTTCCCAGCCTGCCATCTCTGACCCTTCAGGAGCCCCAAGGCAGACATCCCTCTACCTTTCACCCTGCCCAAGCAATCCCTGATTCCTATGGAGCTGATTTACCCCGAGCAGGGTGGGGCAGGCTTCTGCCCCATCACTTACGTTGAAGTCGGTTTGAGGGCCATTAGGCGGCGAGCATTGAGGCATATTTCCATGGCTCCATCTTCCTGGCGATGGCAGGCTATTTCCTCTTTTTCTCCCACCCCTACAGCGTGAGACCCATGACGTCAAGGCATTGAGCGCTGACGTCACACTGTATTGCGGCCACCCATCCCCTTCCATTAGGGGCTTGTAGTACTCCGAGCCTCTGCTCGGAGACAGACAAGTGTGCGGGCTATGGCCTCAGCCCTCCCCGGAGTAGGCGAGCTGTTGTGGGATGCTTAAGCCTATCTTCCCCCGGCCGACCCACCAGTAACCTGAGTCTGCTCCCAAACCCAGGTCGTCGGCGTGGAGCGAGGTGTGGCGTCCAGCGCCTCAACCCTCAGTGCCACCGAGCTGGCTAGTGATTTTTAATTTTTAATAAATTACATATTTAATATCCATTTTTAGTGCAATCCCCTAAATCATCATTTTAAAATATTTGCTAATATCAACACCAATTTTTATAAACAAAATTGAGATTAATCTTAACTTAAGTGTTCTTACTTAACATTTCTCACTCTGCAACATTCTTTAACACTCTAGAAACATTTATTTCTGAATGAGGGAAATTTGGCCAGGACACTGGGGAAATTCCCCTACTCGCAGTCTGTGCGTGGATTGCTATGGAGGAGGACGTGCAGGCAGAGGCTCTGCCGAGGGAGCTTACTGAGCTTAGGGTGCAGGTGCGGCCTGCTACGGAGCTTACCGAAGAGTCGTCTTCTGGAGAAATGCAGGCTTCTCAGCGTGCAGTTGGGAGTTGTGAGGTGGAGGATGTCTTGGTTACTGGAGCTGTGCTGCAGGATGCCTTTGCCATTTCAGCTTCTTCAGGGACGGTGCTTGGTGGGGATTCCGGTCCCATTGTGATGCCGGAAGCACTATGGACTGCTGAGCAGTCGGAGCCCTCAGCTATTGCGAGGGTAGCATCAGTGGCAGAGGAAGTGGTGGAGTCGGTTGTGGAGGAGAGACGCACTGGTGGTGCGAGTATGGAGACAGTTTCTACTGCAGACTGGTCCGAGGATTTGGCATTATCGCAGGCTGGGTGATTCAGCAACCGAACGGGAGATGGATTCCGGATCCTACCTGGCTGTCCTTTTCACCGATGGAATCGGGTCCTCCCTGAAAGATTGTGAAGGAGGGTGAGTCGCCTCTTTTGGGAACTCAGTCTGAGTTGGGACAACCTTCAGAATTACATGGGAGTTCTCAATCTGACAGTATTCTGGGGGCTGGGACGGATATTCCATTGCGGCGTCCCTCTGTACAGTTGCAAGATGATCAGGAGACTAGGAAGGGTCCTCGTTTTGCAGACCTCTTCAAACATAATAAATTGGAACAGGCCCCGAGACGGAATGCGGTCCGTCTCTGTTATAGGGGTGGTTTACCTGAACACCCGGATAGGCTTTATGTGGTGAGGAAACTGTTACTGGACTCAATGCAATCTCTGCCTGTGGATATTTATGCTTTGATCAATATTCAGGGGGGAGGATACGTTTGACATTAGTTTCAAACAGGTGGCTGGTTTGGATAAGTTCTGGCATAAATGTGAAAGTTGTAAGTCCTTGCCCCTATGGCTACCTTTCTGGGCTATTCCCATCACTAAACCTTTATTCAAAACTATTAACGTTATGTTTAGGAATGAGGGGGTGAATGTGGGGGATATTTTGTATTGGTTGGAACACAAATGTATGGTTCTGGGTCCTCCTGAGCCAATTCTAGATACTGAAGGGATTTAGACTGGGGCATGGCGTTTTAAAGTTAAATTACATGTGATAAATAATGAAGTCCTACATGTTCCAAATAGCTTTTTCTTAGGTAAAGACCAGGGAGTGTGTTTCTATCCGGGACAATCTAAAGCATGCTAGCAGTGTGGTAGCCGACGGCATTTAAGCAGTGCATGCGACAAAGTTAAATGCGCAGTGTGTGGGGATTTTGATCATGATAGCGAGGTTTGTAGAAATGTGTTTCGATGTAATCTCTGTGAGGAGTCTGGCCATGCATATCATCAATGTCCTTGGACAGGCCAGAATAGACAGGGGGGGTTGAATAAAGAAGAATTGATATCCCAGGCTCAGGGTAGATGTCAGTCTCATCTGGCCCCTCCTCAGAGTAAGGAGTATACTCCTACTGCTGGTCGAGGTCAGGCGATGGTCCCTGAAGTCCCTGTTGCGAACCACTGTGACGTGGATAATACCGGGGATCAATCTGTAATTCTGCTTCCACAACAGACTTCATATCCCCCCCCCTTTCACAAAGCTCTGAGCCCTCTGTTCTACATCCTCCTGTAGAGGACCTTGTGGTGGTGCCTGCTTCAGTCATTCCTTTCCAAACTCCTCGAAGGGTTACACGAGCTAACAGTCGCATGGTAGGGATGGGAGAGGTCTGCCTTATTCATAATTACTTTTCAGCATTATCTGACCTCGAGGGTGAGGTATGCCCTGAGCTGCTGAAAACTGATGAGACTTCTAGCATGGAAATTGAGGATGAGGGGGAACAGAATTGTTGGAGGGGAAAAAGAAAAAGGGTAGAAAGTGAAAACAAGATAAACCCTGAATTTACAACCTTTTGTTTTCATGGCCTGTTTGAACATTGTATCTCTTAATTGTTGTAGCATAAAGAGCTACAGGAGATGGTTAATTTGCCTGCAGCAGTGTAGGGATTTCAATGTAGATGTCATCTTTCTGCAAGAGACGCATTTGTCTTCTCTGCTTGAGGTGACTCAAGTTAAAAAACTCTGGTGGGATGGCCCTTCTTTTTGGTCATTTGGGGAAGATGCTGTGGATGGGGTGGGCATTCTTTTTTCGCACCCTTCTGTTCGCGTCACACAGTTTGTAGATGTTCAGCCTGGCCGGGTATTAATTTTGGACTGCTTATTTCACGGATTTAGTTTCAGACTGATTAATACCTATGCTCCTCAAACAAAGACATCTCGTATTGCTTTATTTAACCAACTAAAACCTTATTTATTCACCTCTAAACATGTGGTTTGGGGTGGGGATATGAATTGTAGTTTGGATATTCGAATTAAAAATGATATTCAGCAAAAAACGTATTGTGATGCTCATGCTCTTTCACAGACGGTAGCGGTGGCTAAGCTGAAAGATGCTTTCAGAGGATTACATACCTCTACTGGCTTTACTTATAGAAGGGCTTCTTTTCAAACTAGAATTGATTACCTTTTTCTTTCTCAGTTTTTAGTCCCTTTGGTTTGTTCAGTACTGCCTTGCGATTTTTCGGACCATAGGGTTTTATATGGTAAACTCAGTTTACATCAAATTCCTGCTTTTTTTCCTGCTTTTATCAGTAGACGGATGTTGAATTCCCTTTTATTGTCTGAGGCAGTTTTTTTGGCCCAGCTGAAGGATTTTATGATCCTTAGGAAATCGGTGGCTGTGTTTTTTTCTGATTGGATTACATGGTGGACAGACACCAAGTTAGCACTAAAGGATTTTTTTATTGCTTATGGTAAACGGAAATGTTCTTCGGAATATTTACAATATTTAGATTTCAGGAATCAATATTATAAATTGCAGTCACATCCCCGGTCTCGGGATTTGGAGGTTCAGTCTCAGATGAAGTTTGCTAAGCAAAATATGCTTCAGTATCAATACCAGAGGGCTGCTTCGCTTCATGCTGGACTGAAGTTTGGTACCCATCAGCAACCCTTTCAGGACCCGTACATGGCATGTAAACATAAAATCAAGAAGAGGCTTATGACAGGGCTTCGAGATTCCTTCGGGCGTTTGAAAACTTTAGCAGAAATGCTGGCGGTTGCTGAAAGTCAGGTTTCCTCACAGTTTGGTGTGGAATTTATTCCGACTGCGTTTTGGGATGATGTTTTGCATTTTCCAGTCCCTGCTATTTCCCAAGCAGATGCTGATCTATTACAGGGGCCCATTACCCCACTGGAGGTGCAGGCAGTCATTGGCTCACTCCGTACTGGGGTTTCACCAGGTTTAGATGGACTAACGAATGAATTTTATAAAGTTTTTATGGAAGATATGTGTGTCATATTGACCGCTGTCTATAATGATATTCTTCGATTTGGTTTCGGTGATTCGAAGTTTAATTTGGCCATTTTAACTTTTATTTTTAAAACTGGTGATGCCTCGGATTTTGGTAATTGGAGGCCAATTAGTCTTCTCAATACTGATTACAAAATTATTTCTACTATATTGTGTAAACGGCTTCAAGTGGTGGCACAAGGGGTGCTTCATCCTGCACAGATGTGTTCTATCCCCCACCGTTCGATTCAACAGAATTTAAAACTCCTGCGGGATGTGTGTTAATTTGGATCTCAAAAAAAGCTATCTGGTTTTATTCTGGCTCTGGATCAAGCAAAAGCTTTTGATTCTGTGTCCCATGCTTTTCTTTTTAAAGTGTTAAGTAGATATGGGTTCCCGAGGGCCTTTATCCAGTTTCTTAACACATTATACACCCAGGCCGGCTCTTGCCCACTTATTAATAATTATTTAGGTTCAGAAATTCAGTTGAAGCGCGGGGTTCAGCAGGGTTGTCCTGTCAGCCCTTTATTGTATGCTTTTGTATTGGACCCCCTTTACGGGAGATTGAAAATAATAGGTCAATTCAGGGTTTATCTCCTTCACTTACTTTACCTGCCCAAAAAATTTCTGCATATGCGGATGATATATGTTTATTGGTGGTAGATGCCCCTTCCGGATTAGAGGCACTACAAGTGGTTACCCATTTCTCGGCCTTAAATGGCACTAAGCTAAATTATGGGAAATGTAAATGTTTGGCAATTGGAGATGCTCCAGGTCTTCATGATGTTGGGGTATTTTAGTCTCTGATTCCTTACCATTTAGGTCTCCTTTTGGAAAAGGATTTAGCCTTTAACTTGGAGAAGTGTCTTGTTACAGGAGAACGGAAAGTACAACAATGGAAATCCTGGGGATTCTCTAAAAAGAAGCAGGTGTTAATTATTAAAAAAATTTTATTACCCATTTTTTTACATGTATGTTCAGTTTTTCCGGTGCCCATTTCTTTAGAAACAAGATTATATAGTTGTTTTTTTCAAATGGTGTGGGGTAGTCGATTAAACCCAATTAAACTTGCTTTTACTTATTTGAAGCTTAATCAAGGGGGGTTAGGGATGATAAACCCTATTGTATTTTATCACTTCTTTTTCATGATTGCTTCTTTTCAAAAAGAGGTCAAGCCTCGGGATCATCCATGGTCGGCGTGGACTCAGTTGTTAATTTCTTCTTTTTTGTCCCATTGGGAAGGTGGGGGTGTTCCTAAAAAGAATATGGCAACTGCAGCGCCTTCCTATGCAGATTCAGCAGTTAGAAAACTGCGGGAATGGAAATTGGGTAAGGCACAATTACATGAGGTTCCTAGAAAAGAATTTTATTTGGAAATTATGAGGAATTATTTCTATGTTCAAGTGGATTTCCCTTTTTGTACCCCTACTAAACTCTCATAGGCCCTTTGTCTCTTAATGGACCATAGGGTACCACCTAATATGTGGGATGTACAATGGCTTTGTTGTCATGGGAAGCTGGGCATCCGGGGTAACTTAAAACATAAACCGATTACTGACAGAGTGTGTCTCAGACCGGGTTGTGTTGAACAGATTGAAACATTAGAACATTTGTTCCTACTCTGTCCCTATGTTACTTCCTTTTGGTCGGACTTGGCCATTCGGTGGGGCTGGAGTGTGTTGAGAAACATTACCTATCAGAGCTTGATTTTGGGGGATTATCCAGGTTTTTTAAGGAGGTATCATCCCAGTACATTGAATGTGATTTTTGCATGTATTAAATATCATTTATGGCAAGCCAGATGTCAGTTCTCTATGCAACACACCCTTCTTCCTAATAGTATTATTCTTAACCGTATAGAACTAGCGTTAGGGAAGCAAAAGAGTTTTGAACATCGAACCTTGGATAATCAAGTTTTTCTTAGTTTTTGGAAAAATATTATTTGGCTTTTATGAATGCTGTATGCTTTTTGTTCTCTTATTCCTTTTTGGATCCCTCATGTAGGAATTGTTTTGGATAAGTCTTTTCTTCCTGAATGTATCACAGTTCCTCAAGAGTTATAATTTCTGTTCATGAATTATGTTGTTTTTGTTTTTTCCTACTGTTTTTTCTGTTGTCTTATTTACTGATGTATGGTTTATTTTCAAACAAAAAATTCCCCTACTCTCCTGTGAGGGTCCCCTTACATCCTGGCCTTGCTGCCAAGATGGCGGTCTCTGGAGGAACAGAGGTAGACATGGAGGTGCTGGAGACAGGGGAGATGGTCTCCTCCCCTGTCTCTGTCTTGCAAGAGACCACTGCTACTGAAAGTTCTGTTTCCTTTCCTGCTGAACCGATTTCTTCTACTGGCTTGAATATTTCCCCTGCTACTATGGAGGATCACCATGAGAAGAGTTCAGCTCAGGCTGATTTACCTAATGTCACAGCTCAGGACATGCTGTCTATCGACCTTGCCTCTGGTTTGCCTACTGCAATTTCCTCTCCAGACCCTTAGGATGTGAATTTGCTCCTGTACCTTGCAGAACAATGCTATCTTGCTGCTCGACGGCACTTGCTAGCCCTCAGGACACTGCCTGTCTCATTGTCTATCTCCTAGCCTGAGGCTTCTCCTGCTGACTCGATGTTTCCTACCTCAGCTGCTTCTGCCACCTCGGCTCCACTCCTGGCATTTCCACATTGCACAGTGGCCCCTACGGCTTTCTCTGGACCTCAGATGGCTGCACCTGTTATTTCTCCTGCTCCACTTGTTTCGGGTACTTCTACTGTGTCTCCGTCACCTTTTTCTTTGCCTCCTGGTGAATCAACCGTTATTTCAGATTGGTCTGTTGATTCTGCTCTTACGGCGGTGGGATGGGAAAAAGATCCTGCTGCAGGGACTTGGCGTTCCGATCCTTCCCCTATTCGCACGCGTTCACTGTTGAAGATGGTCTCAGTCGATTCCCCTCGAGTTGACCGGTCGGCTGATGACTTAGACCTTTCTCTGCCTTCTGACTTGTTGCTCACTCAGAATCCCACTTTAAACATTCCTTCTGGACCTTTGTCTGCTTCGACTGACCTGCTTCAACATCAGCCACCCCAGGGCCCTGGGTCTCCTCCTCAACCAGCTGCATCAACGTCTTGCTCTACCTCCAAAATGTATGCCTCTTGTTTTTCAAATTCCTGTACAACAAGCTAAGAGGCATAATGCTGTTCGATTGCAATATTTGGGGGGCTTACCAAAATTGCTTGACCGTCTTTTTGTGGGGTGCACTTTGTTAAAGGATTCAATGAAATTTGCTCCGTATGAAATACATGCTTTGATTCATGTTTCTTCTGAAACTCATTTTGATGTCAGCTTTAAAACTTTGGCTGGGTTACAGAAATTTTGGAACAAATTTCATGACTTAAAATCTTCTCCATTATGGCCCCCTTTTAGTGCTATCCCTTCGACAAAACCTACTCAGAAAATTGTCACTATCCTATTTAGGAATGAGGGTGTTAGTTTACGTGATGTTTCAGTGTGGTTGAAATAAAGATGTACCCTACTTTCTGGCCCTGAGGCTATATTTGATTCTGAGGATTTATGGACTGGGGGGTGGAAGGCAAAGGTCTTACTTAGGATATCCGAGGCAGGGAGTCAACATTTACCTAACAGCTTTATGCTTGGGAAGGATAGGGGTGTTCTTTTTTATCCTGGACGGCTGAAAGCATGCTACAAATGTGGCTCTACTGCTCATATCAACAGCATCTGTGATACGGTTAAATGCTCAGTCTGTGGAGGCCTTGGGCACACAAGTTCACAGTGTGTGGATGAACCCCATTGCATCCTTTGTGATGACTTGGGACACACTTTTCAAACTTGTATCTCGGTTGCCCATAATTCTCCAGACTTAGCAGATGGGGAAGAACAGAGACTGCTTATAACAGTGGCACAGCGCACTAGACTCAATAGTACATCTTCCGTATCTCTACATACTCGCCCCCCTCCACACTCTGCTGTCTCAGCCTTGCGTTCTTCCCCCCTGCTGATATTGAGCTAACTTCTACCCAGACCTCTGATCTACCTGTACCAGTTGTGAAACCTCCCACCCCCCTCCGATTTCATCTATAGTCTTGGCTCTGGCTCAGACCCCTGTTACTTCTCCTCCCTACACCCAAGTGAAAGCCATGGAACCCCCCCCCGAATCTTTCACTAGAGTCATGAGAGGGTCCAAGAAAGGGGGTTCCTCCTCCTCTGAAACTCTGAAAGCCTCTGACATTCTTTCGGTCAACAAATTTGAGCTGTTGCACCACTCCCAAGATAATACGGATTCTGAGGCTTTCTCTGTCTTGTCGTCTCACCCTGCGGTCACTACTGACACTGAAGTAGCAGTTGACAATGCCGGTTCTCAGAAGAGGAAAGCAAAAGCAAAGTTAAAGCACAGGGAAGGTACCCCTAGGAAGAGTAGACCCAGGTAAATCCTGCTTGGTTTTCTTACTTTGGTTTCCTCCCTCTTGTATTCATGATGCTGCCTGCTTTTTCTGTACACACTATTAGTATGAACAGCATCAAGAAACAGCCTAAACGAGATGCTGTGTTTTCTTTCTTGTCCCTCCTCACTACTGGGGTTATACTTTTGCAGGATGTTAGATACCACACCCTTCCTGAAATTTATAGGGCCCAACATGCTTGGTTCTCTGGACCTCCCTATTGGTCCTTTGGGCAAGAACCCTGTTCGAGTTTGGGTATTCTGTTTAGCATCCCAGATGTTGCTGTTGTCAAACTCCTGGATTTATGCCCTGGTCAACTCCTTCTCTTAGACATTATGGTTTCCTCTGTCCCATTCCGAATTATAAATATATATGCTCCCCAAATTAAATCTCATAGAATCAACTTATTGAAACTTATACAACCTTATTTATTTACTTCTATGAATGTCATCTTTGGGGGTGACTTTAATTGTGGTTTATCCCTTAAGGATAAGTCCTCCACCTCTAAAACCACAAAATTATTTTGTGACACAAATTTCTTAAAACAACTTTTATTTTCCAGGAAATTATGGGATGCCTACTTAACTTTTACAGGTCACCATACTCCCACCTTCCATAAAGGATCATTAGCAAAACATATTGATTTATTTTTTATTTCTCCACATATACAGATTTCTACTGCTCTGGTACAAGTTGCGGAGTTTACGGATCACAATTTATTGTCCATCTCTTTAGGTCCCACACTTATTAGAAAATTTGGTCCAGGAACCTGGAAACTGAATACGGCTTTTTTACTTGATTCCCTGTTGTTGTCCCATTTCACTACTTACATTAACGATAGGAAATGTGTCTTTTCTTTTGTATCATGACCCTTGGAATCGGTGGTATGACACTACATGTGGCATACGGCATCTGTTTAAGCACTTTAGTAAACAACACCATGAATCCTTATATTTTCAATACCATAAATCAAGACTTCAACTGCAAAAACTCCTTACCCTAGCTCACACAACTGGCCATGATTTTTCTGCACAAATCAGTAATCTTAAATGCAGTTTGATGGGCTATCATTCAATGAAAGCCTCTTCCCTACATCACCAACATTTTGGGACCACAGGCCCCAGTGACATTACCTGTCCATATGCCAACATTAAGAAACAAGTCAATTGCAAGACATTTGATGTGCTTCTTAATGATGACTCTGTTGAACTTACAGACGTTATTGACATTCAACAGCATGTCACCCATTATACAGAACAACTCTTTGGTCCCATACACACCCCCTCTGCAGGTATATTAGACTATCTTTCTCCTATTCAGATTCCTGATGTCCTGGTTTCCATTCTAGACTCTGTTGATAGTGATATACATGCTTGGGAGGTAGAGGCGGTCATTAAGGCTCTACGTCCATACGTGACACCGGGTCTAGATGGGCTTCCTCATGAGCTCTAAATTTGTGTACGGAATTGGCTGTGGTCTATAATTTTCTTTTACGTGCTGATATTCTTCCCCTAGACTTTAATATGGAATGCTTGTTCTACCTGTATAAAAAGGGGGATAAATGACTACTTTCTAATTGGAGACCTTTGTGTCTCTTGAATACTGATTTCAAAATTTTGACGAAACTTTTTCACTCTGACTTTCCCAAATGGCCCCTTTTGTGATTTCTCTGGCCCAATCTAGTAATATCCCAGGATGGAGTATTCAGGATCATATTATTTTGATAAGGGAACTGATTGAACATGGGAATTTGAATACTTTACAGGGCTACATGTTTTCCCTGGATCAGCAGAAAGCTTTTGATTCTGTACACCATACCTTTTTGTGGCATATGTTATGTCACTATAAAGTCCCTGAATACACCTTTTCTAGGCTCCAGCTACTTTATCGATCTGCCACTGTCGTCCCTCTGGTCAATGGCTGGAGAGGCCCTTTGATGCCCCTACATAGAGGGGTTCGGCAAGGCTCTCCGCTTAGCTGTCTTTTATATGTCTTTTTTTTGGAACCCTTGCTCCGCTCCATAAACACTATACAATCAATTGTTTCCCTTCCTTCCACTCCCCATTCTATCTTGGCTTACGCAGATGACATGAGTCTGCTGGTAGCTGACGTCATCTCTGTCCGTTCAGCTTTTCAACACTGTGCTGTGTTTGGAGCACTTTCCGGGGTGGCCCTTAATCTGGATAAATGCATAGGCTGCAGATTGGGTAATCTGATAGACAATGGATTCGATAGTGCTGACCTTAACCTAAGTGATAGTCCGATTAAGGTTTTAGGTATTTTATTTGGGGATGGTCCTTTGGACATCCTTAACTGGAATCTTAAATTGGAACATGCCCAATCCCGGGTTTTCCACTGGAATACCTGGAAAATGGGCAAGAAGAAGAGAATTTACACGATAAAGACCTATCTGCTCCTTGTTTTTCTTTTTTTGGCCTACATTTTTCCTCCTCCCAGATGTCTTGAAACTAGATTGCTTAGTGTTTTCTTCCAGGCCTTATGGGGTAGCTGTCTTAACCCAATTAAACATCCTATTACATATCAACCCGTTCAGGAGGGAGGTCCTGCTATGGTTCAGCCTATCTTTTTTTATTCCAATATCTTTTTTGTGACTAATATTAAGCCCCTTTTAGTTAATCATGATAGAGGTTGGGAACCCTGGTTTCTTAAGTCCTGTGGCCCCTGGTTTCATCCATGGGAATGTAACACTTTGAAGACACTGAAACATGCCCCACATGTCCCTCCCTATGTCCAGGACGTCTTTTCTTATCTCAAACAATGGCATGTTACTAGCCACTTGATGGATACCTCTTCTAGGAAGGCCCTGTACCAATACCTCTTAGGTCTAGTCTGTACAAATCCTGTGGTTTTCCCTAAATGCCCAAATCCATATTTGACTGGCCTATATTCCCTGCTATGATGCCCTAGGCTCCCCCATAACATGTGGGATTTACCTTGGCTTAGCTGCCATGAGAAAATTAATGTGAAAGGTAATCAGAAACACAAGCAGTTACTGGGACGGTTCTGTTCTAGACCGGGATGACACTGGCAGGAATAAACTATAGCCCACCTCTTCTTTTCTTGTTCCTATATAACTCAGTTCTGGTCATTGTTAGCTACTAGGTGGAGAGAACCATTATTTTCTCTCACTACATATGGAATGTTGATGTATGGCTCTTTTCCCCATCCTTGGGGAAAATGGAATGTTAATACTTAGTGATTGTTAAATGGCATATTTGGACTGCTCGATGTCTTTTTACTTTGCAACAACAAGATGTGCCTCTCGTAGATATTGTTTAGGGGGTCGAATGGGATTTGTCTGACATGTACTATTCTGATTTAAGAATGTTACCACCTGTATCAATGTTAGAACTGTGGAAAATGATGCCATGGATTACTGATTCTGACTTTCCTGTTACATAATTGTTTTCTTTTCAGTTGTTTTCTTAATAAAAACTTCCCCTACTCGCCACAGGGGTCTAGGAAGATGGCAACTTGGAGCGAGTCATCAGAGAGGATGGACATAGTAGAGGAGGGGAGCTGGTCTCCTCCCCTGCCTTGAAACCACAAGAGACTGAAGAGGAGTATTTTCAGGAAATTTTGGAAGAAACTGTTTCAAATGACGAAATGGATGAAGATGTAGTTGATATCTTTTTGTCAACAGAGGATTTGACTACTGATACTTGGCAAACTATTGAGGTACAAGATACTGAAGCAGTGAATCATGTTTTGTTTCAGCTAAAACAAGAAAAGGAATGATATTGGAAGATTTAGAGTGAGCTAAAAGCAGAACTCGCTTCAATGAATCAGACTATAGCTTTAGCTGACACTTTGGATCCAGCTGTCAGTATTTCTGATGATGCAGTCACTTCAAAGGCCCAGACAGGGCCGGGTGAGTCAGCTGTTTTTTCTAATTCTTTAACTGTTGACAATGGGTATGAAATGGATGTTTCGGCTGGCAGTTCAAATGCTGCTTTAAGCGTGAGCCAAAAGCCGAAGGAAAACACTGTTGTTACTGCTGACATAGAGACTGAAACAGAAGTAAATTTACAGGCTAGTGGCCTTAATGCTACTCCTAATAGGAGTCCCAAGCCAAAGGATGTGATCACTGTTTCGGCAGTGTGGGAATCAGATGGTGATATTTCACTGCGTGCTGATAAAACATGTATTGCTTTACAAAACACTGAAATGCCTGAAAATCGCATGTCTGATCAGAATACAAATAGCAGTACTCAGGCTGGCAGTATGAACGTTGCAACGGGTGTGTGCCGAGAGCCTAACAAGATCTTGAAGGATTCGGAGAAAACTATTACTAAAAACACTGAACCCTTTGTTAATGACTTTAATAATTAAAAGGAAGATAAAAGAAAAGAAATGGGGAATCAACTTAACATGGGAATTCAGGGTAATGACAAAATGACAAGAGAAGCTGGGTTTGTTTTTAAAAAGCCATTGGATTTAAAAGAAACAGTAAAATCTTTTCCTAAAGATCACAACATTCAGTATCAAAAACATAAAGACTCTCAGGAAGGGGTGATGCTCTTCTCTTTTTCTGCTAAAGGAGCACCATTAAAAACAGGAAAAAATGAAGATTTGAAAGATAAAAGGGCAGCTCTTGCCTTAGCTAAAAGGAACATTGAGGTTGGGAATGTATAAATTTCTTGCATAGAAAACAATGAAGGAGAAGAAATTATATCTCCAGCAATAGTTAATTACCCTCTCCCTATTCTAAATGAGGACCAAGGGACTCCACAACTTGCTTTAAAACATGCTGGTTGGAAACAAAATTCAAATGGGACCTGGATATCAGATGCAGATTGGGATCCAACGCTGAACTTTTCACAAGCTTCCCCAGAATGGAAACCACCTTCTGCTGGAAAAAAAATCAGAACAAACCTTGGGAGGTAAACCTCAAAACTTATTGGCAATTACAAAAAACATTTCTAAGGATCCTGTTGAACATTTTCCAGAACTTGATAGACACCTGAACAAAGAAACTAAATTGAATCCTGAAACATCATCTTCAACTACCATGCCTTTAAGTAAAAATTCTTCAGAAGAGATTCCTCCACAAAAACCTCTTCTATCGGACCTTTTTACCAAATCAAAGAAGGAGGCAGCCCCCTAGGTGAAATGCTGTATGCATTTGATATAAAGGGGGATTAGCAGACAGACCAGATAGACAATATGTGGGAAAAACACTTTTGAAGGATTCATTACATTTTTCACCAAAAGAGGTGTGTGCTTTTATTAATATATCACGAGAAGATAATTATGATGTTAGCTTCAGAACAACTTACACTCTAGAATTATTTTGGGAACGATACTCTCAGGTTAAATTTTCTCCTACATGGACCCCCTTTTTGGTAATACCTTCAACCAAACCTCTTATTAAATATGTTATGGTTATGTTTAGAAACGAGAGGGTCCATGTGGAAGATATTACGTACTGGCTGTCACAAAAATGTGATGTCCTGAGTGCACCAGAAGCTATATTGGACACTGAAATGTTTTGGACTGGGGGATGGAAATATAAAGTGAAGTTACACCAAAATAACACTGGTATTGAGCATATTCCTAATTCATTTATGCTGGGAAGGGATCGTGGAGTTTGTTTTTATGCTGGACCGCCCAGAGCCTGCTACAAGTGTGGTTCCAGGACTCATCTTTCAAGTACATGTGATAATGCTCGTTGTGACACTTGTGGGGAGATTGGTCACAGCATAATGCAATGTGCTAACCACACTAAATGTGATTTGTGTGAAGAACATGGACATGTTTTTGGAGATTGTCCTTGGGCAGCAAAAAATAAAGCTACTTGTATTAGTCCAGAGTTATTAATCCAGCAAGCACAGGATCTTGTTATAAATCAATCTCCTCAGTCTGAAATTCCTTCTCCTGCAGTATCTCTTCCTTCACCTGCTGCCCCACCCACATTCTCCCTCCTCCCCAGTCTCAGAAGTAGATGGAATAATAGCTATTTCTGAAACCCTCCCTCAGACCTCCCTAAAAATAGAACCTACCTCTATTGAAATTGAAAACCCAGTAACTTTATCTCCAGTTTGTTACACGGATCCTGATGACACTAAAGAGGGACCGTTGACCATTCCCATGGTTTCTGTGTTACCTAGGAGGAGATCCACTAAGAATGTGGAGTCAAAAGCACTTGCTCCTCCTGTGTCCTTTGAATCGAATAATATGTATGCTGCTTTATTTATGAATGAAGAGGATTCAGATATGGAGCAGGGTGACTCTGACTCTCAAACAATAGGTTCTGAACAGTCAGCTACAAGTGCAGAGCAAGGGGACTATAAAAACAAGAAAAAGAAAAGATGAAAAAAGAATGCATAGTGTGTCATCTTCTGTTTTTTCTCTTCATAATGTTGGCTACATTAACAATTGGTTCTTTAAATATTCACAGTTTATTAAATAATGTAAAACGTCAAGCTGTTTTTCTCATATACATGAGAAAAAAATAGATATTTTTTTCCTGCAAGAAACCTGGATGTATTCCAGAGAACAGGTGATTGAATTTAAGAGAGAATGGTTATGGGGGCCTTCATATTGGTCCTTTGGACCAGACTGCGCAGATGGTGTAGGAATTTTGTTCAGGTCTTATAACTTTAATTTATACAAATTGATAGATCTCATTCCTGCTAGGACTCTTATCCTTGATGGTTGTTGGAACTCCATGGATTGTCGCCTTATTAACATATATGGTCCTCAGATGAAAGCGGAAGGGTTTCTTTATTTCAACTTATTTAACCATATTTAGTAACTTCCTATGAAGTATTTTTTGTGGAGATTTTAATTGTGATATTCAGAAGACACAAAAGCCTCAAGGAAAAGGAAAAAAAATGATTGTGATACTAATATGTTGACGAAAATTATAGCTACAGCAGGATTAATTGATTGTAGTATATATAATAAAGGTTTAAATTTTACTTATATTAGAAATAATTATAAAACTACAATAGACCATATTTTTATTTCATCAAACTTGCCACCTGGAGAATTAACTATACGTCCCATAGAATTTTCAGATCTGCTGGAGTTAAAATTACAGTTAGCTGTTCAAAGCGAGAAACTAAAAACAACGAACAGATGGAAGTTAAATACTTCAATATTGACAGAACAATATGTGCAAAATAATATTTCATTGCTCTTTACTGCTAGACTGTCTGTACAATTTTTATATACAGATATAGGAGATTGGTGGTTAGACACAAAAGCAGATTTAAAACATTGGTTTATTAAATATGGGAAAAAAAGGAAATGATAACTTTCTAAAATATTTATCTTTACGTACACAACTGCAATAATTGTACACTTTATCATATCTATTAAAATTAGATTCAAATTTCTCAAATAAAACAAGAAATGCAACTTTTTCAATATGATAGGTCAAAAACTGTTCAAGCAATACTATATGGGGGGGGGACAAAAAAAAAAAACAAACACCAGTAGGGGATCCATTTGAGGCATGCAAAAAACTATAGGACTGAATGAATTTGGAATTTTTAACCACTCCAGATGGACCAAAGAAGGACACTGTTAAAGATATAGAGATTATTATTCAGCAACATTATTCATCTTTTATTCCATCTAAACCCCCAATGAAACAACATATTTCTAAATATTTATATAACATACAGATTCTCACCTTTGCAGTAGAAGCTAAGCAACTACAAAAAGAGATAACCATAGAAATAGAAACAGCAATAAAATCTTTAAAACGTAATACATCGCCAGGTCTCGATGGACACCCTAATGATTTTTATAAAACTTTTGAATCACTATTAGTTCTCTGTCTAGTGACAGTTTATAATTTTTATTTTCAAAATAATACAATAGATTCTTCATTTATCAAAGGTTTAATAGTGTATTTACACAAAACAGGGGATAGATCACAAATTCAAAATTGGAGACCAATTACTTTATTGAATGCGGATTATAAAATCCTGACTCACATAATGAATACTAGATTGAAACATTTTGCAAATTTAGTTATTTCTCCCCATCAATATTGTGGACTTCCAAATAGGAAAATTCAGGATGCACTTATTATAATTAGGGATGTTATAGAACATTTAACTCTGTTAGGAAATGTTGGTTGTATTCTTTCAGAGGATCAAGAAAAAGCATTTGACCAGATATCACATTCCTTTTTATTTCTACTCTTGAAAAATATGGAGTACCATTAGATGTAATTAGACACATACAATTACTTTACTCTAAGGTTTACGTGAAAATACTTATTAAAGGACAAATAACAGAGGGTTTTCAGATACTTACTGGGGTTAGGCAAGGGTGCCCCCTTAGCCCACTTTTATATATTTTCACATTAGACCCCTTATTAAGACATTTGACGGAAGAACCTAAATGGGGCCGGTTGTACAGAATTGACATGCCACAATTATTGGTTCAGGCATATGCAGATGATATTTGTGGGTTGTTTTTTTTTTCTCAAATTATCATCATCAGATATATTTTTTACAGGAATTAGATTTATATGCTCATGTTTCTAATTCTAAATTTAATTATTTAAAAAGTAAGGAACTTCTAGTAGGTCCAGGGACTCTATCTTCCTGTCAAATACAAGGGATAACATTAACCATGACCTCTATAAAAATTTTGGGTATTTATTTTGGACAACAAAATATTCCTAAGATTAATTGGAAAACTGCATTAATGCACTGGTTAGGGTTCAACTTAATGCCGCAAAAGTAGGGAAATATGGAGTTAGGGTTTCTAACCCTAACTCCCCAGCCCTACCCCCCCAGGTACCAAAAGCTAAAAACATTAGGGTTTTGGGTCTCCAGAGTCTTGGCTAATCAGATGTGGGGGATCTTCCTTGGAGTAGTCAACCTTAATGCTCCCCCCAACAGCTGATAGCCTTCTTTTTTTATTTATTATACTTTTTGCCCCTTGCTCTGAGACTTATCAGCCACCTTCCTGCACCTACCTTGCCCTCCAATTGCCACCATCCTCCACTGTCACCGATACTCCCTGACTTTCCCCCCAGGGTGGGGCTGTCGCACCGCTGTCTGCCCATCTATGATGGGGAAAGGTGCCGGATACCCTACATTGCCTCCCTGGCTTCCCCCAGGGCAGGGTTCAGGGCTCACAGTGGCCCATGGCACCATAATTAAGTCAGTGGCGTGGTGGAGTGGCAGAGAGCCATACAGGCCAGGTGCAGAAGCGGCGTCATGAGTCAGGCTCAGGAATTTTTTGTATGCCCCACTGAGGAGCCGGACATGCACTGATATCAATGCATTGAAGTGCAGACGTCTGCTGGCTCCCCCCCTTGTAAATGCCCACACCCTGCCAAACACCCAGCCTCCGCTGGGTGTCACTGCAGCGCAATGCATGTCCCTCACCCACCCTAAAGGAAGGAGACCTGTCGCAGGATGCTCAATCCTTCCTTCCCCCAGCCAGCCCCCGGCATCCTAAGTCCATTCCCGAACCTGGGTCACCAGCGCAGCGCGAGGTGTGGCGTCCAGTGCCTCAACCTTCAGCACCAACGGGCCAGCAGCTGATAGCCTTCTGTCTGAAGCACAAGTTACAGGTGCAAGCCAGTGCCTCATGGTGAGAAGTATGTCTTACCACATGTTGCCAACACAATCTGTTGTAGCTTTCCTTCATGCAGGGCCCTGTGGGTCCTGTGTGAATAAAGAAGGTCACATCTGATGTTGTTTGCTCAGGGAATGGGGTGGCATTAGGCAATAGCCCCACCCTGGTATCCTTGCAACTTACCTAGGCTGTCTTCCAACCCCACGGGATTGCCCCCATAGTTAGGTCTGACTACTCCATAGCCAACCTCTTTCAGCTACCAGAGGTAGGAGATCCTGAAGTATAGCCGTATAAACAGTGGCTGAAATTGAGGCTGGAGTGCACCTTGGAGTATCCCACATGGACTAGGCTCATTTTCTGGTTCTTCTTTCCCACCTAGTACTGACGAAGGGGTAGCATACCCTGAAGCGCTGAGGCTGGACATCTGTAAAATTCTCCATGTATTGGATTTAATTGTTTTTTGTAAGTATGGCACCCATAAAAGTAAAACATCGCACTGAATTTGATGTTTGGAGTGCTGGTTCTTTTATTATTTATGAACTCTCATTTTCCAGCACCCAATCTACTCTGTGAGCGCTGCCTTCTGTGTTGAAGTGGACTAGGCTAATTTCCTGGTCCTTCTTTCCCACCTAGTACTGTAGGGATGGGGGTTGGGAGCTCATCCTCTTTTTTTGAAAAAAGAAAAAAGAATGTCCTCCAGAAAATATTCCAGTATCCAATGACTTATTTAATATCCACCCCAATGTTTCATCCACTTAGGGCTTCAGAGGTCTTAATTTCTCAGTCTTGTGTGACCCTAGTTTTTTTCCGAATGTTATTCTTATTACTCTGTCCTGTACTCTGAGGTTTCTGACTGAATGCCAGTTGTACCTGTTTCTTTTCAAGCTGCATTTTCTTTCCTGCCCTCTGGGATGTCAGCACTTTTGGGGCTCCATGCTCGTGCGTGCAACGTGTGCCTGAGAGAAGCCTGACTGATGTCCCCTTCCCACTGTGCCATCGGTGCACTACTACCAGGTGGCAGTGATGTAGCAATGGCTGCTACCTTCCCTCCCCAAAGGAAGAGAGTGTCCTCTGGGATGCTCAGTCTTCCTTAACCCCAGCAACCCTCGATGGACCAAGCTCATTCACAAACTCGTGTCGGCTACATCATGAGCAGTAGTGCTACTGCTGCATCAAATGGTCTGGTCTTCTCACAGGTTTTTAAGATTTCATTTTCAACTTTTTTAGGGTTTCATAACCCTGAAACCTATGGAGTGCCTGAAATGTGCTCATGGTGCGGTGGGGTGCACTGTCAATACCGGAAGGCTGTCCCACAAAACTATGATATGTAATCACTCAAAGACAGAAAAAGACAGGCACTCAGGGTAAACATTTTCAAGACAGTGGGGCACCAAATGTGTAACAGCGTACAAATGAAAGGCTGTCCGTTAGAGCTAGAGCTCTCAGCAATTCATTCTGGCTAAAAAGTTCATTACATATTTGAAAGTACAGGAAACAGCTCTCTTCACCTGATTTCTCCAGATGCAATCAAAATGTGCAAACAAGCAGTGGCTATCCCCACAGTAAAGTGCATTAGATCTGTTCCATTCACTGTGCAAAGTACCACATTTAGCTAGCCAAAAAATAGAAAAACAGCTTACCCAGGGACAGCTACCAAAAACCCAGAACTTTGCCCTGCGACCAGGGCTTCATCAGGGTTTCATAGCCCTGCACAGCTCTGAAGCCTCAAGACGCAGTTCGGCACCCAACACAGCATTCTGATGATGATGATGATGATAAGTGAGGAACAGAGCTGCATTACGTTTTATGGATAGTAGTATAATGGGAATAGTAATATGTTTAAAATACATAGAATAGTGTATGGGCAACCATACACAACAAGGCTGTGTTTCCATTGAGGAGCTAATCTACAATAGTGGTGGCACTGTGCTGGAACAGGTAGACCAGTTCAAATACCTGGGAGTGACCCTTGACTCCACTATTTCATACTCGACGCATATAAATAACCTTGCTAAAGCTGTGAATACCTGCTATATAGGCATAGGCACTGTCAGACAGACGATGCATTAAAACTTGCCATCCAGAGCTCAGTCACCTCTTTAATTGACTATTGCCTCGTAGTTTATGGATCAGCTACTGACACTGCCCTCCAGTGTGTAGCCAAAGCCTTAAATGAGGCCTGCCGGTTCCTCACCATAGCCTCTAGACTCACACACACATGATCTCTATGAACAGGCCAACTGGCTACAACTTCAAGGCAGAATTAAGTATCAGACCTGCTTACTTGCTAAGAAGACAATGCTAGGCCTCCTTCCACCAGAGGTTCACTCTATACTTTCCCCTCACTGTGCCACCCGCCTTACCAGGAGTTCTGGAACACTAGTCTTCACAGTTCTCCACTGCCAGAGCAGTCAAGGGCAGTGCTCCTACAAAGTTAGGACCTCTAACTGGTTCGACACACTTCCAGTGGATATCACCAATGCACCGAATCTCAGCTCCTTTAAGCACAAACTACGACAGTACTTGTTTGCCAGTGCCTACTGTGACTGCTACACTTAAATTCCCTGCTCACCCTCCTAGCCTCTCCATTACTTATGCCCTCTCCCCACACCCCACTCCCTCCCTATTAACTCTTTCCAATATCTCACATCAGCCACCTCAGCCTCCTCCCTTGCCCCCCAGATTTCACTCCTCCCTCTCTCCATTCCCTCTCACATCCTTGTCCCTCCCCTCACCTATTACCCCCTGCACCGCCTAGCTGTCACGTTCTCTCTCTCCATTCTCCCCTAGTCCTCCTTAACTCCCTTCTAGTTCTCATTTCTCTCTCCTTTCTCCTCCTTGCGCATCCTAACTCTTCTCTCCTCCCCACCCATCCTGTTACCCCCACTTACATCTCCCATCCCTTCTCCCTCCCCTTTGTCACCACCTACTCCTCCTTCACCACCTACCTTATTCCACCAATCCCCCCAACCCCTTGGTTCTTGCCTGTCCCCTATTACCTTGTCCTCTCACCAACCACCTCTGGCCCTCTCATGCACTTGTCAGATCACTATTTCAATTGTAACAACCCCAGGCTCTCTTTGTGTAATGTCTGGTGATATTGCACCATTGCTTCTGTCCACGTTGATCCTGACAAAGCCTTTGGCAGCTCATGTATTCTGTAATGTTTTACCTGTTATTAATTCTATTGTCTTCTCTTATTTGGACAAAGCCACTGGCGGCTAATGTACTGTAATTGTATTAACTGTTATCTACCTGCCTGTTCTTGTCTATACTTGTCCATTGTCCATGACGTGGAACCTTTGTAAAAGAGCACTGTTTGCTCAAAGGTGTTATCCAAAATTGTCATAAATAAATAAAACAAAAAAAAAATAAAATAAATAGAGATGACAGCATAATAAACTTTTTCTTTTTTTACTTGAGAGGTCCCTGATGTCATCTCAACACCAAGATGAAAATGCAGGTTACGTTGTGGATAGTTGCTCATATCCTATTTCATATAGTGCAAAGTTATAGTTATGCCCTCCTCCAAAATGAGCCAGTTTGTTGATCTCCCCCACCCACCCATGTGCTGGTTTGTTAATTTTGCTTTTTAGTTGTGGGCAAGGCTATGGGACCGGATGGGATACACCCAAGGGTACTGAAGGAACTCAGGGAGGTGCTAGCTGCCCCACTGGTAGCCTTATTCAACAGCTCACTGGAAACAGGCATAGTTCTGGAGGACTGGAGGAGCACAGATGTCATCCAGCTCCATAAGAGCAGCCACGGGGAGGAGCCTGACAACTATAGGCTGGTCAGTCTCATATCAGTGGCAGGGAAATTAGTGGAAACCTTATTAAAGGAAAAGATGATAGAGTAGCTTGAATCCAGTGGGCTACAAGACCAAAGGCAGCATGGATTCATGGGAGAGAGGTCATGCGACATGAATTCGATTGAGTTCTTTGACTGAGTGACCAGGGAAATAGATCGGGGGGCAGTGGATGTAGCCTATCTAGACTTGAGCAAGGCCTTCAACACTGTGCCACACAGGAGACTGGTAAAGAAATTGAGCAGTCTAAGAGTGGGATCCAAAGTGGTGAGTTGAGAAAGAAACTGGTTAGAGGATAGGTGACAGAGGATGGTGGTCAATGGCACACACTCTTGTGAGGGAAGAGTGACCAGTGGGGTGCCACAGGGCTCAGTACTGGGACCGGTCCTCCTCAGTGTCTTCCTAAGGGACATTGCAGAAGGACTGGAAGGGAAAATAAGCCTTTTTGCAGATGACACCAAAAATCTGTAATAGAGTGGACACTCAGTAGGGAGTGGAGAGAATGCGTAAGAACCTTGGGAAACTCGAGGAGTGGTCAAGAGTGTGGCAGTTGGGGTTCAATGCCAAAAAGTGCAAAATCAGGCACCTAGGGCATAGGAACGCAAAAGCTGAGTATAGGATGGGGGTACTGATGGTCATGAAGCAGGAAATGCACTGCAACGTTATCATACTGTATATCATGATCTCAGAGTGGCAGGGCAGTGTGACAAAGCAGTGGGTAGGGCCAGTGGGATGCTGGGATATACAGAGAGAGCTATATCCAGCAGGAGGAGGGAGGTGATATTGCTACTGTATTGCTCATGTGTGAAACCCCACCTTGAGTATTGCATCCAGTTCTGGAGGCCGCATATCAGAAAGGGCATAGACAGGGTGAAGGTAATCCATAGGAGGCAACTAAAATGGTGCAGGGGTTGCATCAAAAGCTGTATGAGAAGATAATGAGGGATTTCAACACGTAAACTCTGGAAGAGAGGAGAGTGAGAGAGGACATGACAGAGACCTACAAGTACCTCACAGAGGTGAACAGGGTGCAGGAGGGGAGACTCTTTGAAATGAGAAAGAGCACCAGGCCTAGAGGGCATGTGATGAAGGTGGGGATGGGGAGAGTTTAAGAGGGATGCGAGGAAGTACTACTTTACTGAAAGAGTGGTGGACTCCTGGAACAGACTGCCAATGAAAGTGGTGGAGGTGAAAACAGTAGGGGGCTTCAAGCATGCATGGGATAGACATAGGGGAATATTAGTAAATAAGCAGGGAGAAGGAAGGGTCCCCGGTGACCAGTTAAGGTCTGCGGAGACAGAGTAGGCAGAGGCCATCTGGGCAAACTGAGTGGGCCAAGTGTTCCTGTTCTGCAGACAAATTCTATGTTTCTATGTTTCTAATTCGACCCTACACCCAGTTACTCAGAACCCACCCACACGCCTCATGGCATTATAGTACAATACATTATCAATACACGGATGTATTCACAAGGGAAGACAGAGGGCCTCTGCCAGAGAGTGGTATTAAAGCAGCTGTAAGGGGTAATCCCTGAGATGAGGCAGCATTTACCAGTGAAAGGGTTTGGAAATGGCTAGCAGCCCTCAAGATAGATAAGGTCATGGGGCCAGATGGGATGCGTCCGAGGGTGCTCAAGGAAGTGGCAACAGAACTAACTGAACCCTTGGTGGGGCTATTGAATAGCTCAGTTCAGACAGGGGTAGTTCCAGAGGACTGGAAGCTAGCAGATGTAGTCATGCTCCACAAGGTGGGGGGCGCAGGAGCAACCGGATAACTACAGACCTGTCAGTCTCACCCCTATTGTGTTTAAACAGATGGAGCCACTAATCAAAGAGGACTTTGTAAACTACCTGGAGAGCAAAGGACTCCAAGACAGTAAACAGCATGGGTTCATGGAAGGAAGGTCTTGTCAGACCAACCTGATAGTATTCTTTGACTGGGTAACAAGGGTAGTGGATAAGGGCCATGCTGTGGGGTTATCCTACTTTGATTTCAGCAAGGATTCCAACTCAGTGCCTCACAGAAGGTTGCTGAAGAAGCTAGAGGATCTGGGTACAGCGAAAGACAGTTAGATGGGCAAGAAACTGGTTGGAAGGGAGACAGCAGAGGGTTGTGGTTATATGGTTATCCCAAGAGAGGGAAGTCACCAGTGGTGTGCCACAAGGATCAGTCCTGGGTCCAGTCCATTTCAGTATGTTCATCAGCGCCATGGAAGAAGGAATCCAGGGCAAGGTATGTCTCTTTGCTGATGACACTAAGTTCTGTAGCAGGATAGCCAGCTAGGAGGGGGTTAGGGAAATGCAAAAAGACTTGCAAAAGCTAGAGAGCTGGTCAAAGGTTTGGCAGTTGAAAATTCAATGCCAGAAGTGCCTGGTGATGCACATAGGGAACAAGAATCGGAGGACAGAGTACTGGACAGGGGGGAGGGTGGCAAAGCTGTGCATGACCTCTGAGGAAAGAGACCTAGGGGTTGTCATCAATGACTCCCCAAAACAATCAAACCAATGTAACAAGGGCTACAGTAAGGCAAACAGGATGCTTGGGTGTATAGGAAGGGGTACTGACAGCAGAAGGAAAAAAATATTACTACGTTTCTATACATCACTGGTGAGGCCCCAGCTGGAGTACTGTGCCCAGTTCTGGAGTCCTCAGCTATGGAAAGATACAGACAGGCTGGAGATGGTGCAATGTAGACTGACCAAAATGATTCAGGGCCAACAGAGCAGATCTTACAAGGATTGGCTCAAGGCACTGAATAGGTGTTCGCTTGAGGCCAGAAGAGAGAGAAGAAATATGATACAGACCTTCAAGTTCCTGAAAGGAATGAACAAGGTAAACTGCAAGGAACTATTTAGCATAAGTAGTGGGTCAAGAACACAGTGGCATAAGCAGAAACTGACAGGGGGATTCAAGAGGGAAGTGAGAAAGTTTTATTTTACAGAAAGGGTGGTGGAGCTATGGAACAATCTGCCAGCTGATGTTGAGGGTGCCAACACTATCAATGGTTTCAAACACAGCTGGGACAGAGTGAAGGGTTTAATGAATGCTCAGGGTGCTAGCAGTAGGGTGGGGAGCTTGGGGGTGGATAGTGCAGGTTAGAACCCTGTATGGATAATAGGTACTGGGTTTGTTAGGGTTTCTGGGCAGACTGGATGGACCAGTGGTCTTTTTCTGCCATCATTGTTTATGTTTCTATGAAAAGAAGAAAACAGTCCCTTGTCATCTTGTCCCTCGTTGTCTTTTCTGTTTCTCTGTTCCCCCATCCCCAACCCTCCAGACCCCCACTCCCGACCCCCCTCAGCACCCACCACCCCCATTCCTCCAGCACTCCTCACTTACTTATTAGGTCCTCCTCGTGTGATATCCTGCTGCATCCAACACCGACTGGGACCTGAGAAAAACGAAGTAAGTTTGGTTAATAGCTTTTCAATGCATTTTGAACTTTTACTCATAACTTTGTCATTTTTTAACATTTTGTATATCATATTTCCAACATAGACTTTTTTGGACCCCATCTCATGATCAAGGTAGGTGAAATTTTTAAATTCCCCCCAAAACATGTTTTCGCAGTTGCTCCACAAAATCACCTTTCAGACAGGATTTAAAAGATTTCACCTGTCTTCTTTATAAGCTGGGGTCATAAAAGACTTGTTGAAAATTTGGGGCAATAAAACAAAGAAGTTATGAACAAACGTTTCAATTTTTACTTATAACTTTGTGATTTTGAAGATTGTGGCCCCAAATTTTCAACATAGCCCTCTCATTACCCCCACTTCATAAATCGACAGGTGTAATTTTTTTTAAATCCCTTCCAAAATATGTTTTTACAGTCACTCTGAGAAATCACCTTTCTGGTGGTATTTAAAAAAATCCCACCTGTCTTGATCATAAGGTGGGGTCATAGAAGACACTGTTGCAAATTTGGGGTCAAATGTCTAAAAACAGCAAAGTTATGAGGAAACATTGGCTGTTTTCAAAGTTTACTGATAACTTTGTGATTTTTTGCAGATGTGGGTCCCTAATGTGCAGCATTGCCCTTTTGTTACATCACTTTATGAACTTGACAGCTGTCATTTTATACATTCCCTCAGAAGTATGTTTTCGCAGTCACTCTACGAAATCACCTTTTGGACAGGATTTAAAAATAATTCCCCTGCCTTAATCATAAGATGGGGTCTTAAAAAGACTATGTTGAGACTTTAGGGTCACATTGTCAAAACAAAACAGAAAAGTTATGAAGAAACATTGAATTTTTATATTTACTCATACTTTTATTATGTTTTGCACATTTTGGCACATTTTCAACATAACCCTTGTGTTACTCCACCCCATGAACATGCCAAGTATCATTTTTCAAATCCCCCTATGACACTTTTTTTGCAGTTGCTCTACCAAATCACCTTTTGGACAAGATTTAAAAAATTCCACCTGTCTTGATCATGATATGGGGTCATAAAAAGGCAATGTTGAGCCGGACCGGTGGCACTGAGGGGTGTGGCACTGGATGCCACACCTTGCTCCACGCCAGCAACCTGGGTTCGGGAATGAGCACGGGCTGTCGGGGGTCAGCAGTGGAAGGAGAGGATTGAGCATCTGAGGACAACCTCCTCCCAGGAGGGTGGGAGTACCTGCTCAGCGCCTGACTGGCCTCTGGCGCAAGCCGGAGGCATAGCAGGCACATGAGCGTACAGAGAGGGTTGGGAGTGGCGGACATTGGCGGAGATGCCTTGACATCAGGGCATAGGCCACTCCCCTAGAACATTGGAAAAAGACCCTACAACGTTCCTGGTAGATGGAGCACCAGGCCCCGCTCTCCAATGCCCCTACCTGACCTGGTACAATCATCCCGATGAGACCAAGAAGGACTTCAGGGGATGCCCCACCACATACCCACCTGGGGGATACAGCCATGGCTACATGGGGGATGGACTGCACCAGGCTCCAGGTAAGAGGGTGGAGACCACAAGGCCCTAGGTGTCTCCCGAAGAGTGGGAGTGCTGCGGGGTAGGGGGGAGTATAAAGAGCAAGTAAAAAAAAAAAGACAGTGTTGAAAATTTGGTTTCAAAATGTGAAAGAACAAATAAGTTGTGAGATAACATCAAATTTCTCCAACATTTACCCATAACTTTGTTGTTGCACATTTTTGATCAAAATTTTCAACAAATTTTCATTCACTAAAATACCACCAACAGCTGAATCTGGTTCAAAGTCAGTTGGCATTCTTCTGGATCCCCCTCCCCCAGGTCGTGCCTCAAAATAGGCAGAATTTGTCTAGTGCACTTACCTGGTCAACAAAAACTAAAAAAAAAAAAATCCCTCATGAATGTGGAAGGTGTCATTTTTCACATCCCCTCTGAAACAAGTTTTTGCAGTTGCCCCTCAAATCCTCTTTTGGATGGAATTTATAAAATTCCACCTGTGTTGATCATAACTTGAGGCTACAAAAAGAATATGTTGGACATTTGGGGTCAAAATGTCGGAGCCCACTGAAAATGAGATATTGCCTCTCAGCTAGCTTGTCCTGAATAAATACAATGTAAAAATTGGTAAAAGCTGAGCCCCAATTAAAAACGAGATATGGTATCTTCACTGTGCTATCCTGGGTAAATACAGTAAATACTCCTGCCACACATGCATGCCATTGCATGAATCTGAGACCATCTCACCAAAAACCAAGGGAGGACATCAGGTGGCAGGAGAGGAATGCCAACCATCCAAGCTGGCATTCCCCCACAGGCTCTCGCATGACTGACATGACTGGCTACCCACGACACTGTGATCCTACATAAGTGGTGGATAATCGGTAAGTTTGTGAGAAGGTCAGTAATGGGTCTGGGGGGTGTTGCCTGGGTAAGTGGTGGATAATCGGTAAGTCCATGAGAAGGTCAGTGACAGGACTGGGAGGGTGCTGCCTGAGTAAGTGGTGGATAATCAATAAGTCTGTGAGGTCAGTGATGGAGCTGGAAGGTACTGCCTGGGTAAGAGGTGGATAACTGATAAGTCTAGGAGAAGGTCAGAGACGGGGCTGGGAGGGGGTGCTGCCTGGGTAAGTGGTGGATAACTGTTAAGTTTGTGAGAAAGTCAGTGGCAGGGCGGCTGCCTGAGTAAATGGTGGATAACTGATAAGTCTGTGAGAAGGTCGGTGATGGAGCTAGGAGCGTGCTGCCTGCATAAGTGGTGGATAATTGGTAAGTCTGTGAGAAGATCAGTGACAGGGCTGGAAGGGTGCTGCCTGGGTAAGTTGTGAATAACTGATAAGTCTGTGAGAAGGTCAGTAATGAGGCTGGGGGGTGCTGCCTGGGTAACTGGTGGATAACTGATAAGTATGTGAGAAGGTCAGTGACGGGGCTGGGAGGTGCTACCTGGGTAAGTGGTGGATAACTGTTAAGTCTGTGAGAATGCCGGTGACAGGGCTGGGGGGCTGCCTAGGTAAGTGTTGAATAATCAGTAAGTCCGTGAGAAGGTCAGTGATGTGTCTGGGGGGTGCTGTCTGGGTAAGTGGTGGATAATCGGTAAGTCTGTGTGAAGGTCAGTGACGGTGCTGAGAAGGTGCCAATGGACAAGACCGGAACGAGAAACAGCTCTCTAGAAAATAAAAAAATCAGGACCCTACTGAAAACAAGATACTTCATATTAGTGAACTTGTGCTATCCTGAGTAAAATCAGTGTAAAACTTTCTAAAGGCAGAACCTCATTTAAAATGAGATAGTACTGCTGTTATAAGTTATACCAGCCTGCAAGCAAATATGTCTGGCATTGACAAATGCTTGTTTTCTGAGCTATATATCTTATTTTTGGAAGTCTTTAACCAAAACACAGAAACACGGAAGTTGTCAGTAGATAAGGACCTCTTGGCCCACCTAGTCTGCCACCTAGAGGCAAGTGGGGCACAGGCCCCAAGGCAGCATGGTTTCACAGCAGGAAGGTCATGTCAGACTAACCTAAAAGATTTCTTTGACTGGGTGACCAAAGTAGCAGACCAGGGAGGGGCTGTGGATATGGCCTACCTAGATTTTAGCAAGGCATTTGACACAGTCTCGCACAAAAGATTAATATACAAGTTAGCCAGCCTTGGAGTGGGTCCCAAGGTGGTAGCCTGGATAAAAAAAAATGTCTGGACAACAGGATGCAAAGGTAATAGTAAACGGAGTCCACAGTGAAGAAAGGAGGGTAACTAGCGGGGCACCGCAGGGTTCGGTACTGGGACCGGTCCTCTTTAATGTCTTTATAAGTGACATTGGAGAGCACCTGGAAGGAAAGGTATGTCTCTTTGCAGATGACACAAAGATCTGCAACAGGTTTGATTCACAAGGTGGGGTAGAAAGGGTGAAAGGGGACTTGGCAAGGTTGGAGGAATGGTCAAATATGTGGCAGCTCAGATTAAGTGCAAAGAAGTGCAAGGTAATGCATCTGGGAAACAAAAACCCAAGGGAAGAGTACACAATGGGGGGTGAGTTCATAGCAACAACAAAAATCGAAAGAGACCTGGGAGTAATTATATCAGATGACCTAAAGGTGGGCAAGCAATGTGACAAGGCAGTAAGGAGGGCTGGGGGGACTTCGAAGAGTGAGGTTATTCTAGATGCCCTACAGGGGGCATGTCTTAGACAACTAGTATTGGAGCCTCGAGAGGGAGCTATCTTAGACCTGGTTCTCTCAAATGGAGATGAAGAGAGGATCATGGATGTAGAAGTGGGTAGCCATCTGGGAACTAGCGACCATCGAACAGTATGGTTCATAATAGAAACACAGAAACATAGACTTTGACGGCAGATAAGGACCACTTGGCCCACCCAGTCTGCCCATTTCCCTACCTATTGGATAAGCTGCAGATTCTAGTTAACCAACAGCCTATTTCCTGCAACCCCCCACTATTGCCTTATGTCTGTCCCATGCATGTCTGAATTCCTCCAATGTTTTAGACCCCACAACCTCTCCAGGAAGGCAGTTCCATGCGTCCACCACTCTCTCCGTGAAAAAGAATTTCCTCACATTACCCCTGAGCCGTTCCCCCTCTAACTTTAAATTGTGCCCCCTTGTTCTTACACATCTCTTTTTCTGAAAGATGCTAACCTCCTGGACTTTGTTGATTCCCTTGAGGTACTTAAAAGTTTCAAGCATGTCCCCCCTGTCCCTCCTTTCATCAAGGGTATATATATTAAGCTCTCTCAGTCTCTCTTCATATGGTTTCTGATGTAGACCCTGCACCATTTTAGTTCCCTCCTCTGGACTGTTTCCATCCTGTCTATGTCCTTGATAGATGAGGTCTCCAAAACTGCATGCAGTACTTCAGATGGGGTCTCACCAACTGTCTGTATAGAGGATAACCACTCCTTTTTCTGCTTGTGATGCCTCCTATGTATCCCAGTATCCCCCTGGCTCCCTACTGACTTCACATTGCATACCCACCTTTAGGTCATCTGATATGACTACCCAGATCCTTTCCATTATTATTTGTTAGTACCTCCTGCTATTGTGGTACTCTTTCTCCTGGGTTTTGTTTCCCGAGCAGTAACTTTGCACCTCTTTGCATTGAATCTAAGTTGCCATATGTCTGACCATTCCTCCAACCTTGCCAAGTCCCTTCTCATCCTTTCTACCCCCCCCTTGTGTATCAACTCTGTTACAGATCTTTGTGTCATCCACAAAGAGGCATACCTTTCCTTCCAGACCCTCTGCAATGTCACCTATAAAGATGAATAAACACAGCAATAGAGTCAAGCCATACAAAGGCAAAAGTACTGGACTTTAGGAGGGCTGACTTTGCCAAAATGGGTGAGTGCCTAAGGAATGCACTAGCAAATGGGCAGGAAGGAGGGGTGGAAGAACAATGGGGAATAATAAAAACTGCCATCACAGAGGTAACAAGCCTTTGTGTGAAGCAAATAAACAAAACTAAACGATGTAAGAAACCACTATGGTTCTCAAAGGAAGTGGCAGTGAAGGTTCAAGAGAAAGAAAGCTTTCAGGAAGTACAAGGAATCAGAGAAGGAGCAGGACAGAGAACTGTATCAGTTAAAGCAAAAGGAAGCTGGGAAGGCAGTCAGAACAGCAAAGGCCCAAACCGAGGAAAAGATAGCCAACTCAGTTAAGAAGGGGGATAAAACCTTTTATAGGTACATCAGGGAGCGAAGGAAGACCGAGGGAAGGATAGTGAGGTTTAATAAAAGGGGGGGATGGTGGGCAGAGGGTGACTGTGAAAAGGCAGAGATACTAAACAAATATTTTTGCTCAGTATTTACAAAGGAAGACGGGAGGTACCTAAAACAAACAGTAGAAACACTCTGGATACAGAAGTTGATACCAGCCCATTTACAGAAGAAAGGGTTCTGAAAGAACTCTTAAAACTGAAGGTGGACAAAGCAATGGGGCCTGATGGGATTCATCCCAGAATTCTAAAAGAACTAAGGGTAGAATTAGTGACACCACTGACTACCCTGTTTAACAAATCATGGGAGGATGGGGTAGTACCCGAGGACTGGAGGGAGGCAGATGTGATTCCCTTCACAAAAGTGGGAGCAAGGCAGAAGCAGGAAACTACAGACCTGTTAGTTTAACCTCAGTGGTAGGGAAAATGATGGAATCACTTCTGAAGGAAAGAACTGTCGAGTATCTAGAGGCCAGAGGGGCACAGAACCCAAGGCAGCATGGATTCACAGCAGGAAGGTCATGCTAGACAAATCTGATAGATTTCTTTGACTGGGTGACCAAAGTAGTAGATCAGGGAAGGGCTGTGGATATGGCCTACCTAGACTTTAGCAAGGCATTTGACACAGTCCCACACAAAGATTAATATACAAGTTAGCTAGCCTGGGAGTGGGTCCCAAGATGACAGCCTGGGTGAAAAATTGGCTGAGAATAGGAACAGAGAATAATAGTAAATGGAGTCCACTCTGAAGAAAGGGGGTTACTAGTGGGGCACCGAGGGTTCAGTATTAGACTGGTCCTCTTCAATGTCTTTATAAGCTTATACTTGCAGAGGGACTGGAAGGAAAAGTATGTCTCTTTGCAGATGACACAAAGATCTGCAACAGAGTTAATGCACAAGGTGGGTGGAAAGGATGAAAAGGGACTTGGCAAGGTTAGAGGAATGGTCAAATGTATGGCAGCTTAGATTCAATGCTAAGAAGTGCAAGGTAATGCACCTCGGAAACAAAACCCAGGGAAGAGTACACAATGGGGGTGAGATACTAACAACAACAAAAATGGAAAGGGACCTGGGGGTAGTCATATCAGATGACCTAAAGGTGGGCAAGCAATGTGAGAGGGCAGCAAGAAGGGCTGGGGGGATACTGGGATGCATAGGGAAAGGCATCACCAGTAGAAAACAGGAAGTTATTATCCCTCTGTACAGACAGCTGGTCAGACCCCATATGGAGTACTGCGTACAGTTCTGGAGACCCAGTCTTTGCAAAGACATAGACATGATGGAAGCTGTCCAGAGGAGGGCAACTAAAATGGTGCAGGGTCTGCACCGGAAGACATATGAAGAGAGACTTAAGGAGCTTAATATGTATAGCCTCGAGGAAAGGAGGGAGAGGGGGACATGATAGAAACTTTCAAGTACCTCAAGGGAATCAACAAAGTCCAAGAGGGTAGCATCTTTCAAAAAAAGAGGTGTGCAAGAACAAGGGGGCACAATTTGAAGATAGAGGCGGCTCAAGAGGTAATTTAAGGGCATTTTTTCACAGAGAGATGTGGATGCATGGAGCGGCCTTCCGGAGGAGGTCGTAGAGTCAAAAACAGTGGTGGAATTCAAGCATGCATGGGACAGTCATAAGGCAATTCTAGGGGGTGGGGGTAGGAAGAAGTAGGCTGCTGGTTAACTAGGATCTGCAGCTTATCCAGTAGGCAGGGAAATGAGCAGACTGGGTGGGCCAAGCAGCCTTATCTGCCGTCAAATTCTATGTTTCTATGTTTCTATGTTTCTATGTTACTGGGATGCATAAGGAGAGGCATCAACCATAGAAAACAGGAAGTTGTTATGCCTCTGTACAGACAGTTAGTGAGATCCCATCTGGAGTACTGCGTGCAATTCTGGAGACCTCATCTCCGTAAAGACATAGACAGAGTGGACGCTGTTCAGAGGAGGCAACCAAAATGGTGCAGGGTCTGCACCAGAAGACATACGAGGAGAGACTAAAGCAGCTTAATATGTATACCCTCGAGGAAAGGAGGGAGAGGGGGGACATGATAGGAAATTTCAAATATCTCAAGGGAATTAACAAGGTACAAGACGGTAGTATCTTTCAGAAGAAGAGATGTGCAAGAACAAGGGGGCACAATTTGAAGATAGAGGGTGGATGGTTCAGAGGTAATGTTAGAAAGTATTTTTTCACAGAGAGGGTTGTGGATCCTTGGAACAGTCTTTCTGAGGAGGTTGTGGAGTCAGGAACAGTGGGAGAATTCAAGAATGCATGGGACAGGCATAAGGAAATTCTAGTGGGGGGTAGGAGGAAGTGAGCTGTTGATTAACTAGAATCTGCAGCTTATCCATCAGGTAGGGAAATGGGTAGACTAGGTGGGCCAAGTGGTCCTTATCTGCCGTCAATTTCTATGTTTCTATCTGCCGTATTTTCCCTACCTACAGTGCCACCGCAGATCCTACTTGATCTCCAATTCTGCCTCCCCTTGCCTTATTTCTGTGGTCCACTTGCATCTATCCCATACATGGTTGAAACCTGTTACCATTTAAGCCCCCACCACCTCCACTGGGAGGCTGTTCCATGCGTCCACCACCCTTTCTGAAGAAGTAATTCCTCACAGCTCCTCCGAGTCTCTCCCCTTTCAGCTTCATACCGTGACCCCTTGTCCTCGAGCATCTTTTTCTTTTTTTTGAAAAATAATTTTTATTCTGCATTTTAAAAACAGTATTACATACAAGTAATATCTGATAAATGTCATTTATGCAGTATGTCTAACATTATAATATTTTTATTACAGCATATATAATTCATTTATGTAGTTCTAATAATTTTGATAACTGAGTATAAATATATATTCATTATATTTTTTAATCATAACATTTCTTTAGTTTTATGCTTCTTTTTTTTTTACTAGTGGAACATCCTATTCTATACCTCTTCCCCAGATTTCTTTGTATTATTTATTTAGTTATTTAGTTATTTAGTTAAACATCGGTTTAGAAAAGTCTTAATATTTCCTGTAATTTAATTTTCCTTCATCTATTGCCCTTTGGTTAGGATCCCATTTCTTCCAATATTGTTTTATTAGACTGTTATTATAATAATATTCTTTTTCTAGTCTCATAGTTTCTAAAAATAGATTTTTCCAAAGCTGAATGGGTGGTGTCTCTATAGCTTTCCACATCTGTGTAATGCATCTTTTAGCATTCATAAATGCAAAATCTACTACTTGCTTTAATGAGTTTGGTATTTGTTGCAGAGTTGACATATGTAACAGACATAATTCTGGTTCATAGACTAACTCTAATCCCAACATTTTGTTTAGTATCTCAATAATTTCCATCCAAAAGGCTTTAATGAGGGGGCATTCTACTACCACATGGGTTGTACTGGCTGTATTATCACATTTTCTGTTACAGTAAGGTGAGATACTAGAGTTACATTTATTCAATAAGTGTAGCAAGTAATATATTCTGGGCTGGATATTCAGAAATGTGCCAGAGGCAGGTGAAAGAGGTGCACAGTGTAATTCCACTGCGCCATGGCCCAACTGGTGTGATATTCAAAGGATGCGCAGGACAGGATGCACCTGCACAATGCGGCTAAATATCACGCCCGATGCACCATAGCTCAACCAGGGATGCACCAGGGAGCATGTCATGAAGTGCAATAGTGCAACCAGGGATGCACAGGGGAGCATACCAAGAAGCACAAGAGCAGCAACCAGGGATGTGCAAGGTGCAGAGGTGCATGCGCCAAGACACACATGGAATGGCAATACGACCAGCAGGTGGCAAGCCACAGAGGTGGGAGGTCCCGCCACCAGGGCGCAGAGTGTGCCAGGAGAGAGGCATGGTAGGCACACAAGGGTACACTGCCCAGTGCACATGTGGCGGCAGTAGGCCCCTGACCATGCGCACCACAGTGGCGCAGGGAGGCAGGGAGGTGACACCGGCCACCACTGCACAGGCACAGGCATCCCCTACAGGGAGGCTTGGGACACACCATCTGGAACACAGCCAGCAACACACAGGCAAACAGCACACAAGGCACGCCTCACATGCCCAGTAAAGACAGGCTATGGCCACCCCATCCAACCAATGGTGGAATGCCACCAGGTACAAGTGCCGGTCTACCCTAGTCATACCACACAGCAGCCATGCACACCACTGCAGCATGGCTCCACATGCCAGCTGCAAAACAGACACGGACACAGATAGTAAACCATAAAACAATGTATTGCAACACATATTAAACAATCATATACATATCTACAGGGTACAGGGTAATGGGAACAGGGAATGGTGGGACCACCAACAAACCGGGAGGACACAGAAGGGAGGCAGGAGGACAGGGGTAATGCCAACAGAGGGGGGCAAGGGAGGGCAAGGGAGGGGGCTCAGAGAAGGGGATGTGATGCAGGCCAATGGGCCCTACGTCCACCCACGACCTACTGGAGGATGACACTGGCATCGGCACTGCCGTCTGCTCTGTGATTCCTCTAGAAGGCGTACTACGTGAAGCATGGCAGTGGTCACCCACAGGATCTGCTGCAGGAGCCTCGGATGGACATCTAGGGGTCAGACACCTAGGACAAAGGAGTGAACATAGTATGAGTGCATACCCGGAACACCGCAGACCACCCACTGTGAGCAGCGGGCATCGGTGACATGCTCCCCTTGACCGGCAACCAGCCACCCACAGTGAGTGTGCCCACATGAGCCACCTACCTGGGGAGCCACAGCCATGCAGAACACTGTACATCATCACCACCCATGCGCCGCACACCACCGCCATGGCTGGCAGGTGACATGGCTAAGCAGCACGATGGCAGTGGCACAGCCAGGACCCGGGTGCACCCACAACCCACCTGCAGTGGCCACCCGCATGTGCAATAGCCACAGAACAGTGCAACAGACACCACTGGCAGTGCACAGCTGGAGGGGCCATGCGCACAGAGGGCCATGTCACACCCCCAACCCTGCTGCCCACCCTGCACTACAATGTAGCATGTAACTGTGCCTACCTGCATGCTGTGGTGCATCTTGTGGCTGTCCAGCAGCACCGCCCATGCAGCCTGCATGCTGCCCACTGCTCCCTGTGGTGGCCCACCCTGGCCAGGCCGCAGTGCCAGCGAGACAAGCCCACCTCTGATCTTCAGGGCCAAGGAGGGAAACATGGAGAATGACACATCAGTACCTGGCAACACCACAGCCCCCCCCCAGCACAGCCTGACACCCTGTGCAAGTCACTTAACCTCCTTGTGCTCCCAGGTCACTCCTGTAAAAAAGCTTTCAGTTTAGTGTGCTATACCTGGTTAAACAACAACCTTGCCCAGAATGTGTGTGGTGCAGTGACACAGGGCACCCATGGTGCGCCACCACTGCCAACAGGACGCGCAGCCCCAACCCCCCCTGGCAGCATGGTGTGCCAGAAACACTGCCCCACAGACCACTGGATAGGAATGGGCATGGGCGATGTGCACTTACCTGGCCATGGCACAGCACCCCTCCGGACTCGTGCCTGTAGAGTCCGGAGCTGCTCAGGGTCTCTCCACTGCAGGTCCCTGTAGCAGTGCCTGCATTGCTCACCACTGCGCCCAGCACCCGTAACCTCCTCCAGACCATCGGCCACCTCTTGCCACACCTCTGTCTGTGGCCTGTTTAGGGTCACCTGCCCAAGCAAGGCACCAGCATGAGGCTCCACGAGGGCCACAAGATTGACCAGCTGCACTTGGGCCCAGTTAGGGGCCCCGGCACTAGTACGGCACGGCATGGCTGCAGCTAGGTCAGCAATCCAAAATGGCACCCAGTAGTGCACGTGCCACTCATGCTGGGGATGCGCACCTCGCACTGCGATGCGTTGCCAACGCCTATCGCGCAGGCATGGGGATGCACGATACGGTAATGCAGGGCTGCCAAGAAGGTCAAAGGGCAACCGTGGGGTCAAGGATTGGCCCTCACATCCCGTGCCACAGCATCATTGGGAACGCTATGCATGGTGCGTGGTAGGGGATTGTGGGGGCCATGATGTACGGCCCAATAGTGCACGGGCGCCATGGTACCCATAACGCAGGTGTGCCATCAGCATCATGGTGCCACAGTGCCATCAGTACCATGGCGCCTGGGCACCGTAGGCCGTACAGCACACGAGCGCCACGTGTGCAATAGCGGCTGTGCGCTGTACTGCCTACCTCGCTTTGTACGTATGCTGCCCCACTGCCATACATGACGGCAGCGCGTGCATGTGTGCTGCAGAGCCTGTTGCACATGTCACATGGTTGCGCAATGGCTTGAGCATGAGAAACTCCATTGTGCAATGTGCAACCATGTGATATTCAGCCAGAATATGCAAATCAGCTCATTAGCCTATCCACAGCGCATCCTCTGCATTAGCATCTCATTACAGTTGTGCATCCCCTCATTTGCATGTGATGCGCTATAAAGGCACCGCGGGACTGCAGAGGGTGTGGGCCAGTATTGCAACCTTGAGAGGTATGAAGCATGCTGTGGGGCTGTCAGGACAGTGGAATGGGAGGGTGGTGTGGGACTGAGCAGACTGTATTAATACATGTCTATCTCCACAGGACCAAGCATGACCGATACAGAGGAGGTTGAGGAGCGTGGGCCTGATCGCAAGTGCAGGCCCAACTTCACCAGAGCGGAGTCAGATGCCCTATTCGAGGTGTACCTGTACAAGAGGCATCTCCTGAGTGGCATGACAGGCACCCCACAGGCCCGGGCGACAGATTAGGAGGGTGTGGCCCATGCTGTGAACCAACAGGGCAGCCACCAACAGTATATGCAGGAGTGCAAAAAGAAGGTCGGCACGGACAGGAGGAGGATCAAGAAGAAGGTGGCAGCCATCCGGGCAGCACATGCCACCACAGGCAGGGGTCAGCCTGACGTGCCCCAGCTGACGCTGTGGGAGGAGACGGTGGCGGCCACCATGCGGCGCAGTGCCCTCGAGGGCATTTCCAGTGGAGGCTTCCAGATGGGTGGCAGCCCATCACAGCATGTAGGACTGGTGGTGATGGTGGCAGGGGGCTGGGGGCGGGGGTGACAGCACCACTAATGCAACTGTGTTCCTTTCAGCTCCTGAGCACCTCACATGCAGTGGCAGGGTGGGGTGTCCACCAAGGGGGTGGCCCTGGACTCAGAAGACTGTCCATCCACCTCCACCAGACTCCGGGGGACAGAACTAATGTAGTCCAGCACCGCTGTCCATCCGGATGCCTGTGGCGCGGTTGCGGATGAGGTCCTGGCTATGTTCCAGCTTGACACCAAGCATGGTGTCCTGTGTGCTGAGACACAGATCGGGGCAGGGTCTGGGACTGATGATGATGACACCTTCATCCTGGACAGCGATGTTGTTGGCGCAGAGGAGGCACCCATACCACACATCAACCATGGCAGCGCAGACGGTGACCTGGTGGTGGTTGCCTGCACACTGGCCACTGTAGTTGACATCACCAAAGCTGCCACTGGTGCGGCACTGGCTGGCAGTGCTGGTGGTGTAGCCGCACCAGTGTTACCCTGTGCACAGCAGATGAAGGGGCAGCAGCAGTGGCTCAACGGTGTCGGAGTGGGGCCTGGGGCAATGCCCGCCAATGGTGCACCTCAAGACAACCAGCCCCAAGAGGGCCCCGCTGTGCAGCACCCACCTTTGTGGGGGGCTGGGCATCAGGGTCAGGCTACACCTGTGGGTCAGCACGATGCCCATGAGCCCCAGGGTGCCGACCCTTTGGATGAGCACACCTGTCTGCTCCGGGCCTCTGTTGAGCAGCAGGTGCTGGTCATGGCAGGTGTGCGTGCGCACCGTGCAGAGCTGCACCAGGCAGCAGAGCGGCGCGACAGAGACTTTGACCTGCTCCTGGTGGAGAACAGGCATATGCAGGTGGATACGACCGCAGCCATAGATCGGCTCACCACTGTGGTCACGGCCGGCCTGGCACCACTGGCCTCCCTGGTGCATGGCCATCTACCGCATGCCCCGCGGAGTTCACTTTCCACCCCTCGGTCACGGCATCATGCGACCCCCCACTGTGTCTACACTGGGATCTGCTGTGGGCATCCTGAGCACACCTGCAGTGGGCATGTTTGGGAGCCTTTAGACACCTGCAAGGACCCGGTCATGTTCCCACAGTGTCACCCCTGGGGGACCGTCTATGACACCCCCTGGGGCCGACGCTCAGCCTGTGTCCGCTGGGCAGTCCCAGTGGGGCCGTCCATGTGTCTGCGGTGGCTGTGCTTCTGTGCAGCGTTCCTGAACTGACCACCTCCATGTCCGCTGTATGCTGCTGCCCTGTGTGCACATTGGTGTGCATGTGCATCCCATGGATGTGGTATCCATGGTCAATACCGCACACAGGCCCTGTGCCCACCTGCCCAGCTGCTGGCCACTGTGTGGTGTGTGCATGATGATGCCAGCATAGCACTGATTGCCACTGTGTACCGGTACTCAGCGTCTGATACACACCCAGTGCCCGCCTCTGGGTGTGGGCATGGTGGGTTCTGTGTGCATGTGCATGTGTGTGCATGTGGGGGTGTGTGGGCGGGGTGTGCAGGGAGGTGCTGCGTGCTGCCATGTTGTCCAGACCCACACCTGTCCTCGCTCCCCTCTGGATGGCCCAGGCACGGGTCCCACCCATGCATGCCTGTCTGCTGTGACATAGACCCTGGGCCATGCACGTGCTCCATAGTGCTCCTCTGTGATTGTGTCCCGGTGCTGCTGGGCCATCCTGGTCAGCCAGGGATCCCTTCACCCACGGGGGGGCTGCCCACCACCACCAGGCCCGGTGGCCACATCGTCCCCACTGCTGTCCCCCTCTTCAACCTTGACAGCTATCCCACAGTCGGTGGCCATGTTGTGTAGTATACAGCAGGCCAGGAATAGGCCGCAGGCCTTTGAGGGGCTGTGCTGTAGGGCACCACCAGACCTGTCCAGGCAATGGAATTGAGCCTTCAGCAGCCCAAACACCCGCTCGGTGATGTTCCGTGTGCTGGCGTGTGCCTCATTGTATTGCACCTGTGCTGGGGTCAACGGCCGCCGGTATGGGGTGAGCAGCCAGGGCCAGAGTGGATATGCACTGTCATCTGTGTGTAGAGATGTCTGGTTAGCATGATGGACGGTGTCCCGCCCACACCCCCTGGCAGCCCCTGCCCCAGCATCCGCGACTCCCTGCCTTGTTGTTCCCGGCTTCCCACTTCCACAGCATACTCACCGACTAGGTGGCCGGTGGGGATGTCCCCACTCTCGACCCTGTGGCACAATGCTGGTTGGTGCCAGATGAAGGCATCGCATGCTCACCTAGGGTGTGTGGCACAGACATTGGTAATGTGTCCCCTGGCATCACACACCACCTGGCAGTTGACACTGGGGTAGCCCTTCCTGTTTATGTACGCTACCACCTCTGGGCCAGGTGACGTGCGGATGCCGACATGTGTGCAGTCGATGGCCCTAGCATGCCAGGCAAATGTGCCACCCTGTGGAACTCCTGCACGTTCGCTGAGCGCTCTGCCTGTGTGCTGGGGAAATGGATGTACTCCGCAGTATGTGGCAGCAGTGTGCTGAGGAATTGTGTAAGAAGCCATGACGCAGCCGACTGGGTTATGCCTGTGGTGTCTCCTGTTGGTCTCTGGAAGGTACCTGTGGCAAGCAGGCACATAATAGCCGTGACCTTTGTCTCCACCAACAAGGCATGGCTCCGTCTTGTGGGTGCCTGCATCTCCTCACTGCACAGCTAATAGAGCCACCTTAGAATTGCCCAGTTCAGGCGGAGCCAGCTCACAATCTCTGTATCACCATACTGTTCAAAGGTGGTGCGGGCATGGTACAACCTGTTCCGGGCGTACCGCCGACGGGCCCTCCCACGGCCGTGCCAGTCTGCAAGCTGCCTTCTTACAACCTCTTTACTGCCTCCATCTGGAAAATGGCACTGGCCATGGCCTGGGTTGTACTCCCCCCGAGTGGCTCTCTCTCCAGGACCCCCCGACTGTGTGCTGCTGTCCTTGCCCCTGCACTGGGCACACCTCTGTGTCGTGGCTGCCTGACCAGTGGTCTGTGGGCTGTGGCCTCCGCCTCCCACCTGTCAGAGCCCCTGTGCTGCCCCATCTGTGCTGGGTGTCACTGGCACTTGCTACATGTAGCCTCGGACCCTGTCACATGCCTACACACACTGACACTCACACACATGCACACAAACACACACACGCTCCCTCTCACTAACTCCGGCAATGTCACACTCACTGGTCCACAATCTGTGCCTCTCCCAGCCTGCCTCTTTCTATCTGTGACTCCCCTCCTGCTGTGCAGCCTGGTGGGGGGACCCCTAGACTATCAGGGAAAAGATTTCATATTTCTTTAAATCAGGGGTTGGGATACATGCTGAGGGGTGGGGGGACCACTAGACTACTAGGGAAACAATTTTATATTTCTTTGAAATGGGGTTGGGATAAGTGCTGGGGTGGGGACCACTACACTACCAGGGGAACAATTTTATTTTTATGTGTGATGGAGGTCAGGATACATACTGGGGGTGGGGACCACTAGGGAAACAATTTTATTATTATGTGAAACGGGGTCGGATACATGCTGGGGTGGGGGACCACCAGACTACCAGAGAAAAGATTTTATTTTTACTTGACCTGGGGGTCAGGGATTGTGCAGGGAGGGTGGGGAGACCACTAGATTACCAGGTATTCCATTGATTTTTGGGGCTACTGGGGGGTGGGGGGACCACTAGATCACCAGGTATTCCTTTGATTTACAGGACTACCGGGGGTCAGGGATTGTGCTGGGCGTTGAGGGACCACAAGATCACCAGGTATTCCTTTGATTTATGAGGCTACTGGGGGTCAGGGATTGTGCTGGGGTGGGGCACCACTAGATCACCAGGTATTTCTTTGGTTGTCAGGGCTACCAGGGGCCAGGGACCATGCTTAGGGGGAGAGACACTAGCCTACCAGGGTGCATACCTCTCAACTGTCCCTGTTTATGAGGGACAGCCCTCATTTTACCCCTTGAAACTGCCCTGTCCCACACCTTGAGTGTCCAAATATGTCCATGTCCCTCTTTTCAGTGACACAAGAGCTGAGACGTATGCCAGGTTGTGTAACAGATACACATGGGGACAGGGATCATGGTGGCAAGGAAGGAACTGCCCGGCCCAGCCAGTATGCCCTGTTTCCTATCTAATAAATATGTTGCATATCCTAGTCAACCTAAGGCCTATGGCCTCCTGCCCCCACCAGGTTCACCTTATGCCTGTTCCATGCATTGAGTCCCCCCACTGTATTTCACCCACTACTGCAGTGTGGTACCTATGTTGTTGGGGGCGTTCTCCAGGGCATGTATGGCCACGGTGGCCACGGGCAGTGTGTCTGTGTTTAGCTATTGATCTGTGTGTCTCTGTGTGTATGTATACATATATTTACTATATATATATATATATATATATATATATATATATACATATATACACACACACATACAGGTCATGCTTGCACAGATGCATAGATGTGCTGTATTCACTGACTGTGCCTGCCGGCACACAATTTCTGCTGCTTGCAGCCTGTACTTCCATTCTGACCAACAGGGGATGCTGAGGGTGTGCCTTGGCCTGCAGCATCCAGCCTGTACTTCCATTCCAACCAAAAGGGGGAGCTTTGTGCTCCATGCAGTAGCCCGGGCAAACTGCATGGTAATGTATGCTAAGCAGCAGTTAATGAGATGCAAATGTACCTGTTTGCCCACAGATTACCTAAGTAAGCTCATTTGCATGGGAGCTTTGAATATAGCTTCTGTTTGCCCCAGGCTAACCAGTTTGCCCCAGGCTAATGTGTTAGCACTGTGCAATCAGGTTAGCCCCGGGCAAACCTCACTTCAGCATAGCATAATTTTACAGTGTGTGACTTACATTGTTGTTTGCAGTAGATGTGAGACATCTCTGTGCAATCACACACAATGTTCTCCACCTGCAACATTGGCTTTCTCCAGGGTCTAATGAACTGTAGTAGCAGTGTGCACTTCCCTGTTGCTATATTCAGTGCTGTCTTATTCCCGGGCTATTTTTGCCCTGTACTCCTGGCCCTGTTTGCCTGGCTTCCTTTGCTTGCTATATTCAGCTGGTTTTCCACCGGGCTGTTCCTTTTGTATATAGCTTGCTTTTTGCTCTGGGCTAAGTTTGCCCACCAGGCAGTGCTAATTTAGCCCGGGGGCAAAGTTTTGAATATCTGGCCCTGTATGTTGTAATGCAGTTATTAGTAATTCAATATTCCTATTATCTTTACCTACATGCATTGTAACCTTTTTTTGTGTTTTTTAACATAGTGCATTGATATCACATTCCCCTTTCCCTTTCCCTTATTCATAAATATATACCAGATGTTACTCACGCCATTTAATTCCCCAACCCCCTCATTCCTTTCAAAATGCTCCATTGAAGCTAGTCACAGCTTGCAATCCTCTTCAATACCCCTTTGATTCTAAAGGATTTCTACAAAATGGTGTTGGCCACCTGAAGCCTGGGGAATCACCCTCCACCCTCTTTCCCATTTGAAAAAGGTTATTTGCATAAGTATATCTCCTGACATTTATAAGTCACAGATCCTAAATCTTTCTCTCATGCCCCCCTTCTCCTCTTAAGTACAATCCTTTTCTTTTGATTTCATATTAATCTCATTTGTAGAAAGAGTTTTGTTCATGTTCATTCCTGTATTCATCTTTTTCTTCTTGGTGTATTACTGTTTTTGTATGTGTCTCCTTTGAAGATGTTCCTTCCTCAAGATTGTCTTTGCAATTATACTTATCTTGGTCTTCGCTTTCCTTTGGTTCTTCTGCTTTTTATGTTTGCTTGCACGCATGTGCAAGAAACATAGTGCCATCATCTGAGTTTTTCAGAGGTGTGTCAGCATCTTCCAATTCAGTCAGTGTGTTTGCAAGCGTGGTCACAGTTCTCCAATCACTGCTGGAGCTGTCTATGACAGCAGTTGAAAATGCAGTGGCATACAGTTGAAAGAGGGAGCTACACTTCAGTGAGCAGCTCTCTCCCCCACACACACACACAGATCAACTGTGTTGGTTACCTGATAGATTGCTGTAGTCTTGTCTAGCATAGAGAGACAAGCCACACATCATTATTTTAATAAACTGTTCCCTGCCACAGCAGGACCACCAAAATGTGTGGGTGCCTAACAGTCCTTACACACGCCAGCTCTCCAAAGCACACCTTCATGGACTCCATGGGTTCTAATCCTCCAGAAAAAATACCTCAGCATTTGATGTGAAAACTCAGACTTCGCTGTGTGTGTAATTCAAGCGTTCTTACTAGACTCTGTCAATGTGAACCCCGCTGCTAAAACCTATGCAAACGAATCTTGAGCTGCATTGTACTACCTGCAGCTGAAGCAAAGAACAGCCAGAATGCACAAAAGAGAACATACTGCTATGCATTTCAGCAGCAGCCAGTGGGGGAGGTTTTCATGACTGAAGCACTTTAATGCGCTTTTTAGTGCTGTCATATACACACCCCTGTGTTGTAATTCACTAAACTGCACACTTAGTCTGGTAATGCAGCTTCAAAATATTTTTTTTTTCTCTGAATTGCCATGAGCTGGCATTTTTATGTGACTGCAGAAACAAGATGCTGTATGTCAGCCATGTGTCTGCATTCCCACACTCATCCCCCTTACACCTCTCAAACAAAGCCACTGGTGCTTACTGAATTGAGAACAGTTACATGGACTTCAGAAGTTGTGCCAGATACACTGCACATTGCCTCATCCACTCTCTTTGTTTCAACCCTCCACCCCCACTTCTCTTGGGCAAAGCATGAAGGCTAGTTCACACTAGCACATTCAGATACTTAATAATTCACACTTCCTTTCAAATCAGGGAAAGGCATGTTGTTGGTCTATTACACTATTTAAAACAAGCATTTGTCAATGCCGAACGCTCGCTTACATAACGTATGAACATACAAAATTTGCCAGCAGATAAAGGCCTAGAGGTCTATCAAGTCTGCTGGAATGTGCAGCTAGCACCCCTTATTCTGCAGCTGCCCCCCCCTTCCACTCTTCCCCTTCATTAACCCTCCCCTTGTCCTGTCCCATCCTCGCTTGAAGCAGTCCACTGTTCTACTGCATACCACTTCAGCAGGTAACGATTCCACCCAGCCAACACCCTCTCTGTGTAAAAAGTGTCTCTCATCTCCTCCTGAACCTTCCTCGCTCCAGTCTCATATCATGGCCCCTGGTGGCCCTCCCTCCCTTGCTTTGAACAGCCCCTCTGTACCTGTCTTGTTTATTCCTTTCATGTATTTAAAGGTTTCAATCATGTCACCCTGTCTCTCCTCTCCTCCAGTGAGTACATGTTCAACTCCTTCAACCTCCTCTCGTATGATAAGTGCCCCAGCCCCTTGATCATCTTTGTCACTCTGTGCTGCACCCCCTCCAGTAAGTTAATGTCCCTCTTCAGATACGGACGCCAGTACTGCACGCAGTATTCCAGACGTGATCTAACTAATGACCTATACAGTGGCAGAATCACCTCCTCCCTCCTCGAGGATATACCCCTTGCAATACAACCCAGCATTTTGTTGACCTTTGCAGCTGCCTTCCTACATTGTGCCGAGTTGTTCATTGACCCTGTAATGAGCACACCAAGATCCTTCTCCTCCTCCTCTGTCTGGGCTAACTGCACTCCCCTAGCTGGTAACTCCTCCTTGAGTTCTTTATCCCAAATGCAGCACTTGCACTTTTTGGCATTAAAGCTCAGTTGCCAGGTGTCTGACCAGGTTTCAAGCTTTGCCAGATCATCCTGCAACCCCTGCCATCCCCTAGATCATCCACCACCGCGCCTACCTTGGTATCATCAGCAAATAGACTGATCTTGCTCTTGATGTCCCATGATATGTCTGCAATGAATATCCCAAACAACACTGGTCCCAACACCGAGCCCTGTGGAACACCGCTCATCACTGCCCTTGGTGAGAGCTCCCACCCACCACCACCCTCTGTTGCCTTCCTGCAGCCAGTTTCCTACCCATCTCACCAGCTTTGCACCCGCCCTGTGCCTACTAACTTCCTTCCCAGCCTTCCATGTGGCACTGGAGTCGAATGCCTTACTGAAACCAGATACAGGACATCCACTGCATGGCCCCTATCCAGTTGCCTAGTTACCCAGTCATAGAACTCGACCAGGTTGGTTTGGCAGGATCTGCCACGTATGAAGCCATGCTGTCTGCTGTCCTGTAGTCCTTTGGCCTCTAGGAGGGCCACCAGCCTCTCCTTCAGGATAGTCTCCATTAGCTTACCCATGATGGATGTGAGGATCACTGGTCTGTAGTTTCCCAGTTCATCCTTGGAGCCACTCTCGTGGAGGGGCACCACATGAGCCATTCTCCAGTCCTGAGGTACACACCCCGAATGTAGTGAGGCATTAAATAGGTCTGCCAAAGGTCTTGCAAGGACCTCTGCCAGCTCTTTCAGTACCCTGGGGTGGATGCCATCTGGGCCTGGCACCTTATCCACCCTCAGTGCCTTCAAACCCTCTCGAACTCTGCTCTCCATGATTTCCCCATCTGTCACCTCTTCCCCCCCTGCTTCTGCCATTTCTCCCACCTTGGGTGTCACCCCTATTCTCTTTAGTAAAACTGAGCAGAAGTACTCATTTAGTGCTTCTGTCTTATCGCACCCTGCTTCCACCCAACCCCCCTCCTTCCTAATCCTTACTATGTGGTCCTTACAGCTCCTTTTCTCCCTGATGTACTTAAAGAAGTCCTTCTCCCCGTTCTTAATGCCTTGTGCCAGCCTGAGTTCCGTAGATGCTTTGGCTCTCCTTACTGCCCTTGTCACCTCCTTCGAGTCTGTCAAGTACTTCTTCCTGTCCTCCCCCTCCCTGTTTTCTTGTACTCCTAAAGGCAGCTCTTTTCTCCTTACCTTTCCATGACCTCCTTGCTCAACCAGATTGTTTCTTAGCCCTAGCCTTCTTGTTCTGGGCTTTGCAGCAGGTTTTGGTTGCCTCCACTATCCCCAGCTTTATGAGCTCCCACCTCTGGTTAGTGTTCATACTGGGTTGAATTCTGGCAAGGTACCCTTTTACCACTTCCCCCATCCTCCCAAAGTCGGCCCTCCTGAAGTCCAGCACTATTGTGCCAGATTCCACTCCTTGCCCATATCCGATGTGAGCCATACTGAGTGGTGGTCACTCCCTGACAACGGTTCCTCCACTGTAAGTTCTCTTACAAAGTCCCCATTTGCCAGCACAAGGTCAAGGGTATTCCCTAACCTGGTTGGTTCACTGATCATTTGCAGCAGAAAGCTGTCCTGGAAGGCATCCAGCAGTACCTGCTCCCTTCTGTTCCTGGTTGTTGGGGTGCTCCAGTCCACTCCTGGCATGTTGAAGTCCCCCACAATCACCACATTACCCTTCTCGCAGGTCCTCCTGATCTGTCCCGCTAGTTCCCTGTCTAACTCCTCCGTCTGAGATGGTGGCCTGTACACCACTCCCATTCTAAGAATCCTATTCTTGGAATCCTGGATTTGCATCCAAAGTGACTCCGTACTACCCTCCACCCCTTCCTCCCTTACACACTTCAGTCCTTCCTTCACATATAGTGCCACCCCTTCCTTTCCCAATCACCCTGTCCCTACGAAATAACCTGTACCCTGGTACAGACAGGTCCCAGTCATTGTATTGGGTGGCCCATGTTTCCGTGATGGCTGCAATGTCCACCTCTTCCTCTGCCATGAAAACCTGTAACTCTGCAGTTTTCCTCCCAAGGCTCCTAGCATTAAGGGTTGTCCTTTGTCACTGTTATGGGAGTTAAGCTCATATGGTTTCCCAACCTGTGGTGTCTGCATATCTCTTCCCCAACTGCCACCCCTGACTCCTAGTTTAAATTCCCAACTTCCTCTATGTACTGCTCCATCCTCTGTTTCAACACTTTCTTTCCTTCCTCACTCAAGTGTAGTCTGTCCTTGGCATAGAGACTACTGTCCTCCCAGGTCCCTCCTCACCCCCCCAACAGCCCATATCTTTTAGCACTACACCAGGTTCTTAGTCATCCGTTAAATTCCTCTGTTCTCAGCTTTCTTGTTGTGCTTGCCTTTGGCACCGGAAGTATCTCTGAAAAAGTTACTGATCTTCTCGCCCCCTCACATAATTGTGCTAGTTCCTCAAACCTCCTCTGGACTGTATCTACTGTCATGTCAGCCAGGTTGTTTGTCCCAAGATGTATAATTAAATGAGGTTTGTCCCTACCCCTTCTAGCATATTTCAGAACAGACTGTCCCACCCTTTCTGCTGTCATTCCTGGCATGGCCTCCACCCAAATGCGACTATGCCTCTCCGCCTTGCTACCCCACCTAACTCCTCTTAGTATTGAGTCGCCCAACACTAAGATTCCACCCCTCTTAGTCCCTGCTTGCTTCCATTCATCTCCCTCTCTCATTTCCAGCTCCTCTTCTTCCTCCTGCACATTATTTCCCCCTTTCACCCCTGTTGCAATTCTCCCAGCAGAACTTCCTCCCGCTCCGGTTTGGTCCAGGCATTTATCAATTACTCCTCTAATTTCATCATTTCCCTCCTCCACCTTCTTCCTCTCTAGCAGTGCACAACTATTTTCTGAAGGCCCTTCACAAGTGCCCGCTCCCTCTCTCTTCACAGTAACCTGTTCTCTCCTTTCCACTCCATGACTTTTGCCACTTCTTCGCCTCCCCTCACAAGTCCCTGTCTCCTCCTTCCATTTGTCTTTTGCATGACTTGCAGGTATTTGCAGTGGTATTTGGCACTTGGACACGGCTTAAAAAAATCAGTGACAAAGAAGTACAGCATTTGTCAATGCCGAATGTTGCTTGCTTCTATGTGCTGTTTAGGTATTTGGAAGTCACTGTAGTGCAAATATTGAAAATTCGCAAACTTACGAGCGTGCATAGGAACTGCGCAACGCACGCTCCTAAAACAGTCATTTTTAGGAATTTTTTCACCAAATTTTCAACATAGCCATTTTAAGACCTCTGTTCATGAACAGTGTCACTGTGATTTTCTTAATGTGTGCCATACATTGAGTTTGCACACCGACTGCACCATTGTGTGCTACATGGGCTGAAACATGTTTTGGGCAGGATGTGAAAAATGACAGCTGTACTGCTCATGAGGAGGTGTGGTAAAATGGCAATGTTGAAAATCTGGAGTGAAAATATTGAAAATTTGTGAACTCACGAGCCTGCATAGGAACTGCGTAACGCACACTCATAAAACGGAAATTTTTTTAGGATTTTCCACCATTTCATAATGGGCTTTTGAGCCCACCTATGAACACTGGCACTGTTGTTTGATAATCAGGCCCAAAAGGTGATTTTTAGCAGTGACTACGAAATCACCCTTTGGGCCTGAGTAACGCCATGACAGTGACAGAATTCATGAGAAGGGGTCCCAAAAACCCCATGTTGAAAATTTGGTGCAAAAATTCCAAAAAATGCCTAAGATATGCAACAAAGTTGAAAAAAACCCATCTAGCCCATTATACAGCTTACCGGCATTTCTTCAGTTCGCGGTTGGCTTTGAAGAGTGCAGACGTGTTCCTGGTCCAACAATGATTGTCACTCCGAGCTCTGGAGGTAAGTATGGGGTGAGGGGGGGTGTGGGCAGGCAGGGTGTGCAGTGGGTGGGTGCGGGTGTGGGAGTAGGGGCGGGAGACCGTGGGACCGTTTTAATTTACAGGTTTTCTTTTTCTATAATTGACGACCGGACATTCGCCATGCTGGAGTGGGCTCCAGCATGGCAGAAGAATGGCTGGGGGCCATGGAGCCGACGAAGTTAAGCACCCCGTCAGCAGATGACTGTGAGACGTTTCACCGCTTAAGTGGGCTCCAGCGTGGCAGCAGAGAAAGCTGTTTGGGAGGTGGAGCCAATGGGGATTGGGCACCCCATCCGGCAGACAATGCAGGATGTTTGCCACGCTGGGTGGGCTCCCAGCGTGGCAGCAAAGATTTGGGGTGGTGGCACACAGCGGTGGTTTTCTTAAGAAAAGACCACCGCTCTCATACACAGCACTGCAGCAATTGGTGCAGGACCACCATGCCTGCTCAACAGAGCAGGGGATTGCACAGGGCAGGCACACCTCCAAAGTGTCCCATTCTCCCAAGACGTTCCTTGTGCATGCACACAAGCGAACATAAAAACAAAAAACAAATGATGGACTTTAGAGGACACAGTAGCAGTGCTATCACATTGATTTTGCATTTTCCTGTAACTCTAGTGCAAATTTTCCTCCCCCCGTACATTTCATTATTTCACATGAAGCAGAATTGCTCTGATGCCCATGAAGCAAATGATTATTTACCTTTTAATGGACCAACATAGATGTAACAACAAGAACAAAGTGTCTAGCTTGGACCAACCAGTCCTTCTTCAGAAGCTCATGGCAGTTGTTTAGAAAATACAATACTTACAACAGCTAGATAATGCAGAGAAAAACAGAAAAAAATTCCCATTGGTTTAAAATAATCATTTAAAAAAAAAAAAACAGAAGATGATGTCGGAGAAGTTTAACACTACTATACTGCCTTCAGCCAGAAGCAACCTTGGGTTAAACGTGCTTGGTGGAACACACATACAAAGAATCCTACTGCATATAAATTTAATTGACATAACACTGCTGAAGCAGATAACTCCTAAATCAAGCTGTGAGTGTCAGTTAGTATAAGGCTGTGATTACTGAAAAGCAACTCCCACCCAGATTAAAGACAAACTAAGATTGTTATAGGGCTCATGAAGTTTCAATGTCTGCATTATAGACAAGAATTTACCAGTAAAGTTGTCTTAAAGACATAAGTGCACACTGTGTGATGTGTAAAACCTAGCTGGACCTGTCACCCAGCTGTACTCTCCAGCTAGATATAAGGCCCAAGAAATTTCAAAACCTCAGGACTATATAAATGATAATTTAAATATAAATTGATAATATTAGTGTCAAACAAAAACTCTAGTCAAGGAACCTCAAGGAATTAAGACCACATAGCCTGATATGTACTGATGTCACTATACACTGAGAATGTAACAACTTGATGTACCACAAGTGTCTAAGGAATCTGAAAAATAGATAAAAATGTAATTTCTCTCCTCCTCTTCATACAAACAATACACCCTAACCCACCCCACATCACCATAATGTGGGTTGGGAAGATACATAGCTTTAAGGAGATGTTGTCTCTGTCTCTCTCTCACCCTCCTCCCTTTTTTTCCCCTTCTCTTTCTCTCACTCTCTCTCTCTCCCACAGACGCACACACACACTCACTCTCTCCTAGTGAACCTATATTCACTTCAGTCACTGCAATTGTTCCCCAAAGGAATTCAACTTGTCATGAAATCCTGAGTAAAAGGGCTTATGTCTGATGCCTCTGTAACCAATGCAAGTCTATGGGAACAATTTCCCTGTAAATGACTCCCTATAGATCTGGCAGCCCTGCTGTATGTAGTCTGCCAGGGTCTTACAATATAATTCTTATTTTAATGCAGTGCATTCAAAAAAATTATACTGAAGCAAATGGTTTGTTGCCTTTTACTGAACCAACATACATGGATGTTACAAAAAGAACAAAGTGTCTAAGTGTTTGGCCCAACAAGGTCTTCTTCTGAAGTTTACATGAGTAAACTTACAAGGGATGTTCTAGCCTGTGTGACAATGGTTTCAACTATGCTACTGAACTTGAAAAAAACAGCAATTAAATAACTTAGGATAATGCAGGATATATAAATGAAATCAGCGCGCACATGTGAAGGCATTGTTGTCATGTCAAAAGACAGCAACAGTACAGCAGCTACCTGAATTCACCTGCTTTTAATTGCTGTTTTAAAAGGGATTTTTAAATATCCTGTAAATAGTTTCACAATAATTCCCTCATACCTTTTACCAAGTGTCTGCTCTACATAATTCAATGGTTGGCAGCTCCTCCACAGCACACAAATGAACAGAGACTATTTTAGTTGTCATTTTTCATATCTCGCCCAAAATGTGTTTCCGCGCATGTAGCGCACAATGGCACAGTTGGTGTGCGAAATCAATGTTTGTGACAGAGTAAGAAAATCACAGTGATACTGTTCATGAGCAGAGGTCTTAAAATGGCTATGTTAAAAATGTGGTGACAAAAGTTCATAAAATGACTGTATTACAAGCGACCATTGCGCAGTTTCCACGCACCCTCATAAGTTCATGAATTTGTAATATTTTCAGTCCAGATTTCCACCACTGGCATTTTTCCACATTCCCTTATGAACAGTACAGCTGTCATTTTTCACACCATGGCCAAAATGTGTTTTCGCACTTCCAGCGAAGAAATGCATGGTCACTGTGGGAAATCACTGTTTGGGACAGATTAAGAAAATCACCATGACACTGTTCATGAGTGGAGGCCCAAAATGCTTGTGTTAACAATCTGCTGTAAAAAATCCCCAAACTAATTGTCAGGGGTTTGGCAGTTGAAATTCAATGCAAAGAAGTGCAAGATAATGCATATGGGGCACAAAAACCCTGGCACAATATATCAGTTGGGGGGTGAGGATATAGCATGCACCAAGCAGGAAAGGGATTTTGGCGTTATCATCTCTGATGACCTCAAGGTAGGGAAACAGTGTGACAAGGCAGCAGGTAAAGCAATGGATGCTGGGATGTATAGGCAGGGCATTACCAGCAGGAAAAGGGAGGTCATAATTCCTCTATACAAGACACTAGTGAGGCCCCACCTGGAGTACAGTGTACAGTTCTGGAGACCATACCTACGTAAGGACATAGACAGGGTAGAGAAGGTTCAGAGGAAGGCAACAAAGATGGTGCATGGATTGCATCACAAGTCCTGTGAAGACAGGTTGAAGGAACTGAACATGTACTCCCTGGAGGAGAGGAGGGAGAGAGGGAATATGATAGATACATACAAGTATCTTACTGGGAGGAACAGGGTGCAGGAAAACACTATTTTAAGCGAAAAAGATGTTCCAGGACTAGAGGGCATGGGATGAAGTTGGAGGGAGGACGTATTCAGAGGAAACATGAGAAAGAATTTCTTCACAGAACGGTGGTGGACAAGTGGAACACCCTGCCAGAGGAAGTGGTGGGGCTGAAACAATCACGGATTTAAGAATGCATGGGATAGACATAAAGGAATTCTGGAGGTCAGGGGTAAGGTGCAACAGACTTCTAGGAGAACAAACTGAACTTACAAGCTCAAATGGGCAGACTGGGTGGGCCATAGACCCTTATCTGCCGACACTGTCTATGTATCTATGTATCTAATTACATTATGGGTGTGCTTTGCGCAGTTTCTATGCTCACTCATGACTTCACCAGTTTTTCTGATATTTTCACTCCAGATTTTCAAAATTGCCATTTTTTACACCTCCCCATGAACAGTACAGCTGTCATTTTTCACATCCTGTTCGAAATGTGTTTTCACAACTGTGCGCTAAATGGTAGTCACTGTGCAAAATCAGCTTTCAGCTAACGAACTGATATTGCCACTGTTCATAAGGTGGGGGTCACAAAAAACAATGCTGAAAATTTGGAGCTTAAAATACCAATGAACGCCTGAGGCGCTCCTGTAGAGACTGATATATTCTCAGGGGTGTGACTTAGGATTGTCGCCTGTAATGCTCATACCATTCCACTCCCCCCCACCCTGCAACCAGTGAGAGGCATCGAGTTGTGCCTTGGACTCTTCGGCCTCAAAGTTCACCCCATTCTCCTATACTGCATCCATCTCACCATATTTCCTAATAGAATGGGGTCAACATAAGGGCCAAAGACCCCAAGACACACTGTTGACACTTGTCAGTGTCTGCAGGGTAGGGTGTGGTGAAATGCCATAGCCATTATGCCTGACGACCCAAAGGCACACCCCAATGCCTGTCAGTATCTGCAGGATGGTGGTGGTGTTGGCTTCAGTTCAATACTTCACTGCCATTCCTATTATGCAGCTCTGTAACTCCTACACTAGCACTGCCAATGCCAGCAAGCAAACATTTGGCATTGACAAATGCTTGTTTTTTCTGGTGTCTTTTTATGTCCGTTCTGTTGAAAATGTCTTCTTACTGAAACTCCAAATGCTTCTTTCGTGAAGGCTTCTGCTTCCTCAGTTGTTTCAAAGCTATTATGCTTTCCTTGATAAAAAATCCTTAAAGTATTTGGGAATGAATGTTGAAATTTAACATGTTTTTCCCGAAGAGCGTTTTTAAAACTAAAGCAGTACCTTGCTCAGCTCGATTAGTCCCCGATCTCCCTTGCTACGGATATAGCTACTGCCCTAGCCTTCCTCACCAGTTCCTTCTGCAAAGGCTTGTGACATCTTAGCCCCGGTCACCAACGCCTGCTTCAAAAGACATAATGCTGCCTGGATTTCCCCCACGCTGATCCAGCAACTGAAGCAGCGGGATAATCTGTGGCACATTGCTGCTGAATCTGGCAGGACAGCTGACAGGCAAACCTATAATGCCACTCGCAACCAATGCACATGGGCCATAAGACAAGCCAAGGCCTGCCACTATCAAACCGCCTTGCCCTCATCCTGGGGCTTTGCCCGAGCCTTCTGGGATAACATAAAGGAGCCTAATGGGAAGACCCGCTCCCCCTCCCTTCCCAGATAGTTATCAACGGCACAATTAATACTGACCTACCACGTGTTGCTGACTGCCTCAACACAACATTTTCTGAGCTAAGTGCAGTTCTTCCTGCCCACTTCTTTGATCCCATCCTTGCAGCCAACCACCCACCTATTTCCCATCCCCTATTTCTCTTCAGAACTATCTCCCCCCATGATGCCAAGCCACTCCTCACAAAAGCCCTCTCCTCCCACAACCCGAGCTATGACCCCCTTGACACCAGGATACTCCGACTAACACTTGATGTCATGTTAGCCCCCCTCACTGACCTTCTTAACCAATCCCTATGCCTCGGCCAATTCCCAAGTGCATGGAAATTGGCTGAAATTACCCTATCCATAAAAACGGAGACCACACATCACCAAACAATTATAGACCTATCTCTATCCCCCCCCACCTTGAAAGCCCTGAAGAAAATAGTGTCCACCCAACTCACGGATTATCTATCTAAATACAACATACTCTGCCCAGAGCAGCATGGCTACCACCCTGGTCACAGCACCACCACTACAGCCCTATTGGAGTTCTCCCACCAAATACACTCTGCTCTTAATGCTGGGGAGATCACTGAGGCAGTGTTCATTGACCTATCCAAGGCCTTTGACACTGTGTGTCACCCACTAATGCTTGAATCCTACGTCAGCTGGGCTTCTCATCTGGCCCACTGGCCTGGTTCTCTAGTTACCTCAGGGATAGATCCCAATGCGTCAAATTAAATGATATTCTATCAACAGCCCTTCCTGTGCACTCCGGGGTCCCTCAAGGCTCCATCCTGGGTCCCACATTGTTCAGCCTCTTTTTAAACACCCTCCCCAGCTCCTGCACAAGCAAAATGCTTCTATACACTGACGACACAGTCCTCATCGCCTCTCGCCATGACCCACTCACACTCCAGAGTGCCTTGCAACTCACCTTCACCCAAGCTGAAAAATGGTTCCTCGATCATCGTCTGGTTCTGAACCTCAAGAAGAAGAAATCTATGATTCTCGCACACCGCCAAAATAACTCCAGAAATGATCCCCTTTGCATCTTCCCCAGTACACTCCACCCCCTTGAACAGGTATCAACATACAAATACCTGGGTATCACCTTTTACTCGGCTCTCTCCTTCCATGCCCATCTTACTTCCTTTTCCTCTGCCATGAATGCCCAGATTGGACTCCTCTACCGCCACAAAGACTACCTCCCTGAGTTTGCCCTACGGCTGGTTATCACTTCCTCCGTCCTGTCATTGGTGGATTATGGACTCCCTATCTATGCAGCTGCTGACTCCACTGCCCTCACCAAAGTCCAGACCTCTATTAACAAAGCCTGCAGGCTCCTCAACGGTGCCTCCAGCAGAACTCACACATGTCAGCTCTACTCTGCCTTGAACTTATTCACTTTTGATGAACGACTGCAATACCACACCTGTATACTGGCAAAAAAGGCTCTACTTCAGCTCTGCTCCCCAGGAGTCACTGTATCCCTTCAACGGACCTCCCACTCGGTCGTCACCCACAATACTGCCAAAGCCACCTTCCAGGTGCCCAGATCCAGGACCTCGCTCGCCCAAAGGGCATTTCACTACTGAGCACCTTCCTGGTTTAATTCCCTTCAATCGCACATTCAAACATCCCCAAAATTGGCCCCTTCAAAGTTGCCCTGCGCAAACACCTCACTGACACTCGAAGCTGTAAATACCCATTGTAAGACTTTCCAAGTGCACCGTTCTGAACCAATCTGCCTCCCATAGCATGACGTAGCACTAGTCCACTTAAAATAGCTTGCTGTAGTCTGTACAACATGCATTGTAACCTGATTGCTCCACTGGGACACTAAATAGCTTAATATTTTATGCTCGTGTGTAATTTGCCTTGCTTTGTTTACTCTTCTGTATCTCACCTGTATTGTTCTCCACTGTCTTGCTTCACAAATATGTTGTCTCCCCACCCTGTGATGAGGTACCTTTGTAAATGAGTCTTTGACTCAAAGGTTTGTAAATCCGATTTCTTGAAATCAATAAAAAATAAATAAATAAAGGATTAAAAGTCTTTCTTTTTTATATGTTTGGACCAACATCTAGAAAAGTCAATATTTATTCACTATTGATTTCAAATCCATGTTTTGTTTTTTTTTCTGCAAATGTCATTACTTTTTCTCTGAATTGAAATCTGATGAACCTCAAATAGACTGCCCTAGGGAATTTCTGTGGTGTATGTGGCATTCTTCCAGGTGTTCTATGGGCACGGTCTATTTCAATTATTTGTCCTTGTAAGTCATGCTTCAAATTCTCATTTAACCATTCTCCAACAAATTTTTGAATATCTTGATTTTCCACACCTTCCAGTATGTTCAAAAATGTTAAATTATTCCTTCTTGATCTCCATTCCAGATCTTCTAGGTTTTTCTAGCATCTTTTTCTGCATAAAATACTACCCTCATGTACCTTATAGATATCTGTGAGGTATTTGAACATTTCTGTCATGTCCTCCCTTTCCCTCCTTTCCTCTTTAGAGTACATATTTAATTCCTTGAGTCTTTCCTCATATGGCTTATAATGCAGGCCCTGCACCATTTTGTTTGCCCTCTTCTATCCCGCCTCCACCTGATCTATGTCTTTCCTGAGAAGAGGCCTTTAGTGCTGGACACAGTGCTCAAGGTAGGACCTCACCATCGATCTATACAGGGCTAACACTGCCTCCCTCTTTCTGCTGGTGATGTCCCTCTCAATGCACCCAAGCATCCTGCTAACGTTCTCCACTGCCTTATCACACTGCTTTGCTACCTTTAGGTCATCAGAAATTACTACCCTCGGGTTATGTTCCTGTTCTGTGGCTGCCAATACCTCCCTACCTAATTAGTATGTTGTCCCTGGGTTTCTGTGCCTCAAGTGCACGATTTTGCACTTTTTCATATTGAAACCCAGTTGCCAAACCCTTGACCAGTCTTCCAGCTTTTTCAGATCACCCCTCATCCCCCCCAGTGTGTCCACTCTAGTGCAGATTTTTGTGCCATCCACAAACAGGCATACTTTCCCTTCCAGCCCTCTTGCACTGTTCCTAATAAAGACACTGAAGAGGGCCAGTCCTAGTACTGACCCCTGTGGCACCTCACTGGTCACCTTGCCTTCTTCAGAGTGAACCTCATTTACCACTACCCTCTGACTCCTGTTGCTTGGCCAATTTCTTACCCATTTTATTACTTTTGGATCCACTCCTAGGCTGCCAGCTTGCTTACTAGCCTTCTGTATGGAACGGTGTCGAAGGCCTTGCTGAAACCCAGGTAGGTCACATGTACTGCTCCACCCTGATCCACTTACTTAGTTATCCAGACAGAGAACTCAATCAGGTTTGTCCAGCAAGTCCCCCCCCCATGAAACCAAGCTGCCTCAGACCCTGTAATCCACTGGTCACAAGGTATTCTCCAATCCTTTCCTTCAGTAATGATTCCATTACTTTACCCACCACTGAAGTCAGGCTGACAAGTCTGTAATTTCCTGCCTCCTCCCTATTACCACTTTTATGAAGTGGGACCACATCTGCCCTCCTCCAGTCCCCCAGAACTTCCCCAGTATCTAGTGCTAGGTTGAACAGGGCTATCAGAGGTACAGCCAGCACCTCCTTGAGCTCCTTCATTATTCTAGGCTGTACCTCATCAAGCCCCATTGCCTTGTCCACTCTTAGTTGTGCTAGTTCCTTGAGGATTCTCTCTTCTGTGAAAAGACTAGTGTCCATGTTCCTTCCTTTAATGCCCTTATTCCTTATCTGTGGTTCATCACCCACCCCTTCCTCCATAAATACTGAACAAAAGCATTTGTTTGATATGGCTGCCTTTTTTTGGTCCTCTTCCACATGAATCCCTCCTTCCCCTTTTAGCCTTACTATCCCCCCTTTGATCTTCCTCTTTTCGCTTATATACCTATAGGCACCCTCTGGGTACTTACTAGTTAATTTTAGGTTGCTAGCTGTAGTTGCGCTGGTTCCTAGGTGTAGCTAGGCAGGAAGTGGTGCCATTAAGTATGGATGTGAGCCTGCTTGCTGCCTGCAGGTGGGACCTATGTCCAGGGGATATAAAAAGGGAAAATTCTGGTGCCTTGAAGGATTTTCCAGATGCTGGGAGAGAGCCGGGGGGGGTTCGGCCCACAAGTTCAGCTGGAGGGCTGTGGCAGGGCCAGGGTGCTCTACTTGCCCCCCCAGCCCTCCACCCTTGAAAACCAGCAATGGAGAGTGATGGTTTGGGTGTGCAGAAAAGGGGAGCAATGGCGCAAAGACATGAGGCTTGTCAGTGCACTTGGGAGCTGGAGCCCAGGGAGAAGAAATTAAAATGGAGGCCCACCAAGTGAACTTCAGCACCTTGGTAGGGTAAGCACCAACAGAGCCTAAAGCCCTAAATGAGAGATTGCTCATGGGTGAGTTCTGCTGCTGGGTTGGATGGTTTCCTGTGGGCGGGCCTGTTATAGCAGTGGAGCCTGGGGCATGGCTTGGAAGTGGCAGCCCTTGCAGCTGAGGGTGTAACAGTGGCAGAGTTACCACTATTCTGCAGACTGAAGGCTACCACAGAGTTAGGACCCATGAGGTGAGCTGCTTATGGAGATGGGGAAAGTCCATTTGGGGGAGTGATGTTTGGGACCCTAACTGGGTGGCAGTCCAGTGGGTGATCTGATATGGCACTGGCAGAGGTCCCCCTGATGAGTCAGTTCACAGGTTGGAATCATTGAATGAGTGAAGCGTGCTGGTAGAGACTGGGATCAGGTCCAGGCACCCCAAAACCACCAGAATAAAGCCTAGCTGCTGGCCGAGGCATCAGTGACTGGATGTCTGAAAGGATTCTGGTGTTTTGGTTCTTGTTAAAGAACATCAAATTTTAAAATGACTACATTAAAAATAATAACATGGAATGTTAAAGGGTTAAGATGTAGAACAAAAATGGTCAAGATTATAAACTATATTAATAGTAAATGTATCAATTGTCTGCTAATTCAGGGATCACATTTTTTAGAATCACATTTTGCTTGGTTTCAGAAAAAATGTGGTAAGGGTGTGCATTCACCTTATACTTCACCTGCCAGAGGGACTGCCATGTGTTTTCATAGAGGGAACTTCCATCCTAATATTTTGAAAGAATTCAGGGATCAAAATGTGAGATTTGTGATCACAGAATTAAAAACAGAATTTCAAGTTTTGACAATAGCAACCATTTATGGACCAAATTATAACAACCCATCATTCTTTTCTGATTTTTTTTTTTTTGCAGTCATCAAGCTTTAGCTCACCCTATATTGTAGGCAGGGACTTTAATTTGGTACTAAATAAATCAGATAGAACTTCAGGTGCTATACATAATTTTAACTATACAATGGCAAGAAAGAATCCTGGTCTCTGATTGGTCAGTTTGGGGCTGGACCTGTGCGTTATCCCAGCACAATGCCACAGGTCGAGTCTCAGCACTGCGGACCAATATGCATGATCACTAGCAAGATCACCAGCACGATGATCTCTTTTTTGCATCTTCTCTTGAGAAACACAAATATTTTTGCAGACTAACAAAAACATTCCTTAAAATTATTTTTTTGTTTTATATATAACAACAAGCCATTGTATAATAAGAATAATGCACTCCAGGCTGTGTGTTGTTTGGGATAACACCACGCCTGGGGCATTGGATGCACTCAACCTGCGCCCGTGCACAACCCCCAGGCGCAGTTAGGTCCCAGCACGACACATACCCTGTCGTGCATTATTCCTTTACTCATCAATAAAGGTCATAAAATCTTTCATGAGAGATTTGAAATTAGTGGATCCATGGACCTACTTGAAGGAGGAAAAAAGGCAATATTCTTACTGCTCTAAAGTACATTACTCATACTCAAGAACTGATTATTTTTTAGTTCCCGAATCTATACTGTATATGGTTAAAGAAGTGATGTACCCAGGAATTTTGTTATTAGATCATTTCCCCTGTATATTGAAAATACAATTAATCCATCACATATCGATGTCTCCACAATGGAAAAAGGATCCAGTGTTTTTTTAAGGATACAGTAAGTTCTGAAACCTTGGAAAAATAAATAAGGGAATTCTTTGTAAGAAATCTGGAAAAAATATAGATATAATGGTGATATGGGACTCTTTCAAAGCATGGATGAGAGGGTTACTACAGGAATTAGGTGGTAGGATATGATATGCAAGCATTTAGCCAATTAACAAAAAAAAAAGATTCTTATAATAAATTGATTACAATAAAAGCTGAGAATCAAATACTAAAAGCAAGAGAAACTATTACATTAATGCAGGTAAATCAATAAAAGTTAATGGCCTGGCATTTAAAAAAAGATCAAGCACATGATAATATAATGCAAATAAAAATAGAATAATAGATATGTTATGGTGTATTACAAGATAGTAATTCCATCGAGAGGTTCTGGGGACACAGAAAACCTTGAGAGCAAAGCTCGAGAGGTTTCATGTCCCAGTCTCAGTAGAATTGCCGGCATTGTAATGCCAGAACCTATTTGTTATTTTTTAATATATGGATAAGAGGCGAATTGGCTCACCTCCGTTTGACCACTGGAGTTAGCAGGTGGATGTGCATGCTGGCAGGGTTCCCCAGTCCTGTGTGGATGAGTGGCTGCTGTGGGCTTCATTTAGCCGTGTTTTTTTTTTTTTTGTCAGTGGCAGTATCGAGTGAACAGAGGAGCCCCGGAGAGAGTCCGATTGTTAATAGTATAACACAAATGGTTTTCAAAGTGGAAAAAAAAATGGTTGCTGCAGGGAAGATTGTCTCACTAAGCGAGCGAGCAAGCCGCCAGGTTTTCAGACTCATTCTGCCCGCCCACAGAGGAAAAGCGGCCAATCAGAAGGCACACCATTTAACACATCGGGGATAGACTCGCACATGCTCTCTTCAGCTTTGTTAATAATACTATCGTTCGGGTGCTGAACGATAGTATTACGGCACCCCAACGATAGTATTATCACTCAGGAAGAGTAGTATTATTGCTCCAGGAGGGATGGTATTACCAGGAAATTTTTGTATGCTTTTCAAACATAGTATTTTAACAATCCATGTATTAAAAGATAATAAGGGAACACTGAAGAAAAATCCAATGGATATAACGAACATTTTTGTGGTGTACTATAAAGAGCTATATACAGCTCAGGATATACCAAATGAGGAAGGACAGGCTAGCATCCTGGAAAAAACTTAAATTAAGGCAACTAACCAATGAGACCAAAAATGCACTGGATCAAACTTTTACATATATGACAGTAGAAGCAGCAGTGGAAGAAATGAAGTTAAGTTAAGCACCTGGACCAGATGGTTTACAACATGAATTTTATAAAAAAAATTAAAGAAATATTAATCCCCATTTTTGTTAAAATGTTTAATAAAATACTTGAATTAAAAACTCCCAAAGACTTTTTATGAAGCTATTATACTCCTTTTTCAAAAAAAGATAAAGATCCAGATATATGTAAGTCGTATAGACCAATATCACTGTTAAATTCAGACTATAAGGGTTTCACCAAAGTTCTGGCCAAAAGATTAGATAGGGTCCTCCTAGAGCTTATAAATCACTATCAAAATGGATTTATTAAAGGAAGAAAAATAATGGGAAACATCAGATGAGCCATAAACATACTGGACTATATGGATAAGAAAGACTTTATACTAATAATGGTTGATGCAGAAAAGGCTTTTGAACATGAAGAATGGGACTTTATTATACAAACAATGCAGTAAAGGAACTTTGGTGATAACTTTATGGAATGGGTAAAAATTATATACTATCTCCCCACAGCACAAATAAAAAGTGACAACCTATTGTCTCCAGGGTTTACATTATTTTGGAGAACGAGACAGGACTGCCAGATCTCCCCTTTGATATTTGAATTAGCATTGATATTTGAAATTAGCATTGAATACATAAGACAAAATGATTTTATTAAAGGTATTCAATATAGAGATACATGTCATAAAATAAGTCTAGACACAGACGATGCACTTTTATATATGGATAATGATCAAGAATCTATAATAGAATTTATAAGGATATCAGAACAGTTTGGGAAAGAATCAGGTTTTAAGATTAATTATAAGAAAACTTTGATACTTAAAACTCAAGATGAAGGGGGAGTAATATTTAAAGATAATAGGTATTGTCCGGAAGTTGAATCATTTAAATACTTAGGGATTATACTTACCAAAAAGATGGATAAGTTAATATTAATGAATTATGAAAAGTTATTACAAACAATAAAAACAGACTTAGATAGTTGAAAGAGCTTACCCTATACCTTAATTGGCAGGATTAATTTGGTAAAAATGCAAGTTTTGCCTAAAATGATATATGTTTTTCAAGCCCTTCCAATAGAAGTTCCTATGTTTTTTTAAATCCTTAAAAAATAGTTACCAATTATTTATGACTGAATAAAAAGTTGAGAATAGCCTATAATAAATTGGTGCTTCCAGAAGAACAGGGAGGATTAGTTTTGCCTGATTTCTATAAATATTATTTAGTATCACAGGTGACTGTAATATAGAGTTGGATAAAAACATCAGACCAATAATAGAAACTCTATTATAATGGAGAAATCAACAGCAAAATATACATCCTTAATGAACTTTTTATTTTCAGTGCAAGTACTGGATAAAACTAAACTAAAAAAGTATCCAATATCACTGAATACAACACTTAAATGTTGGAATCAACTTTATAAAGTCTTAAAAGTTTACATAGGAGTTACAAAATATACTCCATTGTACAACAACTGGAATTGCCCTGCATCAATTAATGATCAGATTACCAAATTGTGGCTATAATATGGCTTAAAAGAATTTGGCTAACTGTTTGACAAGGAAGTATTCTTGTCTTTTGAAAGGCCAAAGATATAATTTTCCATACCAGCTGCACATATTTTCAAATATATATAAATTAAACATTACATAAAAAAAGGTAAATGGAGAATCAAAACTATGCTCCACACCAGTTTTAGAAAAATTAGAGGAACAAAAGGAAAATAAAAAAAATAATATCAATAGTATATAGATCTCTTTTGGGGATTACCATAAAATAAATGAATTTATGCAATAGGTGTGAGACCAAAAGCCATTGAATAAATCCATTTATTTCCACATATGTGGAATAAATCTAACCACCCTAGATTTATCCCACATATGTGGGATAAATGCAAACTGTCAATCAAAGCTTTTTTGTTCACTTTTTTGACAAACAAATGTGAATAACTTTAAAACGAAAAATGACAGCATAGTACTGTGAGCACGAAAAATGTTCTGGACAAAAATATCTACAAAATGAGTGGTGTTTCATTTATAGATACCTTTTAGTTTTTTTTGTAATTAGCAAAAAATCCTATTTTCTTTTCACTTTTCAGACAAACAAATATAAATAACTTTAAAATGAAAAATGATAACATAGTACTGTGAGCACGAAAAATGTTCAGCATAAAAATATCTACAAAATTAGTGGTGTTTCATTCAGAGATACCTTTTAGTTTTTTTCAAAATTAGCAAAAAACAGCATAAAATTCAATTTTCTTTTCACTTTTTCGACAAACAAATGTGAATCACTTTAAAACTAAAAATGATAGCATGGTACTATGAGCACAAAAAATGTTCAGCATGAAAATATCTACAACATGAGTGGCATTTCACTAATAAACACCTTTTTTTTTTAATTAGCAAAAAACAGCATAAAATAAAATTTTTGTTTCACTTTTTCATCAAACAAATGCGAATAACTTTAAAACAAAAAAGGTAGCATGATACTGTCACCATGACATTTGTTCAGCAAGAGTTCTCTACAAAATGAGTGGTGTTTCTTAATAGCAACCACCCACGCTAAGGCGGACATACACCAGGAAAGTTAACCAAAAGTCCCAGAAAGTCCCTGAAATTACCATTTAAAAAAGAACATAAACAGTCAAAACCAAATGTTCCCACACTGATAAGAAGCATCCCTATTGCATAAATGAAATATACAATGGTGAGCTGCCAGATAAATGATTTATCTACACTTGTACTGTTTGACCTCGGACACCTCACTCGTGGCTTACGCCACTCGTGAAGTTCCCCGAGGTCAGACAGCACTTGTGTAGATAAATCATTTATCTGACAGCTCACCATTGTATATCCCATATAAATTAAAACAGAAATTGCAAACGGAATTGGGAAAAGAACTTACAGAAGACACATCTGAGGAACTATGAAATAGGATTTTGGGTATGCTTTTTTGAACATTAAATCAACTAAACTAAGTCAAATCCAATATAATATTCTACTTAGAACATATCTTACCCCATACAAACTTCATAAAATAAATGTAGAAATAAATGATAAATGCCCTAGGTGTACAACCACATCGGGCACATTGATACATCTAATTCATGATTGTCCTTTTCTTACTAATTTCTGGTCCAAATTATGTAATGTTATTAAAAAGGTTATAAATATACAAATATCATTTAAGATTCTATTCACCATGTTTGGATTAATGGAACAAAGTGATATGATAGATCAGGCCCAATAAGCATTTATATCAATATCTTTGATAATTGCAAAAAAAAATGTATAATAATGAAATGGAAAGACCCTAAACCGCCAGAATTTAAAACATGGATTAATTATATCGTGGATGCGATGAACCTTGAAAGGATCCATAGAAACATACAAGTTGACAGCAGATAAGGACCGCAAGGCCCACCCAGTCTGCCCATTTCTTTTTCTACCTTATAAATGTGCAATCGGCCTTTGCTCTGTCAGTGGCCTATATAGTCATACTCATCAGTATTGCTCCCTCATGCTTATCCCATGCCTGTTTGAAGCCCTGCACTGTACTCATAACCACCACTTCCTGAGGTAGGCTATTCCATGCATCCACCACCCTTTCTGTGAAAAAGAATTTCCTCACATTTCCCCTTAATCGGCCTCCCTCTAATCTCATGCTGTGTCCTCTTGTCCTGCTATTTTTCTTGTATTTAAACATGTTAGACTCTTTCACCTTGTTAATGCCCTTAAGGTGTTTGAATGTCTCGATCATATCATCTCTCTCCCTCCTTTGCTCTAGGGTATACATATTGAGCTCCATTAATCTGTCCTCATATGTCTTCTGATGCAGTCCCTGCATCATTTTGGTTGCCCTTCTCTAGACTGCCTCAGTCTGGTTAATGTCCTTGTGAAGGTGTGGCCTCCAGTACTGCACACAGTACTCCAGATGGGGCCTAACCAGTGTCTTGTAAAGGGGGATTATTACCTCCCTCTTATGACTTGTGATACCCCTACTAATACACCTAACATCCCCTAGCCTTACCTACTGCTTTAGAGGTCTGCTTGGATGATTTCAGGTCATTGGTGATGATGATGCGAGTCTCTTTCTTCCTTTGTGACTGCCAGCAACTCCCCTTCCAGCCTATAGGTGGCTTCAGGGTTTCTCTTCCCTATGTGCATGATCTTGCACTTCTTTGCATTAAATCACAGTTGCCACTCTTCTGACCATTTTGCCAGTTTATCCGGATCTCTTCTCATTCTGCCCACCCCATCTGGATCATCTACTCTGTTGCAGATCTTGGTGTCACCTGCAAACAGACAAGCCTTACCCTCTAGTCCATCTGCAATGTCACTAATGAAGATATTGAAGAGGACTGGCCCCAGGACTGATCTCTGAGGTACCCCACTTGTGACTTACATCTCTTCTGACTGCATACCATTTACCACCACTCTCTGTTTTCTGCCTGCCAACCAGTTTGCCACCCAGTTGACCAACTTCTGACACACCCCACACCTCCCCAGCTTATTTATCAATCTTCTATGTGGAACAATGTTGAAAGCTTTGCTGAATTCAAGGTAGGGCGACATCAACTGCTCCCCCTTGGTACACCACTCTGGTTACCCAGCCAAAGAAATCTATGAAATTAGTTTGACAGGACTTTCCTTTTGTAAACCCATGCTGACTTGGATCCTGTGCCCCTATGGATTCCAGGTGTTGCACTATCCTTTCCTTAAGGAGTGTCTCCATAATCTTGCCCACTACTGAGGTAAGACTGACTGGTCTGTTGTTCACTGCCTCCTGCCTGCTACCACTCCTGTGGAGCGGGATCACATGAGCCCTTCTCCAGTCTTCTGGGACCTCTCCTGTGCTCAGAGACTCACTAAACAGTTCTGCTAACGGCTCTGCTAGTTCCACTCGTAGCTCCTTAAGTACCCTGGGATGTATGCCATCAGGTCCCATTGCCTTGTCCACCCTGAGCTTAGCGAGCTCTTGTAGGACCCTTTCTTTTGTGAAGCGAGTAGTGCTCACCTCCCTCCCCCGTGTCCTTGGTGCTGAGCTGTGGGCCCTGTCCTACCTTCTCTTCAGTAAATGCTGAGCAAAAGTATCTATTTAGGATATATACTTTTACAGGGTCCTCCCCTTCACATGACCTCTTTTCTCCTTTGAGCTTAGCAATACTCCCTCTGGACTTTCTCCTTTCACTCATGTATCTATAGAAAGTCTTGTCACCTTCTTTTACTGTTCGTACTAGTGTTTCCTCAGTTTGGGACTTTGCCTGCCTTACTGTCTTCCCTGCTTCCCTTAGGGCAGTTTGGTATGCCTCCCTATCTTCATCCTGCTGTATTCCCTTATATTTCCTGAAGGTCAGCCTTTTGGGTCTGACCTTTTCTGCTACTGTATTTGAGAACCAAAATGGTTTCCTTCTTCTTTTGCACTTCCTTTTCTCTCTAACACAATGGGATGTTGCTTCAAGTATTGCATCTTAGCTTGCCCACTTGCCTGTATCCCTCACCTGTGTTTCTTTTTGCCAGGGCTAGCTTAACTCTGTTGGCTATCTTATCAAAGTCAGCTCCTCTGAAGTCCCATATTTTTGCCTTGGAATGGGATGATTTAGATGTAGTGGCCAAATTGAACCATACCATGTGATGGTCACTGGCCCCCAGGTGACCTTCTACCTGGAGATCTGTGATCCCTGCCCTGTTAGTCAGTACTAGATCTAAGATAGTCCAGTCTTTTGTGGGTTGTTGTACCAGTTGTTTGAGGCCCTCCCCCTGCAGGGAATCTACCATGTGTCTAGTTCTGGCAAATGTTCCTGCTGGTATTGACAAATCTGTATCTGTAATGGTCTTAACTGTAGCGGCTGGGAAAGAAAGCTGAGGAACGAGATATGAGTTGAGAGAGAGAGAGAGAGTGTAATAGTGTCAAGCTACCTCAGGTGGGGGCCTATGTCAGCCCCAAAAGTGCTGCCAGGAATTTAGCCTGCATGGCTGAAGGGAAAACTGCATGAAATAATTAGCATGTTAGCCCAATATGTTAAAGAGCAACAGGACAGGAGGAATCTTTTGAGAAGATATGGCAACCCTTTAATACTTTTCTATCTGTAGGCATGTAAATTAAGGGTAGAATGAGAAATTAATGGGTTGGAAAGGAAAAAAATGATAGGAACTAAAAGAAAGCCTGGATCATATCCTTAGATAGAGTAGAGTAGAGTAGGAGGTAATGATGAAATAACGTCATTGGGTAATAGTCTGATGCAATTCGATTATCAGATAAATTATATTCCCCATTAGGTTATAATTGAACCTCAATAAAAAAAGAGAGGAAAAAAGAAAAAAAGAAAAAAAAGAAAAAAGAACATCAAAGGAAATTTACTGAGTTAAGACAATTTGGAAGGGAAAAGGGGTATGTGCCACAAGAATTAGCCACCAGGAGGAGAAACTGTGTGACCAGGCAGATGGGAAGCAAATGGAAAGTGTCAGAGGGTTTGGGACAGTAGAACAGTCTTGTGCTGTCATAAGCCCTGAGAGACATGTATAGGAATGGAATTGCATAGAAGAGTCTGGCTGAAAAGGAAATACAGCAGCTGTGAAAGAAAGCTGAGGAACGAGATATGAGTTGAGAGAGAGAGAGAGAGAGAGAGAGAGAAATAGTGTCAAGCTACCTCAGGTGGGGGCCTATGTCAGCCCCAAAAGTGCTGCCAGGAATTTAGCCTGCATGGCTGAAGGGAAAACCACATGAAATAATTAGCCTGTTAGCTCAACAGACTGTTGCAGAAGATTTTCCAGCTGTGTATGTGTAAGAAACCCACCAAATTTCATAACCCCTGCTCCATGGAGTGGTTGTTACTGTCTTTCAAGTTTAATTAAATATTTTTTACATTTTTGATCCTGGAGCAGACAATGAACTTAATCAGTGTGACTGTGACTGTGTCTGTTGCCTGCTAACCAATTTCCCCTTCCCTATACTGCCACTGGAACATCCTAGCAGCAGATTTTGGTTCCCCGGTTACTGTGATCTCCAGTCACAACAAATCTACAAACTCAGGTAATGAGTTATTCTATTCTATCGCCTCGGACTGTAGTTTCTTAGGCCGTGAAGTGCCCCCCTCCCAAATCTTTTTACCACCTGGATACCCCTAGATGGGGAGGGGGGCTTACATAGCTAAAGAATGTTTTATCCCACTTCTTTACTGAGGTAACCCCTCGGTAGCTGATGTAACCCCTCGGTGGCACTATCCCAGGGGATACTACCCCTGCCTGTGTGACTAAGCGCAGGTTGAGGAGCCTGAGTTCTGTGAATGGGTGCCTCCATGCGGAGGGTTGGTTTAAGGGTAGTGTAGCTGCTCTGGATACCGTCCTCTGGGACTCTGATACCCCCCCTCGAATCCCTCCAGTGATCTAGACTGGTCAGCAATTAGACAGGTACAATGAACACCAGAATGCAATGTTATACCCTCACTTGGCACACTTACCCCCAAGGTTGAATCAGCTGCAATGGCCCTGGAGACCTCCTGCAAAACAAGACCTATAATGGAGAAAGGCAATAGCAACACAGTATCCCCACCACAAAGGTACACAATAGCCAGTGTAAATGAAAAAAAGATTAGATCTGATTTATTGGGGGACGTGAACAAGGGAGGGGCAGTAATCTGGTGTTTGATTCTGGATCTGATTTAATCAGGCTAAGCATGCATGCCTCTAGGAGTCCCTCTAACACAGTCACACACACACTCTGGACGCCCAGTTGGTCTGCAGGCTAGCCAGAAGCATTGCCTGGAGTAGACTGGCATTGCAGCTGTTGTTGGGGCCCTTAGGAAAGAAAAACACAACATGCACTTTAACCCACAATTTGTATTCCAGAGCCAGAGGGCTCAGTTCGTAATGATCAATCAAAACAATTAAATCAGGTGACACACTTTGATCTGAGCTTTGTTGCAGGGAGCTACCCTGATGTTTACTCACACTACCCAGACCAGGATGCAGGATGGACAAAATGAAGACCTCAGGATGATTTGCCTGTTTGCCAGGGGAAGCAGGGCCCACACGATGCACCGTGGTCTTCGAATCCTGTTCGATGGTGTTAAGCAGGGAGCCGAATCCCTAAGCGGGTCTTTCGTCGGATGATTCTTTGCAGCGTGAACGGCAATCTAGGCTGAGATGGTGAAGCCCAGACCAGGTGAACAATTCAAATACAGTCCAGTAAAGTGCTGGATACAGGATACAACTTCCAGCAAGCATGACACATTCAGGCAATGTGGGGAACCAAATCGCAACCCACACTTCACATTTAGTACAATTATAGTAAGGATAGGTAAATACCATAGTTTGGATAACAGTCCTGTTGTAATTAATGGTGTCTCTGTGCAAACTGTATGCTCTGCGGTTGTCTGAAGTCCTGACAGGCTGATCGCACTGAGGCAAATCTTTGATCCACACCAGGCTAAATTCACTTTGTCACAATTCAGTATTCCGGTCACAATCACAGCAAATTCGGATAAAGTCCGAGATATTAATGCAGTCTTCTTCACTTGAGAAGATGGTAGCAGGCAGACCAGACACAGCCTTCCCGCCGATTCCCCCGTGCTACTACGCAGGAGCAGCTGCTCAAATTACTCGAACTGTTCACTCTCTCAACTCCAGCTACACGCTGACTCACTGCTGCAGGCAGCTCTGGGACTTCCAAGTGATCCAAAAGGTTCGATTGCTTCATCCATCTATCTGTCACAGCAAGGGCTCCCCCTTCAGGTCCATTTAGGCAGCAAACAGTAAAAACTACAATTCCTATAGAAATTCAATCCCACAAGACCCCTTGGGACCGTCTCCATTCTAGGGTCCCTAAAGGTACTGATTGGTCTAAACTGGCAGTCCAGAACCAAGATGGTGGTGCAAAACAGAAAGTCCATGCTGCAAAGGAAGGCAGGTTAGACAAACTACAATATCATTACTATTAAAGCAGATAATCAGCAAATGATCGCAGGTTCCAGTAGGGCTTCCTCTGCACAGTTAGCGATGGCAGAATGAAGCAGCTGTATTGCAGCCCGGGTGAGACTCGAGCCTGAAACCACTCGGCCCCCACCCAGGTTAACTATAACCATATGAAAATGATGCCTCTTAAAGAGACAGGCACAGAGGCTAATAAGGTTGTCAAAACTAGTTCAAGTAAGATTCAAACCCATCTCGAACCCTGGTGTTGGAGTTCTAATTTAGAACTCGAACACTAGTGGGTTCGCAAAAAGGTTCGAATTTTTGTAAAAAATCTTGGTAAGTGCATCCCTCCCAAGTCTCGAATGCAAATTGTCAGCCCCCTAGTGAAACAATCTTGCTTTTTACTGTTGGCTTGCAAAACTGTCTGCTCCCGAGAGTCCCAACTCGAGTTCCGTTTCTGTTCCCATCCCATCCTGATTCCAGCTGCAGTTACTGTTGTTGTGTTGGGGGGGTATTGTGAGATCGTGCTTGCATACCCATGATCACAGTCACCACCTGACTAACTGCTCTGTGGTCATGTGGCGTGCTCAGACCAGCACAGTATTTAAGTCGCGCGTGGCTGCATTCACATTCAGTCTGAGATGGAAAGGAGTTGCGGCTCTGCTGAGCCTGATTGCATTGCGAGTTGTGAACTCATGGCATTTAAAAATAAAAGGTGAACTGATGACTTGCTTTGCCTTCAGCTAGAGTAAAAAAAAATAAAGCTAAAGTGTGGGTGGGGGACGGGGCGAAAAGGTTGGGGGGGACGGGGGACCGAGGAAAGAAAGGGCGGGTAGGAGAAAATGGGTCTCTCTTGTCAGATGGGACACAGAGAGGGATCTACACATCTAGCTGAGTGCCTGCATTAATTTGGATTGCTGCTTAGACTTGCTAGTAACTTGCCAAAATATTATATTTCTGAATTTTCTGATTCTCTTGAGCTGTTTAAGATTAACAACTAGTACTCATCTCTGTCTGGTGGGATTTGTCTGGAGACAAAGCACCCTGGCTGGGGGAGGGGTGAAGAAAATAATCAGATTTTGAGAGAAAACAAAGTTAAAAAAAGCAATGTGTGAATGAACAGTTACACTTTTATTGAACTGAATTGTTTAAAGCCTACAATAAGTATCGGGAGGGAGGACCCTGCTGCTGTGTTCCCTTCCCTTTGACTGCACTGACTGTACCCTAGTTATTACTGCCCAGTGTGAGTTTTTTGGTGATATTATCCTTAAATACATTTTTTTACTATTGGGAGGAGAGACAGAAGCATCTGCTGTGGTCAGGCCATCACCCTGCTGCTGTATGCTCCTTGACTGCACTGTACCCTAGCACCCAGTGTGTGTTACCGTGTGAACCCCAGTGGCCAGTTGTGTGGTGACAATATCCTTAAATACATGACAAAAGCCTAAAAATATATTTCCCTGTTGGGAGGAGAGACAGAAAAATATATTTCCTCAGGTTGTGTGCGTAACTCTATCTTTTGTGGTCAGCCTATCACCCTGCTCCTGTGTGCCCCTTGACTGCACTGTACCTTACCCAGTGTGTGTTACCGTGAGAAGCCCAGTGGCCAGTTTTGTGGGATCATTATCCTTAAATACATGGCAGAAGCCTAAAAATATATTTTCCTGTTGGGAGGAGAGACAGAAAAATGTCTTTCCTCGGGTTGTGTGTGTAACTCCATCTCTTGTGGTCAGCCCATCACCCTGCTGCTGTGCACCCCTTGACTGCACTGTACCTTACCCAGTGTGTGTTACCATGTGAAGCCCAGTGGCCAGTTTTGTGGTGGTTCAGCTGGATTCAGAATTGCAATTATTGATCTTAAACCTTGCCCAGCCTGCTATGCGTATGCCTGTGCCCAGCAGCTCAATCATTCTGTAAGCCTTGAACCTGGGATCGTTTAGTTGTAAACTGTCATATTCGTCAGTTACTTGCAGTCCACTGTATCACAATGACATACAGCCAAAACCAAATTTTGGAGTTGTAGCCAGTGATCACAGATAACATTGCTTTCTTGCACAGGAATTGTGTGGGTCTGGGTATGTGCAGACCTGGTACTGTTATGGCTGACACCAACATAGATGAAGCATCTGGTGCTGGTGTTGGAGCAGGTATTGGTGGTAGTGGTAATCCTGGTGCTATCAAAAATAACCAAAATGTTTCACACGATAAAAATTCAAGAAACAGCAAAAGAGCAACCAGGAAGTGTGGTAAAGGGGGACCTTTTGAGAAAACTTGTGCAGTTGCTGGGGTCGCACGGAGAGGCACCATAAGGTATGCCATTCATGCTGTTAAAATCCCTGTGACTAGCAGTAATAATGGAAGTGACAGTGAGTCCCTCTCTGACTCAGACAGCAGCTCTTTGTCTCAGTCTGACACTGTTGTGTCTGGTGACATAGCATTACTTCCTCAACGAAGTGAAATGAGCAAGTTTGCTGACAATGAATCAGGTAGTGCAGTTGCAAACAGAACCAGCACTGTTGGCAATGAAAAGGACATATCCATTGAATCCATTCTGCTCCTCCCTGGTCCCCCTGAATTTCCATAGCTTTTATGTTTTTCCTCACATAAAGAGCTGCTTCTCCCCCCTTTTTACCTACCCTGTCCCTTCTGAAGAGAGCATAACCTGGTATGGCTACATCCAAGTCCTGGTTTTCATTGCACCAGGACTCGGTCATTGTGACTAAGCCCCAGTCCACGTCTACCACAGTGGCCTCTAGGTCTATTATCTTATTACCGAGACTTCTAGCATTTGCACACATGACTCTCCATATTGTACTTCCACCCCCCCCATTTTAGCCCTCCCTTTTTTCCTCCACTATTCACCCTGCTATTTCCCTTTCCTTCTACCCCCTGGATTCTGATGTTAATTGGTTCTTTTTGGGACATTTCTCCTTCTGGATTCCCACTACTGACCTTGCAAGCCTGGTGGAGGGGGCAGTTTATGTCTCCCTGCCTCATTCCACCTCCCCCACTGTTACTTTAAATGCTCACCAATGTAGCATTTAAATCATTCACTGAGGAGTACGGTCCCCCCGTGGATGGATGCAGGCTGTTACCCCTGTGCTGGCTTTTATCCCTCCAGGTTCGGCCCCAGTTCCCAATGAATCTGAATCCCTCCTCTCTGCACCATTCTTTCAACCATGCATTGAAGTTCCTGGTGGAGACAATCCTGTCCTCTCCCTTGTCGTAGACAGGAAGCACTTCAGAGAAGGTCACAGATAGTGCTAATTGCCTAGGAACCCTACCCAATTCACTGAACTCTTCCTGAACTATTGCTGGCGCATCCCTGGCCAGATCATTAGCCCCAAGCTGCAAAACCAGGATCTCCTACTTATCTGAGCATTGCTAAACCAGACATTCAGTTGAGATCTACAGGCCCACATCAAGAGATAATCAGGTGAGGCTGGTTGGCATCATACCTCCACATCACCGTTCTGGGTTTTGTGTATGCACAAGTGCTTTACAACCCTCTGCTGAATATCATGGCATAATTATGAAGGCAAACATGAGATTGTCCCCGCCTAACTTTGTACAGAATCACACCATCCCACACTTGGATATTATAACTAGTTCAGTGGAATGACTCACTGTAAAGTATGACCCAGATGTTCCTAGTGACCCAGCCTCCATTGACACATCCTAACTAAACAGAAGATCCTGATCAACTGAATTAATACAGTTAAGCAGCTGCCAGTATGTTTGCTTAAGCATACTGATACATACTGATAACCGTGATACCCCCCATGACACACATATAGTTAAATTCTAAATGCTGTCAATAATCATTTTGCCACTGCAAGGTTAGCCTTTGACTCCTCTCCCGTGAATATCCTCCGCCAACAACTTAGATTGGATACACAAGAAAAACCCATCCCCAGTCCATCCTTCTCTCTGCAGCCTACCTCCCTGAAAGAAGTCGAAGATCTTCTTCTTCAGCTGGACACTAGGAAAAGTGCTGGGGCCGACTTCATTGACCCGCACTTCTTAAAGGCCGGCTACCGTGTCCTCGCAGTCCCAATTACTCATCTCTTCAACTTATCCTTATCCCAGGGTGACCTACCGCCCATTTGAAAAATGCACTTGTGGTCCCTTTGTTTAAGTCAGGAGATCCTAGTGACCTCAATAACTACAGGCCAATCTCCCTACTTCCAATCCTGTCAAAGATGCTGGAGAAAAATAGTGGACACCCAACTTTGGAAGTACCTGAAATCAGAAAAATTGCTCAACCCGTTACATTCTGGTTTTAGAACACATCACAGTACAATCTCTGCTCTAGCCAAGGTGACAAATGACTGGCAGCTTGAATTAGACAAAAAAAAATTGTCTGTGCAGTTTTCTTGGACCAAAGCAAGGCATTCAATACCGTTGATCACAGACTGCTTCTGTCATCCCTCCAGAACATTGGTTTGGATTCCCTATCCCTTAAATGGTCTCCAACTACCTCTCAGGACAACTTCAACAAATAAAGGCAGAAGAGGAAGTTTCTCCACCAAAATCCCTATTGAGGGGTGTACCGCAAGGTTCCATTCTTGGTCCCTTGCTCTTCACCATTTATATTAACAATGTAGATGCTCCTATCAAAGAAGCACAAATACACCTATTCGCCGATGATACGGTACTCTATGCTAGAAGCCCCACACCTGAAGTGGCCTGTAAAGCCCTTCAAAGTTTCAAGTTCAAGTTTATTGCAGGAAAACTCCATTGAGCAAGCTCATTCACAAGGAGGTCCTGTGACATAAGCACTTAAAGTACAAACACAGACAGGTAATAACAGTATATACATGAAATGCACATTACATGTTACAGGCTGGACATACATACAAGGGTACCACATAGGGTGACCGCAGGTGGTAAACATTGATATGAGACAGGAAAGCGACTTACAGGTTGCATACTGATAAATGAAACATGATGACTGGTGTGTACAATACATATACAGTATTTTGGCAGCTAGAAAAAAACAACAGTCTACAACTGATGGGGGGGAGGAGTGATTTGATAGAGTAGCAGTGGAGCGTAAGCAAAGATAAAGTCAGGAGTAGAAGGGGAAGGGAAAGCAGTTAATATGACAAATCAACTATACCTATACCTATACCTATACCACCTATACCTATACCACTAAAGTGAATTTAATCTGCTGCAACATCAGCTTATAAACCAGAAACTGTTCTTAAATGCAAAAAAAAAAAACAAAGCAATGTTCCTCTAGCCCCTTCAAAATGCAATAGATCCTGCAATTGCTGGGACACTCCCGCAGATCACTACCATTCTAGGTGAGCAGTTGGACTACATACTAAAGTTCAAGTATCTGAGGGTCTGGTTAGACCATAGACTTACTTTTACAGATCACTTAGAAGAACTGGCAAAGAAACTTAGACAAAGACTTTATCTGTTCTTTAGGATTAATAATATACTCATAAGAGACGCTAAACTGAAACTGGTTCAAACTACCTTTCTTTCCCTATTGGATTACGCAGACTTTCTATATAGTCAGGGACCTGCAGGTGCCCTAGCCAAACTCAATACACTTTATTATCACAGAGCCATAAGATTTATCATGGGTCTTCCTAACTCAACCCACCACTGTGCATTATACATGGCAGTGGGATGGTCATCCCTTGCTTACAGATGGCAAAAAAGTGCTGCAGTTTAGACATATAAAGCTATCTCAAATAAACTGCCCCAGTATATCTCTGTCTGCTTACCTTTGTGCACTCTGGGGAAGTATGCCCTGAGAAGCACCTCATATATCTACCTTTATGTTTACAAAGCAAAATCTCGCATTGGCAGAGCAGCCATCAGCTTTGTGCTCCCTCAGCTGTGGAACAAGCTGCAAAAAACTTTGAAATTAACTCACCCCATCAGCCTAGCAGCTTTAAATCTCTATATCTACATCATAATAAGGAGTCCTGTGCCTGTCTACCCTAAATAGTGACTCCTACAAGTCCAAGCACACTCTAATTACTACTGTTATAAGACTGATCACATCTATAATGGACTCTTCCCTCTCCCCTTTTGCTACCCCCATATCTGTCCCTTCCACATTCCTTTGACCCTGGTTCCAGCTCTAAATTCTCCATACCGTATCACTATATATCTTTTTATAATAGGTTTTATTTGTGTTCGGTGCACCTGATATGTATATTTCTTTACGTTTATAAAAAATTGTGTCCTACCCAAAACTAGCTGTATCTTCTGTTCCAAACATACACTACTGTCAATGCTACCTGCTAATACTTTGTATATACTGTATTATTGTATCTCACTTTATTTATATTATTACTATTTTCTTGTGTGTTGCATCCCATGTATATTGTCCCTTGTTTCTTGTTAACAAACCCAGGTCCACCTCGAGAATTAGCTTGCTCAACAGTGATTGCCTGGTTAAATAAAGACTTTGATTGATTGATTATCTTCAGGAACCCCATACATTCTAAGATTTCTACGGTGATGCTGATTCTCTGAGTCTTCTTGTCTTTCTCCCAGAGCCTGGCATATTTCTATTAGTTGAGTTAGCGTGGACTGCGTTTGGGTTGCGTTATATGTGTGTACAGCTGAAGTCTCTTCTAGCCGGGTCACTTTGGTTTGTAATTCAGAGACATCCTGGCGCAAATTGTCATGTTCCGCCTGAAAAGATTGGAAATCCATTTTAATATCTTGTAAGTCAGTTAAAATATGGTCCAGTTTATCATTCATTGGGGCAAACTTTTTATCTTTAGGTTTTGTATTTTTGGTCGTTGAGGAGCGGGTTGCTTGTTGCACGGTAATGGAGGTGCTAGAGTCAGAAAAATCCGGGTCGGATCCGTCATTGTCCACAGGTAAGCCTTTGAACCGATTGGTACCCCCTTTCGCTCTGGTGTTAGCCATACTTCTCTTTTTAATTTTTTGTTGAGTTGTGCTATGCTAGTGGCCGTTGGACTGTTTGTTTAGGCGGTAGTGGAGTGGAGCTCTGGAATCAGGTGGCCATGTACGAGGAAGCGGCATCGGAAGTCCTACTAAAAAATAACTTTGATATTTAAAGCAGCAATATTTGCTAGTCACTATATAGTTTTCTCAGCAATACTCATTTTCTGACAAAAACATCAGCATACCCATTTTTCTTTTAATTTTCTTTCATTCCTGAACTAAGATATCGGATTTTGAAGTTTTTAAAAGTTCCCATTCCCTTGCCATGAAAAAAAAATCAAGATATTTGTACAGTGCTGCGCTGTTTACCATCAAAAACATGTGGTGGCACTATTATAATATATCCACAATATGACTTTAGTATGTACCCCCCTGGCGGGGCTCTTCAACAGGTCGTTTGAGACAGGGAGGGTACCTAGGGATTGGCGAGAGGCACATGTGGTGCCAATCCATAAAGGGGGGGGGCGAGGGAAGTACCAGGTAACTATAGACCCATCAGTTTGACCTGGTGGTGGAAAATTAATGGAGCGTATACTAAAGGAACAATTGGGGGTATACTTGGAGGAGGTGGGAGGTCTGGATAGTCGGCAACGTGGGTTAGTGCCAGGTAGATCATGTCAAACCAATCTTGTGGAGTTCTATAAATGGGTAACATCAGAACTGGACAGGGGAAAGCCTGTGGATGTATTATTCTTGGACTTCAGCAAGGCGTTTGACTCTGTCCACCACAATGGTCTGGTGGAGAAACTGACGGGTTGGGAGTAGGCCTATTGATGGTCAGATGGATTGAAAACTGGCTAGCTGGATGCACTCAGAGAGTAGTGGTTGGTGGGGAGCTCTCGAACCCTAGAGAGGTTGGTAGTGGGGTAACATAGAAACATAGAAACATAGAATTTGACGGCAGATAAGGACCGCTTGGCCCACCCAGTCTGCCCATTTTCCTACCTACTGGATAAGCTGCAGATCCTAGTTAACCATCAGCCTACTTCTTCCTATCCCCACCCCCTAGAATTGCCTTAGGACTGTCCCACGCATGCTTGTACCGCAGTGCTCGGTCCTGGGTCCGATCCTGTTTAATGCATACATATCAGACATCAGGGAGGGTATAGGGTGTGAAATGAGTCTCTTTGATAATAACTCCAAGATGGGATCAGTAGTTGAGGGGAAGAGGGGAGGTTGGCCCTGCAAGGAGACCTGGACGCCCTGGAAAGGTGGGCTCACACATGGAAATTAAATTTCAATATCACCAAGTGCAAGGTGTTACATCTTTGGTGGGAAAACCCTGAACACAGTTACACTCTGGGAGGGGAGGCACTGGAGGCCTCAACAGGGGAAAAAGACCTAGGGGTCATGGTGGATGCATGTATGAATAATTCTGAGCAGTGCAGGAGAGCAGCTAGCAAAGCAGACAGTATGTTTGGATGCATTGTAAGGGGGATCACCTCTAGGAGCAGGGAAGTGATTCTACTGCTGTACAATGGGCTGGTTAGATCACAGCTTGAGTACTGCGTACAGTACTGGAGATCACACTTAAAGAGAGACATATAGATCCCAGAGAGGGTGCAGAGGAGGGCAACTAAGATGATACGTGGACTAGGGGATTTGACGTATAAGGACAGATTTGAGGAGCTCTGCCTGTTTTCATTGGAGGAGAGACAGGGGGGACATGATTGAGGTCTTCAAGTACCTCAAGGGAATAAATAGGGTAAACATGGAGGGGATCTTTAGACTAAAGCAGGGAGGTATCACCAGAGGGCATGGTTTGAAGTTGGAAGGTGTAAGGGTGAAGGGGAAAAATGGAGGAGGTTTTTCACTGAAAGGGTGGTGGATCCTTGGAATGTGCTGCCTGGTGAGCTGGCTCAGAGATCCACAGTGGAGGGCTTCAAGAGAGGGTGGGACAGACACAGAAAGCAGATGTATCATATTCTGGCCTGGCCTGAGGGGTGGGGATGAATGATAGGGGTTTCTGGAACACAAGGGGGAGAGGGCCTTGGTACCCAACTAGGGATCTGAGGTTCAAGCAGACTTGATAGACCATAAGGCCTAATCTGCTGGCAATTAGTATGTTAGTACTGTACATGTAACAGGTAACCTCAGGTGAAGATATTTTTTTATAAATTGCCAGTAGCGGACATCTTTAATGATGTGAGTCAATAATTACAAAACTAGCTATAAAAGCTGTTTGAAAAAGATCTGATAGAATTAAAAATGTCCTAAGGATGACTCCAAAGATATCAGAAATAACATGTTTGCTAAAAAAACTTTATGATGAATTTTTTTGCCGACTAACAAATACTGCTGCTTAAGGAGTGGAATGCACACTCATTTTCTATGTCATGTTTCTGATCTACTTACACATTGTAAATACCATTTGGGAACTGCATAATGTAGTTTATGTCCTTGCAAAGCTCTTACACTGTTAGCATAATGCATCCCTGTTCTACTGTAAAACTCTGAGGTAGAAACAGACATAAATTACATCATACAGTTCTAAAATAGTACTTACCACTTGTGTAAATCATAAACACCTACTGACTAAGGCCAGCAAAGCTGGTACAATTACATAATTAGAACCAGTATTTAAATAAAAAAAATCAGCTTCTACTTCTTAAAGTGACTTACAGGTTTATTGTAGGTCTCCTTTAACACCTGCAAATTACTGCCCTTCTCTATGAGCAACAGCACGTTGCTACAGTGTTTGGAATCTGTATTTAGTGCTGGGCGGGGAAGCATTAAGTATAATTGTACTTATTCATTTGTGATGTTTATAAAAATATTACCCACACCCCTGGGTGGTGCATAGTCACATCATTCTTTCTTTTGTAAAGCAGAATGAGCTGAGGTGGTGCCTTTAGGGCGAGTTCCATTATGTGTCTGCCAAGATCAGGAGTATGGTAATGTGCTCTCACTGTCTTGTACAGCTCTGCTGCTTCCTCATACCAGCACTCTGATTTCAGCCCCATACTGTCACAATGGCTCCATATTAGAGTAGCTGGTCAGAGACTCAGCTCTATTGCTGTCATTAAAAGTTTGGGAGAGCCATGAAAACCAGTACTGTGCTGCACAAATACAGCAATCTATTTGCATTTTTTGTTTGTTGTTGTTGTTTTATTTTTTAGACCGGGAAAGGCACACTAAGCTGTTGTGGCTTGTTTCCAGCTGCTTCCTGGGGTGGTTCAGATGGACTTGTTTTCTTTCCGCTTTCTGCACCACTGTGGCTCCCTTCTGCCACACTCTGAGTATGCCTTCCAGCTCCCATGCGCACCTTCTCTCTCTCTCTCTCTCTCTCTCACTTACCAGGGATGCCCTCTAACTCCAGACTTTTCCCGCTGGCGTAGGATCAGCAGGGGAGATGGCCAGACTCTACTTCTCTGAACTACACAGTACTGGGGCACTCAGAGGTCAGTTAGTGAGTAGGGGACCCAAGAATGTAGAAGCCCAAGAGTGTAGGGGCTCAAGAATGCAGGGGGGCCAAGAGTGCCAGTGGCTTCATCCTACTGCATGCTGGGTATTTTTCTGGTTTCCTCTCCCCTCCAATAGGAACACAGCATGCATGGGTGCTCAATGTGGGCATGTACTGAGACAGTGCTATATACATCAGAGGCAACCAGCAGACATTACCTCTCCAACTGACAGTCCCAATTTTGCCACCACCTGGCATCATTCAGATGGTGGTATTGCAGTGTGGGCTGTATCCCACCCACCCCAAGGAGGAGACGATGGTCTGGGATGCTTGATCGTCCTACCTCAGCCAACCTTCTGGTCACTGTGGTTTATCCCCAAATCCAGGTCTTTGGTGTTGTAAGCACATGGACCTGTTTTATTGATGTTGGCCATTACACCAGGGAAACTCCCCTACTCTTTGGCAGGGGGTGCTACACTCCCTGTTGAAGGATGGAGATTCCTGTTCAGTTGGAGCCTGGAGGAGCAGGAGCAAGCATCGAACTGCAAGGTGCTGATAGCGCCAAAGAAGCAATGCATAGCCCATCATCACAGGATACAACTATGGAGCATCAAAATAAACAACCAGCTACTACGGACCCAGAAAATAACGGAGCAAATGAGGCTAAAAACGTTTCTACAATGAATACAGGAGACACAGAACGAAGAAAAAATTTTGCATGAGAAACTTCATCAGCAAAAATGAAAACTACTGGAGCAAATGAAAGACTTAGAAGCACAATACTGCATCAAAAAAAATAAATAAATAAGAGGAGAAAAAGAAACTAAAAAGGCTACCCGGCAAATCACCTGAGGCATCAGGACAAAAGCAACACAAAGTGTTTCATTTCGGCACTTCTCACCAGAACCTGGATTCAAACTCATCTTCACATAGAGGTGGGCCGATACCCAAGGCAAAATGGATGCCTGCAATAGCACTCAAAGGAGCAGGTTGAATAAGGAACTCTGTGAGGGACTGGATTCCAGACCCACAGATACCTCTTCCAGGATCCCCAAAAGCCACAAAGGAGCAGAGCGTATCAGAGAATAATGAGACAACACAAGAACAGAACGGGATGCCAGATACTACAGCTGAAGTTACAGCTGTATCACAAGAACAGCCACAGAACTCACAAACTGCAAGTATACCTTCTTATCCCCCTCTTGATAACAAGGGAGAATTGTTTTTTGAAGCGATAAGTGAGGTAGCAAATATACAAGATAATGTACAGGCGCAGGCTACTATGGAGAACAGGCATGTTAGTGGGACAAACAATGAAAATAGCACAGAGCTTCCCAGATCAGCTCCCACATATGCGAGCCTGCTAAAAAAAATAGAGATGGCTAAAAGGAAGCATGCTGTCAGACTCAGATATTTTGGGTGCATGGAGGTTCCACCTGATCAGTTTTATGTAGCAAAACTTTGATGAAAGAAGCTATGGGCTTTGTTCCTAAAGATGTTTATGGGCTTATATATGTGCCTGGGAAGGCTGCTTATTTATTTATTGTGATCTAGGACAACCATTGAGAACAAGTTCATTTCTTAGGTTCTATGTCAGAGTTAATGCATAATTGAACAGACAGTAAAAATAACAGTAAAACGGTGATAATCGTATATACATTAAATAAACCTATACGTACAATCAGAATAGCAGCAGTTCTTCAAAGATTAGTGATTCTAAGATGTAGAACAGTAGGGTGAATTGAGGGGCAACAGTAGAGAAGGGAGCAGGGAGAGATGCTATGGGAGGAGAGAGTAAGTACCTAGTGGGCCTTAGGGAAGTACTAGTGAACAGGGAGAAAGTTCAGCCGAAGGTAGGCCATGTATGTTTGAAATGGGGTAGCTGCGCAGCAGAGTAAAGTTGGCAGTGAATGAGGAATTGGGGGTGAGGGGGGGAGGGTTCAATGGAATTGATAAGAGGAGGGGGTTAGTAGAATAAGTAGTTTAAGCATGTGCAGAAAAAGGAACAAATTGATCAGGAGAAAGGTGAGGCTATAGCACAGCAAGGCAGTCAAGTGTTATATGAAACAGTCACAGCTGAACAAGGAGACAATATGGTTTCTAAGTTCATGTCTGAAAGTGCCAATCTTGGTTTCTGAGGTCAGAGCTGGAGGAAGATTATAGTCCATTTGGAGGCCCAGTAGGTGAAGACTCTTTGCCCCAGAGCTGTGCGACAGTGGAGTACTTTAAAGGTCATAGCATCTGAAATTCTGGTAGGGTTGCTGCTGCTGTCAAAGGGGGTGAGGAGCTTCAGCACCCATGGTGGCATGAGGCCCAGAGTAACCTTCTTAGCCAAGAGACAGGTTTGGTACTGTAGTCTACCTATGAGTTGGAGCCAGTTAGACTGGGCATATAGATCACAGGTATGTGTCAATCTTGTTGCCCCCATGAGGAGGCAGCATGCTTTGTTCAAAGCGGTAAATACGACAAAGGGATGTTGATCCATAGTCTATTAGCCCATAGTCCACTAATGACACTACAGAGCTAAGTACTGCCAGGTTGAGAGCATCGGGCGTAAGGCTCCATCTGTGTCTGTAGAGCAGACCAATGCAGGTATTGACCACTTTGGCTGTAGCATCTATGTATAACCCCTAGGTGGCACTATCCCAAGGGCTACTACCCCTGCCTGCTTGGCTAGTTGCAGGGTAAGGGGCCTGAGTTCTAAAATGGGTGCCTCCACCCAGAGGTCAGGGTTGGTAGTGGTCAAGCTAGCCTGGGCACAGCCCTCCGGGACAGTGTAACCCCCCCTCTCTTTCTGCTAGTAGCGGGAACAATACACAATAATCACTTTCACAATACCCCTGATACACGTTATAAGTACCCACACTGTTTATACTTACCACCAGGGTTGGTTCCTCTGGCTCATTTCTGAGGACCCCCTGTAAAACAAGGTTATGCACAACAAATAGCAACAGTACAGTACTCTTGGCATAAACTGGAGCCACAGTCAGTTTATATGCTGAAAAAGTTGGATCTGATTTATTCAGGGGACTTGAACAAGGGAGAGGCGTAATCAGGTTGATTTGCTTAAAGGCTCTATCAATCAAACAGTTATGCATGCACTTCAGAGTCTCTAAACAGTCACACCCTCTGGGTACCCAGGTGGAGAAGAGACGGGCTAGCCAGGACCGTTGCCTGGAGTAGGCCGGCATCACAGCTGGTTGGGACCCTGTGATGGAAAAACAACATGCACAATACACACTATTTGTAATCCAGAGCCAGAGGGCTCAGTTCATGAAGAAAAGAAATAACAAAACTATCAGATGACATACTTAGATTAAGTTGTTGTTGCAGGGAGCTACCTTGATCATTACTCATGATGCCCAAGACTGGACACAAGCTGGACGAAAATCGAGACAGCAGGTGGTTGATCTGGAGTGCCAGGAGAAGCAGGGCCCACATGATTTGCCGAGGCATCATTCCTGTTCAAGCATTGAGCAAGGGGCTAATCCCTAGGCAGATCCCTCGTCGATGGCTTTCTCTGTGCAGTGGGGTAGTCTGGCAGGGCCAATGTGGCCTGGCCCAGGCCGAATGGAGATGAACGTGGATTCAGTCTGATTAGGCTGGATACAGCTTCCAACAAGCAGAACACAGTTCACACAGTGGGGAACCAAATCATGACCCACTATCAATACACAGCACATTTACATGTAAAGGATTCTGCAGTACCAGACAAGCCGCTCTCCGGGCACTATCACAAAGTCTCTGCTCAAACTGGGAGTTCAGAGGTAGCTGGAAATCCTGACAGGCCAATCGCATTCAGCAAAATCTTCAGTCTTCCTCGGGTATGAGCCTGGTCACAAGTCAGTAGCTTTCTTCAGTCTCACTTCTCAGATTTAGTCCACAAATCACTCTTTTCCCTCTCAGGGCAGCAGGCAGACATGCAGGCCAAAACTCAGGCCTTTCCACAGTTCTCCTGCACGAAACTATGCAGACAGCTGCTCGACTATCTTGAGCTGCTGCTTCTTCAGCTTCCAACTTAAATCTGCCCAGACAGCAGGCAGCCCAGGAATTTCCCCCAGATCCAAAAGGTTCGGTTGGCTGTTTCATCTGTCAGTCACAACAAAGCTGCCCCCAGGGCTGTTTAGGTGCCAAAGTCTCACAACTACAATGCCTACAAATTTTTCCCCCACAAAGCCCCTGTAGGCAGGCTCCATTTTAGGTCCCACATTACTGATTGGTCCAGCTCGGCAGTTCAGGATCAAGATGGTGGAGATAGCCAGAAAATTCCTTGCTGTAAAGAAGGCAGGTTAAAACAAACTACAATATTATTATTACTCTAATAGATCATCAGTAAACAAGCACATCTTCTACAGAGCTCCCTCTGCGCAATTAGCGATGACAGAAACGGAGTGATTATCTGTCAGTCCGAGCGGGACTCAAGCATGGACACACTCAGCCCCCATCCCAGTTCAATTATAACTACAACCAGGCAGCTCTTAAAGAGACAGTACACAGAGGTTTTACAGGCACTCTCTAGCATTAACATTTAAACCTTTCCTGGTGAAACTATTTCAATAAATAAATAAAATAGATAAATAAATGGTTAGAACACAGGACACCAGCCTGGCAGTGAGCATTTAGGCAAGCTCATGGAAGACTTTTCCGGGAACCCCCATTTGTAGGGGGGTTGCATATGTGAGTGGCAAATGACATGGTACTGTCCAGGGTGACTCCAGAGTATCTGAAACAGGGAACAAGTTCTAGCAGTGCCCCTGCTCCATTATCAAGAGAGTTACGGATGTATCCTGTGAACTCTAGTAGCGCACTTGTGGTACTATGCCCTCTCCAAAAACTGTGCTGCTGAGGACATTGGAGGTTATACTTGTCCAAGTATTCAGTTAATTGGTCCACAACTATTTGTTCTAGTGCCTTGGATAGTGGCAGAAGAATTGAGATGGGTCTGTAATTCTCCCATAGTGCTCTTTCTCTGCTCTTGAACATGGGTGTCACTAGGGCAGCTTTCCATTGGAGTGGGAATTGGGAGAGACATATCGAGGCATTGATGATGTGCGTTAGAGGTCAAAGAATGTCGTCAAGGGTGAGTCCTACAAATTTAAGGTCAAGGGAGTCGCCACTTGATCACGCCTTGCCTAGGACCTTTCGGAGGTACCTCCTAGCTTCACCTGTGGTGATAAGTCTGAAGTGGAAGGGTGGGTGAGAGGTTGGCTGGTTAACAGAGCTGTTAGTCAGGAGGGTGGGAGCAGGGAGGAAAACGTCAGGAAGGAGTACACCACTGAGGTCAGTGAAGGCATTATTGAATGAGTTTGCTATAGCACTATGATCTGTGGTGGGAACACCATCAATACTGAGTGTTGTCAGTGTCGCCTTCAGTTCTTTCCCTGTGAGTTCACTGAGGTTGGTCCAGAAATTCCTGTCTCCCTCCAGGTGTGTTTAGGGCTTCCTTGAAGTAATTATTTTTTGCTAAGCGTATAGCCCTAGTGCAGTCATTGTGTGCTTTTTTGTACCTTTGAATGTCAGCCTGTTTACCAGAGGCATGGGTACGTTGCCACAGGTGATCTCTGATTTTCATTTGCTCAAGGAGGTCAGGAGAGCACCACGGGTTACTATGGCCTTTGACTTTCCATGTCTTAACTGGTGCATGCCGATCGCACACGCCATTAAATAGCTGGATGAATTGATTGAGGGCCACATCGACAGATTCAGTGGAGTAGACATTGTCCCAGTTCTGTTGTCCGAGATCTGCTTTTAGCATTTCAAGGTGCCCAGGTCTAAGGACCCAATTTGTGACTGCTCTGGTTGGGGGGTTTGGTGAAATTATTATACCAGCTGAACATAACAGGTGAGTGGTCACTGTAGGCATCCAGAAGGACCATCATCTGGTAGATGTGCTCTGGTTGGTTGGACAAGACCCAGTCCAGCAGGGTGGAAGTACTAGTCTTGTAGTTGGTCCTAGAGGTCGAGGCGACTAGTTGGGTGAAATTTACAACTGTGACAGCATCACTGTATGGTCTAGCAGCTGGAGAGAGTCAGTTGGCATTAAAATCTCCTGATAGCACTGTTTCATTTTTGAGATTGAGCTCACCGGAGCATTTCATGAGTGAGCCAAGACCAGGGGCTTTCTGTTCTGGAGGAATGTATACTGTAAGAACAGTCATAGTTTTATTAATCTTCCCAAGATGCAATTTTAGTGCTATGGCTTGCATACTATCCCCCATACCTGGTAGTGTGATGGTGTGAGCCTGGAGGCTCTCTCTGATATAGATAGCACAACCACCCCCTGTTTGGAGATCTGAGCAGTCCTGTAAATGGTATGTCCAGGGATTGAGACATCTGCATCCTTTAGTTTTGGGGACAGCCAAGCATGACCACAGATAGGATATCCAGCTTGTGTTGACATACCTAGGCATTCAAGCAATCCATCTTAGGTAGGATGCTACAGATATTTATTCAACCGAATATCAGCTGATCTTTGCACCATGTTGGGGTACAGCAGAAGGGTATGGGGCCTGGGTTTGGGTGGATATTCCCAGATAACAGTAGCAGCTGTAGTGCTAAGTGACAGAGGTATTCCTTTAGTTGTTTAAAGCTTTGATTGCTTCCCCTTCTCTTATTGTGGGAGGATATAAGTCTTGCATGTGTACTGAAGATCCCTGGGAATAGCACAAGGGGGTGAAGCCACTCCGGACAGTGTAACATAGGCCACCTAGGACTGACAGTGGGCAGTACTGGGGGTAATGAGTGGAAACAGTTTCCATATGGTAGTGTTACCCTGCTGTTTGGAGTGAGTGTCAAGCTACACAGAGTCAAGTCATCAGGTGCATGAGAACAGAGACTGAGGTCCATGGAGCACAAGAAAAAGGTGAGTAATAAGGCAGCTGTCAGCGCTAGTGCCCCAGATGGAAGCATTTTTGTAGGTTTAAAGTTTTTGGGGGGTTAGGTTAGAGAAAGCAGCCCCTTTAAGTGGCACGATTGATTTGTAGGTGGTACCTCTAGGTTTGAGTGACACCATGGATTGAGAGTACCAATGGGAGATGTGAAAGGGGCGTGCCTCAAGGCATGAGTATTTAATAAAGGATGGGGGGTGGGAGGGGGTTGAAAATCAAGTGTGGAGATAGCACAGGAAAGAGAAATGGTGCCTTGTTACAGCGGGCACCTTTAGTCCATAAAATTCAGTTAGCCATGTGGCAGCCAATGGGTGGCTTGCTTCCCTCAAAAGTATCCAACCAAATTCATGATTTAAAAGCCATCCAGTTTCCATACCTGCTGTGCAAGGTCTGGCATCCAAAGCAGTTGAGCACCGCCGGCTTCAGCTGGGAAGTATGTTAGGGCGAAGAGAGGTGGAGAGAGAGAGCTGTGGATCAGGAGTGCTTTGCAGATGATCTCTCCAGGTGGGTGCAGTGGTAGCCTGTGATACGGGTGACCATGATTGAGTGCTTTCAAAAAGGGCAACTCAATCACTGCATATGTCAACAGGGCTACGGACCAGGGAAGGTGACTGGATGGGGGGATTCACGCATATAGCGACATGATGTTGCTACATGTACACACACGTTGGAAGGGAGCAAGCACGATGAGTGAGGGATGGAAGTGGAGGGAGGATTTGTGAGGTGTGATGCCACAGTGGGCTGCCAAGCTGGCCCCATAGTGTGGTGGATGGTGGGTTGGGATTCCGAGGGTGCTGTTCGGGTCCAGGCGCATGTACATTTTGTTGCACCCAACCCAATTTTTTTTTATGGTTTTGCATCCCCCCCAACATGCACCCCCCTGAAGTTGAGAATCCTTCAGTATCGGGTGTATGGGCACAACCCCCACAAACAAAGAAACTCCTAAGTCCACAGCACCCTTGCTGTGCACTGATACATCGCCAAAATTGATTTTTGCTATATACATGGAACCAGTGCGGCTGATTAATGAACTGGCTGAGGCAGCTTCTGAGGCAGAAGCGCCCGCTCAGGGATGAAATTTGGAAAGGAAGGGAAAGTGCATGGTAATTAATTTGCTGGGAGGACAAAGCAGTAGTAGAGAAAGGGGTGGGCAGGTTCGGTAGGACAAAAGGGGAGTCTGACTAACAGAAGAAAAGGTGCTAAGTGGCTTTAGGTCTGAGAGAAAAATTGGAGGGTGGAGGGATTACAACTCTGTGGCTGGTCAAGGCCAAGGCAAATGGCAGTCACTGGCAGCAGGGGGCGGGGAGCAAGAGGAGAGTGCAGTGAATTAGAGTATGAGGAGAGAGAGGTGGAAGCAGAGCTAAGGGGGAGAGAGGCAGAAACAGGGAATAAAATGGCAATTTAAAACATTACAGTACAGACTGCATCCTTATGATATTAGCTTTCAAACTGAGGCCCTGTACACATCAGGCTAGTTAAGACGTTTTAAGGTGCTTATAACGTTTTAACTAAGCATAGCTCTAAACATCCAAATCCGCATTTAAACGCAGTTTCAAAGCGTGTTAAGAAACCGTGCTTAAACCTCTGCAAGAGCTAGTCTCAAGTCTGTTTTTAAAAACGGTTTGAAGGAGGAAAGCATGTTACCTTGTGGTGTGGACAGGCATGCGATTTTTCCCTCTATTACAGTGCCAACATAACCGTGCTACAATCGAGGAGGATTACCGGGTTTAAAAACGTTACTTGCTGCTGATGCAGACGGGAGTTTACCGTGTTACCATCGAGTTCGAACTCGGTGAACAATAATGTGGACCGGCTGCTGTGGTGAGTTTGAAAACATTTTGAAACTGTTATTTAAAACGGTACAAGTCTTCAGTTGTAATGTGTACAGGGCCTGAGAGTCTTCTTGATAGGTTTTGGACATAATTTTCAGCAAAAAAAAAAAAAAGAAATACTCCGGTATGGTCATCCTTTCAGGCGATTCCATTAATAAAACCAGTCTTTAAAGTTATCACCATCCTGTATAGAAATGAAGGAGTGAATATTTCGGACAATATATTTTGGTTGGAGAAATGATGTGACATTCAAGGCACCCCAGACCCCATCATTGATGGAGAGGGGTTCTGGACAGTGGGCTGGAAATTGAGAGTAAAGTTAAAACAGACGGACGCTGGTGTCTCTCACCTCCCCAACTGTTTCTATCTAGGGAGGGACAAGAGGACCCTCTTCTATCAAGGCCAGCCCAGGTCATGCTACAAATGTGGCTCCCACAGACATATTAATAACAACTGTGAAGTCTAGAAATGTCTGCAATGTGGAACTATGGGACACTCAGGCTTTAATTGCATAGAAACTCCAGTTTGAAATCTGTGTGAAGAATCTGGCCATAATTTCAACACTTGCCCAGGGGCTGTACATAATACTTCCTGTGCAGACTATGGAGAACAAGATTATTATATAAACAAAGTCTCTAGACCTGGGCAAAACCAGCAACCAAAATTAACACCCCTCCCCCAGACTGGGCTTGAAACACATGGCCTAGAACCTATCACAAACTCCACTTCCAGTACACAAGTAGCAACCCCTGTTTCAGACATCAGGCAACAAAGATCTGACCGCGTAGTTTCTGAAGAAAATAAACTTATAAATACTACACCATCCCTGTTTCAAACTGTCTGCAACAGAATGTACCTGCCACTTCTGCCTCAGCCATGGAAGATACTTCCAAATGAAATGACATGCCCCCCACAAACAGGATGAATTTCAGCCTGTGAAAAGGAAAAGTGCAGCCAAAACAAATAAACCTGCACAATCATACTGAATACAGTTACAAAATAAATTTGGGACATTACAATGGTGTGGAATGGAAATGGATGAGGAATCGGATACAGCATCCACGTACTCCACGTCAAAAGAAATCCCTTCAGACATAGAAAAACAAAAAACTGCAAAAACAAAAGCCAAAAAAAAAACGTTATGGGACTAGATCTGGTACAAAGAAAGTGACATGAAATACCATCCCCCTTTTTTTTGCCTGTATTAATTTATGTCCATGGATAACTACGACATCAAGATAGCCTCCCTGAATGCGAATAGTTTAAAATCAGAATAGAAAAGTAAAAGTAGTTTTGCTTTGTTTTCCAGTTGTATTTATGATGTTGTATGCTTCCAGGTTACTAGGTTACACTCAGTAATGGATAAAAAGAAGGCCAGTGCAGACTAGTTATGGGGACCCACCCATTGGTCTATAGAGACAGGTCTCTGTTGCAGAGTGGTTATTTGCATAAATAACCCACTGCTAAAATAATCCATGTGGTAGATATTAGTCCAGGTAAAGCTCTACTGCTGGACATTACATTAGATAACCAGGATTTTAGACTAGTTAATTTGTATGTACCTCAGACCAAAGCTGGCCATATAGAATTACTTATGCTAATTCAGCCTCATCTTTTTACATCAAAACACGTTTTATGGACTACAGATTTCAATTGCAGTTGTCTCCATAGAGGCAGAGGACTTAAAACAAGAAAAACCTTTTTGGGATGCAGCCTTTTTAAATAATTTACTTACACAAACAGGATTAGTAGATACATTTCATACCATCTCCACAACACCACCTCATACATATTTTCGTGGTACATTATCCACAATAATAGATTACTGGTTTATTTCCCCACATTTACAGGTACAAAACACATGGGTAACTCCCGTGGCCACTTCAGATCATGGATTATTGGCAGCCACTTTAGCCAACTCACCAAATTCAGCACCAGGTAAGGGACATTGGAAGTTTAATAAAACCTTTTTAGAGCACACTAAAATAAAACAAAGTCTACAACATGTTATTCAGGCATGCAAATCAGTTTTCTTTCTGTATGATCCCCCCTTACAGTGGTGGACAGATAATAAAATTGATCTTACATTATGTTTGAAACTTATAGGAAAACTAAATGGATCAGACAAAACACAAATATACAGTAATTCTTCATTTTCCCATCTTTGCCACCTTTTTTTCTCTACAAGAACATTCATCTTATGATTACTCTCATCAAATCACAGCTGTAAAACAAGAAATGGTACAACTGCAATATGACAGACTGAAATCTTTGGAAACTGAACAAAAGTTTGGTACACAGGGAAAATTTTTACAAATAAATTCTTATGAAAATTGTACCAGTCATAGGAAACAGAAAATGATTCACAGCTTAAAAACAAATTGGGGGACAACAGTTAAGGAAATACAACAAATCTTAGAGAAAGTAGAAACATACATCAATAAACATTTTGGGAATATTTCTGGGAAACAACCAGAAGTAACACAATGGCTTAAGGATTTTAAGTTGCCTACATTATCTCAACACCAAGCCCATCTTTTAACAAAACCTATTACCTCACAGGAATTAGCTACAGTAATTATTTTAAACCAGACACAGCACCAAATCTAGATGGATTGTCAGGTGAATTTAATACATTTCTTTTTTCATTTTTAAGCCAAGAGTTAACACTACTTTATAACCATTTTTTGCAGACAGAAGGTCTTCCAGAGGAGATGTACTAGAGAGTATTGCTCCTATTATATAAGAAGAGGCAATAAAGAATTATTACAAAATTGGAGATCAATAATTATTTTGAATGTGGATTTTAAAATCCTGAAAAAAAATTTGAAGTAATAGGTTGGCAGGAATGTCAGACACTGTTATACATCCTGCACAAGTATGTTCTGTTCCAGTGAAGAAAATAACCGAGGCGCTAATAGTAATCCACGAAATAGTAGAAAAAGGGGAAAATGAGAAAGTATCTGGTTTTCTTCTTAGCCTGGATCAAAACAAAGCTTCTGATAATGTATCACACAGCTGTCTGTTGCAGTGCCTGAAAGCATATGGTATCCCTAATACTTTCATTTCATGGATTCACCTATGTTATAAACACGCCTCTGTCTTCCAATATATCATTGGTTGGCTAGGCAATAGGTGCCCAATTCTAACTGAAGAGAGACAGGGATGTCCTCTGAGCCCTCTCCTGATATGTTATTACACTGGACCCACTAATACAATCATTAAATTCCTCTCCTCAAGTTATGGGCCTTTCAGTGGATAGCTTTGACGTTGAAATTAAGACACTGTCCTATGCAGATGATCTTTGCCTAGTTTTAGCAGATGCTCAATCAGGAATACGTGCATATAGTATACTCCAAACATTTTCACAATTGACAAGTGCATCCATAAATTTTCAAAAAAGTAATTGTATATACATAGGACCATCACACCAAAATAACACAACTATAATTGGCATCCTTATTACACAAGAAAAAGTTAAAATTTTAGGAATTTTTTTAACCCGGAGATTTGGCATACTTTAATTAGGATCATTTAATGAAAATAGCCTTAGACCAGGGGTTGTCAAATGATGAGGCCAGCCTCCCTGGGGAGGCCTCAACCTGTTCCAGGGGAGGCTCAAGCAAGTCTGAAAAAGTACTGTATTTAAATTTTGAGTTGTATGTATTTTGTGTGAAGAAAGGAAGCAAACTGAAAGAGGATAATAGTAGGTGAATTTTATGTATTTATTTACTAATAGGTGACAAGGGAAGGTGAATGAGCCAAGGCTCATTTAAGGTGTACCCGGGGAAGGGTAGGTACTGAATACATTTCAAAAGGTAACTACAAAACAATCAATAAATACACAGTGAACAATAGTGCAAACACATACAAACAATTAATAATGAGTGGTGGTAATTGATCAATTTGTAGACTGATGGCAGAACAGCCCAAATAATAGGGCTGAGCATAAAAGTGCTCAGCGCAATAGCAGGAAGGAGCAAAGTAATCCTAGAGAAGTTGCTTAGGAATAGGGAAGGAGGGGAAGAGGCAAAGTATGTAGGAAGGTTATTTCATATAGAAAGGAAATAGAAAAAAGTAGTCTGACCCATGAAGGTACTGCAACAAGGGGTAACAATGGTTCAAGAATGAAAATAGCAGAGCAAGTAGGCTGGCCTGTGGGGGAGGGGTTACAATAAGCTGAATAATAATGTTTGTTTATTTTATTTATTTGTTATTCAGACAATACCTTTGAGCACAGGAGCTCTTTTTCAAAGGTTCTACATTAGTATAAGACAAAAAAAACTGAATGAAAGAACTGAATGTGAGCCAATTTTTCAAAGGGGGTTCAATTTATTCATGGTCTAGTGCGCAAAGTACAGTATGTTATTTTTCTTAGGGGAGGCTCAAGATTATTTAAGTTTTTTGGGGAGTCTCAAAATCTTTTCCATGGATTTGGGGAGGCTCACTGTGACAAAGTCTAAGCACTATTGCCTTAGGCTGAATTGCTCTATGGAATAGATGGAAAATAAGCAAGAAGAAACAGGTTTATATGATTAAGACCTACTTAATTCTCATGTTTTTACATCTCAGCTATGTTTACCTCCCCCCCCCCCAAAAAAAAAACAAACATTGGAACACAGATTTCTTGGTTGTTTCTTTACTTGCATTTGGGGAAGCCGGTCAAAAGATGAATCACTTAGTTAGTACTAGCCAAAGGAGGCCTGAACATTAAATTTATTATTGATTATTTTTTAAATTTTGTTAACCTGGTAAGCCCGCTGGGTCCCGGAGGTCCCTATATATCCCTTTGTTTTCTTTTACAGTATTTCTATTTACAGTAACCTTAAACCAATATTGTCACAGTTTAATAATATCTGGAGCCCCCTGGGTGCTGGATCAAATTTATTATGTTACAGAAAAGTGGCCATTACATGCTTCTATACCTAACAAAAGACGCTTATCTAGATTACCGTTATACTCCCAAGATATTTTAAGTAAACTAAAACAACACAAAACTTTAAAATCACTTATGACAACAAATAGGAAACAATTTTATACCATGATGACACAGCATTATCACAAATGTTTCCTATTTTTGCTCAGGCTCATTTCAGATAGAGAATTTACTTGTTATATGCTCACTAACACTTGGATCCCCCTAAGATGTGGGATGTAGTATGGTTAAGCAACTGGTTAATCTGGTTCAGGGTCAGTTGGCATTCATCTGTATATCCCTCCCCCAGGTCGTGCTTGAAAATAGGCAGGATTTGTCTAGTGCACTTACCCGGTCAACAAAAACTAAATAAATAAATAAACAATAAATATGTTCACATGGTAAATTGAATGTGAAAAACAACTTAAAACATAAAGGAACTGATGAACGTCACTGTCCTAGAATTATATGCTATGGTTCCCTTGAAACAAAGGAGCACCTTTATTTCAAGTGTCCTTTCTTTCAAAATGTTTGGACCCTAATAAGACAAATGTGGAATGCATCCTTTTTTCAACACATCTCCCCTGATGTATTATTTCTTGGAATTTTAGATTCCAAAATGTCCACATATGATCCCAGTTCAGTATTAAAAAATATACAACAGAGACAGACAGTTTTAAAAAATACACAATAGAGACAGACTTTTGAGATTACGCTTATTTTACTTCTCAATATGGTAGCAGATGGCATAAACATTGATTTGGGTTTCATGACATGTTACCCCACTTAAACTTACATAGACTTTTACTTCATAGGATGGACATTTAACAGGACTTCAGTGTGTTGTTGTTGTTCTGTTTTTATTTTCATAGGGCCAGATATTCAAAACTTTGTGCCGGGCAAAACCCATTTGCGCAGGTTTAACGCGGGATTAGCGCGGGTCTGCTATATTCAAAAGGCCAAATAGCACGGGCAAACTGCATTAGCGCCAGGCAAAATCATAATGTATGCAAGGGGCAAACTGACATGAATACAGGAGCAATGCTATATTCAGCATTAGCACCACGCAGTAGTTTTTGCGTGACTTAGCGGACACTTAGCTGCAGGCAGTGCACCGCCCAGGAAAAGCTTATTCAACTCCTGGGCAACCAGCTTGCATGACACTATGGCTTTTGGCGCTGGTTTAGCACAGGTTTTGTGTGACCCTAACAAATAAATATGACACATAGATAAAGCCAAACATAGAGGAAGCGTGCTGCTAACTGATGGCATCACAATGATGCCATCATCTGCCACCAGTCCCAGCCATGCAAGGCAGTAAGTGGTGACCCTGCCGCCAGTGGACAGCATGGCATTCTGGCCATACAGCACACACCTGCGGACCACACTTCTGTGGACACCAACAGATGCCAGCACACACATGCAGCACTGTGGGCATGGAGGATGTTGAAGGGAGAGTGTATGGGTGGCCAGGCTGTGCCACAGACCAGGTGTGGCCACAAGGCTGGGACACATTATGCAGTGCACATGGGCCAGTACTGGGCATACAGTAACACTAGTGTGCCTTTCTGATAATATATGCCTCTCTGGCCACATACCGCACAGCTGTACAACTGCCACAGCACACAAAGCTGGACATGTATATGTCACTGTGAGCATCTCATGCCAGAGGTGCAGCATCTGTGGGTCACACAACAGTGTAAATGTCCACTGTCAGTAAACACCTGCAGGTTGGGCCTCTCACTGTGTATAGTGCAGTCATCATCACTGCCCTACACACCATAGGCATTGCTGTGTCCACACACTACTGGCCCCCTTGCTACTGTAGTGTCTGCTGTGCACTGTAGCATGACCTACAGTCTGACAGTTGCATGCAGCACCACCACCATCTGTGCCTATGCTGTGTTGTCCCAGTACACCTGCAGACAGCAGCACATGTGGAAGTATAGTTCAAAACTGTACAATATTCCCCAAACTGTTTGCACAGCTCTAACGCGTTTGCGTGGGTTTAGCACAGAGCTAAACCGTTAGCCCGGCGCAAACAGCATGCAAATCAGGGCATAATGAGATGCTGATCTGGATGTTTGCCCAGAGACTACGTAAGTAGGCTCATTTGTATGCCACTTTTGAATATGGCAAAGTTTAGCGCCGATGCAAACATGTTTGCACGGGCTAACGGTTTAGCCCTGTGCTAAACCCGTGCAAACATGTTAGTGCTGCACAAACAGTTCAGGAAATATTTTACAGTTTTGAACATTGTACTTTCACATATGCTGCTGCCTGCAGCTGTACTGGGTCCACGCATTTGCTGGCACACACGTTGGCCACGTAGTTCACCTCTACCTACCTTCACATCACTGTGCACTGTTTTGCTGTTGTGGTTTGCACTTCCTGGTTGCCATATTCAGAGCTGTCTTATTCCAGGGCTAAGTTTGCCCTGCACTCCCAGCCCAGTTTGCCTGGCCTCATTTCCATACTACATTCAGAAGCTGTTTGCCCCGGGCTATTTCTTTTGAATATGGCTTGCTTTGTGCTCTGGGCTAAGTTTGCCCACCGGGCAGTGCTAATTTAGCCCCGGGGAAAAGTTTTGAATATCTGGCCCATAGAGTCCTTTTTAACTGGTTATCAATATGTTGGTTTCTCACCAAATATACATGTGTGTGAGTGGATGAGTATGTATGGGAGGTAGAGTTTAGTGTGTTTGTGGGGGTAATTTTATGTGTGTTTTTTGGGGGGTTGGAGGATGTTTTTTTTATAGAGAGGGGACTGTGTGTGGGGGAGGGGTTGGGGTTGTGCTTACAAACAGTATTTAGGTAGGCTGCTATTTGGGTACATGTCATAATTATGCTACAGGGTGTTAGGACTCTTGGCTCACACACATGGTGAATATACACTTCTTTTCTAGTTATCTTTTGCTGTGGGTGGGGGAGTTTAATTCCATGGGGGGGTTTATACAGATTCTTAAGACTGTTTCTGTTCATATAGTTAATTGATTATATACTGACGCATTGTTGAACCTTAAACATTTTAAGATGCATGAACTCATTTTCTAGGTGGTCCTTGAGAGATTTATTGTTTTATTATTTTTTATATGGCAATAACAATGACAATTGATATTATCTTGTAAAAATCTTGTTACAGCACTGTAGGTCTTAATGTTTATGGAGTGTGTTAACTGGTTGAGAGTATAGTTTAGAAAATATCTTCAGATAAGTTTAATTCTGTATGAATGTTTTAAACAGTTGTTCATACAAGGTGCATTTCTCTTATTCCCCTCTTATTTCCATATATACATTTCTGTTATACAGTTTTTTATCATACAATACTATCAAGTTTTAACTTGGACATTTGTGGTATTAAATCTAAAGGTCCTGCTTTTAATTTTGAATGTATTCTCATAATACACATTCATTGATAATTTCAGTTATAGGCTTTGCCTGCTTGAGTATTCAGTTTATCTAATGGATGTCATTTGACCTTGAAAAGATTCTCAGTAATAGCAAGCCAATGGGATGCTATTCATTCCATTTCAATTTAGACTTTTTGGAATAGGTACTTTTAATCAATGATAATTTTTTCTGAGTTTTTTTTATGTATGATCTGGGTGTTAATAGAATGTGACTCCGTGAACAATTGTCATAAATCCCCAAGGAAGGACTTGGTTGGTCCGAAAGCTTAGACATTGTTTTCTTTTTGTAACATCTATGTTGGTCCAATAAAATGTATCAAACCACTTGCTTCTGGATCAGTTCAGTATGGATAATTCTAACTTGCTTAAAATATTGGATATAATAAGCTAGATGCAAATTTACATAGCAGCAAATAGAGATGACCCAAGAACAAATTGTACAATCCATTCTTTATAGTATTCAGGAAGTTCAGAAACAGGAGAAGAAGGTCTGTTCTACAGCCAGTTATAGTAAATGATGGAAAGCATTTCACTGCTTAAAATAAAATAATAGCCGTATCTTAGGTGAAAACTGAGTATATTAAGGAATTTTCCCTTATTTAACAGTAAGGAAGAATAACAGGAGAAGGAGACGTGGAAATTACAAAATTTACATATGTTTGGAATACTAAGGGTTCAAGAGTATTTCAAAAACTACATTTCTTTAAAGTAGTAAGATAAAAAGGAATGAGTATGTTTTAGTATTTAAATTATTTTGGAATTCTTATGTAGTGGGGGAGGGTGATATGCACATGGGGATATTTGATGTATTTCAGGTAAATTGTACAATTTAGCAATCATAGAGATGTATTTAAACTATTATTTTAATATTCAGTAATAACATGAATATATTATTTATGTTTAATTTGGTAATTAGTAGGGGAAGAGGTTTGGGCTAGTATGCTTTAATATGTATTTGCTTTATTTTCTGTTCTGTTTAATGTGGTATGTTTTATGTTTCATTACCTTCCAATGACAAAGAATAATACTTATTTGATGTGCTTTCATTTATGATGTATATATGTTTTTCATGTGAGTATAACGTGTTGTATTATGAGTTATTTTGATTATCTTAATAAAAAATTCCTCTACTTTGCAGGGGGCCCCTGCTGCTTACTGTGGAGAGGATGGAGCAGACTGGAGTAGAGGAGGTGAGATGGAGTTTCGAGTGGGGGAATCCACCCATACAGGGCACCATGGAAGCAGTTATGCCAAATAGGTCAGAAAATGCTATCAAGGGGACCACCTAATGGCTTAGTGGTAGCGCTATGTGGTCCTGTACTCACAACCCAGTTCTGGGAGAAAGCCCAGGTCTGCATAGTCAGGCTGCCAGGCTGGGGATTGCTCCCAACTGGAGTGCAAGCCAACCAGGGTGGGAGATGGCCTGGACGCCATGCTGTAGTGGCCGCTTGTGGTGAGCTTGCTCCCTCATGAAGAGTGGCACATGTCCAGTGTGTATTATTGTGTCTAAGGCCAACAGAGGCTATGCCAGACATCTGGGGTGGAGGGCAGGACTAAGGGGAGGAAAAGGGGAAAAGGGGAAAAACTATGTGCACAGCTGCCATGAGTGATGGCCCGTGCATTCCTCAGGTCCTGTGTCATGCAGATCCTGCTGGCTTGATGACAGGAGGAGTGGCAACAGGCCTGGAGATCGGTGCAGACCCGATGGCAGCCAGAGGAGGCGGTTGGGGCCAAAAAACATATAAAAAGGAAAAAGAAAATGCCATCAGGGATACCAAGATAACTGGCAGTACGGCAGCAGAAATTGTGGTTATATAGCTGGCCCAGTGGTATGGAGGGCTGAGGCGCTATACGCTTTACCTCTCACCATGGCAGCGACCCGAGTTTGGGAACGAGCTCAGGTTGATCAGGGGTCAGTGGGGGGGGGGTGAGCATCTGACAGACTGCTCTCCTCTCCTGGGGTGGAGGATCCACTGTCTCACTCCTTGGCTGCCATCTGGTGGAGGACAGGGTGGCAGTGCAAGAGCTCAAGCAGTGCATATCTAGGGCCAGGTTACAGAGCATGTGTGCACCTCCACACTCACGTCCATACAGCCACCACGGCAAACAGGGGGAAGTGGAGGCAAATGGTGGTTGCAGGCTACATGAAGCCCTGTCTGACTGCCCTTACCCCACTCTGTCACTGGCTTCTGCTGATCCTCCAGTCTGGATGCAGGATCTCTGGGTCGGGGGGAGGATGGCCCTCCCCTTTCCAGGTGCACCATGGGGGGCAATCCATGGGGCAGTTGGGCTTGGTGGGCCAGAGAATAACAGAGGAAGAACATCAGGACTGGCAATTAAACCAAAGGAAAGCTGCTATATTGCGGCTGCTACAAGAAGAAGAATGGTGTATGCAATAAAAACAAATACTATGAAACAAACAAGCTTTCTGCATTCAACATAGTGATGCTGAACGCAAACAGAGTAATGTGAACTCACTGAGAAGGAGGATCCCAGAACATACCTCCAGCTTAGACACGCCCGCAGTCTCAGAATGAGAAACAACTTGAGATAATAGTGAATTCTGAACCACAAAGCTCTTTCAGCAAACAGAGTGCTAGTAATGTTGAAGAGACTTCAATTTCACAGTCGGAGGAGGTTTTGACAGCCGAAACTGATGCCGTCAGTCGGACATTACAACAGCTGAGAAGGGTAGGAACGTGCATCAAAGGGAAAGTAGCTGGTAACACGACAACTGCAGAAACACAGAGCTCCAACATTGAACCATGGGAAATGTCTGTGCAGAACAACAGAAAATGCCAAAATACATTACAGAGGCCTTGGAACAGGCAGGCTAGATACCAACTGCTGATGAGGAAGGCTGGATGTCTCCAGGTCCTGTAAGTGCAGGCTGCAGCAGAACTCAAGAAAGTATGCATTTTTTCAAATAAGCAGGTATATCCCTGTGTGGGATCGAAACTTCCATTTGCACTTAGCCCTTGCACTTTTGTCCCACACAATGTATAATTTTTATTTGTGCTGTATTGTTATCGCCCATGTATCTTCTCGTAAACTACAATCTCTGGAATTGTGCTGTAGCTTGTAAGTATTTCATTTTTTTTTTATTGTTAGCACTGAACCCACATTACAGCTTGTATGCCTCACTTCTACTGATGCCGACAGAGACCTGAAGCCACAGCATCAGGGGTAGAGAGCAGACGTTTGCTGCTGATCCCCTTGCTCTGCGCCGAGACCTGAAACACCACTGCCGCTTTTACACGACCCACTGTAGGAGCTGAACTGGGACTCGACCTACCACAGGAGCTGAACCGGAGGTTGAAGGACACTGATTTCTGTGTGGCTGCCCTCCCCCTATACTGCAGATGCCACAGAAACCCTTGCTGCTGTTCCAGAGACCTGGGCAAAGAGTGACTGTGCGGCCAACCAGCGAAGCAATCCCTGTTGGTGCCAAAATTTAAAATTGAAAAAAAACCTTTACTTCAGTTGCTTTAGCCGGCCTTTAAAAGTCATTGCTGATCCTACCTGCATTCAGATGCTGCCAGAGACCTGAAGCTGCAGCATTGGGGGTAGAGGGGAGACTTTTGCTTCCGGTCCCCTTCCCTTGTGCCAAGACCTGAAACGCCGCTGCCCTCTTGGACCTGACCCACCGCAGGAGCTGAACTGGGGCTTTTGTCCCAGCCCACCCGCCCCCACCCGTCCAGTTCTTATGGTCTTCCTAGTGCCACCTGCTCCCTGATCTGATCTAATTAGGTGGCAGCAGTCTCCACCAAGGACCTTGTTTAAAAAAAAAAAAATCTGAACACTGATATGTTTATTATCTACAATTAACTAAGAATATAGTAACTATATAAGGCAGTAGTCCTGTGCCTACTCAGAACTGCTAATATATTTTACCTGGTACATCTAATAGTTGTTGCCTCCAGCATATGTGAAGCAGGAGTTGTCGGCCAAACCAGTTGCTTTATTTAGAGATCTGCGATTGATTTTCTCTGGGGGAATATAATTTTCATATAACTTGCTTCTTATCAGTCAGTTGTCCTGTGAGCAAGCTATTATTCAAGGCATGTGAGCAAGCTATTTTAGGTGCATGTACATCCGTCATAGTCCTCTCAGCAAGCTATTTGAGGGTGAATGCACATTACTCAAAATTGTCACCAAGCTTCACTGTATCCTAGATTCACGGATTGAAAGCAATCATTATTTAGGCATATGTGCATTAGTCACAATTTTCTGTTGAGCTTTTGTATCTCTTAAACTTAAGGCTGTGTTAACTAGGTCTTGATTAAATAGACCTGTAAACAGTAACACTAAAGACAGAGTGCCCCTATTTGCCCCTGTTGACACTAGCCTAAAAACTATTCAAAGATGTTAAAGGGGGCCTTGCTAGCTTTCTACTATTTCTTGGTAGTCGTGGGCTCAGAACTGGCTATGCAAAATATATACATGGCTACTAGTAACCCCAGAAAGGGACTTGCTGGAGGGTAGTCCCTACAGTTCCTATTTACCCATATATATATATGGATGGACTCAGACTAAGGTGGAACTGTTATGCCCTCATATCCTTTACGCGTAGCCATCTGCACCGTCCTACTCTACTTTGCCCTAGACAGCCGGAAAGTTTTAATAAAACATATAATGGAATCTCTCAAAATTATCCTAGCTGGAGATGTTGAACCTAACACTGGTCCTCCAGACCTCAATGTACACATTGGTGCCACGAACACTACCTTATGGGCCTCCACCAAGGGGGCTGAAAATAGCACATATTAATGCTTGTAGCCTCCGACCAAAAATGCATAAAGTGGAGGCCTAGGTAGGTATATATATTCCTCGGATGTGCTTGCAGTCTCTGAGATGTGGCTCACACCCAGTATACTAGCCCACAAAGTTGATCTTCCAGGTTATACATCTTTTCGGTCTGATAGAATCAATCAAAAGCGTGGGAAGGGGATCGCCCTATATATGAAATCATCATTCAATGCTAAGCTAATTGCCCCTAGTTCACTGGCCAGCTCCACTTGTGAGGCCTTATTTGTTCAATTAGTTTTGGGTGACACATAGACTTTGATCACTGGATGTGTGTACAATCCACTGAAGAGGCTCCCTCTGCATTACAGGTACTAGCGACTACGGTACAGGGCCTACCTCCCCTTGAAAAGATCATCCCAGGGGACTTCAATATCCACTGGGAGACTCCATCTGATTCCACTACCAAATCCACCTTAATGGACCTGAACTTGACCCAGATAATTCAAACACTGACCAGACTAAATATGAAAACTGGCAATCATTCTATCTTGGACTAGATTCTTGCATCCAGGCCAGATAGAGTTAAACTAGCTAGCATGTTTAGTGACTCCCTTACTGACAATGCCCCGATATTTGTGATTTGGAAAAATGACTTCCCTTCCCTCCCCCTGAACCTTCTGGTCCAGAGATTTTTCCAGATTTGACCCAGACTCCTTCCTAGTGATGCTGGCTGATATGAACTGGACCCTGATCAAGCATACCCCTACACTAGACACTGCCCTAGATAGCTTTATAAATTACTTCAGCTCTGCCATCAACAAACATGCCCCCCACAAACAATTGCACATAAAAAGTAATGATGCCAAATGGATAACCAGGGACTTAAGGACGCTCATGAGACTGAGGGATAATGCCTGGCGTACATTTAAATCATCCAACCAGACTGCAGATTGGGTGAATTTTAGGGCCCCTGAGGAATAAACGTAAAAGTGAATTAAAGTCAGCAAAAAAAAAGGCACTTGAGAATCCTGCAAACTACCAACCTATCTGACCCTAAAAAATTCAGGGCCAACATCAATTCCCTCCTAAAGGGTAACACCTTAACAACAGCTCCTGAAATAGTACCTAATGAAACCCGTTTCAGGGATCCAGCTGAATCTGCTAAAGAGATTAATGCCTTCTTCACAAATCTCGATATAGAACTCCTCCAACTGGAACCCTGCCCCCTCTCCCAAAAAGGTCTGAGACACCTTCTCACAGAACACAGTTCCACCTTAAACTTATCTCCTGGTCTAAAGTCCTTATGCTGTTACTAAAGGTGACTACTACAGGATCAGCTGGCTTTGATAACCTCGAACACAAACTATTAAGGCTAGCTGCCCCGATCATAGCATCCGCTATCACTTGGCTTCTCAACAGATCCCTCAGTACCCAAAGGGAGGTCCTGAGAATTAGTAGAAAGTTACAGACCCATATCGATCCTCCCTACACTAAACAAATTGCTAGAAAGGGTAATCTACAATCAAGTATAAGACTACCTAGAGAGATATAACATTATGACTCCTGAACAGCACGGCTTCAGAAAACAACACAGTACTGATACTGCCCTTGTTAGCCTAACCATAAGCATCTTAAACACCTTAGATATGGGCCAACTAGTAGGTGGGTCTTCATTGACCTCATCAAGGCTTTTGAGTTGGTAAACCACCAGCTCTTAATTGAAAAACTTGAATCCCTGAGGCTAGATAGTTACTCACTAAAATGACTTTCAGACTATCTAGATGGTAGGTCACAAACTGTGAAGTGGCATTGGGCTCTCTCTGACCAGTGGTCCATCCATGATGGGGCCCCACAAGGCTCAATCCTTAGACCAGTATTATTTTCATTATTTATAAACGATCTACCACCACACAAGGGTGAAGCTAAGGTTACCCTATATACAGATGATGCAGTACTATACAGCGCTGCACCAAATGTAACTCAACTAAGTGAGGAACTAGGCAAAGACCTCCTGGTGCTTGAAAAATGGCTCATAGCTAACAAACTACTGCTCAATGGGAAAAAAAACCAAAAGCAATATTATTCGGATCAAGGAGCCTCGGTTCTGACCGTACTGAACAACTTGAACTAGCTTTTTTCAATAAAACAAAAGTAGAAGTGGTTAGGATCTACCTTGACCAGGACTGTACATACAAGACCCATCTCAGTCAACTAACTAAAGCTTAAAACCACAAGATGGGCCTCCTTTATCGGTTGAGCCCCTTTCTTATCTCTGAATCTCACAGTAGTATTATCCAAGGTACCCTTCCTTCTACCCTGCTCCATGGGGTCCCAGTGCTGTCCTCTGTCAAAGGTACTGAACTGCAGATGCTGAGAACACTCTATCACAGAATAGCAAAATTTGCCAGCTCAGCTAGACCACTTGAGCATCACTGTACAGTGTTAAAATCCCTAAACTGGCCATCACTTGAGGGCAGGCTGACCTCCCCACCCATGTCTAGCCTACAAACTACAGCTGGACAACACTCTCCCCAGCTTACAAAATCTGGTGCAACCTAAACAATGCAGTAGAACATTAAGATCATTGGAACTCCGGTTGCTCCAGGTGCCTAGAAGTAGAACCTCCATTGGAGCTAGATCATTCTCCCCCTTCATCCCTGCCCTTTGGAACTGGCTCTCAAGCAGCATCCAAACATCTGCCTCCCTAACAGCCTTCAAGAATGAGCTCAAATCCCATCTGCTGAAACCCAGTCAATGCTCCTGTTATAAATGACAGTAGATAAAATTAGCAGAATAGGACTCAACCTGTGAAATTTATGCATTATATAAATTATAGCATTATTACGAACTTGTAAATTATGTCTCTTGTCATATTAAGAAATATGTCCACAGGCAGTGCCCGTCGGTGCAGCGGTTGGATTTCTGCATGCGTCACCGGCGAACCGGGTTCAGGAACGGACCAGGGTTGCTGGAGGGCCAGCCGGGGGGAGAAGGATACAGCGTCCCATGGACTGCTGTCCTTCTCTGGGGAAAAAAAAAGAATAAACATATCTAAAGTATCTAGACTTGAGATTCCAGCTGCAAAAACAATTACTGAGCATTTCAGAAGGGTCAGGGCTTGATTATTCTAAACAAATTATATATATAAAACAACAGATGGGGCATTTTCCATAACAGAGAATAAAAACACTAATACAGGAACAACAATTTGGCACACAAGGAAGGTCAAGGAAGGTCAGTCCTTTTGAAAAATGCCATGAAAGAGTTCAAAACAGAGTTATGACCATTTTAACTGATGAACAAGGAACCTTGTATTCCTCAAAGGGACAAAGACCCCTATAGTTATGGTTGAGTAGGCACTTTAATGTTAAACCTGAAATTTTGCACTTTAATAACTTTGCAATCATTTAATGGATCTTCATGAAATTTGGTATGTGATTTTCATGGGATAGATCTATTGATGTACCAAGTTTCGTGTCAGTCAGATTGGTGGATTTCGCACAGTGCATTGTGAAAAACTGCTAAAAGTTGCCCTTTTTGGCTGTTTTTCCCTCATCTCACTGCGTCCAAACTGTTTGGAATTTTGGTCTGAAATTTTCAGGGTGGAAAGAGATTGCCCCAAATAACATGCTCACATTGGTTTGGTGAAAACATATGAATACATTCCAAAGTTATTAAATTTTGAAATGTCCAGTTCTTAGCATGCTCAGTTCAATCTTTTGGATAGTTGCATGGAATGAAAAAGGATTTTAGTCTGACAAAAAAGGATTTTGACACCTCACAAAAGAGGATCCTTAGAATCCTTTTTCATGAGGAAAAAATTCCTTTTTCATCAGCCACCATCTTGCTTTTTATTTGTTAGCCCAAACAGTCATAACTCTGCCCAGGGATGTTTTCTATAGACATCCAAGTGTGTATCTTGTTTATCAGGATGTCCTTTATTGTAGTGTGCCTTTATTTTAATTTTATGTGGCCTCAGAATGCTTATTTTTATTTTTTAAACCCTTTTTCGTGACTCGCTCCAATCTTTTTTCATCATAACAAAAAAGGATTTTGACAACTCACGAAAAAAGAATTTATCTAACAAAAGAGGATTAGCAGCAGGGCCATCTGGTCATAGAATCCTAATCCCTTTTGTGATGACAACAAAAGGATTTTGTCGTCTCACAAAAACGGAATCGTCTGACAAAAAAAATATTTTGACAGCTTGCGAAAAATAATTTAACAAAATAATCTTTTTTCATGAGCTGTCAAAATCCTTTTTCGTGAGATGATTCCTTTTTTGTGAGGTGACAAAATCTTTTGTCATCACCATGAAAGAGGATTAGCTGCAGGGCCATCTGGTATGAGAACCCAATCCTTTTTTGTGATGATGACAAAGGATTCTGTCATCTCACAAAGTAGGAATGATCTCACAAAAAAGCATTTTGACAGCTCACAAAAAAGATTATTTTTTTAAATCCTTTTTCGTGAGTTGTCAAAATCCTATTTCATCAGATGATTTCTTTATTGTGAGATGACAAAATCCTTTGTCGTCATCAGGAAAAAAGATAAGGGTTCTCTGACCAGATGGCCCTGCCACTAATCCTCCTTTGTGATGACAACAAAAGATTTTGTCATCTCATGAAAAAGGAACCATACAAAAAATAGGATTTTGACAGCTCACAAAAAAAGACTATGTTTTAAATCCTCTTTCATGAGATGCCCTAATCCTTGTTTGTGAGATGATTCCCATTTTGTAAGATGACAAAATCCCTTGTCATCATGACAAAAAAGGATTAGGACTTTTCTGACCAGGGTCTCTGAGGTATTGTGCTGGTGCTTGAGATACTGTTGAATTCTGCACTCCCACCCCTAAAGACGTTCTAGCGTGGGGTCTTTGGGCCACTTTGCTGGTGCCTGGGATACCCTGCACTCCCACTCCTAAACATATTGTAGCACAGGGTCTATGTGGCACTGTGCTGCTGCCTGAGATACTGGGGTTGTGCAGACTCTCATGTACATATATGTTCTGTGGAGGAATTGGAGTACAAAAGCCGACAAGCACATTAGGAACTGATTACATTATCTCAAAATGTAAGGAAATAAGTTGTAAAAAAACTTATTTAATGCATCAGTTAAGGTTAAAGTGATAAAAGTAGGGAAATGTGGCATTAGGGTTTCCAACCCTAACATCCCCCCACCCTGCACAGATAAAGAGGCATCGGGGTGGCACTGGGGTCATCAGCCATAATGCTCACCCCATTCTTCTGTGCTGCACCCACCCAGTTTATTTTCTAACAGAATGGGGTGAGCATTAGGGCAGACATCCCCAATGCCACCCCCCAATGCCACGTCATCTGTGCAAGGTGGGGGTGTCAGGGTTGGAAACTCTAACACCACATTTCCCTACTTTTGTCACTTTAACCCTGACTTCTTGGGGATGGGAAGCAATTTTTGCATGAAGTTGCAGACTTCGTTGTCAACATGGTGTTGGAGTCCCCCAGACAGATGGTGCTGGGTGACTTCAATGCTTGGCTTGATGATGAACTCTTGCATTTTGGTCAGGACTTCCTCCAACTGATGAATTCATTGGGCTTCATGCAGGTGATTACCTCTATGACCCATAATTCTGGTCATTCACTGGATCTGGTCTTCCTACTAGGAATGGAGACTACAGAATTATGAACATACAAACATATGAAGAAGCCAGCAGAAGAAAGGGTCCACAGCTTGAGCTAATGTCCCTTGATGACTTGATGGTGGAACTGGTCGGGTGGTCTGACCTTTACACTATCAGGTTCAATTTCCAGGCCCCCCCCCATAGGCCTGCCCCTTTGGAGATGGTTCAGTACCTTCCATTAAATGGCATGACCCCAGAAGGCCTGGTAGCAGTGCTGGACCTAGCGGGACTTCTGAACGCAAGCATGGGTCCAGATAACCTACTACAGGCCTATAATAAGGCAGTGGTGGTGGTGGCTCTGAATTCCATTGCTCCTATCCGTGTTCACCCCCCTTGCCCTTTGCCCTCGGTCCCCCTGATTTGATGGGACCTTGAGGGAGATGAGAAGGGGGGCAAAGGATGAAGCGTCGTGTATCAGTCTTCTCTTATCTCAACGATTGGCTGGTGGTGGGAAGTTTATCCCAGCAGGTGCTGGATCATTTACAGTTAACACTAAGGCTGTTACAGTCTCAGGCTTCCTGGTAAATCAGGAGAAATCCGTCCTCACTCCAGTATAGGTTCTGCAGTTCAAAGGAGCAGAACTGAACACAGTACAGGGAAGAATTTTCCTCCCTCAGGGCAGGGTGCAAAGCATCCTGCAGATAGTTGCCTCATTCAAGCTGAACAAGCCAAAGTCAGCAAGACAGTTTCTGCAACTTCGGGGACATATGGCTGCAGCAACAGACACGGTTTTGGGAGCCATGTTCCAAATAAGAGACATACTGTTTCACCTCAGGGCACACTGGTGCCAAAGGAAAGACAATCTTTCAAAGCCAATTCCAGTAACAAGAACGTTGCTGCAAGCCCTCCAGTGGGGGAAGGAAGCAGACAACCTCAGGGAAGAGGTACCCTTCTAAAGGGAAACTCAATCAGTCAGTCTTACAACCAACACCTCTCTGTTAGGGTGGGGTGCTCACTCAGGGGAACACACCACTCATGGAACCTGGTCCAGCACAGTCATTCCAACATATTTATTTATTTTTTGTTGACCGGGTAAGTGCACTAGACAAATTCTGCCTATTTTCAGACATGACCCGGGGGAAGGGGATACAGATGAATGCCAACTGACCTTGAACCAGATAAAGCTGTTGGTGGTATTTTTGTGAATGGGGGGAAATTTGGCCAGGGCACCGGGGAAATTCCCCTACTCTTTTCGAGAAGTGCCATGGGATCTTTAACACCTGAACTACCACCAGAAGAGGCAGATGGGACCTCGGTTTAACGTCTCATCCGAAAGACGGCACCTCAGGAGTGCAGCACCCCCCCCCATGTTGCACTACAGAGTCAGTATTGTGATATTAACCCAAGTGCCTCATGTGGGGATAGAACCCACAGCCTTCTGATCTCCCGGCCTCAGAGGTGAGTGTGCTACCTGCTAAGCCACTGACACTGCTATAACAGATATAAATCTGTTGGAGCTAAGAGCAGTGTTCTTGGCCCTGAAAGCATTTTCCCATCTTGTACAAGGGAAAGCGTTGCAGGCATAGGCACCGACTCACGGGGGCTGAGGGGCTGAAGCCCTCTGCCGGGAAGGTAGAGTGAGGGCTCTGCCCCTCCACCCCGGGCTGGAATTTTGTGGGTTTTTTTGACTGAGCCAAAAATATTTTTTTTCACTCTTAGTCTTTTGGGCTGTAGCTGGTGCCTGGAGTGGGGGAAAGGGATGGATGTGGTATTAGTGTGAGAGTCATCAGATGGCATACCCATCATCATGAATAATCTATTTCACTGTAAGACAATGACTCATCTTCACTAGTGAACCACTGGGGAGGAGGAGGAGGAGGAGGAGTGAGTAATTTCTTCAGCAGTGTCTACCGCACTAGACATGCCACAACCCAGCCTCAAGCACACATGTACGGCGTGGGCAGCATGGTGGCTCCCAGAATCACGCCTTTAGCAGCCAGTAAAAATTGGCACCATGATCCACCATTTGCTTCTGGCTTCCTTGACATCAGCTGACCGCCCAGTAGCGGTAGTAGAGGTAGTATTGAGGCTCAGTAGTGGATGCACCGTGCGGCAGTCGAGAGAAGGATGGTTGGTCACTCACATTATGGTCAGTCGGTCAGAGTGCCTCATAGTGCTGAGAGTGACTCAGAAATCTGAGCGTCTTCAGAAGAACTGAAGGAGGAGTTGTCAACTGACTTGCACTGATCTGGTCGTCAACTCGTCATTGTCGGACACCGACTAACTCACTGTACTGTGCAGGGAGAGGGTGAGAGGTGGGTTCTGGCCTGGTGGTGGTGACAACAGTTTGGTGAGCTTTAAAATGTAAACTTTACTTACCTACTCTGAAAACTGTTGGAAAGTTGGCACTGCAGTAAATGAAAAATGTGACTCGTGAGTGTAGGGAACAATATTCTGCAGCCTGCAGGGGGCCAAGGCAGCATCCTGATACTCTGTCAGAAATAACGGTGACATGATCAAGTACCCTGCCTTTTATTTTTTTCTGCTATTGTTTGCTTGCTATTTTCTTGTTTGTTTTGTTTTTGCCAGGGCAGGCTAAGTAAAGCTCATACCACAGCCAGGCACAGGCAGCTTAGCGCTCTTAAGTATTTTATAAAACATGTTGAAACCCATCATGATCTGCAGCCCAGGACGAAGGCGCTGGGATGTGATATGACTGTCTGAGGATTTGCTGCAGAAAATGATAAAAACAGGAGTTTTAAAATGTGAAATTTTAAGGACAAGATAGAATAATGGGCCAAGAATGCCGAATGGAGCATTAGGGCATAATTAAAAATGTAATGGAAAGGCTATCACCTGTAGTTATGTGGGGGGAAGAGCTCCTCCCCTACAACCTATTTAAACGAGCAGGCTACATCCGCTCTGCCTAGAGCAAGTCGCACTCGCTGTGCTCACTCCATGCTGCTTGCTGGGGGCTGGCTCACTCCCCCGCTTCCGTGCTCTGTGCCTCCTCTGTTGCCCTCTGCCTCTGGTTGTTCCCCCCGGCCTCCCTCTCCATTTGTTTACCTTTTGTTTTTGGGGGGGTTTTCTTGCCTCGCCTCCAGCTCTGCAGCAACAGTTTGTCCTGTCGTCTTGCTCTCTCATTCTCCGCTCCCTGTGGACCTCTACTATGCTGACCTGTGCTCCTCACCTTGCCACTGGACAGCAATTAAGCCTCTAGTGTACCGCCTTGTGCATGCCACACACTTGTGTACCACGGCATCTGAACACTAGGAATGGACATTCTTCAACCGCTTCGCACAGCTTCCTATGGACCCACTTTCAGACTCAAGCGCCCTACACCTCCAGCCGCCGCACCGCTTCAGTGCTACCTAATGCTTAAAGGGGGATGACATTGTAATTACCTCTGTTCTAGAGACTGGTCTTCCCTCAACTGGACAGTATGTCCATTCCATACTTTATCTTACTAGTCGCCATACAGGCAGTCTGAGCTCCAAGACGATGCATTTGTGGTCATAAGGCAAGTCATGAAAGCTTTTCACTATTACAGCTCACTACAATCGTAGTGCAGGCAAAAGTTCTTTGCTCATGACAGGTTGAATTGTTATTAGCTGCACTCTGCTATGATTCAAGTTTCTACATTACAAAACTGTAAACCACCAGGTATGGATTCCCTCAACTGTCTGTAGCATCAATTCAGCGCAGGCAAATATTATATCCCCCTCTTACAGTCCACTTGTGGTGTTAAGGGCATTGCCGTCCTGCTTGTACACTGGCTCCTATCTACATCTCACAGCATAAAACAAAGAAATTAAACCACATCCGTTTTAATTCAGTTATTTCATCAATCCTTAGCGTTATTCCTTCTAAATCCAGTTTCCTATGGCTCCTATCTGCCTCTCACAGCATAAAACAAAGAAATTAAACAACATCCATTTTAATTCAGTTATTTCATCAATCCTTAGCGCTATTCCTTCTAAATCCAGTTTCCTACAATTGAGTACAGAATTGTAGATTGAATACTTGAGAAATGAAGCTGCTGCTTCTCAGCTTCCATAGAGCAGGCTTGCCTATTCTAATTACAATGTGACTATGGGACAAGGCAACCAACTATTTCTCATTTTGTTATGGCTACATCCAGCCTTCTGCTTCCTCCGCACAGCCTTCGCTGTCTACAACTGACTTATCTGTCCTTGCTTGCAGGGTTAGTGCATGTGGCCTCCAGCTGGTGTCCATGGTTCTTCATCCAGCCGTCACCACCACATAAGTAGAGACCCATCCTCGTATACTTACTGCTGCTAGTTATAGTCTTGCCCACTTCTGATTCATATTGCTGCATTACGGCTTCGCCATAGCACTGCTGCCTTACAGGCTCCCTATTAAGGACGTCAATTTGTTTCTTCTGCTACTGGTTTCCTTGCTACCCTGTGTGCGGGTTCGCAGTTCTGCTAGCCTATGAGGGGCCTAGCTGCCGCTCTCTACTCCATCCTTCGGCTGACCTACATGTGGTCCAGTTGCTCCTTTTACCCCATGTACGGGTCTAGCTGGTTCATTGCTTGCCCTCTGGACTTCCTGCCATGGACTCCAGCCATGTGCTCTATTAACATGTTCACGCCTTGCTCCAGATTCTTCCTACTGACCATCAGCTACCTAATGCTTCCCTTGAGCTCAAAATATAAGCTCCATGCTAAATCGGATCACCTTCTTCAGACTTGCTTATTCCCATCTCCTGCTGTTCATCTGTTTGATCTACCGTATCACTTTCTCCATGTCCAGGAACCATTCTGCTCCTACTGCTCCTTGCCTGTCACTTTTGAATTATTTTTCTCCTTAGGCGTTTCATCGGATATCCGTCTGCCAGACACCTGCATTCCATGACCTTACTTACCCAACTCCTAGCTGGATTGGAATCATTGCCAGTGATGTCTCGCCTTCAGTCACTACTCGAATTCTGGATGCTGCAACCTCACCTTGCCTGCTCACATCTACTTCCACTTGTCAAGGATACATTTCTTCATTCCACTGTATTGAATTCTGGCATACATCTGGATAGTCACCTCAATTCCCTAGGATGCTTCTTTCTATATTGCTTCAACTCCTTTGGAGTTACTACTACTGTTTCGTAATGCCTTCCTCATCATAGCTTAAGCTTAAGACATCAATCTACTGCAGTTTTAGGAGGCTTACCACCTCAGATTGAGTTGCCAACCCATTCACCCAGGTCTTTACATTGCATACTTTACCATCCTCGATCATCAGGAAATGACAGTCTACAGCACCCTTCTACTGCTGTCATAAGTATGCCTCAGAATATATTACTATGCTGCACGGAATAGGCTCAGGATTATTCTACTATTTACAATACCATTTACAATCTATTCCTTACTACATCGCTACTATTTCTGCATTGCATTCAGTTAATCATTACTATTACTCTATCTACCACTGCTCTACAATCTGCCTCACCCCGTGGGGCTGGAGGTTCACCGCATTGCACTTCGAAAGACCTGGGCCCCTATGGGCCGAGAGGTAACTTGGACTTATATTACTACACCATATTCGCCTGCTTCTATGATCTGCCTTGCCCATTGGGCCTGGGGGTTTAACTACTTCTTCTCTACACCTGCCTTGCTCAGCTCAGGGCCCGCAGGTTCACATATTCTACTATACGCCTACCTGCCACTGTTTCTGCCAGCCTTAGGAGCTCCTTTGTACTATGGACTCACATCTGTATTTGTTTAGCCGTTTGTCATATATTCTTGGATGCTTCTGCCTTGCCGTCATAATCATATGAATTACTACTACTAGACTGCTATAAGAACACTTAGTTGAGCTTATCCAGAAGACTTTCAATCTCATGATTTATGCTCTGAGGCTTCTTGGACCCTGTGACAATGCTACTTCATTCGACTCAGCCTCTTCAGTTCTCACCATTTATGACTCATAAGTGCGACTATTCAGGACTCCTCAGACTACTCTCACCAAGTCAATTCTAGCTATTGTACCATTCTTGGCTTTTGAAACGTGGATATTTACATCGCTATCCAATTATTTGGATCACCAGACGAAGCTCTTCAATTTCCTGTGCTATTACTATTTCCTCAGGCTCCTCGCCCTATACCGTACATAACCTATGCAATACTACTCCTCTGCTACTACGTCTGCATCATACAGATTTAATTACTACTACTACTGACCTACATACAGGTCCACTTATTTACACTATTTGCTTATTACCTGCTTTGCCCTTTTAGGACCTAGGGGTTCATCAAGACTGACTCACCTATTCTACAACCTACTTCACCCCTCAGATCTGGAAGTACATCTAACTTATGTCTACCTATTAGCACTAAGATCTATGCCTAATTCACTTACCTGCTTCCCTACTCCAGATCAGAGGTTCCTCCTGCTCCACCCTCTCCAGATCACGCAGCATGCACCAGTTCCTGTGCTTCATCACCAAGGCCTTCATTTGCAAAGCTTGCCATGCGGAACATGAGCCAACTGTCCTCCTACACTGGACATGGACATTTAGTCTTTTGGTTACTGGTTCTCCTCGGAGAAGATGTCCTGACCTGCTGGAGTGCTTCACCAATGTAACTTTGACGCTTCGAATTATTATCGACCATGGATTCCATCTACTATCATTCTGCCCTGGACTTGGATTTTCAGACTAGGAGTTTATTAGAAGGATGCTGCTATGTTCGCCTGACACTTCAAAAATTCAGTACTTTCTTCAGTTTTTCATTTCACTGGATCAGGATCTACAACTTTGGATTTCGGATTAGCTGATTAAATTAAAATTGTTAATTAGAATTACTCTCCTTTAGTATGCCCAGAAGGACGAGCAGGTCAGTAGCCATGGGTCCTCAGAGGTCCCCCCCCCAAGGGTTTTTTTTCCTGTCCTGTGTGCTACTGGTCACACTCTCCGGAGTTGGAGGAGATATCATTATTCTTTTTTGGGGGGTTTCATCCTACATGTCTAAGCATTCTTCCTACAGTGGGATACAGAGAAAGGCCAAAACAATCAATTCATAATGAGCTACATATCATGTCAAGCATCTAAGCACCCTGTATATACTATCCAATACATAAGTACTATAAGCACTGACTTGTGATTGTCCATACGGGAGTATCCAAGCACTATCTATTCCAGACAACTAATATCATGGAAGCATCATTCTAATTGCTGGCCTGGCCTCTGTATCCAAGCACAACCTACATTAACCAATTACAAGTACGAGTGCAAGCACTGAGCTATGAACCACACATAATACTGATGTAGGGGAAACTGGGAGAGAGACAGGAAAAACAAACACTTTATGTGGGGAGAATAAATACTGGAACCTTATTTCAAGCAGTATTTTCTCAAGTGCTTGCCTTTCATCATGATTAGGGACTGTGGCAGCCTCTGGCAAATGCACACCCCAACCTGTTTTCAGTATGAACCTGAGCTACTCCTGCAGACTGCAGGAGTGCACAGGTGCATACAGAAAACAGATTGTGGTGGCCCAGACATGGGGGGGTCTGCACAGAGTGAATGATGGGAAAGAAATAGGGCCGGAGGGATTGACATCAAATGCCCATCGTGGGTTCTCTCTGTCTCCCCAACCATTATGATATCCCTCCTCACTCCCTCTCTGTGTTGTTTATGCTGTGCTATCTCTTCAGTGTAGCCCTTAAAATGCACCACAGAACACCAAAAACCTCAGAGCTTCTGGGGGCCTTAGTGGCCCCCAGACCCCCGGCCACTAGCTGAGCCCCCCCCCGGGAAAAATAAAAGCTGGCTTCTATGGGTGCAGGTCAGGACAGACAACACCACAACAATGTAGTACATAAACAAGCAAGGGGGCACAAGGTTAAATCCCGAATGCACAGAAGCAGTGAAGATCTGGAATATGGTTTACTCCCTGAAGGCCTCCCTACAGGCCATTCATGTACCAGAGAAAGGCAATACCCTAGTGGATGCCCTGAGCAGAATCAATCAGGAACACCGTGAGTGGTCTATCAACAAGCAGGTGCTGGAGTCAGCATTCAGGAGGTGGGGCACCCCAGAGATAGATCTCTTTGCATCCCAAGAGAATCATCATCTGTCCCTCTTCTGTTGCAGACCAACAGCCATGGATTCAATCCCACTGGACGCTCTGACACAGGACTGGTAAGGAAGAAGCCTATTTGCTTTCCCTCCTTTCCTCTCATTTTCAGAGTCCTGATCAAACTCAGGTCACAGCCTGCATAAATTATCTTGATAGCACCAGACTGGGACAGACAGCCGTGGTACACTCTGTTACTCTCTATGTCTGTAGCCAAACCAATACATCTACCCAGGAGTCACAATCTGCTGACCTCACACCAGGGCAAGATCCTGTATCCGATTCTCAGATCTCTCAGACTCAAGGCATGGCTCTTGAAGACTTAAAATATGCAAATGTAAAACTCTCTCAAAGTGTCTTGGATATCCTGAAAGGATAGAAGGCATACCACTAAGAAAACCTATGCCTCAAAATGGAAGAGGTTCTCTATTTGCTGTGCTTCCAAGGATATCTCTCCCACTCTAGTGGGGATCCTAGCTGTTCTGGATTATCTTACCTACTTACACTCCCAGGGGCTGCAACATACATTCCTGAAAGTGCAACTAGCATCACTATCTGCCTACAATTCTGCTGGGAGGAGCACCTCTCTGGCATCCAATCCCATTTTCAAAAGAACTGCATCTGACTAAGGAGGGAGTCAGTGCATTGGGGCAGAAGTTTGACGTCTTTGCAGAATATTTAAACTAGCAAATGGGAAGAGGGGTGCAGCACCAGATACATCGAATAGGAAGAACACCCCCCAGCTAGTGGTCAAACAGGAGTTCAGCATGTTTGTAGTTCATTTGCATTACCAAGTAAGGAAAATGGTCCGGCTCCCCATATGACACACAAGTGAAATGCCAGACCTCGTCCAACAACTAACACACCAAAATCTGGCCAATGGAAGATCATGTACACAATGCTCGTAGTCTGGGAAACAAGATCCCAGACCTGCAGGCAATAATGACAGAGGCTAAACCCGACATAGTAACCATTAGCAAGACATGGTTTACCAGTAACCACACTTTGGAGACTTCGGTACCTGGCTATGTTCAGAAGAGACCGAGGTGCAAAAAGAGGGGTGGAGTGGCCCTTTATGTCAATGAAAACATCAAAGTTACAGAAATTCAGAATACACATAAGGAGCCAGAAGAACTGTGGGTCACCATGGAAACAGGAAATGGGACAGCCATACGAACTGGGGTTGTCTACAGGCCTCCCGACCAGGGGGAGGGCATAGAGACATTACTGTTAGAAGATATACAAAATATGACAACTAAAGGGGTGGTTCTGATAATGGGAGACTTCAACATGCCAGATACAGATTGGTCAATACCAGCAGGAACATCTGCCAGAACTAGACACATAGTGGATTCCCTGCAGGGGAAGGGCCTCAAACAACTAGTACAACAACCCACAAGAGACAGAGCTATCCTAGATCTAGTACTGACTAACAGGGAAAGGATCATAGATCTCCAGGTAGAATGTCACCTGGGTGCCAGTGACCATCACATGGTATGGTTCAATTTGTCCACTAGAACTAAATCATCCCATTCCAAGGCAAAAATATGAGACTTCAGAGGAGCTGACTTTGATAAGCTGGCCAACAGAGTTAAGCTAGCCCTGGCAAAAAGAAATACAGGTGAGGGTATACAGACACAGTGGGCAAGCATTAAGGATGCAATACCTGAAGCAACATCCCATTGTGTTACAGAGAAAAGGAAGTGCAAATGAAGAAGGAAACCACTTTGGTTCTCAAAAACAGTAGCAGAAAAGTTCAGAGCCAAAAGGCTGACCTTCAGGAAATATAAGGGAAAGCAGCGGGATGAAGATAGAGAGGCATACCAAATTTCCCTAAGGGAAGGCAGTAAGGCAGGCAAAGGCCCTAACCGAGGAAACACTAGCACAAACAGTAAAAGAAGGTGACTAGACTTTCTATAGATACATTAGTGAAAGGAGAAAGTCTAGAGCGGGTATTGCAAAGATCAAAGGGGATAAGGAGGCATGTGAGGAGGAAGAGGACCATGTAAATGCATCTATCCTAAATAGATACTTCTGCTCAGTGTTTACTGAAGAGAAGGTAGGGCAGGGCTCACAGCTCAGCACCATGGACATGGGGGAGGGAACTGTGCACTAGTCCCTTCACAAAAGAAAGGGTCCTACAAGAGCTTGATAAGCTCAGGGTGGACAAGACAATGGGACCTGATGGCATACTTCCAGGGTACTAAAGGAGCTAAGGGTGGAACTAGCAGAACCATTGTCAGAACTGTTTAGTGAGTCACTGAGCACAGGAGAGGTCCCAGAAGACTGGAGAAGGGCTCATGTGATCCCACTCCACAAGAGTGGTGGTAGGGAACTACAGACCAGTCAGTCTTACCTCAGTAGTTGGCAAGATTATGGAGGCACTCCTTAAGGAAAGGATAGTGCAACACCTGGAATCCATAGGAGCACAGGATCCAAGACAGCATGGGTTTACAACAGGAAGGTCCTGTCAGACTAATCTCATAGATTTCTTTGATTGGGTAACCAGAGTGGTGGACCAAGGGGGAGCAGTTGATATCACCTACCTTGACTTCAGCAAAGCTTTCGATACTGTTCCACATGGAAGATTAATTAATAAGCTGGGTAGGCTCGGGGTTGGTCAGAAGTTGGTCATCTGGGTAGCAAACTGGTTGATGGGCAGAAAACAGAGAGTAGTGGTAAACGGTATACAGTCAGAAGATATGCAAGTCACAAGTGGGGTACCTCAGGGATCAGTCCTGGGGCCAGTCCTCTTCAATATCTTCATCAGTGACATTGCAGATGGACCAGAGGGTACAGTTTGTGTGTTTGCAGATGACACCAAGATCTGCAACAGAGTAGATGATCCAGATGGGGTGGGCAGAATGAGAAGAGATTTGGATAAACTGGCAAAATGGTCAGAAGAGTGGCAACTGGGGTTTAACGCAAAGAAGTGCAAGATCATGCAGATAGGGAAGAGAAACCCTGAAGACACCTATAGGTTGGGAGGGGAGTTGCTGGTAGTCACAAGGGAAGAAAGAGACTTGGGCATCATCATCACCGATGACCTGAAATCATCCAAGCAGACCATTAAAGCAGTAGGTAAGGCTAGGGGGGATGTTGGGGTGTATTAGTAGGTGTATCACAAGTCATAACAAGTAGGTAATAATTCCTCTTTACAAGACACTGGTTAGGCCCCATCTGGAGTACTGCATGCAGTACTGGAGCCCACACCTTCACAAGGACATTAACCAAATTGAGGCAGTCCAGAGAAGGGCAACCAAAATGGTCCAGGGACTGCATCAGAAAATATATGAAGACAGATTAACGGAGCTTAATATGTATACCCTAGAGCAAAGGAGGGGAGAGAGTTGATTTGGTCAAAACATTCAAACACTTTAAGGGCATTAACAAAGTGAAAGAGTCTAAAATGCTTCAATATAAGAATAGCAGGACAAGAGGACACAGCATGAGATTAGAGGGAGGCTGATTATGGGGTAGTGTGAGGAAGTTCTTTTTTACAGAAATGGTGGTGGATGAATGGAACGGCATACCTCAGGAAGTGGTGGATATGAATACAGTGCAGGGCTTCAAACAGGCATGGGATAGGCATAAGGGAGCAATACAGATGAGTATGAATAGATAGGCCATTGACAGAGCAAAGGCCGATGGCACATTCATAAGGTAGAAAAAGGAATGGGCAGACTGGATGGGCCTTGTGGTCCTTATCTGCCATCAACTTCTATGTTTCTATGTTCTTTAAAGGCCTGTGCCATTTGCACTCGCCTATTAGGGAACCAGTACCAGTATGGGACCTGAGCATATGCATTGCTCAGCTTATGAGACCCCTTTTGAGCCTATGACCTCAGCACACCTAAAGTATGTTACTTGGAAAACTGTTTTTCTGGTTGCTAGAAGAATTGGTGAGCGTCAGGCTTTGTGTATCAAGAAGGACTATCTTTCCTTCCACAGAGGCAAAGAAGTGCTGAGAACAAATAGAAAATGTCTCCCCAAGGTTGTTTCTGATTTTCACTTAAACCAGTCCATTACCCTACCAGTTTTCTTCACTGAACATACTGTACTAGTTCAGGTGAGCGCAAACTCCAAAGTCTGGATGTCAACCGGACATTAAGTTACTATATGACCCACACCAGGGATCATAGACATGACAAACAACAGTTGTTCCTGACTTATGGTGATGTGGGTAAAGGTAACCCAGCTTCAAAGAGGTCAGTTGCCCACTGGATAGTCTGGTGCATTCAGTTCTGCTATTCGAAAGTTTGTAAGGAACTCCCAGCAGGGCTGAGGGCTCACTCCACTAGGGGCACTGCTGCTACCATAGCAGCATCCAGAGATGTTCCATTAATGGAAATCTGTAAAGCAGCTACCTGGAGGACAGTACACACCTTTACTAAACACTATAGCCTGGACGCCCAGTCCAGAAGTGATGCTAGGTTTGGTACAGCAGTCCTGCAGAGTTTCTTCCCAAAGTAGGTTATGTGCCCACCTCCAAAAGTACTACTTTGAAGTCTGCAGAGAGTTCGGAATATAGAAGAATACCTGGGGTGAGAAGAAAAAAATGACTTACCATATTAATCTTGTTTCTTCCAAAGAATTCTTCTATGTTCATACCTCTCTCCCACCCTGCCTCCCCTTCCAGAACCCCAGCCTCTGCACTCCTAACTCAGTATTTAATATTGAAGTCCATAACACTGGCACACATCGGTTTAGTCCTAATGGGAGGAGTTTACTTCCCCTCTTTTTCCAGGTGATTCTGGCATTCAGAGGGGGTTGGGTTTATAATGATATTTATGGTTTTTACTGTCACGGACAGCTTAGTTTTGTTATACATTGATAGATAGGTGTAGTCATTGCTAAGGTTGCCTTGTAGGCTCCTCAGAAATTTTTATACGATGGTGGAACGTTGCAGCTGATAAGAGCAACAGTTTGAATAAGTGGCATGAGCCAATGATAGGTTCTATCATTAGCATATAGTTCCATTTTCTCTGGGCAGCTCTGCTTAGGAGGCTGACTGCAGAGGGTTATGAATATAGAAGAATACCTTGGAAAAAAACAAGATTACTATGGTAAGTAATGGTTTTCTTTTGTAAACACAAGGAAAAAAACTATAAAGAAAATAATCACAGACTACTTTTTCATTAACCCTGTGTTTTCTGGTAACTGGAGTATACTGGAGAAGGTTATAGAGAAACATCTGACACACACTAGAATCCCTAATAAAATGTGAGACATCACATGGTTATGTGCACATGGTAGATTGAGCATAAAAGGGAATCCCAAGCATAAACAGATGGAAGAAAGAATTTGTATTTGTCCAGATTGTGAATTTCAGGAAGAAGGTATGATTCACATGTTTTTTCAGTGCAGATATATCTCCACCTTCTGGGCAATGTTGGCACAGCACTGGCAGGTTCCCTTATTAGAAAACATGACTTATGAAATGCTTGTGCAGGGGGACAGGACAAGCCCTTAGAACTTCCAGCATAAAAGCACAATAACCATTTTTTGTGCTTGTCTTAAATGGTGGATCTGGCAGTCAAGACAACAGTATGTATTTCAGATTAAAAGTATATTTTTGGTGAATCTAATTACTTTACTAGAAAATAAATTGCAGGAGATCAGAGTGCAGGAATACAAAGTTCTCCGCAGTGTGTTTCATATGATTACTGGAGAAATGTGGCTTGCCTTTCATAATAATATATTGAATGCAACGGTGTCCAGAGCATTTGTATGGGAACAGAAATACTATTTATAGTATTCTCTGGTTTCTAGAAAGGGGAGTTACGTAGATGTTATAACTGACTTTGGTAACAAGGGATATCTTGTGTATGCTATTAAAGGTCAATAATGTTATGTATTTTTTTGATGGAAACTCTGTTTTTAAATTTGTTTGCTTTGATGTATGATTTTGATGTTTCAATTAATAAAAAAAATCTCCCTACTTTTCTTCAATACGTGCCATGAGATCTTTTTTTTTTTCATATTGGTTTTTATACCCTCACCCTGTCGTTGGCCTCAGGCGTGTACCCTGTAACCAAGGATATACCCTGTTTCGGTGATGTATGCTGTCATTCAGATGGCAGAGGATTTCACTTCCCTGTTTTTCTCCTCCCTCCCTCCTCTCTAGGTGGGGGCAGTGCTTCTGTCTGCCTCAACAATCACAGCTCACCCCGTGGCACATGCAAGCTCCTTGGTCCAGTCGCAGGGGTTGCTGCTCTAGTGGAACCCGCTGCCAACCCTCCCTCACTGATATGCACTGCTGAGCAGCAGCTGTCTTGGCCATGGTCTGGCTGCCGATACATCTTCCTGGGCTCACGTTCAAATCCAGCTCATCAGCACGGTGCCGCAACACCCTACTGCTTGGCCACTGGGGTGGTCCTAATGCCACAGGATGTTTAACATCCACCAGGACAGTGACCAAAGATGGGAAGAAGGGACTTTGGTTTAATGTCTCATCAAAAGGATGGTGTTTCAGTAGTGTAGTACCCCCTTCATACAGCACTACAGTGTCAGTTATGGGTATTACTTCAAGTACCTGGTACGGGGCTAGAACCCATAATCTTATCTATGAGAATTTGATGTCTTTTTCTGCAAATTCTTTGCTCCTCATGAGGTCCACCACCTGGGTCCTTTTTCAATTACTACCAGTGCCACTTGCCCATTCTCAGAGCTCCTCCTGACTAATGCATCCTGGGACCACGGCATCCAGGACACATCACTGCATTTCCTCTTCTGATTGCCAGTCCTGCCTTCTGCTCCTTGGCAGTATCCCCTCTTTATCCAACTGCCCATGATGGAGTTCACCTGAAGTCAGCTCTGGGGTCTGGAGGAAGAAGCCCAAGTTGGACATGAGGGGGGGCAGAGCATCACTTGCCCAATTAGTGGCCATTTTCCCTCTTGTTTGACCACCTCCAAGTGCACTGACATCATCGAGTGCCAGCAAGCCAGATGCACTGATGTATGTACTCTCCCCTTCCCTCCCTAGTGCACCCAGCAGCTCCCAACTGCACTGTCACCTGTGGTCACCCAGGTAGCAGTTGAGCAAGGGGATGTACAACCCTCCCCCAAGGAGGGCATCCTCTGGTAGGCTTAATCCTCCTCCTCTTTCTCCTGCCAGCCCTCTAATGAGCCAGACTTGAGGCATGAACCCAGGTTGTGGCCTCTTTTTTAAGCCCATATTGTATGTGGTTTAAAAATTTTGTTTCCAGATTCTGGCACGGTTTTACTGTGCTACTATCTGTATTTCAAAATCATGCTAAAACCCTGCTCAGAGTAAGCCTTTAGCATTTTTTTTCTACAAACACAGTTGCCTTAAACCATGCTAACAGCAGTGTGGATGTGCTCCGTGCTATAACATGGTTTAAGGCAATGGACGCCACACTTCACTTTCTTTTTTTTCCTGAGCTGCCAAAAGAGAAAAAAATTACTTGCATTCTCAAGCTTATGGTGAGATACTGAACTGAATGCAGTCCCTTTTCTCCGACTCCATCGCCATGTTCAATCGCAAGTATGCCAGCATGCATTGCAGAACTGACAATGCTTTGCAGTACTGCTGCAGTCATGCCTGGGAACTCCTCAAGCAAGCATGCTGTCAAGGTGCAAGCTGGATACTCCAATAACCTTGCTCAATCACAGAAAATAAAATATTTTTTTAACTCATTCAGGCCTAGAGACGTCTGTAGGCGGCGTCTGAAAGCATAGCCACTCAGGACAATAACGCCTGTAGACGTACTCAACTGACTTTCACTCAGGCCTAGAAACGTCTGAGGAAGTCAGCAGTTTTTACCTAACTATTAAACAAACCGAATTGCTTAGAATTGACTGCATAGCACTGTTAGAAAGGTAATTTTGCTCTGAACAATTTTGCTGCAGATACTTTGTGTCTATCATGTATACTTTTAGGAGTTAGTCATATTTGTTTAAGGTATGGTGTGCATAGCTAACATTTGTCTCTCAAGCCCCACCTAAGCACCTTGAATAAATCTGAAAAAACAGTTGTTTGGTATTTCAGCTACCATAAAACAAAAACTAAATGGATTACAATTGATTGCATAGCATACATTAGAAAGGTTATTTTGTGCTGAACAATTTTGCCGCTGATACTTTGTGTCTACCGCATATACTTTAGGGGAGTTATTTGCATTTGTTTAAGGTATGGTGTGCATGGGTGACATTTGTCTCTCATGCGTCACCTAAGCACCTTGAAAAAAATTAGAAAAAAATCAGTTGTTTGGTATTTCAGCTAGTATAAAATAAAAACTAAATTGTTACAACTGATTGCATAGCACCATTGGAAAGGTAATGTTGTGCTGAACAACTTTGCCACTCATACTTTGTGTGTAGCACTTACGGTTCAAGAGATATTCACATTTGTTTGTGGCATGCTGATTATGGTTTGATTTTGCTTAGAAAGGCCCAGGATGCAGTGCTAAGAGTATACAGGGCACAAGTGGTGGAAGTCTCAAAGAGCTCTTGTGGTGTGAATGAGTTAAACGTTTTGAAAAGAATGTTGCCAGTGTAGACCGAGCCTTTGTGTTTTACATGTTGTTATGATTTATTTGGTAATGTAGTTAGTGCACTAGGCTAAAATTAACCCATTTTTGGGGCATAACTAGAGCCACGAGGCAAGAACATGTACATTACATGGTAAGCAAGTTAACAGGAAGTGTAAAAAATACATTCATCAAGAAATGAAAATATAAAGAATTACACGTTTAGCCCCTGCTAAGGCTGAGTACTTATCTTTGGGCTCACCATGCTGCTCCCCATAACACAGTGCCACATGTACCTCTCTTCACCCGTTCCCCTTGAACTGCACCCATGGGGACTGGGCAGCAGGAGAAGGGAACTGCTTTCTGTCTTCAGCACCAACAAGCACTATTCTGTTCCTCATAAGGCTTCTCATGTTGAACTTAATTCATCTTGCTTGCCTTTCTCTGCACTGCCTGCACCATATCCCTGTCCCTCCTCAAGGATGGATTCCAGACCTATACACAGTACTTCATATGTGGCTGTTCCAGGAGTTTGTATGATGTAACATCACCTCTGACCTTCTGCTACAGATGCCCCTGCCTATGCACCTGGCATTTTATTTGCCTTTCCACTGTATTGTTCTTTTCATTAATCTTCTCCCCCACAACACATATAAAGACATGAACAAGGACTGGGACAAGGACTGATCCCTCTGGAACACCATTTGTGACCTCTTTCATCTCTGAGAAGTCTCCGTTCAAGACAACCCTCTGCATTCGCCCACTAAGCCAATTTCTGATCCACCCCATAACTCTTTCTCCTACTCCCTGGTCACTCAATCTTTAACCAACTGTTCATGTAGGACTGAGTCAAAGGGCTTTGCTAAAATCCAGGTACAACACTCATTGCTTGGCATTTATCAGCTGGCCTTTTGATCCAGTTGAAGAAGTCTATCAGATTTGTTTGACATGACTGTCACCAGCCCACTCCCGTGGGGCAGGATTTCTCTCTGCATCACAGCAAGTTCCTCCAGTGACGGGGGGACAGGGATACCCTTTCTCCGTCCTTCTAGCACGCTCGCTGTTTCACAACTAAATGTACACCAGAGAATCCAAGGGCACCCTCTGTTCATACGAGGGGATACAAATACAGTCTCGAGTCTGTGTTCCTGGGATAGAACTCTCTCAGACACTGCACAATGAACCCAGAAAATCACAGGTGTGTGTATAGGCTTTGGAAGGCCCTATACACCCTATTATGTGTCTTTCCCCAGAAATGCAGAGCTTGGTTCAAACCCCCACTTTTGAGATCCTTCATATTTTCTCCCCTCCTTTTATCACAAAGCCCCTAGTGGTACTTCGCTTTTGGTAGTGTTTAGCCTTAAAACAATCACACAGGCATGGTATCATTTGAACAACTTTTTCCAAGGCAACACATACACAAATGACATAGGCAGAATTATTTTAAAAATAAGCCAAAGGAGCTGGCCCGGTGGCACGGAGGGTTAAGGTGCTGGATGCCACACCTCAAGCCACGCCGGTGACCCGGCTTCGCGAACAAGCCTGGGCCACTGGAGGTTGGCAGGGGGTAGAGAGAATTGAGCATCCAGAAACTGCTGTCCTCTCTCGGGGAAAGGGGACTAATCATCCCACTCACTGACTGCCCTCTGGCAATAGCTGGAGGGCAGTACGGTTGGGAGGCTTGAAGCCAATGTTCTCATGTCAGAAGGCAGGGGTTGGAGAAAAAATGAAAAATGCCTCAGGCTCCACAGGACCCATGATAGTACAATCTCACTGGCAAATCTGCCCCCCACCACCAGATTTGACATACCAGGGTGGCGGGGGTATACCGGCACCCCCCACCTGGCCCTGCCTTGGAGGGGGAATCCACAGGGGAACCTAAAGGGTGGATGACCTGGGGGTCAGACTGGAGGATGAACCCCTCTGTGGGAAGGGTTATATCCCCTGTGGAGTCCGGGGAGGAAGGAGTAAAAATGAATAAAAAAAAATAATAAGCCAAAGGCTTTACTAATTAAATTAATAAGAAAACAGTAAATAACATCAAAACAAATAATTTTAGATATTGGTTACAGGATATTGAAAATAAAATGGAAAGTATACATAAAAACCTACACTTTTCTGAGATTAAAGTTCTATCTTGAGTCCTTAGTTGTTGAAGTTTGAAAGTGCAAAGTGTCCTTAGAAGTGTGGTAGTTGAAGTTTTGGCTCTGGTGATCCTGGAGAATGTTCTTGAAAAGAAAATTGTCTCTGCTCTCTCATCAAGGAGGTATAGAGGGTCCCAAATGCAACAATAGCAAGGCTTCAAGCAAAAAGGAAAAAAGCTAAAAGGCTCAGATATCCCTCTGCATCCTAGTTTTAAAGGGGTTCAAAAGGGCAGGTCCAGTAGATAGTGACTGGCCCTGGGACTGGCTTGCATTCTGTTTCTATGGTTACCCAACCAATCAGAGTTTAGTATTTTATTACAATATCACAGATATGAGGTTCTGAATACAAAAAAAAAAAAAAGACTCAGAGATCAGCCAGCTTAAACCAGATTTCTGGGGGAACATTGCAGCCTCCCTGCTGGGAGATAGCTGTAGTTAAACTGCACTCAATATAGTCGTTTACTTAAAGGAGTTCTACCTGGAGAGTTGAAGCCCCGACTGCTACACAGATCAGGGCTTCAACTCTCCGATCCCCCCTGGAAGCACCATTGCAAATAATTAGATTTTGTACCTTATCACTCGTAAAATCTGGAATAAGCTCTGATGGCCCTGGCATTTTGAAGATGGTGCTCCGGAACCCCCCGGGATCCCGCTGGTATTACCGTGAGATGATGATACGGCATTACCTTTGCCATAACACTGTCCCTATGTATGGAACTAAAACTAATATATATATATATATATATATATATATATATATATATGTATGTATAACTAAGTATACGAGCAGACTTGATAGACCAAATGGCCTTCTTTTTTTTAAATTGAAATATTTTTTATTGTTAAGATGATAACATTGCAGTGCATTGTACAATTGTGAATCAGATTAAAAGTTACAATCCATAGGACAGTCAGGGCAGAGTTACATTTCAACACAGATTTTAGGCAGGTATCAATCCAGTAAGGATCAGGGAGATGTATTAATTTACATATAGGATCAGCTGGTGAGATACAAATATATATCTGGTTGACAATTACTCTCTTTTTTCCATGTAAATAACAGTCATTCCGTTCTAGAGAAAACAGCTGCTCCCATTTCCCCCCATACCCCTGTCCTCCATCCCCTCCTCCCCATCCTTCTATGCGTTCCCATGGTGAAGTATGAGGTTGTGAAAGGAATACATAAATCATGGGACAAAAATCAGAAAAATGTTCCAACTGGTATAAGACTCATTTCCTCCATCTGATCTCAAAGCTGGGTAGATGGTTGTTCAGTCTGGCCGTGACCCGTTTTAAATTGCATATTTCTTATGTTAAGCTCCTTCACGAATCCTTAGAAGGAATCCTTGGGGACATCCAGAGCCTCATAATAATCTTTTTAGCTGCAAGAATTAAGATGTTCAGTAAATTATAAGCATTTTTATCCCATTTAGTACCCCTCGGGGGAACAGCGGTGAGTATGAAAGTTGGAGTAAATATCTCTGAGCATTCGGATATTTCAATTAATACAGAGAACCTCCTGCCAGTAGCTTGACAGGTATGACCATTTATTTTATTTATTTAGTTTTTGTTGACCGGGTAAGTGCACTAGACAAATCCTGCCTATTTTCAGGCACGACCCAGGGGAGGGAGATACAGATGAAGCCAACTGACCTTGAACCAGATTAAGCTGTTGGTGGTATTTTTAGTGAATGAGGGAAATTTGGCCAGGACACCGGGGAAATTCCCCTACTCTTTTCAATAAGTGCCATGGGATCTTTAACATCCACCTGAACTACCACCAATCCAGGCAGATGGGACCTCGGTTTAACGTCTCATCCGAAAGACGGCACCTCAGAAGTGCAGCACCCCTCTCATGCTGCACTACAGTGTCAGTACTGGGATATTAACCCAAGTGCCAGATGTGGGAACTGAACCCACAGCCCTCCGATCTCCCGGCCTCAGAGGCGAGTGTGCTACCTACTGAGCCACTGACACTACCATATTACTGGCATGACCACATTATATGGGTATGACCAGCCCTGTTATACCCGCAGCCCCGCCAACATTGAGTACATTCATCACCCTTAAATTTCACCATAACCACTTGGGTTCTAAAGAACCTAATCCTCAGCTTCCATGCATATTCCCGCCAATAGGAATTGGAGGAGATTTTGGAGTATGCCGTTGTGTATTTGCACCAGTCTTCTGCGTCTAGTTCTACCTCCAGTTCCTGTGCCCACCGTAGTTTAAGATCAATCAGAGAGTGTGTATGGTAGGTCTGCAGTGTTTTATATAAATAGTTAATGAGATGATCTTGCACCTCCCCCTTTAGATGGTAAAGGATAATCTGGACAAGGCTGGAGCGTCTCTCCGCCACTTCCGCCAGCCCCTCCTCAAGTGGGAGTAATTTAGCTCTGAGAGCCATATATGTTTTCTTTTGGGATACTGGCAACTGATAGGTAGCCCTAAGAAAGGAAAAGGACTGTAGGCCCATAGGTCCCACCACTAGGAATATATAGCGTATTTTATATGTTGTCCATTGAGGCATTGTGAATGTCGAGAGGTAGATTCTTTCAAATTTAGTGAGGGATGAGCGCCATACCTTTAGCCATTGTTTAAAGACTTCCCCCAAAAAGTGTTGAAATCGTGTCAAAGGGAGGCATTTGGGGGACTCTCCCAGAATATAGGGCGGGAAGTCCTCCACACCATTTAAGGTGGCTTCTATATTTTTCCAATGCGTCTCATAGTGTCTTGCCAAATCGAGGAGAGCCACTCTAATTTGTGTCATTTGTGCGTATCTTTTTATGTTTGGGAGATTAAGGCCTCCATGGGCTGTGGATAGCTACAAAGTAGAATATTTAATCCGTGATGGGTGTCCCCCCCCAGATAAACCTAGAGACCATTTTGTCCCACGCCTGAATGTATATAGGTGAGGGAAAGATTGGGAGGGTCTGTAAGAAGAAAAGGATACGTGGAAAAATATTCTGTTGTATAGTTTCAACTTTGTGGAGAATCCCCATTGGTAGCCTGGCCCACCGGGAGAGATCCAGGGTGATTTCCAGGGTAAGGGGTTCAAGATTCACCAGTTCTAATTGTAACATTTTAAAAGGTATCTTAATCCCAAGATATTGTATCTGGACACGGTTCCAGCAGAAAGGAAAATCTGTCTTCAACCAAAGGAGGGTAGGAAGGAGAAGTTAAGCACCTATGTTTTGGTGCAGTTGATTTTATACCCTGCTAAGTTCCCAAATAGCTCAAGCAGTTCCCAGGTTGTCGGGATAGAGATCTCCAGTGATGTAAGGGTGAGAAGAATATCATCCGCAAAAAGTGAGCTTGTGGACCCTCCCCCCCATGGGGATCCCCTCAATCTCTGTAGTTTGACAGATGTTAGCTGCCAGGAGTTCAAGATAGAGGGCAAATAATAGGGAGGATAAGGGGCATCCCTGTTGGGTACCCCGGGTTAAGGGGAGGGGGGTGCCAGTGCTCCATCTACTTTAAGGTAGGCCACTGGGTTCTGGTATAGCGTTTTTATTTGTGTAATGAATCTTTCCGGAAAAGCAAAACGGTCTAACACAGCCCAAAAAAAGGGCCAAGAGGCATCTAGGCCGAGAAGGACTGGGGGAGTTGTCTCTCTGTAGCATAGGAAGTAAGTAGTAAGACTCGTCTCACCGCATCTTGGGCCTGTCTTTTAATGATGAAACCCACCTGGTCACCATCTATGAAAGCAGGAAGTTAAACCTCCACTCTATGTGCCAAGATGGATATGAATAATTTATAGTCGCAGTTTAATTTGGATATTGGACGGTAGGAGGAGACTAAAGTCAGGTCCTTCCCCGGCTTAGGGATGGCTACCATTCCTGCAAAATTCCAAGATGGTGGAGAGGGGAGTCCCTCCTGTATCTCCCTAAGAGCGTCTATTAGGGCCGTGGAAAGCCAATGCTGAAATGTTTTGTAGAACTCATTTGGGTACCCATCCTGTCCCGGGGCTTTCTGGGATTTGGTTTTCTTAAGGGCCTGTTGCAGCTCCACTGGCTGAATAGGGCACGTCAGTTCAGCTGCTTGGGCCTGGGAAAGACAGGGTAGGGGGTATTCCTCAGGTAGTCTGTGACAGCCTGGATCGGAGGGGGTGGATCTGCTGTATAGAGGGTTTTATAGTATTGGGCTATGGCTTGTCTAACTTCAGTAGGGTGGGATAGTAAACGTCCAGTGGCAGGATCTTTTATTTTAGATATCGCCATTTGGGCTTTCGGCCCTCATAGGCATCTGGCCAAGTTCCGGGCTCCTCAGGGCCACCCCTCTTGGTATTTGAGTTTCAAATAGAGCAGTTGTTGCTCCACCTTCTGGTCCAATAATCGTTGGAACTTTTGTTTAGTGAGTTGTATTTGGGTCTTAACTGTCAGATCCCCTTGGAACATTTTGTTCTGAAGTTGTATTAGGTCTGCATAAAGTTGGTTTTGAAGGGCTTCTCTGGACCTCTTCTTTCGAGTAGAATATTTTGTAATTTCTCCACGGAAGACAGTTTTTAGTGTGTCCCATCTTATTGCCCTTGAAGTATCATTTGCATTATTGTCTGCTAAAATAATTGGGATAATATCCTGTACCGTCTTCACAAATTCTGGATCTCAAAGGTGCATGAGAATAAAGCGCCAAAAACTCTGGTTGCCTGGGTCTATCAATCTGTATATTTATATAGATGGGGGAGTGGTCCAAAAGAATGGAGGCCCCGACCCACACATCTCTAACATTTTCTAAATGCTCGATAGAGGATATCAAATAATCTAATCTGGAGGATGTGTGCATTCACGGCGAATAGTAAGTATATACTTCCCCGATGGATAGACGTGCCTCCATAAGTCTATCAGACCTAACTCCGGGAGAGTTGCTTTAATGTATTTTTGTATGGGAGTGGCTCGTCATCTAGTAGGACGTGAGGTATCTCATTCAATATTAAGAGTAATGTTAAGATCACCTCCAATGATACAGAGGTCCCCCATCTGTGGCACCAGCACATCAAAAAATGCCCTAGCCACCTGTGGAGGAGATCCAGGAGGGAGATAAACAGAGGCTAGCGTGATAGGTTTAGAGTGATAGGTGCCTATTGCTATGGCAAAGCAACCTTCCTTATCTATGATTTCTTGGTGGAGATGGAAGTTCACCCCTCTGGGTATCAACATGGCTGCGCCTCTCCGGTGACCTGAAGGATGGGAAGATGCTACCACTGTTTGAAACCCCCAATGTTTAAATTTAACATGTTCTGCTGGTGGAAGGTGTATTTCTTGCAATAACATGATCTTCGGTTTGTCCCGTTTGAAAAAACTGGATTAACCTTCTATGTTTCACTGAGTTATGGATACCACTTACATTAAATGAAAGAATAACCAAAGGCTTAGCCATTATGATATGTCATCCAGGAGCTTATATTTAGAATGCTAAGATCCCCAACCCGCCCCATCTCTCCTAACTCCCATCTAGAATAGTTCTATGTACTTCTTCCATGACTCCCTAGTCCCCCCAAGTAGCCACACATGTCTTGCCGGTCTATCTCTGTGCGAAGTAAAAGTAATAACATCTGGTATATCATTTCCCATTCAGAAATTGTAAAGCCCTTTTGTCCCTGATATAACAATGTACAATGCATTATAATAATGAACTCAGGTAGTTGCATTAAACTCACTGCCAACTGGGCATGTCGACCCTTAACATGGGTCATAATTCAAAAAACAGTAGTATACCCCGTAATGGGGTCTAAATCATTTATAGGTAAACATATGTCAATAACAATATATACAATAGAGGCTTCCAAGGTAGGGGAGACCCTATCAAGTCTCCCTTCAAAATCTGGGAAAGCTATGTTGTAGCTAAGCTCTTGGCCAGATAAGGGGGTGAAGCCAGGGCTGCGTGAATCCCGGGCCCCCTGTGAGCTTATACAGCTCAAGCCTACTAAGAGAAAGTTGGGAAAAAAGCTAAAAAGGGGAATCAGGTATCTAATGTGCCAGACGTAATCCTCTGTCTGCGCCTCCAAAAGGTGTAACATGACCAGTCAGTTTCCCCTCTTAAGGAACATTATAATAACTGGAAGAACCAAGGCAGAGGTGTGGGGAGAAAATAAATGAAAAGCATCCCCATCACTACCCCACACCTCGAGTACAGAAAAATCAAGCAATGGCCCAAGAGTTCAGGGCGCTAAGTGAAATTATGAACAGTTTTAGAGTCCATGTTACCATTACCGTTCATGCTGGTGGGATCTTAGTTAAAATAAAAATAACGAATAAAACAACTCCCTAACCTAGAACAGTATGTTGGGGTCTCCGGTTAACGATGGTACCAGGTTCCTTCAGTAAAGGAAATTAAAAACATAGGTGGGGGCAGAGAAGGACTGGCAATGGGGAGAACTTCAAACAAGTGGCCTTATGCATCCCAGATCAGTAGAGGGCATTTCAATGAAGAGTATCGGCCTAGAGTTAGGTCCATTCCCTGTGCCCAGGCCGGTAAAACAATCCCTTGCCTGCCTATCTCTCTCCCGCTTCCAAAAGGCCCTTAACCCCCTACCTGAATTAGTAAAGCAGAAGAGAGTTTATGTCCTTTTATCCTCAAGTATCCTTGGCAGCGGTATAAACACGACAAAATTCTGCCAGTTTCTGTTTTAGGATTGATTGCGGTTCCACGTTGTTCCGCTGCGTGCACTGTTTCTTCTCAACTGTTAGCCATCTCAGGGGTTGAGGATTGGGGGTCCTGTTATTTTTAGGGGATTCTGGAATCGATATCCCCTGCTGAGCCAGCTCCACTTGTGCCTCCTCCGCTGAAGAAAATTCCCTTTTCCCTGTTGGCGGCATGACTACTAGCCATGCTGGGTAGGGCATGGTGAATATCAGGCCTCGAGCTTTCAGGGAGGGTAAGAGAGGTAGACATGCTCTGCGGAGGTGCATGGTAGTAGGCGCATAGTCGTGATCAACATAAAATCTCATCTGGTTGAAGTGTACTTTTTGTTTGCGCCATGCGGTCAGAAGGATCTGCTCCTTTGTCGAGTAATTGCTAAAGTGAGCGATGATGGATAGGGGGCTGGCAGATGGAGAGGTGGACTTGGGAGCTAAGGCCCGGTGTACTTGCTCAAAATCTATGCCAGAGTCCGCTGGAAGATCCAGTGCAGTTCGGAGAAGGGTAATGACAAAGGCTTTGATGCTGGTGCCTTCAGCTCCCTCCGGGATGCAATATAGATGGATATTTTTCCATCATGTCCTCTTCTCTGCGTCTTCTTGTCTTGCTTACATGAGGGCTCCCTGGTCTTGTAATTTCTGCGTGAGGGTTTCAAGGTCATCAACGCGGTTCTCCACCGCAGTGAGCTGCCGCTCTGAGTCGTCTGCCCGCTGCTCCAGTTGAACTAGGTCCCTCCTCATTTCACTACAGAGCTGTTCGATATCAGCTCTAAAGGCACATAATTCATTGTAAATAGTATCGAGTTTGACTTTCTTATTTTTATTCTTGTGAGTACGCCAAATGGCCTTCTTCTGCTGGCTTCTTCATATGTCTGTATGTTCATATGTCCCATACCAAGCTCTGTTTTTACTTAATTTGCCTAAATCCCATGTGTATGGCATGCATACACATGGGATTTAGGCAAATTAAGTTAAAACAGAGCTTGATATGGGACATATATACTTAGTTTTATTTCCGTATATAGGGACAGTGTTATGGCAAGGGCAATGCCACGTCATCATCTCACGGTAATATCAACGAGATCCCAGGGGGTTCTGGAACTCCATCTTCAAAATGCCAGGGCCATCAGAGTTTATTCCTAATTTTACGAGTGATAAGGTACAAAATCTAATTATTTGCAATAGTGTTTCCAAGGGGATTGGAGAGTTGAAGCCCCGATCTGTGCAACGGTCAGTGCTTCAACTCTCCAGATAGTTCTCCTTTAAATGGTAGCCCATTTCAGCTGGTAACAAGCTTAAGTCACTAACCTTCCAGATACAATAGGAAGCCAGACATTCTGTCTCCTGGAGATGCTGTGGTCCATTCAGACACAAATGGACCTGCCTACATGCCAGCTCTGCTTAATTATTTCTTTTGTCTCCTTTTAAATAATTTAATTAACTCTAGCCCCTTGGCTAGAGCAAATAGTTTTCTTACCCAGTAACAAGAAACTCACTTCATTACACAGGGCCCACATACCTGTACCCATGATCCCTTGCACTTACACTGGCTACTATGGGCATCTCTGATGCATTATAAACATAAAATTATACAAAACATGACCAAAACAATAAGATATGGACTTGACTTATCACACTCCTGCCTTCTTAACAGAACTTGGGGGAACATGCCCCTTTTTAGTAAGAGTTTCCACGTATATACATTGACTTAATCTCATGGCATCTGGTAAACAAAAAAACAAGCAAGCTAAACTTCTTGTTAATGCTCGTAATTCTTCTAATATGGCAGGGTCGCAGACTAGCAGGCAGAGGGAACATGAGGTGGAAGTAGCAAATGATCAGCAGACCAACAAAATGGATTCGCTAGCCAAATCTATGGCTGGGGTCCTGACTATGCTTTTAACGATGCAGCAGGAGATGAAGGCAGGATTTGGTAACATAGCCTCTCAACTGACTCACCTCCAGTCCGTGGTGACCAGCCTTTCGGAGACATCAGCAACGCATGCAGCTCAGATATCTGAATTGGAGCGCCATGTGGAAGAGTTAGAGGACTCGTAGGCGGGAGTTTCAGCCAAGTGAAATGGCCTCCTGTCCACAATGTCAGAATTAAAAGAGTGCATTGACAACCAAGAAAACTGATCTAGAAGATCGAACCTATGCATAATAGGAATTACGGAGGGGACTGAAGGCTGAAATTCTAATCTGGGCCTACATCAATGGGTGGTGACGCAATTGAGCCTACCGGAGGAGTATGCTGCCTTTAAAATCGAGCATGCTCACCGAGTTGGCCCTCTGCCGAAATCAGGAGATAGACCACGCCACTGCCTGATAAAGTATTTGAGGTATTCCGACAAAGAGAAAATTTTGCAAAAAGCTAAACAATCCGGTCCTATTCAGTATGGCAATGGTAAAGTGCATATCTACCAGGACTATAGCAGGGACCTCCAGAGCCAGTGACAGTGCTTTAATGCAGTTAAAAGTCAACTGCACCAACTGGGATGGTCGCTCGCCTTCCTGTACCTGGCAAAATTACAGGTGGATAGGCCCGGTCAGAGTACTCACTTCTTCAGCTGCCCTAGAGATGCAGAGAAATGGCTTACAGAAGAGGAGACCAGGGGAAATGGGGCGCCAGATGCCTGAATGCCTATGCACTGAAACCGCCAAGAAGTAAGTACTGAAACGATAACTATCTATTCTTTTTCCTGGTGCTCTTATGTCCTCTGTTTCTGGAGTCAGAGGCCTTATAATAGTGATTCTAAGGAGGGGGCTGGGGATCAGATGCTACTCAACAATCAGTGCTACAGTATGGCCCTGCGGTTTGATGCCACTTTCCCGACCGTGTCTAGGGACTTGAGTCTCAGCGGGAGAGCGGGTACCTGCTCAGATAAGACTCTATTCCTGCTGGGGAGCTGGAGGTGCACCTTTCACTATTTTGCTTTGGCCGAATTGTTTAATAACTGGGTGTCGTTATGTCGAGAACTTGCTACACCCTAGCTATTCTGGGTTAGAGGAGTTGTATTCGACCATGCCTAGGGGTACGGGTATCAGCGGGGGAACTCCCAAAGAGGTACTCGGGCTTTCAAAACCCTTTTTATGATTTTACTGAGCCACAGACAAGACTGCACTGATGTTTTGTTGAGGGCCTAGGTTGGCCGGACGCTTCAACTGACCGCACTTTTGTGTGTCTATGCTTGTTATTAGTTATTGCACCAGTTCTTCTATATTAATGCCCACATCATAATTAGTGAGGACCAATTATTATTGTTAGTGGCTAGCTGGGAGAGTTTGTTGCTGAAGCCACTTAACTTGCTTTATTTACTGCTCTGGTTGGAGTTTTCATTCTAAATACGCTGTTCTAAATCCTATTAATTCTCTGTTCTGATGCTGTTAAACTATTTAGAGTTACACACTAGATGGTGTCCCAATGCCGTGCTATTCATGGTTGTTATATTACACCATTACTGCCTGCTAATTGCAGTGGGAGTACTGGCAAAACTTCTTCTGCCTGTTGGGGGTGGATACGTTGTTATCCATGCTGGATATATTGGGGGTTACAACAGGGAAAAGGGAGAATCTTAGGGGAAACGAGATTTTTTTCTAAACTCCTGTGCTTCACTTAGGGGGCTTGCAAGGAACTGTGCAGAAGGGGTGCTATTGATAGCTGAAAACTGGTACTGCTACATGTGCAACCTTGGTGTGAAACAAGTCCCCTGGAGCACTGTATGTGGGAGTGTTTGGGGTGGGTTGGGGGTATGTTGGGGTTTAAAGGAGACAAAATGGGTACAGAAGTGCAGACAATACATGTAGAAGATGCAACTGGTGTTTATACCTTTGATAACTATGGCTGACAACATTAACTGTGTGTCCTGGAACATGAATGGGCTTAAATCAATTTTGAAGAGGCGGAAGGCCATGGGGTAATACGAAGGGCAAACGTGCATATAGTCCTACTTCAGGAGACTCATTTTACATCCAGGGAAGAGCAAAAAACTGCTAAATTTATGGGAGGCATGTGGGTTTTGGCCACCTTCTCCTCGAAGGCAAGGGGGGCTTCGATATGGATCCCAAGAGGGCTTCCAGTTCAGATCATTGAACAAAAGGTGGATCAATCTGGGAGATACACACTGGCTAAAATCAATATAATAGGGAAAGGAGTATTTTTGGTAAGCTCAGTATATGTGCTGAATATCGATAGCCCTGGTTTCTTTCAAAAACTTGCCCTTGACATGGCTGGCTGGGAGGGCCCCTGGATCCTCGGTGGGGACTATAATTGTGTCATTGACACTGTATTGGATAGATCCAGTAGACCTCCAATAAATAGGTCACAAAATGCCAAGGCCCTTGGAGAACTTCAACGGGACATTGGGTTGGTGGATGCATGGTGCCATATTCACCCTAATGGGCAGGACTACAGCTTTATGTCACACGTACACCACACATATGCTTATCTCGATAGAATTTTGGTTTCTAGATCTTTACTGGTGGGAGTGGAAGAGGCTATTTGTCGCCCAGTCATTATATTGGACCATGCAATACACTTGGTCACTTTTAGGGGGTTGGGAGCGTCTAGAATTGCGAGAAACTGGAAACTGTACCCTCTTCTCTTAAAGGACCAAGAATATGTTCAGCATGTGACTGTTAGCATACAGGAATATCTCCACTTAAACAGAAGGGGTGATACATCCCATGGTGCTAGATGGGAAGCACTCAAAGCCTATATTAGAGGTCAGACCATAGCCTATGCCTCTCATAAACGTAAGCTGGCGACGCAAGACCTGACCAGCCTAAGAGCTAAAATAGAAGCATATGAAGATGCCCATAAACAGAACCCTACAATACCCCTTTATAATATCCTCCAAAAATTGAAGTGGAAATTTAATACTCTCTCGAGTGCTCAGTTGGAGCGCTCTATATTACTAACTAATGCAGGGGCCTACTTTGACAGGCATAGAGCCGGGAAACTGCTGGCCTGGCAGCTGAAGCGTAAGGAATCTGAGCTACATGTAGGGCAGATAAGTACAGAGCGGGGAATACTAGTTCAAGGGTCAGAGGAGATTGGGAAGGCCTTTGGTGACTCTATATTTCTGAACATAATCCGCGCCAAGAGGACTTCGATTCATTCTTTAAGGGAACCCCTCTTGTCACGATTCCAGAGAATGTTAGTAAAGACCTAGACTGTCCCTTGTCAAAGCAGGAGGTAATAACTTCCCTCAGGTCTCTAAAAAGTGGCAAAGCCCCCCGGCCCAGATGGGCTGCCAATTGATTTTTTTAAATTATTCCAGGCCCTTCTCATAGACCCTCTATTTGATATGATTCTAGAGGCCTAGATAAAGGTGAGCTACCCCCATGCACGCAGTCCACCACGATCACAGTCCTGCTGAAGCCGGGCAAAGACCTGACTAAGTGTGCCTCCTATAGGCCTATTTCACTGCTCACAGCAGACTATAAGATAGTGGCCAAAGCTCTGGCTGCTCGGCTAGAACCTGTGTTGCCTGAAGTGATACACCAAGATCAATCTGGTTTTGTTAAAGGAAGGTTTGGGAAACATAACATCATACGCACTTTGAACATTATTTACAAGTGGGGTAAAACCAAACAAACACATGGTGCGGCGGTGGTGGTGTTGAATGCTGAGAAGGCATTTGACCGCTTGGAATTGAGGTACCTGCTTGAGGTCCTGAGAAGACTTAGGGTAGGCCCAGTTTACTGCTCCTGGATAAAAACACTTTATACCCACCCACGGGCTCAGGTTTTGGTCAATGGCACTCTTACTGCCTCGTTCAGTCTGGGCAGAGGCACCCGACAGGGTTGCCCACTGTCTCCCCTCCTGTACTGTATGTCCTACCCCTAGAACCTCTGGGCATGGCCTTGAGATCACACCCAGCTATTAGGGGCTTTGAGGGGGATGGCAGACAACATAAAATAGCAATGTACGTGGACGACCAACTTCTATATTTGTAACAACTAGCCCAAGACCTGTCAGTGGTCCATGATCTCATGCGAACTTTTGGTCAACTTTCAGGACATCGTGTCAACTGGACCAAAAGTGAGTTGCTTCTGGTAGGCCTACAAAGTAGAGCTCAATTGATAGTGAACCTTGGTGGCCTACAAATGGTTTCTAGTATTAAATATTTAGGTATACAGATTTCAGCGTCCATAAGTCGACTATATGCTCTAAATTTGATACCACTAGTAGTAAAACTCACAGAAGACTGTGAGCATTGGACAGCACTTCCCCTATCAGTACTGGGTAGAGTGGGGGTGGTCAAGATGACCATTCTTCCACGAATACTATATCTGTACCAGTCACTCCCCGTAAAAGTCCCTCTGAAGCACTTTAAACAACTTGACGCTCTCATTAGTAAGTTTATATGGAGAGGAGGAAGAGTTAAAGTTAAAAGCACTATCCTCCAACTTCCCCCTCGTGAAGGAGGTATGGATCTGCCTAACTTCAAAAGCTATTATTGGGCGGCACAGCTAGCCTACTTACCCACTGCGACACTAGAGGCAAGTTGTCATGTCTAGGAATAGAAGAAGATATGTTAAAGGGGAATCTTAGAAATTACACTTTAGAAGGCAGATTGGAATACCTGAGAAAGAGCCCAACACCTCACTACAAGTTTGGGTAAGAGCTCACCAGTGTATTGGACACAGAAAGACCAGATCCTCTAACATGAGCATACTGGACATTACGTGGGATAGAGCACATCTTTCTCCTATAGTGACACAGCGTATTGTGGCCTGGAGAAAATTGGTATTAGTTGCAGTCAGTCAAATGTATGAGGGAGGAACTCTAAAAAATGTTGGGGTTTTATGTAAGGAATGGGGATTACCTACTGGAGAGTTCTTTTTATATTTGAGATTGCGTCAAAAATGTGGGGAATTTCTATCTCAAGAATGCGGGTGGTCTGAGCCCTCACCTTTTGAAGAGGAGCTATTTAGGCCACAACCTGGGCAAGGGTCTCTCTCAGTGTACTACCGCATAATCCAGGGTCACCTTCAAAGCCAGTTGCAAAGCAATAGTAAACGCAGATGGAGTGATGATTTGATGTTACCAATAGATAAGCTTATGTGGAAATATGATTGTGACCATTTTGTGAACAGTTCTTGTAGTAATAAGCTTCATCAAATACAGTTCAATTTCCTACACAGGGCGTATTTGACCCCTGTGAGAATGCACGGAATGGACAGCTTCAGATCTCAGCTCTGCCCTAAATGTCAAATTGCAAAAGCTGACTTTATTCACCTAGCTTTGGCTTGTCCAAAGGTCGCTCCTTTCTGGCATGCAATACATGCAATAATGAGTGGCGTGCTAGATTATATACCTTCTAAGACTCCACTGGAGTTACTACTGGGAGCAGACCCATCTCCCTTGATGCCCATGTCAATAAGGTCTTTGTGGTCTTTGGCCCTTATCAATGCTAGGCGAACCATAGCTCAGGTATGGTTATCTCTGACCCCCCCTCGTCTGTAACAAGATGGGCACATAACTTGAGATCTTGCATGGCCCTAGAGAGAGCACAAAGTAATGCTCAAGGTCAGATCACTGAGTTTCATCTCATTTGGAAACCCTTGCATGAGGCAGTGGAATCTGGAGTCTTCCCCATATGACCCTAAATTCTCTATGTGCTGATGAAACACATTGTAGCTCTGTTTTGAGTAGGCAAACTTTCTGGACTTTGGAAGATCTGTTTGGTCACTATTGCCTCCATCAACACCACTATTGTTTGACATAACGCATGGTATCATATGGTGTGTTGCTCACCCCCAGAGCTTATTACTTCTTATTACTTCAGAAGCCCAGTTATAAAAACTCTTAACAATAAGACACTGACACAACTGTAGTTTTATAAATGTCCTTTATTATACTTAATGCTCTACATGTCATGAAACAGAAGATGTTATGAAGTATATGTGCATGGAAATGTATGATTTGTGCACTTCCGTCTCCTAATAAAATAATTTAAAAAAAAATAAAGGGGCAAAGTCCTCTAAAACCTCCCTCAGTTCTTGGATCTGTTCTGGGGTCAACTGAGGTGATAGTTTGATTGTCTCCACCAATGACTCCCGCTTGCTTTCCTCTAGCAAGTCCAGGAGGGGGTCTTCGTTGTCCATCCCTTCCCCAAGACTACACACAGCAAACACTATTTTGGCCCTATTTACATAGGGCTTCATCATATAGACATGGTACATTCAATGGGTATGTATCCTATCAGGCAGTTCCACAATATAATTCATGTCATTTACCTGTTGGACTACCTTGCATGGTCCTGCCCACTTGGCCGGCAGCTTGTTCTTCCAGACTGAAATGAGGACCATTACTTCCTGGCCTATGTTGTATGAGTGAGCTCTGGCTCTGCAATCGTACTAGACTTTTTACTTCTGCTGGGCAGCTGACAGGTTGCTTTGGGCCACCCCCATAAGCTCCTTCAGCTTCTCCCCAAACTTAAGGACATACTCCACTATGAGAGTTCCCTGGGTGGCATGCTTGCCTTCCCAGTCCCCATGGATCAGGTCTAGGGGCCCATGCACCCTAAGTCCATATAAGAGTTCGAAGGGGAAGAACCCTGTCGACTTGTGGGGCACTTCCGTGTATGCGAACAACAGGTGGGGAAGGTATTTCTCCCAGTCCCTCCCACGCTGTTCAGCAAACACTTAGAGCATCGTCTTTAGGGTACCATTGAATCTTTCCATGAGCCCATTAGCTTGTGGGTGATAAGGTGTTGTGCATCCTTGCACCACCCCACACTTCTCCCATAAAGGCTTCATTAGTTCCGACATGAAGTTAGCCCCTTGATCAGAGATAACCTCCTGCGGAAACCCAACACGGGAGAAAATCCCCAGCAAGGCGTCTGCCACCTTGGGTGCCTTAATGAAGGAGAGGGCAACCGCCTCTAGTATTAGGTGTTATAATTGACCACCATCAGGATAAACCTTTTTCCAGAGGAGCTTGGGGTACTCAAGGGTCCCATAATATCCATTCCTACCCTCTGGAATGGTTCCTCCACAATGGACAAGGGAAGTAGGGCAGCTTTTATTTTACTACCTGCCTTCCCTATCTGTTGGCACCGGTGACAAAACCTGCAATACTCCTTCACCTGCTGGGTGAAGTTGGGCCAATAGAAATTTTGGACCAATCGCTGCATGGTGCATGTTATTCCCAGATGTCCAGACATGGGGATATCATGGGCGACCTTGAGCAACCACTCACGATACTCCTGGGGAACGATAAGCTGCCTGCCCATCACTCCTCCCTCAGTCCTCATGTCTTGCATATACAACAATCTGTTGTCCCAAAATACTCTATGTCTCATGTCACCTCCCTGTTTCCCCGTCAAATTCTGCACAAGCCCTCAGCCTCTCCAAACTAGGATCAGTCCTCTGAGCAGCTACAAAATCTTCACATTTTCCCAAGGCATGGGACATGTCCCCTTCAGTTCCTAAACTGGGGTCCATAGCTCTAGCATCAGGGCATTCAGGGTCACTGCCATCCCTAATCTTCTGACCATTGGTTACCTCCTCCTCCTCAGAGTAAGTTTCTGTAGCTGTTTTGTGAACTGCTACTTGGGGAAGTCCTATCTCCCATTCACTACTCTCCATTTCAGGAGACATTGGCTGGGGAACCAGCCTCCCCTTTTGTTTTGTCCCATAGGGGCTTCTATGGGGTTGAGCGAACTATAATCATGTTTTGCTGTCTGATTGCAGATAAGCACACACACCACCCCCTTCTGGAGATTGTTCTCTATAATCACATCCAGGGCGAGGTTGTCTGCCACTTTTTGCGTCATCTTTCTTGTCTCATCCCAGTCCAAGAGAACCCTAGCAAGTGGCAGTTTTCTCCTTCCCAGTGAATCCCCTCACAATGATAAACGGATCTGGTATAAGCTGGTTAGGCCCAACCAAATCCCCTTTTACTGAGGTAAGAGATGCCCCCATGTCCCTTAACCCATGGGTCTGCACCCTTATTTACAGTAACCCGGTGTACATGCTCCCTCATGTTTACAGGCATGCTTTCAGGGATACATAGTGTACCCAACTCTGTTCGAACACCACTTTGTTCACTCTGTGCCTTTTTAGGACACTGTTTAGCAAGATGCTCTGGCTGTTTATAAAACCAACAGTCATGATTCTTTTTATCCAAGACATTCCTTTATGGTAACCTGGGCTTCCCCCCTTTCCGCAGAGGCTGTGAGGATTTTAGCTGCCCTGAAGGCGCACTTTTCCCTTTCAGCCGTGCCACACCTGACCCATTTCCTTTCAGAACAGGCCTGCTCCTGGCATAGTGATCCGTGAGCTCAGCAGCTTGCTGTGCTGTTTTTGGATCTTGGTCCTCTAACCAGGCTTTTAGCTCTGCTGGGCAAACCCAAACAAAACTGCTCTAGAAACATAACCTCCTCAATTTTTTCCACAGAGTTTGTGTCCACCCCCTCCCACCAATATTTTAAAAACTGACATTGCTTTGTGGCAGGTTCCTCAAAGCTCATGTCATGGCTTTTTCGGAAGTTACGGAACTTAACCCTGTAGGCCTCAGGAGTCAGTTCATACTTTTTAAGCAAAGCAGCTTTAAGTTTCTCATAATTGCTACTGTCCTGATTGTCCATTTGGCCTAGCAACTCATGCCCTTTACCAGTAAGTGGTGGGGATAGCTGGAAGCTCCAGGACTCCCTGGGTGCCTTGGCCTGGATACAGACCTTTTCAAGAAAATTCAAAAATTCATCCATATCTTCCCACTCCTTAAATTTAGCTATTAATTTTGAATTTAACGTATACCCCAGCCCTGGAGTTTCAGGTTCCCCCCGCCACTTACCTCCTCTGGCGCTGGCCATTGGAGTCTTAGCTTCTCCAGTTCAAACTCCTTCTGTCGCTGTTTTTCTTCCTTCTCAGCCTGTCTCTGAAGCTGTTTTTCCTTTTCCTCTGCCTCTCTCTGAAGCTGCCTTTCTTTTTCTTGCATCTCCAGTTCAAAGCTCTTCTGCTTGAACTCCCTCTGCTGCTGGACTGCGAACTTCCTCTGCTCGAATTCCAGCTCCAATTTCCTCAACTCCAGCTGCAGCCTGATCCCTTCCAGCTCCAGCTTTGTGGTGACCTTCCCCTGGTGCTGTGGCCCTGGGTTCCCTCTGGTCTCGCTGTCCTCCTCCCTGGGACTAGACACTGTGACGTCCCCTGGCAACCCCACACTCAAGGTCTGGTCCTTCTCAGTTCACCGGTTGTAACTCGAGGTCCTGGGCAGTCACTTGCTCATTGGCTGCCACAAGAGCCTCCATGGGGTTCTTTTTGCTGTGCCCCTCATAATGGACCCCTCTTTCCTGGTACAGCTGCTTCAGCTCTTCTACAGTGTACTCGCTGTACTTGGAAGACATCGTTTTTCCATACACTACCTCTAGTCCGTCTTTTATTTGCAGCAAAAAAAAAAAAACAGGGTGGGAACTATATCTTGTAACCAGTTTTCCATTTTTCCAATTTTCTGCCCTCTTTGTGTGTGGTTGTTCAAACAGTTTGCCAATCACACTGCTGCTCACCAAATCTGTCACCAGCCTACTCCCGTGGGGTGGGATTTCTCTCTGCATCACAGCAAATCCCTCCGGTGACGGGGGGGGGGGTCAGGGATACCTTTCTCAGGCCTTCTAGCATGCTCACTGTTTTACAATTGAACATACACCAGAGAATCCCAGGACATCCTCTCTTCGTGCGAGAGGATACAAATACAGTTTTGAGTCAGTGTTACTGGGATAGAACCCTCTTGGCCATTGCACAATGAACCCAGAAAGCCACAGGCGTGTATAGGCTTCAGTGGGCGCTATACACCCTATTGTGTGTCTTTCCCCAGAAATGCAGAGCACGGTTCAAACCCCCACAGGCTCTTCTTCAGACCCTTCATATTTCCTCCTCTCCTTTTGTCACGAAGTCCCTAGTGGTACTTCACTTTTGGCAGTGTTCAGCCTTAAAATTCACTTTAAAACTCTAAGATTAAAGTTTTACCTTGAGTCCTTAGTTGTTGAGGTTTGAAAGTGCAAAGTGTCCTTAGAAGTGTGGTAGCTGTAGTTTTGGCTCTAGTCCCAAATGCAACAAAGGCTTCAAGCAAAAAGGCAACCGCTAAAAGGCCCAAATAGTTTAGTATTTTATTATAATATCACAGATATGAGGCTCTGAATATGAAAAAAGACTCAGAGGTCAGCTAGCTCAAACCAGATTCCTTGGGGATTCCGGCCTCCTTGTGGGAGACAGCTGTAGTTAAACGCCTAACGAAAAGTGACATCAAATCAAGTGTGATAAGTCTTTATTCATAAGGAACATTTTTTAAACCATATACCATTTTAGTATACTTTTTTTGAACACCTTCTATTTGTTTAATATCTTTTTTTTTAAAAGGGCACCATAGTTGGGAACAATAATCCAAATGTGGAACAACACAGGATCTATACAAGGGCAATAAAACTTTAGCATCCCTTGATGTAATATTACGCTTGCTGGACCAAATTACACGATTAGCCTTGAGAATGACCTCATTCAAATGAGAATTTGGAAGAAAATTGTCAGTTATAAATACACCCAAGTCCTTTTCCAAAGATGAACTACATAAAGCTGTTTTATCCAGGATATAAACATTCCTAGGATTTTTTGACCCAAAATGCATTACCCTGCATTTGGAATGATTCAACTTCATTCCCCAGGTGGAAGTCCAAACAGACAATTTATCCAAATCTCTTTGAATGTCAGCTATTTGAGTGGGATATTCGACAGGACCACCAATTTTAATATTGTCAGCATTTTTAACTGAATTTGAACAATTCAGTTTAGTAATGTCAGCAATAAAAAACTGAAACAAGCAGGGGCCCAAAACAGACCCCTGAGGAACCCCACTAGTAACACAACCCTTGCAGGAGAATTGTCCATGGATAAAACAGTGGAAACATATCACCTGCAATAAATGGAAATATTTATATAACATGATATTGGACCAGTGTTTCAGCTCAGAACCTTATTTCATTTGTTCACCCAGGATAAAAGTACAGTGTATAACAGATCACTCGCTGGAGCACAGGATCCCGCAAAAAAAAATGTGGGACACACTATGGTTTGTTGCCATGGCAGATCGAATGTGAGCAAAAGTCACCATCATAAAAGCACAGCAGAGAGGTATTGTTTATGACCTGATTGCTGACTGGCTTTTGAGACAATGGCACATTTGTTCTTTGATTACCCATAAATACAATTGTCCAGATTTTCAAAGGGTGGTGCATGACTTGCATCAAACATTTTTTGTGCACCATACCCAGTTGCCACAACTGCACCTGATTTTAATATCTTGGACGCAGTTATGACAGTTTGCCTACTTTATGGGGTGGTGAGCTATGTGTTCCGTTCTGGAGGCTGCATCTTCGCAAAGACATAGACAGGGTAGAAGCAGTTCAGAGAAGGGCGACCACGATGGTGCAGGGCTTGCATCAGAAAATACATGAGGACAGATTACAAGACCTCAATATGTATACACTTGAAGAGAGGAGGGAACGGGGGATATGATAGAGACCTTCAAGTATCTTAAAGGCTTGAACAAAGTGCAGGGGGATGACATCTTTCAGTACAAGAGTTGTACAAGGATGAGGGGATATGATATGAGATTGGAGGGGGGCAGGATAAAGGGCTGCTCCAGTCACCGGTGGAAAGGGGCAGGATGAGGGAATCAGCGTTGTAGACCCCAGAGGGGTCCACTATGCCATTTCCCCATCCCGCTCCCCACCACCAGTGACTGGAGCAGTCTCCTCCCCTTCTCTATCCCCCTGAAAAACTGGCTAAAATGACCGTGATCTGTCAATGAATGAGTTTGTGCATGTACAAGCACGCACTCATTCATTAAGAGCTCAGTCGGGCTGCTGTCTGTGGAGGTGAGTAGAGGGCTGTGCTGGTGGCCCTCTTGAGGTCGGGCCAGGTGGCAGGGAGCAGTGTGGGGGGCACTACCTGACGGGGGGTCCACTAGACACCAGGGTCATTTTTTGGTTTATTTTCTTAACAGTGGTCGAACTCCGCGTGTTGGGTGCCCTGTGATGGGGGGTCTTCCTTTGGAATGAGGCCGTGATTGGCGGGGTGGGGGCACTACCTGACAGGGTGGGAGGTCCACTAGACACCGAGAGACATTTTTTTTTACAGTGTTTAGACTCAGCACATTGGGTGCCCTGTGATGGGGGTCTTCCTTTTTGAACGGGGCGGCGATCAGCGGGGGAACTAGACACTGGGGGTCATCTGTGGGGCACTACAGCAGCCAAATTCTGCAAAGTGCGAAGTTTGAACTCCACCAACGGAGTTACCAAACTCCGCATTTTGCGAGTTGTTTGTTTTTTTTTGGGGGGGGTGAAGGTGGGCTTCACACACTGATCCACTCCGCGAAGTGGGGAAGACCCGTGAATTTTTCCGCGGAGAAAATTTTCCCCACTTCGCACATCTCTATCTGCCATCAACTACTATGTTACTATGTTTTTATGGCAGCTTGCGTGAAATCTCAGGTGCAAGCTCTTTGAAAATGGTTCCTTGCTATTGACACAAGCTAGACTACAAAAAGATGGTATAGCTTGCATCAGTTGTTGCATTGGATATGAAATCCCTTTAGATTGCTGCAAGCCCAGTGCCCCATAACTTTGGTGCACTCAGGGCTTGTGGCAATTAATGGCAAATCCCAGGGAGAAAGTGCTAGAAAACCCACCAGATGGCAGGTTGATGAGTGACCTACCACAGACCCTGCACCACCGACGTTATGCCATCGCTACAGCGACAAATTTACTGCAACCGACAGTACAGCGACAGGTCACTGTAGTGTCGGCGCTGGATCCTGGCACTGCTTTCTGGGGGTCTTGCACCTCCTCCCCGAATCAACTCCAGTTCAGAGTTGATTATTTTAGTTACGGGGGTGCAGGGGCAGAGCCCCCCACATGGGGGTTCGGGGCAAAACCCCAAAGAAAACACAGTCTCAAGTGACCGGCTTTATGCCGACCACAATTATGGTCGTCATAAAGGTGTCGTTGTAACGTCGGTCGACAATGAATTTGTCAAATGACTGTCATGGATCCACCTCCGACCATGAACATGCCACTTAGACCAGATCCTTACCATTCGGGGAAGTTGTGATCTCCAGGGGCTCCGCCATGGTGTAGGGCAAGGTCTAGAGTATCTCAGCGTGTGGCTAGATAGTAGGCTTGACTTCTCTGCCCACATTGATGTCAACCACTCCAAACTCCACCCCAAACTCAGTGTCCTGTACTGCAATAAGGACTGCCTTTCTCCCCAGGTCCACCTGGAGTTGGTCACCAAAATTGTTCTCCCGGTTTTCAACTATGCTGATGTGGTTTATGGCCCTGCCTCCTTCTACTTCCCTTGCCAGACTGGACACCTTCAGCAATGCCGTCTGCCGCTTACTATCAACTCACCTTCTCGTACTCACTAGTGCTCCCTTTACTCCTCCCTATCCATCCTCCCTCTCCCCTCACGTCGCCAGTCCCGCTGTGCTTCGCTCATCACTAAATACTGGTTTGGGTTCCTCCCGTCATACCTGTCCCATTTCCTCTCCCCCATCCCCTCTCCCCCTCCTACTTCCTGCACTCAAGAGACCCACGCATATTCTCCCGTCCCCACCCACACTCCTGAGCTGGAAATCTACTTTCTCAAACCACCTCCCTCCTTCTGGAACCAGCTACCCCCCCATCCATCTCTCCCCCCCTCTCTTCCTTCATTAGACACCAGTTAAGACTCCTCCTCCTCCCGCCAGCCCTCTTCCTGAACCCTTCCTCACCCTTGCCTGGCTTTTGACCACCCCTTGCCTTCCCCTTAATCTCATAGTCCTGGCAACCTCATTGAAAGTTATCGACGTATTTTGACTCCTACTGTCAGCACCAGCACAGCCTCCGACACTGTGGCACTTTGAGTTTGCCCAATTTTCAAGGATGATTTGTATGCTGATTCTAGCCCTCCATATGCAATGTTTTGCCATTCTGCTACACTGCACTCAGCTTATGCTCTTTATATCACTCTCATTGTAACCACGTCACCTGACTGGCTGTAATTGTGCTTCTCCCCTTCCCCGTCCCCCCGGTCACACCTGGAAACGAGCCTTAGCTCAGCATATCTCTCCTGGTTACCCATTTTTTAAATAAATAAATAGATGAACAAAAGAGGGTGGGATAAATACCTGGAGATAGCAGGTGATGGGGTCAGGAAGGTCAGTCAGATTGGGGCCACCCAGCCCTTAGGAGGCATAAACAAAGGATAAGGAGAAAGTAAAGACAGGAGCCAGTTTTACCTCTAAAGGCAGGAGGCATGCAAGATGGAAGCCCTCCCAACTTCAGTCAATCAGCCTTCTGACATCCCAGGCTTAGGGGGCAAATACCAGTTGCTAGGGATGTAAGTGACCCCCCGATTCCCAAATGCCATGCTATCATGCTAGCTGTCTCTTTTCTGTAGCACAGTAACCAGAACTGTGCAGTGTACTCCACATGGGGCCTAACCAAGAATCTGTACAGTGGCATTATAATGACTTTCTTTTTGTTCATTATGTAAGAATAGTTCCAAGGGATAGAAAGGAACAAAGGGTAAAGTACATCCATGGATCAGTTTCTTATCATCCTGTGATACACATTTTATGAGCACAAAATAAATAAAATACAACTAATATAAACAAATGACTACCATATTTTCTGTATTGCAACATAACCCTGGACAAAAGTTTGAAAATAGTGTTCAATATTGTTCCTGAGTGCAATACTCATGAAAAGCCCTCCTGTGACTTTTTGAAGTCCATGAAACCAGCATATTTCAAAAATAGTGCCCAGTAACAGAACCTCTGTGTGCCTTGTGTCACCCACACATACCTCTGACTTGACAGGAAACAAAATAGCATAAGTACAAACTCGTGGCAGACATTCTTAATTGGCTGAATGTGAAACATTTGCATTAATAAAACAATGTCTATTACGCTACTAGAGACATGCTACTTAAATGTGGAACATGGAACCTAGAGGTTGTTAGAAAAATACTACCAACAGCTTAATTTGGTTCAGTTCCAGTTGGTTACCATCTGTATCCCCCTCCCCACACGGCCCCTGAAAAAGGGACTTCTAGTCAACAAAATTCAATAAATAAATAAATAAAGTGTGAAAAGTTCTGAATGAGCTTGGTACATCCAGCAGACCTGGGTTTGAGTTCCACAACCTCCACATGCATGCTGTGTGACTCTTAGCAAGACATTTAACCTCCCCAGTGCTCCCAGGTCACCCCTGAGAGCAGGCACTTGTGCCTAGCGGGCCTTACCCAGTTACCAAAGAATAAGAAAATAAATAAATAAACTGTCTAAACTGATGTAATGATTCAAAATACCAAAATCATTGAGTTTGAGTAGAAAACGTACCCTAACACTTGCCATCCCTCAGATGTAGCAGTGCGGTCCTGAGTGAAAATGGAAAGTGAGGCATTATCATGTTGTCTTGTGCACAGGGGCAAGCAACATCTTGTGGTAGTACCACATTGAGAGGTGTGTCAGTGTTGGTGAATGCAGGGCATGCTTTAGTAGGTGCATCCCTCATCCCCCAATTAACAAGTATGCTAGCGTTGACGCAGAAATTATGGAAAGTGCCACCAACTTGAAAAAAATCTGCCGCTGCAATCAGAGACAAGCTCGTCATGCAACAGCAGATGACATGCCTCCCCAACGTGCCTTTCCTGGTGAAACTTTTCAATAAACAGCGGCTCCTGCCATCCATTACACACTAGAACTTTTCAATAAACATGGTGACTCCTGCCATCCGTCACACACAATCTCCATACCGACATCGGGGTGGCCAATCCCCCGTGTCAGCATGTTCCTTCACCCCAAACACTTTCCTTGCCAACAGGGCCCAATCCCCATCTGTGTCAGCCCCTCCAAACTCATGGGGCACACTGGGAGCCCACCTCAGTGTGCCCAACACCCTCCCAAAAAAGTCATGGGGCACACTTGGAGCTCACCCCAGTGTGCCCAACATTTTTTTAGTTCACCTGTAAAGAAAGAAAACCATCCGTTTGTGTTTTTTCCCTGTAAAAAAGAAAATGGTCCCTCATAGTGCCCAGCAACCCCTCCCCCAACCCTCTCCCACTATCTGTGCACCCCACCTCCCCACACCCCTCCTCATTCCATACTTACCTCCAGAGGTCCAGCGCTGCGATCGTCTGTGGAGCGGAATGCGTCTGGACTCTTCAAAGCCAAACTGCAAAATGAAGAAATACCAGTAAGCTATATAATGGCATCAATGGGGGTTCAACTAGGTGGCTATTTCAACCATTTTTTTGAATTTTGGCTCCAAACTTTCAACATGGGGTTCTTGTGACCCCCACCTCATGAACACATGCTCTGTCATCTTGTTATTCAGTCCTGAAAGGTGATTTCGCGGTCACTGTGCGGAATCACCTTTCAGGACCGATTAACAAAATGACGGTGCCACTGTTCATGAGGTGGGGTCCCAAAAAGCCTATGTTGCAAATTTGGTGAACAAATTCCAAAAAATGACTGCGTTCTGAGCTTGCATTGTGCAGTTTCCATGCACGCTCATAACTTCAACAATTGTATTATTTTAGCTACAGATTTTCAACATTACCATTTTTCACATCTCCTTATGAACAGTACAGCTGTCATTTTCACATCCTGCCCAAAATGTGTTTTCGCATCTGGTGCACAACGACATAAGTCGCTGTGGGAAATCAACTTTCTGGACAGAGTAACAAAATCACAGTGCCACTGTTCATGAGCAGAAGGTCCCATAATGCCTATGTTGAAAATTTGGTTAAAAATCCCAAAATAATTGTGTTGCAGGCGTATGTCGCAGTTTCTATGCATGTTCGTGACTTCATCAATTTTTCATATTTTCACTCCAGATTTTCAGCATTGCCATTTTTTTACACCTCCTCATGAACAGTATAGCTGTCATTTTTCACATCCTGCCTGAAATGTGTTTTCGCACCTGTGGCGCCAAATGGCGCAGTCGCTGTGCAAAATCACCTTTCAGCTAATGAACTAATAGTGCCACTGTTCATGAGGTGGGATCAAAAAAAGCTCATGTTGAAAATTTGGAGTGAAAATACTAATAAACGCCTGGGGCATTAGGGTTTCCAGCCATAACACCCCACCCTGTAGAGACTGACAGGCATCAGGGGTGTGACTTGGGATCGCTGGCAGTAATGCTCACGCCATTCCACCCCTACCCCCACCCTGCAGTCAGTGACAGGCATCGAGGTGTACCTTGGAGTCTTCAAAAAGTTCACCTCATTCTCCTATACTGCACCCATCTCAGTGTATTTCCTTATGGAATAGGGTGAGCGTAAGGCCCGAAGACCCCAAGGCACACCGCGACACTTGTCGGTGTCTGCAGGGTAGGGTGAGGTGAAATGGCATGAGAGTTATGGCCGACGACCCAAAGGCACACCCCAATGCCTGTCAGTCTCTGCAAGGTGGGGGTGGGGTTGCTGTCAGTTCAATACTTCACTGCCATTCCTATTATGAATCTCTCTATCTCCTGCACTACCAATGCAAATGCCAGCGAGACAACATTCAGCATTGACGAATGCTTGTTATTCTATCTATTAATCTACTTAAACGACATACCCTAACACAGGCCAAGATTGTGTTTGCTTTATTTTTTGCAGTTCTATATTATGGTTCCCATTTTATTTTGCTGCATATAGCAACAAACATTTCTGTTTCCTGGTCTACACTATTAATTTCTGTACCTCTTTAATAGTAATTTGAGCCATAACCTTTCTACCAAAATGACTATTTTTTATAGTTTCTAACACTAAAACTCATTTACCGGTTTGCACATTTCCCCTGCAGGAACTTATTTCTATGAGGTGTGTCCACTGGATGGTGCTGTAAGACCAACTTTAAAAACTTCAAGCTGCCATCCACACACTAGGCCATTGGTGGCAGATCACATGCCTTGTTCTCGCTCCCGTTTGTCTCCTGTTGTTTAAACCTTTCTTTTTTATAGGTGAATGCTGGACTACAGTGCAAGACAAGGTTGTGATTAACAGGCTATACGTCTGTCAAATCCTCTGGTTCGAGTACTTGCATACTGTTCCTCTTAATGTAGTGGAGCACTCAGGGGAAGGCGTCAGTTCAGGAATATGTTACTGGAAAGCTCATGCAGATTGAGCTCCAGGGTGTGTGTGTGTGTGTGTGTGGGTGTGGGTGTGTGTGTGTGTGTGTGTGTGTGTGTGTGTTCCCACTGATCCAGAAGTAGGCAGTGGAGCGAACAGTGGCACATAATGTATTGGCATGAGGTACTGCAGGCTGTGAGGTCAAATCCGGGGACTCATAGTCAACTCAAAATTACAAATCACAGCACAGAAACATAGAGAATGATCGCAGCAAAAGACCAAAGGTCCATCCAGTCTACCTGTAACACGGTATCATACAGGTTTGTTTCTATGCTATCCACCCCTTTGCTCCCTGTCTTATTACTCCCTGAGTAACTACTAAGCCCTTAACTCTGTCCCAGTCATGTTTGAAACCATTAATGGTTTTGGCACACCATCTCTGCTAGCAGACTGTTCCATGGCTCAACCATTTATCATTCTCGGGTCCCTGCTGACACCCCCCCCCCCAGCTTGCACTAGTGTCCTCTTGTTCTAGAGTCCTACTCCTGTCGAATAATTCCTTGTAGATGACCTTGTTCTTTCCTTTCAGGAACTTAAAGCTCTCTATTATATCACCCCTTTCTCATGTGGCATTGAGAGAGTATGCATGCAGCGCCCTAAGTCAGTCTTCATAGGAACCCCGCTGGCACTGAATCATTTTGGTTACCCTATACTGCACCATCTCCAGCCTGTCCTTGTCTTTCCTTATGAAAGGACTTCAGATGTGAGCACAGTACTCCAAGTGTGGCCTCACCAGTGATCTAGAGAGGCAGTAGCACCAACACCGCTTTCCTCTTGCTGTCAAAACCCCTACCAGTACACATAGAAACAGACAATGTCGGCAGAAAAAGGGCAACGGTCCTTCTAGTCTGCCCGTGTTCCCTATCTGTCCCCAGGACCTAACTGTCCCAAGGACAGATAGGGAACCACAGGCAGCAATACACCCCAGTATCCTGCTTGCCGTACTGCAAGCCTTGTTACTCTGGCTACATTTTTTAAAGGAGTCACTCATGGTGAGTCCTAGGTTCCTTTCCTCAGAGATAGTATGCAGCTTAACCCCCACCATCCAATACTCCGTTCTGGGTTTCTTGTTCCCTAAGTGCATCACCTTGCACTTTTTGGCATTGAATTTCAGCTGCCAAACCTTGGACCACCTCTGCAGCCTTTGCAGGTCCTTCTGCATCTTCCTTACCTCTTCCTCACCGTCAACACTACCACAGAACTAGCTGGCTCACTGGCACAGCGGTACAGCTACCCCCCATCAAGCTGATGACCTGGATTCAGGAACGAGCCCAAGCCATCAGAGGGCCAGCCAGGGGAGGTGTGCAGAGCATCCAAGAGGACACTCTCCACCTCAGGGAAGGTAAACAGACACCAATGCACAACCGCCACCTGGGTGAAAACAGGTGGCGGTGCATTCGGTGCCATGGAATTGGTGGGAGAACGTCGGCTCCGTTCTGGCACACAGGCACACATTTCAAACGTCCTAGGGGTTGGGTACCAGAAAAAAAGAGGGAAAATTCCCAACCGCTGCAGGAGGACGCACGCCCATCATCACATGCCCCACACCGCTGACCGCAGCTCTCATTCTGATTATACCGATCAAGTCTCCATCATTGGTGGGGTCCACCCCTTGCGGCCCACCCTGGGGGGCAAGCCAGAGTGCTATGGAGTTGAGGTAAGTCGTAAAGAATGTGAGTGAAGGGCCGGGTGAGGGGACCAGGACTGGTGGGGGCCAGTCGGCTGTAGGGGGCAGAAAAAGCACACTAAATTAAAAACACTACCACAGAGCTTAGTGTCATCTGCGAAGAGACACATCTTGCCCTGAATTCCTCATTGGTTACATCCCCTTCCTCGGTTCTGACCCCATTCACCACCACACTCTGCTGCCTCTCTTCCAGCCAACTTCCCATCCATCTATGTCCTTTGCTGCATCCAGATCCTCTAACTTCTTCAGGAGCCTTCTGTGAGGCACCAAGTTGAATGCCTTGCTGAAGTCCAAGTAGTGTAAAACCACAGCATGACCCTTATCCACTGTTCTAGTTACCTAGTCAAAGAATACTATCAGGTTGATCTGAAAAGACCTCCCTGCAAACCCATGCTGTTTACTATCCTGGAGTCTGTTTTTCTCCAGGTAATCCACCAGGTCCTCTTTGTTTAGAGTCTCCATCACTTCACCTACAACAGAGGTCGCACTGACTGGTCTGCAGTTACCTGGCTGCTCTTTGTCCCCACTCTCGTGGAGTGGAACTATATCCACTACCCTCCAGTCTTTCAGAGCCACCCATGTCTGAATAGAGCCATTGAATAGCCCTACTAGGGTTCGGCTAATTCCAATGCCAGTTCTCTGAGCACCCTCAGATGCATCCCATCCGGCCCTGGGGCTTTATCTACTTCAGAGCTGCTAGCCCTTTCCTGACCCTTTCACTAGTAAATACCTGCTGCCTTGTTTCTGGGATCCCCCTTTCAGCAGCCTTAATGCCACTCTCTGGCAAAGGCCCGCTGTCCTCACTATTGAGTACTGAGCAGAAGTAGCCATTCAGAATGGTTGCTTTCTGCTGGTCCTCCTCTGTTTACCCTGGCTCCCTCTGATGCATAATGATTCCCCCTTCTGTCTTTCTTTTTTCCCTTATATACCTGAAAAACTGTTTTTCCCCACCATTGACCCCTCCTCAATACGCAGTTCTGTGTCAGCTTTTGCATCCCAGACTGTCCTCTTGGCCTCTCTAGTTCTTCCTTGGTACTCCCCCCACTCTTCATCTCCCTGCTTCGCCTTGTACCTGAGGAAGGCCTTCTTTTTGTCCGTCACTGCCTCCCTCACCTTTTCAGAGAACCCTATTGATCTCTTGTACCTGTTTCTTTTAGTAACCATTCTCAAGCATTCTCAAAGATCTCGGCAGCGTTGGACGGGGGGGAGGCTGTGGATTGCATTTATCTTGAATTTGCGAAGGCATTTGACAAAGTCCCCCACAACGAAATCATGCGTAGCTTAAAAAAAATAATGTGGATCACAGAATAGCCCTCTGGATAGGCAGCTGGCTGGGGGATAGATCACAGAGGGTGTGTATAAATGGTTACTACTCTTTCATACTCTCAGTGATAAGCAGGGTCCCCCAGGGGTCAGTCCTGGGTACAGTACTTTTTAAAATCTTGATGACGGGAATGGGTAAAGGGGAAGAAAACTGGATAAGTAAATAAGCAGATGACACTAAACTAGCAGGCTTGGTAACAGAGATAAAAGGGGCGTAGACAGTACGAGCTTGACCTAAAAAACATATATACTTGGGAAACTACTAGGAGCATGAGCTTTAACATTGATAAATGCTGTGTGATCCAATAAAGAAGCAAACTACTTCATAAATGGAAAATCTCTGAGGAAATCCAAGGAAGAAAAGGACTTGGCTATATTAATAGATTATAAACTTACATATCAAGCGCACTGTAATAAACAAATCATAAAAGCAAAGCAAGTACTGTGGAATATAAAGAGTAATTTCAGGAGCCGAAGTCGGAAGGTGATAATGCCTCTATATAGAGCATACGTTAGACCTATACTGGACTACGGGGACCCAGTCTGGGGTCCCATCACTAAGGGGGAAGTGGCTAGCATAGAAAGGGTACAGAGACAAGCCACTAAAATGATACATAGTCTAAAAAATGCATCATATGAACAATGTCTGGAACATTTCCAACTGATGTCCCTGCAGAAGAGGTGGCTTAGAGGAGACTTGTTATTATGCTATGATGTAATGCAGGATGACTTTTTATTAAATGAGCTTGGCCTACAATTTAAAAATGATAAAAAAGGGTACTAGAGGACACCCACTACAGATACAACACGTTAAATTCAACACAAACAGGAGAAAGGCATTCTTTACACAGAGGGTGGTTACCCCATGGAATAACTTACCAGTTGAAATTATCTGTTCTAGTAGTAAAGCCAGTTCAAGAGAAGACTAGACTCCTACATCCAAGAGGGACACATACTTACTTACTGCGGGTGAACGGATAGGAGCTATCATGGGCTGTAATGGCCTACTACATTCCTAAACATCTTAGTATGACTTTGTTGCCTCAAGAATGGTCCCTTTTATTTCTTCCCATCTTTCGTACACTCCCCTGATACTGTAAAGTCCAGTTAACCTGTCCCAGACTAATTTTCTCACCTGGTTGAAGTCTGCACGTCTAGAATCCAGAACATCAGACTTTGATGCAGGCTTACTAACACTAAGGGCCAGCTCAAACAATACATTGTTATGGTCATTGGATCCCAGTGGTTCCCCAACCTGCACTCCGCTTACCCTTTCTGTGTTGGTGAGAACCAATCAGTCAATCAAACTTTTATTTATAAAAAGCGCAATTCCAGTTAAGATCAAAGCGCTGGTACAGTAAAACCAAATTATAAATAATAAAAACGAACTAAAAACACAGATACAATTAATCTAATAAATACTAAGTATAATTCATGCTACTCAAAACCTGAGAAAACTAAATAAGCTTTTAAAGCTGAGTTGAAACTCTCGACAGCCAGGCACTCCTTTACTCGACGAGGTAGAGTTCCACAGGGTGGAGGCTGCAAACCACATCAAGAATGGCAGTCTGCTTTCTGGGTTCCTTGACCAACTGCACCAGCACGCAGTCCTGCAATATATCTAGCAGGGCCTGATATCCAGTGCTCCTAGCTGCTGGAATGTCCCAATCAATATCTGGCAGGTTGAGATCCCCAACTATTAGCACATCCCCCTTTGCGAACCCCTCTCTATTTCTGCCTCTAGTTCAAAATTGTTCTTGTGCCCCTGCCTAGTGATCCACAGATCACGTCCATGCCCAGTTTCCAAGCTGATGCCACCATAGGCTGAACCCACAGTGATTCTATTTCCCCATTTCCTCTCCTAATGGAGATATCCTCGATGCCTTCCCCCTTACATAGAGGGCTACCCCTCCTCCTTTGTCTTTAATCTTATCTCGTCTATACATGGTGTAGCCTGGGACCATCAAGTCCCAGTTGCTATTCACTACGGCCCAAGTTTCTGTAAATGGCTACGAGGCCCAACCTTGTGTCTGCTACCATTGCCTGGAGCTCACCGAATGTGTTTCCCAGGCTCTTTGCAATATGGCAGATCGTCTTCCATCTTGTGCCCAAACCCCTTTTGTTTTTTGCGAGTCCTGCCCCTTCATTTTCCTAGACTCCTTCATTTCTTGATTTTCCCTCCCCAAGGTTAATGAGTATTCCTCCGCTGGCATCTTTCCCTACCCTTTCATGAACTTGTGACTTGCTGCTTCCCTCCCCAATGTTTCTAGCCCCCGGTTCGGAGAGAGCCCTAGCTTGGTTCTCCACTTCCTCGCTCTTCTCAGTGGTTTCATCAGCCTCCCCCACAGGCAGTTTAACTGTCCACCAATGTAGATGTCAAACTTTCACTGGTGTAACACTCCTACAAATAGGGGTTCCCGAAAAGTCTTCCTTGAGCTTGTCTAAATGCTCACTGCCAGGCTGGTGTCCTGCGTTTTTGCAGTTTAAATGTGATTGCCAGAGAGTGCCTATATAGCCTCTGTATACTGTCTGTTTAAGAGCTGCCTGGATTGTAATCATAATTAATCTAAAAGGGAGCTCTGCTGGAAGATGTGCTTGTTTGCTGATCTTTTGTTAGAGTAGTACAGTAGTAATATTGCAGTTTGTTCTAACCTGCCTTTTTTGCAGCATGGACAGTTCTGTTTGTTTCCATCATCTTGGTCCTGGACTGCTGAAATGGGCCAATCAGTACATTTGGGACTCTAAAATGGAGCCTGCCTACAGGGGCTTGGTGGGGTCAAAACTTGTAGGAATTGTAGTTTTTGCATTTTGGCGCCTAAATAACCTGGACAGGGGAGCTCTTGTTGTGATTGACAGACAGATCAGCCAACCAAACCTTTTGGATTTTGGGAAAGTCCCAAACCAGTGATGAAAGTGAGCTGGAACACACCGGAACAGCGTTCCAGTACTTTTTCTGTGACTGGAATGCCGTCCCGGTACTTATACAAGAAAAGAATGTATTTGTGTTGATGTGCAGTGCAGATTCACATTAGGCATGCACATCATTGCCAAAAATCATTGTGTGTGTTTTTTAAATTCGTTTGTTGGGAGGTGAGGGGTGGGGGTTAGAGGAGTCCAGTCTGGCAGCTGATCAGAAGAGATTGGTCAATGAGGTAGTTTCCACCAATCACGGTTTGTGTTGTGGACGTAGTTCTTCTTATGTCCTAGCGTAATCCGTGTTTAGTGAACTTCTCATAATAACTCATCAGCGACTGCCGCAGCAAATAGTGCCATGAATAACTGCCATCCCTTGTCGGCGTTGTGTGCGGGAAAAGTCAGGGACAGCATCAAGTCGGCGGCTGAGGGAGAGTTGGGTCGGACTGGAGGATCGAACAGAAAAAAAGGAACTCCCGTCCAACCAACATCCAGGAGACTGATCTTGCCAGTTCTCACACTACTCTCCGGTCCCATCCCTTCAGATAGCCTGTCTGAAATAATTAGGTGAGGCAACCGCTGGTGCGTTTTTATAATTTGATGTGGTTACTGCTTGCCTGGTAGTGGAAAATATGGACTCGCTTCACGACTTTCGGTAGGAAATTGGAAATACTCCAAATGCGGGGGAGGGGGCGTCCATTACCAAATATATGCAGATCAATGGAGGCAGGATTCCCCTTTTCTTTTGACAATCCTAACAGTTTAGGCTTCCCTCGATCTTTGTATATTTGGTAAAGGAACTGTAACAGGCTTACAAGATGTCTATTCCACCTTGGTCATCCTCCGACCGTATCTGAAGAGGACTGTGTGGCTTCGGATAGGATTTGGGCCACAAACTATCTATCGGTCTCCAACCCGCCATTGCAATTTTGCATGTGCTCACTACAGGAACATGATCCCCAGAGAAAAAGTTTCATTTTTCGTCTGTCTGACACGAGAGCTGCCTTCGACTCTACAGAAGAAGGAAGCTCTCATGTCAGACAGACAAAAAATGAAACATTTTCTCTGGGGATCATGTTCCTGTAGTGAGCACATGCAAAACTGCAAGTGGAAAGGCCAGATCTGAAGTACTATGCGTCACCCGGGTAAAGGATGGCTGGCAGATTGGCAGCTTCTCACCCCCCCCCCTTCCTGACTGCCAGCTCTTTTCATGGTGGCGATATTTCCTGACACAAGCGCAGCGAGAGTTCCCCCCCCCCCAGTGGTCCTGTGGCATATTTTTTTTTAATTTGGCGTTGAAATCCCTTCACTCAGAGTCTGAGAGCATAAATGTTGATTGAGTGGCGGGGGGGATTAATTATTGAAGCGGGCGATGAGGGCCGATGAGGCGACGCAGAGAGACAGATTTTATTGAACCACCAGGAGGGACAATCGGCAAAGAGGCAGCATCAAGAAGACGAGAGAAACGAGTTGAAAAGCAGTCACAGGGAGACTCAGGTGGACAGTCTAAACTCTGAGGGTGATGAATCAAGGGAAGGCAGGGAGCTGGGATTGGGGAACTTGTGTGTGGCATGCCACAGACTAGTGGCATCCTGTCAGAAGGAGTCATCGGTGGGCCGTGAGCAACTGTGCGGGCCGCGGTTGTCGATCAGGCAGGGCAGTTTGCAGCTGCTGAAGTCAGAAGATGAGGATCCAGGCCCCAGGACTAGTGGAGGTACAGAAGAGAAGCGAGTGGGCCAGCCCAGAGCAAGAGCAGCTGCCAGGAGTTGGGACTCGGGAGTGAAAAAAAAAAAAAGAGGAGTGGCCCCATCCAGGAGGACCAACATCAGCAGTACACCAACACCGAGAGAGGCAGCACTAAAGCAGGCCGCCAGCTAGAGGAGAGTAGCACCTGGTGATAGTACCATACACCCCCCCCCCAATCTTAAGAGCAAGCAAGCCCAGACCAGCAGTGATTGAAGTCCCAGCACTAGTCAGGCAACTCTACTGTAACAGTAAATGGATTGCAGAGGTGGTGGAAGTGTCATAGCATCCGAGGTGGTGGTGGAATTGAGTTTCTGTGGTATCCTGCCCAATTTAACCCCTGTGGTGAGCAGTAGTAGCAGTAACAGACAGTGATGGACTGAGGTATATGGGGGTCACCTTGAAAGCTGACGGTAGGGGGGGCACCTTGAAAGTTGACACAGGCCCACACACCCACCTGGAGTGGACACATTAATATGATGCATACTGTGACTCTGTGGTTGCATCCAACATTTACTTACAACCAGATTGTGATCCAGAATTCTCTAAAATGCACCAAATTGACTCATTTTTTTTGAAAATTTTTCCGGGGGGCATGCCCCCAGACTCCCCTAGCAAGGCTAGGTTTTCGGACTTGAATACAGTTCCTGTACTTCTTTTGAACCACTTTCATCACTGTCCAAAACTGCTCGCAATTTCAGTTAGATCTAAATTGGGAAGTGAAAAAGTAACAGCTCAAAGTAGTTCGAGCAGCAATCCATAGGGATTTGTGCTGGAAAACTGTGGAAAGGCCTGAGTTTTGGCCTGCATGCCTGCCTGCTGTCCCTGATAGGGAACTTGTGCCTTTTTCATACTGAATCCGAACTTGGAGAGCGAGGTAAGCTACTGAATTGTGACCAGGCTCCAACCTGAAGAAGACCAAAGATTTGCTGAATGTGATCGGCCTGTCTGGACCTCCAGCCACCTCTGAACTCCCGGATTGTTCAGAGACTCTGTAACTGCAACTGGAGAGCCTTTTGCCTGGTACAGTGGAATTTCCTTACATGGAAATGTGTTGTGTGCTTATAGTGGGTCGTGATTTGGTTCCCCACTGTGGTTTGAATTGTGTTCTGCATGCTGGAAGCTGCATTAGAATTTCCTTATGTGTAAATGTGCTGTGTGCTGCTAATGAGTCACGATTTGGTTCCCCACTGTGGTTTGAACTGTATTCTGCTTGCTGGAAGCTGCATCCAGCCCCACGGACTGAATCCAGAATCATCTCCATTGGGCCTGGGCCTTACCACACTGGCCCAGCCCAACTACCCGCTGCATAGAGAAAGCCATCGATGAGAGACCTGCCTGGGGATCAGCCCCCTGCTCAGCACTTGAACAGGAACAACGCCTCGGTGATTTGTGTGGGTCCTGCTTCTCCGGGCACTCCAGCTCAACAACCTGCAGTCTTTATTTCATCCTGCCTGTGTCCAGTATTGGGTATCACGAGTAAACATCAGGGTAGCTCCCTGCAACAACAGCTAAATATGAAGTGTTATCACCTGATTGTCTGGTTGCTTTTTCTTTCACAAACTGAGTCCTCTGGCTCCAGATTACAAATAGTGTATGTTGTGCATGTTGCTTTCTTCCATCACAGGGCCCCAACCAGCTGCAACGTTCCTGGGTAGCCCATCATCTCCCTACCTGGGTACCCAGAGGTGTGACTGTGTGGGGACTTAAAGTGCATGCATGACTGTTTGATTACTACAGCCTTTAAGCCAATCAACCTCGTAACACCCTTCCTTGTTCAAGTCCCCTGAAAAAATCAGATCTGACTTTTTCTGCATTTAACCTGACTGTGGTTCCAGTTTGTGCCAAGAGTACTGTACTGTTGCTATTTGCTGTGCATAACCTTGTTTTACAGGGGGTCCCCAGGGTTGAGCCAGAGAAACCAGCCCTGGTGGTAAGTGCAAACAGTGTGGGTACTTGTATGGTGTACAAGGGGTACTGTGAAAGTGATTATCGTATACTGCTCAGGCCACTAGAAGGAAAAGAGGGAGGTTACAGTATCCCGGAAGGCTGTGCCCAGGTTAGTTTGACCACTACCAACCCTGACCTCCAGGTGGAGGCACCCATTGTAGAACCTAGGCCCCTTGACCTGCTACTAGCCAAGCAGGCAAGGGTAGTAGCCCGTGGAATAGCGCCACCTGGGGGTTACATCTTGGAGGCTCACCGCTGGGATTTGTGCCTTCTAGTGGCCAAAAATTATAAATTATTGTTAAAGATCAATGGCTACCCTAGTAGAAATGGCTGTACGCCAGTTGGTGGAGTGGTGTACTGGGCAGGAGAGCAACCCACAAAATGCTCTGCTTATACTGGATATTCCCCTGGGTACCAGCAGGGACACTGTAGAGGGAGCACTCTCCAAAGTTCAAAGTTTAAAAAACCCTGTGGTGGTGGGTCGACAGGTTGATTTGATCGCCCAAACTTTCATAGCCTTGGCAGAGTGTAGTGACCTCGTGGACAGCTCTAAACTGCCACAGACTATTGCCTCAGAAGGGGTTCTAGCCACCTGGAGAGTGATAACAAAAGACAGTAAAGACCCTGGGGAGGATGAGCTCCCACCATTATCTGAGACTTTTGAGGAGAAATTTGCTAAGTTGTTACTGGGGGAAGGGAAAACCTTAGAGGACTTTAAGAAACAGTTCCAGCCACCTGGGGGTGTTCTTCCTCAACACCCCCTCCCATTCCAGCACCTGTTACTGCCCCGCCTTCTGTGCCCATGCCAAATCTGGCCCCTATATCTGTACCCGCCATTTGTCACGACTCCTACCGAAGGCTGAGAATCTTCTTGGGCACCCTCCCCAACCCCCAGTGGGAGGATGACTGGGAGACCTGGATTGACTGTGTTGCCCCCTTGGTACCCAAGCGGCAGTGTGTGGAGGCTTAGAAGTAGAAAAGAATCATAGAAAGTTTGAGGGGCCCCGCCCTTGAAGCTATTACATTTTTGAGGTCCACGAACCCTGATGCATCTGCTCAGAAGTACCTATCTGTACTTGAAGGCAATTTTGGGAGCATTGAGTCAGGGGAGACTTTGATGTGGAAATTCCAAGGTACCAAACAATGGAAGGGGTAAATTTCTCTGCGTTTGTTACTCACCTAGAAAGAGCTCTGCAGAAAGCTTACCAGAAAGGTGGGGTAGCCGCAAGTGATTTGAACCATGTGAGATTGGGGCACATACTCCAACATGCCAAGCATCCTAAACTGCAGATCATCCAGTTAAGGCTCTGGGATAGGAGAGGTAACCCACCTGACTACTGTGACTTGATAAAAAAAACTCCAGGAGGTAGAAGGTGAAGAGGGAGATTGTAATTATGGGGTGAGTGCAGCCGAAGTGATCATGGTACCAGAAGGCCCTTCCAAAATGGAGACCACTAAAAGTGTCCCGCCGTGGGCTAAACGGTGGGGGGAGGAGTTGCTGAAGGAAGTCAGAAAAGTACAACTGGGTGCATTCACTGAGGTATCCCCTGTTGACAGAGACCCTGGCCCCTGTCAGGACGTGACTGTTATGGGGTGGGGGGCACCCTCAGGCATTCTCTGCTGAAGGTGGCTTCTTGGCTGAGCTCAAGGAATTGACTGCCACCTCAAAGAAACTTTTGAGACATGGTACACTACCCGCAGAAGTCAGATCACAGTCTCCCGTCGATGCTCCAGCATCCCCTGCTATGTTTTCCCTAAGGATGCCCTGAGAGTGTGTCATTTGTCACAATTGCAGCAAGGATGGCCATATGAAGAGGGAATGTCAGTCTCAGAAGGACTTAGAGAAAGTGGTGAACCAGCTTAAGGAGAGCTCCGGAAAATGAGTCAGTGGTCAAAGGGTGCATGAAATGACCACAGTAAAGGCTTCAGCCATCCTAACTCAAACTCCTTTGTGAATAAATCATCTGTCCAGGCCCCTGCTATTGTCCCTCCAGACTGGTCCAAGATAGTGGACCCTTCAATGGAGACTAATGTGGCTGTGAATGGTATTCCTACTCGGACTGTCCTTGACAGTGGGTCGCAAGTGACCATTGTGTTTCAGGACTGGTATGACAAACACTTATCTGATGTGCCATTACATTCCCTAGATGGTCAACATGTGTGGGGGCTGAGCGACAAGTCTTATCCATATCTAGGATATGCCTGCCTCTGGTTGTCTTTTCCTGCAACTGTCACTGGCGTAGAGGAGCAAGTAGAGACACTGGCCCTAGTGTGTACCCCCCCCCCACCAGACTGTATGATGGGGTTCCCCTGTTAATTGGAACAAACGCCCACATGTTTGGGAGACTAGCACAACTCTGCCATGAGAAACAAGGGCAGCTGATTGGATGGGCCCTAAGAATTCCAGCTTTAGTAAAAAGGGCTTATGACTGGCAATGGAGACCCAATGAAGTGGACCCAGATGAGCCAGTGGGGATAGTGTGGAAAAAGGAACCTGACTCCTTGGTACTGGCCCCCAACGCCCAGTGCACAATCCATGGAGTAGTCCACCTAAAGAGAAACGTAAAGAACAAAATATTAATGTTGGATGCACCAGGAGATGGAAAGTTGCCAGAAGGATTATTGGTCAAACCCAGCATCTTGCCTGCTCATTCCCATGCCTGTGCACAACGAGTGATGGTCCAGATTCAGAATGTGTCAGATCGGGAGATTCGAGTGAACAGAGGGTGCACCCTAGCTACAGTACACTGTGCCGACACTGCCGTATTGTCCAGCAACAAGTGCTCTGGCGAGAAGGAGAGTGACCCCAGACTTATTTGACTTTGGTGGCTCCCCTTTGCCAGCTGAATGGAAGGCTAGAATTAGCAAGAAACTCGCTCAGAGGGACCAAGTGTTTTAATTAAAAGAATGGGACATGGGGTGTGTCCAGGGTGCAGAGCATCACATACGCCTGCATGATGACTGGCCATTTCAAGAGAGATCCTGACGTCTCGCCCCAGCAGACATAGATGATGTGAGGAGACACCTGCAGGAAATACTCGCTGCTGGTGTGATACAAGAATCAAGGAGCCCATATGCCTCTCCCATTGTGGTTGTGCGTAAGAAGAATGGGTCGGTAAGGATGTGTGTTGATTATCGAACCCTGAACCGGTGGACCATCCCCGATCAATACACCATGCCCTGTATACAAGATGCCCTGGATTGTTTGTATGGGAGCAAATGGTTTTCGGTATTGGATCTTCGCAGCGGATACTACCAGATCCCGATGGCCCCAGAGGACCGTGAGAAAACAGCATTCATCTGTCCTTTGGGGTTCTACGAATTCCTGAGAATGCCACAGGGGATTTTGTGCACCCCGGCCACCTTTCAGCGACTGATGAAACATGCAGTGGGAGAATGAACTTGCTGGAATGTCTAGTGTACGTAGACGATGCCACTGTGTTTGAGCGCACATTAGAGGAGCATGAGACCCGACTGTTCAAAGTCCTAGACCGATTGGAAGACTTCGGCCTCAAGCTGTCCATTGACAAATGCTAGTTTTTTCAAACCTCCGTGAAGCATGTGGGACACATAGTATCTGCAGAAGGGATAGAGACTGTGCCCAGTAAGGCTGAATCACTGACTACTTGGCCCCAACTCCATAATTTGAAAGAACTACATTTCCTGGGGTTCCGTGGCTACTACTGCAGGTTCATAAAAGACTATTCAAAGGTGATTTGCCCACTCTTGAATCTTACCCAGAGTTACCCTCCTACCAACCATAAATATAAAAAAGGGTCCGTCAAAGAACCAGAAAACCAGCTTTTCACAAAGTCATATGCCAGCTCACCCATGCCCCCATCCTCACCTATGCTGAACCCACCAAGCCCTATGTGCTGCATACGGACGCCAGTCTGCAGGGTCTAGGGGCTGTGCTGTATCAAGTCCATGAGGATGGTTTGAGACCAGTGGCCTTCGCCAGTAGGAGCTTGACTCCGTCGGAGCGAAACTACCCTGTGCACAAGCTGGAGTTCCTTGCGCTAAAATGGGCCATCATCAACCAGTTTCATGAATACCTCTGTGGGGCAAAGATATTGGTGAAGACCGACAATAACCCATTAACCTATGCACAGACTTCGGCTAAGTTAGACGTCACTGGGCATTGGTGGCTTTCCACCTTATCAACCTATGATTATGCTGTTGAATACAGGCCGGAACTGAATCATATTGATGCTGATGCCTTGTCACGAAGGCCAGTTTCCAAGAGTCATTGGGACAGGCTGTCTGAACCTGACATCTGAGCCTTGTGCCAGAAATTTGACTGAGATGAACAGATGTCTGCGGACACAGTGGACTGTTTAGTAGATTTCTTGGGCCCTCCTGATGCTTGCATACCGGCTGCCTATTGCCACTTTTCTGCTCTAGATATTAGTGCACTACCTCAATTTGACAATAACAGCATTCAGTGGGCTCAATCCCAAGATCCTATGATTCAGCCCGCACTTCATGTCCTGCGTGCGGGGAAAGATGTGTCCAAGCTGCGTTCCCCTGACTTGCGAACTGCTCTATTATTTAAAGAAGGCCCCAGATTGAAGCTACTCAATCAGTTGTTGTACAGAGAGACAGTGGATTGTGGCGGTCAAGTAGACAGGCAGCAATTGGTCCTGCCCACGGCCTTTAAAGATTTGGAACTGAGGTCCCTCCAAAATCACATGGGGCACCTTGGTATTGACAGAACTCTCGACTTGGTATGATCTCGATTCAACTGGCCAAAGATGGGGGCCGATGTTGAGCACCGTGTAAAGACCTGCAGTCATTGCCTGCAAAGAAAAGCCCTGCCTCAGAGAGCTGCCCCCCTTGTCACTATTACTACCAGTACCCCCATGGAACTGGTCTGCATAGACTTTTTGTGTTTAGAACCTGATCAGTGGAATATTGGCAATGTGTTAGTGGTTACAGATCATTTCACTCAGTATGCGAAAGCTTTTCCAACTAAAGATCAAAAGGCCTCTACCGTGGCCAAGGTGCTAATGGAAAATGTCTTTATCCACTACGATGCCCCTCAGTGGATCCACTCTGACCAAGGTAGAGATTTTGAAAGTCAGCTAATCAAAGAAATGCTCACTCTATGGGGGGTGCGTAAGTCAAGAACCACCTCTTATCACTCCACAGGGAGACCCTCAGCCAGAACATTTTAACCGCACCCTTCTAGACATGCTGGGCACCCTCCATCCCAAAGACAAGCCTAAGTGGAGCCAGCAGATTAGCACCTTGCTCCATGCATACAATTGCACAAAAAATGATGCTACTGGGTTCTCCCTCTACCGCCTCATGTTCGGAAAGGAGGCCCGACTGCCCGTTGATGTCTGCTTTCGGGTCTCTCCAGATGGGGTCTGAGACAAAAATTACCTACAGTATGTACAGAAAATGAAAGCTCAATTGAACCATGCCTATCAACTGGCCCAGACAATGGCTGCCAAAAGAAATCTCGCCAACAAAGAGAGGCATGATAAAAAAAGTAAATGCTTAAGAGCTTCGGCCTGGAGACCATGTATTTTTATGCAATTTGGGACTGCATGGCAAACACAAACTTGCTGATAGGTGGCACCATCTTCCCCATGTAGTAGTTGGAAAGTTGAATGATTTACCAGTGTACAAGGTGCACCCAGAGAATAACTCCAAAGCTGTCAAGACCATGCACTGTAACCACTTGCTACCTATCAGCCAAGTCATAATTGAGGCTGAACCATCAGAAATTGATTCCCCTGGGCCGGTGACTCATGCTGCTGGAAAAAAGAGACAGAGTCAACCTACCTCAGTAGTTACAGACTTAACGTCCCCCCCGGCCCCCGCAGCAGGTCCAGAATGATAGTGACTGTCAGTCCACCTCTGACAAAAGTGAGTGTGACAATGTGTATTACCCCTCCTATGAACTGAGTCAGCTGTTTCAAGGTAACCCTATGACTAACTGTGGGGATGAAGCTGGGCCTTCTGGACTGCCTAACCCCTCCAGCTTCGTCCTTGGAGCCAATGCTCCCTGAAAGTGAAGTGCAAAGTATTACGTCTGAGGTTGCAGACTCTTTTAGTTTTGTGAAACTGTGAATTGCCTGAAGAAGAGGCTGATGGTCTGAGTCTCTCTGGTGACACACCAGAACTTGAAGAACAATATGAGAGTGTTGACAGCCCCCCTTCAGTGCCGCAAAGCCTAATTGTGCCAGAGCCTCCTCAAAATGAGCAACCTGGGCCTCTGTCAGAAAATAATGAGCAAAGTGTTGTGGAAACAGAGCCTACAGAGCTAGTGCTGAAAGTATGGAGACTGTGGCTGCTCCCCCCAGAAAGACTGGCCAAGCTGTCAAGCCAGTGCTACGCTTTAGTTATGATTCCCCTGGGAGGTCAGTGGATTTGCCTCTCAATGTGGTTCACAAAGGGGTTTATGATTCGCCAAGCTCACTGCCCAAATTGAGCTTGATGGCCAACTCCAGGTTACTTGTTCTTCCATCTCACCATGGTGTCCCTGCCCCATCCAGCCCCAAGTTATCTGATAGGGAAGGGCTCCCTCTTACATTGTTTAATGGACAAGAAGTTATTAAACAAATTAGTATTACTTGTATGAAACCTGCATAAGTATTGTCAATATGGATGTAGTAATGTGAAGTATATTTATGCAATAAGGGATGACAAGGTATGTGTTATCGTGTAATAATGTCACTCCTGGGGTGAGTTGAAACACGAGGCGAAGCTGAGTGCTTCCACCACCCCAGGAGTGACGTTATTACACAATAACACGCACCTTGGAGTGCCTTATTGCAATTATACAATGGCTCCATGTTATAAAAAAAAAAAAAGAAATTTAAAATGTTTTTAGTAGATTTTTAGTGAGGCATCATACCTTTGTTTCTTAAGAGAAGAGAAAATAATAAAGGAGCTCATCCATACAGTGATGTTATTGTGTAATAACATCACTGTCTCAGGCATACACTGACCAATCAAAGCCCAGGATTCTTTCTTGCCATTGTATAATGAAATGTATAGTAATGTAACAAGCTAATGATATATATGTCTCGTTCATATCGCGTTTTTGACATTGTGATGGTACAGACTTGATGCAGACGCCAAGTTTTCTCCAGGCAGGGAAGGGTGTAACCCCCTACAAATGGGGGTTCCCGAAAAGTCTTCCTTGAGCTTACCTAAATGCTCACTGCCAGGCTGATGTTCTGCATTTTAGTAGATTAAATGTATTGCCAGAGAGTGCCTGTGTAGTCTCTGCACTGTCTCTTTAAGAGCTGTCTGGATTGCAGTCTTAATTAATCTGAGAGGGAGCTCTGTTAGAAGATGTACTTGTTTGCTGATCATTTGTTAGAATAGTAATAATATTGCAGTTTGTTCTAACCTGCCTTCTTTGCAGCATGGACAGTTCTGTTTGTTTCCATCATTTTGGCCCTGGACTGCTGAAATGGGCCAATCAGTACCTTTGGGGACTCTAAAATGGAGCCTGTCCACAGGGCTTTGTGGGAGCAAAATTCTGTAGGAATTGTAGTTTTTGCATTTAGGCGCCAAGACAGACCTGGAGGGGGAGCCCTTGTTGTGACTGACAGAAGAATCAGCCAACCGAACCTTTTGGATCCTGGGGAAATTCCCAGGCTGCTTGCAGCTAGTTTCAGTTTGAGTTGGGAAGTGAAAGAGGTAACAGTTCGAGATAGTTGAGCAGCAATCCTGTGTGGATTCGCGCAAGAGAACTGTGAAAGGGCTAAGTTTTGGCCTGCATGCCTGCCTACTGTCCCTGAGAGGGAACTTGTGCCTTTTTTGGACTGAATCCGAACTTGGAGAGCGAAGTAAGCCACTGAATTGTAACCAGCCTCCTACCTGAAGAAGACCGAAGATTTGCTGAATGTGATTGGCCTGTCTGGACTTCCAGCCACCTCTGAACTCCCGGATTGTGCAGAGACTCTGTAATTGCGACTGGAGAGCCTTTTGCCTGGTACAGTGGAATTTCCTTACATGTAAACGTGTTGTGTGCTTATAGTGGATCGTGATTTGGTTCCCCACTGTAGTTTGAACTGTATTCTGCTTACTGGAAGCTGCATCCAGCCCCATGGACCGAATCCAAAATCATCTCCATTGGGCCTGGGCCTTGCCACACTGGCCCAGCCCGACTATCCGTTGCACAGAGAAAGCCAATCGACAAGAGACCTGCCTGGGGATCAGCCCTCTGCTCAACACTTGAACAGGAACGACGCCTCAGTGATTCATGTGGGCCCCGCTTCTCCGGGCACTCCAGCTCAACAACCTGCAGTCTCTATTTCGTCCTGCCTGTGTCCAGTATTGGGTATCATGAGTAAACATCAAGGTAGCTCCCTGCAACAACAGCTAAATCTAAAATGTTGTCATCTGATTGTCCGGTTGCTTTTTCTTTCACGAATTGAGCCCTCCGGCTCCAGATTACAAATAGCATGTGTTGTACATATTGCTTTCTTCCATCACAGGGCCCCAACCAGCTGCAAGGTTCTTGGTTAGCTCATCGTCTCCCTGCCTGGGTACCCAGAGATGTGATTGTGTGGGGACTTAAAGCGCATGCATAACTTTTTGATTAATATAGCCTTTAAGCCGATCAACCTGATTACGCCCCTTCCTTGTTCAAGTCCCCTGAATAAATCAGATCTGACTTTTTTGCTGCATTTAACCTGACTGGGGTTCCAGTTTGTGCCAAGAGTACTGTACTGTTGCTATTTACTGTGCATAACCTTGTTTTACAGGGGGTCCCCAGGGTCGAACTGGAGGAACCCGCCCTGGTGGTAAGTGTAAACAGCGTGGGTACTGGCATGGTTTACAAGGGGTCCTGTGAAAGTGATTATCGTTTATTGCTCAGGCCACAAGAAGGGGAAGAGGGGGGTTACAGTGTCCCGGAGGGCTGTGCCCAGGTTAGTTTGACCACTACCAACCCTGACCTCTGGGTGGAGGCACATGTTTCAGAACTCAGGCCCCTTAACCTGCTACTAGCTGCGCAGGCAGGGGTAGTAGCCTTTGGGATAGTGCCACCAAGGGGTTACACCAGTCTCCATACCCCACAAAGGGAGGACCTCAGAAAAGGCCAGAGAAGTTGAATGTGCCTTCAGTCCATCTCCCAGCCTTCAAAAGTTACACATCACTGCCTCCATAGGTGGGTTCCTCAGATCATTGGTACCCAAATATATCAGTACCCCCAGCTCCCCCATAACCTCCTGTACTATTCTCTCTATCCTAGCCATATCTCAGATGGCCAATGCTCCAGGAAGACATCTGACCACCCCATTCCCTTCTCCCTCCGCCCAACACCTTTTCCACCCTTCTAATTATTGAGCCCTCTACAACTAAGATACAGTAGTCCTTGCTAACTTCCTCCTGCTCTCACACCTGTGTGCCACAAAGTTGTCCGTCCTTTTCTTCCCAACCGACTCAGAGTCCCCAGCACCACCAATGGAGTCAGGCACCTGTGACTCCTTCAGGGGTGCAAAGTGATTTGCTTTTAGCACAGCAGATGGTCTCTTTGTTCGTCCACCAAGCTGTAGAGCACTGCTGACTAGGGGAAGGCTCCTCCCAGAGCAGTAATTCCTCAGGCACCTGTATGTTTCCACCACATATGAACATACAAAATTTGCCAAGCAGATAAAGGCCTAGGGGTCTATCAAGTCTGCTCGAATGTGCAGCTAGCATCCCTTATTCTGCAGCTGCCCCTCCCTCCCACCCTTCCCCTCCCTTGACCCTCCCCTTGTCCTGTCCCAGCCCTTTTGAAGCAGTCCACTGTTCTACTGGATACCACTTCTGCCGGTAACGCAATCCACCCCTCTACCACCCTTTCTGTAAAAAAGTGTCTCATCTCCCTCCTGAACCTTCCTCCCCCCAGTCTCATATCATGGACTCAGGTGTCCCTCCCCTCCCTTACTTTGAACAGTCCCTCTGTACCTGTCTTGTTTATTCCTTTCACGTACTTAAAGGTTTCAATAATGTCCCTTTGTCCCTCCTCTCCTCCAGTGAGTACATGTTCAACTCCCTCAGCCTCCTCTCGTATGATAAGTCTCCCAGCCCCTTGATCATCTTTGTCGCCCTGCGCTGCACCCCCTCCAGTAACTTAATGTCCTTCTTCAGATATGGGCGCCAGTACTGCATGCAGTACTCCAGGTGTGGTCTAACTAATGATCTATACAGTGGCAGAATCACCTCCCCCCTCCTCGAGAATATACCCCTTGCAATGCAGCCTAGCTTGGGGCTACTGGTTTGTTCTTTAGGCATCTTGCCAGATAAACTCAGCATTTGCTGGATTACTATTTCAAACTACGAGTGCCGAGCCTTCTTTATACATTATTTTATTATTGAGCTGGCTGCTCTGCTTAGGCACTGCTGATTCCAGTGCGCACTTTTCTTCACATCAACCCAGCATTTTGTTGGCCTTTGCAGCTGCCTTCCTACATTGAGCCGAGTTGTTCATTGACCCTGTAATAAGCACCCCCAGATCCTTCTACTCTGTCTTGGCTAGCTGCACTCCCCCCCCCCCCAAGCTGGTAACTCCTCCTTGGGTTCTTCACCACAAAATGCAGCACCTTGCACTTTTTGGCATTAAACCCAGGTATCTGACCAGGTTTCCAGCTTTACCAGATCATTCTTCAACCCCTGCCATCCCCCTAGGTTGTCCACCACTGCCCCCATCTTGGTGTCATCAGTAAACAGACTGATCTTGCTCTTGATGCACAATGATATGTCTGCAGTGACTATCCCAAACAACACTGGTCCCAACACCATGCCCTGTGGAACACCGCTTGTCACTACCTTTGGGGATGAGAGCTCCCCACCCACTACCACCCTCTGTTGCCTTCCCTGAAGCCAGTTCCCTACCCATCTCACCAGCTTTGCAACCACCCCTGCGCCTTCTAACTTACTCCCCAGCCTCTTATGTGGCACCAAGTTGAATGCCTTACTGAAGTCCAGATACAGGACATCCACTGCATGGCCCTTGTCCAATTGCATAGTTACCCAGTCATAGAACTCACAGAACTCCACCAGGTTGGTTTGGCAGGATCTGCCACTTATGAAGCCATGCTGCCTGCTGTCCTGTAGTCCTTTGGCCTCCAGGAGGTCCACCAGCCTCTCCTTCAGGATAGTCTCCATCAGCTTACCCACAATGGATGTGAGGCTCACTGTTCTGTAGTTCCCTGGTTCATCCTTGGGGCCACTCTTGTGGAGGGGCACTACATGAGCCATCCTCCAATCCTGAGGTACACACCCTGAGTGTAGTGAGGTATTAAATAGGTCTGCCAAAGGTCCCGCAAGGACCTCTGCCAGCTCCTTCAGTGCCCTGGGGTGGATGCCATCTGGGCCTAGCACCTTGTCCACCCTCAGTGCCCTCAAACCCTCCAGAACTCTGCCCTCCATGATTTCCCAATCTGTCACCCCTCCCCCCACCTTTCTGCCGTTCCTCCCCCCTTGGGTATCACCCTCTCTTCTCCTTAGTAAATACCGAGCAGAAGTAATCATTTAGCTCTTCTGCCTTATCACCCCCTGCTTCCACCCAACCCTCCTCCTTCCTAATCCTTACTATGTGGTCCTTACAGCTCCTTTTCTCCCTGATGTACCTGAAGAAGTCCTTCTCCCCCTTCTTAATGCCTTGTGCCAGCCTGAGCTCTGTAGACGCCTTGGCTCCCCTTACCGCCCATGCCGCCTCCTTCGATTCCTTCAGGTACTCCTCCCTGTCCTCCCCTTCTCTGTTTTCTTGTGTAATCCCCGTCCCTATAAATGGGGGTTCCCAAAAGTCTTCCTTGGGTGTGCCTAAATGCCCACTGCCTGGTGGTGTTCTGTGTTCTAACCATTTAAAAATAATTGCATGCGAGTGCCCTATTAGCCTCCGTGCCTGTCTCTTTAAGAGCTGCCTATCTTGTAGTGTATAATTGATCTGGGTGCGGGCTGAGTGTCCCTAAGCTCAAGTCCCGTCCCAGGCTGCAGTGCTATTGCTTCTTTCTGCCATCGCTAATTGTGCAGAGGGAGCTTTATTAGAATATGTGACTGTTTTGCTGATTATCTGCTGTAACGGTAATAGTGTTGTATTTTGTCTAACCTGCCTTCCTTTGCAGCATGGCCATTCTGTATTGCACCGCCATTTTGTTCTGGACTGCCAGTATGCACCAATCAGTACCTTTGGGGGCTCTATAATGGAGCCTGCCCCCAAGGGTCTTGTGGGAGTGTATTTCTGTAGGAATTGTAGTTTTTGCATTTTGGCACCTAAATGGACCTGGAGGGGGAGCCCTTGCTGTGACAGACAGATGAATCAACCAACCAAACCATTTGGATCAGAGGGAAATCCCAGCGCTGCCTGCAGCAGTGAGGCAGAAGTGAGTTGGAGCTGGAAGAGTGAGCAGCTTGAGCTCGTCGAGCTGCTGCCCCGCAGGGTAGCGTAGGGATTCATCAGGAAGGCTGAGTCTAGCCTGCCTGCCTCTAGCTCTCCCTCATGGAGAGAGTCATGCAACCGTAATTCAGACTTTCCTCCAAATATTTCACTGTGCCCCGAATATTGGGTACAGCAAGTCAGTGTGAAGTAGGAGTTGAGAGTGAGAGGAGCTCAAGAGATTCAAGCAGCTGCTCCTGCGTAGTGTGCAGGAGAAATAGGTGGGAAGACTGTGACTGGCCTGCCTGCTTCCATCTTCCTAAGTAAAGAGAACCTGAATCAGACTGTATCCGAACTTGTGTCTTTCTATCTAATTGTGATCAAATTTGTCCGAAGAGGGACTGAAGACTTGCTTTTGAGTGATCGGCCTATCAGGACTTCCATCACGACCGCAGAGCATATGGTTTGTGAAGAAAACCCTGTGTATTGCAACTGGACTGTCACCCGAACTGTGGTACTTCCTTTGCCTTTACTATAAGTGTGCTGAATGCGAATAGTGGGTCGCGATTTGGTTCCCCACTACTTGAATGTGTCACGCTTGCTGGATGCAGTATCCAGTAACCCTGACCAGACTGAATCCGTTTCTCTAACTTGTCTGGGCCTCAACACCATGGCCCTGATTGCTGCTCACGCTGCAGAGAATCACCAGCAAGAGACCTGCCTGGGGATTCGGCTTCCTGCTCAACATCAACGAACAGGAACGACACCACAGTGAATCGTGTGGTCCCTGCTTCTCCTGGCAAACCAGCCCTTCATCCTGAAGTCTCCACTTCGTCCCTCCTGCAACCTGATCTGGAAATCGTGAGTAAATCACAGGGTAGCTCCCTGCAACTACCTCCTAATCAAAGTGTGTCATCTGATTTAATTGTTTTGATTGTCACGAACTGAGCCCTCTGGCTCCGGAATACAAATATTGGGTTAAAGTGCATGTTGTGTTTTCTTTTTCCTAAGGGTCCCAACAACAGCTGCAATGCCGGCCTACCCCAGGCAATGCTTCAGGCTAGCCTGCAACTCCAACTGGGTTCACAGAGTGTGTGTAACTGTGATAGAGGGACTCTTAGAGGCATTCATGCTTAAACCTGATTTAATCAGTACTAGAATAAAGCACCAGATTATGCTCCTTCCTTGTTCATGCCCCCAAATAAATCAGATCTGAATCTCTTTGCACTTAAACTGTTGGTGGTGTACCTCTGTACAGACAGTATTGAAATACTGTTGGTTGTTGTGGTAAATCTTGTTTTGCAGGGGGTCTCCAGGGCTGAGCCAGCTGATCTTGCCCTAGTGGTAAGTGCAACAAGTGTGGGGTTAAGTCTGTTGTCAGGTGTTAATTGCAAATGTGTATTCAGTGAACCATTTAGGCCACTAGAGGGATAAGAGGGGGGTAACAGTGTCCTGGAGGGCTGTACCCACAGCTGCTATGCTACCATTGACCCTGTCCTCCGGGTGGAGGCACCCATTCCTAGAACTCAGGTCCCTCACCCTGCTCTCAATCACGCAGGCAGGGGTAGTATCCCTTGGGGTAGCGCCACCTGGGGTTACACTTGTACCTTCTAAAGGCAGCTCTTTTCCTCCTTACCTTTTCCATGACCTCCTTGCTCACCCAGCTCAGTTCCTTAGCCCTAGCCTTCTTGCTCTGGGCCTTGCTGCAGGTTTTGGTTGCCTCCACTATCCCCAGCTTTATGAGCTATCACCTCTGATTAGTGCCCATACTAGGTTGAATTCTAGCCAGGTACCTTTTTACCACTTTCCCCATCCTCCCAAAGTCGGCCCTCCTGAAGTCCAGCACTCTTGTGCCAGATTCCATTCCTTCCTTGCCCATATCCAATGTGAGCCATACTGAGTAGTGTTCACTCCCTGCCAGCGGTTCTTCCACCCTAAACTCCCTCACAAACTCCCCATTTGCCAGCACAAGCTCAAGGATATTTCCTAACCTGGTTGGTTCACTGACCATTTGCATAAGGAAGCTGTCATGGAAGGCATCCAGCAGTACCTGCTCCCTTCTGTTTCTGGTTGTTGGGGTACTCCAGTCCACTCCTGTCATGTTGAAGTCCCCCACAATCACCACACTACCCTTCTCGCAGGTCCTCCTGATCTGTCCCGCTAGTTCCCTGTCTAACTCCTCTATCTGAGAGAGCGGCCTGTACAGCACTCCCATTCTGAGAGTCCTATTCTTGGAATCCTGGATTTGCATCCATAGTGACTTCATACTACCCTCCTCCCCTTCCTCCCTTACACACTTCAGTCCTTCCCTTACATATAGTGCCACCCCCCCTTTCCCAATCACTCTATTCACATGAAATAACCTGTACCTTGGTACAAACAGGTCCCAGTCATTGCATTGGGTGGCCCATGTTTCTGTGATGGCTGCAATGTCCACCTCTCCCTCTGCCATGAGCATCCGTAGCTCTGCAGTTTTCCTCCCAAGGCTCCTAACATTAAGGGTGACCACCTTATACCCCTTCCCCTCCTCCCATCCTGCCCTCCTTTACTAGCGTCACCAATAATACTTGCCCTTTGTACTTTGTCACTGTTATGGGGGGGTAAGCTCATATGGCTTCCAAACCTGTGGTCTTTGCATGTCCCTTGCCCACTTGCCACCCCCCGCTCCTAGTTTAAATTCCCAGCTTCCTCTATGAACTCCTCCATCCTCGGTTTCAACACTTTCTTTCCCTCCTCGCTCAAGTGTAGTCTGTCCTCGGCATAGAGACTACTGTCCCCTAGGTCCTCCCACCCCCCACCAGTCCATACCCTTCAACATGACACCAGGTTCTTAGCCATCCGTTAAATTCCTCTATTTTCAGCTTTCTTGTTGTGCTTGCCCTGGGCACTGGAAGTATCTCTGAAAAAGTTACTGATCTTTCTGCCCCCTCACATAATTGTCCTAGTTCCTCAAACCTCCTCTGGACTACGTCTACCATTTGTCAGCCAGGTTGTTCGTCCCCAAATGTATAATTAAATGAGGCTTGTCCCTACCCCTTCTAGCATATTTCAGAACAGATTGTCCCACCCTTTCTGCTGTCATTCCTGGCATGGCCTCCACCCAAATGTGACTGTGCCTCTCCCCTTTACTACCCCACCTAGCAGCTCTTAGTATTGAGTACCCCAGCACTAAGATTCCACCCCTCTTACTCACTGCTTGCTTCCATTCCTCCTCATCTCTCGCTCCCAGTTCCTCTTCCTCCTGCACAGTAGTTCTCCCTTCTGCCTCTGTTGGAATTCCCCCAGCAGAACTTCCCCCCACTCCAGTTTCATCCAGACATCTATCAGTTACTCCTCCAATTTCATCACCTCCCTCCTCCTTCGTCCCCCTCTAGTACTGTGAAACAATTTTCTGAAGACCCTTCACCAGTGCCCACTTCCTCTCTCCTCATAGTAACCCATTCCGTCCTTTCGACTCCATGACTGTTGCCACTTCTCCTCCTCCTACTCCTCCCCTCACAAGTCCCTATCTCCTCTTTCCATTTGTCTTTTGTCCCTTGACCTGGTTTCCTCTGACACTGTTCTTCTTGGCCTGGGCTCCCCTGTCTCTGCTTCCCTTCTTCTGATCCTCTCCCCACCACTGTAGGCTCAAATTGCCCTCCCTCATCTCCCCTCCTCCCTCTCTCCAGTATTGGGCTATAACCTCCTCCAGTCTGCCTTGCCTGTCTTGGCTCCTCCTGCAGACCCTTGATCTCCTTTCTAAGTTTCTCTATGTGGTTGCACACTAAACATCCTCCCATCCTCCAGGCAATTTTTAGAAAGACTGGTGCACCGCAGTTGCAGCCTACCACCCTACCCATTGCTCTCGTTGCCAACCAGTGACCCCCCAACCTTCCAGATGAAGGATACCAAACACTTCCCTAAGTCTCCCCTCCCCCCCATCAGTGCAAAACATTCTTCTCCTTTTCTTACTTTCCCTTACTCCCTTTGTTGTACACTTCTAGATAAATTGAGCAACTGCTTTTACATTCCTATCCCTCCTGTCCATGCCCAAAAAGAAACTTTAAGCAACTATTGCACAGCCTTCTTCAAACTCCTACCCCTCCTTTCCACAATGCAAACACCAATGCAAACAGGTAACAATGAAAGCTCCTTGTTTTGCAGTTACTTCCCTTCCACTGAGTTAGCAGTCACCTCTTCACTCGCTGCTGTTCCTTTCCTGGATGTCTGCTTCTGCTATGACAGGTGGATGTTCTTTGCCTTTCTGGGGGAGTGATGTCAGAACCCCTGGTATAAAGGAAATCATGTAACTGGGGGCCGGGCAGGGTGAGGGCAGGGAGGTGGGACCAGCCTGTGCCTTCCAGAAACAATCAGGTAGCTGAGGCCCCTGGTCAGACAATGAGCACCCTTCCCCCATTATGCACTAAACTTTGCAGCTAGTGAAGCCAGCAAAAAAACAATCACAACTCCACTAAAAGCACAAAAAATAGGTTTGATACCAAAAGAAACAGGTCTCCAATTCAAACCGCCTCACAACAACACACCAAAATACACTTGAAATTAGAAGATATAGGTTTCCAATTCAGAGAAACAGCCCCAATAAAATCACACCAAATAGGTTTGAAATCAGAAGAAAGCATAAGAAACAGGCCTCCAATGTAAATGAATGACAGCCTCCACTCATAGCACACCAAAATAGGTTTCAAAGTTTCAACAGCTCCTAAATTGTTCCCTGCTAGCCCCTTTTAAGAAGTAAGAAAAACTGCTACACAGTGAAACATCAAGACAAATCAGCCCACTTACAGCACACCAAAATAGGTTTCAAAATTCCAACAGCCCCAAAATTATACCCTGCTAGCCCCTTAGAAGTAGTAAGCAAGTGTAACCCCTAGGTGACGCTATCCCAAGGGCTACTACCCCTGCCTGCTTGGCTGGTAGCAGGTTAAGGGGCCTGAGTTCTGAAACGGATGCCTCCACCCAGAGGTCAGGGTTGGTAGTGGTCAAGTTAACCTGGGCACAGCCCTTCGGGACACTGTAACCCGCCTCTTTCCCCTCTAGTGGCCTGAACACTGTACAATAATCACTTTCACACTACCCCTGGTACACTACACAAGTACCCACACTGTTTGCAATCACCACCAGGGCTGGTACTTCTGGCTCGACCCTGGGGACCCCCTGTAAAACAAGGTTAAGCACAGCAAATAGCAACAGTACAGTACTTGGAGCACAAATTGGAACCACAGTCAGATTACATACAGAAAAAGTTAGATCTGATTTATTCAGGGGACCTGAACAAGAGAGGAGCAAAATCAGGTTAATTAGCTTAAAGGTTATATCAGTCCAGCAGTTATGCATGTGCTTTGAGTCCCCCCACACAATCCACCTCTGGGTACCCAGGTAGAGAAGAGATGGGCTAGCCAGGACAGTTGCCCAGGGTTGCAGGTGGTTGGGGCCCTGTGATGGAAAACACAACATACACAGTACATAATATTTGTAACCCGGAGCCAGAGGGCTCAGTTCATAAAGGAAATGAAACAACAAGACAATCAGATGACACACTCAGATTAAGTTGTTGTTGTAGGGAGTTACCCTGGTATTTACGCATGATACCCAAGACTGGACACAGGCTGGGCGAAAATCGAGACTGCAGGTGATTGATCTGGAATTCCAGGAGAAGCAGGGCCCACACAAGTCACAGAGGCGTCATTCCTGTTCAAGCATGGAGCAGGGGGCTGATCCCCAGGCAGATCTCTCGTCGATGGCTTCTCTGTGCAGTGGGTAGTCTGGCTGGGCCAGTCTGGCATAGCCCAGACCGAATGGAGACAAGTTCGGAAGTAGTCTGTTTGAGGCTGAATACAGCTTCCAGCAAGCAGAACACAGTTCACACAGTGGGGAACTAACTCACAACCCTCTAGCAGCTCATAGCACATTTACATGTACGGGAATTCTACTGTACCAGGAAAAGCGCTCCCCGGGCGTAATCGCAAAGTCTCTGCACACACCGGGAGCTTAGGGGTAGCTGGAACTCCTGACAAGCTGATCGCATTCAGCAAAAATATTCGGTCTTCTTCAGGTTAAGCCTGGCCCACTTCAGTAGCTTACGTTAGTCACACAAACTTGGATTTAGTCCAAAATAACTCTCTTCTCTCCCTCTCAGGAGCAGCAGGCAGACATGGAGGCCAAACTCTCAGCCTTTTCAAAGTTCTTCCATGCGAATCCACTCAGGATTGCTCACAGAATCACTTCAGCTCCTTCTTGCTCAGCTTCCAGCTTAGTTCTAACTGAAATCTGCAAGCAGCCCTGGACTTCCCCAAGATCCAAAAGCTTTGGTTGGCTGATTTGGTTGTTAGTCAAAGCAACAGCTCCCCCTTCAGTTGCAAAAAAGGTGCAAAAACTCAAACCACAGTTCCTATAGATTTTGAATTCAGACAGCTCCTGTAGTCTGGCTACATTTTAGGTCCCACCAGAACTGATTGGTCCAATTTGCAGTCCAGGACCAAGATAGTGGAGACAAACAAAACAGTCCTTGCTACAAAGAAAGCAGATTAGACAAACTATATTATCATTATCATTCTAAATGGTTTTCAGCAAATAGTAACATCTTTCAACAGAGCTCCATCTCAGATTACTTAGGCTGCAATCAAGCAGCTCTTAAAGAGACAGTGCACAGAGGCTACACAGGCTCTGGCAATCACATTTAAACTGCTAGAATGCAGGACACTAGCCTGGCAGTAAGCATTTAGGCAAGCTCAAGGAAGACTTTTTGGGAACCCCCACTTGTAGGGGGTACACAAGAAAAAAAAGAAACTTCTACCAAGTAAAATCAACAAGAAACAATGTAAAAGCAGCAAGAAGTTACTGTATTGGAATTGATCTGATCCCCTTCCCTTCCCACCACACGTGTATCCCTCCCCTCAGCACCCAACACTTTACTGCCACCACAGCAGTGGTGCCCCTTTATGTTTTATCTCCAGCAGTACTGGCCCACTGTGCTTGAGTTAGACAGTATGAATGTTGTGACATCACAGTGTCCTGCAGGACTGAGGAATGGGATCACATAAATTTAACTAGACGGTACTGATAACATCATGCAGTCCTTCAGGAGTGGGGAAGTGACACCAGAAATTCAATTAGACAGTATGGATAACATCACACTGTCTGCAGGACAGTGGGAAGGGACCACAGAAATTCAATTAGATGGTATGGATGACATCACAATGTCCTGCAGGATGGGGGAAGAGATCACAGAAATTCAGTTAGACAGTATGGATGCGATGCCAGTGACCTGGGTTTGTGCCTTGAGCCTGGGGTATTGGAGGGCTGGTAGGGGGAGGAGGCTTGAGCATCCCATAGAATGCTGCCTTCTGGGGAGGGAGGATTGCAAGGTCTGATATACTCGTGTGACCTGGGTAACTACAGGTGGGGGTGAAAGTTGGTACTACAGTGGTTGGGCAGGCACCTCTTGATGGCAACGTGAGCACACTAGCATGTTCACTTCACTTGCATCCTAGCCCATGAGGCACCCAGGAGTTTGAGGAAAAACAACAAAATACCACCAGCAGCTGAGCAGGATGATGTAGTGACTCTCCGCAGGCCCCAAACTGCCTACAGGGCACCCTACCTCAATTCCAGCTAAACTCCTGATAGGTTTCAGGAACCCCAAAGGCCTCACCATGGGGGAGGTAAACCACGGGGCACTAGAAGTAGCTGGTTAAGTCCCAGAGAAGGTGTGTGATTGGGCGGGGGGGGGGATCACTGATGATGGGGCTGTCTGACCACAGGCAGTGCAAAACAGAAAGTATGGATAGGCTGGCCTGGTGCTGCCATTGGTAGCATATTACATTACGATGTAGAGGACCTGGGTTCGGTCTGCAGACATCAGGGGAGTCTGGAATCATTGCTGAGACAGCGTGTTCAGTCTCTCAGGGAATGTGAGGATACCTACTAAGTCATCTCCTTCTAGGGTGGTCAGCATTCAAGGTACTGGCTGCATGTGTGATCTATAGGTGTAGCACTGAAAGCATCCAGCAGTCAGCTGGTGGGAGGGTGGACCTTGGAGAAGACAGGTGTGGCTGGGGTAGATGAGGTGGCTGCATGCCACCATGCCATCAAGAGCCCATTCAGCCTGCCAACCAACCCCGAGGACTGGGGACGCTCACTCCCATTGTGAACTTTCCGTTTGTCTGTTTTCAACACTACTAAAGATTTACTCCCAGTAAAGCATCCCATTTATCAGATCCATCCCCATTAACTGGCTCCCACTGGGTTTGAGCTGCATGGAATAAGATATGGAAAAAAAACACATTTTTGTCTCCTATGCAGCTGGGGATTTGAAAATGTCTCAGTGACCTATATATCTGTGCTGCATTAAACTGCTCCTGACTTTTCTTTTATGGTGAAATGGAATTCAGGACATTGCTGTTCCTCCTCATCCCCTGACCTGAAAAACTAAAAATAATCCTAACAGCGATCACAGTTCCCATTAAGAAAGTGTCACAGGAATTCTGTATTTTTCATACTTCACTGTACTTTATGAAGATGTTAGACAATCAAGATAGCATCTCTATGTTGTCATGGGTACCTATCTTCTGGATAGACAGCTTGTTGAGCAGCAAGGACCGGCTATACTGAATGACGGAATCCTGTCTTTTTTTTCAGTTTCTGCTGCCTTACCAATAAATGACCTGCCATGATCTTCATCCACCACGCTTGTCCCTGTTACCCGCCTCAGCAACCAGAACCTGACTGGCCCAATCTACTCACGGCTGGTTCCCTTACACTGCACACTTTCCACCTAAGCAGAGTCTCCACAGATCAGGCATGCTTGTGGTGACCAGTCCTAGTGGGGGTGAAGCCAGAGAGAGAATAGCTGAAAGGACAGCACGTAGATGCATGGGAGGGCAGGTGGTTTTGTCTGCCTTCTCTGACCCACCCATGTTTCACCTGGATTTTCTCCACTATGTGCTGTCAGAAGCACGTCTGCACATCCCTGCCATTTTTTTTTTAATTTAAATTTGATTTGATTTTTCAGAGTGATGACAGAGAATACACATCAAAGCACAGAAGTCAGGCAACTGTATACAAGAGGTGCGGGCAGAAAACAAGAGACACCAATTCAATCAATCAATTTTTATTTCTTTAGCGCAAATCTAATTTTAAATCAATGCGCTTCACATTTAAACAATTAGAAAACACCACAGATGCCGGCCTGGTGGCGCTGAGGGTTGAGGCACTGGACGCCGCACCTTGCGCCACACTGGCGACCCGGGTTCGGATGCAAGCCCGAACCGTCAGGGGTCGGCAGGGGAGGGATAGGACTGAGCATCCAGAGGACTGCTCTCCTATCCCGGGGAGGATTCCAGGGTGCCACTGCTCTGCAGCGGCCCCTGGTGACAACCGGGGGCACTGCTAGAGCTGGTGCAGAGTAAGGAGTGCGGCAGACGTCGGCACGTAGAGCCCTAATGTCATTGTATGCTCGCACTCCTGGGGCTAAAAAACAGAACAGTGGAAAATGGCAGCACTAGCTGCAGCAGCTTGATGGCCACTACTACATCGTCCGGCGATGCCTGGATTAGGCGCATGCCGGTACTGGATCCTGGCCTGGCGTGTAGACAAAGGGGGGGTTCCTCTCAAAGCTACAGCTGCATATGTCAGCTGAGCATGCAACTCCATGGTCAGCAGTGAAGGTGGAGCGGTGGGTGGAGGAATCAGCAGGTCAGTGGCTGCAGGGTGGATAAAATACAATATAAAAAAAAAACAAAAAAATAACGACACAGACAACAATAATAAAACAATACAAAAAAAACACAAATCAATAAAATTATTATTTCTATTCCAGGAGTGCTAGACCAAATAAATAGGTTTTCAACTCCCTCTTAAAATGGTCCAGGTTTTGACACTCTCGATTAAGGCAAGGAAGAGAGTTCCAGAAAGTTGAGGCCATACATGCAAAAGTACAAAACCCTGATGACTGCAAGCGAACTCCCGGAACCTCCAGCAATCCCTCTTCCATGGAGCGGAGGGGGTGGGAAGGGTGGTAGGGTTTGAGGAGGTCTTGCAGGTAGCTGGGCCCCTGCCCATGTAACACCTTATAGGTCAGCAAACTGAGTTTGAAGGAGATCCGCCACCTAACCGGCAGCCAGTGCAGATAGCGGAGCACAGGAGTAATGTGACACAACCTGGGTTGCCCATGCAACAACCTGGCTGCCACATTCTGCACTAGCTGCTGGCAGCAAAGATCTAACCCTGGTAGTCCTAGGCAAAGGGCATTGCAGTAATCAAGGTGAGAGGTTACAAAGGCATGGACCAGTGATGGCAGATCCCCAGGGGGAATCAGGTGCTTAGTCTTAGTGATGTTCCTCAGATGGTAAAATGAGGTTCGGCCAATGGCCAACACATAGAAATATAGACTTTGACAGCAGATAAGGACCGCTTGGCCCACCCAGTCTGCCCATTTCCCTACCTATTGGATAAGCTGCAGATCCTAATTAACCAACAACCTAATTCATCCTACTCCCCACTAGAATTGCTTTATGTCTGTCCCATGCATTCTATAATTCCCCTACTGTTTTTGACCCCATGACCTCCTCAGGAAGGCCGTTCCATGCATCCACCACCCTCTCCATGAAAAAATATTTCCTCACATTGCCCTAGACCCCATCTTCAAACTGTACCCCTTGTTCTTGCACATCTCTTTTTCTGAAAGATGCTACTCTCTTGGACTTTGTTGATTCCCTTGAGGTACTTAAATGTTTCTGTCTCGAGGGTATACATATTAAGCTCCTTTAGTCTTTCTTTGTATGACTTCTGGTGCAGACCCTGCACCATTTTTTACTACACCTGATGTTTAAGTGTCAAACCACTGTCTAACACAATGCCAAGATTCCTCACCCGATCTGAGGTAAGCAACTGTGAGTCTCCTAGCCAAAGCCCGGAGATCTGTCCAGATTGCTCCCTCAGCCCACTGCAACTAGGTTCCAGCACCAGTACCTCAGTCTTGTTCGGATTCAACTTCAACCAGTTGGCCCTCATCCAACCTTGTATCTCAACAAGGCAGCTGTTAAATACTGAGACCGGCTCCTGCTGCTCAGGTGTGAAAGACAGGTATAGTTGAGTACCAACTGCATAGCAGTGAAATCTCAGCCCATATCACCTTATAATGTCCCCTAATGGTAGTACAAACACTGCGAACAGCATGGGGGATAAGACAGAGCCCTGTGGTACCCCACATGGCAGGGAGACTAGTGCCAAGGAAAACAATCCCCCAAACCACCCACTGCAACCTGCCACAGAGGAATGATTTAAACCAATTGTGGACTGTACCTGCCAGTCCACAACAAATCTGTAGTCACTCCATCAATACCCCATGGTCCACAGTGTCAAATGCTGCTGAGAGATCAAGGAGAATCAAGATGGTACGTCCTCCCCGATCCCTCGCCATCAGGAGGTCATTCAACACCGGAATAAGCCATTCTCAGTACTACACCTTTTCCTGAAATCAGATTGGAGAGGATCGTGGATGCTGTGAGTTGTTAAATGGGCCTCCAATTGTGCAGTCACCACTTTCTCAATAACTTTACACACAAAAGGTAGGTTAGAGATGGGTCTGTAGTTAGCCAAGCAACCAGGGTCCAGTGAAGTATTTTTTAGGAGTGGTTTTACAACCACCTCCTTCAGGGATTCTGGAAAAACCCCTGTCATTAAAGAACTCTGAACTATCCGGGCTAGGACCGGGCCGATGACATCAATGCAATCCACTAGGAGGCATGTTGGACCTGGATCCAAACTACAACAGGCTTGCCACAACCCCTAGATGACCTTCACAACATCCTCGACCTGCAACCAATCGAAATCGCACTAGTTAGTCTGAGTGCCTGCGACCTCAAGCCCATCACCACAAGGCCCATTAGAGGGTGCTGCCTGGATTTCTGCCCTGATGCTGGCAACCTTATCGGCAAAAAATAGAGCAAACTCATCACACCTTTCCTGTGAAAAAGCTCCTTCAAACTGGAGACAGGCCGGATTGCACAGCCTATCAACAGTGCAGAAGAGCTGAGCTAGTTTGTTAGTTGCCGCAGCAATCTACCTGGACAGGAATCCTGCCTTCTTACAGGAGATTGCTAATTGATAGTGTCTATAATGGACCATCAATATAAGTTTGTCAGCCTCCAGGGCAGTTCTCCACCAGCGCCACTCCAACTTTCGACCCCTCCTCCTCATTTCCACAGGAATAATGGAGTCCATATTATGGCCATTTGGCTATGAAAGTCCAGATGTGGAAAATACAATGATTGTTTATACTGATTGAATAATTTCACTAATCTGCATCAACAGCTTATCCTTCTGATTTACCGTAATAGAACAGCAGTCTAATGATGTTATTCACAGCTTTAAATGGTTGTGTGTGAGTCTGTTGATGTCTTATCTGCAGTAGCCAAGATCTAAAAACCAAAAATACAAGCACTCACCACCTCAACCAGTAATGAACACATGGTTCCACATAAGATTTGTTTCATATATACTAATTTAAAAGCAACCAAAGCATATTGCTACACACTCAGTGCACTTCGGACTTGTGGTCCTATGAAACAAATCTTATGTGGAGCCAAGTGTTCATTACTGGTAGAGATGGTGAGTGGTCGTATGTTTTGTTTTCAATGCTTGTATATTTTGGAAGCACCACCGCCCAAGTGCAGCCTTTTTTGTGATTCCAGTAGCTAAGACCGCTATTTGTTTTCCGGTGATTTCCGGTGTACTCAGCAGGGCAAGCAGTCGTTTCCTATCAGGGCTGCTAACTAATTAAACAAACTGCCAGATATTCTGCTGAGTCTCCCCAAGATTAATCAGGGTTTTTTTGGGGGGGTTTTTTGGGACACACCTCAGCCCTTCTCACCTCACCCCTTCCATCCCCTGGGACCACACTCACCTCCACTGGCATTCACCCCAGATTGCCCCCCCCCGGGGCGGGGCCACTGGAAGGGTCCCCTTCGTAGCCCTCGAATGGTGCTACATCGTGTAGTCTGGCGGCTGTGGGAGTCCTCAGGATAGGCTTCATGGGGGGGGGTTCTGCGATCGGCCTTGGCATCAGTTTTTGTCCCCTGTGATGGGAGGTGAGGTATGCAATGACGTAGGGGTGCATGTGCCCACGTCTGGCACACCTCCCGGAATAACCTGCAGCTGTAACTGTTAAACTGTTTTATTTGGTTTCTCTCTTTGTATATATTCTGTGACATTTTATACAATAATCTGTATGGATTTTTTCAAAACTGTATGTAGTTGATCTGTCTTAAGTGCTTTGAGCCTGGCTCGACTGCATTTCCTCCAGAACTGCTGAACTGCTTATTGTAATGTTTTTCAGTGACTATGTATTTGATGTGGAATCTTTGTAAATGAGCACCTGTGTTCAAAGCTATTCTCCAAAGTTTTCAATAAATAAACAAATAAATGTTCAGGAACAAATAAAGGACCAACCTCTAAGTGATACAGAACTCATTCTTTCCAAAATTCCTCAAATTGGAGTTGCTGGCCTCTCATAGGCAGTATTATTCTTCACCTTTAGTAAACTGAATTGACAGAATTAAACCAATGTGTAAGAGCTGAAGACTTTTCAGTCAGCCACAACTTGATTATAACTATTTTAGCAGCCACCATTAAAGGTGGTTGGCAGTACAGCCTAGAGGTTAGAGGAATGAGTTTGGTACATCCAGCAGACCAGACAGGGTTTGATTCTCACAACCTCCACTTGCATACTGTGCAACTCTGAGCAAGTCACTTATCTGTCCAGTGTTCCCAGGTCGCCCCTGAAAACAGGCACTTGTGCCTAGTCGGCCTTAACCGGTTACCAAAGACTAAAATAAAAAAAGTAAATAATTTCAGTGTTTTCCCTTTGAGTTTCCCAGGGGGTATAGGCAAGGCACTTTTATTTATCAAGTGCCCCATGCCAGAGTTTCAGGATGCTTTATGTGCACATATCAGTAATAAAAATATACACTAATTACCACGAAATAAATAATACATAATAATAAATACGTTCAGCAATTAATCTATAAAGCAGAGGTACTGCTCAGAAAATCAGGTAATGTTCCCAAAGCGTTGATCAAATAAATAACTTTCTAATCCCCTTTTGAACACCCCCACTGAGGGGGAACTCCTTAGATGGACAGGCAAAGAGTTACAGATAGTTGGGGCTACCACCAAGAACACTCATAAGTATAGACGTAAATGCCGGCCCTCTGGCACAGCAGCAGGGTGTCTGCTTATGACGCTGACATCCCGGGTTTGGGAATGGACCTGGGAGTCGGAGGGCTGGCTGGGCGGAGAAGGATTGAGTGTCCAAAGGATGGCTCTCCTTCTCTGGGGGGAGTGTCTGGCCACTTAGTGACCCCTGGTGGAGGCTGGGGGATCCATGAATGGCCAGTGCCTAGCTTTGTGGAGGCAGGACAGATGTCGGGCTTGACCTGTGGACATCATTGCATGTCCTCCTTCCAGGCGGTACACAGCATCCAAAAAAGTCAGTCCTCACTGCATGACGCCCTGCCCGCCACCATCCCCGCTGTCAACGTTGTCCGCTGGGGGGGTTCCGCTCCCATGGCCCCACCCTGGGTGAAAGCCAGGGCTTGCCAATAGTGTCCATTGGGAGGGGGGTGCCTGCCCGGCGACCCTGCCCAGGGGGGTAAGCCTGGGTATGGGGGGGACAGTGTGTGAGGCAGGGTCTGAGCCTTGGAATTGGGGACCAGAACAAAAAAAAAAGTATAGACATAAGTATTAATGTCGGAGTTACCAGTCCTTGTTCTAGAAATATTCTACACCTTTGGATATTCCTCTCCAAAAACGATGCAGAAGTGGGTACTGCCAGAATACATGACTATGAGTAAAGGAGGACTTCCCACAATCTCTCCAGCAGTACCCTTTTTGGGGACCCATATATTTAGCTTGCACCTCTGGGGTGTAAATGTAGCGATAACAGCATTTCCAAGAAAAATCATGCTATTTTGTGGAAGATGTGATCCTATGAGTGGGCTGGTGTATTTTAGCCAGCTGCCCAGAGCTACATTAAATTGTAGTTCCATACTCCATTTGGCCAAAATATGCATCGTAGAGGTGGGCAACAACTCCAAGAGACTCCAATATAAGTTACCAATAAGGTGTGCCCATAACCCAGCCATTTGATTGTTCCTAATAATTTGCACTAGTTGCCCCGAGTGTTCTGGAAGGATCCAAATATTTGGACCCTAAACCCAGCAAACAGGACCTAAGTTGCAGATAACAAAAGTGTGCAGTTCTCAGAAGGGGATATGCTTGCTGTAAATCTTGATAAGATCAGAACCCTTTTTGATTATACATTTGATGGACAAAATGGAGCCCCAAACATCCCCAAGTCCAAAGCAAGGTATCACTGGAGTTAAGGGGAAAGGCAGAATCATGAGTAATTGCCGTAGCCAGTCTACCATATTCCTGGGAAAATACTTGGTGCAAGAGAGCCCACATTGTTATAAGGTGTTGTATACTGTGTGTACTCATACAGTGGAGGATCACCTAAGGGGGCGGAGAACAGGTATTTGTCTATCTCAAATAAATCATTGAAGACAAATTCAATGAACATCCAGTGTGCAACAGAGGTGGAAGCCATCCAACAACAGGGCAGATGAAGCTGGGCCACTAGTGAATATGGTACACATTGTATCATTTTTGCCTTATGTCTGTATACTCTTCTCTTGCTGTATTGTAACCCAACCCCCAGGTCACACCTGGAAATGAGCTGAGGCTCGGTGTGCCTGTCAAGGTTACCAACATTTTAAATAAATAAATAGTGAATATAATTTAAGATTAGGTAAGTGAAGCCCTCCTTTCTCCTTCTGGAGCTCCCCCTCCACCTCCACACTGAGGAAGTAGGATTTTTTTTGTCCTAGTACTGGAAATAAATATGGCCTGCGACAGTCAGGGGAATCTGCAGATAATGTAAGATTCGAAGCAAACTTTTCTGCCCTAATAGTTTCTATTCTGATTAGAAAAGAAAGTGGTAAATGGACCCAAGTACTGAATTACTTGGAAATTTGTTGCATTAGTGGTTCATAATTCAACTGTTCCAAGTGACCCTCATGTTTTGTCAGATGGGCCCTCAGATGTTTTACTGCACCCCTTTTCCAACATACTGGAAGTAAACATTTCGATGATTGTTGGGGGGGTTAACATTAAATGTTAGAAGTTCAGTCTTGGTGACATTTAAACCCCAGTAGGTCCCAAATGTTGCTAGAATCTGGAGGATGGCATTAAGGGAGGTTTCAGAAGGTGCCAATGGAAGAATAATAGCATCCACAATGGAGCAATCTTGTAGTCTCATCCTCCCAGTGGGACTCCTTGGACCTCCAGTGTCTGGTTGGCAGCCATTGATAAAGGCTCAGTATAGAGCACAAAAAGTAGTGGCAAGAGTGGACATCCCTGACGGGTGCCCTGCTCCAGTGTAAGGGGGGATCTGACAAGGCACCATTAATATGGACATAGGCCCATGGGGAGATGTACAATGTCTGGAAAAGCCATATGATATACTCTGGGAATCTGAATGCTGAGATGGTGCCCTATAAAAACTGCCAGGACACCCTGTCACATGCCTTTTCCGTATCAAGGATTATCAGTACCATGGGGATTTGTCTCTGTCAGACATATTCCATCAGGTACAAGGTGCAACGTACATTGTCCTGAGTCTGTCTTTTCCTAACAAACCCTGCTTGGTCTATATCAAGTACAGAGGGGAGAACAATATCCAATGTATGTGCCCGTATACCCATGAAAACCTTATAATCAAAGTTTAAAATGGATACAGGATGATATGAAGAAGGGCGGGTGAGATCTTTATTCAGTTTCAGCAACACAGATTATCGTTGTGTATCGCAAGCTTGGGGGAGCCCCCATCTTGGACATAGCGGATGGCCTTGTGTAAGACAGGAACAATAATCTCATTGTGTTTCTTGAAAAATTCTGCCAGATAACCAGCCATTCCATGACATTTTCCAGTCTTGGTCTCTCTCAAGACTATCCTTATTTCTTCTTCCCTGATGGGGACAGCAAAGTCGACTGCTAGGTTAGGAATAAACTTGTGACACATAACTCTTCCAGATAAGCTTCAATCTCTCTGTCCAGCAAACCACTGGCCTAGGAATAAAGGGCTGTATAATACCGGGCTAATACCTTTCATATACCCTCATGGGCCTGGATCACGGCTCCCATGGTTGGAATTCTGATTTGCATGACACAGGCCTGGAGCTCCTTGACGCAGAGTTGCTGAACTAATCTGCAAGCTCCTTTGGCATCTCCCTCATAATAATATTGGCGTAAATTGACTAAGGCTTATTCCACCTTTTTGTAAAGAATATACTGAATTAACCGGCCCAGTGACACTGAGGGATGAGGCACTGGATGCCACACCTTGCGTTATGCCAGCAACCCGGGTTCAGGAGCGAGCTTGGGCCACTGGGGGTCGGCAGGGGAAGGAGAGGAGCAAGCATCCAATGATAGCTCTCCTCTCCCAAGGACAGCTGGATACGTCTCCCATAAGGCTCCTTGACTGCCCTCTGGTGGATGGCCATGGGCAGTGCCAGAGTCCGGGAGATGTGAAGCGTGGCTTTGTGGCATGCGCATGCCTCCACGTGCACATATTCACGGCTACAAGGGGAGGTCCAAAGAAAGGTGAGAAAAAGGATGGCTGCAGGCTATATGAAGCCCCTTTCCAGCACACTGTCGCTGTCGCACTGGGACTGCCCGAAGTTGCCCTTCCAGATATGTGTCTTGGGAGGAGGGGAGGACAGCCCTCTCTCCTTCCACCCCACCCAGGGGGGTAATCTATGGAGGAATAAGGGTTTGGGGCACCAGGGAGGCACTGACCCGGAGCCTGGAGGAGGGGCAGATGTCGGCCACAGAGCCAAGAGGATAAATAGAAGATTAAAAAAAAAAAGAACATACCGAATTTCCTGTTTAGTATAGAAGATCAGATAAGCAACTTCTCCCAGGGGTTTAAATCAGTTTCAGGGTGCCAGCTTTTCCTGTAAGGACCGTAACTGGGATTATCTCTGGCATTTTTATGTTGATTGCGCAGATGCGCAAGAAACATATTGCGGCAGCTTTCCAGAAGCAGGTTGTGGAGCTGTGGCATTGTTGTGGCCAATGTCCCCACAGCCTTTAAAGGCTTGGCCCGCTTTCCCCAATGCCATGGCATGCTGCGGCTGACACTAGTTCAGCCAGCATGCCACCACCTTGAAACATTTCAGCCGCTGCAATCAGGGGCCGCCTCGTCATTGCAGCATCAGCCATTTGCTGCAATGAGAAGCGACCACGTCATTGCTGGGCGAACGTTGTAGAGTAATACTGTTTGTGAACCCCCAGTGCCGAGGAGTGCCCAATCCCCTCACAGCATGTGCCCCCCACAACAGTGTGTGTTTGCCAACGGGGGCCCCAATCCCAGTCGGCTTCAGTGCCCCTGCCCTGTACTTTGATGTTGCCGACGGGGGAGCCCACTCCCCATTGGCATTATGTCCCGCCCTCCCAGTTTCATGTGCCGATGGGGGAGCCCATTCCCTGTCGGCATAATGCCCCCCACAAGCACCCAGTAGATTTGTGCCGAGGAGGTGCCCAATTCCCCTCGACTCTTGTGTCCCCCCTTTTCTGCTGATGGGGGTGCCCAATCCCCGTCGGCTACAGCAAACTTCCCCAAAAAAACACTCCATTGGCATGCTGGGAGCTACCCCAGCATGCAGCATGCTAATAAAAAAAAAGTCTTGTGATTTTTTGTTTGTTTTAACCTGTGAAAAAAAACGGTCCTTGCGGTCTCCCTGCCTCCCTCCCACAACCCGCACCCACCCACTGCACACCCTGCCTCCCAACACACCCCCTCACCTCATACTTACCTCCGGAGACTGGTGCGACGATCTTCGGTGGACCGGGAACACGTCTGCACTCTTCAAAGCCGACCGCGAACTGAGGAAATGCCAGTAAGCTGTATAATGGAATAAACAGGGTTCTTCCAACTTTGATGCATATCTCAGGCATTATTTGGAATTTTGGCACCAAATTTTCAACATGGGGTTTTGGGGACTCCTCCTCATGAATTCTGCCACTGTAATGGCATTATTCGGCCCCGAAAGGTGATTTTGCGGTCACTGCATGGAATCCCCTTTCGAGATGGATTAACGAAACAACAGTACCAGTGTTCATGAAGTGGGCTCTCAAAAAGCCTATGTTGCAAATTTGGTGGAAAAAATTCAAAACATGACTGTTTTACGATCGTGCGTTGCACAGTTGCTACACACGCTCATAACTCTGTGAATTTGCAATATTTTCGCACAAGATTTTCAGCATTGGCATTTTTTTACACCTCCTTATGAACAGTATAGCTGTCATTTTTCAAATCCTGGCTGAAATGTTTTCGCTCTTCCGGCGCAGAATAGCGCGGTCGCTGTGGGAAATCAGTGTTTGGGACAGATTAAGAAAATGACAGTGACACTGTTCATGAGCAGTGGTCCTAAAATGCCTATGTTGAAAATTTGGTGACGATACACCATAAAATGACTGTTACGAGCGTGCATTGCGCAGTTTGCACGCACACACGTAACTTCATGAATTAATAATATTTTCACTCCAGATTTTCAACATTGCCATTCTTCTGCACCTCCTTATGAACAGTACAGCTGTCATTTTTCACATCCTGGCCAAAATGGGTTTTCGCAGTTCCGGCCCAGAATTTATTTATTTATTTATTTGCTTTTGTTGACCGGGTAAGTCACACTAGACAGCCAAGTGCCTATTTTCAGGTGCGACCCGGGAGAGTTACAAACTTAGGTAGGCAGATACAGTGATAAATCAGTTTTATATACAATGGAATAACAGGTGATGCAATAGAATGACAACCAGTAACAAGTCACGAACCCGGGGGTGTTACAGACGACCCGGGAGAGTTACAAGCTAGGGCATACACAAACAATGAGTGAGTCAAGATTTACATATAACGGAAGAGCAGGCAAAACCAATATGGCACTCAAGGAGGAGATTCTACGCTTTAGAATGATTTGGGTAGGTAGCTGACAGTGCTCAAAAGGGTTAGGACAAGGTAGGTGCAGTGCACATAATAACCATAACACAGGTTCAGCGATATGTTAAGCCGAATAAGTGCCAGCATGTGAGGGGGGCCTCGGGATGAGCTAATGGGGGGGGCCAGGTGACCTCGTTTGGGAGGTAAGACAGGGGGTCAGCCATTACTTGATCAGTGGATGGGAGAATAGAAAATTTTGTGATGAAACTCCATAAAATGCCTGTGTTACGAGCGTGCATTGTGCAGTTTCCTCGCACCCTTGTAAGTTCGCAAATTAGTAATAATTTCACGCCAGATTTTCAACACTGCCATTTTTTCACACCTCCTTATGAACAGTACAGCTGTCATTTTTCACGTCCTGGCCAAAATGTGTTTTCGCACTTCCGGTGCACAATACCACAGTCGCTGTCAGAAATCAGTGTTTGGTACAGATTAGGATCGAGCGAGTGAGAGAGGGCCGGAGTGACTGAGCTCAACTGAGCTCTGTCAGGACTGCTGCAGATTTCTTTGTGGGCAGGAAACGCTGCCAACACAGGCAGGAGCCCAGTACAAAATGGCAGCCTGCAGTGCCGAGAGACACAGAACGAGCGAGTGAGGGAGAGGGACTGAGTGAGCTCAACGGAGTTCTGTTGGGACTGCTGCAGATTTCTTTGTGGGCAGGAAACGCTGCCAACACAGGCAGGAGCCCAGTACAAAATGGCAGCCTGCAGTGCCGAGAGACACAGAACGAGCGAGTGAGGGAGAGGGACTGAGTGAGCTCAACGGAGTTCTGTTGGGACTGCTGCAGATTTCTTTGTGGGCAGAAAAAGGCAGCAATGTATGCAGGGAACCAGTACAAAAGGGCAGCCTGCAGCAGCGGGAGAAACAGAACGAGTGACTAAGAGAGGGGTAGTGAGCGAGCTCAGTGGAGCTATATCGTGACTGCTGTGGATTTCTTTGTGGGCAGAAAAGGGCAGCAACGCAGGCAGGAGCCCAGTACAAAAGGCCAGCCTGCAGCGCCGGCAGAAATGGAATGAGCAAGTGACAGAGTGGGATTGAGCAAACTGTACGGAGCTGTGTAGGGAGTGCTGCAGATTTCTTTGTGGGCAGAAAAAGCCACCAGTGCAAGCAGAAGCCCAGTACAAAAGGGCAGCCTGCAGCAGCGGGAGACAAAGAACAAGCGAGTGAGGAAGGGGGAGTGAGTGAGCTCAACGGAGCTCTGTTGGGAGTGCTGCAGATTTATTTGTGGGCAGAAAAAGGCAGCAATGCACACAGGGGCCCAGTACAAAAGGGCAGCCTGCAGCGGCGGGAGAAACAAAATGAGCAAGTGAGAGAGGGGGAGTGAGCGAGCTCAACGGAGCTCTATCGCGATTGCTGCAGATTTCTTTGTGCGTGAAAAAGGCAGCAGTGCAGGCAGGAGCCCAGTGCAAAGGGCAGTCTGGCGCGGGCAGAAGCAGGCGAGTGAGAGAGGGGGTGAGCTCAATGGAGCTCTGTCGGGACTGCTGCAGATTTCTTTGTGGGTAAAAAAAGGCGCCAACAGAGGCAGAAGCCCACTACAAAAGGGCAGCCTGCAGTGCCAGAAGAAACAGAATGAGCGAGTGAGACGGGGAGTGAGCGACCTCAACGAAGCTCTGTTGGCACAGCTGTGGATTTCTTTGTGGGCAGAAAAAGCCACCAACACAGGCAGGAGCCCAGTACAAAATGGCAGCCTGCAGTGCCGGGAGACACAGCATGACACTGTTCATTAGCAGAGGTCCTAAAATGCCTATGTTGAAAATTTTGTGATGAAACTCCATAAAATGCCCGTGTTACGAGCGTGCATTGTGCAGTTTCCTCGCACCCTTGTAAGTTCGCAAATTAGTAATATTTTCATGCCAGATTTTCAGCACTGCCATTTTTTCACACCTCCTTATGAACAGTACAGCTGTCATTTTTCACATCCTGGCCGAAATGTGTTTTCGCGCTTCTGGCGCACAATACTGCAGCTGCTGTCGGAAATCAGTGTTTGGTACAGATTAGGATCGAACGAGTGAGAGAGGGTGGGAGTGACTGAGCTCAACTGAGCTCTGCCGGGACTGCTGCAGATCTCTTTGTGGGCAGGAAAAGCCGCCAACACAGGCAGGAGCCCAGTACAAAAGGGCAGCCTGCAGCGCCAGGAGAAACACAATGAGCGAGTGAGAGAGGGGGACTGAGCGAGCTCAACAGAAGTCTTTCGTGACTGCTGTGACTGGATTTCTTTGTGGGCAGGAAAAAGGCAGCAATGTACACAGGGAACCAGTACAAAAGGGCAGCCTGCAGCGGCAGGAGAAACAGAACGAGCGACTGAGAGAGGGGTAGTAAGCGAGCTCAATGGAGCTCTGTCGTGACTGCTGTGGATTTCTTTGTGGGCGGAAAAAGGCAGCAACGCAGGCAGGAGTCCAGTACAAAAGGCCAGCCTGCAGCTCCGGCAGAAACGGAATGAGCAAGTAAGAGAGGGGGAGTGAGTGAGGTCAACGGAGCTCTGTTTGGACTGCTGCAGATTTCTTTGTGGGCAGGAAAAGGTGCCAACAGAGGCAGGAGCCCAGTACAAAAGGGCAGCCTGCAACGCCAGGAGAAACAGAATGAGCGAGTGAGACAGGTGGAGTGAGCGACCCCAACAGAGCTGTGTCAGGGCAGCTGCAGATTTCTTTGTGGGCAGAAAAAGGTGCCAATGCAGGCAGGAGCCCAGTACAAAAGGGCAGCCTACAGTGCCAGGAGAAGCACAATGAGTGAGTGAGAGAGGGGGAGTGAGCGAGCTCAATGGAGGTCTTTCGTGACTGCTGTGGATTTCTTTGTGGGCAGGAAAAGGCGGCAATGCAGGCAGGAGCCCAGTACAAAAGGCCAGCCTGCAGCGCCGGCAGAAATGGAATGAGCAAGTGACAGAGGGGGATTGAGCGAACTGTACGGAGCTGTGTCGGGAGTGCTGCAGATTTCTTTGTGGGCGAAAAAGCCACCAATGCAGGCAGGAGCCCAGTACAAAGGACAGCCTGCAGCAGCGGAGACACAAAACAAGTGAGTGAGGGAGGGGGAGTGAGTGAGCTCAATGGAGCTCTGTTGGGAGTGCTGCAGATTTCTTTGTGGGCAGAAAAAGGCAGCAATGCACACAGGGGCCCAGTACAAAAGGGCAGCCTGCAGCGGCAGGAGAAACAGAATGAGCAAGTGAGAGAGGGGGAGTAAGCAAGCTCAATGAAGCTCTATCATGATTGCTGCAGATTTCTTTGTGGGCAGAAAAAGGCGGCAATGCAGGCAGGAGCTCAGTGCAAAAGGGCAGCCTACAGTGCAGGCAGAAATGGAACGAGTGAGTGAGAGAGGGGGAGTGAGCGAGCTCAACAGAACTCTGTCAGGACTGCTGAAGATTTCCTTGTGGGTAGAAAAAGGCGCCAACAGAGGCAGAAGCCCACTACAAAAGGGCAGCCTGCAGTGCCAGAAGAAACAGAATGAGCGAGTGAGACGGGCAGTAGGCGACCTCAACGGAGCTCTGTCAGCACAGCTGCAGATTTCTTTGTGGGCAGAAAAAGGTGCCAATGCAGGCAGAAGCCCAGTACCAAAGGGCAGCCTGCACCGCAAACAACGAGTGAGTGAGAGAGTGGGAGTGAGCAAGCTCAACGAAGGTCTGTCGTGACTGCTGCGTGTAACCCCTAGATGGCGCTATCCCAGGGGCTACTACCCCTGCCTGATTTGCCACTAACAGGTTGAGGGGCCTGGATCCAATGGCGGGTGCCTCCACCCAGAGGTCAGGGTTTGCAATAGTTAAACTAACTTGGTCACAGCCCTCTGGGACACTGCAACCCCCCTTTCTTCCCACTAGTGGCCCACACAATATATCAGAATTACCTTCACAGTATACACTTACCCCCAGGTCTGGTTCCGGCACTGGGACCTCCTGTGAAATGAGATACAGTGCAACAATCACAGTACAGTACTTTAACATAGACAAATACCTCAGGCAGTATAACTTTGCTGAAACAAGCAGCTCTGATTTATTGGGGGATATAACAAGGACGGGAAATCAGGTTAATTGGCTTATCACTCTAATAATCTACCTATGGCTCTGTGCACAGGCCTATCCCTATCAGTTACTGTCCCTGGGTACCCAAGCCTAGTGGCTAGTCAAACCGTGGCAGCTGGTAGGGCCCTTTCACACAGAAAAGGAGAATTAAACAGTCAACAGTACAGTAATTCCATTTGGATTTAATGTGGCAATTCAACAGGGAGCAACCTGAATTAGTACTCACGACCTCCAAATAAGATAGGGTCCTTCAATGTCAGCAGGGCTCCTTGAGGTACACAAACCTCTTCACACATCCATATAAAGAAAGCACTATACCAGGCAGGCTGCATCTGTATCCGATCGCAATTACTGCACAATACCGGGAGAACACACAGCAGATTCAGTTCCTGACAGACCGGTGCAATTTTCAGCAATTCTTCCAGTCTTCTACAGGGTGAGCCTGGTTTCTACTCTTCAGAGATCCTTTGATTCTTTTCACAGGGACAGTTCAGTCCTAACAAGCTGTTACACAAGCTGCAGACCGGAACTCTGGGCCTTACACGTTTTTGACTAAAACTGCACACTGAAAAAGCACAGGGCTCCTTCCTTCTTCACTGCCAAAGCTCAACTGAAGCTCCAACCGACAAAACTGGGCACTTCCTTTGAGTTCCTCCCAGTTCTTGACTGGATTGGCTGTCACTCACAATAGACTGCTGCTGTTGGTCCAAAAGGCACTGAAGTCTAAACTACATCTCCCAGAGTCACTGCCCATACAATCCTCTTGTGGCTGGCTCAGATTATGAGTCAAGTTCTGATTAGTCAAGGCACCATTTTAGAGCTAGCTTACCCCACACTGATTGGTCCAGTTCAGCAGTTCAAAACTAGAATGGGGAACTAGCAGACACAGTTCTGACTGCAAAGAAAGCAGGTTAGACAAACTGTAATTTCATTATTACTCTAAATAATTTCTGGCAAACAGTTACATCTTTCAGATAGGTTCCTTTGCACTCTAGTGACTGCAAAAATGAAGTGAATTGGCAGCAGCTCGAGTGGTACTCAGAGAAGCACACAGTCCCCCATACAAACTAATTATGTCTGCAAGCAGACAGCTCTTAAAGAGACAGTACCAGAGGCTCTAAAAACACTCACTGATAAATGGCTTAAATGCCAAACACCATTCAGGCTTGGAGCATTCAAGCAAGCTCCTGGAAGTCTTTTGGGAACCCCCATTTGCAGGGGGGTTACACCCTTCCTGGCCTGGGAAAGCTTGACGTCCGCGTCAAGCAAGTACCCCCATAAGTTTCAACTGCAACCATATACATTTGCATTAGGCTCGCACATGTAATCATCAGTCAATATATCATTTTACCAGAACACATTTCTGAAACATTGCAATCGTCCTCTTTACACAGTATTACATACACATTGTACCATAACTCAAGTTATTACCTCTTGTACATGAAACCTGAAGAGGGGGCCCTTCCTATCAGTTACCTTGGGGCTGGACGGGGCAAGGGCACCATATGAAAGAGCAACACAAGTAACTTGGAGTTAGCACTGACGCTCAGTTTGGGCAATGAGCTCGGGGACACATACACTCCTTTATGGACAACATTGAGAGGCAAATCCACAGGCCTTCCAAGGGAATCATAACTGAGGTGCACCACAGGCTTTACAGCTCGACCAGTCTTTCTAGGGGGAACTGTTACAGTCTCTGCACTCTGAGCCTCATTTTCAGCATTGTCCACACTTGTCAGGGGAGTCTCCATGGGGCTAGAGAGGCTAGAACTTGGGGCACTTTCAGCTCCAGGAGTTACAGTTTCTGAGTCCACAACATTTGGCTCGCATGGAGAGCTTTCGGACACTGGCAGTGGACTGTCAGGGCACTCAAAATACTCTTCTTGTTCGGGTGTATCACCAGTCTGCCCCAATCTATCATTTTCCTCCTGAAGCTCAAACAGTTCAACCATGCACAATGATTCCATTTCATCTGATCTGATGCTTTGCACTTCACTTTCTGGGAGCATTGGCTCCAGGGATGAAGCTGGGGCTTAAACAGTCCAGAAGGCCCAGCTTTGTCTCCAGTATTGACTAGGGATTGCCCGAAACAATTGACTCAGTTAGTAAGAAGGATAGTATTCAAAGTCACTCTCACTTTCTTCCGATATGGACTGACAGTCATGCTCAACTGGGACTTGTGGAGGGAACACTTTAACTTTGCTTCTGTAGGTGCAGACTTTCTTGATCTTTTCTTAGCAGCAGCTCTAGTCACTGGTCCAGAGGGGCATCTTCTAGGGGCTCAGACTCAATTAAGATTTGTCCAATGGGCAGTAAATGATTTCTATGCATTGTTTTTACATCTTTTGAATTATTCTCAGGCCTTACTTTGTACACTGGCAGATCATCTAGTTTGCCCACTACAATGTGAGGAGATGGTGCCATCTGTCAGCAATCTTGTGCTTGCCATGCAGTCCCAGATTTCTTAGCAATACCGATCTCCCTCCTGGAGTTCCTGTGCTTTCACCTTTTATCATACCTTTCTTTGTTGGCCAGATTTCTTTTGGCAGCCATGGTTTGAGCCAGTTAGTGCATGAGTTAGCTGGGCCTTTAACTTTTGCACATACTGTAAATAGTTGTCAGCTTGAACCCCATCAGGAGAGACCCCAAAACACACATCTACTGGTAGTCGAGCTTCTCTTCCAAACATCAGGCGGTGGGGAGAATCCAGTGGCATCACTTTGGTGCAGTTATAAGCATGTACCAGGGTGCTAATTTGTTGGCTCCATCTAGGCTTGTCCTTTGGGTGCAGGGTGCCTAGCATATCTAGCAAAGTGCGGTTGAAAGCGTTCAGGCTGTGGGTCCCCCTGGGGGTGGTAAGAGTGGTTCTGGACTTTCGCACTCCCCACAGAGAAAGCATCTCTTTGATCAGACGACTCTCAAAGTCTCTCCCTTGATCAGAATGGATTCTTTGTGGAGCCCCATAGTGAACAAAAAAGTTTTCTACAAGTACTTTGGCCACAGTGGATGCTTTCTGGTCTTTGGTGGGGAAAGCTTGGGCATATCTCGTGAAATGGTCAGTGACCACCAGCACATTACTGATATTTCTTTGATCTGACTCCAAACTCAGAAAATCAATACAGACCAGCTCCATGGGTGCACTGGTGGTGATGTTAACAAGGGGCAGCCCTCTGGGGCAAAGCTTTCCTCTGTAGCTTAGCGACTACAAGTTCGAATGTGTTGCTCCACATCAGCCCCATCTTAGGCCAATAGAATCTGGATCTCACCAAGTCAAGTGTTCTGTCTATACCAAGGTGCCCCATGTGGTTGTGCAAGGACCTCAGTACTGAGTCTCGAAAGGCAGTGGGCAGCACTAGTTGTTGTTTGTCTACTTGTCCCCCTCTGTCTACTGTTTCTCTGTATAACAGTTTATTGATCAGTTTCAACTAGGACCTTCTTTGTATAACAGTGCAGTTCTCAAATCAGTGGGCGTAATTTGGACATCTTTTCCTGCATAGAGGGCTTCTAAAGCTGCTTTGATCATGGGATCGGCGGGATTGAGCCCGCCGAATACTGTCATTGTCCAGCTGAGGCAGTGCACCAATGTCTATTGCAGAAAAGTGGCAATAAGCAGCAGGTATGCAATTCTCAGAGGCTCCCAAGCAATCCACCATGCAGTCCACTGCGTCCGTGGACATTGTTCCTCCCTGTCAAACTTCCGGCAGAGTGCCGAATGTCAGGTTCTGCCAATCGGACCCAATCATTCTGGGAACAGGCCTCGGGAGAAAGCATCAGCATCTATGTGGTTCAGACCTGCTCGGTGATCGAGAGCATAGTCATATGTAGATAATGCAGAAAGCCACCTATGGCCAGTGGCATCCAACAGCTGAGGTCTGCACATAGGTCAAAGGATTATTGTCAGTTTTACTAGTATTTTAGCCCCATACAAGTACTCATGGAATTGGTCAACAATAGCCCACTTCAAAGCTAGGAACTCTAACTTATGTACAGGATAGTTCTTTTCGGATGGGGTCAGGCTTCTACTGGCAAAGGCCACTGGTCTCAGGCCATTCTCGTGCTCTTGGTACAACAGCCCCCAACCCTTGCAAGCTAGCATCAGTGTGCAGGACGAGGTTTTCTTGGATCGCATAGGCCAGCACTGGAGCATGGGTAAGAAGATTGATATGATCTCATGAAAAGCAGTCTCACAATCAGGAGTCCAGCGGCCCCAAATACTTCACTCGGATGAAAATACACTCTTTCAGTCTTGAGGATGCTGACTTTTGGTATTTTTTGTGGGTTGGGGATACCTTGAGTAAGGTTAAGTAAAGGCGGATCACTCTTGAATAGTCCTTGATGAGCGCCGATAATAACCACAGAATCCAGGAATCTTTGCAGTTCTTTTTAGATTTTTGGGCTGTGGCCAGGTGGTCAAGGCCTCAACTTTACTTGGGTCGGTCTCTATTCCTCGGGTGGATACTATGTGTCCACATACTTTACTGATGTTTGAAAAAATTGACACTTATCAATGGACAGTTTAAGGCCAAAGTCCTCCAGTCGGTCCAATACCTTAAATAATCTGCTCTCATGTTCCTCCAGTGAGCTGCCAAACACAATAACATCATCTAGGTATACCAGGCACTCTAGTAAGTTCATGTCCCCACTGCACGCTCCATCAATCGTTGAAAAGTGGCTGGGGCACCTGAAATCCTTGAGGCATCCTCATGAATTCACTAGAAGCCAAGCGGACAGATAAAGGCTGTCTTTCACGGTCCTCTGGGGCCATCGGGATCTGATAGTACCCACTGCGGAGATCCAGCAGAGAGAACCACTTGCTCCGCTTAGGCAGTCCAAAGCATCCTGAATGCGGGCATTGTGTACTGATCAGGATAGTCCGACGGTTTAAGGTGCGATAATCCACACACATCCTTACTGTTCCATTCTTTTTCCTCACTACCACAATGGGGAAGCATAAGGGCTTCTGGATTCTTGTATTACACCAGCACTAACATCTCTTGCAGATGCCGTCTCACATCATCTATGTCAGCAGGTGCCAGGCGTCGAGACCTCTCACGAAATGGTCTTTCGTCATGCAGCCGGATATTGTGCTCAGCTCCTTGCACGCATCCTACATCCCATTCCTTTAAAGAAACACCTGGTCTCTCTGGGCAAGCTTCTCACTGATCTTCACTTTCCATTCAGCTTGGCGGGGAGTCGCGAAATCAAACAAGTCAGGAGTTACTCTGTCATTCTTCCTTGAACTCTTGCTGCTGGGTAGCACTGCAGTGTCTGCACAATGCACATTAGCCAGGATGCAACCTCTGTTTACTCGAATGTCTCTTTCAGACACATTATGAACTTGGACCATTACCCTTCTGGCATAAGCATGGGCTCTAGCGGGCAAAATACTAAGCTTGACCAGCAGTCCCTCTGGCAATTTTCCATCGCCTGGTGCATCCAACATTAATATTTTATTCTTAACATCCTTTCTAATCTGGACCTCTCCTGTAAGGTACACTGGGCATTTGGCGCCAGGATCAGAGACTCAGGATCCTTCTTCCATACAATTCCGACGGTTCCTCTGGTTCTGTTTTTCAGCATCTCTCTGTGCCTCATAGGCCTTCTTAATTAAACCCGAACTCTTAAAGCTCTACTAGTCTTTGACCCCTGTTTTCATAACACAACTGTGCCAGCCTTCCGAACATATGAGCATTTGTTCCAATCAACAAAGGGACACCATCCTTACAGTCCAGTGGGGGACACACTAAGGCTAGGGTCTCTACTTGTTCGCCACTCCAGCCACGGAGGTGGGAAAGACAGCCAAATCGGATATACCCGAATAGGGGTAGGCCTTCTCACTTAACCCCATACATGCAGTCCTTCTAATGGTTGTAAGGGTACGTCTGACAAATGCTTCTGATACCAATCTTGGAACATAATTGTCACTTGGGAGCCACTGTCTAATATAGCTCTTGTAGACCTCCATTCACCTTTACAGTGGTCTCCATGGAGGGACCCACTATTCTGGACCAGTCTGGAGGCGGTGTGGGGGCCTGGGCAACTGACCTTGCCACAAAGGACGTGAATTAGCATTTTGATGCCCTCACTGGGATCATGTGCGCACCTCTTAAATCACTGATTTCTTCTCCCGAAGCTCTCCTTGTAGCCTATATGCAACTTTGTCAGTGTCTTTTGGGGACTGGCATTTCCCTTTCATGTGCCCATCTTTCCCACAATTATAGCAAAACATACTTTCTGAGTTTGAGCTGGCCGAGGCGCCACACTGGGAGCCAGGGCGGGGTATTACTAACTGGAAACCTTGGTGCCATCTCTGTCTGCGCGGCGTGATAAGCATTTGGAGACATCTCGTCAGTTTCTCCACTTCCATGGTCAAGGAATCGAGTTCGGAGCTGTTATCAGCAGGAGATACATGGGTGGGACCCCCACCCCCATAGCAGATGCAGTCGGATATAGGTCAGGCCCGTACTTGCAGGCGTGGCCTTCATAAAGGACTGTTTTTGAATTCCCGGATCTCTCAACAGTTCGCCCCATTGTGACATATCTTTTCCTTGTCAGAGCGCTCATTGACTGCCAACCTCTGCCCTGAACTTCACTTGATGGGTCACCCTCAGTCACTCGGGTCGTAGCCGCAGCTATTGGTGCAGGTCCCTCCCGAGGTGCCTTTTTCTCAACTCCTCGAATTTCTCTCATTAACTCATCATAGGAGGGTGGGATTCCAGTCGATCTGCCAGGTGTAACTGAAGCAACAGCAGTTCTGAGAAGGGCAGACTTAAGGATCCTGTCCAGCCTGGTTCGGTCCAGTTCAATCGCTGGCAAACTACCTTTTCTGAGGCATTCTTGCAACAATTTTTCCAGCCGAGATACATACACAGACAACAACTCCCCTTGGTACTGTTGTGCATCTCTTACTCTCCACCATAGGTCCTCATCAGAATCTGGGCTCCCATACACATTCTCCAAGGCCTCAAGATAGGCCTGTGCAGTCGCTTCAGGGTTACTGGCCCGTTTAGCACGGATGGTAGCCAGGGCAGGACCTCGGAGGCTCTCACTAACCCTCTTTAACTTTCACCTTCCGAGCATTGCCATTCTAGCACTTGGGGCAACATAGTCTATCCAGGTCTCCCAGTCATCCTCCCTTGGGGGTGGGGAGGGTGCCAGAGAAGATCCTCAACCTTGGTAAGAAGTCGTGACTAATGGCAGGTGCAGAAATAGAGTCTGCATTGGTTCAGCCACCATTACGGGCACTGGAGCAGGAGAGGGTGTTGGGGAGGAACACCCCAGGTGGCAAGAATAGTTTCTTCAAGTCCTCCACAGTTTTCCCTCTCCCAGCAACCATTCAGCAAATTTCTCCTCAAAAGTTTCAGATAGTGGTGGGGCTGATTCCCCGGTCTTTACTGTCCTTAGTTATCCTCTCCAAGCAGTGAGGGCTCCTCTGGGGTAATGGTCTGTGGCACTTTGGAGCTATCTATGGGATCCTTAAACTCTACTAGGGCCAGGAAAGTGTGGGTGAGCAGATTAGCATGCCGACCCACCACCACAGGGTTTTGTAAACCTTCCACCTTGGAAAGTACTCCCTGCACAGTGTCGTATTGATACCCAGGGGATGTCCAGGATAAGCATAGCATTTGGGGTCGATCTCCTCCCCAGTACACCACTCCACCAGCGGTTGCACAGCCACTTCTGTCGGGGTACCCATTTTTTCTTAACAGTGGTTCGTAAATATGGCCACTAGAGGACACACAATCCCAGCGGTGAGCCTCAAGATGTAACCCTAGATGGCGCTATCCAGGGGCTACTACCCCTGCCTGATTTGCCACTAACAGGTTGAGGGGCCTGGATCCAATGGCGAGTGCCTCCACCCAGAGGTCAGGGTTTGCAATAGTTAAACTAACTTGGTCACAGCCCTCTGGGACACTGCAACCCCTTTCTTCCCACTAGTGGCCCACAATATATCAGAATTACCTTCACAGTATACACTTACCCCAGGTCTGGTTCCGGCACTGGGACCTCCTGTGAAATGAGATACAGTGCAACAATCACAGTACAGTACTTTAACATAGACAAATACCTCAGGCAGTATAACTTTGCTGAAACAAGCAGCTCTGATTTATTTAGGGGATATAACAAGGACAGGGAAATCAGGTTAATTAGCTTATCACTCTAATAATCTACCTATGCTCTGTGCACAGGCCTATCCCTATCAGTTACTGTCCCTGGGTACCCAAGCCCCAGTGGCTAGTCCAAACCGTGGCAGCTGGTAGGCGCCCTTTCACACAGAGAAAGGAGAATTAAACAGTCAGCAGTACAGTAATTCCATTTGGATTTAATGTGGCAATTCAACAGGAGCAACCCTGAATTAGTACTCACGACCTCCAAATAAGATAGGGTCCTTCAATGTCAGCAGGGCTCACTTGAGGTACACAAACCTCTTCACACATCCATATAAAAGAAAGTACTATACCAGGCAGGCTGCATCTGTATCCCGATCGCAATTACTGCACAATACCGGGAGAACACACAGCAGATTCAGTTCCTGACAGACCGAGTGCAATTTTCAGCAATTCTTCCAGTCTTCTACAGGGTGAGCCTGGTTTCTACTCTTCAGAGATCCTTTGATTCTTTTCACAGGACGGATTCAGTCCTAACAAGCTGTTACACAAGCTGCAGACCGAACTCTGGGCTTACACACGCTTTTGACTAAAACTGCACACTGAAAAGCACAGGGCTCCTTCCTTCTTCACTGCCAAAGCTCAACTGAAGCTCCAACCGACAAAACTGGGCACTTCCTTTGAGTTCCTCCCAGTTCTTGACTGGATTGGCTGTCACTCACAATAGACTGCTGCTGTTGGTCCAAAAGGCACTGAAGTCTAAACTACATCTCCCAGAGTCACTGCCCATACAATCCTCTTGTGGCTGGCTCAGATTATGAGTCCAAGTTCTGATTAGTCCAAGGCACCATTTTAGAGCTAGCTTACCCCACACTGATTGGTCCAGTTCAGCAGTTCAAAACTAGAATGGGGAACTAGCAGACACAGTTCTGACTGCAAAGAAAGCAGGTTAGACAAACTGTAATTTCATTATTACTCTAAATAATTTCTGGCAAACAGTTACATCTTTCAGATAGGTTCCTTTGCACTCCTAGTGACTGCAAAATGAAGTGAATTGGCAGCAGCTCAAGTGGTACTCAGAGAAGCACACAGTCCCCCATACAACTAATTATGTCTGCAAGCAGACAGCTCTTAAAGAGACAGTACCAGAGGCTCTAAAACACTAACTGATAAATGGCTTAAATGCCAAACACCATTCAGGCTTGGAGCATTCAAGCAAGCTCCTGGAAGTCTTTTGGGAACCCCCATTTGCAGGGGGGTTACATGCGGATTTCTTAGTGGGCAGGAAAAGGTGGCATCGCAGGCAGGAGAGCGAGATCAACGGAGGTCTATCATGACTGCTGCAGATTTCTTGGTGGGCAGGAAAAGGCGTCAACACAGGCAGGAGCCCAGTACAAAAATCCAGCTTGCAGCTCGGGCAGAAACAGAACGAGCAAGTGAGAGAGGGGGAGTGAGTGAGCTCAATGGAGCTGTATCGGGACTGCTGCAGATTTCTTTGTGGCCAGAAAAAGCCGCCAATTCAGGCAGGAGCCCAGTACAAAAGGGCAGCCTGCAGCAGTGGGAGACACAGAATGAGCGAGTGAGGGAGGGGAGTGAGTGAGGTCAATGGAGCTCTGTTGAGAGTGCTGTGGATTTCTTTGTGGGCAGAAAAAGGCAACGACAATGCAGCAGGGGCCCAGTACAAAAGGGCAGCCTGCAGCGGCGGGAGAAACAGAACAAGCGAGTGAGAGAGGGGGAGTGAGTGAGCTCAACAGAGCTCTATTGTGACTGCTGCAGATTTCTTTGTGGGCAGAAGAAGGTGGCAACACAGTCAGGAGCCCAGTACAAAAGGGAAGCCTGCAGCGCCAACAGAAACGGAACGAGCGAGTGAGAGAGGGGGAGTGAGCGAGGTCAACGGAGCTCTGTCAGGACTGCTGCAGATTTCTTTGTGGACAGAAAAAGCCACCAACAGAGGCAGGAGCCCAGTGCAAAAGGGCAGCCTGCAGCACCAGGAGAAACAGAATGAGCGAGTGAGGGAGGGGGACTGAGCCACCTCAACGGAGCTCTGTCAGGACAGCTGCAGATTTCTTTGTGGACAGAAAAAGGTGCCAACACAGGCAGGAGCCCAGTACAAAAGAGCAGCCTGCAGCACCGGGAGAAACAGAATGAGCTAGTGATAGAGGGGCACTGAGCGAGCTCAACAGACCAACGCAATCAACATTCGGCATTGACAAATGCTTGTTTATGTGTGGAGTAGGCCACAGTGCCCCCCCCCCCATATTTATTTATTTATTTAAGAGATTTACCAGGAAGGCATGCTGAGCAGAGTACTGCTTGATTCCAGATGCGCCCTGGGACATATCAGACTGTTTTTACTGTATTCCAAGTTACTGCATGGGACACATCACCAGAATCATTTTCGCTAACAATTTGGGAGATTCCATCCTCAGCCAACTGAATGAAAGTCTCAACCCGTAATAGGGAGAGGTTAAATAGCTAGTGAGTAGATTTTGGTTGACAATCCAAATTCAACTTTACTATTATGGGGAAGTGGTCAGAAAGGAACCAAACCCCATTGGAAATGTCTTGTACCCATTCTAAATGCTCCGCTGTTGTGAACGCATAGTCCAACCAGATGGAAGCAAAATAACAAGGGGCATAATGAGTATACTCCCATATTGAGAGGAATAGGGAGTGCTGTACAGTCACAAAGCCAAGATGGGCTGTGGTTGCTTTAAAAAAAATTTCTGTGCCTGAGGCCAACGAATCCAATATGCGATGGATCACCAAGTTTATGTCCCTGCCCAAAATACGTTGTCCCTGTCGTGCTGGTAGTAAATAGTTAAAAAAAAAAAAGCACTGAATCACTTGTTTATCTGACCCTTGGGGAAGGAAACACTCACTAGTGTGACCAAGGTTTCAAATAACAAGCCAGTGAGAATCATGTACCTCCCCTCACCATCAATCATTTTATCCGTGCTACAGAAAGAGACCCCCCCCCCTTTCCAGGTATTAAGATAGCTGCCCTCCTGCCACTATGATGGGAGGAAGCCTCCATTTTCTCAAACCCCCACTGAAGGAATTCTTGACCCTGAGATGATGAGAGGTGTGTTTTCTGAAGCAGGAGTACCCCTGGGCATTCTCTCCTAAACATTTGCAACAAGCCGGAATGTTTTATTGGATCATGGATCCCACTGACATTATAAGACATTACTTTAGTTGTAAGAGTCATTGTAATGTCACTTTTTTTTATTTTGATTTTGTTGACCAGGAGGGCTAGGTAATTTTGCCTACATTAAGCCTCATCCCAAGGGGTATACAGATAGAAACCAAGTAAAACTAAACCAGATTAAGCTTTTAGTGGTATTTTCTTTTTCTTTTAGTGACTAGGGGAAATTTGGCCAGGACACTAGGGAAATTCCCCTTACTCTAAACAGAACCTTGGTTTAACATCTCATCTAAAAGATGGCACCTCACGAGTGCAGCACCCCCCTCTTGCTGCACTAAAGCATCAATAATAAGATTTTACCCCACATTCCTGGTGTGAGGCTAGAACCCACAACCTTCTAGCATCAGATGCAAGTGTGCAACGTGTTGAGCCACTGACACATCTTTTTTTAATTTTTTAGTTGTTTAACCAGGTATGGCACACTAAGCTGGAAGCTTTTTTACAGGAGTGACCTGGGAGCACAAGGAGGTTAAGTGAGTTGCTCACGGTCACACTGTATGCAAGTGGAAGCTGTGGGATTCAAACCCAGGTCTTGTCTGCTGGATGTCACCAGATTTGCGGCTTAGAGCCTTAGACCACTGCACTATATTGCCTCCTTATAGCATCTATAGTGTGGTTCCAATATAGGACTTTCATGATGGGAGAACCCCCATGAAAACTATACGACTTGGAAAAAAAACATATTAGGATTCTCCAACCCCTGGTTGCATGCCTGACACAGTGCCTTGAAAGTAATAACAGACAAAGAAGACAGTAATGCCAACCAGGCAACAGGTACGCCATAAACATCAACAGCCATAAACTATTACTAAGAGAATACAGCAAGATGTGAAGTATGTAACGCCAGTAGGGCAAGTGGACAAAACAAGTGACAGATAATACAAGAAGAAGTATGCCTTCCTAAGCTGGAAGAGTAGACATTACTCATCTATCTGATGTTTAGTGGTACAAAGTGTCAGGAGGGTAAAGTCAAGTAGTAACTGAGCCACCGATACAGGGTTATATAGTTCAAACCCCTGCAGGTTAGGTGGGACACCTACTGCAGGACAAGTCCAATGTGACATACCTACAAAGGCTGACTAGGAAAAGAAACTCCTGTCCACAGCTTGTTAGCAGTGTAAACCTAAATAAAGTGGGAAGGCTAAGCAAAGTGAAGTGAAGCCCATCATACCAGAGTCTCAAAGCTGCATTTATTCATGCCCCTATGTAGATGTTAAAAAGAGGGCCCAAGCCTGCTAACCGCAGGTGATACCATGAAGAAATAACAATGAAAAACAGGCAGTGCTGCCACTCCTTTAGTTTGTATATCGGAGTCTCAAGTCCGCTGTATGGGAAAAACTAAAAAGGAATTTGGTGTCATGCTCACTCCCAGTCAGGATATGGCAGCTATTTTTCCTTTTGCATTTACTGGACTTTTTCCTCTGACTCCAACCAGCCCCCTTCCACCCTACCACTCTGCCCAGCCCTGTCACCCGCCTTCCCTGGGACTTACAGCACCCTGCCTCTCCTATGTTCCCCTGTAGATAACCACCCCCACAGGAAGGTCCACCCAAGGGGGGGGTACTCCTAAATCCCCAGGCATCGTCAAAGTTTCGGTGAGGGAGAGTGAGCCCAGTCAATGGTACGGGACCTGCGACAGAACAGCAGGTGGCATCCTGCATGGTTTGGGATTTTCCTCAGTAATGTCCCCTTCCCTTGAGTGTCGAGAGGTGTAGAACTGATGTTGCAACATCAGAACTCTGATGCTCCCCACACTGTGCACTGGCTCCATGCATGCACTGCTGTGCCACCTGTGGTCATCCAGGTGGCAGTGTAACAGCGGGAGACCAGGAGCCCTCCCACCCCCTGAGGAGGCAAGCATCCATGTGACACTCGGCCATCCTTGCCCAGCTGGCCCTCCAGCAGCCCAGGCTCATTCTCAAACCTGGGTCACTGGTGTTGCTAGTGGTAGCACTACCTCTGTGCTGGCGGGCTGGCTCTGTGGCAGCTATTTTAAAAGCTGTAATGTAAAGGTTAGCTCATTCTGAATTGTTCAACATTTGAAGTTAAAGAAGTTAAAGTGGAGCCCAGTCCCAAGCTGGTGTGGGGGGGGACCACAGCAAATTGATAAGTCAAGGAAAAATACATAGTTCTTAGGTGTAGAGGAAGCCCCCCCCCCAAGAGCAACCCTCCAGAAAAATAGGGTGTGAAAAAAATATATAAGTATAATAAGAGGGGCATAGTACTGACCAGCAATAAGTACATTATTCAATCTCCTACACCTTGCTTGAAAACTCCAGGTAACCTGTATATGTCCAGAGAGAGACTGCCTCATTCCAGGAGCCCTGAGGTCGGCAGAGAAAGACATCCACATCTGTGGCCTGAGATACCAATTCCCTTCCAGAGGCCTCCACCCTGACGGCACAACATAGGAGAGCCTAATGCAGAATATGTTGTCTCTCTTCCTTGCCGTAACACCCAACTTGATCATTGCGATCATCATACCTTTTCAACTGCTCTGAATTTCACATTTATTTGTTTATTTATTTATTTATTTAAGCGTTTAACCAGGATAGCATGCTGAGCGGGGGACCGCTCGATTCCAGATGCATCCTGGGGGTAAGGGGATAGGTCACAAAATATAATACAAGCACACAAAAGTAAGCGAATTGCAGTTCATGCAGTTGAATATAGTTACATTGTTAAGAGAGAATACAGTAATTACATAACATACAGTTGATATAGTTACATTGATTAGAGGGAATACAGTTGGCCGCAAGGGATAGCGGCCTTAGTAGACTGTACTAGCGAAGTTAGGGGTGAGAACAAAGCCGTGGGGCCTATGTATCGGTAGCAGAGCTGGGAGGAAGTCCGCAGTGTGATACCCGTGTGTACGGGAGCAGCAAGGCCTGAACCTGTAAGTACGGTGTCAACCAAGGCCCCATTAGAGAGGCCAAGCGGTCAGACAGTGCATGAATCGGGTGATCTGACAACTTGTTAGAGCTAAGTGCATGTACAGCTGATGGAGAAATGGGCACTGAGGAGGAGGTTGAGATGCTGAGAGTTTGTGTTATGTCTAATGTCGGTAGGCAAAGCATTCCAAAGTTTGGGCATTCAGTACTTGAAAGCAGTTTGACCTTTGGATGAGCCCATGAATGGGACATGAAAAAGCCTGGAATCAGTGCTATGTATATTACATTCAAATTTACCCTTGCTCTGCGAAGGTTTACTAATTATCCCCATAACGTTACAGCTGTTTCTGGACAAACTATTAAAACATTGAACTAACTTGATAGAACTATTCCTTAAAGAGCAACCCTATATTAGAATAAGAAGCTCAAAAACTCTAGATTTCCACCAAATATGTTTTAAATTTATTGTTTTCTAATTGTTATTTTTTTACTTTCTCCTGTTGTGGGTCTACTAAACATTGTAGATAATGCAGTAATTATTTCACTGAGCCTGTCGAAATGTATCTGATGCTCCCCTGCTAACCACACAGTTGCTGTTTGTGACATCACAGTCTGTTGTCATGGTGAGTACTATGATGTCATAAACAGAGGCAATTCGAGGTTAACAGGGGAGAGGCAAATGTTTTCTATACAGACTTTATAGATGTACTACCAAGATGTGCTGTGAATCTTGGAAAGGAACATTAAAAATGAAAACATGTCTTATTCTCTAGTAAACTGTACCAGCAGAAACATCTTATTTATAAAAACACATACTTAAGTGCAGAGTTCTTTAACACTGAACATATGGGGCCCACTATTATTTGCAATATAATTCTCTAAAATAAAGTACTACCCACTGTGGCAATTTGCTCGAATTTTGAAGTGCAGTGCTATGTATTTTAATGCTGAATGGTTAAGAGGTATGGCTATCATCCACAGAATGGACTGAATACAGACGGAAGCTGTTGGCCCCATGTTTAAAGCACTCAGCTCCAGACCAACATCCAGTCTCTGTCCAAAGGGGGAGAGCAACAAAGTGTGTAGGAGCAACAATAGAAGGAATGTAAGCTCAATGGCAGAGAAGCGTATATTGTATATTGCAAGGTTACCGTGATCACTTTCCAGCACCATCTCTTGTACAGGATAAACATGAGGGTTGTTATTGGGAGCAAGACACCCACACACCCACACCAATCCTAACTCCAGCATCCTCCCCACGCACCAAAGCACCAGGGTTCACCATAGATATCTCCAAATATGTATGCCAGCTTTTAGATTAGTGAGAAGGGTGATGCAAAAAAATGGGTACCTGATGCAATTCTATGTCTTACCAACAGGCTAATTAACAGTCAGAAGTGAAGAGACTGCAGTCATTTTTGAACACACTGAAAATGGTGTAAAAGGTCCTCAGTGGTTTGTAATGTAGTCAGTATCTGGTATCTTTCTGCAGCAATGGAAGAGGAGGCCAAAAGTGTCAGGAACTGCCTTGAATGGTGTGAAGGTTCCTGAGGTTTCCTGGTCCCCTGACGTCAGTTTTGAGCATGAGGAGGCACAGGGATAGTCTTTTCCCTGCTTTTCAGATCTGCCTCATTCTCGGGCATCATGTGGTAGATGATGGGGCCCTTGGGGAAGGAGACCCTCCGTTCTGAAAGGAAAGGAGTTTGAAATTTGAGTCCTGCCTGATGGAGGGCCCTAGGATGGACCATAGGCTGCACGTTACACCTGAAACAGTGGGGCATAATCATGATTAGAAAATGGGTTTATTATTTCCTAGTCTTTAATTGTCTGAGACCCATGCCAAGAGGGTATATTAAGTACCAGTAGAGACCTGGCAATGATAAGTTCCAGCCTGCCCTGCCTCAGTACCAAACTGGAGTCACTCTGCCAGTTTGGATTTTAAAACTTACGAGCCGCCATTTTTTCCCGCTCGCTGAGTGAGAGGACCAAGGGAGTAGGGCCCCCCATTCAACTCAGATCCACTAAAAGTGGTTTAAATGCCATAAATAATGTTTTTTTTTAAATAAATACCTTCGGGTGACATCACCGATGGTAATGGGGGCTTGAGCCTGCTCTGACGGTGTTTGAATCAATTGCCACCCATCAGCCTCAGCAGAGATAATCAATAACAGTCACAGCTATCTGCTTAATTATGAGTCAGGCAAAAAACGTGTGGGGTCGCAGTGACCAAAAGATGAACAAATGGCCCAGAAACCGTTGAAATCGTAGCGCGAGTAATTCACCCATGCAGTTGTCACAGTGCTCGATGGGTTCTGTCGGGGAAGAAGATGATAAGTGTCACACAGCATCTCAACTGGAGCAGAGCCACTTCATCTAATATTATGAAATTGCTTCAATGTATAGACTCTAATGTTGCTGATATTAAGCAGGAGCTCCAACGACACCGCACCTCAGAGACTGAATCCGGCCTGAATGTAGTCCAGGATGACACACAGCATTTAGGCCGAAGTAAGTTCTGCATTTGGTGCAACAGGAGCAACAGTTGACCCTCAGAGCTGAAGATGCTGAAGCCAAAGGTTGGTGGAAAACCATCTGTTTGGTTGGTTGTCCAGAAGATTGTGAGCAGCACAACACTGTGGGGTTCATAGAGTTGGTTAAGACAAGGCAAGGCAATGTTTATTTAAAAGAGGCCCAATCCTGGAGGCTCTGGGCACCGTACAAATCAGATAAACAAATATACATAAATAGGCCCATAAATAGTAAAAGAAAAAGAAAGAAACAATCAAATCCACAAAAACAAATCTATATAAAAAGTAAACTTAAAAAGCGGTGCCGAGAACTATATACCAGCAGACTAGCAGCTGAATCAGGAAAGGCGGGGATGAATTGGAGGGCCTTATGGTGGGCCTTGAATACCTCCAATGTCGGGGGCCCCCCTAACCCGAAGGGTAGTGAATTCCACAGGACGGAGATGGTGACACTAAAAGCCCTGTTGCCAGCCGATTTTAACCTCATCCTGGGAATCACCAGGGGGCCCCCCACAGGAGGAGTGGAGGGAGCAGACCGAGAGAGCCGATGCAAGAATGTCAGACAGGTAACCAGGGCCCTGGCCATGTAGGGCCTTATAGGTGAGAAGACTCACCTTAAAGAGGATTCTTCACCTTACCGGCAGCCAGTGCAGATCACGCAGTACTGATGTACTATGACAAAATTTTGGCTGTCAGGTAAATAACTGAGCAGCTGTGTTCTGCACCAGCTGCAGCCTGCGAAGGGATCCTCCCATGACCCTGAGGTAGAGCACATTACAGTAGTCAAGCCTTGATGTAACTAAGGCATGCATCAAAGTGGGGAAGTCCAGCGGGGCACAAGGGGCTTTATCCTGGCAACATTTCTGAGATGGAAAAAACAGGAGCGGACAGTGGAAGACACCTGCGCCTCCATCATCAAACCTCTGTCCAGAATGACACCAAGATTTCACATCTTTGAGGAGGCCTTCAATGGAACAGATCCCAGAACAAGTCCATTCTCTGATCCAGAAGCCATCCTATCCCTCACTGTGTTCGACTCCACCACCAATACCTTCATCTTATCAGGGTTCAGACACAACCAGCTAGAGGCCATCCAGTCATTGATCTCGGCAAGGCAGCTGTTTGGCACATCTGCCACGTTGGATGTTCCTGGGGCAAAGGATAAGTAGAGCTGTGACTCTCCGAAAAGAAACCCCTAAACATAGAATGAGTGTATCGCACCCAGAGGGCAAAGCCGAAGGAGGGAGCCCCCACCACGTTCAGTTCTTGTTAAATTCTCTAGCTATCCTGTCAAAGAGATGGTACTGTGGAAGGCATGGTAGAAAAAGGACCTCAATCTTAACAGAAAAAGAGTATATGCAGAACAAGATTACCCAAATGCCACTATGCAAAAGCACAAACAAGTGCTGGCAGTTATCAAGCAACTCCAGGGAAAAAAATGTCAAGGTGTAGCTCCGGTATCCAGCTAAGCTGCTTGTACAGTGGGAGAAAGGCAGTAAATTATACAACTCACTTTTGCAAGCTGCCAAGCCACTTCAAAAATTTGGAATAAATCTGCCAGATCTGCAGCTGGAGGCTGTGGAGCAATTGATAAGCAGCTGGTATGGGAGCCTGTTTGCAAAGCGAGTACCCCAGGGAAAAAGATATGTGGAGGGCAGTCAGACCATTTACACAATTTGCTCCAGTTTGTAAAAACCTGAAAGGAAAACAGCAGTGATAAAGCTATGCCTGGTAAGTACTGTTATATAAATCTAATTTTCTAGTTTTCATGATGTTTTGGAGTCCTCTCTCACACATGTGGCTGCCCCAGCTCCCTCACCATACACCCACGCTTGCCTTACTGACACAGTGAGAAACAATCATTCATTAATGGGACATGGTTAAACTGACATCTACACTGCACTTCACAATGTGTGTTTATTTTGAGCTCCCCGGTTAAATAATCATCCCTTTGGTCCTCATAACTCCAAAACTGTGTTGGCAGATGGTGTGAACTCAATTACATAAGGAAGATGAGGTCATTCTTGTCAGTGGCAGGTCAGCAGAAGATTCCCATCGATTGTCATTCTCTGGCTGGGGCCACGCATTACTCAGGTGTCAACTTAGCTTCTACAGTTCAGAGGAGATCTAACAAGGACCAGTAAGACACCTCCTAACTGTGGTGAATTTTCTTTCTATGGAGACTCTTGCCTGATGATCAGCCCAGCAGTTTCACCGGCCGATGTTAAATCTCTGCTGATAACCAGCATAAGGCACTTTCCGCCCTCCTGTTGGAGAGGCGATCTTGTCATATCAGTACCTGCTTCTTTTCTGCATTATTTGATGTTCATTCTCTCTCATTATAGGCGCTCATGTCATGCAAATACATGCTTGTACTTTCAATAATTTTGATGTTATTCTCTTTCATGTTGTTATTTGATGTTATCCTACCTCTCAATGCTGTTATGTAACTTGTTGCTATACTGCCTACCTGACCATTTTAAAGCCTGTTGTACCATAAGCTGTACCACCCACTTGTCAGAGCCTGTAGCTCCTGTATGTTACCTCGACTCTGTATTATCTTTCCCATGTACTCTGTAACCCTCCCGGGTCACACCTGAAAATAGGCACTTGGATGTCTACAGTGCTTACCTGGTTAACAAAAGCAAATAAATAAAAATTCCCGAGCGGGGGATATCTCCTTCAGGGAGGACTGGGCTTAAGGTTTATTTTCTGGCTTGGTCCACAATTTATGACATGCAGCCCACAAATGGATCCCTAACCTATCTAAGATGTTGCAAGTGTACTTGGCTTTGTCCCTGCCTCATGGTGGTTTATGCAGCTGACTCAAAGCTCAATATTCTGTGCTAAGTTTGCTGTCTGTATACGGTCCGACCTGTTGTGAGAACTCTCTGTGGAGAAATCAGTTGTGAAACTGCACCATCACAGATTAAATGCAGTTGTTAGCTGTTTGTTTGTAATTGGCAAGATACTGAAGCAGAGCTTGGCTAGTCTGGTTACTGGCTTGCTGTAACATTCACCCCTACACCTATCCTTTATTTGCCACTCAGTTTCCTTTGTAAATGGACAGACTTTACACTCCAACTGTTGACTGCTCATAAGACAGAAGTATCAAATCATGATGAGGGCTGTTAATCAATACAATATGTTGTAAATGTTCTTCCCCTAGTTTCAGCCCTGAATTGTTCTAGTTTATCAAAACAGACTTTGCCTCATTATGTCATGTATTCTGATTTAAGTATGTTGTTTAATTACAATGGGGTTTCTTTCCAGCAGGAACAGCTATGCGTTTATATACGGCAGTGTATTAGAGTTGTAATCTACTTGGCAAATACCACAGGGGTAATAAGGAAGCAGTGCCCCTCTTTTTTGGAAGGAGGGGAAAAGGAAAAGGGAATATAATAAAAAAAAACAACCAGAGGACCAGTTAACAGGAGGGCACAGGGTGGTTTTGCCTTTATTCTGCACGCTCAGTGGTTTCACAGACAACTGTTGCCCAGTTATACAAGGCCATAGCTCAGGTGTTGATCTTGGCTCCCTTTGCTTGTGCCCCTCGATCATTCCTAGGGGGAGCAATTACACAGATTACACAGAAATTTGCTGGCAGAAAAGGACCACACGGCCCATCTAGTCTGCCCTTACATCCTCCCCTGTTCCCTCCCACCCCACTTTTCATGCTTCCATCCCCTTTCTCAACCCCTTATGTCTGTCCCATGCTCTCTTGAAGCCCTCCACTGTTTTGGCTCCCATTACCACCTCCGGCAGTCTGTTCCAGGCTTCCACCACTCTCCGTAAAGAACTGCCCTCTGACACTGCCTCTGTATCTCCCGCCTTCTAATTTGAAGCCATGTCCTCTCGTGTTCGCTCCCTTCTTCATTTTGAACAAACTTCCTTCTTTCGCCTATTTATACCCCTCAAGTATTTAAAAGTCTAAATCATGTCCCCCCTCTTCCTCCTAGTCTCTAGTGCATACAGATTCAGCTCCCGCGATCTTTGCTCATATGGTATATCCCGCATCCCTCGTACCATCTTGGTCGCTCTTCTCTGCACCCTTTCCATCATCTCAATATCCCTGCGCAAGTGCGGTCTCCAGAACAGCACCCCATACTCCAGGTGCGGCCCTACCATAGTTCTGTACAATGGCATTAGCACTTCCCTCCTTCTACTAGTAAAGCCCCTTGCAGTGCAGGCCAACATACCATTCGCCTTACCCACCTCCTTGCTGCACTGGTTCCCCATCTTAAGATTCCTTGATACCATGATCCCCAGGTCCCTTTCCTGTTCCTTTTCCTTGATTTCCTCCCCCCCTCAAGGAAGTAATTTGCCCTCGTGTTTTTCCACCCCAGGTGCATCACTGCACACTTCCCTGCATTAAATTTTAGTTGCCAGGTGCCTGACCACTTCTCCAGCTTCTCCAGGTCCCACCTCATGGCCTCCACTCCCCATTGTGAATCCACCCTATTGCAGGCCTTTGTATTATCTGCAAACAGGCACACCCAGCCCTCCAAACCCTCTGCTAGGTCACTAATATAGACGTTAAAGAGCAGTGGTCCCAGCACTGACCCCTGTGGCACTCTGCTGATCACTGCCTGTACCCTCGAATGTGTCCCATTTACCACCACTGTTTGTCACCTTCCTATCAGCCAGTTCTCCACCCACTTAGTGATTTTGTGGCCCACATCCAGGCAGTCCAGCTTATTCACCAGCCTTCTTTGTGGAACGGTGTTGAAGGCCTTACCGAAATCCAGATAGGCCAGGTCCACCACTCCTCCCTAGTCCACTATCTGCGTCACCCAATCGAAAAACTCTATCACGTTATTCTGGCAGGACCTACCCTTAATGAATCCATACTGCCTTTTGTTCTGCAGACAATTGGCCTCCAGGAATTCCACCAGTCTTATCTTTAGTAATGTTTCCATTACCTTCCCCCCCACCACTGAGGTGAGACTAACAGGGTGGTAGTTTTTGACCTCGTCCTTTCTTCCTCCCTTGTGTAGTGCAACCACCTCCACCCTTTTCCAGTCCCTGGTTCCATTCCTGTATCCAAGAACAAATTAAACAGTCTTGCCAAATGTGGTGCCAGCAACTCCCTCAGCTCCATGAGTACCCTTGGGTGTAGGCCGTCAGGCCCCATTGCCTTATTTACCCTAAGTCTTCCCAGTTCTTCACTTACTCTATCAGCCGAGAACATGCTAGAATCCATTTGCCTGTGGTTTTCCCCTTTCCCTTCCTGCACTGGCCTGCTGCCCTCTCCCTCCTGCATTAAGATTGAACAGAAGTAACTGTATAATGCCTCCACTTTCCCCAAATCTCCTCCAGCATAGTTACGGTTCCCCTTTAAACCTCCCACCTTGCTAGCTCTTCCTTCTTTTCTCCCACGCACTTCAGAAAGGTTTCATCCCCCCTCCTGGTCTGTCTTGCTATCCTCTCCTCTCCTCCGTGACCTCCTTAGTCCTCCTTATCTTTTGCCCTGCCTCCCTCCACTCTTCCCTGTAGGCCTTCCCATCCTCAGTCTTTTCTGTTCTCCTGTACTTCCTGAAAGCCCTGGCTTTCTCCCTGACCACCTTCGTCACCTCTCTATTAAACCAAAGAGGTCTCCTCTTCCTTCTGTTCTTCCCGACTCTCCTGATGCATGTGTCTGTGGCTTTCAGCACCCCTCCCTTAATGGCTGCCCATAATTCCTCTACCTCCTTTATGTCCCCCAACCTTGACATTTCTTCACCAAATACCCTCCACATCCTTCCAAAGTCTGCCTTCCTGAAGTACATTATCCTGTTCTCATCTTATTACATTCCCTACCAGTTCTCCCCTTGAACCTGACCACTCTGTGGTCACTTGTTCCTAATTCTGAACTTCAAAGCAGCTTCCATAAACTTGAATTTTGGTTTACGGAAAATAAGCTACCATTAAACATCAAAAAAAACAAAGAGTTTGCTCTTCACCACCTCCCAAAGCAAAAAGAAATACTTGCCCCTGCGTATTCATAACCAAAACAGTGACATCCTAGACCACGTATCTAACTTCAAATATCTCGGTATTACCTTTGATGACATGCTCACCTTCTCAAACCACATTGACTCTGTTATCAAGACTGCAAATATAAAACTTTGTGTACTTTATCGTCACAGAAATTCAGTGACACTGGATGCACTCAAACTAGCCACCAGTAGCTCAGTACTGTCTACCATTGACTATGGTTTGCCTATATATGGGGCGGGCCCAAAAACTGCTCTTAACAGGATCAACACACTCCTCAATAAGGCCTGTCATCTTACTTTGGGGGCTACTCTTGACACCCACACCTGCTCGCTGTACACTGAAACTGGATGGCTCCCACTCCATCTTAGAGGGCAATACCAAACCTGCCTACTCCTAAAAAAAGTACTACTTGGACTGGCATCCCCCCACACTGGGTGGACACTTTAAGCGGGACAACCCAATGAAATCTACCCGTAGTGCAGTCGCTGACAAGATGGTGATTCCCTTCAAAAAGACAAAACTTGCCCAGAATTCCATCCTGTATCAAGGACTGAAATGGTACAATGAACTACCTGCTGACCTCACTGATACTATCAAGATTAATACCTTCAAAGCTGGGCTCAAATCTCTCCTTGGCTCTAAAATTAATTGTACCTGCCTGCACTAATGTGATAGTACCTCGCCCCCAGTTTTCCATTTACCTATCCCCCTCTACATCTTTCTGCTATATACCACTTTTTTCTTAACCCACTCCCCTACCCCCAAGTACCTGACGATGGCCTCACTTGGTTGAAAGCTCCACCTCTCTCCCACCTCAGACGATGCCACCTCCGGCTGACTCACCAAACCCCTCTTATCTAATCAGTCTATCTGTTAATATGTACTAATTTGATGTGTATAAGTTCAGATTTTACTATTACTGCCTGTGTATATGCGTCAATGTTTTTCTTTTTTTTTTCTTCTCTCTGTAAACCTTGTATTTTTGTAATGTTTGTTCAACACTGACGTGGAACCTTTGAAAATGAGTCCTTGACTCAAAGGTATTAATCCTAAACTGAAATGAATAAATAAATAAATTCTTCCCCCACCTCCACCTCATCCACATTGTCTCCATTTGTGAGGACTACATCCAATAGGTTTTCACCCCTAGTGGGCTCCTTGACCTGTAGTTGTAGAAATATGCCCTGTAGTGCCTCTAAGATGTCCTTGCTCCTAGTTGATAGTGCTGTTTGGACCTCCCAATCAATGTCAGGGAGGTTTAGGTCCCCTACAAGCAGAATTTCCCCTTTCTGTGCCATTCTCGATACTGATTTTACAAAGTGTTCATCCCCATCTTCCCCCTGTATAAGAGGTCTGTAGCCTACCCTGACTCTCAAATGCTCTCCATTTTTCTTATCTAATATGAGCCACATTATCTCCGTTTCCCCTTCCTCTTCCTGCCCTTCCATGGCCCCAGTTTCTTCCTTAACGTATAATGCTACCCCTCCTGCCCTTTTCCCCACCCTGTCTTTCCTAAACAATCGATACCCAGGAATCATTGTCTCCCAGGGATGATGCTCTTTCCACCAAGTCTCGCACACTGCTGCTATATCGAGACTCTCATTCACCATGGTGACCTCAAGTTCCCCCAGTTTATTCCCCAGACTCCTGGCATTTGCCACCAAACCCCTCCACCATGGAGCCCTATCTTCCTTATCCAACCCCTCCCTGTTGCTGCCCGTTCTCTTTATATCTGCCTTGTCCTTGGGGGAAGCTGATCCTGGGGGGGAGGCTGACAGCCTCCCAGTTCTTCCATATACAACCCCTTCCTGCTTCTACCTGGTCTCTTTATGTCTGCCTTGTTGGGGGGGGGAGGTTGATAGCCTCCCAGTACTTTAACCTGCAAGGGTGGCCCTGTCTGTAACCCCCCCCCCCCGGTTTAGTTTAAATTGATCTTCCTTACTATGAAGTCTTCCAGTTTATTCTTTAGTACAGTTGCTCCTGCCGTATTCAGGTGCAGCCTGTCAGGGGCATACAGCCCCTAGCCCTCCCATGTAGATCCCCAGTCACCTATTCAACCAAACCCCTTCTGCTTACACCATTCTTGCAGCCATCTCTTGAATTCCGCTATTTTTTCCTTCCTGGGTGTGCTTGCTCTTGGTATAGGGAACACCCCCGAGAAGAAAATAGAAGGAAAAACCATGTTAACACAAAACCTAGCAAGCTCCTTAAACCTTGTCTGTAGCTCTAATAGACTGTTTCCTTCCAAGTCATTGGAACCTAGGTGAAACACCAGATGCATCCTCTTATCTTCATGCTTGCCCCAAGAAGGAATATGGTGCCTCAGCTCGAGAGTAGTCATTCCTGTCATACACTGTACCCTAACTGCATTGTTTCTTGCGCCCTTTCTCCCCATCTGATTTCTTTGATTATCGAGTCCCCTAAGAGTGCCATCTTCATGCTCCCTTCTTCCTGAATGTCCTGTTGGTGTTCAATTTTATGGCCTAGGACTCGACTCCCCCTGGACTCCTTGTGTCCAGTGTCCAACTTGTCCTGATTGCTGCCTTCACTTAGCCTGGTTTCCCCGCTCCCAACCCCCTTGACCTTTCCTTAGACCCCCCTCCTATCCACCCTCTTTCCTTCCACTGCCTCTTTCTCATTCACAGTTGGCCCACCTCTCCTGCCTGTATTATTTTTGGAGCATTCGCTAACCCCTATCAACTCCACCTCGGCTCTTACCCCATCTGCTCCTGATGAGCCCGCTATTTCTGAATAGTCTGAGCACTGTGTCCCCGTTGAGGATATTTTCCTCCTCGCCACTTGCTCTGTTTGCATATCTCCCACTGTGTGCACTTTACCTGGAGCATCACCCATCTCCGTACTTCCGCTTACTTCCTGCTGTATGCACGCATTTTCCTTGATGACCTCCGAAGACCCCGTCACTAGCTCTTCTGGTCTCCCTGCCATTGTCTCTTTCCTGCTTCTTGTCGCTTGCCGCTGCTCCCCTTGTGCCCCCTTCTGGTGTGTTCCCAGATGATCTGTCCCCTTTTCAAACATCATCCCTGCACCTGAGAGCTCTTTCCCAGTTTCTCCCAACTGCCCTGCCCCCACTCTAAGGCGGAGGGAGAGTGCCTCCCTCATGGTTGAGCACAAACATTTATTTTTATTTTTTTTTCTAGTAATTACATGTTTTCTTTCACTTTGTCTGAATCTCAGTGTATATTGGTTAAAGTGTTTATATGTGTTATGATTCATGTTTAAATGTCTGGGTTATTGCTAATGCAGGTATCTTATAAAATGCATATCAGGGCAATCAGGCTTGACAGCAAAAGCAAAGGGGAGCATCAAGCCATTAAGAATAGGCCTAGGGTCGGTTCAACCAAGAATCCTGGGGTCAAAGCAAGTAACGGGTATTTAAGATGGAGTGTAATTGGGTGCCATGGGGGTCACTTAAAATAGTATCCTTCAATGTGAAGGGAATTAATTCTGTAGATAAGAGATCTAATACCTTGCGAGATCTTGCCAGGGTCAATTGTCACATAGGATACTTCAAAAGACTCACTCGTCCCAATTGGAACACAATAAACTTCATAGGAGCTGGGTGGGAGAGGTGGAAGCAGCTTCACACTAGACTGCCAAGAAAGCTGGGGTTGCAATTTTAGTAAAAAGGGCCTTTCCTTTGAGAAAACCTCTACTTTTGCTGGTTCAGAAGGTAGGGTGGCCATCCTGTCAAGGAAGATGGCAGGCAGATAAATATATGTTGTTAATGTGTATAACCTGACCCCACCTACTACTGATTTTTTCAGACAGGTATTCGGCAGGGTGGCCAATCTGCCAGAAGGGCAGGTTATATTGGGAGATAGGAACTATGTTGAAAACCTGACTCTAGACAAATCCCAAAGAGCACAAATCAGCCATAAAGCTGGGTCAAAATTTCTCAGAACTTTAAGAGAGGAGGCTGGGTTTCTAGATATCTGAAGAGACCAATACCCCACGAGCAAAAACTATACATTTTACTCTCATGCACAAGACAGCTACTCTCCCATAGACCATACATATACCCAAAAAGCTTGGGTTATACAATCAAAGAAGCTGAAAGTTACCTAATGTACCTGTCAGATCTCGCCAAAATCAGTATTACCTTAGATTTAGGTACTTCTGACAAAAAGTCAGTCTGGAGATTAAATGCCAGACATCTCCACGATGAGGTCTATGTTAATAGGACAAAAGAAGTCATTAAAAATTATATTCAAGAAAATACAGAAAGCACCTCCAAGCAGAAGTATTTTTGGGATGGCCTAAAGGTGGTTCTGCGAGTGGAAGCCATTTCTTATGCCAGCTATAAAAAAATTTGCAAGGCTGTGGCAGAAAAAGCTAGAGGATGGGATAAGGGAGTTGTAGGCTAAGCTTAAAAAAGATAAAAAACCTATACACCTAGAAGACTTGAAAAAAACTAAAGAAAGAGCGAGAGCAGCTCGTCACTACAAAGGCAGAAAATAACCTAAGATTTATCTCTCAAAAGTACTAGGAGTGGAGTAATAGGGCAGGGCGCCTAATCGCTTATAGGTTGCGCAAACAAGTGACAGATAGATTTATTCCTAAAATTAGGAGGCACATAGGAGACCCTATATCAGAAACACAACCCAGTAAGATAGCTGAGATTTTCAAGAACTTCTATGCCAACCTTTAAAGGCAGGAAGATACCAATAGTACTGTACAGTAGATAGAATAAGAAGTTTCCTAGGTAAACTCATTTTACCACAGCTAACCTTAGAACAGGCCCAAATCCTAGAAATGCCATTCTCTCTAACAGAGGTGCAGAGGGTGATTAAAGGCCTGAAACACAACAAATCACCCAGTCCAGATAGCTTTATAGTCGAATTCCACCAGATGTTCCAAACAGACCTAGCCTTATAATGATCCTGGTCTGTAATGAATGCCAAGACCGGATGAAATTCCACATAGTTGGGGTGGGGGCTATAATTTCAGTGTTAGACAAACTGGGAAAGATGGTATTTGGTGAACAAGGTGACCAAAATTGGGTGCCTACAAAACCGGTGACTCAATTACGGCGCCTGTGTTCACGGCTACCAAGCGGGGGGGGGGCGACTGGATACTTGGGTGGGTGAAATACCATGATGGGAAGTAGCAGGTATATGTGCACGCACATGCATGGGGGGGAGAGGCAGAGGAGGGATGCTATGTGGGAGGAGGGGTGGCGGACAGCTGCTGAGCTGATCCGCTAGTGTCATGAGGAGGGTGGTCGGCTGGGAGGAGCAGGGTACAGCGGTTCTGGTACGGCATGGTGCGTTTTTTGCTGGCAGGTGGCATGTATTTTTTAGGCTCCTCCCCGACATGCACCATCCTGGAATTGAGAATCCATAAGTAGCAGGGTGTGGGGTGACAAAAATGAGACCTGTAGGTCTCGGGCGCAGTTTTGTCTCAGGCTGTGAGTGTGCATCGCTGAAATTGATTTTCGGCGATGTACACTCGCTTTCAGTACCTTGGGGTGCATATTACCTCAGACCTGAGTAAACTTTTTCAAACACACTGTCACAAGCTGCTAGAAAAAATCTGGTAGGATTGTGACAGATGGACGCCCTACCATTATCATTGATAGACTGCACAGAAATTATCAGAATGAATGTTCTCCCCCACCTAGTCTTTCTATTTATGGTATTGCCCATACAATTACCTAAGCTGTTATGGAAGTCAATACAAAAAAATGCTTTGTAAATTTGTGTGGGGAGGAAAGAAACCCCAGCTGAAGTGAAGCATAGTGACGTTCGAGAAGGGGAAAGGTGGTCTTTGGGTACCAGATCTTAAGAATTATTTTCAAGCTGCACAGCTCCAACACATCATAACCCACCTGAGACAGGGACATGATTTAGTGTGGGTGAGAATGGAACAGGCTAGTCTGGGACAAAAAAAGAGGATTATTTGTTTAACAAATTAGAGGTAAAGGCAATAAACTACATATTGAAATCTTGGGTAAAATCCTTCCTACTTACTTGGGAGGAAACACTGAAGAAACTGGGGATTCATAATGGAATTAATAAACTAACAAGTATCAGGGCCTGCAAACATTTTACCCTGGGCGGAACAAACACAGTATTTGCTAGATGGGAACAAGGAGGACTAGTGAAGCTAGGACAATTTCTGACAGGGAACATAGTGAAAAGCTACCAGCTACTAGCAATTACTATGTGAATTTGGCTCACTTCAGAAAGATTTTTACGGTTATCTTCAAGTGAGACACTACTTGACCACTGAACCTAGGAAAATGTTATTAAAAGAAGTTACTGAGCACCCGCTGCTAATGTTCTGCATGAGGCCAAGGGGAGCAGAGAATAAGGGGAAATAAATTTCAAGACTTTATTGGATAGGTAAGGAAAGCACTTCCTAGCCCAAGTTAGATATTCAACTTATATAGGAAGCAGAATTAGGGGATACACTCCTTGAAAAAGTGTGGAACCAGATTTGGGAAAGAGCAATAAGACAACGGCCTTGCCATCATGGTGTGGATTTTGGTGGTAGGTGGTTACAAGGATTTTTAGAACACCAGTGATTACCAAACATTATGGTAATCACCCAACCGATGCTTGCTAGCGAGGGTGTGGCATGGCGGGCACCCATGAGCACATTTTTTGGAGCTGTCCAAAAATCTGGCCATTCTAGAAGGTTGCTCTCCAGATAATGTCCAAGCTATAACATACTCAAATCCCTGATAGTTGTGACACATTGGTGCTGGGAATATTCCCTGTGGGGATTCATAATCCTGGAGGAAAATATTTGTTCAATATATTAATAACAGCAGCAGCCAAACCTATAACCAGGAACTGGCTTTCAGACCAACCTCCAGATGAGTCACAGTGGCCAGCTTATTGCATACAGATCAAGGAGATGGAGAGATTAACAGCTCACATCCGTTTGCAAAAAGATAAATTTACAGCTAGGCAGCAACCCTTCAATGAATTTTTGAATGACAGGGAGGGTATAACCCCTTTAGAAATTCTGACAGGAGATGCCAAATCCAGATCCTGGTTAGTCGGGCCTACCCCAGCCCTAGTGTAAAAAAGAAAGGCATGTAGATAAAATCAGACCTTGAGCAGTAAGAATAAGAAGAGCGTTCCTTATAACCATGATATGTACTAGTTGTTTCAGCAATGTTAAGATCATTTCAAATGAAGCCTCTGTGGGGGAGGTATTTGTAAGTCTTGCTATTATGTGTTAAATAGTAATTAAACTACTGGTTAAAGTTTCAATTATATTACATTAGTATTGGGGTGTCAGAACTAGTTCTAAAAAGATTAGAACCCTTTTAGAACCCATGGGTTCCAGTTCTAATTTAGAACTAGAACACTCATAAATTCTACGTATTAAGGGTTCTAAATACTACATTAAATATCTTTTATTTTTTCAGACATTTCAAACAGAGGAGAAGCCAGCCTGGAAAACAAACTAATCACTGGGAATTACATCCTAAAATGTTTTAGAGAGAGAGAGTGAGAGACAATATGAAAATGTGCTGCTCATATGCAGATGTGCCAAATGCATGGAATTGTAAAACTTGGCATTTGCAGTTTGAAAGGCACAATGCGTTTCTCTTTGCACATTTGGAGTGAAACAATCTTATTGCTTTGCTGAGAGGGCAGAACTTTTAGTCATGTTTTTTATCTCCTCGCAACTTCTTTATCTGTTCTTTCTCTCTCGTCCTATGCACAAAATAGTTTGAATACTAAAGAAGATTAGAACACTAGAACAGTTTGCAAAGTTCTAGACCAGAACCAGAACCCAGGACTTCAGTGGGTCCTGACAACCCTAATTAGTGTATCATCCTCTGAAGAATAAACTTAATGTCTTTAGTGTTATTGAATGTTTATCAAATGTAACCTGCTCGTTGTCTTTGGGACACCTGTTTAAGTAATGATTTATGTTGTTTAAGTATTGTATTTGTATCTACAGTATATGATGAAATAATCAATAAAAAATTACAATTTCAAAAAAATAAATACATACCTTCACCACCGCTGGCTGTATAAGGTGCGTCCCTGTGCTTTGCTTGTTTGACTTGATTCTTCATGCCTCCGACCCCAGTGTACCTGGCCTCCTGCCATCCACCCACTTTCCTTTCTGCTACAAGCCCACAACGCGCCTCCATGTGTGAGTACAGAAACCAAGAAAGTACTGCTGGTCTCATCTTCGAGTCAGCAGTACAATATGGACCACGAAGGTAACTAAGTGGGGGAGTCAGTACTTAAAATGGAGCAGGGGGTAATATAAGAGGGGGAGAGGACTCAAAACAGACATTAGCAAGGGGAAAGGTTCAAGCACTAAATCAGAAACACTGCAATGCTCTCTTCTGGTAGAGGGACACTTTACCAAAAAATAGACTAAACATCTAATTTTCCTCATTTTTATGCCATTATTTTATTTTTTAACTCCTATAAAAAATTAGACATGTGGGGGCACTAGAGAGCCATGCGGGTGACTGGATGCGCTTCTAACCAGCTCTGCATTGTGCTCTACAACTAGCGAAGGAAAATACAACACAGAGGCAACTTTGCAAAAATTTAATATAATAACTCGATTCCCCATCTCACCTGGAATCTAACAATACTAAACAAGTTATGGGATGTCCAAAGGGTCCTGCTGAAGGTGCAGGACAGAAAGGGGCACAGCAGATGCTACAGGCCTAATGTGGAGCCCTGGACTAAGCATCAGGCTCGAGTGGAGCAGGGGACCCTCCACCATGGGACTTCATTTTACAGACAGTCAGGGATATGCATCGAAATGTGGAACAGGTACTCGACAGATTGGGTGTTCAGGATGTTAAACTTGATGTGGCAGTGAAAACAGCTAAAGACATTGATGATCATGAACAAAAAAAACAAGACGCTTTCACTAAAATTACTCTTGAGAATAATCACCTGCGTGCCTACCTCGACACCCTTGAAAATGTGAATGAGGCCGTGAACCTACACCTAGTTGGGGTTCCGGAGAAAATAGAAGGAGACAATCTTTTTGCTTTTCTACATGCCACCGGAGACGCAGCCTGATCTGGATGCCTTCAAACGTGCCTATCGAGCCAACTACAGGAGGGCACAAGGCAACCAAGAGGCCTCCAGAACCATACTGTTTGCTACTACGGGACCTGAAATTTAGGACTTAATTCTGAACTGGGTGAGAAGAAACTATCCTCTCCGCATGGAAAGACATGAGATAAAAAATGTTCCTGACTGGTCTTATGCCACCCCAAGTCGACGTAAATTGTTCAGTCCTCTACACAGGCAATTGAAAGGTTTGTCAGTGGCCTACTCACTGTTAGCCGTGGCTTGTCTTTGAATCACTTATGGTGGACATCCATACCGATTTAATGATCCAGAGGAGACACGGAAGAAAGTTGATACCATTGTGACAGAGTTTTCTACTAGAGCACCTCCGGGGCAAAATCATCCGATTGATTCGGATGAAGGGGACTGATTTCCCACTAAAATGTTGAATTACTGAACCAGTTCCCAGTTTTCTGAGCAGTGTGTAGCTGGATGAGGACATTTTCTTTCTTTTATAGACTTTATATTTTTATTTATTTATTTGCTTTTGTTTACCGGGTAAGTCACACTAGACATCCAAGTGCCTATTTTCAGGTGCGACCCGGGAGAGTTACAGACTTGAGTTTTTACATGAACATTGATTAATACAACTTTTACATACAGTGAGTGACTGATACAGTTATTGATTAATACAAGCTTTACATACAGTGAGTGACTAATACAAATATTGAATACAGTGAGATGACAGAATGCATAGAGTGGGGACATTCAGTAAAAAACAGGACATTCAGTAAAAAACAACACATGCGCCCAGGGAGGTTACAGATGATCTGGGAGAGATAAGAGCTAGGGCCTACAGAGGCAGTGGGAGGATCAAGTTTGCCTGCTAAGGGAGAGCAGACGATGCTAAAAAGAGAAATCCAGTTTGACAGGGGTGAACTACTTTCCTTTGCCATTGTTTTTTTCTCTCTGTAAAAGTTGTCTCCTGATTCCTATATACAGTATTATGGATAGGTCTTTTACAGAGTTTAAAATGGCTCCGACTACGCCATTATAATTAGGGCTGCCTTGCCTTGTCTGGTCAGACGGGGGAGAGGGGGTTCCGTTAATTTGTTGGAGTCTTTGTACCTTTTCTTGACTGTTGGAGTCATCATGTGTAAGTAATATTAAACCATAGCTCCACTGTATTACAGTTAATGTTCACTGGTGCTGAGAATACTACTATTTTACGAGTTAAAGTTGCTTTACCTGGTTCTGTATGATGTTTCTCCAGAAGTTATGGAGTGTTCAATGTACCTGATAGGAGCCTTTTCATGCCTTTAATCTGTAAGTAAGGAATGCAGGAACAATGGGTGTACAGGCCATGTATTACCTTTCTTTCCTGTATAACACCTCATTTTGCTAGATCCCCTAGGTTTTAGCGTGGCTGGCTACCCCCGAGAATCCTGACTGGAGGTGCTGGATTTTACAGCACACTCACAAGTGATTTTGTATAGTACCTCATATGCTGTATCAATAATTGATGGCTCATAATTACCTGACACTCACAAATGTCTGTTGTCACTACGAAGTGATGTTTACCCTCTGGCTCCATTAGTTGTACTGTATATAACTTGTTCATTTTATAAAGTGATTATCCTTTATAAAGGATTAGCTGGCTTGTTGCTTGGTGGTGGCATGTTGTTTAGGTAGTACTGTGACTTTGTTTGTCACTGTTTCATAGGATTTCTGGGCTGATGATTTAAAAGGCATTTATTAAAAATAATATTTTTTTTTACCTAGACTCAGGTGGTTGCTAAGAAACAGCTTCCTTGGCATAGTGTTCTAGTTTTGATAGAACACTGGAAGTAGCAACCTACTGAGTTCTAGATTATTGTGATTGGTGCTACATTTTGATGGTAAAGTGAAATAGAAATGTATATATAATGTATGGTAAGTGCCTATTAACCACCATAATCAGCAGTCACACAGCTTTGTTATGCACTGTTTAGAATTTTAAAAGTTGTTAACCACACTTCGAGACTTCCAAACAGTGGCATAACAAAAGAGAATGCACCAGAGTTCCATAATTCTCACACATAGAATGCAAACAGTGTTTTTTTGACCATACACTATAAAAGGTGATGGCTGAGGATTGGGTGACAACCACGCCGAAATCACCTCTCGTGGTTGTTAGGGCTACAGTAAACCTCTCAAGCTGCGCTCTCGAGGTTTACCATGTTGCCCTAGCAACCACTCGAGGTGATTACAGTGTGGTTATCACCCGATCCCCAGCCATTATCCTCTATATAGTGTATGGTGGAACATTGTTAGGGATGGAAATCCATCCCTAGAATAGGATTGTTGTGCTGCAGTAGCTACATCATCATAACTGTTATGCTGTACTTGATATGTAGTTACTGCAGCATAACAAGATTGAACGCACTAAAAAACACAAAAGTAAGAACACAGCAGGGCTCTGAAATACTCGTGTAATGGATTATTTAAACTTTTGATAGAGAACCATACACTATAAAAGATGATGTATGGTCTTCTATCTACGCCAAGCGTATGTATTCATCTCGAGGTTGCCGTGGCGACTGAACCTCTCGAGCTGTGCTCTTGAGGTTCAAATGGTCGCCACGGCAACCTCTCGATGACTACATATGCTTGTTATAAATAGAACACTATACATTATCCTCTATATTTTTGAATTTTATAGTTATTTTATAGTTATGTATGACTGGAGCCTAGGAGAAGCTGGGCTGGGAGGATGTGGGGGAATAGGTACATGTATGGGAAGCAGGAGAGTGGTAAACTGCAATAGCTGTGGGGCAGCAGTTTTTCTGGGGGTGATGTGGAGTAAAGGGAGCTGTCCTGTATGTAAGAGCCTGGAGCAGCTAAGGGCTGAAATAAGGCTTCTCTTCTCATTATTTATTAACAACATTCCTGGTGCCCTGGCAAACTGCTCATCTCTCTTATATGCTGATGATCCTGTCATCTATATCAGGGACACCAAAATTGATAACTTAAATTCTGCCCTCTTCTCTGACTTTAAGAACATTCAGAGTTGGCTCCACAACCATAAATTGGTTCTAAATGCCAAGAAAACAAAGGTCATGCTTCTAGGCTCGGCTGCTAAGCTCAGAACTGCTCCTTCACCCCTTCCGTACATGACTTAGAAGGAACCATACTTGAATCCCTGTCATCTTTCAATTATCTTGGGATTATGCTGGACCAATCCCTGGATTTTAACCTACATGTCCAAGCCACCTGCAAAGCAGTAAATAATAAAGTGGGGGCTGCTTACAAGACAAACTATATGCTAATGCCCATATGCTAAACTTGTCATTGCCAAGGGAATCCTATTTCCTACCCTCACCTACTGTGCTCCTGTCCTTGTGGCTGCTCAGACAACATCCCTCCTAAAGTGGGTTGTTACTTACAATAACATGTGCCGCTACGCATCCTCAGCCAAGCGATCAAAGCACCGTTGTCAGCTATATGCCGACCTTGGGTGGCTCTCCCCCTTTGCATCCAGGCATTACTACCTGGGCTCCCAAATTTATTCTATCCTCAGGGTAAAAGCACCGAAATCTCTGGATGAGTTACTCATTCCTCTAACCTCCTCTCATGGACTTCGGTCAGTTGACAAGTCGCTCCTAAAAGTCCCTAGATGTCATACCTCTAAAGGCACTAGTGCTTTCAGGCATATACATAGATACATAGATAGTGTCGGCAGATAAGGGCCTATGGCCCACCCAGTCTGCCCATTTGAGCTTGTAAGTTCAGTTTATGTTTTCCTAGAAGTTGGTTGCCCCTTACCCCTGACCTCCAGAATTCCTTTATGTCTATCCCATGCATTCTTAAATCCCGTGATTGTTTCAGCCCCCACCACTTCCTCTGGCAGGGTGTTCCACTTGTCCACCACCCGTTCTGTGAAGAAATTCTTCCTCACGTTTCTCTGAATCGCCCTCCCTCCAACTTCATCCCATGCCTCTAGTCCTGGAATATCTTTTCGCTTAAAAATGTATTCTGCACCCTGTTCCTCCCTGTAAGATACTTGTATGTCTCTATCATATCCCTCTCTCCCTCCTCTCCTCCAGGGAGTACACGTCTCAGTTCCTTCAACCTGTCCTCATAGGACTTGTGATGTAATCCATGCACCATCTTTGTTGCCCTCCTCTGAACCTTCTCTACCCTGTCTATGTCCTTATGTAGGTAAGGTCTCCAGAACTGTACACTGTACTCCAGGTGGGGCCTCACTAGAGTCTTGTATAGTGGAATTATGACCTCCTTTTTCCTGCTGGTGATGCCCCTGCCTATGCATCCCAGCATCCTATTTGCTTTACCTGCTGCCTTGTCACACTGTTTCCCTACCTTGAGGTCATCAGAGATGACAACTCCAAGGTCCCTTTCCTGCTTAGTGCATGCTATATCTTCACCCCCCAACTGATATATTGTGCCAGGGTTTTTGTGCCCCATATGCATTATCTTGCACTTCTTTGCATTGAATTACAACTGCCAAACCCCTGACCATTCTTCAAGTTTCTGCAGGTCCCTTCTCATTCTGTCTACACCTTCTGGTGTGTCTACTCTGTTACAGAGCTCTGTGTCATCGGCGAACAGTGAAATTCTGCCTTCTAGGTCCTGCACAATGTCACTGATGAAGATGTTGAATAGGACCGGTCCCAGCACTGATCTCTGTGGTACCCCACTGGTCACTCTTCCCTCTGTGGAGTGACATCCATTTACCACCACCCTCTGTGTCTTGCCACCCAGCCAGTTACCCACCCACCACACTACTGTCCTACCCACACCCATATGGCTCCTCATTTTTGGAATACTCTTCCCCTGGCGCTCAGGCAGACCGAGTCCCATAAACAGTACAAGAGGGAAATTAGGGGTTATCTATTGAGTACTGACCCCTGTACTTGTTTTGACCCCACCTGATTTAACATGCGCTTTTGCCTACTCCTTAGTTATGACACCCGCACTTGCCGTCCTACCTAATTTCTGATTTGTACTTCTCTGTTCCTTAGGACCTCTACTTCTCCCCTTTTTCTCTTCTTGCAACACTCATGCTCTCTTGTGTTTTTCTCTTATCCACTCTCTACCTCTGTCTTGTTTTCTGTCCTTGCTGCCTCTACTCTTACCTTCCTCCTGCTCTTTATCCTCCTCCTACTCTGTCTGGCTTAAATATCGCCACCTGTCTCCTTCCTGATATTCTTCCTACCTACCCACTCTCAATATTCCTGTCTTTAATTCTACAATGTTCAATTGTTTGGTAAACTATCCTGCTTTCTGCAATGTTTAATTAATTGTACTCCTCTTCTTGCTGTTATTCTCTGTACGTCACAAGCTTTATCAAGCATTATATGTAGAGCAAATTGCATTCATATTACTGACTGTTTCTATTACTGCACCATTGTTAGTAGTAATGTTTTGCACTTTCTGTACAATGACTGCTATCCTCGACATGTATCTGCCTGAAATTGTTTCTGTATTTGTTTACTACGTCTCTGTACTCTCCCGGGTCATGCCTGAAAATAGACATATTTGTCTAGTGCACCTACCCGGTAAATAAAAACTAAATAAATAAATAATTTTGGCAAATGAGTTTAACAGCTGCTTTGGTTCTGTTTATAATAAAGGGTACACCCTTACAAAAATTGCATAATACCAGTATTGATTAAACTGACAGTATATTGAGTCATCCCTGGAAGTTCTTGCTCTTCTGTCCGAACTAAAGGAGAACAAATCAGCAGGGCCTGACTTCCTGCACCTTAGATTTTTGAGGGAAGTTAGATACCCGGGGCCAGATTTTCAATGCTCTGGGAATGCCACATGCCCCTGTGTACCCAACATATGATGCAAGGGGCTTGCAGCACTTCCCTGCCAGCGATCACGATTTTCCATCCCTTCGCCGATCGCCACTCCTTAGACCACAGTTGTGTGGTCTAGCGTGCACCACCCCCCGGCAAAGTAAGTACCGGTGCTTGAGCCAGATGTCTGGCGTGCAGGCATAAATCATGGAAACTGTCACAACTGCACTCAAAATGGAAATTCAGGCATAGTTATGGATATGGCAGAAGTAAGGTCGCTTAAAGTCCTGTGGTGAGGTGGGATGCACACTTGCACCACCATTTGAAAATCCTGCCCCTATTTCTGCACCCCTAACCCATATTTTAATTCATCCTATAACACAGGTATGATATCAATAGTCTTGACTAAAGCTGATGTTGTGCCCATGCTTAAAAAAGGTGACAGATCTAAACTAAGCAACTATCATCCTATTAGCCTAATTTGTATATTGTGTAAGTTAGTTGAGTGTTTAATTAAAGCTAAGTTAGAGATGGATTTAAATAGATTATAATGATAAACAATATGGATTTAAGAAAAACAGAGCTTGCGTAACAAGTCAATTGTGTTTCTTTGAGGAAGTGAATAAGAACATAAGTAAAAGTTTGTCATTTAATATACTGTTTCTATATTTTCAAAAAGCCTTTGGCAAGGTATCACACACAGTATTGATCAATAAGATTATTTCACTTCAGGCTGACAATAAAATTACTACGTGGTTATGCAATTGTTTGTGTAATAGAGAACAATCTGTACAAATTAGAGGGTTTGCCTCTGATGTGGTGGAGGTTACTAGTGCGGTGCCGCAGGGCTCTGTTTTGGGCCTTGTGTTGTTTTCTATATTTGTTGGTGACTTACATGAAAACATCAATAGCCTAATAGCTAAATTTGCAGATGATGTTAAACTACGGGGACCTGTGGACACAGAAAAAAAAAATAGGCAGATTTTACTAAGTGATTTGGAAAAAATAAACAAATGGGCATGTGATAATGAAATGTCCTTTAATGTGGAAAAATGTTCAATCATCCACATAGGGCAAAATAATGTAGGACATGATTATTGTCTGAATAGCAGAATAATCAAAACAGTTGCAACAGAGAAGGACTTAGATATGCTAATTGACCATGAGTTAAACTTTGGTCCCCATATTAGCGAGTCCACAAAAAAATCAAATTATGTTATAAATGGGGTTAAAAGAATATTCCTAAGTGAAAATGATCATTGTTTACTGCCCTTGTATAAACAGTTTACTTGCCCTCATATTGACTATGGCTCACCCCTATGGAGTCCCTGGTTACGGATAGATGTGGACAGGTTGGAAGGGGACCATCTCTGGATCACAAAGATGTTTAGAGGGCTGGGTCATTTGACATATGAGGAAAGAGTAACTCAAGTTAGGCTTATTCAGACTTTAAACAAGAAGAACAAGAGGTGACTTGTTAATGTTCTTCAAAATTGTTAACGACAGGGAACTGGTGGCTGAAACGGATATGGAAATTAAGAAGAAACTACACGGATTAAGAACTCACAACTACCAAATCAAATTGGAACAATATACAGTACTAATAGAATCAGATTTAATAATCTTACACAGCGAACAGGTAGAATCTGGAATTGTTTGCCAAAAGAGCTAATTGACTTTAAAAGTTTGGACAATTATCTACCGAAGGGAGGGCAAAACTGGATCCACTAAAATGGATAGACTTGATGAGCAACAGCCTTCTTCTGTCTAATACCCAGTATAAATATCCAATATAAATGATATTAGTTTTGTGAGGATAGAACTGGGAAGAAATAGTAAATTATTACATTTAAAGTGCGGTAGGTGGGAGAGCATTGTCTGTTCCAGTCAGCTGTGAGCCACACACCCTCAGGAATTATGTGAACCACATTTCTCACATCTGAATTGGTAAGGTTCCTCAATTGTAGTGTCAGTGTCCCACACTTTCCCACATGTGGAGTGTCAGTCTTCCACTTCTCAATTGTCTTTTCCACATTTGGAATATCAGTGTACCAGATTTTCAGGGTAATTTTTCGTGTGTCCCACATTTTCCAGAATTTGGAGTGTTAGTTCCCTATGTTTTCCCACATTTGGGATCTCTATCCCACATCAGAAGTGAAAGTGATCAACCAACATTTTCCACACTTTGAGTGTCCGTGTCCCCAGTTTGTAGTTTCAGTGAGTGTCCCACATTTGGTGTGTCACAGAGAGTTCCACATTTAGAATGGCAGTTTACCAAATCTGTAGTGCCCATGTCCCTCAGTTTCTACACTGTGAGCATCAGAGTCCCACATTTGGAATGTTACTTTCCCCATATTTAAAATGTTAGTGTCTCTTCTTATTTTCACACAAATTTAATGTTTGCATCCCACATTTGGAGTATCAGTGTCTCACATTTTACCATTTTCCCACATTTGGAGTGCCAGTGTCCCATATTTGGAATGTCAGTGTTCCACATTTTCCCTACACTAGGAGTGACAGTGTCACGCATCTGTAGTGTCAATGTCCTGCATTTTCCCACATTTGGGGTGTCATTGTAGCACATCTGGATTTTCATTAAGTGTACCACATTTAGAGTGTCAGGTTCCAACATGTTCAGCATTTGGGATGTTAGTGTCCTGCATTTTCTGACATTTGGTGTGTCGGTGAATGTCCCACATTTGCAGAGGCAGTGTGCCACAGATGGGCTGTCAGTGTCCCATATTTTCCCACATTTGAAATGTCAAGTGTCCCAAATTTGGAATGTCATCTTCTCACATTTCCACATTTTCCTAGATTTGGAGTCGCAGCATCCTACATTTTCCCACATTTGATGTGTCAGGGTTCACATTTGGAGTGTCAGTGTCCCACATTTTCCCACATGTGGAGTATCCCCCTTCACAAACTTGCCCTTTACTTTAGGGAGAAGGTTGTTACACTCTCATGTTTTGAGTGTCAGTGTCCCATGTTTCCCACATTTGGAGTATCAGTGCCCCACATTTGGAATGTCAGTGTCCCACATTTGGAATGTCAGTGTCCCACATTTTCCCTCATTTAGTGTCATCGTCCCACATTTGTGGTAGCAGTAGTAGTAATGGTAGCTTTATTTCTTTCTGGTGCCCTTCCCTGGAGGCTTATGGTGCCATTACAATAAGACAGCAGGTGGATGATGTAAAATAAAGAATGAAATGCATCAAATCAATATATTAACTTATTTTCTAATAACTCGCTAATAAATAAGTATAGCTAAATACTGGGGCAGCAGCAGCACCACCTAGAGATAATGATTCCCCAAATGCTTGATTAAACAGATAGGTCTAAAGACCCCTTTAAAAGGCCTCCACTGAGGGGCTCTCCCTCAGGGCCATCAGAAGAGAATTCCATAGGACTGGGCCTGCCACCTCAAAGGCTCAGTCCCCTAAGGTTTTAAACCTTGCCTTGGAAACAACAGAGAGGCCATCCTCAGTGGAGGACACATAAGGTTGCAGGAGATCAGACAGGTAACCTAGACCCAACCCGTGCAGGGTCTTATACGTTAGTAAACCAACTTTGAAAGATATACGCCACTTTACCGACAGCCAGTGCTGATCACACAGTGCGGAGGAGGCAGGACTCATTGTAGGAAGGCTGGCCAGCAGCCTAGCAACTGCATTCTGCACTAACTGCAGGTGCCATAGTGTACCTCTGCTGACCTTGAGGCATAGGGCAGTAGTCAAGCCTCAAGGTTACAAAAGCATGCACCAAAGTAGCCAGGTCTCCAGCGGGGATAGGGGATCTAAACCGACTGTTGTTCCATAGACAGTAAAAGCCACTTTGGACTACTGCTGTCACCTGAGCCTCAAATGTCATCTCCTCATCTATAATGTTGTCTAGAATTTGGAATGTCAGTGTACCACATTTGGAGTAGCAGTGCCCCACCTTTGCCAAAATTTGGAGTATCAGTGCCCCAGTATCCATGCCCTAGTATCACAGTGCCCCACTATTTCCCAAATTTGGAGTATCAGTGCCCTACTATTTCCCAAATTTGGAGTAGCAGTGCCCTATCTTTCTTAAATTTGGAGTAGCAGTGCCCATCTTTTCCCAGATTTGGAGTATCAGTGCCTCACCTTTTCCCAAATTTGGAGTTCACATCTTCTGACATTTGGGATGTGTATCCCTCATCTGGTGAAAGTGAATATCCAATAGTTTCCATATTCTGAGTTTTGGTGCTCCACATTTTGTATGTCAATGAGTGTCCACATTTGGGGTAACAGTGCCCCACATTTTCTGACATTTGGACAGTCAGTGTCCCACATTTAGGGTGACAGTATCCCACATTTTCCACTCTTGAAGTGCCAGTGTTCCATATTTGTCGTAAAACAAAATGGAGATGGGCAGACACCAGGAGCAGACAGCAAACTTTACTTTATATCATGACAGCAATAGCATGAACAGTATGGCAAGGCAAGGTAGGTTTTATTTGTATGGCGCCCATTTCCGGAGGCTCTGGGCACCTCACAGAAAAATAAAATAAACATACAATGCATAAATATCAAAATTCATTAATGCAGTTTAAAATAACTAAAATATAAGACACTTAAAAACCTGATAAAATATCATAAAAAGGAACCGGACAGTATGTTAAGATCCAGTGTGTTCATTAAAGGCCAGGCCAAAAAGGTGTGCCTTCAACCTCCACTTAAACACCTTTACTGAGGGGGCCTCCTGGACAGCAGATGGTAAGGCGTTCCACAGGGATGGCCCAGAAATGCTAAAAGCACGATCTCCAGAAGTCTTGAGCCGTACCCTGGGAACAACCGGGAGGCCCCTTGAAGAGGCAGGAATGGAGCGGGCAGAGGTCACCAGTGTCAGGCGCTCTAAAAGATAGCCAGGACCCACTCCATTTAAGGCCTCACAGGCAAGAAGCCCCACCTTGAAAAGGACCCTCCACCTGACCGGCAGCCAGTGCAGAACATGCAGAACAGGGATCACATGACTAAATCTAGAAAGGCCAGTCAGTAGCCAAGCTGCTGCATTATGCACTAGCTGCAGTCTGCGGAGGGTCCCTCCCGTGACCCCGAAGTAATGAGCATTACAGTAGTTGAGCCTGGAGGAAACAAAGGTGTGCACTAGCATCAGCAGGTCCCCAAGCAGAACGAGGGGCTTAATCTGGGCAATGTTCTGTAGATGGTAAAAACCACTGCTGACTACAGACGACACCTGATCTTCAAAAGTCAGCCTGCTGTCAAGGATCATGCCCAGATTTTGCACCCTCGGGGAAGCTGTCAACGGAGTAGAACCCAGAATAAGACCAGAATCAGCCCTGGACAGCGACCCATCACACTCGCGACCAGGCTCGGTCACCGGCACCTCCGTCTTAGTTGGGTTGAGTCTTAGCCAGCTGGAAGACATCCAGTCATTGATTTTAGCCAGACAGATGTTAAGCACATCCACAGCTCCTGATGTTCTGTGAGCAAATGCCAAATACCGTTGGGTATCATCTGCATAGCAGTGAAACTCCACACTGTATTGTTGAATGATCGTACCCAAGGGCAGCATATACACTGTGAACAACATCGGTGACAGGATCAAGCTCTGTGGAACTCCACAAGACAGAGGTATGGGGCTAATACCCCTTTGTATCACCTCTGGCCAAGGCTTCCTCAGATGGTGGTTTTGCACCAGGCCTTGACAGAAAATAAAGAAGTTTACTACTGCTCCTGGTGTGTGTCTATTTCCATTTTTTTTTTGCTTTTGTTTTTGTACATTATTACACCTGCCTGCACACTGCTTTCACCTACCTGGGAGATGGAGTCCGGCTAGCTGCAAGAAAGGTTATTTACAGGTCTGGCAAGTATTAATTTGGGTTAAGGAATTCTTACTACGACAACAGTGCTATAGGAATTACCACAGAGGCAAAAATCTCTTTCAACAATAGAGCCTGTTTATACCAGGGTTACCTGTTTTCTTTCACTTTACCAATGGCTGTTTCTTTTCCTGACAAAAAATCTAAACTTTGGCTGCAACGCACATTTTCCACCCCAGCCCCAGGCAAACAGTGAAAAGTCGCAAAACAGTTCAAGCTTCTTTTAGAAGTCACAGTCTTTGATACCTCAACCCAAATGTGTGTCGTCCACGAGGATGATGAAGTATTGGTGCACTGCCCTGGCCAGGGACTAATGAGATGTCCTCTGCTGATGTCCTTTGATGGTTCCACTGCTCCTTTCATCCTCCCAGGTTCTGGTTTCCTCAGCTGCAGCTCTGGTCCTTCTCAGTCCTCTGCTGAGCAAGTGGACCCTGCCTACAAACTTTTAACTATAAAATAACAAACTCTTTGAAGTGTCTTGACTGTTAACTGCAAAATGGCTTCTGCTCACTCGTTCTTTGATTGGACTATCAAGGCCCAAAAGTTCTGGAGCTAAATTATTCTAACTGACTTTTCTGTATTGAATACTTTTTTACCTTGGCAATGATAACCCCTTAAAGGGACACGGTCAACCTGTTTTGCATCATATTATTTCTAGTTAAAAACCCACATTTTATGATAGCTTACCTTCTCTAAAATGCATTGCTGTTGCTGTTTGTTTTGTCTGTCTCCTTGTTTAGTAGAACTGAAATGTATGCTAATGAATTGAGCAATAAGGCATGACCAGAAGTTATGTTAATGGTCTATTAATCACCTTCTAGGGGTGTAATGTGGCACAAGGTGTAGCCGAGTGCTACATGCCCCTAGAGGGTGATTAACTGTCCATTAACATAACCCTTGAGAGTGCCTTATTGCTATTATAATAAAAATGTTTTTTAAATAGTGTTAAACCTTGTTCAGCATATGATTAGGCTGTACATGTATGTTAATCAAAGATTAACATAGGGCTGATAGAATGTTTACAACCAATCGGAAAGCTCTATTTCTCAGACCCTTTTTATAATATTTATAAACAACTTTGTTTTGTTTATAGTACATACTTACTGAGCTTTAGAAACACAAGTGCAGTCACTCACGAGGCAGTAGCCACCTAAACTCCCACAGCATCATGAAGGGCTTGACTGTGTTGTTGGTGTCCCCAAGTCCAGGAAAGATGCAGTTGGAGCTGATCAAGGAATGTAAACAAACATGTTGGTGTGGTAACACCAGTATGGTGGGCAGTCTGTTTTTCACTCCTTAAAAGAAAAAAAGAATCAGAATCAAACTACCAGCTACATCAGCAGTCATTACAGAATGTTGGCAGTCATAAAATGTGTTTTTATGCTGGCTCACGCTCGCGCGCCAGCCAACATATTGCAGTAGTAGCGGATTTGGAGGTGCGGCCACTGTGGGCGAATGCAGGGCACGTATCAGTAGGTGTGTCCCTCATTCCCCAATATGCCAGCTGCAGGTGACGACACGCAATACGTGAAGTGGCCACCAGATCTAAGAAAAGTGCCACTGCAATAAGAGCCAAGCTCATCAGGCAGCGGCACAATAACATGCCTCCCAATGTGCCTTTCCTGGTGACACACTTCACTAAACATGGCGGCACTGACTGCCACCGCCACTTCATTTGCCGACGGGGGAGCCCACTCCCCATCAGCATGATGCCCCCCCATTCCAAATGTGTGCCAAGGGGGTGCCCAATCCCCCTCGGCATCATGTACCCCCCCAACAGTCTTTTCTTGCCGACGGGGGGCCCAATCCCCATTGGCTTCAGTCCCCCTTGCCTAGTTTAGTTTGCTGACGGGGGAACCCACTCCCCATCAGCATAATGTCCCCAGACCCCGATGTGTGCTGTGTGCCGAGGGGGTGCCCAATCCCCCTCAGCATCATGCGCTCCCCCCACCTATTTCTGTGTCAATGAGGGGCCCAGTCCCAATCAGCTGCGTTCCCCCTCCCTGTTATGCAGGTGGTACACTGGGACCCCACCCCAGTGTACCAAACAAACACCTGCAAAAAAAGAAAACCGACCCTCGTTGTCTTTTTTTTTTTACCTGTAAAAGAAGAAAACGGTCCCTTGTGGTCTCTCCTGCCTGATCCCCCAACTCACGCACACCCTCTGCGTACCCTACCTCCCCACAGACACCCTCACCCCATACTTACCTCCGGAGTCCGGTGCAACAATCTTCAGTGGACCAGGAACATGTCTGCACTCTTCAAAGCCGACCGCAAACTGAAGAAATGCTGGTAAGCTGTATAATGGCATAAATAGATTTTTTTCAACTTTGCTGCATATCTTGGGCATTTTTTGGAATTTTTGCACCAAATTTTCAACATGGGGTTATTGGGACCCTCCTCATGAATTCAGTCACTGTCATGAGATTATTCGGTCCCGAAGGTGATTTTGCAGTCACTGCATGGAATCACCTTTTGGGACCAATTAATGAAACAACAGTGCCACTGTTCATGAGGTGGGCTCTCAAAAACCCTATGTTGCAAATTTGGTGAAAAAAATCTAAAAAACTACTGTTTTACAAGCGTGCGTTGCACAGTTTCCACGTACGCTCGTAACTTCTTGAATTTGTAATATTTTCACTCCAGATTTTCAACACTGTCATTTTGCCACACCTACTTATGAACAGTATACCTGTCATTTTACATATCCTGGCCAAATTGTGTTTTCGCACTTCCGGCACAGAAAAACACGGTCGCTGTAGGAGATCACTTTTGGGGACAGATTAAGAAAATGACAGTGGCACTGTTCATGAGCAGAGGTCCTAAAATGCCTATGTTGAAAATTCGGTGATGGAAGTCCATAAAATGATTGAGTTACAAGCATGCATTGAGCAGTTTCCACGCACCCTTGTAACTTCACAAATGTGCAATATTTTCATGCCAGATTTTCAACACTGGCATTTTTTCACACCTCCTTATGAACAGTACAGCTGTCATTTTTCACATCTTGCCCAAAATGTGTTTTCTCACCTGTGGTGCACAATGGCATGGTCGCTGTGGGAAACCAACTTTTGGGACACATTAATAAAATCACAGTGCCACTGTTCATGATGGGAGGTCCCAAAATGCCTATGTAAAAAATGTGGTTAAAAAAGTCCCAAAAATAATGTGTTGCGCAGTTTCTATGACTGCTCATGACTTCACCAATTTTGCATATTTACACTTCAGATTTTCAACGTTGCCATTTTTTTGTGCCTCCTCATAGAAACATAGAAACATAGACTTTGATGGCAGATAAGGACCGCTTGGCCCACCTAGTCTGCCCATTACCCTACCTACAAGATAAGCTACAGATCCTAGTTAACCAACAGCCTATTTCTTCCTAACCCCCCCACAAGAATTGCTTTATGTCTGTCCCATGCATTCTTGAATTCTCCCACGGTTTTAGACCCCACATCCTCCTCAGGAAGGCTGTTCCATGTGTCCACCACCCTCTATGTGAAAAAAATACTTCCTCACACTACCCCTGAGCCGTTCCTGCTCTTTCTTCAAACTGTGTCCCCTTGCTCTTGCACATCTCTTACACAGAAACATAGAATTTGACAGCAGATAAGGACTGCTTGGCCCACCTAGTCTGCCCATTTTCCTACCTAACAGATAAGCTGCAGATCCTAGTTAACCAACAGCTTACTTCCTCCTCCCCCCCACTAGGACTGCCTTATGTCTGTCCCATGCATTCTTGAATTCCCCCACTGTTCTTGACTCCACAACCTCCTCAGAGAGCTGTTCCATGCATCTACAACCCTCTCTGTGAAAAAATACTTCCTCACATTACCTCTGAGCCGTCCCCCTTCTATCTTCAAATTGTGCCCCTTTGTTCTTGCACATCTCTTTTTCTGAAAGATGCTACCCTCTTGGACTTTGTTGATTCCTTTGAGGCACTTGAAAGTTTCTATCATGTCCCCTCTCTCCCTTCTTTCCTCAAGGGTATACATATTAAGCTCCTTTAGTCTTTCTTCATATGTCTTCTGGTGAAGATCCTGCACCATTTTAGTTGCCCTCCTCTGGACAGCCTCCACTCTGTCTATGTCTTTGCGGAGATGGGGTCTCCAGAACTGCACACAGTACTCCAGATGGGGTCTCACCAACTGTCTGTACAGAAGGATAACAACTTCCTGTTTTCTACTATTGATGCCTCTCCCTATGCATCCCAGTATCCCCCCAGCCTTCCTTACTGCCTTCTCACATTGCTCGCCCACCTTTAGGTCATCTGATATAATTACCCCCAGGTCCCTTTCCATTTTTACTGTTGTCAGTATCTCACCCCCCATTATGTACTCTTACCCTGGGTTTTTGTTTCCCAGGTGTATTACCTTGCACTTCTTTGCATTGAATCTGAGCTGCCATACATTTGACCATTCCTCCAACCTTGCCAAGTCCCTTCTCATCCTTTCCATTCCATCTTGTGTATCACTCTGTTGTAGATCTTTTGTCGTCTCCAAAGAGACATACTTTTCCTTCCAGTTTCTCTGCAATGTCACTTATAAAGACATTAAAACAGACCGGTCCCAGTACTGAACCCTGCTGTACCCCGCTAGTAACCCTCCTTTCTTTACTGTGGACTTCATTTACTACTACCCTTTGCCTCCTGTTGTCTAGCCAATTTTTATCCATGCTACCACCTTGGGACCCACTCCAAGGATGGCTAACTTGTAAATTAATCTTTTGTGTGGGACTGTATCAAATGCCTTGCTAAAATCTAGGTAGGCCATGTCCACAGCCCCTCCCTGGTCTACTACTTTGGTCACCCAGTCAAAGAAATCTATTAGATTCATCTGACATGACCTTCCCATCGTGAATCCATGCTGCCTTGGGTCCTGTGCCCCACTGGCCTCTTGGTTCTCAACAGTTCTTTCCTTCAGAAGTGATTCCATCATTTTCCCTACCCCTGAGGTCAAACTAACTGGTCTGTAGTTTCCTGCCTCTGTCCTGCTCCCACTTTAGTGAAGAGGAATCACATCTGCCCTCCTCCAGTTCTCAGGTACCACCCCATCCTCCTATGATTTGTTAAAGACAGTAGTCAGTGGTGTCACTAGTTCTACCCTTAGTTCTTTTAGAATTCTTGGGTGAATCCCATCAGACCCCATTGCTTTGTCCACCTTCAATTTTATTGGTTCTTTTAGAACCCTTTCTTCTGTAAATGGACTGGTGTCGACCCCCATCTTCACAGTGTTTCTCTTGTTTGGTTTCGGTACCTCCCCCTCCTCTTTCTTTGGAATACTGAGCAGAAATATTCGTCCAGTATCCCTGCTTTTTCACTGTCACCCTCTGCCCACATTCCCTCCCCTTTATTAAGCCTCAGTATCCCTCCTTTGGTCTTTCTTCGTTCCCTAATGTACCTAAAAAAGGTCTTATCCCCCATCTTAAAAGAGTTGGCTATCCTTTCCTCAGTTTGGGCCTTTGCTATTCTGACTGCCTTCCCTGCCTCTTTCTGCTTTAACTGATAAAGTTCTTTGTCCTGCTCCTTCTGTGTTTCCTTATATTTCCTGAATGCTATCCTTTTCTCCTTAACCTTCCCTGCCACATCTTTTGAGAACCATATTGTTTTTTTCCTTCATTGTGTTTTGTTGATTTGCTTTACACAAAGGCTTATTGCCTCTGTGATGGCTGTTTTGATTACTCCCCATTGTTCCTCCACTCCTCCTTCTTGCCTGTTTGCTAGTGCTTTTCTGAGGCACTCTCTCATTTTCCCAAAGTCATCCCTCCTAAAGTCCAATACTCTTGCTTTTGTATGGCAATCGTGAACCACACTATTTGATGGTCGCTTGTTCCCAGATGGCTACCCACTTCTAAATCTGAGATTCTTTCTCCATCCTTATTTGAGAGTACCAGGTCTAAGATTGCTCCCTCCCGAGTGGGTTCCAATACTAGCTGTCTGAGGCATGCCCCTTGTAGGGCATCAAGAATGACCCTGCTCTTGGATGTGCCTGCAGCAAAGGTGCTCCAGTTAACATCTGGCATATTCAGGTCCCCTATCAACAACATCTCCCCTTTTTCAACCATTCTAAGGATGCCTTCTATCATTTCCTTGTCCACCCCCCCGAGATGGGGGTCTGTATACCACCCTCATTCGGATTGTGGTGTCATTTCTTGTCTCCAGGGTAACCCAGAGTGCCTCATCTGCTCCCTGTTTACTCTTTAGTTCAGTTGCTTTGATCCCTTCCTTTATGTAGAGAGCTACTCCTGCTTCTCTTTTACCCTCCCTGTCCCTCCTGTAGATTGTGTATCCTGGTATGTTGACATCCCAGTCATGGTTCTCTGTGTACCATGTTTCTGCGACTGCCACAATATCCAGGCAACCATCTTTGATCAAGGCCACTAGTTCAGGGAACTTGTTACACAGACTACGGGCATTGGTACTCATCACCCTCCACTTTTTTATGGCCTTGCCCCTTTTAGCCCCATCCCTGTTCTTACTGCCTTTGCCTTGTTTTACATTTACCTCTGTCCTGCTTCCTAATGACTTCTCTACGTTGGTGTTTACCTCACTAATTACCATGTTTTGTGAGGGGAGAATGGGATTTCCCTGCTCCTTTCAGTGTCTCCCTCTTGGCTGAGTTTAAATGCACAGTGAAGGAGTTAAACTCTAACTCTAGGATCCTGGTTACCCCAGACAGATGCAGACCATCACGCCAGTATAGGTCTGCATCCCTCCAGGTGGCTCCCCAGTCCCAATGAAGCTTAAAACCCTGAGCTCCACACCAGTTTTTCAACCATTCATTGAATTCCCTGGTGAGAGTACCCTAACATCATCCTTGCCATAGACAGGCAGCACCTCCTAGAAGGTTACCATATGTGCTACTTGTCTAAGGCCCCTCCCCAATTCTACAAACTCCTCTTGCACTACTCTGATCTCATTCCTAGCCAGGCCATTTGTCTCTAGGTGGACAATGACATCCATCTCCTGCCCTCATGCAGCTGCTCCCATGATCCTGAGGATTCGTTTCCTGTCCCTCCAAGCTGTGGCGCTAGGCTGGCACCTTACCTCCCTCTCCCCTTCCTTCCCCACTTCTACCCCCCTAATGATTGAGTCCCCCACCAGGAGTTGTTTTCTTTCTCTGTGGGGTCCCATGTCACCCTCCTGTGGGTCTCCTTTGTGAAGGTTCCCAGCATCCTCCTTGGTCTGCGCTGCAGGAGCCTCCATAGAGGAACCACTATCCACCAGAAGAGTGTATGAATTGTGGAGAGGTACAGCTGGAGGGATGCAACTCTGTTCCACCACCCTCTCCCTCCCTGAGCTCACCCTGGTCCAGACTCTCCTCTTTCTTGGCAACCTCTGAGGTAGTAGCATTGGCCCTAGTGGTCCCTGGGTGGGGGAGGAGGTTTCACAAATCCTAGCCAGGTCAGCCTGGAGATGGGCAACCTCCTCCCTCAGACCAGAGAGGTGCCTGCAAATACGGCAGCATCGCAGCCTCCAGAATGTCTCCCGGAACACTGCCGCCCCACAGCCATTGCACTGCACCACTCCTATCATGTCTTATTTTGTGTCCCCCACCTGTTTCTCTGTATGCTTACTCTCTCCTCTCCTTACAACTGTCACCCTTCCTGTTCTGGGACAGCAACTTCCTATATTCTTCAGTAGCCTCCTTCTTCCTTGCTCAGTGTCAGACTACCAGCAGCTGGGGGGAGAGAGTGAGCTACTTTTTTCCTTTAGGGTTGACAAAACAAATGTTTCTCTATGATCCTTCCCTTCCTACTGCCAAACAGGAAGTTCCTGTTGTCAGTCAAATCCAGTAGCTATAAAAGTATAACTGGCTTAGGGTGGGTGGGTGGAGGGGTGATTTGAAAGATGCTACCCTCTTGGATTTTGTTGATTCCAGTGAGGTACTTAAAAGTTTCAATCATGTCCCCCCCCCCTTCCTTCTTTCCTCAAGGGTATACATATTAAGCTCCTTTAGTCTCTCCTCATATGGCTTCCCTTGCAGACCCTGTACCATTTTAGTTACCCTCCTCTAGACTGCCTCCACTCTGTTTATGTCCTTGTGGAGATGGGGTCTCCAGAACTGGACTCAGTACTCCAGATGGGGTCTCACTAACTGTCTGTACAGAGGGATAACAAACTCCTGATTTCTGCTGGTGATGCCTCTCCCTATACATCCCAGTATCCCCCAGCCTTCCCTACTACCTTCTCACATTGCTTGCTAACCTTAAGTTCATCTGATATGATTACCCCAGGTTCCGTTCCATTTTTGTTGTTGTTACTATCCCCACCCCCCATTATGTAATCTTCCCCTGGGTTTTTGTTTCCCATGTGCATTATTTTGCACTTCTTTGCACTGAATCCAAGCTGCCATACTTCTGACCATTCCTCTAACCTTGCAAGTCTCTTCTCATCCTTTCCACACCTCCTTGTGTATCAACCCTGTTGCAGATCTTTGTATCATCTGCAAAGAGGCATACTTTTCCTTCCAGTCCCTCTGTAATGTCACTTATAAAGACATTAAAAATGACTGGTCCCAGTACTGAACCCTGTGGTACCCCATTAGTAACCTCTCTTTCTTCAGAGTGGACTCCATTTATGATTACTTTCTGAGTCCTGTTGTCCAGCCAATGTTTTACCCAGGCTGCCACCCTAGGACCCACTCCCAGGCTGGTTAATTTGATTATTAATCTTTTGTGTGGGACTGAGTCAAATGCCTTGCTAAAGTATAGGAAAGCCATGTCCACAGCTCCTCCCTGGTCTACTACTTTGGTCACCCAGTCAAAGAAATAAATTAAATTCATCTGACATGACCTTCCCGCTGTGAACCCATGCTGCCTTTGGTCCTGTGCCCCACTTTCCTCTAGGTACTCAACAATTCTTTCCTTCAGAAGTGATTCCATCACTTTCCCTACAACAGAGGTCAAACTGATAGGTCTGCAGTTTCCTGCCTCTGTCTTGCTCCCACTTTTGTGAACCGGAATCACATCTGCCTTCTTCTAGTCCTCAGGTACCACACCATCCTTCCATTTGTTAAAAAGGGTAGTCAGTAGTGTGACTAGTTCTCTCCTTAATTCTTTTAGAATTCTGGGCTGAATTCCACCAGGCCCCAATGCTTTGTTCACCTTCAGTTTTAGGAGTTCTTTCAGAACCCTTTCTTCTGTGAAAGGACTGGGATGCCCCCCCCCCCATCCAGAGTGCTTCTGTTAATTGGATTGGACACTTCCTCCTCCTCCTCTTTTGTGAATACTGAGCAGAAGTATTCAGTCAGTATCCCTGCTTTTTCACTGTCCCCCCTCTGCCCACCCACCATCCTTTCTATTCAGCCTCACTATCCCTCCCTTTGTCTTTCTACACTCCCTGATGTACCTATAAAAGGTTTTATCCCCCTTCTTAACCAAGTTGGCTATCTTTTCCTCAGTTTGGGCCTTTGCTATTCTGACTTCCTTGCCTGCTTCCTTCTGCCTTAACTGGTATGCTATTGAACAATACATCATGAACAATACAGTTGTCATTTTTCACACCCTGCCCAAAATGTGTTTGCGTGACTGTGTTACCAAATGGCATAGTAGCTGTGCAAAATCACCTTTTGGCTAAGAAACTGATAGTGCCCCTCTTCATGAGGTGAAGTCACAAAAAGCCTATGTTGAAAATTTAGAGTGAAAATACCAACAAATGCTTACATTGTTAGGGTTTCCAACTGTAACACCCCACCCTGTAGAGACTTACAGGCCTCAGGGGTGTGACTTGGGATCATTGGCTGTAATGCTCACATCATTCCACCCCCACCCTGCAGCCAATCACAGGCATCGAGGTGTGCCTTGGAGTCTTCAGCCCTAAAGTACGCCCCATTCTCCTATACTGCACCCATCTCAGCGTATTTCCTTATGGAATGGGGTAACTATAAGGCCCAAAGACCCCAAAGCACACCACAACACCTGTCAATGTCTACAGGGTAGGGTGAAGTTAAATGGCATGAGCGTTATAGCTGATGATGTAAAGGCACACCCCAACACCTGTCAGTCCCTGCAGGGTGGGAGTGGGGTTGGCGTCAGTTCAATACTTCCCTGCCATTCCTATTATGCATCTCTAACTCCTGCACTACCAATGCCAGCGAGACAATATTCGGCATTGACAAATGCTTGTTTAAACAAGGGACACTTTGAGGCCTAAGGGGGTTGACAGTGTCCCTTTAACTGACTAGCCTAGCCCTTTAAACTTAGTTTTCCCTTTTTTCTTTCTTTTCCTTGTAGTAGGGGTTGTAGGTGGCAGAGCCCTACCACTGCACTTCTTGCCAGCTCAGAGAGGAAGGAGAGAGAACAAAGGGATGAGCTACACTACCTCAGCACTTCAGCCCACCCTACTCTCACCTGATTGGAGCATTTGGTGCTGACACCCTGTCTGCCAATCAGAAGAAAGCTTGAGCCCCTTCCAACAGCAGGAACATTTTTGAACAAACTCCTCCTGACTGCTGACCTTGCCCTTCTTTTAGCCCTCATTTACCCCCTTTCTGTGGTAATTTTTGTCAAATTATGGTGTGGGTAGATCGGGCTGGTGATTCCCCAGCTATCCCACCTCACACTTTTTGAAATTAATAAATTGTTTGGCTGTTTGTAGCTGCCGAATACAGCGCTCCCCTTCATTTTTTCATTCATTCATTTGTTTTTTTCCTTTTATCTACCTGGTCCTGCCTCCTGAAGATGTCATCATCCGAGTGACGTTAATGCCAGCCAGCAGGACTCAACAACATGGCCGCTTGAATTTGCCCCTGGAGGACTGCCTCCCTTCCAGGTAGCCACCTTTGTTAATATATAAAATTGTATTCATTTGTTCGATTTATTCCCCTTTCTTGGGCTTTTGCTGTGAGCTGCTGCTGTTTGTGGGCTCTCCTAGCCCAAATGCTGTCTCTGTTCCGTTTTTCGTTTCCCTTCCCCAGTTCACCATTACAGACCCTCCAGGCTTCACACAGCTGCAGACTGATCTGAATAGTGTGACTTTGGATACAGACTTATCTGTGAATGGGACAAATACACTACTAAAACCACCTTCTACATTTAATCCACCACATGTGGATGTGGTAAAAATATTTGAGAGGGCATGTGAGAATGATGTTGATAAATTGTGTAAAAGTGATCACAGGCCCACCTTTGTAAACATGTCTAGTAGTGAGAGAGTAGCTTTAAAGGAATTACAGGACAATCAACTGATAGTTATTAAACCTGTAGACAAGGGTGGGGCCATAGTAGTAATGGACATAGAGAAATACATAGCTGAAATACAGAGACAACTGGGGGATCAGAACTTCTATAACAAACTTAGGGGTGACCCAACCAGCATTTTCAAATCAGAAATTGATTCCATGCTTAATGAGGACCTCCTTGAGGGTAACATAGACCAGAGGGAGTATGTCTTCCTCACTGTTCCACACCCAATTTGTCCAACTATTTATGTACTGCCAAAAATACACAAGCATTTAAAGGATCCACCAGGCCGCCCTATTGTGGTAAGTACTGGATCAGTGACAGAACCACTTTCCCGCTTTGTGGATTCCTATATCAAACAATATGTACCTACCCTATGCTCCCATGTCAGGGATACAGCACATATACTGGGGGTTCCTAGAGACATATAGCTTGAACCAGACTCCTTGGTTTCTATGGATATTGATTCACTATATACCAATATCCCCCACCAGCAGGGACTGCTGGCACTTAGCTATTGGTTGGAGTTGGACAACACACTTGATCTGCATAGAAAACAGTTCATTCTTGATTGTGCAGAAATTGTCTTGACAAAAAATGCTTTTGTATTTCAGGGAGAGTATTACCTCCAGGTAAAGGGTACTGCCATGGGTGCAACTTTTGCACCCAACTACGTTAACTTTTATCTAGGACTCTGAGACATATCAGTGGTCTATCACACACAGGTCGATCCTTTTTACCATAGGATTGACCTGTGGCGTCATTTTATTGACAACATCTTTATAGAAACATAGAAACATAGACTTTGATGGCAGATAAGGACCGCTTGGCCCATCTAGTCTGCCCATTTCCCTACCTACAGGATAGGCCGCAGATCCTAGTTAACCAACAGCCTATTTCTTCTTTCTACCCCCACAAGAATTGCCTTATGTCTGTCCCATGCATTCTTGAATTCTTCCACAGTTTTAGACCCACAGCCTCCTCAGGAAGGCTGTTCCATGCATCCACTACCCTCTCTGTGAAATACTACTTCCTCACATTGCCCCTGAACCGCCTTCCTTCTATCTTTAAATTGTGTCCCCTTGTTCTTGCACGTCTCTTTTTCTGAAAGATCTACCCTCTTGGACTTTGTTGATTCCACTGAGGTACTTAAAGTTTCCATCATGTCCCCCCTCTCCCTTCTTTCCTCAAGGGTATACATATTAAGCTCCTTTAGTCTCTCCTCATACGGTTTCTCTGCAGACCCTGCACCATTTTAGTTGCCCTCCTCTGGACTACCTCTATCCTGTCTATGTCCTTGTGGAGATGGGGTCTCCAGAACTGGACACAGTACTCCAGATGGGGTCTCAACAACTGTCTGTACAGAGGGATAACAACTTCCTGTTTTCTTCTGCCGATGCCTCTCCCTATACATCCCAGTATACCCCCAGCCCTCCCTACTGCCTTCTCACATTGCTTGCTAACCTTAAGGTCATCTGATATGATTACCCCCAGGTCCCTTTCCTTTTTTGTTGTCGTTACTACCTCCCCACCCATTGTGTATTCTTCCCCTGGGTTCTTGTTTCCCAGGTGCATTATTTTGCACTTCTTTGCATTGAATCCTAGCTGCCATACTTCTGACCATTCCTCCAGACCCTTTTCATCCTTTCCACGCCTCCTTGTGTATCAACCCTATTGCAGATCTTTGTGTCATCTGCAAAAAGGCATACTTTTCCTTCCAGTCCCTCTACAATGTCACTGATGAAGACATTAAAAAGGACTGGACCCAATACTGAACCCTGCGGTACCCCACTAGTAACCCCTCTTTCTTCAGAGTGGACTCCATTTATAATTACCTTCTGTGTCCTGTTGTGCAGCCAATGTTTTACCCAGGTTACCACCCTGGGACCCACTCCCAGGCTGGTTAATTTGACTATTAATCTTTTGTGTGGAACTGTGTCAAATGCCTTGCTAAAGTCTAGGTAGGCCATGTCCACAGCCCCTCCCTGGTCTACTACTTTGGTCACCCAGTTAAAGAAATCTATTAGATTCATCTGACATGACCCATTGCTTTGTCCACCTTCAGTTTTAGGAGTTCTTGCAGAACCCTTTCTTCTGTGAAAGGACTGGGATCGACCTCCCTATCAAGAGTGCTTCTGTTAAATGGATTAGGCACTTCCCCCTCCTCTATTGTGAATACTGAGCAGAAATATTCGTTCAGTATCCCTGCTTTTTCACTGTCCCCCTCTGCCCACCCACCGTTCCTTCTATTCAGCCTCACTATCCTCCCTTTTGTCTTTTCTACGCTGATGTACCTATAAAAGGTTTTATCCCCTTCTTAACTGAGTTGGCTATCTTTTCCTCAGTTTGGGCCTTTGCTATTCTGACTTCCCTCCTGCTTCCTTCTGCCTTAACTGGTACAGCTCTCTGTCCTGCTCCTTCTGTGTTTCCTTATACTTCGGAATGCTATCTTTTCTTCCTGACTTTCACAGCCACCTCTTTTAAGAACCATAGTGGCTTTTTCTTCATTTTGATTTGTTTATTTGCTTCACACAAAGGCTTGTTGCCTCTGTGATGGCAGTTTTGATGATTCCCATTGTTGCTCCACACCTCCTTCTAGCCTGTTTGCTAGTGCTTTTCTGAGGCACTCACCCATCTTGCCAAAGTCAGCCCTCCTAAAGTCCAGTACCCTCACTTTTGTATTGCTTGACTCTGTAGCTGAGTTTAACGTGAACCACACTGTTTGATGGTCACTTGTTCCCAGATGGCAACCCACTTCTAGATCTGAGATCCTCTCACTGCCCCCATTTGAGAGTATGAGGTCTAAGATTGCTCCCTCATGAGTGGCTTCCGAAACTAGCTGTCTGAGGCCTGCCACCTGTAGGGCATCAAGAATGGCCCTGCTCTTGGATGTGGCTGCAGTAAATGTGCTCCAGTTAACATCTGGCATATTCAGGTCTCCCATCAACAGTATCTCCCCTTTCTCTGCCATTCAAAGAATGCCTTCTATCATATCCTTGTCCATTCCCTCCCTCTGACATGGGGGTCTGTACACAACCCTTTGTGCGGATTGTGGTGCCCTTTCCAGTCTCCAAGGTGACCCACAGTGCCTACTCTCCTCCCTGTTTACTCTTTTGTTCAGTTGCTTTTATCCCTTCCTTTACATAGAGAGCTACTCCTCCCCCTCTTCTCTCCTGCCTGTCTCTCCTGTAGGCTATGTACCCTGGTATGTTAACATCCCAGTCATGGTTCTCTGTGTACCATGTTTCTGTGACTGCTATGATATCTAGGCATCCCTCTTCCATCAAGGCCACCAGCTCAGGGAGCTTGTTGCCCAGACTACGGGCATTGGTACTCATTACCCTCCATTTCCTGATGGCCTTACTCCTTTTGCCCCATCCCTGTCCTTCTTGCCTTTGTCACTTTCTCCATTTACCCCAGCCCTTCTTCCTATCGACACCTCTATGTTGGTGTTTGCTGCACTTACTACCGTGATTATTTGTGGGGGCTAGGATTTCCCTGCTCCTTTCCAGTGCCTCCCCCCTTGGCTAGTTTAAATGCTTGCCAATGAAGCATTTAAACCTATCACCTAGGATCCTGGTTCCCCTCCCCGACAGATGCAGCCCATCATGCCAGTATAGGCTTGCATCACTCCAGGTGGACCCCCAGTCCCCAATGAAGCCAAATCCCTGAGCTCCACACCAGTTTTTCAACCACTGATTGAATCCCATGGTGCAGAACACCCTAGCCTCTCCTATGCCATAGATGGGCAGCACCTCCGAGAAGGTTACCATGCTACTTGACTAAGGCCCTCCCAATTCCACAAACTCTTCCTGCACTTCTAATCCTTTCTTAGCCAGGTCATTTGTCCCTAGGTGGACAATGTCATCCAGCTCCCTCCCTGTGCAGCTGCTCTGGCAGTCCTGAGGATTCGCCCTGTCCCTCCAAGCCATGGCGCCAGGCAGGCACCTTACCTCCCTCTCCCTTCCTCCCCCCACCTTCCTAACAATGGAGTCCCCACCAGGAGTTGTTTCCTTCCCTGCAGGATCCCCTGCCACCTCCTGTGGGTCTCCTTTGTGGAGGTTCCCAGCATCCTCCTTGGTCTCCACTGCATGGGTGCTCCATAGAGGAACCACACTTTGCCAGAATGCCATAGGAATTGTGGAGAGGTACAACTGGAGGGATGCGCCTCTGTTCCACCACCCTCACCCTCCCTGAGCCCACTGTGGTCCAACCGCTCCTCTTTCTTGGCAACCTCTGAGGCAACGGCAGTGGCACTGGTGGTCCCTGGATGGAAGAGGAGGTCCCACAAATCCTGGCCAACTCAGCCTGGAGATGATTTAGAGTGGTACTGGGGACAAGTTGAGAGAATTTGTTTGTTACTTGAAGAACAGTAACCCAAACCTCAAGTTCAGTGTACAAAATGACCATAATATGGTACCCTTTTTAGACATAGCAATCAAAAGGGATGAGAGTGACGGGATAAAAACGTCCTTATTTCATAAGGATACTGATAGAAATTCTCTCTTGTCCACCCCCAGTTGTCACCTAAGTCATATGATCAATAACATTCCCAGAGCCCAGCTACGGAGGGTATGCAGGAATTGCAGCACTGAGGATGATTTCAAGACACATGATCAGGAAATGTGCACTAGATTCTTAGAAAGGGGCTATTCCACCAGACTGGTGGAAGATGCCATGAGAGAAGTGTCCAATTTGAGTAGAGAGGAAATAATGGCTCTCAAAATACCAGAAAATGATGTAAATAGAATACACTTTGTTACAACCTTTTGTAGGCAATCAGGTGCTGTTGAAGAGACCATCAGTAAACATTGGCCCATTTTGGATTTGGATCCACGTTTGAAGGAGGTAACTACAAACCCCCCATTTACTGTATATAGACGTGGTAAAAACATTGGTGATATGATCACAAAGAGTTACCAACCTATGCCTAGGGTTGAGGGGGTGGGAGTACATGGCTGCTGTGTAAACCTTTGGGTACACACATATGTGAAAATTGCAAGTACTGTACTGCTATTCTAAGGAGTAACACTTTCACAACAGTTAATGCCCCTAAGGTATATAAAATGGAATCCTTTTTTGATTGTACAGCACAGAATCTGGTATATCTGGCCACATGCATGTGTGGTGCATTCTACGTTGGGAAGACCACCTGCCAGTTCAAAGTTAGAATTGGGGGAACATGTACTGGGTATTATGAACAGGGATGAAAGAAATGCTTTGGCAGTTCACTGCAATAAAATCAGGGATGGTAGGGGTGAACATATTTTTAAATTCTGTGGTATTGAGACAGTGAGATTGGGACCCCGTGTAGGCAGTGTTAATGATGTTCTATTGGATAGAGAGGCATACTGGATCTATACCCTGGGGGGTCTAAAGCAACTAGGGCTTAATGACAAAATAGATATTATGCCACTGATTAATAGCAGAAGAAAGAAACATTAAATGAAAGTAGTGTAACTTGGTAATGTGTATTAAGCTGCTCACCGTATATATATTTTTTCTTATTATTATTTCTTCTTTATATTTCTTCTTTGTCTTTTTCCCCCCTAGCTGGCGCTGATGGTCCTCTGCTCCTGGTCCTGCAAAGTCCCTAGATCTCCTCCCAAATTAATAGCGCAACGCAAACTTGGCCCTGGTAAACTTGCGGCTCTTAAAGCTCACCTCAGGGCCATGGACTGGTCCTTCATTACAAACTCCATCGACCCTGATAAAGCCCTTGACCTCTTCATCCTGTCCGTCAACACTATTTGTGACAAATTTGCTCCAGTCACCAAAAGAATGGTTAAAGGTAATCATGTGCCCTGGATCTCAGATCGCCTCATGGCCTTGTTGCGGACTAGAGATTCATTGTGGCAACGCTCCATTGAGACCGGCCTCCCCCTTGATAGACTCAAGTACAGAGAAGCTCGGAACAAGTCAATCAATCAATCAATCAATCAAATCTTTATTTATTCAGGCGAACATCATTGAGCACAGCTCATTTGCAAGATGGACCTTATAAGGTCAAGGTTCAATAATTGGTACATGTATAGGAAGATTTAAAACACGTATATACTTATATACAGTAATCAAGGTTCAATAATTGGTATATGTACATGAATAATTAAAACACTTATATACAGAAATCAAGAACAGAAATTGTTTAAACATAACAGGATATGGTAGGAACATATGAGATGCACTCTAGGTAAACCAGTATATACATATCAACATTGGCAGTAAACATGGCATACATTCAACATGATATACCCAAGATTCCAAAGATCCAAGGGAAGTCAATGTGGACAAAGAGAAATAGTGATTGGATGACTGAAAGAGGTGGTCATAGACTGAGACAAGTGACATGGTAGGAAGGTACATGACTAGAGCAGGGGCTGGTGCTAGAACTGGGAGGTGAAAGGCAGTGATAAGGCTAAGTAGGAGCCTGGAGTTAATGGGAGAAGATTATAGCCAGGGGGTGAGGTATCTGTGGAGATGAATTCTAGGAAGTGAATTGCCATGATATGATGGCAGCCTGAGAGGGGAAGGAAAGAACTGCGAATAAACTAGAACTGTGGAAGCAATTGCATTTTCAGGGAAGAGACTTAGGTATAGATTCTTGAAGGATGCTAAGGATACCCGTTGATCAGCTTCAAGGACTTTTTGAATCGTGTTCCATGATATAGCTAGATTATAGCTGATAGCAGATCTCCATGCCGGTGTTGACTTTAGGCACTTTGAGCATAATGAAATTGTAGCTTCTTAGGGCGTAGGTGCCAGCTGTGGCTTCTCAGTAAGCAGTCTAAATATAGTTTGGAAGCATCTTAGTCAAAATTCTGTAAGTCCACACTGCAGCATTTCTGTTTCTTCTGAGATGTAGAGATGTCCAACCGACTGCTGCATAGAGAGAACAATGGTGAGTGTTACATGGTAGATCTGTTATGAACCTCAGAGCTCTGTGGTATAGTGTATCCAATTTGCATAGGTAGGAGATAGGGCAGTGACTATAGAGGAAGTCTGCATAGTCAATTACTGAGAGAAATGTGGCCTGGACGAACCTCATTTTGGAATCTCTGTTTAAAAAGTGCCTTATTCTAAAAAATAGACCAAGTCTCTGGCGAAGCTTTTTTAAAAGTTCTTCAATATGAACTGTGTAGTCAAGTTTGCTATCTATCCACACCCCCAAATACTTGAATTTTTCTACATAATCAAGGCTTTCACCAAGGATAGTGGATAGCTGGGGGAGGTTGTTTAGTAATGAGGGATTTGTATGGCTTTGGGTGGAGAAAAACATTGCTTTTGTTTTCTTTGCATTTAAAAGAAGCTTTTTTTCCAATAATTGATGTTGTAGTATAGAGAATTCTGTTTGTAGAACTTCACAAGCTGTAGCAGGCGATGGGTTGCTGACATATAAAACAGTGTCATCTGCGAACAAGTGTACAGTGGCTTTGGTAAGATTCAAATCAATATTGTTAATATAAATGGCGAAAAGGATAGGGCCCAGGATAGATCCTTGTGGAACTCCTCTTAGAAGTGGTTTTAGTGGAGATAGGTTCTCCTTCAGCTTTCACTTGCTGTGTTCTTCCTGTTAGGTAACACCTGAACCATGTGGGAGGATGGATCCAAGCCTATGGAGTGCAAGGAAGAGAGTAGTAGCTCATGGTCCACCGTATCAAATGCCTTGCTTAGATCAAGGAATACAGCACAAACGGTATTCTTTTTATCCAGTTCGGTTTGCCAATCGCTTGTAACTTTAGCTAGTGCAGAAATAGTACTATGCTTAGACCGAAACCGGATTGTGCTGGATTTAAAAGATTAGATTCTTCAAGGTAATCTCTTAATTGGATGCTTATCAGTTTTTCTAGCAGCTTAGATAGTACTGGAAGGATAGAGATTGGCCTATAGTTGTTAAGGTCCATGGGGTCCCCTGATTTCAGTAGAGGGAAAACTTGGGCTGTTTTCCAAGTTGCAGGAATAGAACCAGATTTTAAGGACAAGTTAAAAGGACAAGTGCACCTGGACCATTCACAAAGCAAAAGCAGACTTTTACAAATCCTTCTTATCCTCCTCCTGGGGCTTGGGGCACAAGTTCTGGAACAATATTAAGGAAATCTGTGGTAAGGACCCCAACCCAGTCCCGACACATGTCATGATTGACGGGTCATTGTCCAATGAACCTACCTGTATCGCCACAGCCTTCAATAATACCTTCACTAACCTTAACAATGTTCTCCCTCCTAATTTCTTTGATCTTCCAGCATCTAACACCCCTATCCCCCCATAGCTCCCCTATTTTACCTGTGTGGTATCACTCCTAAGTCTGCGGAGCCATACCTCAAAACTGCCCTTAGTCACTCCTCCTACAGTTCCAACCCTTTGGACTTGAAGCTCCTTCGCCTCACCCTTAGTGAGGTTCTCTGCCCCCTCACCCACATCTTAAACCAGTCTCTATGTCTAGATAAATTCCCCTCTAAATGGAAATCTGCCTCCATCACACCTATTTTTAAAAGTGGGGATAGTTCCAATACTAATAATTACCATCCCATCTCCATACTCCCACCACTCTCCAAAGCCCTAGAGCGGATTGTATCTGATCAGCTTACAGAGCACCTCAATAAATACAGCCTTCTCTGCAAATAGCAACATGGTTTCTGCAAAGGACACAGTACTACCACTGCCCTGCTCGAATTTACCACACACATACACTCTGCGCTGGATAAGGGTCACATCACTGGTGCTGTCTTCATTGATCTCACTAAGGCATTTGACACCGTCAACCACTCCCTACTTCTAGCCACATTAACCAACTTGGGACTATCTCAGGATGCCTTGGGTTGGTTCACTGACTACCTCTCGAACCGGTCTCAACTGGTCAAAATTGGTGGTGCTTTATCCAGTAGCCTTCCAGTCCTCTCCGGTGTCCCTCTGGGATCCATTTTGGGACTGCTACTCTTTAGCCTCTTTCTCAACTCCCTCCCTGAGTCCTGCCCTGGCAGTCTCTTACTTTATGCAGATGGTGCAGTCATCTTCTCCTCCAGCCCTGACCCTCTGCAACTTCATCACTCCCTCCAGTCCTCTTTCAGCTGTGCTGAAAACTGGTTCACTGCGCAACGTCTTATTCTTAATTATAAAAAAAACAAAGTAATGTTCTTCTCACATCTGCAGAATACCAAGAAGGTGCTCTGTCCAAAAGTACTAACTTCAAATCTGACTCCGCTTAAGCAAGTAGACTCCTTTAAATACCTGGGCATCACCTTGGACCCAGGCCTCAACTTCCATGAACACATACACCGCCTATCCAAGGCCCTTAACATCAGATTGGGGCTTTTGCACCACTACAAGCACTATCTTACTCCGATGCCCTCAGGCTCGCTGTCTCCTCCTCAGTCCTCTCTCTGCTTGACTATGGTATATCGATATATGGGGCGGCAAGCACCTCATCTCTAGTTGGTCTCCATCTCTCCCTAAATAGAGCTTGCCGGCTTGTATTAGGTTGTGAACACCTTACACACACCTGCACGCTTTATAGCGATACCAACTGTCACAAACCTACTCAGCAGGTCAGGCCCTCTTCTCCCAAAGTGCCAACCTCTGAGCGCAGTCTTGTGAACAGTGTAACAGACAAGATAACCCTCTTGTCTATTTTTGTGAGTTCGGATCAACCTTTGGTCTCGAGTTCTGGAGGGATTCAAACTGTGAACCTCTTGCTAGCATACCCAATGCACAGGCTCAGATATTTCTGTCTTCGGGGGGCCAGATATCTTTGCCTACAGGCACCTAACCAGGTATACAGAGATGACCCCTTAAAAACTTTAATAAAGACTTCAGATTTAAAACACTTCTCTTTCCAGTTTGGTACCACCATTCAAGCTTATGTTTAGTATCTGCAATAACCATATACTTTTCTTACAACTAAAAAGAAGTCAAAGACAGACCAAGTAAGTTCTAAAAATAATTTTACTAAAATAGTTAAAAATATGTAAATATACAGTGCCTTCAGAAAGTATTCGTTCCCCCGCTTGGATTTTGTCACATTTTGTGATGTTGCAAACTCAAATTAAAATACATTTATATGGGATTTTTTTGTCACATATCTACACAGATTACTCTATAATGTCAAAGTGGAATGAAACTTCTGGAATTTTTTGTACATGTAATTTAAAATAAAAACCTGAAATGTCTTGATTTGATAAGTATTCACCCCCTTTGCTATGACACTCCAAATTGAGCTCAGGTGCATCCAATTTCCTTGTGAGATCACTTTAAAACTTGAATGGAGTCCACCTGTGGTCAGTTCAAATGGTTGACATGATTTCAGAGGAAATACACCTGTCTATATAAGGTACCACTGTTGACAGTGCATGTCAGAGCAGAAACTCTACCATGAAGACCAAGGAGCTGTCAGTAGAACTCCATGATAGAATTGTGAGGAGGCATAGGTCTGGGAGGGGTATAAAAACATTTCTAGGGTGTTGAAAGTTCCAGGAGCACAGTCAAGTCCATCATTAGGAAATGGAAAGATTACGGAACCACCCAGACTCTTCCTAGAGCAGGCCGTGCCCTCCCAAACTGAGCAACTGGCAAGAAGGACCTTGGTCAGGAAGTGACCAAGAACCCAATGACCACCCTGACAGAACTACAGAGTTCCATGGCTGAGATGGGAGAACCTGTTCAGAGGACAACAATCTCTGCAGCACTTCACAGATGTAGCCTCTATGGGAGAGTGGCTAGACAGAAGCCACTCTGAGAAAAAGGCCACATAATAGCATGCCTGGAGTTTGCAAGAAGGCATGTGGCAGACTCTGAGACCATGTGGCAAAAGATTCTCTGGTCTGATGAAACAAAAATTGAACTCTTTGGCCTGAATGCAAAGCGCTATGCCTGGCGCAAACCGAACACAGCTCATCACCCATGTAACGCCATCCCTACCATGAAGCATGGTGGTGGTAGCATCATGTTATGGGGATGCTTTTCAGCGGCAGGGATTGGGGCACTTGTCAGGATAGAGGGAACAATGAATGGAGCCAAATACCGGCACATCCTTGAGGAGAACCTGCATCAGTCTGCAATAGACCTTGGACTGGGGCAAAGATTTACGTTCCAACAGGACAACGACCCCAAGCATACAGCCAAAGCAACACTGGAGTGGCTTCAGAACAAGAAGGTGAATGTCCTTGAATGGCCCAGCCAAAGTCCAGACTTGAATCCCATTGAGAATCTGTGGAAAGATTTAAAGATTGCGGTTCACCGACGCTCCCCATCCAACTTGACAGAGCTTGAGCAAATCTGCAAGGAAGAATGGGCAAAAATCCCCAAATCCAGATGTGCAAAGCTGATACAGACATACCCAAAAAGACTCAAAGCTGTAATTGCTGCCAAAGGTGCTTCTATAAAGTATTGACTCAGGGGGGTGAATACTTAAGTAAGCAAGATATTTCAGTTTTTAATGTTTCATAAATTTTTGTTACACAATATAAATATTTTTGGCCCTTTAAATTGTTGAGTATGCTGTGTGAATCAAGGGGAAAAAATCATTTCAATTCGTTAAAAATTCTGGTAGTAACACAACAAAATGTGACAAAATCTAAGGGGGTGAATACTTTCTGAAGGCACTGTATCACCAGACATACAAATATTTTAAAAGAAACAAGGTTTAAACAGTGCAAATTCCTACTTACAGTACTTAGAGTTGAAATCTTTCTAAATATCTGTTTACAAGTGCTCCAAAGATCTTTCCTCAATCAGAGTCTAGGTAAAAGTGTGTAAGTAAAACAGAGTATTCCTTAAACAACTGTATGGGACAACCCATTTTTGTGTGAGGTCAGCTAGCTCCTCCTCTGTCAGATTATGTATAAAAAATATATATCTTATACAAAAGTATTACATTCTGCAACTTTAGCATAATTCATGTCCTTCAAATTACACTTCTTTTGATCTCCTAATAAGCTTCCTCCTTCCAGGACATGAAAGCATCTTTATGATTTCGCACTTCTATGTAATAACCTGGGTTTTCCTTCCAACGTCATAAAATGGATATGTTATAGCAACTATGGTTGTAATTAACTCAGACAGACAGGATCCTTAATTAAGGCCTTACATGTAACACATGGTCTCTAAAAACTGAGTGTGTATGAACTCACATGCTGTCAGCATTTTTCTTATGGCTTTCATCTTTCAGCTGAAACCTGAGGGGGTTGATGAGTGAGGTCATTCTAAGAGCATCAGATTTTTTTTTTTTTAGCAGACAGTCAGTCATACATTTTATATTAAAAAAAATGATACAGCACTCAGAGCTGGCTGTCTACGTCACACTCCTCCCCACCTAGGCTGAATTTGGGGGATGGTCTATCCCCTACATGGGATGAGCTTCCCGAATCAGTTCACTCCTTACAGACCCTAGACAGCCCATCTGAGTTCTGGTTCTTCGCTTCAGCCCTATGTATGATTTTTTAGATCATACCCTTGTAAAGCAAGGCTCCACCTTAGTAATCTGCCATTGTTTTTCCCCATCTGCATCAGCCAAACCAGGGGTTGTGGTCAGTCTGCACCACAAAATGCTGCCCATACAAGTATGGCTGTAGCTTCTTTAGGGCCCACACTATGGCAAGACACTCATTTTCCACCGTGGAGTAAGCTTGCTCCCTGGGAAGCAGCTTCCTGCTCAGGTACACTACTGGGTGATCTGAACGTCTGGCTCAGCACTGCCCCAATACCCACATCTGAGGCATCCATCTGAACTATAAAGATTTTGCTATAGTCAGGACTTGTCAAAACAGGAGCACTGCACAGTGCCTCCTTCAGTCTGGTAAAGGCTTCCTTACAGGCTGGGCCCCAGGTGATTTTCTTTGGCATCTTTTTCTTTGTCAGGTCAGATAGGGGAGCAGCCAGGGCACTGTAATTGGGTACAAATTTCCTGTAGTACCCTGCTGTCCCTAGAAAGCTCCTGACCTGCTTCTGGGTTTCTGGTCTGGGCCATGCCTGGATCACCTCTATCTTTATTTGGTTAGGATGGAGCTGTCCCTGGTCTACCACATGCCCAAGGTATGCCACTTCTCCCATGGCCACCTGGCACCTCTCACCTTTGACAGTGAGCCTGGCCCTCTGTATCCTGCCCCGCACTTCCCTAAGGTGGGAAAGGAATTCCTCCCAGCTGGTACTAAAGATGGCAATGTCATCCAGGTATGCCATGGCATACCCCATCAGCACCATTTAACACCTGGTTCACCAACCTTTGGAAAGTGGCCGGGGGGTTCTTCATTCTGAAAGGCATTACTTTAAACTTAAATAAGCCTATCGGAGTGATGAAGGCCGATCTCCCCCTAGCTGTGTCTGTCAATTCTACTTGCCAATACCCCTTGGTCAGGTCAATAGTTGTAAGGTAGGTCACCCCTCCCAACTTGTCCAGGGGTTCGTCCATCCGGGGCATCAGGTGGGTATCGGACTTTGTGAATGCATTCAGTCCACAATAGTCCACACAGAAATGAGTTGAGTCATCTGGCCTGGGCACAAGGACTACGGGTGAGGCCCAGGGGCTGTGGGATCTCTGGATTACCCCTAAATCCAGCATCTCCTCCACTTCCCTCCTAATGTCCTTTTGGACAGCCTCTGACACCCGATATGCTGTTCGCCGTATGGGCGTCTGTGTCCCTGTCTCCACATCGTGTGTCGCTAAGGGGGTTAGTCCAGACATGGCGCTAAACAAGGGGGCAAAGTCTACTAAAACCTCCCTTTCTTTCTGGACCTGGTCCGGGGTCAGCTGGGGAGACAATTTTACTGCCTCCACAGAGGACTCCCGCTTACTCTCTTCCAGCAAGTCCAGAAGGGGGTCTCCTTCATCCGTTCCCCTTCCCATGACTACACACTGCAAACACCATGTCAGCCCTATTTGCATATGGCTTCAACATGTTGACATGGTACATCCTTTCAGTCTGTCTTCTGTCAGGTAACTCCACAATGTAGTTCACGTCATTTACCTTCCTAACCACTTTGTATGGTCCTGCCCACTCAGCTTGCAGCTTGTCTTTCCAGACCGGAATAAGGACCATGACTTCCTGACCCACCATGTACAAGCGAGCTCTGGCTCTGCGGTCATACCACACCTTTTGTTTCTGTTGGGCAGCTGCCAGGTTGCTCTGGGCTGTCCCCATAAGCTCCTTCAGCCTTTCCCTAAACCTAAGGACATAATCCACAATGGGGGTTCCCTGGATGGCGTGCTTTCCTTCACAGTCCTCCTGGATCAAGTCTGAGCCCACATACTGGCGTCCATATAAGAGTTCAAAGGGGGAAAATCCTGTTGACTCTTGAGGCACCTCCCTGTATGCAAACAACAGGTGGGGAAGGTATTTCCCCAGTCCCTCCCATGCTGTTCAGCAAACGCCTGGAGCATTGACTTTAGGGTACCATTGAATCATTCCACAAGCCCATTGGCTTGTGAGTGATATGGTGTCGTGCATCTCTGCACCACCCCACACTTCTCCCATAAACATTTCATCAGGTCCAACATGAAGGAACCCCTCGAACAGTGATTACCTCCTGTGGAAACCCAACACGGGAGAAAATCCCAAGTAAGGCATCTGCCACTTTGTCCGTCCTCAGTGAGGATAGGGCGACTGCCTCTGGGTACCGGGTGGCATAATCCACCACAGTCAAGATGAATCTCTTCCCTGAGGAGCTTGGGGTATTTAAAGGCCCTACAATATCCATTCCCACCCTCTGGAATGGCTCCTCCACTATGGGCATTGGAATCAGGGCTGCTTGGGTTTTCTTGCCCGCTTTCCCTATTTCTTGGTACCAGTGACACAACCTGCAATACTCCTTCACCTGCTGGGCGAAGTTAGGCCATTAGAAATTATGGGCCAACCACTGCATCGTGCGCGTGATTCCCAGATGACCAGACAAGGGAATATCATGTGCAGTCTTGAGCAACCGCTCACGATACCCCTGGGGAATGACAAGCTGCCTGCCTAGCATCCCTCCCTCCCTCCCTCCCTCTGTCTGTACTGCCTGGGCTGGATATTCAAACTGCGCCATTCTGAGGCGCAAGCCCTTGCGCTGCACAAAATAGTTGCACAGGGGTGTGGCCCAGGCAATATTCAAAGGAGTTGCGCTATTGAGCAACTCCTTTGAATATCACCCCCCAGCCACAGCCACTGTGCATGGTGCAGTGAAACTTGCGCCACCGCAAGTTGTCAGAGTGCAGCATTCAACTTGCGGTGGCCAAGTACCATTGCGCCATGCGCAAAATCATGATATTCAAAAGGTGACATGCAAATGGGGCCATAATTCATGCAAGGCGCAGGGGGGGCCATTTGCATCTGATTATGGCCCCATTTGCATGCCATTAGCATGTAGGTGTGCCGATCCCCGAGGACTTGCGCCTGGCCGCCCTGACAGGCAGCAGCCATCAGGGACCGACGCACCCTGCAGCCTGATCGCGGGCAGCAATGTGGCTCCCCCACCTCCTCCCGTACATCTCCCTGGTGGTCCAGTGGACCGAAATGCCTGATCGCGGGCAGAATGTAAAATGAACCCCTCCCGAACATGTTCCTAGTGCCCGATCGCGGGCAGTAAGTAAAGTGCCCCCCCACCCCAAACATCTCCCTGGTGGTCCACTGGACCGTACTGCATCGCGGGCAGAATGTAAATTGACATCCCCGCCCAAACATCTCCCTGGTGGCTAGTGTCCCCCCACCCCACCCACCCACGAGCCCCACCACCCCGCTCCCCCCGGCAGCCGGCGGGCGGCAGCATCCCACTCGCCTGCCGACCTGGCCCGACTTGATCATGTTCGGGAGCTGCACGCCTACTGGTGCAGAGCAAGAACCAATGGGTGTGCAGCCCATACCGTACATGACAGTCCAGATTTGTGAATGAATCATTCATGTGATACCAAAGTTATGCCACCACTGCCAACCAATCTGTCACAAACCCACTCAGCAGGTCAGACCCTCTTCTCCCAAAGTGCCAACCTCTGAGCGCAGTTTTGTGAACAGTGTAACAGACAAGGTAACCCTCTTGTCTGTTTTCGTGAGTTCGGATCAACCTTTGGTCTCGAGTTCTGGAGAGATTCAAACTGTGAACCTCTTGTTAGCGTACCCAATGTACAGGCTCAGATATTTCTGTCTTCTGGGGGCCAGATATCTTTGCCTATGGGCACCTAACCAGGTATACAGAGATGACCCCTTAAAAACTTTAATAAAGACCTCAGATTTAAAACGCTTGTTTTTCCAGTTTGGTACCACCATTCAAGCTTATGTTTAGTATCTGCAATAACCATATACTTTTCTTACAACTAAAAATAAGTCAAAGACAGACCAAGTAAGTTCTAAAAAATAATTTTACTAAAATAGTTAAAAATATGTAAAATGCAAAATACAGAACTCATATCACCAGACATTCAAATCTTTTAAAAGAAATAAGGTTTAAACAGTGCAAATTCCTACTTACAGTACTTAGATTTGAAATCTTTCTAAATATCTGTTTACAAGTGCTCCAAAGATCTTTCCTCAGTCAGAGTCTAGGTAAAAGTGTATAAGGAAAACTCTGTATGGGACAACCCATTTTCGTGTGAGGTCAGCTAGCTCCTCCTCTGTCAGATTATGTATAAAAAATATATATCTTATACAAAAGTATTACATTCTGCAACTTCAGCATAATTCATGTCCTTCAAATGACACTTCTTTTGATCTCATAATAAGCTTCCTCCTTCCAGGACATGAAAGCATCTTTATGATTTTGCACTTCTGTGTAATAACCTGGGTTTTCCTTCCAACGTCATAAAATGGAAATGTTATAGCAACTATGGTTGTAATTAACTCAGACAGACAGGATCCTTAATTAAGGCCTTACATGTAACACATGGTCTCTAAAAACTGAGTGTGTGTGAACTCACATGCTGTCAGCATTTTTCTGATGGCTTTCATCTTTCAGCTGAAACCTGGGGGGGTTGATGAGTGAGGTCATTCTAAGAGCATCAGATTTTTTTTTTTTAGCAGAGACAGTCAGTCATACATTTTATATTAAAAAAAATGATACAGCACTCAGAGCTGGCTGTCTACGTCACACCAACTGGCTTAATCTCGACAGCAGAATTAGGTTCCACACCTGCCTTCTAGCTAAACAAATTACCCTAGGCCTCTCCCCTACTGGACTTGCCCCCTTAATCCACCCATACAACAAGATTAAGTACACTCGTAGCTCTAACCACCATCTCTTCTCGATTCCCCCCAGCCGCACCTCTCAATTCCAAAGGTCTTTCAGCTACAGGGCCCCCATGTGGATGAACAGCCTTCCCACCACCCTAGTAAATGAACAAAGCCTTGGTCAATTTAAAACCCTTCTTAGGGTCCACCTCTTGTCTTCAAGCCACTGCGACTGCAACTGAACTCTGGCCTCTTCCTCCTCCTCCTTCTTTCTCTGACAATGGCCGCTCTCCTGCCTCATCTCTTAAATGCCCACATGTTGTAATATATCTGCATTTGTTATGTACTATGTCATTAACTATGCTATGTAACCCTAGTATCCTAATGTTAGCCTGGTTGTTCTCTGTAAATATCTGAATGTCTATGCTCTGAGTGCATTTCCTTTTTAATGTTTGTCTGTATCTAATCTATGTGACGTGGAACCTTTGTAAATGAGTCAGTGACTCAAAGGTATTTCTCCGAAACTGAAATAAATAAAATAAAAAATAAATATGATAATGTTAATCCAAAAGATTATGGCTAATTGGAATATGGGGATGTTAAAACTAATCTGGTAGAAGGAAAATGGACTTTGTTCGTTAAGTAAATGTACTGAATAGTATTAATCATTAACTATATGAACTGGATATCGAACTAGATCATGGTGAATGAATTAATAGTAGCCATATAAGATGTTTTAGAAGCCCAAATTGTGGGTAGTGTCCATAGAGAAAAACATTTTTTTGGATTCTTATATTTCTACGACCCTGGTACCTGTATAACAGTACATAGCCACAAAATTGAGTGGTTTGAAATAATACTGAACAAAATATAGTAATTGGTGGGTTAATAGCCTTGATCTAGTGCTATATTGTGCTAATCTTTTAAATGTACACAAAGTTTATAGTTGTGTTAAGATAGTTGTATAGATGTATAGTTGCCCATACTCCAATTACTAAAATGTTGGTGGCATTTTAAATGAGTTTTTTTGAACTGAGATTTGTTTGCACACTGTCACTTTAAGGTGTTACTATATATTTGGTGTGGGCATATGGAGAATTACCCTCCTGATGACGCACGAGCGATGCGAAACCAGTTGAGGTGTTTCCTGTGCTGCTGGGTGGCTATTTTTTTGCACTTTGCATTTATTTAATAAAGTGTAATTTTCAATACTTGCAGTGCCTTAGTTTGCTTTCGGACTTTCGCTTTTGTTTCTTGTGGCACGCACGTGAGTGGAGCTGGGATTTTTCCTTGTTTACACAGCTGCGGTGCAGCTTTTTTTATTAAATTACTCCAATTGAGGAGCACTTCCCATCCTTGCTTGTCTCCTGCAGACTTTTTAAATGAAATCATATTTAGCCTACCGGCCTCTGCCAAAAGCCGTGGTGTGACTTTCAATATGCGGCACCTGCCGCTCTCGCTGCTGCTGCCTCCTTGCTCCTCTATTACACCCCCCCAAGCTTTTACATTGCTGTAACTGCAGCTTTCTTCACTAGTAGCTCCTGCCACCCTGCGCACTTCTCCCTCGCTCTCAACACACACACCCCAGTTCTACTAATGCCACGGGAGCAGCTCTACCTAAAATGCGGCTTCTTTGTTGCTTCTGCCTTCTCCATGACTGCCTCTTAAGCCCCTTGGGGCACAAACAACTTGCAGCCAAAGTGCCGATTGTGGAAGGTGGGAGGAGTTGCTTCCATTACAGCCTCCTCCACCTCCCTTTGGCTCCTTTTTTGCTCTGTCTCCTACCCGTGTGGAGTAGGCCACAGCCTGAATGCCATATGGGCTGGGAGTTTGCAGTGCCTGCAGGCATTTTTACTTAAGCACCGTCGCAATATCAACAGGCTGCAACTGCAGCCCAGCGTATTCCTCCTGCTGCCACTGCTAAAATAAAAAATATATATAACCCCCACTCTATGCCAGGGCTCAGAGAGCCCCCCACTTGACCTCAGGGAAAAGGATTAATTTATTTTAAACAAAATGCTGGCTTCAGTCACATACGGAGCTAGCCCACTAGACCACCAGGGCTAGAATTTACATAGTGGCCCTCCCCAGGTGTCTCCTAGCTCACAAGACCACTAATGCCACTCTTTATTTATTTAAGGCCTACTAGCCCCCCTAGGACCTCCACTAGCCCATTCCAACTTTGGAGTGACAGTGCACCACACATCTGGAGTTTCAAAATCCCACATTTCTCCACTTGCGAAGTGTCAATCTTTCACATTTGTAGCGTCAGTGTCCCACACCTAGAGTGCCAGTGAATATCTTATAGTTGAGGTAACAGTTTTCTGCATTTGGTATGTCACTAAGTGTCCTACATTTGGTGTATCAGTGTTCCACATTTTCCCACATTTGATGTGTCAGTGTCCTATAGTTTCCCATACTTGGAGTGTCACTGTGCCGCATTTTCCCAAATTTGTAAGTCAGCATTACATGCTTGGAGTGAAAGTGACTATCCCACATTTGGACTGTCAGCATCCCACATTTCCTACATTTGGAGTGGCAGTGTCCCACATTTCCCACATTTGGACAGTCAGCATCCCACATTTCCTACATTTGGAGTGTCAGTGTCCCACATTTCCCACATTTGGACTGTCAGCATCACACATTTCCCACATTTGGAGTGGCAGTGTCTCTCATTTTCTCCCATTTGGTATGTCAGCATCCCAAATTAGGAGTTTCAGAGTCTCACATTCCCACACTTCCCTAGATTTGGAGTGAAAGTGTCCTACATTTTCACACATTTGAAGTGTCAGGCCCCCCTTCCCTATTTTTCTGACTGTAGAGTGTCAGTTCCCCACATTTTTCAACATTTGAGGTGTCGGTTCCCCTCCATTTTCCCGAATTTAGAGTATCAGATTCCCACATTTTCCCATATGTGCAGTGTCAGTGTTCCACATTTGCAGTGTCAATGTCTACTTAGAAGTGAAAAAGAAATAAGCTCCCTAACTGGGATTTGAACCCAGGCCTACTCAGAATATTGTTCCACTACACTACTAGCTGTTCTACCAAGGCAATTGGAAATCAGGGAATCCCAAAGGCACTCAGCTTTCCTCAGTGCACATCCAGGAGCCACTTTAAGAAATGTCAGCTTCTTACATTCCCACCTTTACCCTTATTTGTAATGGTAGTGACCCATATTTAGAATGCCAGTGTCCATCTTTCAAATATCAGTTAGCGCCCCCATCTGGGGTAACAGTGTCCACATTTTCCCACATTTGTAATGTCAGCAAGTGTTCCACTTTTGTAGTATCAGTGTCTCACATTTTTACACATTTGGAATAGCAGTGACCCACATTTGGAGTGTCTGCTTCTGCCGTCCTCACATTTGGCGTTACAGGGTCCCACATTTGGAGTATCATTGTTCCAAATATTTCCACATTTGAAATGTCAGTGACCCATATATGCAGTGTCACATTTCCACATTTGAATGCCTCACATTTTTCCACAATCGTAGTGTCAATGTCTTGCATTCCCCCTATGTAGAGTGTGTAACAGACATAGGTATGTAACATAGATGGGTATTACCTCTGACATTGTTGGGGAATATTTTTTTTCATGTACACTTTCTTATACAGCAGGGACAGGCTGGGCCCCCTTAAACCCTGCCCACTACCCCCCACCATTCACTACCTCCCAGAACTTACCAAGCAGCCAGATACCTTTTCACATTACTCCCCATGGTAGAAACAGGAGGGGGAGGGCTGTATCCCCCCCTCCAAGCACTCATCCAGTTTCAGTCCCCGTAGTCCTGGCAGTGAGGTGAATGAGGGATCGGTAGGCAGGGTGTCATGAACATCTGCCCCACCCCCATTTTCCTCCAGTTTTCCTCCCTTCCCAATGCTGGGGCACACTCGTCAATGTGCGCACGTGGAAACATGTGCACACTGTGGAGTCCCGCAGCACCTCCCAGTTCTGCTGCTCCTGACCTGCACTATCACCAGGACTCTACCTGGTAGCAGTCTTCTGGAGAAGCCAGCAGTCCTCCCTCCCTCCCCATGAGAGGAGAGCAGTCCCTTAAACGCTCAATTCCCCCTCCCCCCGGCCAACCCCTGGCAACCCATGCTTGTTCCCAAACACAGATCGCCAGCGTGGAGCAAGGTGTGGTGTCCAACCACTCAACCCTCAGCGCCACTGCGCTGATTATACATTCCCTCAGGTGGTCTGGAAAAGTTAAAGTCACAATGCAGTTTGAATTTAAGGAAGGACACAAACATTCAGGTCCTCTACAAACAGCCCCTGCAAAGAGCTGATTTCCCTTTGAGAGTAGGCAAAGAATTAATTGTGCTTGAGAGTTCTTCCTTCCCATGCTAAACGGGCTGTCTGAAGTCAGCTATGTTTCTGATGGGCTCCCTGCATTTTTGGAGCACTGTCCAGAGCACAGAAACAGTCAAGGTTTTTGAGGAAAGCATCAAATAAAAATCTTTCCTCTAGGCTAGTGTGTAATAGACTGAAAGCCAGTATGGGCCCCCTTCTCAAGCAAGAGGACAAAGGGAAGCTGACCCCTGTGTCTGATAGGATGATCACACAACAGGTGGACAGGACCTTTAAGAGATTTAACCTGGTAACACATCTTAAAGATTCACGTTCAGTTAGGGAGCAGAACCTATCAGAGGTCCACTGCAGGCAAAGAGAAACTTATGTGTCTGCTGTATTTCAGGCCTTAGTGGCAACTTGGTTCAGAAGAGGATAAGAAAACCATAAGTTTGTAGTAAGATCATATAGATTATAACATACATACTAGAGAGGTTTTTCTTTCTGTAGACCCTGTTTAAACTGTTTTTATTTAGCATTCCCTATTGCATTGTATCCCTTTTCAAATTGTACAGTAAATTCTGTATTTTAGTAGTGTAAATGTTAAATATTTATATATTTAATATTCTCCATGACTGCACAGTGTTTAATGTACAGGTACTATCCATTTTTATTGGGAAATCGGGTGTTTGCTATCAAAGAGCACAACTACCAAGTGCAAAAGTAACCAATGTCTGATGAAGAGGGGGGAGAGGTTCCGGGGGTGATAAAGGGAGGTTCTTTGCTGAAAATGAAGGCCTTGTACTAGGTGAGCAGTGTCTAGTGGTGGGGTGAAAACTAGTTCGAGATATCCTAATAGTCAGCCAGGTGATGCCAGCATTGAACTACAAGGAGTCATTCGGTTGTCCAGTCACTCTTGTGTGTGAGTCCGTGACAGAATGGTGACAGCAGGTGGACAGTTATTAAAGAGTGCCAGCAAGCATCCCATGTCTAGAGCATTGGTGTTGCACCTTTGTCACCATTTGAAGTGTCAGTGTCTGACATTTGGCGTGCCAGTGAGTATCACACATTAGGACTGTCTGTGTCCCACATTTGGAATGCTGGTGTCCCACGTGTTTTATCAGGTAGAGAATTTTCTTCTTCCTGATTGGCTGATGAGGTTCCAAAGCCATGTTGTTTATTTTTTTGTAATTAAGATTTTTATTAATGCATTTTCTATTTTCTAGAAACAAACAAGACAACGAGTGAAGAACACCAGCAGATACAGTGCCATTATCTCACCTCACCCTCCTGTAACTGCTTCTGGCTCCCTTTATTCATGCCTCTGCTTTCCCCCACTATCCCTCCTCTCTCTACTCCCATCCCCCAGTTTCCACTACTTCCCCTGCTCACTACTACCCCCAACAGCTATACTTCCACCCTACCCCTCCTGTTACTACTGCTACCCCGTCCCCTCACCCCACCCCACCCCACTTCCCATCAAAGTTGGCCAGGTAACAATTCATGGATGAGTGGGCACCCCTTAAATGACAATCACCCTGTTTCCATTCTGTTCCCTAATTCTTTTTCTTCAGTTGGCTGTCCTGCCCTGTATAATCCCCAAAGTGGACTGGGCGTTTCATATCTGTTCCTTCCCTTGTGGGGTTATCACCCCAGAGGGATACAAGTCCACTTCACCTTTTCTCCACTCCCCCTACCTCTCTTCTTAACCCCTTTCCAAGACCTCTCTTTTCTGTAACTCTAGCCACTCTATGCCTTCAGCTGCTCCACAATCCCATTTGGCTACTTATTGCTTCTCTGTGCATTCTAGATCTACCAGTTATTAAACAGAGTGTGCATATGTGAAACTACCTGTATATTACCTGTAACATTGTTGTTTATATTTTCTGTGTTCACTCTGTGTAATAATCTGTAAATTGTTTCTGTATTCAGTGTTTTTTACTTACTGTACTCCCTCTTCCCCCTCCCCCCAGGATGCATCTGGAAACGAACTATTTCAGCTCAGTGTATCTTTCCTGGTGAAACTCTTCAAATAAATAAATTAATTTAGTGCCATCAATAAAATAGTTCCTGCTACAGTCAGAAGTGTGTTCTCATTCAGTTCCCAACATCTGCATTCACTCTCTCTCCATTCAGTTCCCAACATCTGCATTCAGTCTCTCCATGTTATGCTCCATAAAGTTTCTTGTGGGCTGGAAATGTTCCAAAATGTTCCGCATTCCTTTATTGAGTAGGATTGGATGCCTACTGGTTGTAAGTCCCAGCATCACAAAGACACTGCTTTTATACTCCTATGAGAGATGTACTATCACTCAGATGAACAGACACAAAAACTAACTCTATCAGGACTACAGAATTGACAAATTCATTTGCAATGTCAATGGTGTACTATTTTTATAGTAGTTACTGCCTCTCTTCCGGCTTGGGTGCCTCTCGGGTCTCAAGCCCCATGGAAGGGAACCACAGAAGACAGCCACCACTGACTTGAGTCTCAGACTCATTCTGTGACTGAACTAGGTATCAAAACATGACAGGAGAGGGTTTCTTACTGAGGCTCTCCTCAATCAGATTGACTGAATTCTCTCAAGCAGGCAGGGGTAGTAGCCCTTGGGATAGCGCCACCTGGGGGTTACATCTTGGAGGCTCACTGCTGGGATTTTGTATCCTCTAGTGGCCACATTTACAAGCCACTGTTAAAAAAAAAATAAATGGGTACCCCGACAGAAGTGGCTGTGCACCGGTTGGTGGAGTGGTGTACTGGAGAGGAGATCGACCCCCAAAATGCTATGCTTATCCTGGACATCCCCCGGATATCAATACAGACACTGTACAGGGAGTACTTTCCAAGGTGGAAGGTTTACAAAACCCTGTGGTCGTGGGTCGACATGCTGATCTGCTCACCCACACTTTCGTGGCCCTAGTAAAGTATAAGGACCCCATAGATAGCTCCAAGGTGCCACAGACTATTACCCCAAAGGGAGCCCTCACTGCCTAGAGAGTGATAACTAAGGACAGTAGAGATCTGGGGGGGAATGAGCCCCCCCCCCACTATCTGAAACTTTTGAGGAGAAATTTGCTAAATTGTTGCTGGAGGAAGGGGAAAACTGTGGAGGACTTGAAGAAACTATTCTTGACACCTGGGGGTGTTCCTCCCCAAGCACCCTCTCCTGCTCCAGTACCCGTTATGGTGGCTGAACCAATGCAGGCTCCTATTTCTGCACCTGCCATTAGTCACGACTCTTACCGAAGGTTGAGGATCTTCTCTGGCACCCTCCCCACCCCCCATGGGGAGGATGACTGGGACACCTGGATAGATTGTGTTGCCCCCCTGATACCTGAATGGCAGTGTGTGGAGGCTGAGAAATGAAAAAGAATCATAGAAAGTCTGAGGGGTCCTGCCCTAGAGGCCATTAAATTTTTGAGGTCCACAAATCCTGATGCATCTGCCCAGAAGTACCTATCTGCACTTGAAGGCAATTTTGGGAGCACTGAGTCAAGGGAGAGACTTTGAGAGTCATCTGATCAAAGAGATGCTTTCTCTGTGGGGAGTGCGAAAGTCCAGAACCACCCCTTACCACCCCCATGGGGGACCCACAGCTTGAACGTTTCAACCATACTTTGCTAGACATGCTAGGCACCCTCCACCCAAAGGACAAGCCTTGATGGAGCCAACAAATTAGCACCCTGGTACATGCCTACAACTGCACCAAAAGTGATGCCACTGGGTTCTTCCCCTACCGCCTGATGTTTGGAAGAGAAGCTCGACTGCCGGTAGATGTGTGTTTTGGAGTCTCTCCTGATGGGGTTCAAGCTGACAACTATTTACAGTATGTGCAAAAGTTAAAGGCCCAGCTAAATCATGCGTACCAACTGGCTCAAACCATGGCTGCCCAAAGAAATCTGGCCAACAAAGAAAAGTATGATAAAAAGGTGAAAGCACAGGAACTCCAGGAGGGAGATCGGGTATTGCTAAGAAATCTGGGACTGCTTGGCAAATGTAAGATTGCTGACAGATGGCACCCTCTCCCTCACATTGTAGTGGGCAAACTAGCTGATCTGCCTGTGTACAAAGTAAGGCCTGAGAATAATTCAAAAGATGTTAAAACAATGCATAGAAGTCATTTACTGCCCATTGAACAAATCTTGACTGAGTCTGAGCCCCCAGCAAATGCCCCCTCGGGGACCAGTGACTAGAGCTGCTGCTAAGAAAAAAATCAAGAAAGTCTGCACCTACAGAAGCTAAGTTAAAGTGTTCCCCTCCACAAGTCCCAGTTGAACATGACTGTCAGTCCATGTCAGAGGAAAGTGAGTGTGGCTTTGAATACTACCCTTCTTACGAACTGAGTCAGTTGTTTCAGGGCAATCCCCTAGTCAATCCTGGAGATGAAGCTGGGCCTTCTGGACTGTCTAAGCCTCCAGCTTTGTCCCTGGAGCCAATGCTCCCAGAAACTGAAGTGCAAAGCATCAAGTCAGATGATATGGAATCATTGTGTATGGTTGAACTGTTTCAGTTTTCAGAGGAGGAAAATGATGGACTGGGACAAACTGGTGATATACCAGAACAAGAAGAGTATTTTGAGTGCCCTGACTGTCCACTGCCAGTGTCTGAAAGCTCTCCATGTGAGCCAAGTGTTGTGGACTCAGAGATTGTAACTTCTGCAGCTGAAAGTGCCCCAAGTTCTAGCCTCTCTAGCCCAATGGAGACTCTCCTGACAAGTGAGGACAATGCTGAAAATGAGGCTCAGAGTGCAAAGATTGTAACAGTTCCCCCTAGAAAGACTGGTCGAGCTATAAAGTCTGTGGTGCACCTCAGTTATGATTCCCTTGGGAGGCCTGTGGACTTGCCTCTCAATGTTATCCATAAAGGAGTGTATGTGTCCCCAAGCTCATTGCCTAAACTGAACATCAGTGCTAACTCCAAGTTACTTGTGTTGCCCTCTAGGTATGGTGCCCCTGCCCCATCCAGCCCCAAGGTAGCTGATAGGGAAGGGCCTTCTCTCTTCAGGTTTCATGTACAAGAGGTAATAACCTGAGCTGTGGTACAATGTGTGTGTAATACTGTGTAAAGAGTGATGTACTGCAAAGTTTCATAAATGTATTTCTGGTAAAGTGATATGTTGACTGATGATTACATGTATAAGCCTAATGTGATATTGATGTAAATGTACATGGTTGTGTTGAAATTTATGGGGGTACTTACTTGATGCGGACACCAAGTTTTTCCAGGCCGGGAAGGGTGTAACCCCCCTGCGAATGGGGGTTCCCAAAAGTCTTCCAGGAGCTTGCCTGAATGCTCCAAGTCTGGGCGGTGTTCGGCGTCTGAGCTGTTTGAATGTGGTTCCAGGTGAGTGCTATTTGAGCCTCCACGTACTGCCTCTTTAAGAGCTGTCTGCTTGCAGACTTAATTGGTTTGTATGGGGGGACTGTGTGTTCTAGTGCCCGAATCTCACCCGGGCTGCTGTCAATTCGATCCGTTTCTGCCGTCGCTACATGTGCAGAGGGAGCCTTGCCGAAAGATATAACTGTTTGCCAGAAATCATTTAGAGTGACTGAGAAAATGTAATTTGTCTAACCTGTCTTCATTTCAGCATGAACTGTTTTAGTGTAGCTCTTTCATTTTGGTTCTGAATAGCTGACATGGACCAATCAGGATGATAGGGAGACCTAAAATGGAGCCTGTGGACGAATTGGAACTTGGACTCTCAATTTTGAGCCAGCCACAAGAGGATTGTATGGGCAGTGACTCTGGGAAATGTAGTTTTAACCTTGGCGCCTTTTTCTACCAACAGAGGGAGTCTTATTGTGAGTGACAGCTGAATCAGCCAACAGAATAGTGTGGAGCTAAAGGAAATGCCCTGCTCTGTGACTGGAAAGATCAGATCAGTTGTGGCAGTGAAGAGAGAAGGAGCTGTGTGCTTCTGCGGTGTGTAGTTTCACGTGGGAAGCGCATGTGAGGCCCTGAGTTTCGGTCTGCAGTCTTTGTGAGTGCCAGTTTGGACTGAATCTGAGTAGTGAGGAGAAAGAAGCACCAGAAGTGTGGAAACCAGGCTCACCCTGTAGAAGACTGTAGAAATTGTTGAATCACGCTCGGTCTGTCAGGAACTGAAACTGCTGTGTGTGCTCCTGGGTATCTTGAAGTAATTGCGATTGGGATCGAGGAGCAGCCTGCCTGGTATAGTACTTTCCTTTTACATATGAATGTGTGTAGTGCTTGTGGGGAATCGCTATTTCCAAGCCCCTGTGCTGTGTGCTGTGTGTTGAAGCTGGAAGCAAACCCCAGCTTGTCTTGAACTAAATCCATTTGCTATAAACTGCAGTGGGGTCCAGTCACAAGGACTTTGTCTCCATGCCCTGCTGTTTCCGACAATCCAGAAGAATATCTACCATCCGGTTCTCAGCTTGGGTATTGTGAGTACAAATCAGGGTATTCCCCTGCAGCCTGTTTTCAATCACAAGTGTGTCATCTAATTCTTGTTGTTTCTTTACTTCATGGACTGAGTCATCAGGCTCCGGATTACAACTAGGTATTGTGCATATATTTTCTTCTACGGGGCCTTATCCATCTGCACCTGCCGGCCAGCCCTGGGCAACGGGCCGGGCTAGCCCCCCCCCCTCCAACCTGGGTACCCAGAGAGTGACTTTTCAAACCCTGTATGTGTGCACAGTACTGTGATTTAATGCCACTAATTAACCTGATTTCCACCTCCCGTGTTACTGTCCCCTAAATAAATCAGATTTGTTGTTGTTAAACTTTAAACTGTCTGAAGTGTCAGTACCTTCATGCCAAGCACTGTATTGGTTTGTGTATGCTGCTTAACCTTATTTTTCAGGGGGTCCTCAGAGACGAACCTGTGAATCAGGCTCGATGGTAAGTGGTACCTTATGAATGAACAATGTGTACATGTGGGGTATTGGTACTGTAACTCATGTGCATCATGTGGGCCATTAGAGGGATTAGAAGGGGGTCTCAGTGTCCCAGAGGGCTGTGCCCAAACTAGACCAACCATTACAAACCCTGACCTCTGGGTGGAGGCACCCGCCATAGAACCTAGGCCCCTCAACCTGTCAGTAGTCAAGCAGGCAGGGGTAGTAGCCCTTGGGATAGCGCCACCTGGGGGTTACATTCAGAAGTAGTGCAACTGCACTAATACCTCTGAATATTGGGACACACATGCAGCGCAACAGCATAGCACTAGTACAACAGCACAATGCAGGGCACAAGCACAGCATAGAATATAGCGCGGCACAAGGAAGTAGCACAAGTAGCACAGAAAACAGCACGAGGGGATGGGGGATGGGATAATTGGACACCAAGGAAAGACACACAACACAGCAGCATAGATATCAAAAATACATTTTATTGTACAAAAATGGCACTGGCCCATACACAAAAGCAAAATAATAATATAAAGAAAAACAAGGGCAACCACCTGCAACAAGGGGGGAGGCAGAAACAAAAGGAAAAGGGTGACTGTCCATCAGCATAACAGGGGAGGGGACAGAAGGAAAAGGGCAACCGCCCGTCAGCATTAATGGAGGGGAGAAACAACAGAAAAAGGGCAACCACCCATCAGCATAACAGGGAGGGAACAAAAGAAAAGGACAACCACCTATAAGCATAAAAGATTTTACATTTTTACATTATTTTTTATACTTTATGCTTGTTAGCAAGATGAGCTAAAAGCCTGTTTTCACAAGCAACAAGTTAACATATAAAACATTGTGTTAAACAAGACATACTTAATAAATATACAACATATAGACACATACATATAAATATATATACACAAAAACATATAACAGTCAATGTTTTTTGAAAACAAATGCACTCTGAGAGAGAATGAAGCCACTGAGCAAGCTGGTGCTTTACAGACCTAACAGTTCTACGGTTAATAACTGCAGCTGGAATCTTGTTAAAAAAGTGTGGGAAACAAAAGAAAAGGGGCAACCGTCCATCAGCACAAAAGGGAGGCAAACAAAAGAAAAAGGGCAACCGCCTGTCAGCATAAATGAAAGGGAGAAACAACAGAAAAAGGGCAACCGTCCATCAGCTTAAAAGGGAGGGAAACAAGAGAAAAAGACCAACCACCTATCAGCATAAAAGGGGGCCAAAACGAAAGAAAAAGTACAACTGCCTGTCAGCATTAAAGGGGGAGAGACAAAAGAAAAAGGGCAACCACCCATCAGCATAAATGGGGAAAACAAAAAGGAAAAGGGCTACCGCCCATCAGCATAAAAGGGGGGAGAAACTAAAGAAAAAGAGCAACTGCCTGTCAGCATAAAAGGGGGGACAAACAAAAGAAAATGTGCAACCGCCTGGTTGAAGACAGTCCACCCCTCAAGGGTTTGCAGCAGATGGTGGCGGTGGTGGCAGCTGCTGTTTCTGGACTGCTGCGACCAGGTCCCTCACGGCCACCATATTCACCTCCACCCTACTGAACGGAATACAGAGCAGGTGGACCTGCCTGCACAGCAGGTCGCCTATCCCTTCCAGCAGCATTGCATCACAGCGACCCCTCCTGTGTCCCTCTGGGCACCTACGGAAAGAAATACACTGAACTCAGCCAACTGAGCACACAGGATGAGGGACAAAGGAGTGGCAAAACGTGAATAACAGACATGCAACCATACTGCACATGGGCCAACATGCCACACACAGGTGGGCGGAGTCACACAGCTGCAATGAAGTGTGTGTGGCATACCAGAGACCGTACTGTGTACCCAAAGTGTAGGGGATTGCACGTACAATGAGAATGCCATGCTGCAACACAGCGAGAGCAAGCTGTGCAAGGGACGCACAACACCGGCAGGCATGCCAGATGTGAAAATTCAGCACATGCCGCAGCAGCCCCAAGCCAGAGTGCAATAGGCAATGTAACAGCCCAAGTGGCTAAGAGTTCCACCCCCGCGTCTAGCACCTGCAGACCAGGCATTCGGCCCACAGACCCACACAGTGTGTAGGACAAGAACATCCATAAGCCACCCTGGTTAGCAGCAGGGGTGGGGCCCAGGCACACACGTTAGCGGTACACACAGCACAGCTGTATACAGGTGGGACCATCATGCAGCACTGTACACAGCAGGCAGCACAACATTTGAGTGCAGCAGTGTAGTAAGCAAGTGAGTGCTTGACATACTGTACCGCAGTCACTGTTACACTGGTGTGAGAAGCAGAGCCATCTGTAGGCACCCTCCCTCTCAGTGGATGTTGGTCCCCCTAATTGTAGAGATCCCTCTATAGGAAGGCTGTATAGGTCATCAGTCCTGTGATGAGCCATTTGTGTTGTAATGTATGCATGACACTGCCCGTGTACCATGGAATGATCACACTATGGACATCACTGCACTGGATAGACACTGTAACAAACCCACTCAGCAGGTCAGCCCTCTACTCCCAAAGTGCCAACCCCTGAGCGCAGTCTTGTGAACAGTTAACAGACACAGGGTAACCCTCCTGGTCTGTTTTGTGGGTTTCAAATCAACCTTTGGTCTCAAGTCTTGGAGGGATTCAAACTGTGAACCACTTGCTAGCGTACCCAAAAAACAGGCTCAGATAATTCTGTCTTCGGGGGGCCAGATATCTTTGCCTACGGGCACCTAACCAGGTGTACAGAAATGAACCCTTAAAAACTGTAATAAAAGACCTCAGATTTAAAACGCTTACCTTTTTCCAGTTTGGTATCACCATTCAAGCTTATGTACAGTGTCTGCTTTAACCATATACTCTACTTGTAAAGGAAAGAAATCAAAGACAGACCAAGTAAGCTCTAAAAATAGAGTTTTACTAAAATAAATACAAATATGTAACACATAGAATACAGAATTATTATAACAAGAACCATACATTTTTTTAAAAGAACAAGGTTTTTAACAGTGCAATTCCTACTACAGTACTTAGATTTGTCTCTCTCTCTCTCTCTAAATACCTGCATAAAGTGCTCAACGATGTTTCTTTATCAGAGTCTAGATAAAAGTGTCTCTGAAGGAAAACATAATAATGTTTAAAAGCTGTTTTTCCCCACCTATTTGCATGAGGTCACCTAGCTCCTCCGTGTCAGAATATATATAAAAACAGGATGTCTTTTTCAAGTATTAAATTCTGCAACCTCAGCATAACTCATGTTCTTCAAATGAGTCTCTTTGATCTTATGATAAGCTTCCCCCTTCCAGGACATGAAAACATCTTTTATGACTTCGCACTAAAATGTCGCAACCTGCTCTTCTTCCTCTAAGCGTTATCAAAGTTTATGATTTTCCCTCTTAGCAACTACAGCTATAATTAACTTAGTTGAAGTCTGTAATTAGCTTCGGGCCTTCCAGGTTACACCTTGTATCTAAAACCTGTGTGTGTGTGTGTCACACTCACATGCTGTTTCAGCATTTCTCAAGAGAGACAGTCCATAACCCATTTTTATATTACAAAAATGATACAGTGACCAGAACCAGCTGTCCAAGTGTCACAGACACTACCAACTATGCATCAGAATGTTGAACAAATACATGGTAAGGTACATTCAAGGCCTATCAGTGACTACCCCTGCCATGGACCCCATGCCAATAAGGCTGGCTCTGGTGAGATGCAATGGTGTGGCCACAGTGCATATGACACTGGAGATGGCACCAACGCAGGTAGACTGCCATAAGTGCTGTATGCCACACATGGCATGTCTCAGGGGTGTACCAGTACAACAGTAGCCAGTGCCTACCACCACCAGACAGATACACATACCTAGGCCTGATCATATCGCACAACAGACCCGACTAACAATGACAAGCGTACCACCTGTGACAGTGAGCATTACTGCCAAGGTCCTGATGTACCAAGGCTGTGGCACAGGGGACATGCCATTGCACAGTGTAATGCATGTCAAGGCACATTACTCACAGTGCAGCATGCCTGTCGCAATGACGATCAAACCAGTAGATGGCGCAGCACCTGACACATGACAGTGTCAGTGGTGGGACAATGCCCTAAGAGCCAGGTAAGGGGTCAGAACTATATCTGCCTAGGTGCTGCCCCCACAGGCATACATGCAATCTGGTGAGACACAGACATGGACATCTAACACAACAGCAGAAACATGTGGCATAGTGTAGACATGCAACGCAGACCACAAAACACACAATGCAGGGTACTTACGTGGATGTGTGTCCAAGGATGATCCGGCCTCCCGTAACTCTCACCATGCCCCATCATGGCCAGATGCCCTCTCCCTCCATCTGGCGTCCTGTCAGCCCTGCTCCTCCTGGCCGGTCTTTGGTTTCCTTGGCTGGTTCCTGTTGTCTGTGGAAGGGAGGGGGAGACAGAGGTGATGTGTGATCAACAGCATGCAGTGGAACACATGCCACATCACCATGCACCATAAACAGTACACACGCCTATATACCAGTACCGTGTCACTGCAGCCACATCACTGCTGGGGTGGACAGGACCATGCAGAGACATGCATCGGTATGCACAGCCATGGTGACACCTTGCACAGACAAGTGAGACCATGGACTGGTCACAGCCTCCACACTACATACCAGTGTTGTATCTATGACCTAGCACTGTGTATGCAAGGCTTGTGTGGTGCCCCTGTCCATCATACCATATATATCAGATACACGCCATATACACCTCCTATTGCTTATCATGAGGTATATTACTTAAGGTTGCATACAACATTGGAACAATAATCATACCATTACAACATTAGAGGTAGACATCATACTGTAGATGTAGTCAAACACAATGGCAGGTCCAAGATTGGCACACCCATTCAAATATAATTTTAAACCATGCTTTACATGGCATATACATAGCTGCATCCATTCTACATACCATGGACAGTGTACAATGAACAGACATTAGCTGGTGCAACATGCTGTTCAGTACACCTAACATCCTGGCTATCAGTACCCTCAGGTCACATGACATATTTGTATAACCAGGCACAGCGCCTAGGACCATGCATAGTGACATGTCAGTGTGGCATCACACACCCTTGGCGTTACGGCAAGCAGTAGGGCTCCCTGATCCACAACAAGTCCTGTATTATACAGGGTGATGGGGTCATCTACAGGAACAGTGGTCCCAAAGACCTGCACTGGCTATATATAACAATTCTGCAAACTGATTTCCATAGGAAATACAGTAGTGCACCCAACAGATAAACACAGTACGTTGCCCTGGAGTCTCAGGGAAAGCAACAATGCAGTCTTCGAGCACTCAAACTATACTACAAACCACACACCACAGCAATCATGTGTACAACTGGCTGAACTCACCTGGGTATGTCACTATCCAGCATCACCTTCAGCTCTGCAGGTGATACGGCTCCCTCCTGGACAGGTTGTTAAATCTGAGTCAGCACTAGTTGCTTGTACAGGCAATGTAGCTGTGGCTGTGTCCCCCAAGCGGGCACAGGGTAGGGGCACCCCCGAAGTCCTTCTTGTTCTTGGGATGCTGGTACCAGGTCAGGCAGGGGCACTGGGGATCGGGGCCTGGTGCTCCATCCCTACCGGGAGTGCAACGGGGTGTTTTTTTCCCATTTTCTATGGGAGTGGCACGTGCCTCAACTTCAAGGCATCTCCGACGACTTCATCCACTCCCAACTCTCTTTTTACGCTTGTGCACTTGCTATGCCTCCAGCTTCCACCAGAGGCCAGTCAGGCACCGAGTGTGCACCCCCCTACCTCCCAGGAGAGGAGAGCTGTCCTTCAGATGCTCAATCCTCTCCTTCCCCTGCCAACCCCCGATGGCCCGGGCTCATTCCTGAACCAGGGTCAGCGGCATGGCGCGCGGTGTGGCATCCAGTGCCTCAACCCTCAGCACCACCGGGCCGGCTTTAGTGCTAATGTTAAGGCAGTGCAAACTCAAGAGTGCTGAGAGCAAACCTGCAATATTCAATCGGTATATGCAGATGAGCTAATTTTGCAGTCAGTGCCCTAAATCGACATTTGCATGTCATTAATGGAATGTATTTGGTCATTTGCATGCTAAATTGTGCCTGGAGCATATAAAGGAGCAGATAGCTCTGCACAGATTCCACATAGGTTCTGCAGGTGGCTAGAGGTAAGTGCAGTTTGCAATGGCCTACAACAGGGGCAGGGGTGGATATAGCAGTGTGTTTATGCTGTATCAGGACTAGACTGTAGCTGTATCTGCACATGCTCTTGAGTCTGTGATAGGCAGATAGCTGGCTGTATGTTCGAGCTGCCCTACAGGGACAAGTACGTGTCCCGGCCAGTGGGGCATTGGGGCCTGCGCACCACTGAACCTATGCTCTGTGCTTCTGCTGTGTGTATGCAATGCTCAGTGCTGTCCATCATCCCCTTTCCAACAGGCATCATGATGGAGGAGGAGGAGAAGATGCATAAGAGGTGATTTTCAGATGATTAGATGGTGGCCCTGGCCCACACTTACTTGACCAGGAAGGATTTGGTTGGCCAACACAGAGGGACTAAAGCTGAAATAAAACAGGCCTGGGATGAGATCGCCGAGTCGGTAAATGCCATTGGAGGAAGGAGCTGAACGATGGAGGAGGTCAAGAAAAGGGCTACCAACCTCAAGAAGAGGACAAAGGATGTCATGGCCAGGGCCTGTTTAGACCGTCAGGCCAAAGGTAGTGGGCCCAGGAATACAGTGCCCCTATCCCCTGCAGAAATGGTCATGGCTGGCATTATGCAGCCCATATCAATAATAGGCATCTTAGGAGGTACCTATAAAAGCCAAAGTGCACCAATACAGCCATGTTATGACTGCAATAGCCCCATCACATTGAGGAAGTGGGAGCATATGCACCAGTGGTGTTGGGATTAGCATGCTTGAGAGTGGGGGAATGCTATGGTGACACTGGACACAGCTGACCAAGTACAGATGGAAAGCACAGGATGTGCTGCACAGATCTGTGTTCTGCAGACACTTCATACTGCAGCCTTATGCATGCATGCTACATGGGCCCTGGTACACCACTCATGTGGGCCAACACTGCTGCATGCACCATCAGTCATGGTGTACCTGTTGAATGGGTTACACAATGGGTGTAGGCCGCATGGTGTTATCCATGTAGCCTGGTGGTGTGGATGTCTGTGGGAAAATCCTCTACTGTGCCATATGGGGGTCATATACTGTGTGATCACTGGTGATGGGAGATGTGTAATGTGTACAGCACTGGGTCATATGGACAATGCATGGCATGGGCAGCGAGTGTGTATCTGTACACAGTACACTTGGCCTGTATGCTGCTATGGTCAAGCCATAGGTATGTGCAATACTCAGTAATGTCACTCTCTTCTCTCAACAGACCAGTCCATGGCTGGGGGAGGACACAGTGGAGAATGAACAGCCAAGACTGTCAAGATGGCTGCTGCCTCTGCAGCTGACCCCAGCTAGGGCACAAGAGTTGGATAGTGATGTGGAGATGTCTGTGGAGGAGTGGCGGTGCCAGGAGATCTCTGGGTCCAACTCAGACTCCGATGGTTTGGCTGTCCCTGCTGGCCTCCTGCCAGGGGGGCCCAGCCACCCCCCCCTGAACTAACCATTGCTGTGGTGCCCCATCCCCCCCCCCGGCCAATGCCCCAGACTCAGCCACCACGTAGCCACCCCAGGCCAATGCCCCCAATCAGGTCACCGCTCTGCCACTTGAGGCCCATGCCCCTATATTATGCGGTGTTCTGGTCATGTGCTGTAGTCCAATTATAGTAAAAGGGTGACTAGAGCAGATGTGTTGTGATGACCCAGATAAATTACACACTAATCACCAACACCCGTGCCATTCCCAGCAGGTGGAATAGCGGGAAAACACTTCAGGTTCTAAGGAAGGTGGATGGTATCACCTGACAAAGAGAGGTGGGAGTTGTGAATGAGCTTCATATACTTCTCTGTGTATATTTTATAACCAGGGAAAGAAAGACACAGTCACAGGGAAGAAGGAGTAGACTAAGCACTCTACAATTCCTATAAGAGGAAGGTACTGTAATGCAAGAGCTGTAAGAGCCTCTAGATTGTAACTGTACTGCACTTCAAGAGCTAGATGAGCTTCTAAACTGTAAGAGTACTGTAATTCCTATACAGGTCACTCTACCATTTCCTATAAGAGGAAGACTCTAATTACTATTCAGGTCACTCTGCCCTGAATCCGAGGTACACCTCTATCCAAGTGACTACCCCCCTGGAGTACTCCAGACCTGAGAACTGTTACTGTATGCTATAGCAAGATTTTAAAAATGATACAATTTGCAATTAGTGCACAACTATCAAAGTCTCTGTCCACGTGATGGTCGATCTGTTGCAGGAAGGAAAAGGAACAAAGGGAATCCTGAAAAGGGGAACAAGTAGGCTCACTGGCTGGCATCGCTATGAGAATCTCTGTGGGACTAAAGGGATGTGGAGATGTTTTTTAGACAGGCCATGGGTCCATTGGCTACACCCACCTCTCCAGGGTTGCCGGAAACAAGAAACAAATACAAGAACTCTCTTGGCTCAAAACCCATTGGTGGGCCGCTGGAAATTAAGAACAAATGCAAGAATTCTTCGGCTTAAAATCTACTTGTGTGCTGCCAGACTGTAGCAATGAAGAACAAGCACAAAGGATCCAGCCACAGTTCTCTGGCGGACAGCCATGATGAGACGACAGATGCAGAAGCCACCCTGCCACAGCCCTCAAGTGGACTGCGGGACATGATAGATGCAGAAGATCACCCTGCTACAGCCCACTTGTGGACTGCCGGAACATGACAGATGCAGAAGATCACCCTGCCACAGCCTGCTTGTGGACTGCCAGGACTCGATAGATGCAGAAGACCACCCTGCCACAGCCTGCTTGTGGACTGCCGGGACTCAACAGATGCAGAAGACATTGGGAGGACCCCATGGAAACAGAGAACCAAAGTGAGGATGTCTTCGGAAGCCAGGTGAATAGTAGAGTTCTGGACGTCAAGGCCGGACGAGCCAAGGATAAATGTAAAACAAGAAATGGGACGTTGGTTTGGGGAAACTGGAACAGAAGATCTGGAAGAAGCTGCGATGAAGAAGAAAAACAACAAAACGGATGACAAGATCTGCATAGGGCCAGGCTGTACACTGGGACTTCAGTGGGAAACAACAAACATGACATTGCAGGGATACGGCCGTGGGATCTTCAAGAAATTCTGCTGCAGACTGATTCTGGAATTCACTTGCTGGACGCCCATCTAAGGCTGCTAAAGACTGATTCAGGAATACACTTGCTGAATGCCCTTCAAAGGCTGCTGAAGTCTGTTTCAGGAATACACTTGCTGAACACCCTTCGAAGGCTGCTGAAGACTGATTCAGGAATACACTTAGTACAAGATGCTGACACACTACAGAGTAACTGCAACTCTGGGCAGTTACACAGTTCCAAGGGCAACTGAACAAATTTGGGGCAAATGCACAGTTACAGGGGCAATTGCACAATTCCGGGGCAAACAAACAGCTTTGGGGCAATTGCACAGTTACAGGGGCAAACAAATGGCTTTGGGGCAATTGCACATTTCCAGGGCAAACAATCGACTGTGGGGCAATTGCACAGTTCCAGGGGTAGTTGCACAGTTCCAGGGGCAAACAAACGGCTTTGGGGGCAGTTGCACAGTGCCAGGGGTTTCAGGTAATGCAATACAATTCAGACACTTTTCAGGTAATGAAATATAGTTCCAACAGTCTTCATGCTTGTTGCTTCACTAGAATGCTCCCAAATGCCCTGTTGGACCCCCTTTTGTACTGCGGGGCCTGCTCTGCTGAGCCCCTCTTTAGCTATGGGCCTTCTCTTGCTGGGCCCTTTGCACAGTGTGCATTCTGTGGTTAGGCCCTATTTAACTATGGCCTACTGTGGCTGGGCCCCTTTAAGCTGTGGGCCTACCATAGCTGGGCCCCTTTAAGCTGCTGCCTTGCCACTGCTGAAATTGCCCCTTTAAGTTGCTGCCTTGCCACTGCTGGGGCCTTTCCGCTTTGGACCTTGTCTCGGCTCCGCCTACAGGAGCGCTCCTCAACAATATTCAAAAGGCTCTAAAACAGAGCTCTATGCCCAGCCCCTCCTATGGGCGTCACTAGGCCCTGCACAATATTTAAGTATTTAAATTTGGGGTCTACCTTTGCCCCGCCCCTCAGCTCTCAGCCATTTTCCACAGCGCCCTAGGCACTTTTTAAACAAAAAGATCTTTCTTTTTATTAAACAAAGGCGGACAGTACTTGGTTCATGTGCTGCTGCCGACTCACCGCCCCAGCCCAGGGAGAAGAAGGTTGCTGAGGGAGGAGGTACTGACAGTAGGTAGTACTACTGGCATTGGGCAAGATGCAGGCACTGAGGCAGTCGGCTAGGGGCCTTGAGGTCCTCTCTCTTCTCTTCCTCCCTAGGAGCTTTTGCTATGGCCGCTGCTCGGTCGCACTACATGGGGGGGGTTACTTTTAAAACGAGCAAAAACACAATTAAAGGGCTAAACAAAGCCCACACCATGTACTGGGATCCTGCTCCTCTTCTTTCTGGGTGACCTGATGGCACACTGGAGACCCGTCGCTACTGAGAACCTCACGACAGACACAGAACTGGCAACCAGAGGCAGCGGAGGCACACAGATGAGCCCCAGAGATGGCTTCACCCTCCAGGTAAATTCTCCTGTCCTGCTGAGCTCTGTGTCCTCTCCCCTCCACGGTCCCAATCGATCTCTCTAAAAACAATACTTTTTTGAAACAGGATACTCAGGGTTCTCGTTCTAGAACCCTGATCACCTGCCACAAGCCACTGACTTTATTTTGAAAAAATAACACCATGAGCTGGGCAGGGACAGCAGTCCCAGCGTGTGGGTAGCCACAGGGGATTGTTCTGTCAAGTGCAGCAGGTAGCAACAAAGAAAATTTTTTTTTTTTTTTTTTTTATTTTTTATACACTGCCCTACTACTGCCCATGATGCCCAATATGCCTTAGGCTCTAAGGGGCACTTATTTAATTAATGTTCTGTGGTGCCCTCAAACTTTGGGGCACTACACCTGGCCAGGCCACCACTGTGCCACCCCAGGCCAACCTCAGCCCAGCCACTGCTATGCTGCCTAAGCCCATGTTCCAGGCATAGCACAGATCACGGTGCCACCCCAGCCCACACAACGGGCCAGGCTGCAGCTCACTCCTGTCCCCCAGAACAGTCCATGTCAGCAGCAGATGGCAGCCGAAAGGCAGCTGCTGCATGTGATCATGGCAGCTCAGGAGGGCCTGCAGTCTGAGCTGGACTGCTTGTAGTATATGATGCAGGACCACAAGCAGTGCACAGAGGTTCAACATGTGAAGCACATGGCAGCCTTGGAGGCCGGCTTCCATAGACTGAAGCAGTCCCTGTCAGCCAACTTGGGCACTGGCTTTGGAAGACTGGAGCAGTCACTTGCATCTAGCTTTGATGGGGTGGCTGCCACCGTGCAGGAGGCCGAGGCCATGGTCTCCAGCAATGTAAGTAAGTAAGTAAGTAAACTTTATTTTTATTGTGCCTTTCCAAAACCAAGGCGCTGAACAGATTTAAAATACAAATATACAACATAAATTAACAATAAAAACAGTAAATACAGATAAATGAAAATCAATCAGGGAAGGCTAGGTTAAATAAATATGTTTTCAACATGGATTTAAAACTTTTGACGGTCAGGCATTCTCTTAACCAATGAGATAGAGAATTCCACAGGGTTGGTACTGCAAATGAAAAAGCACGAGCACCAGAAGTCTTTAAGTGAACCCTGGTAATCTCTAGCAAACCCTTGTCAGCGGATCGGAGAGGATGAAGTGGGGAGTAGGGAATCAGGAGATCTTTCAGGTAGTCGGGTCTCTGTTTGTGTATGACTTTGAAGGTTAGCAAGCCAACCTTATAGGTGATCCGCCACTGAACAGGCAGCCAATGCAGTCCGCGCAGCACAGGTGTGATGTGACTGGTCCTTGATGTACCAGTCAATAACCTGGCCGCAGCATTCTGCACCAGCTGCAAGTGGCGGATGTCAACCCCAGAAAGCCCTAGGTAGATGGCATTGCAGTAGTCAAGATGGGTGGTGATAAAGGCATGGACCAATGTTGGAAGGTCATCCGGGGAAACCAGGTGTTTCACCCGGGCGATATTCCTCAGATGGTAAAATGAGGATTTAATGACGGCTGACACCTGAGATTTCAGGGTCAAGCCGTCATCAAAAATAACACCCAGCTTACGCACCCGGTCTGAGGTAGTGAGCTGAACACCATCAAGGCATAGGCCCAATGCCTGTTCAGCCCCCAAACCCACCCCAGATGACTTGGGTCCACCACCAACACTTAAATCTTGTCTGGGTTCAGTCTCAGCCAGCTAGTGCTCATCCAATCTTTGATTTCGGCTAGACAGTTGTTTAGCGCCGAAACTGCATCAACCTGTCCTGGTAAAAAGGACATATACAGCTGAGTATCATCTGCATAGCAGTGAAAACTCAAGCTGTAATGCCTAATGATGTCTCCCAATGGCAGCATGTACACTGCGAACAACATGGGTGCCAATATGGAGCCCTCCGGGACCCCGCAGCACAGAGGAAGGGCGTCAGAGCAATAAATCCCAGTGACCACCCTCTGAGATCTGCCCATGAGGAAAGATCAAAACCAGTTTAGGACTGTACCCAACAGCCCACAAAGAACCCGCAAGGACTCCAGAAGCACACCATGGTCCACAGTGTCAAAGGCTGCTGAGAGATCAAGAAGGACCAGAATGGTACAGGCCTTTCGATCTCTCGCCATTAGGAGATCATTTAATACCCGGACAAGGGCAGTCTCCATGCTGTGTCTCTTCCTAAATCCAGACTGGAGAGCTTCATAGACATTGTGGGTTACAAGGTGATCATCCAGTTGCAGCACAACCACCTTCTTTATAACCTTACCCACAAAGGGCAGGTTAGAGACAGGCCGGTAGTTAGCTGGGCAGTCAGGATCCAAGGAGGGCTTTTTAAGGAGTGGTCATATGACCGCCTCCTTGAGGGGATCAGGAAAGACCCCCCTCTCCAAGGACCTCCAGACAATTTCAGCCAGGATTGGGCAGATAACATCAACACATCCCACTAAAAGGGGGGGTAGGGCCCGGATCCAAACTACAACTGGTTGGGCACATAGCCTGGATGATCTTCACAATGTCCATGAATTCCGGCCAGCTGAAATCCGTCCAGACAGAGCGAGAACCTCCCATCGACCTCCGCAATCCCTCATAGGAAGAGCTGGATCGATACCAGACCTGATGCTGGCAACCTTATCTGCAAAGAATTGAGCAAGCTCCTCACACTTAACCTGAGAAAAGGCTTTTACAGATTGGAGACAGACTGGATTGCACAATCTGGCAACAGTTTGGAAGAGCTGAGCCAGTCGATTCTGTGCCAGAGAAATCTCCCTGGACAGGAACTCTGCCTTCCTATGGGTGATTTCTGATTGATAGTCCCAAAAATGTTCCATCAGCTTAAGCCTGTCAGCATCTAGGCCGGATTTCTGTCATGCTCATTCTATCCTTCAGCCAACTCATCTCAACTCCTTCAAGGAACCTTCAAACCAGGGGGATCTTGGGCGAAGAGTTAGTAGTCAAACGCGAACAGGAGCAATCAAGTCCAGGGCATCTCCCACCGCCTTGTTTCAGGCAAGCACAAGATCCCCCGGACTCATGATTTCACCCAGCAATCCCAATAGGTCCAGGACTGCTGATAGACCATCTGGGGTAACTCCCCTTAAAGGGTGGTACTGGACCATCTCTGTAGGGGCAGGTCCATTGGGGGATCCCCGAAACTGAACCCTATGGTGTGATGGTCAGACCAACTGACTGGTTCCACCCCCAAGTCCGTGATCGCCATCCTCAGAAGGAACACCAGATCCAATGAGTGACCTCCAATATGGGTAGCAGAGGTAACCACCTGTGTAAGGCCCAGTATCATCTTTTGCTGGAGATTTTGACCAAGTTGCAAGAGTTCATCGTTGACCCAGGCATTGAAGTCCCCCAGAATAATCCATCTGGGGAACACCAGTACCATGTTGACGTTGAAGTCTGCTATCTCCTGTAGGAATTCTCCACCATCACCTGGTGGATGGTAAATGATGAGTATCCTACAGCCTACACCCTCTCCCATGATACACTCAAAGGATCTGGTGGATCCCACTGGAACATCCACAAGGCCCAGTTCAGTCTTAAAAAAGATGGCTACACCCCCCCACCCCTATGATCCAACCTCAGGTGGTGGATCACCGAGAACTCAGCCGGAACAGCAGAGGCCAATATAGGACCTGCATTTTCATCCAGCCAGGTCTCAGTTATGCATGCCAGAACCGCTGTTCCAACAAGATCAGCTATAATAGCTGTCTTGTTCCTAATGGATATGGCATTGCATAACACCACCCGGGTTGGATGAGACGCTGAGGAACACCTCGACACCTGCCCAGCAACTGCTGGGCCCTTGGGTATGGGAACAAGACAGGTAATACCCCTGTCATGATCCCATTTCACCCCAGGGCATCTCCTGGTCCCCATTACCCCAATTTGCCCTCCCCTTTCCCTTCCCCCACCAGACCCAGTTCTCCTCCTTCTCCTATGCCTGCTGATGATTCTGGAGGCTTGACATCTTTTATAGATTCCAGTAGGTAGATAGGGGCATTCAAAAGGATGCAATTCCCTGAGTCTGGTGGGGGAATAACGCCTGACCGTCGTTAAGCCTTCCCAACACATTTTCTAACCGTGGGTACCAGATGCAGCACTGGCTGTTCCAGTGGGGGGAATGTCACCCCGTTGCAAACACCTTGGCATCTGGCTACCCCCTACAATGCAGCCAGGACACCCAGCACACCTTGCACACTGGCCCATGACAGAGAGATGCCACGCACCCCTGGCCATAGCCTGCTCCTTGGAGGAGTCAGTACCCCATGGGACTATAGCCATTGTTGGCTTATGCTATCCCCACCCCCTGCCCCCACTGCATGGCAGACATCCCCCCCCCGCTGCCCAGCAGGACATATCACATGCGCTAATGCTGTGTCTGTGGTGGGGTATGGGCTGCACATAGGGTTGCTTGTGACACATGTGCTCTACTCCAGCTTTACCACCTCATGTCCTCCCTTCCCCCAAACTATGTTTCTCACTCCCCCCTGCTTGAATGGCTTTTATTTTCCATGGTGGAGCACCATGTTGCGTAATATGCAACAAGCAAGGAATACGGCACAGGTCTTCTGAGGGCTGTAATGTAGGGCACCACTGAAATGGTCAAAGTATCTGAACTGCAGCTTGAGCATGCCAAAGACCCACTCAATGACACTGCATGTAGCAATGTGCACCCCATTGTACCTGTCATCTGCAACAGATGCAGGTCATAGGACAGGTGCTAGCAGCCAGGGATGCAGGGGGGGATATGCCCTGTCCCCTGTATGGGAAAAGGGCATTGGTTTGTACCATCAATGACAGCTATGGGGGGAGGGGGGCCTTGGGCATATACTCACCCAAAGAGGTGCCCACTAGGTATATCCCCCCCTTCAAACCTCTGGCACAGAATAGAATTGTGCTAGATAAAGGCATCATGGGCACTGCCAGGACAGTGCTGATGCACACTGTTGCATCATAAACCATCTGACAGTTGATGGAGTAGAAGCCCTTTCTAGTCAAGTGGGCCTCCACCCCAACCCCTGGGGGTGCATGAGGGGCAACATAGGTGCAGTCAATTACACCCAGTACAGCCATTGGGTACACAGCCCAATAGAATTGCTGCATGGTTGCTGTTCACTCTGCGGGTGTGCTGGGGAAATACGATGAACTCCCCAGAATAGGCCAGCAGGGCATCAATGAACTGGCCCAATAAGCACGAGGTGGCAGCCTGTGTAATGCCATTAGTTCACCCACTGGTATCTGGAAGGTTCCAGTGGCCAGGAAACACAGTAGTGTTGTCACTTTGAGCTCTATGGACATTGCATGGCAGCGGTGGGTGTCTGTCCAGAGCTGCTCATGCAGCAGCTCACATAGCTGCACAAGCGTGGGCCTGTTAAGCCTGTACTGACCCACAATTAGTTTGTCACTGACAAATTCGAATGCAACTCATGGACGGTACTGTCTGTTTGCAGCATAGTGCCTTTGTGGTCTGAGCAGGGGCCCAAGAGGGCATTTGCTCCTCATCTTCCATGACAGCCAGCACAAGGTACACAATGTGTGCCATTTTGGGTTCTGCAGTGCTGCTCCCTGCCTCTGGAGTTTGCCCCAGGTTAAGACCAGCTTTTTAGAAGTCTTAATTTGCACAGCGCTAAATCACACTTAATGTCATCTGTACAGCGCAATACCGTTGAATATTGTGCTGCGCAGAATTTTCACATCATTGCCCCTTTTTCTGCACTGAATACATTATGTTTGCACTCCAGTGAAATCACCCATCTGCACCAGTGCAAACAGGTTGCATGTAGCACAAACCTTCTGAAAATGGGGGCCATAGTGTCATACTGACCATCTGACCCAGTGCCCACAGTAGCTAACAAAAAAAGGAAAGAAAATCAGTGAACCAGTATTTACTGAGTGCCTGTGTGTGTGTGTTGGGGGGAGGGGGGTTGCAGTGCTGCAAACTGTCTTTTTTTGGGGTACTACAAAAGTAAGAGCAATTCTCCATATATATATTTATTAAACCTGTGATCAAGATCACAAAACAAATATTTTACTCTACTGAACTGTGTAAAAAATAAATGACAACACATAACATTTCAGGCCCCAAAACAAATCTTAATACATGATTCCCTTTGATAGCAGATATAAACAAGCATTTGTCAATGCCGAATGTTGTCTCGCTGGCATCGGCATTGGTAGTGCAGGAGTTAGAGATGCATAATAGGAATGGCAGTGAAGTACTGAACTGACGCCAACCTCACCACCACCCCGAAGAGACACATTTTCAACATAGGCATTTTGGGACCTCTCCTCATGAACAGTGGCACTGTGATTTTGTTAATCTGTCCCAAAAGTTGATTTCCCACAGTGACCACGCCATTCTGCGCCACAGATGCGAAAACAGTTTTGGGCAGGATGTGAAAAATGACAGCTGCACTGTTCATAAGAAAGTGTGGAAAAATGCCAGTGTTGAAAATCTGGCATTAAAATATTGCAAATTTGCGAAGTTACAAGGGTGTGTGGAAACTGCGCAACGCATGCTTGTAACACATTCATTTTATGGACTTTCATTAGCAAATTTTCAACATACGCATTAGAGGACCTCTGCTCATGAAGAGTGTCACTGTCTTTTTCTCAAACTGTCCCGAAAATGGATTTCGCACAGCGACCGCGCTATTCTGCGCCGGAAGTATGAAAACACATTTTGGCCAGGATATCTAAAATGACAGCTGTACTGTTTATTAGGAGGTGCAGGAAAATGCCAATGTTGAAAATCTGGAGTGAAAATATTACAAATTCATGAAGCTACGAGCGTGCGTGGAAACTGCGCAACACACACTGGTAAAACAGTCATTTTTTGGAATTTTTTCTCCAAATTTGCAACATACACTTTTTGAGAGCCCACCTAATGAACAGTGGCACTGTCATTTCATTACTCAGACCCAAAAGGTGATTCCACGCAATGACCGCAAAATCACCTTTCGGGAGTGAATAACGCCATGACAGTGACTGAATTCATGAGGAGGGGCCCCAATAATCCCATGTTGAAAATTTGGTGCCAAAATTCCCAAAAATGCCTGAGATATGTACCAAAGTTGAAAAACCCTATTTATGCCATTATACAGCTTACCGACATTTCTTCAGTTCGCGGTCGGCTTTGAAGAGTGCAGACGTGTTTCCGGTCCACCAAAGATCATCGCGCCAGACTCCGGAGGTTAGTATGGGGTGAGGGGGTGTGTGGGGAGGCAGGGTGCGCAGAGGGTGGGCGCAGGTTGCGGGAGGGAGCAGGACAGACTGCGAGGGCCAATTTTCTTCTTTTACAGGTTACAAAAAAAAAATCGCAAGACTTTTTTTTTTCTTACAGGGGCAGTTGGCATGCTGGGGTGGGCTCCCAGTGTGCCACCTGAGAGTTTGGAGGGGGGGCTAGCAGACAGGGGATTGGGCACCCCCGTTGGCACATACCAAAGGGGGGGCAAGAGCATTGGGGGATTGGGCACCCCCTCGGCACACAACTAATGGGGGGGCATTTTGATGACGGGGAGTGGGCTCCCCCATCGGCACAGGAACTGGGTCAGGGCATGCCGACAGGGGGATTGGGCACCCCCGAGGTTGGCATTGTGGCAGGCGTGGCGGCAGTCACTGCCGCCATGTTTGCTTAAATGCTTCACCAGGAAAGGCACGTCAGGAGGTGCTGCTGCGTGATGAGCTGGGCTGTCATTGCAGCGGACCTTTTGTTTGATCAGGTGGCCACGCTACGTGTTGCTGGTGTCAGCGCCTGCAGCTGTCTTATTGGGGAATGAGGGAAGCACCTACTGATGTGTGCCCTGCATTCGCCCACAGTGACTGCACCTCCAACTCTGCTACTACTGCAATATGTTAGCTGCACAAGCGCGAGCCAACATAAAAAGGCTAAGCCATACATCAGCCCTAATCAATGACAGCTTGAGGAACTTTTTTTTTCCCCACTGTTTGGTATTTATTTTTTAAATTCAGTTTGAATAAACTGCAAATGATTGTAATAAAAACTCCTTTAGGCAGTATCAGCTTCTAGGGAGTTTTGTCTGAATCACTTCTCCTGCTGCCACCACCTGATTATACCAGGGAAATATCTTTGTCCTGCTTAGAGACTTAAAAAGTCAAACACAGTAGTATTTGGTAGAGTGCTCTTCTGATGGCGGATTTTAAACAGAGAATTTTCACTTAGACCAGCGGAAATATTAAAATTACCTTGGCAGTAAGGATACTCAGCCACTGGTACTATAAGACTGTTCTTTCCTCACCCAGATAAGCTAGCTATGAAAGCAGGACCCTCCTTCCATTTGTGACATACACATCAAGAGACAGATCTTAGGTCCTCTTCAAAGGGTGCAGGAAGTCAGAGAGAGTTGGAGTTACTCTCTTCTGTTTATGTACTTGGCAGTAGAATGGGACCTCCCTAGTGTGACAGCCCCCCCCCCCAGTAGTCCCCACCATGTGAGCACATGGTGCATATGTGTGTGTGTGTGTGTGATTATATCTGACAGGCTGAATTGCCCTGTCCCACCTAGCAACATCCTCACTGTATGATCGCACCTCTGAAATGCATCCCTAAAGGTTTATAACATCCTCTTGTCTTATGGTTATTACTTTGTTTACTTCCTAGCTGCTCAGGATGCCTCTGTGGGAAAAGTAGCACTCTCACACCTGGCAACTGATTTCCCTGTAGGTTTCCCAGGATAGCTGCTGGGACATGAGACCCGAACTCCATTTTGTTTGCTTATGCCATTCCACTCATAGAAAGTACTTACATGAGAATAAGCAGAAAAGAAAATAATTTTGTAACCACCCCTTCCTGTCTATCTGCACACCCACCCGCAAGTGGTGCTGCCTAAGGGGATATAGGTTGGCACCTGGGTTCATGGTTATAATTGGCTTGGCAAGTGGCACGGTGCCTTCACCTATGGGGATCCTTATAGCAGCGTACTGCCAGGGTACTTCCCCACAGGAAATGAAATACAGCCCCCTCCCTTGGTAACAGGTAGAACAATATACACTCCCCTTCCCTCTTATCACTCTAAGCACGCAAATATTACACTACACAATAATGCAAATAATTCAGCAATTGCAGGAAATTAAACAAGGGGGGTTATTTTGGGGCTGTATAATGAGATAAGGGACAAGGGAAGCAAAGGGTAATAAAACATTCAACAAAACCTTATAATAAATACTGTATGCAGGCAGAATAAACAGGTACCACAGTATATCACAACCCAGGATTCCCTGTCCCAGCCCCTCTCCCCCCACTGGTGCACTAATTAACCCCACAGTCCCTGTGGGAGCTCCCAAATACCTTGTGTGCACACTGAGGAGTTGCAGGCCTATGACTAGTAGACACTGGGTACAGCACCGTTACAATGGTTGGATGCTGCAGATGCAGGTACAAAACTACACCAGGGAGTGTAGGAATACAGTTTATCCTGGCTGTAACTGTTGCTGTGGGCGTAGTTAAGGTTGTGCAGGAAGCCCAGATGGAAAGTTAACTAGCTAGCTAGCTAAACAGTTAGAAAAGTATTTGGTTGGGTAAAACCCAGTATGCACGACCTTTTGGTGAATAGGAGATGCAGGAATTGGGGGACATCTCCCCTTGCATGCAGTATTGGAAGAACAGGCAAACTACATGGAATGCAGGTGATGATCCTCTTCACCCACCTCAACAGGTAGGCAGGCCGCCGTCTTTTCACCCCACAGAGGGACTTGTCTTCACCCACCTTAGCAGTACATAGGCCGTCATCTTCACCCCACAGAGAGATTTATCTTCACCCACCTCAGCAGTAGGTAGGCCGTTGTCTTCACCCCACAGAGGAACTTGGCTTCACCCACCTTGCAGGTAGGCCAGTAGTTGAACAGGCAGGCAGGACCTCAGTGCTTAGGTCCCCGGCAGGAATTTCAGTCTCTTGTGTCAGGACAGTGAGGCAGAGGATTTGTCACTGCATACAAGCACAAATAAAAGACTTCTTTCAGCAGTCACTGATATCTGGATTGCTAAATATCAGCAGTTCATTGCAGGCTGAGGTAAATCCCCTTGTCTCTGAGATTTACCCATCAATTAGCACTAAATTCTGCAGTTCTCGGTTCATTTTGACACAAACTACTTCAGTTTTGGCTGTGACAGCAGCAGGAGCTGTCAAAATCAGTTGTTTCTTCTTCAAAACTCTCACAGAAAAGAACCCAGGGTCAAACTGTCAACCCCAGAATGTTTGGTTTGAATCTCGACACCTCATTGGTCCACACTAGTCTCGAGCTCCACATCCTGATTGGAGGTACTGCAGCTACCAATAGGATTCCACGCTGTCCTCAAACAACCTCGGCAAAGATGGCCACCCCAGACAGTACTTGCTCATCAAAGTCCATTTTAAATAACAGAAAACATGTTGGCATCATGTGGCTGCATGGCTAGAACCCTCCTGGTCCCTTCTGTGGTTCGCTAGGTCCAGGGGGCACTTTGCTGGGACAGGAGCTCCATCAGAAGCTCCTTTTGAATGGGCTCCCCAGGAGGAGCTGTGAGGCAAATGGCAGTTCTAGGCACATAGAATCATGGGACTTGTAGTCCCAGCAGGCGCCATGTTGTCCCCTGACTCCCGACCCACTGGAGGCAAGGATTGGGTCAGGAGCTTTCATAAAGTTTTTTATTTTGTTCCCCCCCAGCCCTCTTTGCTGTCCAATGGGAGTGGAGAGATTGTGACTCAAGCAGTGCTTCTGCTGCATCATCTGGTGGCACCTGAGGTGCCAGATACAAATTGTGGCCTTGTCCCTGTGCTCCTTGCCCCGCTGTGTGACAGTTCGGGGGCAGGGGAGCAACACAAGTGTGTGGCTCATTAGCCGCTTTTTCATCGGGCGCTTGAGGCGCTGAAACTGCTGGATGCGCTCCCCAGTCCTGGCGACAGTTCAGGAATGGGCCAGGGGACCAAGGAGGCAAGCGGCTCGCTGGCCACAAAGGAATAGGTGCACGGAGGCACCAGAACAAAGCAGTCTGCTCCCTGGCCCTGTTGCAGTCCAGGAGCTGGCCGAGGGAGTGAAGCAGGAGGCACCAAGAGGCAGGAGGACTCAAGGCCCTCAGGTAAGCCCCTGACTTGGGAAGGGGGTTACATTCTCCCCCCACTGAAATCCTTGGTGTCCTCATCAAGGCCTGAAATATCAAACATTGCAATACAATACATTATGTGCTCTCTAATACACCTGATACCTGACTAACCATCATTAGCACTGCATTTCTTAAAATACAGGGCATACACTGAAATGATTACTTTCCCACCATGGTTTACATGTACACCTCCTTATTATGACTTGTGGGCAGCACAAGGGGGGGCAGCAATAGCAGGCTTGGCAGCAGATTGACCCTTTTATGTATCACATTGACAGGGAGATCAGAAGGGACACCAGGGACATCATAAGTGAGTTTTACTCTATGCTTGACTTCTCTAGCAGAGCGGTGGGGTACTACAGGTTCCTCAGAAATTATTTGATCAGGATCTATAAGGGGTTCTGCACACTCAGCCAGAGGGGGTTTGAATCTTTCAGTGTTCTGGACTGGCTCTATTACTGGAGTCTCAACATTCCCTGCATTTGGAACATAGTTCATGACTGTGGTCCCAGTGTCAGTCGGAACAAAGGATACTGCAGCTAGATAAAATTGCCTGGAATGGCTCCGCATTACTCCCTTTAGGTGTTGAAAGTGGACAGTCTATGGGATATGGTGCAGGCCGATAGTGACGTGGTATCGGACAAATATAAGGTTCTTCATCTTCAGAACTACTGTTGAACACATCAGACTGTGTCGCCGAGGGGGGCAACAGGTACTGACACTTGAACTTGACTGTGTCTCTTATGCCTTGTCTCATTTCTAGTGACCAGTCTCCATGGAGGTGAGGGAGATACTGAATTAACAACTTCTGGCAACAGTTGACCAATTGTCAATAGGTGGTTTTGATGCAGCGTTTCAACCACCATGTTTCCTCTTTCCATTCTTAATCGATATACTGGAAAATTTGGAAGCTGTTCCACAATAACATAAGGATCAGCTTTCCATCAGTCCTCTATCTTGTGTTTGCCTGGGATCCCCAAGTTTTGAATCAATACTCAGTCTCCGGGCTGAAGAGTTTGTTCTCGGACTCTTTTATGTCTGTTTTTGTTTGCTAGGCCGGACTTTGCAGGTGCTCCTTGGGCCACCTGGTAGGCTTCTGTTGGTTGTGCTTGCAGCCTCCTGGTATACTCCATGTGTGTCTATGGTAAGGCGCCATCTGCAGACACCCAAAAACATAAGTCCACTGGAAGTCTGGTTTCTCTCCCAAACATTAGGAAATGGGGTGAGAACCCCATTGAGTCGTTTTTAGTACAGTTGTAGGCATGGACTAGGAAAGGTACTTGTTGGCTCCAGTATGGCTTTCTGTTAGGATCCAATGTTCCCAGCCTATTAAGCAGTGTTCTATTGAATCTCTCTGGCTGAGGGTCATCTTGAGGGTGGCATGGAGTAGTACGAGACTTCTTGATGCCCATAATGCTTGTGAGTTCTTTGATTAGGCGACTCTCAGAGTCTCTCCCTTGATCAGAGTGCAGGTGTTTGGGGAGCCAATAGTGCACAAAATACTTTTTGCACAATACTTTAGCCACAGTGGTTCCTTTTTGGTCTTTTGTGGGGAAAGCCTGTGCATAGCGGGTGTTGTGGTCGGTTACTACTAGAATGTTACTGATCCCTTTTTGATCAGGTTCAAGGGAAAGAAAGTCCATACAGACCAGGACCCTGTCTCTGAGTGTGAACCAGTTAGTTTGTTCCCAAGTTGAAAGGTTGAAGGTGGAGGTTGTGCTGCACGTCGCTCTCTGCCTTGTGGTAGAAGACAGAGAAGCAGGGGAACATTGCTAGTTTTATTTTTATAACAGGTATACCACCATTGCCTCAAACATTTGTTTCCTTACCAGAATTTTTAATATGCACCATGCCAGGATTCCTCCATAGAGTGTTTGTGTTTTGTTTTCAGCAGGTATAAAGTCCTCAGATGGTGGATGCTGGAAGCTGGGGGAGGAAGGTTGGTGTCAAGTCCCCCCTTTGCAGTGGAGCTAAAAGCAGGACTGCTGGAAACAAGCAGCCATCCGAACCGACCAAAGCGACGCTACGAGGAAGATATCCTCAATAAAAAAAAGACTGCTGCTTCAACCACTACAATACTATACCAAAGACTAAATGACTTTGAGGAACTTACATAATGATTTTAACTGAGCTTTTAATTTAACTTAGTTTTATGCTTGATGTCAGTAGGTATAACTGGGTCGTGTGTGTGTGTGTGTGTGTGTGTGTGTGTGTGTGTGTACACCATTAGATTCAATTATACCACCTTACTTTTGGTGATTATATATTTGTTTTCACATATATTGATACGCTTTGGGTTTACACATTATACTTTTAAAAAGAAGGCAAAAGGAAAGGTCTTTTCTAGGGACATGGATATGTTGTTCATCCACACTGTCTGGCAGGTATCCTTGCCGCTTTAAATCTTGCCGGAAGGTCTTCAAGCTGGCTCCTCCCACCCACCTGGGTGGTAAAACTCTCGGCTCCGCCCCATGTCGCCAGATCTTCCTTACCGCTTGGAAGCTCAGGTTCCCTCCTCAACGCTCTGCGTATAAGACTGGTTCCTAATTCTTCGAATTTTCGAAATTAAAAGTTTTTTGCTAAAAAGACTTCGGTCTTCTCCTCAGCGGCTCGCGATGGACAAATCGACTCGGTTTCGGAGATGCCCTTGCGGGCAGAAGATGTCTCGGGCGGATCCGCACTCCCGTCGTCTACTGTAGGCCTGGCTTGACCCACAGGCCTGCGACCTGTGCTCTTCCTTTCGGCTCACGCCCTCGAAGACCGTGCTGCCCGTTTACAACTGGGGCATCCCGAGAAGCGATTTCCTTCGGTGAAGTCAAAAGAGGCCCGGTCGGCGGTGTCTGCGGTGGCAGGCTCGGCGGATCAGCTCGAGCAGATGATCGCCCTCGAAGAGGAGGCGGCGCGGGCCACTTCTACCTCAGCTGCAGCATTTGTCCCGCTCTCTCTCGGTGCCTCTTATTCAGCTTCTTTTAAGGAGCTTTGTCTGACCCTCTCTACTAAAGGTGAGGGACCAACTTCTTCTGGACCTTTTTCTCGGTCCAAAAAGAGAGACAAGGGTAAGTCTCACTGTCGACGCTCTTGGGAGCGAGAAAGATCCCTCTCCCCGAGTTGTCGGCTGTTGACTTCGGTCGACTGCTCGGCTTCGGCCACTGGTCTCACGGTGTCCCCGTCAGGCCAGTTGACCGAGACTCCCGTCGACGCAGTCGAGATTTTTCTCGACCCGTTGGACGGGTTGTCGGCAGGAGAAGCCGAGAATCCCCTCTCCCCAGTTCCCCCGGTGGGAGTTGAGGACCCTGTTGGCTCGTCTGTGCCTCCGGTTCCGGAGCCTTCGGTTGAATCTTCCGAACCGAGTGGAGTGCCGGTTCCCCACGACACCTCCCCTCACCGTCCTTGGCAAAGCTGAGGTTCTCGGTCTCGGTCTCGGACTTCTTCACGGTCCAGCCGATCCCGCCATCATAGACGGTCTCGGTCTCGGCACCGCGGTAACGGGCGCTGCCGCTGCTCCTCTTCTCCTCCTCCTCGGACGAGGGAGGCCGCACAAGTTACGTCGAAGATATGAGGAACTCATGTGGCAACAGCTCCTTCTGACCGGTACAAGCCAACGCCGTCTTCCCCGGCCATTAAGTGGCTGTCACCGGAGCGGCCGAAACAACCCCTTGTTTTATCCGAGGAGCCTGTTCCCAGGCCGGTTGTTCGGCCAAAACCAGCTGCCCCACCGATTCCGGTGGAACCTCCGCCTCCACAGCCATTAGTTGGGGCTCCGACCAAAAATTCTCAGTCAGCTCAGGGACTGCCCCATAGGCTGTCTGTCACCCTCACTCCCGATCGACCTCGGCAGGTGGAGGGTGGCTCAGGCCCGAGGCAGCTCTTTGAGGACTCTTCCGAGTCCGAAGACGATTCCTCCCTTTTCTCCAAGCGAATGGACTTGGAGTCCTCAGGAGGACAGTCGGTGGACAATAGCCCTTCGTCCTTCCTGGGATTGCTTCGGCTCATCTCGGAGTCCACCGGGATGATGAAGCTCGAACCCATTTCTAAGCGGGCCAGGTATCCCCTCACGGAGATTCTGGACCGAGGGGAATCCCCTACGGAGGTCTTTCCAGTGGCCGAGGCCATAGTGGGCCCGGCCTTGGAGCTCTGGCAGTGCCCTGCTTCCTGCCCTGCACCTTCGGCCAGGATGGCCAGGAAGTATGCGGTCCCTACCGGTTCCTTGTCCGGTTTTTCGGAACACCCTCGGCCGAGGTTAGTTACCGACAGCGTTCGCGTGCGGGAATGCTAGGGATGTGGACAAACCTCCCGACAAGGAGTCCAAGAAATTGGACTATGCCGGTGAAAAGTCTATGCTGCGTCCTCCCTCGGCCTTCGCCAGGCCAGTTCGGCCGTCCTCATGGCACATTTCTCTCATGCCCTGTTGGGCTCCCTGGATGAGGTCGTCCCTCCTCTTCCCGCGGATCTGCAGACCACGGTCAGGCAGGTGTGGGACCAGCCAGGGCAGTGGCCAAACAGCAGCTCCAGACTGCTTTAGACATTGGGGACTCATGTGCCAGGTCTGTGGCGGCTGCAGTGGCTATGAGTCGTCGGGCTTGGCTGTGGATATCCACCTTTACTTTGGATACCCAGCACAAGTTGGCGGATGTTCCCTTTTTGGGGACCGACCTCTTCGGCCCTGGGGTGGAAGGTCACCTGCAGAGGATCGAGAAGTCCAATGCTACCTTGGACTCGGTCTCTTCCACTCAGAAGGACAAAGGCCGCAAACCACAGCCTAAGCCCTTTGTCCTTCATACGCACATGGCCCGCCCAGCAACGTCAGGGCCAGCAGGCTCGGGCTTGGCATCCCAAACCCAAGCCCGGGGCTTCCTCCAACAGGAAGCAGGGAGGTAAAGGCCCAGGAGGTCCCTCGGCTGGTCCCTCCTCCAAGCCTGCCCAGTGACGGGCTGAGGGGTGTCGCCCCCAGCCCCGTCACCTCACCCCAGGTTCCCCCCGATGGGGGACGGCTCTGGCACTTCCTTTCCGCCTGGTCCATTATTACCATGGACAGGTGGGTGCTGGAGGTGGTGGGAAAAGGCCTGCCTCTAGAATTCGAGCAGGCTCCGCCCTTCAGAGCCGTCGCACCTCGGGGGGCCTCGGGGTCCACAGCCTTCACTGTCGGCTCGTCGGGCCGACGCCTCCCTCCTCCAAAAGGAGGTGATCAGGAGGTGGCGGACCCTCCTCAGACCCGGGTTTGTGTCCAGGTACTTCCTGGTTCCGAACGAATGGGGGCTGGCGCCCATTCTCGACCTCCACAACCTGAACAAGTTCCTAAGGTCTCGAACCTTCAGGATGGTCACTCTGGCTCAGATAATACCATCCCTGGAACACGGCATGTGGTTCTGCTCTCTGGACCTGCAGGACGCATTCTTTCACGTCCCTATCCGTCCGTCACATCGGAGATTCCTTCGCTTTCGAGCGGAGGGATCCTCGAGTTCCGAGCCATGCCCTTCGGCCTGTCTCCAGCTCCCAGGGTCTTCACCAAATGCATAGCAGTGGTGACAGCTTTCTGGGCGCGCAAGGGTCTGGGTGTACCCTTACCTGGACGATTGGTTGATAGCAGCCCTCCAGACAGGGAGGTGGAGCGGTCCAGAGATCTGGCCTCCAGGTTTGTCTCAAATCGGCCTTCTCATCAACGAGGCCAAGTCGGAACTCGAGCTGAAGCAGGTGATTCTGTTTATCGGGCAGAGCTTGACTCTCTTCGAGCCAGAGCATGGCTCCCAGTGGACAGGGCCGAGGTTCTTACCTCCTTTGCTCAATCATTTGGTTGGGCACCGCGCCTGCCCGGACTTCCTGCGCTCCTGTCTCATGGATGCCTGTACCAGCGTGGTCCATTGGGCACGCTGGCACATGCGCCCCCTTCAGTGGGGACTGGCCAGCCAGTGGTCACAATGCTGCGATCCATTGGACCAGCTAGTGACGGTGACCCAGGAGATGTGGAACGCTCTCTGGTGGTGGACCATTCCAACTCATCTGCAGGAGGGCATCCCGTTTGTCCACCCCGAGCCGACGGTCTCTCTATCGACCGATGCCTCTCTGATGGGTTGGGGTGCCCATCTGGGGGAACACCGGGCTCATGGCCTCTGGTCCCCACGGGAGTCCCGATGCCACATCAACCTGCTGGAGCTCCGAGCGGTCCGCCTAGCTCTCATCGCCTTTGCTCTGTTTCTCCGGGGTCAAGTGGTCCGAGTCCAGATGGACAATACCACGACCATGTACTACCTAAACCGCCAGGGCAGGACGCGTTCCATGCTTCTATGCAAGGAAGCTCTCCGCATTTGGTCACTTGTGCGCAGCTTGGAGGCGGATCTCCTAGCCATTCATGTGGCAGGAGCCTCCAACACCCTGGCCAATGCCCTGAGCCGGATAGGGGCTGCATCCCATGAGCGGTCTCTCCTGCTGGAGGTAGTACAAGATCTGTTCTCCCATTGGGGCACACCTCAGGTGGACCTGTTTGCCTCCAGGGAGAACGTGAAGCTGAGGCTGTTCCATGCCCGCCCCCCTCAGCAGGGCTCGCTGCAGGGGGATGCCTTCTCGAGGCCGTGGACCTCGGGCCTCTTCTACGCCTTTCCCCATTTCCCTTGATGCACAAGGTGCTTCTCAAAGCAAGGAGGGACAAGGCGCAGGTGATTCTGATAGCCCCAGACTGGCCCCGCCAGTTCTGGTACCCAGATCTCCTCAGCCTCAGCTCCAGGCTCCCGAGGCAGCTTCCAGCTCGCCCGGACCTGCTCTCAGTCAATCAGGGAAGGTGTTCCATCTGGACCTTCAATCCCTGCACCTGACGGCCTGGTTCCTGAGCGGCTAGAGTTCCAGGCCTTGGGTCTTCCGAGAGGTCCTCAATGTTGTTGAGGCATCCCGTGAGGAGTCGATCAGGAAATGCTATGCCTTCAAATGGAAGAGATTTTCCATTTGGTGTCAGGGCAAGGGCTTGGACCCTTCCTCCTGTCCTTTGGCAAGCATCTTGGACTATTTATGGTCCCTTTCTGTCAAGGGCTTAGGTCGACGACCTTTAGGGTGCACCTGGCAGCCATCTCTGCCACTGGTGCGGACCGGGAGCAGTCGGTGGCGCAGGAGAAGGTGGTCTGGTGCTTTTCAAAGGCCTTGATCACATTTCCTCCGGTAGAACCTCCACCTCCATGGGATTTACTGCTGGTACTGGCAAAGCTCATGGGCAAGCTATTCGAATCAATGCACAGGTGTGAACTCTCCACCTGTCGTGGAAGACCGCCTTCTTGGTGGCTATCACGTCAGCCAGAAGGATGGGAGAACTCCAGGCGCTCTGCATTGAGTCTCCTTACCTGGTCTTCCACAGGGACAAGGTTGTCCTGCGCCCCCACCCGAAATTCCTTCCGAAGGTGGTGTCGGAGTTTCACCTTAACCAGGTGTTGACTCTGCCGGTGTTCTACCCCAATCACACCTCGGAGGCCGAATATAGGCTCCATACTTTGGACCCTAGAAGGGCGCTCGCTTATTATAAGAAGCGCACGGCTGAAATTCGGGGAGAGGTTCGCCAGCTGTTTGTCACCTACGCTGAAGCCGCACCTGGCAGACCTGCAGCCAAGCGGACGATAAGCAGGTGGGTCACCTCCTGCATAGATCTCTAAGGTTGGCGGCATGGAGCCTCCCAGAGGGATAAGAACTCATTCTACCCGCCATACTGCTGCATCAGTGGCTGCTTCCAGGGACGTCCCTATCCAGGATATCTGCAGGGCTGCTACCTGGAAGTCAGCACACACCTTCATCACCCATTACCACATCGACCTTGAGTCACGCCGGGATGCTGGTTTTGGGGCCTCGGTTCTCCAGTCTTTATTCCCTAAGTAGGGGGTGTGCGCCTTGCCTCCCTCCTCCCGGAGAACTGCTAGAGTCTGCCAGACAGTGTGGATGAACAACATATCCATGTCCCTAGAAGTACAGGTTACTCACCTGTAACAGGAGTTCTAGGAATGGTATGTGTTGTTCATCCTACCGATCGACCTCCCCAGCTTCGACGCATAACCTGAGCTTCCAGCGGGCCAGATCTGGCGTCATGGGGCGGAGCCGAGAGTTTTACCACCTGGGTGGGTGGGAGGAGCCAGCTTGAAGACCTTCCGGCAAGATTTAAAGCGGCAAGGATACCTGCCAGACAGTGTGGATGAACAACATATACCATTCCTAGAACTCCTGTTACAGGTGAGTAACCTGTATTTTTCTGCCACGCAACGATTAATCCAACTTTTAAAGGTCTTAGGGAAAAATTGTGGGCAAAGGTTTTTTTTTTAATAACTGCAGACTCCTCAAAGACTCAGGCAGTTTTTAGAGTCTGTCATGGCTATAATTTTTGCTACCATTTGGAAATTTTTTTGTTATTCGGTGGGTTGGTAGCTCAGTAGCTTGATGGCTCAATAGCTTGGAAAACTTCACATTCAAGTAACTCGTGGCTGGTCTCTGGTCCCTGGTCGGCTATAACTGAAAATAGCCCAGTACTATGCACTGGAGATTTGCTGAGATCAGTAAGTTTATTTAAAAACCTACATTAAACACTATACCTCGCTCTGAAATTAGCAGCCACTTTTATTTTTTACATACTGCTTTTTATCTAGTACTCGCAGTGTTTAGCATATAGTATCTAGTATATACATATATATATATATATATATATATATATATAGGCCCGGATATTCAAACTGCACCATTCTGAGGCGCAAAGCCTGCGCTGCTCAAAATAGTTATGTTGTGGCTGGGGTGATATTCAAAGGAGTTGCGCTATTGAGCAACTCCTTTGAATATCACCCCTCAGCCACAGCCACTGTGCATGGCGCAGTGGAACTTGCACCACCGCAAGTTGTCAGAGTTGAGCATTAAACTTGCGGTGGTGCAAGTACCATTGCGCCATGGTGCAAATTTCCGATATTCAAAAGGTGACATGCAAATGGGGCCATAATTCATGCAAGGCGCAGGGGGGGCCATTTGCATCTGATTATGGCCCCATCTGCATTCCATTAGCATGTAGGTGCGCCGATCCCCGAGGACTTGCGCCTGGCCGCCCTGCCAGGCAGCAGCCGTCGGGGACCGACGCACCCTGCAGCCCGATCGCGGGCACAACGTGAAAACAACCCCCGCCCACACATCTCCCAATGCCGTTGATCGCTGGCAGAACGACCGCGACAAATACCCCCGCCCACACACATCTCCCAATGCCCATCATGGGCAGAACGTATCATGACAACACTTCGCTCATATCGCTCGATCTTTACAGCCATCTTTGGCAAACCGTTTCATGCTCCTCCCAGCACGCTGATCATCCTGGCCTGCTGGCAGAATAAGATCTTTCAACTCAACACTTTCGGGTCAGTGATACGCCTGATCGCAGATGTCCAGTGTCATTTCCCCTCACCTGCCTCACGGCCCACCTCTCCCCTGCCGCCGCCGCTCGCCGCTCGCCGGCCTCGACTGTCCGGCAGCCATTGGCGTAGAGCCAGAGCCAATGGCGCAGTAGTTTACAGTCAGACATGACAGTCTGGATGGTGAATGAACCCATTCACAAATCCGACTGTCATGTACGGTATGGGCTGCACACCATTGGCTCTAGCTCTGCACCAATGGGCGGCAGACCTACTGGACAGTCAGTCGAGGGAGCGGGGGCGGCAGGCGGTGGATGCTGCCGCCCGCCCGCCGCCGGGGAGCGGGTGGTGGGGCTTCGTGGGTGGGTGGGTGGGGGACACTAGACACCAGGGAGATGTTTGGGGGTTGTCACTGGACATTCTGCCTGCGATCGGGCATTACGGTCCACTGACCACCAGGGAGATATTTGGGTTGGGGGTCTTTACATTCTGCCCGCGATCGGGCACTGGGGGTTGTTTTCACGCCTGCCCGCGATCGGGCATTGGGAGCTGTTTGGGCGGGGGTTGTTTTACGCTCTGCCAGCGATCGGGCTGGTGGGGGGCATAGGGATTGAGTTGGGGCCAGCCACGGTGGCAGCTGCTGTGTTGCACCCTGCAATACAGCAGCTCACCTGTGGGTGGCCCTCAACTTGATCCTTTTTTTTTGGCTCAAAGTTGTGCAGGCGCAGGTTGGGGTTGCGCCAGACATCCTGCACAACCCGACTGAATATCGGGTTGCGAGTTTATGCATGGTTCCTCCTCCTGTTGAGCATGCATTCATTTGCATTGCGCTGTTGCTCAACCTGTTTTCAGTGGCGCAACTGCCTCCTGCTGAATATCGCAGAATGGCGCAATGTAGGACTTCAGCGACAAAAGAACTCCTGTTGCGCATGGCGCAACCTTTTGAATATCTGGGCTATAGTATATATACTATATATATATATATATATATATATTATGGTAGCACGGTAGTGCTACCATAGTTAGGTTGAGGAGCCATTTCATGTTAAACCCTGTATCTTTGCACCTTAATAACTTTGCAAACTGTTGATGGATTTACCTGAAATTTGGAATTTATGATCAAGAACCATAGGCCTTGGGATCTGCCAAGTTTCGTACTGGTCAGATATACGGTTGCAGAGTTATTAAGGTGATCTGTGCTACACGCTTTTCTGAATTCTGTGGTCGCGCCAGGTCGTATCGGTTTATGGATCGCCCAAAATCTTCAGGGAACGGCAGCCAGGGTCCCCGATGTGCCTTTCAAAGATTTTGTGAAAAATATTAAACGGTTCAAAAGTTATTCAAAACAGTTTCCCATTATAAGTCAATGGGAAAAGTTAACAAAAGTTCAACACTTTCGCAAATGCATTTTACTTTCGCAAATGGGCTTGTTACTTTCGCAATCGGCCATTTTGTTTTCAGTTGGTGATCAGAAAATGGTTGGTATTTAAATTTGGGACCTCTAGCAACCTAATTTTTTTGTATTCACCTAGTCGGGCCCTGAGGATGCTTGCCATGTCTTTATTTTGTGGAAAACACCCCAGAAATATGTTTTTCAAATTTCTGAAAAGTATTTCTGAATTACTTTTTCTGTTTATGAAGTGTCGAAATTTTTATGAAGTCTTGAAATTGGCGACAGTAATTTTCTAGTCTGTGGGAAAATGACAGCAATTCTTTGGCACTGCACTGCAAAATAACCGCTGGGAGTTTTGGGCTGAAATTTGGAGGGAACGCAGCTGCACATCTCACAGATGTGCCTTTCAGTGTTGTATTGAAAAAATATTACATGGCGGCAAAGTTATGGCACTCCAAAGTTGACAGTTTTTCCCATAGGATAACATTACGGCGCCCGAAGCATTACAGGAATCCTTTGGCACCCTGCTGCAAAATAACGGTTTGGTCTTTTTTCCTGAAATTTGGAGGGAAGACAGTCAACAGTACACAGATGTGCCTTTCAGTAGTTTGGTGAAAAAATATCACATGGCGGCAAAGTTACGGCACTCCAAAATTGACGGTTTTTCCCATAGGATAACATTACGGCGCCCGACACGTAACAGAAATCATTTGGAGCCCTGCTGCAAAATAACGGTTTGGTCTTTTTTCCTGAAATTTGGAGGGAAGACAGCCAACAGCCCACAGATGTGCCTTTCAGTAGTTTGGTGAAAAAACATTACAGGGAGGCAAAGTTATGGCGCTCCGAACTTTTCTTTTTTTCCCACAGGATAACATTACGGCATTCGCCGCACCTTTCAGGGCCCGTATCTCGGAAACGGTGCGAGATACGGACTTTTCGGCGGAAGATATCTTAGCCCTCTAATGGGGCTAAGATTCAAATTAGCCAGGACAGTTGTAAATAATATGACTTTTACATTTTTTTTCCACGTTGTACGGTTCCTGAGATATAATGTATTTAGTATTCCAAGATCTCATTTTCTGCGCCTATACTCACTATTTTGCATACATTATTTGTACTCACTGTCTTTTCTCAATGCAGGTTTTGGAAAACCAGCCTGTGCGCTTACATTACTGTTATTGTTGCCCTTTCCGCTATGGATCCGCACTCGCTTCACTTACCATTGACGCCTGCACCACCACATGGCGTTATCCTTTATGCTTACATTTGCGCTATGCTTCCATTATTTTTGCCATTTCTGTCTACAGTACTGTTTATCTTACTGTTTCACTTTACATCACCATGCCCACTGACATTTCTGTTTGCAGGCACCATGTTACTATGTGACAACACATCACGTGGCAGACCATTCCCGTCTACGCCACCATATGCGTTACCCTTTCTGTTCTCATTCGTGCTTGTGTTACCATGTGCGCCACTGTTAGCATTTCTGTTTGCGTTGCTGTCCCTGTTAGTATGCCACAACACATCGGGCCCCGCGCTCCCACCAACACATTATGCAGCGGGAGTGCGGGCCCTCCCGCTGCTGCATTACATCTTACTATTTCTCGTTATCATTCTCAAAAGAAGGGGTTAGGTTGTTTGACAGCGAGTTAAAGTGAGAATTGGCGTTGGGGTTGAAACTTCCTCGCCCATTGGAGAGCGCATTGGGATCATGGGTCCCAACCTCACCCCATTCTCCTATACTTCTGCTGCTTTACACATGTCATGGGGTGAGAGTTAGGGCTGACAATCCCAATGCGCACCCCAATGCCGGTGGGGTAGGGGGTTCAAGGGGGTTTTCAACCCTAACAGCATTCCTCACTTTTGTCGCTGTGAACAACCCTAACTAATGCATTAAACGGAGTTTTTGCCTCTAATATATATATATATATATATATATATATATACGGCTCGGGTAATGTGAGGACTTTTTTTTCACGGAGAGAGTGGTGGATGCATAGAACCGCCTTCCTGGGGAGGTTGTTGGGTCTAAAACAGTGGGGGAATTCAAACACGCATGGGACAAACATAAGGCAATTGTAGTGGGGGGTTGCAGGAAGTAGGCTGTTGGTTAACTAGAATCTGCAGCTTATCCAATAGGAAGGGAAATGGGCAGACTGGGTTGGCCAAGTGGTCCTTATCTGCCGTCAAAGTCTATGTTTCTATGTTTCTATGTAGATTAACTAGTATAACCAAACATTGTGTAACAGGTTTCGCCAGATGCTATAGCTGTTATTGTTTCTTTTTTTTTAGAACAAACGTTTTGGATTTAAAAGTTTATTTTTAGAAGCTTTAGTGGTCATTTAAGTGTATTTCAGAGTAAATATGCCAAAGCCACCCAGTGAGACTGCAAGGGGTCTTCAGATTGTGGAGATTTCACTGTTCCTAGCAAGGATTTTACTTTTCTGGACTTGCACTTTATCCTGGACTTCACACTTCATTTGGTCATTTGGTTACTTAGTCAAGACACTTGGTCCATCATTCTGACTTGTCTCATATGCTAATGAAGGCTTAGATAAGTACTGCATTGCTACACTAATCTGAATTTTTGAATGTCTGGGATAACAGAAGACTTTGTCAAGAAACTATAAGATACTGGACACTTTGTTATATCTTTTTAGATGGTTCAGATTATATTTTTTTTTAAAGTTACTTTATATAGCTATTTATGAACATAAATTTTCTGATAGCCAATACCTAATAGTCCTTCATTTGAATTCTGCAAAATGTTGTGTTTGGTTTGGTTTTAATACACATCTAATTTATTGTGTTGATATATTGTATTTATTTTATTCTGGTTGTTTTTATTTTTTAGGATAAATATACCAGCATAAGCTTGATAACTCAAACAGGTTTAACTTAAATTTGGTTATAGATTGACCTGTTTCCTGTTGCACATAAGTGAAATTAGAGTGTAAGGTTCAGAGGAGGGCAACAAAGATGGTGCATGGATTGCATCACAAGTCCTATGAAGACAGGTTGAAGGAACTGAACATGTACTCCCTGGAGGAGAGGAGGGAGAGAGGGGATATGATAGAGACATACAAGTATCTTACAGGGAGGAACAGGGTGCAGGAATACACTATTTTTAAGCGAAAAAGATGTTCCAGGACTAGAGGGCATGGGATGAAGTTGGAGGGAGGTTGATTCAGAGGAAACATGAGGAAGAATTTCTTCACAGAACGGGTGGTGGACAAGTGGAACACCCTGCCAGAGGAAGTGGTGGGGGCTGAAACAATCGAGGGATTTAAGAATGCATGGGATAGACATAAAGGAATTCTGGAGGTCAGGGGTAATGGGCAACAGACTTCTAGGAAAACATAAACTGAACTTACAAGCTCAAATGGGCAGACTGGGTGGGCCATAGGCCCTTATCTGCCGACACTGTCTATGTAGCTATATATCTATGTTTTATAATGGTGAATAAAAGAAGTGGATTGCTAGCCTCTCCAAAACAGAGGTCCAAAGGGAAAGTCAATGGGAAAAAGATTACAAAATTAGAGGAGCCAGAGGAGCTAGAAATAAAGAGAGAGATTAAAAGAAAAACTAAGAACTTTCAACCTAAAATCAAATTTTTTCTCAAAGGGTCACCGCAAATTAATAGAGATAGTTCAACTCCTATTATTTCAAGTATCTATAATGTTATTGAGGAGACCTTGGAGAAAAATAAACAAGAAGGTGAGAAAGTGGAGAATTTTGTTCCCCCAGTAATAAATGAGATGGATCAACAAATGATCACACTGGAAGAATATAGTGCTAATAGCTGGACTGAGGAGTCCATAAGCTCTGTTGAGTCCTATGTACAACCATTGGTGCCAGTGGTTTATTTGATCCAGATTTTGACACTTCTAAGGAGATGGATACGCCAATAAACTCCCCTATTAAATCCTATTTTAATGACTCTAAAGTAGTGGATACCCATAGATGGATATCCATTGATTTAGTTAAAAACCTGGGGTTAAAAATCGTGTCTTAAAGACTATCGAGTATTTTAAAACACAAAGACGATGGAAGAGTACTGTGGGAGGGTTACTTGGGGAAGGTTTAGTTAAGGAAAGAAATGCACTAAGAGACAGCAATACATTAAAGGAACTAGAACAAACTCTACAAAATTTAAACCAGTTGGTTGTAGCTAATGATTCCTTAAGTGCCCTTTCTTCTTCGCCCCAATTCTCTCCCTCCTCTGGGCAACCAGTAGAAGGGCAGGTTACTGTACCAAACCCAGAAATTGTGCAGAAGGATAGTACAGTAACCAGAGAGTATGCTAGGAATTCAGTCTCATCTGCAGAATTATTAGAGGCAGTGAAAAAACAACATTTGGTAAATGTGATACTATTGGAAAATTTATGGATATCAAAAGGGGAGGTTGAGAGGCCGGCCCGGTGGCGCTGAGGGTTGAGGTGCTGGACGCCACACCTCGCTCCACGCCGGGCGACTCCGGTTCGGAACGGACTCGGGTCGCCGGTGTCGGCCGGGGAGATAGGCTCAGGCCCAACGACAGCCTCCGCCTCTCCAGGAGGGATTCAGCCGATGCCTGACACTTGCATGACCCCGAGCCGGAGTGCTCCGAGGAACTGCAAGCCCCATTAGATGGCTGACCTTGAGCAGCACGGACGCCGGGCAGCGCCATGATGTCAGGGAGGTCGCTGGGCTGCTCGGGAGGGGAAAACGAGAACAAGCCTGCCTCAACCGGGAAGATGGGAGGACCGTGGCGTGCCCACGATTTGCCTGTGCCCAAGCAGACCACAGACCGATGTAAACGTAAGTAACGGGTTCGAGCCCCCGCCTGCCCGCCTCGGGGGTAATCCGCGGCTCCATGGGGATTTGTGGTCTGTGTGGGTAGGGTTCTGGGCAGTGGGATGTCCAATTGTCCTCCCTGAAGGGTCGGAGGTGGCAGGCTGGGAGGGGGAATAAAGAGTAATTTAAAAAAAAAAAAAGGAGGAGGTTGAGAATTTGGGAGCCGAAGTAGCCTACAATAAGGCCATATTAGATACCCTTAATATGAAACAAGATAAATCCATCACAGATTCAATAATAATTGAAGATACTTAGTACAACAATGGAAAACAGAAAAGAAACAAATTAATTTGGGTAAATTTACCCCCACCTTTTCAAAAGGGATCTGAATCTATAATAGAATTAGAAGTATTAACTCAGAATATTGAAAAGGAAATAATGTAAAGAAACAATAAAAAAAAATGGACACATCTAAGGGTAAAAATAAAAGGATGAATAAGGCCAAAAATAAAAATATGATAGACAAGAAAAAAATTGGAAAAGACTCCAATGAAATGTCCAAAATCAAGTTGCTTCAAGATCCTTCTCAAACACAGATACTTGTACCAATAACCTTTTATTCTGTACTAGTGTATGTACTGGTACAAAAGAGTCTGACAGAGGGGAGACCAAGGGTACTATATCAGAGCCACAAATTGACAATATACATAGTCAGGCAAAAGAAACTTGTCAATGCCCCCCAAAAATAGTTATTGCCCCAAGGGAAGAATATTTAATAAAGATGTATGGAATTCATAGTCTGGGTCTCGAAACAGGACCCAAACTATCAGATTGGGTTCAAAATCTATTACATTTGGATGAACAAGCTAATGAGATATTTATTACGAGACCCCCAAATCAGGAGTATAAAAACTTTGTCCTGTTGTATTGTCAATCTTATAGTATAGCCCAGATAATCTGGAATCAAGAAAGGATACTATATGAGAGGGGTATTTACATTTACCCCCAGAAATTGGCCCCGACTTTAGTTTCAAATGTTAATTCTGATCTAGACCAATCAAAACAAAAACACAAGTGAAAGAAAAGAAAGATAAGGAATGGTTGCAGAATCTTAATAAAGTAATCAATGAGCAAAATAAGAAAAGGGCAGAAGCTTGGGAAACTAAGACCCTATTACTTTTCGGGTGGGAGACTGAAAAGAATCAACCTGTAGGTTTTATAAAAAGAGATATAGGTGACTTTCTCCTGTGCTTTGAGTGTGAATATCAATAGAAGCTCAATAAAATATATTCACATTCATTCATATACCTTGAAATACCCACAAATGTATATTACTTTTCATTTAAGCCAAGTGGCAGCTTTAGTACTACAGGCATCACATGTCCTGGATGAGTATGCAGTTATTTAACTAATACTGAGTGAGTTTTCAGAGATACATTTCAAAACAAAAAAACAGGCTTGGGAGAGAAGTGATCCATAAAAACACATGACAGATTTTCCACACTGGATCATCTAAAAATAGATTGACATATAGGAACCCAAACAAAGGATAAAAAAACTGGTCACATTGACTTGGAACATTGAGGGCCTGATCTCCAAGTTGGCAGACCAGAAACTCAAACAGTTCCTTATGAAAATAGATATAATATGTTTACAAGAGACCTGGATGATGGAGGATAATCCCCCTTTATTACCAGGCTATTTCATCTTTACTATTCCAATGATAAAATACAATAAAAATGGGAGACTTATGGCAGGTCTGGTCACATTTATAAAAACTGCCCTTAGCTGCGTGTTTACCAAGATAAAGGTTCATTTAGAGAACTGTCAAGTTCTTAAGATTATAAATGACAGGTTAAAGCTAATCTTAGTCAACATTTATATTTCACCCAAAAAGAAAATCAATAAAGGAGATTATTGGACACTGTTCAAATTAACATTAGAGGAAATAACAGACACTTATGAACATTTTTCAATAATAATACAAGAGGATTTTAATGCCACAGGTTCTCAAAATAACTTAAAGGGATATATTGGCTGTGATTATTTAAATGGAATAAATGTCATTAATAAAAATTCCTCTTCCATAATGAAATCACTTGACAATATAAGCAATCAAAATGGGAAAATATTGTTACAACTTATGAATGACCAAAATGTTTGTGTTTATAACGGTAGAACAAATGGGGACGATTACACCTATATAGGCCCTCTAGGCTCATCTTGCATAGATTTGGTATGGGGTAATTTGGATGCGTCAGTTGCCATACTGGACTTAGAAATCCAAATAAGAACAGAATTGGATCATTTACTGGTAATGACAACATGGAACTGGGGATATCCTGTAGATAATCAAAATACTTTTTTAGGTACACATGGAATTGAGATAATTAACATCAAAAGAATATGTTGGCAAGGAAATGAAATCATGAAATTTGAAGAAATATTAAATGCAGAACATTGATCAAACCTTCTAAATAATCTATTAGAGAGGAATCATAGAGAGATTACAGGAATATGGAATGACATAAGTTCCTACATAAAACCTTTCTTCTATTTGGCTTCATTGCATAAAAAGGGGAATAATACCTTGTTCAGTTTCAATTGTAATAAAGTGCCAGCCTGCCAGCACAGCAGTTGGATTTCCGCTTACAACACAGGCGACCTGGGTTTGGGAGTGGACTTGGGTGCCAGAGGGGCCAGCGGGGGAGTAGTCAGGCGTCGCTGGACTGCTCAGCTCCTCTGGGAGGGGTTCCTTGGCCGGGCGTATATCCTCTAGCATAGGCCAAGAGGTATCACAACCCCGGTGCCCCACCAATGGGGGAGCATGATGGACGCTGGTGTAAGTCGTGGTGTCATGTGGCACATCACGCTCGGGGGGTATACAATCAGAAACACACCACCCGGAGCAACACCGATGCAAGGACCCGATAGTGGTCCTCCACCAGCCAGCCACATCACCACACAGATCCCCGATGAAGACTTGATTTCTTGGGGCATGGAGTATAAGTGGCACCCCCCCACCGCAACCTTGCCTGGGAGGTAAGCCAGTGCTCCATGGGGGGGAGACCTTGGGCAGATGGTGGGATGAGCAGGGGAGTTGGATACAGCACTGGGTGGTGGGGGGGGGAACAGAAAGTAAAAAAAAAATCAATTGTAATAAAGCAAAGAGGAAATTAAATGGTTTAATCCAGTAAAAGAAAAAACTGGGATTAAAAGACACTAATAAAATATTAAATAAAGCAAGGAAAGTTATAAAAAGTGTTAGAACTGGAAAGATCAAAATATTACATGGTTATGTGGGAAAAAAACCAAGAAAAGCTATAATAAAGAATGACACTAAACAGTTTTGGACCTTGGTAAGTAAAGGTTATGATAAATATGCAAATAAGATCGAGGCAGCCATAATTCCATTAAATTGGGAAACTCACTTTAGAAAGCTATACTTCTCTCAAGAGGAAGAAGATAGGCACTTCATTATTAAAAATGATACTGTTCGAGGTTATCCCAAAGCATTCTACATAAATGAGGACGAAATAAGAAACACCCTTGACAAAGTATCCAATAATAAAGCCCCAGGCCCTGACGGAATTCTGGCAGACATATATAAAACGTTCATTTATTGGTGGATCTCTGTTTTACCAATATTTTATAATCATTGCATACAGGAAGAACATTTTCCTGATTCATGGAAGGGTAGTATAATTTGCCCCATTTTTAAAAAGGGAAACACAAATGATCCGGCCACGTACAGGCCAATAAGCCTTCTTGATGCTTCACAAAAGGTCTTTTGCCGAATCATCTTAGATTGATTACAGCACTGGGCAGAAAATTATGATTTGATATCTGAAACTCAAAATGTATTTAGAGGGAATCATTCAACTATACAACATTGTTTTGTTTTAAATCATCTCACATGCAAATGTGTGACAATCAAAAAATCAAAACTATTCTGCTGCTTTATTGATCTAAGAACCGCTTTTGATTCCATAAGTAGAAAGATATTATGGGAAAAGCTAGAAAGCTACAACATCCCTCGAGATTTATTAGACATATTAATAAGACTTCACAATAATACATGGCTAAGGGTTAAATATGCTCAGGATGGGAATCTGACTACTAAAATCAATGCAAATTTGGGAGTGCGGCAGGGTTGTTTGATAGCTCTATTTTTGTTCAACATTTATACAAATTTGATTCTGAAGTCTCTGGATAACCCTGATTTCCCCTCACCAAAAATAGGCAATCATGCAGTATAATTATTAGCTGATGCAGATGATGTAGTTTTGATTTCGACTTCTTTGTTGGGCCTCCAAAGAAAGGTCACCCATTTCGCTGACTTATGTAAAAAAGACAAATTGGTTATAAATATGGGAAAAACGAATATGGTAGTGTTCGGGAATAGGTCTAGTAAACAATATACCCTATATACAGACAGAAATAAAGTAATCACAGCAGCATATTACGATTATTTGGGGTTGAGATTTGTGAATAATTTATCATGGACTTTACAAGTAAAAATTATGCTACAAAAATTAAAATCATCTTTTGTGGCATTCAAAAATTTCATAGCAGACTGGGACAATTTTTCATATTAGGATTAATTACAGTAATTACTGCTAAGATAAAGGCTGGAATTTATATGCTACTGAAATTTGAACTCCATCTAACATAAAATCTTTAGAAGTAGAAATAAATAAAATATACAGATATCTTCTGAAAGTCCAGCAGTCAGTACCAGTGGAAATACTAAGAAGAGAGCTGGGTCAGTTTCCTTTAAGCACTTTGGCTTCAGAAAGAAGAATCATATTCATATTACGGTTATTTCTTCTTCATGATAATCGACTCCCCCGGATGTGTCTTGAAGAACAAATAAAGTATCATAGTATGGGTTTCACACCTAACATAATTAAAACCATACATGATCATATTCTTCTCTTGGAGCTTGGAAATACACTATATGAAATATATAAACTTCCTTTTTCTCAAATTAAACAAATGGTAAAGATTAGATTAAGAGATGATACAGTTCAACAAGATCATACAAGAATTAACGATTTGCATCATTTTATATGGTACAAAATAATAAAATCATATCATAAATTAGAGCCAAACTTAACTATTCTGAGAAACCCTGACCAAAGAAGAGTGATAATAAGATACAGACTTGAGCCTTATAAAGCAAGATACATTTTTTACAATAAAAAAAGCTTAAGTATAAGTAGCTCAAACTGTAGTTGTCACATAGGAGTGGTAGATGATCTTAAACACATATGATTACATTGTCCACAATTTGAAATAAAAAGGAGAAAATTGCTGGCACCGATATTAGCTACTGTTGGTCTCCCCTCAGACCAACTTGTTAAGTATTTATTTAATAATGAAGATCTGAATGTATTGGAGAAGTTGTATAGATATCTGAAATCCCTGAATCTTTAAGTATGCTTGTTGAGTACTGGACACAAAATGATCTCAGACAAACGAGTCAAGTTAAAATACAGTTATAATGTATATATAGTATTGTGATGTTTTATATTTGTAAAATTTGACAATTATGTATGAAATGTATTTATGTGAACTTTGTAATAACTTATGTCGAACAAAGAAAACTGTTACCTACCATACAGACCAAGTCCATCGGGCCACTACGGGTGATGTTTACAAGAGGCGCTGCTCGTTTGGGTAAACTCTTATGGGTGATGCACCCATTACAGCTTTTGCAATGTCTTTCTACCTCCATAACCATATAAGGCCAGTAGAAGTGGTCTTGTACCAGGCCCAAAGTCTTTTCAATTCCCAGATGTCCCATGTCTTTATGAAGTGCTTGCAAAACCATTCGGCGATACGTTTTGGGCAGCACTAGCTGCTCTTTGGGAAACTGAGTTTGTGTTTTGGCGATACGATACAACAGTCCATGCTTTAATGAAAACTTGTCCCACTCTCTCAGGAGAAGTGATGCATCCGACAGGTTTGCTTTGACTTGAGAGGAAGACAAACCCTTTCCTTTGGCTAAGATAATGTCTCTTAAACAAGGATCTGCTCAGTGTGCTTTTCTTAAATCTGTAGGAGATAAATGAGGCAGGAGGTATTATGCAGTGTGGTGAATCGTGCGTATACTTCCAGTATGGCATCAGGATGTACTCCAAGCAGGTTCACAGCTCAGTCTGGGTTGGTGATGGCAGGTCAGTCATCAGGCACCATCATCCGGCAAACAGCTTTCACTCAATCTTCCAAAACATAGGTCCAGGGCCTCTCCATGGGAGGAGTATTATGGGGTGTCTGGACAGTTCATCTGCATCTATGTTGTTTTGTCTAGGGTGATATTGCAAGTGGAAATTGTAAGCTGATAGTGCAGAGATCCATCTATGCCCAGTGGCATCCATCTTGGCGGTGGTCAGCACATATGTTAGTGGGTTATTGTCCATTAGTACAACAAATCTGGCTCCATACAGGTAATCATAGAATTGATCAGTCACTGCCCATTTCAGTGCAAGGAACTCTAACTTATGGACTGGATAGTTCTTTTCAGAGGGAGTCAAACTGCGACTGGCATAGGCGAAGGGTCTCATACCTTTGTAGTGTTCTTGGTAGAGTATGGCGCCAAACACATCCATGGTGGCATCAGTATGAAGAGTGTATGGCTTAGTGTAGTCAGCAAAGGCTAGAACCGGAGCTTCTGTTAGGAGCTGAATCATTTCTTGAAATGCACTCTCACATTCATCAGTCCATTGGTCCCCAAAAGGTTCATTGGTCTTGAAATATTTACTGGGAGATGTCTTAGTGGCTCCTAGACGTTTGCTCTTCTGAGTTGGAGGACATTCCTGAGTTAGTCTGTGCAATGGCCTCACCACCGAGAAGTAGTTTTTTACAAATCTCCAGTAGTATCCGCAAAATCCTAAGAAAGATTGAAGCATTTTCAAGTTGGTGCATCCAGGCCATGTGGTTAAGAGCTTTCACTTTTTCTGGATCAGTGCTGATTCCTCCATTGGAAAAAATATGTCTCACATACTTCATGGAAGTCTGGCAGAACTGAAACTCGTCCAGGGAGAGTTTCAGACCATGTTCCTTCAGTCAGTCTAGTACCTTGAGTAATCGGGTATCATGTTCTTCCAGTGTTCTCCCAAATACTATCAGGTCATCCAAGTAAATTAAGATGTCTAAGAGGTTCATGTCACCCACCACCTTCTCCATCAGGCACTGGAACATTGCTGGGGTACCAGATATTCCTTGTGGCATTCACTGGAACTAGTAAAATAACAGTGGACAGATAAAGGCAGTCTTCTCCCTATCTTCCTCAGCCATCAATATTTGATAGTAACCACTGAACAAGTCCAGGACAGAGACCCATCTACTACCTATAAGGCTGCCTAAGGTGTCTTGCACTCGTGGCATGGTGTACTTATCGGCCACTGTCCACTGATTCAGGGTGCAATAATCAATGCACATTCTTATGGTACCATTCTTTTTTTGGGCCACCACTATAGGTGAGGCATAGAGACTGCAAGATTCAGTTATTATCCCTGCCTTCAGGAGTTCTTGCAAATGTCTCCTAACATCTTCAATATCTGCGGGTGCCAATCTTCTCAACCTTTCATGGAATGGGCGATAATCATGTAGGCAGATGTGATGCTCCTCTCCTTTCGCACACCCTACATCCCATTCATGACAGGAAAATACATCTGATTGGTCTATCAATTCCTTCTTCAATCGGTTCTTCCAGCTAGTGGGAATGGGAGATGAACCAAAATTGAACACTCCTTCATCCAGTCGAGTAGTCTTCTCTTGAGAGGATGTGGCCACAACCACATCATCTGTGTACAATTTATTTATTTATTTTTTTATTTATTTTATTTTTTGTTGACCGGGTATGCGCACTAGACAAATCCTGCCTATTTTCAGGCACGACCCGGGGGAGGGGGATACAGATGAATGCCAACTGACCTTGAACCAGATTAACCAAATTGGTTATTACTCTACCAGAATGCACCATCACATACTTGCGAGTCTCATTCTTTAGCTTTATATTGATCCTCTCGACCATCAAGTTGATTCCAGGCAGCACTCCTCACTGGACCATCAGACCATTTGGCAGGCTTCTTCCTGGTTACTCCACACTAACTATTTGGTCTGACAGCGACTCACTGCAATCCATTGCTCCTTCCACCATACACTCAGCACCAGGGGGCACTATCAGAGGATCTTTTCCTTCTTTTTTGATAACTCTGACACTCTCCTCCGCTGGTTACAGACCTTGGTCTCTCTCTCCAGGTGGGCAGTACTCGGAGAGGCATGAACTGGTAAAGTCTGGTAGGTTCTCTCCCCTGCCTTCTGCAGGCACAGGTGAGCCAGGCATCCAGACATATTGGCATTTGTTCCAATCAACACCAGTATCTTGTCCGATATCTGGGCATCAGGACAAATGAGGGCTAAGGTGTCAGTCTCTGAGGGACTACAGCAAAAGTCTATGGAAATTCAATTTGCAGAGCGATGTAGCCATCATAGGGGTAGCTGGCATTGCTCAAACCCCAAACAGAAAGTCCCTCTAGAGGCTGCAAAGGCAAATGCTTTAAGTAGCTCTGGTAAAAAGATCAATAAATGATAGTGACCTGTGACCCACTGTCCAGGAGGGTGTCACATGTGCATCCCTCAATAGAAATCTTTATGGTAGGAGTGGGACCCATCAGTCTGGATGGTAACTTTTTTCTGACAGTTGCAGTAGGACTGGTCCATCTTATGGAGCTGTTCACTCTCAGAGTCCCAGGCTGCTCCCTCACCTGGCTCCATTGTCATTTCCCTGTGGCTGTTTCTGTCTTTCCCATTTCTGGTTCACTAGCTGCTGATTCTCAGTCCTACCACAACCTCGTGCAATATGTCCAGCTTCTCCACAATGAAAACAGAACCAGTCACCTCTGGGTACAGTTGAGGATTGAGGGCTGACCCTTGGATCAGAGGAAGGATTCAACGGGTGTATATGCCCAGGTGGCAAGGAGTTGGCTCGTGGGTGAGGCATCTGTGTCATCTGCATGGCTTTGACACACTCAGTGAGTTCTTTTAACTGCGTTTTCAGGTCTGAGATCTCATTTTGTTCTTGGCTACTGTCACCTTGAGGCTACAAGGGGAAGGCTTTCGCAGTAGGCACTCGCAATGAATTGGCAATGTCTTCCTGTGACTCTTCCTCTCTCACCTCATCAAGAAGCTGTCTGAAATTAGGAGGGCTGGCTTGACATTCTTTTAGTCTTAAAGTTTTCAGAGTCCAACAGGAATACACAGCACCACGTGAGATTTGGTTGCGTCTCATTTTTGTAACCTGTGCAGGGGTTACTCCTCCAGCCTCAACTATTTTACAAATCATTGTCTCTACTCAGGTCATGTAATGGGACAGTTTCTCTCCCACTTTCTGGGTGGTGGATCCCAGCTGAAAAATGAGATCTTCCTTATACTCAGATGCTCCGAAGGAACTTCTCAGTATGGCAAGATGGTCACTAGCAGTGCAAGCTGGTTGGCTGGCTCGCAGTGATCAGATGACTTCCAGTGCCATACTGCTCAAACTCTCCACTATGCGTTTGCATTTCTCATCATCGAACATTTCCATACTTGCTCTATCTGGGTGGCTTGACTAATCCAGCTCTCACAGTTATCCTCACTAGAAGGAGTGGGGATCATGCCAAAAAAGGTACAAAGTCTTCTATACTGTTCGCAAGGTGGAATCAAGTAAAGGGACCACTTAGGTCCTCCAACCCAGGGTTCACCAGTGGGTTTCTTCTTTGTTGGGTCACTTTCTTGGAACATAGCTCTAATGCCTTGCACTGTCTTTCCCTCAGCGGCTAACAGCAAGTGTAACTTCTTTTCAAAGTCACTTAGTTCTTCAGGGTCCTCGGCAGGAGGATTGGGCTGATATGGGTAATTATGACCCACGGGGTGGTGTCTCCATCAGCAGGGAGCTGATCAGGCACTCTGGAAAGATCAACATCCTCTCTGCACTCCATCAAAACTCTATAGGCTTGTTGAGCAGAACTGTAAATCCTCCCCCACCCAATAACTTTTCCCAAACACTTTATGCTGCTATGACACTTTCAACATGGTCCCTTGGGGTTGTGTCAGGGATTCCTTGTACCAAAACTGCTTTTTTTGGATCAACGTCCACACCCTTGCACCAGTCTCACAAAGAGATGTGATCCATCCCAACTTTGATATTTTGGGGGGGTACAAGACTATTCCCAATATAAAGAGGGGTGCTGCAGAAAAGCCCCAAAATATCCCAGCTGTAGCCTCCAATTTTGTAACCACCCCTTCCCTTCTATCTGCACACCCATCCGCAAGTGGTGCTACCTAAGGGGATATAGGTTGGTGCCTGGGTTCATGGTTATAATTGGCTTGGCAAGTGGTGTGGTGCCTCCACCTACTGTATGGGGATCCTTACAGCAGCATTCTGCCAGGGTGCTTCCCACCAGGAAATGAAATATAGCCCCCTCCCTTGGTAACAGGTAGAACAATTTATACTCCCCTTCTCACACTAAGCATGCAAATATTACACTACATAATAATGCAAATAATTCAGCAATTGCAGTAAGATAAACAAGGGAGTTTATTTTGGGGTTGGATAATGAGGTAAGGGACAAGGGAAGCAATGGGTAATAAAACATTCAACAAAACCTTATAATAAATACTGTACGCAGGCAGAATAAACAGGTACCACAGTATATTACAACCCAGTAGTCCCTGTCCCAGCCCCACTCCCCCACTGGTGCACCAGTTAATCCCACAGTCCCTGTGGGACCTCCCAAATACCTTGTGTGCACACTGAGGAGTTGCAGGCCTGTGACTAGTAGACATTGGGTACACTCACCGTTGCAAGGGTTGGATGCTGCAGATGCAAAGTAACCAAACTACACTGGGGGGTAGGAATACAGTTTATCCTGGCTGTAACTGTTGCTGTGGGTGTAGCTAAGGTCACGCAAGAAGCCCAGATGGAAAGTTAACGGGCTAGCTAGCTAAACAGTTAGAAAAGTATTTGGTTGGGTATAACCCAGTACTCATAACCTTTTGGTGAACAGCAGATGCAGGAGCTGGGGGACATCTCCCAATGCAGGCAATTTTAGAAAAACAGGCAACCTGGAGTGGAATGCAGGCGATGATCCTCTTCACCCCACATAGGGACTTGCCTTCACCCACCTCGACAGGTAGGCAGGCTGTTGTCTTCACCCCACAGAGGGATTTGTCTTTACCCACCTTGGCAGTAGGTAGGCCGTTGTCTTCACCCCACAGAGGGACTTGTCGTCACCCACTTTGCAGATAGGCCAGCAGTTGAACAGGCAGGCAGGACCTCAGTGCTTAGGTCCCCTGGCGGGAATTTCAGTCTCTTGTGTCAGGACAGTGAAGCAGAGGATTTGTCTTCTCAAATAAGTACAAAGAAAAGACTGATATCTGGATTGCCAAATATCAACAGTTCAGTTCATACTGAGGTAAATCCCCTTGTCTCTGGGATTTACTCATCAATTAGCACTAAATTCTGCAGTTCTCAGTTCGTTTTGGCACAAACTACTTCAGTTTTGGCTGTGACAGCAGCAGGAGTTGTCAAACTCAATTGTTTCTTCTTCAAAACTCTCACAGAAAAGAACCCAGGGTCAAACTGTCAACCCCAGAATGTTTGGTTTGAATCTGGACATCTCATTGGTCCACACTAGTCTTGAGCTCCACGTTCTGATTGGAGGTACTGCAGCTACCAATAGGATTCCACGCTGTCCTCAAGCAACCTCGGCAAAGGTGGCCACCCCCAGACAATACTTGTTCATCAAAGTCCATTTTAAATAAAAGGAAACATGTTGGCAGCATGTGGCTGCATGGCTAGGACCCTCCGGGTCTCTTCTGTGGGTCGCTAGGTCCAGGGGGCACTTTTGGGGGGCAGGAGCTCCATCGGAAGCACAGTTTTGTGGGTTCCCCAGGAAGAGCTGTTAGGCAAATGTCTGTTTTGGGTGCAAGGAATCATGGGACTTGTAGTCCCAGCGGCACCACGTTTTCCCCGCCTCCCGACCCACTGGAGGCAAGTATTGGGTCAGGAGCCTTCATAAAGTTTTTTATTTTGTTTATTTTGTTCCCCCAGCCCCCTTTGCTGTCCGATGGGGCTGGGGAGATTGCGACTAGAGCGGCACTTCTGCTACATCATCTGGTGGCGCTTGAGGCGCCAGAAACAAATTGTGGCCTTGTCCATGTGCTCCCCGCCCTGCTGTGCGGTAGTTCAGGGGACGGGGGAGCAACACAAGTGTGCAGCTCACTGGCCACTTTTCCATCAGGAGCTTGAGGCGCCAAAACTGTCGGATGCACTCCCCATCCCTGGCGGCAGTCCAGGAATGGGCTGGGGGAACGAGGAGGCAAGCAGCTTGCTGGCCACAAAGGAATAGGCACACGGAGGTGCTGGAAGAAAGCAGTCTGCTCCCCAGTCCTGTTGCAGTCGAGGAGCAGCCGAGGGAGTGAAGAGTGTAGCTGGAGGCATTGAGAGGCAGGAGGACTCGGGGCCCTCAGGTAAGCTCCTGACTTTGGGGGGGGGTTATATTCACAATAACAAAAAGAAATTACATTAACATGGTAACATTCCTGTCATGATAGAAGTGTCTTTTCTAAATTTTACTTGCAATCCATTTTATGAGTGCAATAAGATACTCCAGGGTGTGGGCTTCGCTTTGTACATTGCACTCACAGGTGATTGAAGCCGGCACTTGGCGCAAGCACCTCCTGCCTCACAGTGCAGCCTGGAATGTGGTTTACAAATAGAAACTCACACCATGTCATGTTTTTTCTGCTTACGAAGGTCAGTGTTCAACATTTGCAGAGTTCTTGCCCAACATTTGGAGTACCAATGTCCCCTATTTTGAGTGCCAGTATCCCACAGTTGGCACCACTGGATTGTCAGTGTTCCACATATGAGTGTCAGTGTCTTACATTTCCCACTTTTGGAGTGTCAGTGTCCCACACTGTGTCTTGTTTGTGCCTCACATTTCTATATTTTCACACATTCTGAGTGTCAGTGTCCCACTTTTTCCAAAATTTGTACCAACAGCACCCCACATTTGGAGTGGCGCTGTCCCACATTTGGAATGTCAATTGATAGTCCACATTTACAGTATCCTTGTACTGCATTTGGAGAGTCAGGTCCACATTTAATGTTTCTGCCCCAGATGGAACGTTTCTCTGTCAGACATTTGGAACCCAGGGCCCTTGGTTCAATTCCCAGTAAGTCACATTATTTCTCTCACTACAATTTGTGATCACATTGGGAGTGTTGGTGTTCCACATTTGGAGGGTCACTGTCAGTGTCCCCACAATCCCTCACATTCCGTGTGTCAGTGTCCTACATTTGGAAGTTCAGTGTGTATCAACATCAATGACATACAAAATTAGTTTAGTTGCCATATTGGTCCTTGTAAGAACAGATTCAGAAGCAAATAGTTTGATCCTTTTATTGGACCAACATAGATGTTACAAAAAGAAAACAGTGCCTAAGCTTTCAGACCAACCAAGTTCTTCCTCAGAAGCGTATGCCAGTTGTTTAGAGAATCACATTCTCTTAACACCCAGATCATATATAAAAAAAAACCCAGAAAGAATTCTCATTGGTTTAAAATCCCTTTTTTTAAAAAACAACAGACATTGAAATGAAGAAACTGGATTCTACCAGTCTGCTTCTACTGAGAAACCTTTCAAGGTCAAATGTCAGAAGAAGCAGAGAACATGCATACTCGAGCATATATTTCCACTAAAATAATGAATGAATGAGTGTGTTATGTGAATACATTCTAATTCAAAACAAGCCCTTTAGATTTAATACCCATAAAAGTGCATGTTAAAATATGTAATCCCTTCCCTGGCACTGTGGTCAGAAAGAGAGAAGGGCTACTACCCCTGCCTTGTCAGCTTGGACCAGCTCAAACAAGGTTGAGTGGCCTGGGATCGGACTCTGATGGGAAGCAGAGGGTTCTTTCCCAAAGGTTAGGTAAATAGCGCATCGCCTCCACCTAGAGTTAAATATAAAGTGGGCCAGATGATGTTTTTGCAGTACAACCCTCCGGGATGCTGTACCTACCCACCTCCCCTTACAGTCATCCCACACACATGGCATACCTAAAACCAAAAATCCACATTCCATAACATTTGCAATTAAAGACTCCAGCTAATAATATGTTCATGAGTCAGATATTGTTACAAAATAACAAAGCACATTTATTTACATGGGGAGGACTAGGACTGGGCAAAGGCATTCTGATTGGCTGTTAGCGGTCATCAGGCTGGCAAGACATGGCCGCCAGTAAAACAGTTTAAGCAGAGTCCCAACCTTAACATAAAAATACTTGCAAACTATTAAGTTATATATTTATTTACAAACATGCTGCTGTAGCTGCCTTTGTGCCCTTCTAAGTGACTGCTGAAACAATTTTGACAGGGGCATCATGTGCCCATCGCTACCTTCGTAGCATTATCCTCCAGGAACAGCAGTGCTCATTAATATTCATGAGCAGCACTTGCTGCTCCTTAAAATGACAGGCACCCATTTAAATACTAGCGCTTAAGAGCGCTCTTTAAAACATTTATTTTTTGCTACCCTTAAGTGCCTCCGGACCCTCTTTTCATTTAATTTTCCCTCGAGGCCGGGGCACACACCAACAGGCTTGCTTTAAAGCCACCAAGAGTGGCATTTACGTACGAGTGCTGCAGCGCTCACTTCAGTGTGCAAGAGGGAGAGGAGAAGGAGCTGACCGCAGCAGCTCGCACAGCAACCAGCAGCATGCAACTTTACTTTTACTTGCTCCACCAGTCCCCACAGCAGGCAAACGTACAACAGGTAAACGCTGAATGCAAACAACAGCTCCAGCCGACAGGAGCGTGCTTGAAACAAAGAAAATGTATAGGAGAACAAGTATCAGCACTATTCCAAGGTCACTATAACAATTATTTTTTATTGTTAAAACTGGGACACCATCAATGAACAAAAAACATATACCGGACCGGCAGAAGCATTCAGGGACCAATACTGGATCCGGGGAGCAAGGCGGCACAAATGGAGGCGACATTTTGGTAAGCCCCCAACTGTGTGTGTGTGTGTGGGGGGGGTTACATATATGATATTAGATAATGGGTAAAGTGAAACGTGGTTCCTGATTGGCTGAAACAGACTGCCACCCGGGCTGTTATTTCTTATCAATGGCCTGCTGAATAGCAAGGTTCTCCTAGCAGCACCCATCACATCCTGATATCCCTGTGCCCGTGCTCTGCTAGCCGCAATTTTTTACTGTACTATTACTGGCAGGACAACCTAAAAGCACCCACACACAACCAATCCTCAAACCAGTCAACAGTAATATAGTACAGTATAGAAAAACTAAAATTCTTGTATTCTTCTTTTTCCCCCTATTAACTCAGTCCTCACTCCGACGCTGGCAAGGCCCAGAACCTCGCATCCTCTCTCACTGTCGCAACTGACGCTATCCGTCCCTGCGGCTCCATCTCAGGCAAAAATTTAAATGAAACTCCTGCTCCTCCATTCACAAACGTTCTGTTTTTTGATAAAAATGAAGTACCTCCTTGATTTCTCGCCCCAGATCCCATCGGCTGAGTTCCGTGTGTCCCCGAATACTCTCACAGAACACCGCGTGATTCCCACTGTACAGCTCAGCCTCTCACTCCCACCTCTCACTCTGGCAACCAAACGATATATTTCAAAATAATGCAAACAGATAACTGAGCAGGACAAAAAATTAAAACTAACAACAATTCCCCCCAACATTGCTGTCAAAAAGGTGGCACTGCAAGACACTACCAGAAACACATATAACAAACATCATCACCCTCTAGTGGCAGTAAATGGACTATTTTACAGATCCCAACATTTCAGTACATGTTTACTTACATTTTACATTTTATTTAATGAAATCATTATTTAAAAAAAAACTAATAATATAAGCCCATTATCTAAGTGTAATAATACCCTCCAGGGTGGGCGTTATGGGATGTAATGGACCTTCCAGGGGTTATAAGACCCTCCGCCTGTGGCGTCAGGCCTCATTACGCCCCTGGGCGGTCCATTATATCCCAATAACGCTCACCCTGTTGGGTATTATTACTTACGTATTGTATGTTAAAAAAACTACAAACCAGAAATTTTCTATATATGAAAATATGAGGGTAAAAAGAAAAAATCCCTAGAATGAACAACTGTTTCACACTTCATATAGTATTAAACCTATCTGGAGACATTTTCTAAGCTATACTCTCAACCAGTGTACTGAAATGTTGGGATCTGTAAAATAGTCAGTTTACTGCCACTAGAGGGTGATGATGTTTGTTATATGTGTTTCTGGTAGTGTCTTACAGTGCCACCTTTTTGCCCCTGCCCCCAACCAACTCCCGTACTCCCCCTTACCCCCTGCACCTCCCCCTGACCTCACTTCCCCCCCATCGACCCCCCTCCTCCCCTTGTCTTGCTCATAGCTCAAGTCTTTGTACTGGTTATTACATGTCTGTAAGTCAGTGACGTTATGTTTGTAACTAAAAATGATGACTGTTGCACACGCTGACGTGGAACCTTTGTAAAAGAGCCTCGGCTCAAAGGTATTGTAATCCTAGATTGAAATAAATAAATAAAAATAAATAAACTCCATAACCATTAAGACATTCAGTGCTATAACAATATTTTTTGCAAGATGATATCAATTATCAGAATTAGTGTTAAATAAAAAAATGCAATCTCTCAAGGACCCCCTAGAAAATTAGTTCATGCATTCTAAAATGTTCAGAGTTCAGTAATGTGTTAGAATCTAACCAAATCATGATATAGAGGATAATTTATGGTCTTTGGTTAATAACCATGCTGTAAACACTTCGAGAGGTTGCCATGTCATCATTGTAAACCTCGAGAGCACAGCTCCAGAGGTTTTCAGATGTCATGGCAACCTCAAGAAGTGTTTTCAACGCAGTTGTTAACAAAAGACCATACATTATGTTTTATAGTGTATGGGCTACCAAGATTGTGTAATTAACCAATATACCATGACAGAGAGTGGGTATATTGGTGGATTTACCACGCCTGGTGTGGTTTGGTCACAAGGCGCAGCCGAGTGACTTAACCACACCAGCAGTGGTAAATCCACCCATATACCCACTCTCTGTCATGGTATATTGCTAGTATACAATATTCAACTTGTTTTTTTTGTTTTTATAGTGATATAAAACTTTTACAATGGGTATACTGGAGGACTTATCACAGTCATGTGATGTGTTTTGACCAATGAGGTTACAGGATTTTCATACCCCATTGTATAATCATAGATTGACTTTCTTGTCAATATATTTTTATTAGCCTTCGAATAAACATAAATCCAAAAGTAGAACAGATAATAATAGAACATACATTAATAGGTACATTGAAATAGATTGTAAAAAACTTATAAGTTACTAAACAAATATTATGAAGTGTAACATAAATGATTTATAAATATCTAACATCATGAGTAGATAACAACGAGTTATAATACATATTTTGTAATGTAATCACTTTACAGAACATTGATTGTTGTGAGCATTCCATTTTGTTAGAACATTGTTGTCAGTATTCCGTTTTGTTATACCATTGACATGACATACTCAAGATGGGTTAACAGAGTGATGTCATAACGATGGCATAACACGGTTGTAATCTGCTTGATTTCAGTTAATAATAAGGGCTCCCAATACATTATATGTACAGTAACAGTCTTTGGAATCTGAATCAAAACCCAATGGAACAACCCCCCCCCCCAAAAAAAAAAGATAACTAGTCCAACAGGTATATATTCACTATGAATGAGAAACAAGAGCCCTAACACAGGTACCTGAATATAAGCCTCTTCCTCAGTATAGCACATCTCTAACCACACACACACACACACACACACACTATACTCCTACCTGCCCCCCAACACACATACTCAGTAGTAGCAGACCGGCAGAATCCAGTGTCTTCATTTCAATGTCTGTTGTTTTTTCAAAAAAGGGATTTTAATTTAAACCAATGAGAAATATTTCTGTGTTTTTTTTTTACCTATGATCTGGGTGTTAACCCAACACCTCTAACCAACTGGCATAGGCTTCTGAGGAAGGACTTGGTTGGTCCGAAAGCTTAAGCAGTTTTCTTTCTGTAACATCTAAGTTGGTCCAATAAGAGGTACCAAACCATTTTGCTTCTGGATCTATCAACAACATCAACCTACTTCTACTGTCAAATTGTATGTTTCTATTCGAATGCTGCCTATGCATCGACCTTTGTCTGGTCGCCCACGAAAATAAGCAGACCTTTAGCTCAGTCATGGGAAATAAAATAAATAAAACATTTCACATCGAGAGTGTCATCCCACAATTTACATTAAATGTTCCACAGTCGGAGTGACTGAGTCCTCATTCTGAGACTCCGTGTTCTAGATATGTAGGGCAATCGAGACTCGTGTCCTAAATTTCAGCAGCAGGTCGAGGTGTGGTCCGGGGATGTAGTGAATGTGAAGGCAGGGTTGAGCCCGGTGAGGGCTGGCATCCGTAAAGAGGTTGCGGCACAGAAGCAGTTAAAGAGTCGGTTACGCGCGCGCCCCAGATAAAGCCGCCCCCACCCAACCAGTTGGGCGAACGGCGCGTGCGTATACACTTCTATTGTCTTGAGCCACCGCAGCACCCTCAGCCTAGGCTTTGAGACGGAAGGAGCTGCGGGGAGAGAGAGGACAGCAGCGCCAGTGCTGCGGGAGGCGTACGCGGGGCAGCAGAACAGAAGGGCAGTCCAGTCAGTGCGGCGCCGGGCACGGCCGAGGCTCGGACGGGAGGGAGGGAGCGAGAGAGCAAGGGGAGGCGCGCGGCCGTGGCACGAGGGAGGAAGGCAGGCGGAACCGCTATGGCAACTGCAGCGCAAGAGACACTGGGGTAAAGAGCGGGCAGCGCCAGAACCAGTACCAGTACCATCCTTTCTGCTCCACCCCAGCGGGCACCATGTGAACAGGACCCACGGCTGACATATCCGAGTATGTAATAGAGAGCGACAGAAACACAGACTGACATCAGGGGGTTGCTGGCTTCCTGACTCCTGGCTGCAACACTTGTGCACCCATTATACTGTGCCCAGTTCTTTTTGGAGACGCCCCTAATGCTAACACTGGAGTTTAGTGGGGGTCTGGCCCTACCTAGGACGCTGATGCACCGACAAGCTGTCTCCACCACAATGACTAGAATTGCTTTTGTCTGGGCTGAGCCTTAGTTGGGGAGCTGCACTGCTCTTGGGATTGACTGTTTTTTGTTTTCTTCTTCTATATATTTTTATTCCCCCCCAACCCCATTGGGACCTTGCGTGTCATTTCCCCCCCCCCACCTTCTACGTGGTCATCTTGTGTGAAGTTCAAAGGCTCCCCTGGACTTTTGGATGGGGAGTAAGCAAATCTGGCCGGCCCACATCGCAGGTCCGTTTGCAGTGTCTCGACAGATGACAGTGCTGTGCCCGCTGCGCCTTCCATTTTGGGCACTACCAGACAGGCGGCCCCATGGCCGGGTCGGTGAGTCTGTATGGCATGGGGACAGACCCCACTGTGGGAGTGCGCCATTTAGCTTGTATTCGGGCCGGGGGACTAGCGATGCAGAGCGAGGAGATGGAGGCTCAGCAACAGACTCTACCTCTGGCCATGGAAACGGTTTCCAGGAAACGGGAGGCGGTCACCATAGAGATGGGATGCTGTACCTGGGATCAAGAGGATCGCTAGCTGACGCCTTACCTCTGCACATTGCTCCAAGGTGGTTCAGTGCACATAGTGGTGAGTGAAGCACATAATGTTATAAAATTTATTTCTTGTTTACATTTCCCCTTTCAGTTTTTTTGCCAGTCAGATGAACAAGTGACATTTGTCAGGGCTCATGGCATTTTCCTATTCCATTATTTTTGTGATTATTTCGTTGCTGTTGATGGAGCAGATCAGATTTCAGGCCATGGCATAGGTGGTAGTGTTGGGCACTGCATTTGCTGGGGAGTGGGGGGCAAGCCTGCATATGCTTTAAAGTTGGTATCCTGACGTGAATTGTTGTGGAGAGGCCTACATTTTGGAAGTGTCTAAGCTTTTGAACCTTTTAGACTACATATTTAGTAACCACACAGTTGAGATCAGAACTGGTGTGTGTGTGTGTGTGTGTGTGTGTGTGTGTGTGTGTGTGGCACTAGTGAATTCACCCAAATGGTTGTTTAATCAATCAAGGGATAACTGAGACAGACCGTGGTGTAGATAGTAATTCTAAGCCTCTGACTGGCTGTCAAGTGAGCCATTTCTGTGTTGACTAGTTTCCTACTTTTATTTTGAATGTTTTTATTAAATTAATGAAGATACAGTATAAAGGTTTCAAGAATGTGTCTGTGTCAGTGTGATTAACTTATATTTAAAGTGGGTTGTTGCTGTTTCACTTGCTGTTGGCCCACGGGTCAGAAGCCGTTCACCAATCTTGGTTGTATCCTTGCTTAACCATTGCAGAACTCAGGCAATCCTCAGTGTACAGAACACTGTTGATGTTAAACTTACACAGTTGTTTTGTTGTTTTGCTGTCTTTGATAAAAATATTTTCCCCTGAGAGGAGGGTTCAAATGACAGCTGCTGTATGACAGCTCTGTAAGTTACAACTGTTAAAGAAAAATGTTTACAGAAAAACTGTGAAAGTAAAAAGCAAAAGCAAATGTGCAAGCCAGGTGATGTGTGCAGTTCTGCAGTGACCTGCAGTGATCAGTAAATGCACTCAGACTGTATACATTAGGCCAAAATTGAAACCCCTTCTAGTCCGTTTTATGTTTCCTGCCATTGTATGTTACGAATGCTGCACTGACAAAGTCACTCAGTCGCCACTCCCTCCAGCCTGGTTTCATTTTTACACTGTCTGATTTTTCTGGGGGGTTTCATGCAGCACTTTATACACTTTGCACCTGTAAGTGAGTTTGGTACTGTTAGCACTGGGACTGTAAGTAGTTTTTAAGTGGTGATGTCCCTACAAAGGCATGGATGATTGCCTTATAACTTGTATGAGTCAAGGGTATGTTAGTCAGTGTTGAAAATGAAAAAGAATTACGACGGGGGGGGGGGGAGCACACCACCACCACCACCACCACCACCACCACCACCTTTAGACAGTTTTATACCTTTGGGGAGTACATTTTACACAGGAGCAGTCCTTTCTCATTTTGCCCCTAGACTAAGTTGGACATTTAATTTCACTTCTGAAACCAAGTCCTCCCCCCCGGCCCCACTACTGCTGTTACCTGAGACACAAGAGATAATCTCCCAATCTTAACAAAAGTGACCGTGGATCTTTTTACTTCCGCCTGGACAACCACTGTGATATTCCAAGTACACTTCTTTTGCTCGGCCATATTTTTTGTGTGTTTGCTCTTGGGCAGAAGAATTCCTGCACAGAATTTCTGTGGACATCTTTCTGCAGTATATGGCCAAAGCTGCGGACGGATTTTATGCCTACAGCTAGTGCGGAACGCTGCTACTCGCCTTCTGAGTGCCATTCAGTGAGTAGACCTCTTTACTTGGCATCTTGCAGACTGGCAGAGACTCGACTTCAGAGTTATTTTCTTTTTACTTTTAAAGAGCCACTGATGCCTCAAAGAAAACTTTAAAAAGCATAATAATTAGGTGCAATTCTGCCTGCATTCCATCTATATTTTATATATTTTTCCTCCCCATTATTTATTACTAGGGAAATGTGCATGAATATATGACCTTTATCCCTCAGAGTTTCTTTAGAGGCCATCTGCCTCTGTAGCTTACTCCCTACTTCAAGTCATAATCCTCTGTTGTGACATCACAATCTGTTGCCATGGGAGTAACTGTTATGTCACAAGCAGTGCTCTGTGACTTCAGGTAGGGAGAAAGCAACAGGAGTAGACTAAATCTTCAAAACCAAATATCCTGTTTTCATACAATTGACCTCAGTAATAAATAATGATAAGGAATACAGCATTAATGGGAAATACAAGCTGGACTGTGTCTAAATATTAGGTTTTGTTAAAGTTATCTTAAACATGTCACTAGCTCTTTAAGGTTGAAACGTATTGAGTCCAACTTATCTCCATAATATTCTGACCCCCCCAACCCCCATCCAGGTAGAACCCTTTGTTCCAGGGACCGGGGGATGCTTGTCCCTAGCTCATAGATAAAATTGGCAGGGGACTGTGCGTTGTCAGTAGCAGGCTCTGGTCCTTTGACATTCCCTTCTGCTGTCAGTCCAGAAGATTATATGCATGTAGAGCACTTTAAAATGGAGGTCTGGTAGTGACTTTTTAACTCCACCTACACCCTGGTCCCATCGTGTGACTGCTGTCATTTTGTTAATCAATTCACCTGTGTGTAACCGGGTAATTAATTTGTAGGATTGCTTATTTATTTATGTTTTACATATTTTAATTTATTGTTACTGTACTTTTTAAGATACTACTCTGTAAGACGCTCTGGGTGTATTGAAGGGCCTCAATTTAAATACAAGTCCTATCTCTCTGGAGAATGTGGACAATTATTCTACCCCCAGAAAAGTGTTTTCAATATTTGCAGGAGCAACCAAATTGTATGTTCTTAGTTTTTTTGAATAACTGGATCATGGGCAAGCAGTTCCCTCCAACACAGCAGCACCCCTTTTTTGTACTGAGTCGCCCCAAACAGATTGCAATTCTGATACAAGTGGTGCAGTCGAATTGTTGATATCAGGGACGGCTAACTCCCACACAAAGACCAAGCAACGAAGAAGTTACAGCACCTAGGGACACATAAGGATACCAGTAGCCGATATTAGCCAAAACGTGTTTACTTTATTTTAGGAGTGTACCCATGTGCAGTGGCAACGTAGCACAACAGCAAAGTGCCAAAAGACCACCAGGAGTAGGGCTGTAATGAACCTGGTATTCCAGGATAAAGTTCAAATAATCCATGTCCAAAATGATCATTGCAAGATGAATCCAGCTTGCCTCTGCCCGGCGCTTCGCCTCAAGGCGAGTTTCCCCTTACTGGACTTCACCAGTTTCAAAGCTGATTTTGTACCACCTCGGAGTTTGGATTTATCTTGCAATGACTATTTTGGATTTAGATTGTTTAAACGTCAGCCTGGAATACCAGATTCACTACAGCCCTACTGCTGGCAGTCTGGTGGCACTTTGATGTTGTGCTACATTGTCACTGCACATGGGTAGACTGCTACAATAAAATAAGAACCTTTCTGCTAACATTGGCTACTGGTATCCTTATGTGTCCAAGTGCTATAATGTCTTGGTGATTTCCCCTTTTATACTACAGTGCAGTATATGTATTGGTTATGAGCCCAAATCACCACTATGAGGCTTAGGCCGTAATGCTCTTGGTTAGAGGTGAGACTGCTGCTACTACTGAGGCAATATTAGACCTTGGTCTTCGGTGGTTTGAGAACAGTGTTGGAAATGCAGGGTGGCGTGCCAGGACTCTGTCCCCATAGTTCTAAAGTGAGCCCCTCAGGCCGTAATGCTCTTGGTCAGAGGTGAGACTGCTGTTACTACTGAGGCTATATTAGACCTTAGTCTTCGGTGGTTTGAGAACAGTGTTGGAAATGCAGGGTGGCATGCCGAGACTCTGTCCCCACAGTTCTAAAGTGAGCCCCTGTAGCTCATGCATTACTGCCATTCATTGATTTGTAATGGATCACTTCCACTGACTTATAATGGGAAGGGGGCTCGGTGTAAAATGACCCTCGTATGCCTGCAAGGCTTCCGAAGCTCATAAACTGTAATACCAGCACTGCTTCAGAACGAGGCTTGAAACGCAAATAAAGGCGATGGCAGGGCAGCTGAAAAAGGAAGCACTGATGGCTGCCAGTCCCTGCTTTTGTTTTTGTTTCAAGCCTCAATTCTGATCCACCTGTGTGTGAGTAAGGGATATAACGTTAGTCTGCCTCCAGTTCAGTAGCCCTGGTTCAGTCCTTTTTTTTTTTTTGTTTAAACTCAGCTTTATTAAGAGCCTGATGGCCGCAGAGGTACATTTAAAACCTGAGAAAAATATATATCATTTGTTAGAAATAACATAGATGAATTACATATAGATTGTACCTGAAATACATAGATTTTCCATCTGATCAGTGGCACTCCAAGTAAATTATTAAATAGTCTGGGTCCTCCAAGGAGAACCCTGAAATCAATCCCAGATTCAATTTTCATAATATAAAGGTTGATATTAAAACATATAATTAATACTAAAAAACTTATAAGGCCTCAACATAGGTCTTAACAATTAGGTTGTATGTCATAAAAATGTTCCCGCTCTTTAATAATACCTATATGGAAGCAGTGTTATGTATAATATAGCTTCTGTTCCCTCCAGGAAGGGAGAGGTGGGGTCCCTAGGCTCATTCCACGCGTTGCAGTAGCTAGGACTCCCATTGTTGCCAACGCTGCAGATGGCGGTCCTGTTGTAGCCTCAGTCTGGCAATTATGGACTCCATCAGTACCACCTCTCTGACCCTGGTGATCCACTCCAAAAGAGTGGGAGGCTCCTTACTCGACCATCTAGAGGCAATACATTTGAGTCCCACTGCCAGGAGCACAAGCGCCACCCTTTAGACACACTGCTGTGGGGGTTCCCAAAACCCAATCCTCAAAAGTGTGAGGAATTGTTACTCCCAGAATTTGCCCCCACTGCCTCTTCTAGGTGTTTCCAAAAGGTAGCTAGACTTGGGCAAGCCCGAACAATATGCCAGTGTCTGCCCCCCCCCCACACTCTCTCCAGCATGAGGCATCCCCTCCTGCATAGTGTTGGGTGATCAGGGGCACCCTAAAGAATCGAACAAGAATCTTCCAGTAGAACTCGCGCCATACCGGGGAGGAGGTCACCTTCCAGCCCACTTTCAGTCTTTGTTTCCAGTCAGACTCTCTGAGTATGATACCCGCCTCTCTTTCCTAGTGTGTTTTGTATTGATTCAAGGGGTCCTCCCCTCCTTTCAAGAGCAATTTGTATAAATTTGTCACTGGTTTAATCTTGGCTGAAATGGTCACTACCCCATATAGAAACTGCTCCCAATTCGAGTATGGTCTGGTTAATCTCGATAAGTGGTCTGAGGAATTTATAAAGTGTCTGACCTGCATGAATCTAAAAAATTCTCTGTTCTCCCAATCAAACTTGTCCTTCGCTCTCTGAAATGAAATACAGTGTTCCCCTTCAATTAGCTGTGTAGACCTAGTGACTCCTCTTCTAGCCCATCCAGCAAACCCTAAATCCAGCGTGGGTGGAAAGAAGTTCAGTTCATGCCTAATTAAGGATAGTGGACCCACCCCATCCGCGGTGTCTGTAAGCTTCCTGATTTTCCGCAGGATAAACAATCCTTGCCTCGCCCATCTATAGTGCTCTCCCCTCTGGAAAACTATCCTCCATCTCATACCATCTAGATTCAACCCGCTGTTTAGCCCAAGATAGAACAGGGGTCATCTGAGCAGCCAAGTAGTAAAAATAAAAATTGGGTAAGGCCAGGCCTCCCAAGGAAGGAAAAGTAAGCGTCTAGCCACCCGAGGCTTCTTATGTTGCCAAACAAACCCCTGAGTCTCCCTCGATAACCTATTCCAGAAAGAGACCGGCAATTTCAGTGGGAGGCTCTGAAGCAAAAACAAGAATCGAGGGAGAACATTCATCTTGAGGACCGAGATTCAGCCCACCAGAGAGAGGGTGAGGAGTTGCCATCTGGCCGAGTCTCTGCTCACCTGATCCCAGAGTCTTCCACAGTTGGGGGCAAAAAGTTTTGAAAGATCAGTGGACACTTGGATGCCTAGATATCGAATTTGGCCCTTGGGGGCCCATTTGAAAGGGAAGCTATCTTTAAACCCATGAGGGACTATTCCACTTAAAATTAGGGCCTCAGATTTTGAAAAATTAATCTTACAGCCTGAAATTTCTCCAAAGATTTGTAATATCCAGATTGGGCCGGGGTCGATTTTTCCAGAGAGGACAAAAGAAAATAGAGTCATCGGCATATAGTGAGAGAGTTTTGTTCCAACCCCAGTAATCCCTGAGATTTCCAAACTCTGTCAGACCTTGGAGGCCAGGGGCTTCAAACAAAGGGCAAGAGGAGTGGAGAGAGGGGACATCCCTGTCTGGTGCCTCTGGTTAAGGGGAAAAAAGAAGAACTTACCCCATTTACCGTCACCAATGCGTGTGGTCTGGAGTATAGTTGGGAGATTGTATGCAAGAATTTAGAGCCAAAATTCATTTTTCCATGGAGGCTTTTAGAAAATTCCAATTAACCCTATCAGATGCTTTCTGTGCATCCATGGAGATGGCTATTTGAAAGTTCTTTTGGTTGGCTTGAGAGGAGATGATATTGAGAAGTCTCCTAATGTTATCAAATGGGTATCTTCCTGTGATGAAGCCCGTCTGGTCATCGTGTACCAGTGAGGTAATATGGGTCTGGAGCCTCTTCACCAACATGCCCGTGAACAGCTTGAAATCCACATTCAGGAGGGAGATGGGCCTGTATGAGCCACACTCCTACTGATCTTTACCTTCCTTGTGGCTTACCAAGATGTGGGCGAGCTGCCACGAGTCAGGGGTGGCCCCGCCGTCCATGATCTCCTGACACACTGGGAGCAAAAGGGGCAAGAGAAGGTCAGCAAAGCTTTTGAAAAACTCCGAAGGGAATCCATCAGGCCCAGGAGTTTTACCCATTTTTCAAGTTCGTGATTTGTGCTAGAAGTTCGGGCCTCGAGATGGACCCATCCAGATGTTCAAGCGCAGTCTGAGAAAGGGCTCGCATTTTTAAACCATCATAGAAGGAAGCAACCTTTCCCCCAAAGTCTGAAATGGGCTCTTGGGAGTATAGGTTTCTGCAAATATCTGCAAATCTGTTGATTATTTTCTTCGGGTGGGAAATTATTTTCCCAGAATCTGTCTGGTCTTTAAGCCTAAGGATCAACCTATTTAACTTAAGCATGGCCGCTAAAACCCTCCCCACCCTATTACCTCCCTCATAGTAAGTTTGTCGGGCCCTTCTATAGGATGCTTCTATGTGAGCTGCAAGCAGTTCCTCCAAGGCCAGGTGCTTTTCAGCCAGGAGTTTTTGTGTCTGTTTTATTCAGTGAGATTTTGTGTGAAAATTCCAATTCCACTAGTTCTTGCTCTAACTCCACTCTTCTCTGTGCCCTGCTGCATTTGTCTAGCGAAGAAAACCCAGTAATGGCCCCACGAAGAACGGCCTTCAAAGCATCCCATTTAACCACGTGAGAGGTCGTCCCTACCGGGTTCTCCCTTTCATAAGCTTGAATCGTGGTGGCCACTAGATCTTTAAACTCCTGATTGTTAAGGAGACCCACATTAAGCCTCCAATGGGAGTTATGGATTTGGGGTGATGGCTTCAATACAAGTTGAACAGGAGCATGGTCAGAGAGGGTACAGGGCATAATCTGACAAGAAGTTACTGTATGCATCCACTCCTCTGTGAGAAGGAGTAGGTCAATTGTGGTATAACAGTTGTGTCTCTCTGAAAAATGTGAGAAATCCAGTGGTCTCCCATTGGGCCTCCTCCATACGTCTAATAGGCCTAGGTTTTGTGATAGGCGAAGCAAAGAATGCTCTGCTGACCCCAGTTTTTCTTTCAAGGAGCCCCCTCGCTTATCCAGTGATGTGGATAAGACAGTATTGAAATCTCCCCCTAGGATACGGAGTTGGTCAATAATTTGTAGGGTGTTCAAAAAAAAAAAAAATAATAGTTTAAAAAAACGATGCTGCTTCTTTGTCATCATTAGGGGCGTATAAGCAAATAATTGTGCAAGGGGTGTCTAACAAGATTGCCTGCAGTATAATACATCTTCCCTCTGGATCTGATTGGGAGGCCATAATCTGAATGGGGCGTGACTTATGAATGAGAATAGCAGTACCCCTATGGTGGGGGTGAGCTAGGTATGTAGAGGCATACACCTGACCCACCCAACTACGGCACACAGCTTTTGGTGCTCACGCTCCGTAAGGTGGTTCTCTTGGAGTAGTGCAATGTAGGTTCCCATTCTGTTCAACTCTCCCGAGTACTCTTGCTCTTCTAATAGGGCTGTTCAAACCCCTGACGTTATATGATGTAATAATTAGGTCACCCATGTTAAGCAACTAAGGGAGCTTAGGGGATTGTCAGCAGGGTAAACCCCCACCACCACCACCCAGAGGTCGATCCTCTGAGAGGAGAAGCAGGAAAGGACACACAACCCAGATGTTCAAAAAGGAAACCAAATAACAGCTCAACCAAAGAATAACATCAGAAATTACTCTGATCAAACTGATCCAGTTAACCATTAACAAATATAACAAACGTGACAAAATAACAACATTCTGCTTCAAGAGTGTCACACAGACCCTCCCCCCCCCGTGCATGTAAAGTGGTGGTGGAGGTGCAGGATTAAATCCTGTACCATGTCTCTTCGCCCTGCCATCGGGGTCGAAAAGCAACTAGCGTGGTTGCACGTATGTCATGATGCGAGCACTAAAGTGCACCCAGTATGGTGCTGACATTGAAACATTGGTGTAGAGGGTGGGAGACCGAGGAAATAAAGAGAAATGCCCCTCAATTCCCCCCAACGAATTAACCTTCCCACATACTGCAGAATTCTGCCAAGATTTCCAGATAAGGTAGGAGGCAACAGTGCCCTTCCTCCAAGGCATGTTAGGAAAGTTAGCCATTGCAGTCAGGTTGAGCCAAAGAGCTCAAACTCTAAACAAAGCATCTCCAGCCTCCCCCCTCCCAATAGCTTAGATTGTAAATCATGAAGTGGACAACAAGTCCTTGTAAAGTTTCCCAAGGTCTCTCAAGTGAGGAGCTTTTTAGTCCTTAGGAGGGCTAGAGCGATCTCTTCTGTTTTCCATCATCTGGGAGTCCTGTCTGATCCGTTTCTTCGCCGAGGCTGTGGCTTGAAGCTTGGGCCATAACCCAGGGCTGACATTTGCAGAGGCTGTGGTAGAATTTTTATTCACAGGGAGCCCCTGCTTGCAGTCTGTCTCATTTATCAGACCCGGGGTAATGATCTCCTCCATCGCTATACCCAGGGAGGTTAAGTATTTCTTTGCTTCAAGTGGAGAATCTTAGATTTTTATTCCACTGTCCGAGGTAATCCGCAGCCTTGCAGGGAAGTCTACACAAGCTTTTGGGCCTTTGTTTTTGAGCTCTTTGACGACTGGGAACCAAACTTTTCTCCTCGCCATGGTCATGGGGGCGTAGTCTAGTTCAATATAGAGCCTCTTGTCTCCGAAGACAATCTCCTTCTGTGACCAGGCCTTGCTCAGGATCATCTCCCTCATGCGGTACTCCAAAAACACGAATACCACTAGTCGCGGCCTGGCCTTTGGGTCTTTTGGCGGGGCTGCCAAAGCACAGTGGGCTAGTATGATAGTAAGATTTAGATCCTTATCAAGGTTTAACAGTTCTTTAAGCAAGCCTTCAATAAATGTTGGCATGTTCCCCGATTCTGTGTGCTCTGGTAAACTTTGAATTCGTAGGTTCACTCTCCTCGACCAATTTCCCAAGTCCTCCAGCCTCTCTAGGAGGAACTGGGATTGGTCATGCAATTATATGATTGCCCCATTATGTAAGTCTAGGGTGTCCAACTGGCCAGAGAGAGACTCCTCGATGGATTGGATCTGTTGATCGTGTTGGAGGAGCTTTACTTTATTTTCAGCTACCTCTTCTTTGAAGGCGTACATGGAGTGGGTAAGTCGCCGCAGCTCTCTGCAAAGCTGGCAAGAAGTGATCGTTATGCCCTCCTCATCCTCCGAGGAGCTGCCCTCCGATTCTAGTGTCGCGGTTTCAGGCGGCCTTGTTGGCGGAAGGGCCCTGTGTGAGCCTCGGGCTTGTAGGTCCAGTTTCTGTTGCTTTAAGCCGTCCGACAATCCTGGTTTTGATTTCGCTTGGCTAGCCACGCTGCTAAAAGTACCCAAATTGAGTTTTTAAAAGAAAGTTAGCCGCTAAGGGAAGTTAAATTTAGCTTTTAGGTCATGGGGGTTCAGAGCTCCGTTTCAGTGCAGCCACATGGCACGGTAACATCGCCGGAAGTCTGGTTCAGTCTTTTTGTTGGAAAAGGCAGTTCCCAGTGTAGCCTCACTCCTGTAAAAATAAAAATACAGCGGGAGAAGCTTGGTGTTTAGTGTGATTACAGATACACAATTCTAATAATGCACAGTTCTGATTTAGCAATATTTGAAGAAGCTCTTGGCTAAGAGAATGGCACTCTTGTGTTTAATTTTGGAATTTCTGTTCCTTCTGGCTCTCGGCAGTTTCGCTTTGGTTTTTTATTAGTTGAACGATGACTTTGATTTGAACCCCAATGGACCATTAAATTATTAGCAAGAAAAAAAAAAAAGGAAAAAGCTTGTCCATTGATTTGTACGAAGCCACTATCCTGTGCTCTCCAAACAAAGATGTTACAAAATGAACTTGGGATGGGGCACTCGCATCAGGAAGAAGAAAGGATAGGGTGGTTGGCTCCTTGGAGCCAAATTACCATCTCATCCCTTTCTAAAATGCTTGTTTAAAAAAAAAAAAAAAAAAATGGAGATCTGAGAACGAAGGTCAATGACAGGTAAGCTAACTTCAGTGGCTTTATTTAAGCAATAAGGCATGACCAAGGATTATGTCAATGGTCTGTTAATCACCTTCTAGGGGTGTACTGTGGCACGAGGTGTAGCTGAGTGCCACATGCCTCCAGAGGGTGATTAACTGACCATTAACATAATCCCTGGGAGTGCCTTATTGCTATTATAATAAAAAATGTTTTTAAACGGTGTTAAACCTTGCTCAGCATATGGCTAAACTTTACATGTATGTTAATAAAAGATTAACATAAGGCTGTTAGAATGTTTGCAGCCAATCAGAAAGTTCCATTTCTCAGACCCTTTTTATAATTTGTGTTATCAAGTGAGTATGATGGTGCGCTTTAAAGGCTACCAGAACAGGTTTACTACTGATTACACTGTTTCCAAAACCCTCCCGTGTATATGTAGGCAAAATGGAGTGCTTCTGAGTTCTGTACTTCTTTACCTTGAAATATGGTGCTTTCTATGTTTTTGGCAACTTTTTTTTTTTTTTCTCACTGCAGTGAGGAATGAGAAGCTTTGTGCAGGTTCACCTACGTTGGTGTGCCAACAACTCTGAAAAAAAAAAAAAAAAGGGCGAGGTAAAGGGCAACACAAAGGTTGCCACCAGCCAGACTGCACACATGTCTGCTGGCTAAGGGTGATATCAGCCCCACACCAGTTGCAGGCTTTGCCCCCACTGTGTGTGTGTGTGTGTGTATGTATGTATATAATATATTATATGGGATACATGATGGGTAGGAGTGTGATATGGCAAAATATGCTCACTCCTGCGGAGCGGACTATGGATTCTCACGAGTGCCGAAGACACGAGTTGGAGTATCCATAGCTCACGATGCAAGAGTGAGCATATTTTGCCATATCTCACAATCTGCACATTATGTCTGCGGTTTATACAAAGGGGGTGGGAGCTCTTCGATTTCTTTGTGATTTTTCATGCTTTGTGCTGGTTTTTGTTGGTAGTCTGAGTGAATAGCTATAAATGGGTTTTGTATGAGAGTTGGTGGTGGTGGTGGTTTTGTATGTGTATGAATGTTGATTGGTTGTTGCTTGTGTGAACATGGTGCGTGATTGCCTGTAGTGTCTGAGAGGGCGGGAGTTTGTGTGGAAAGTCGGGAGAGAGGGTGAGTGAATCAGCCGAGTTTTGTTTGTTTACACGTTTGCGATGATTCAGCTCTTTCTTTGCCTTTTGCAGGGGGTGAGTGTTCTGGTTAAGGTAGCGTATGTTTCATTTTGTGATTGTGTACTTCGGTTTCCATCAGCGTTGCGTGCAAGATCCGGTGACAGTACTTGTAAACAGCTTTGTTTTATTGAGAGAGATCAGAGATGCGGTGTTCATGTCAGCGTTTCAGGCAGCAGTCTTGGGTAAAGTACGAGAGAGAGCAGATGGAGTTTTGTGATGCATTTTATTGTGAGTATCAGGAGATATGGAAATCGGGTTGTAGAAAATAGATTAGAGAATGAGGTTTACAGGATATCTATGGCAGGGGTAGAAATAAGGTTTTGGCAATGGGGAGCCATGAATAGCTCCTGGTCATCGGCAATTTTTGGTGAACCAGGAGCTACTCAGGCCGACCAGGAGCTATTGCCTAAAAATGTAGAAGAGGTCCATATGAAAAAAACTGTCAATTTTTAATGTTTTTTTGGTTTTGGTTTGCCGTGGCAGGGACAAACTGAACACATAACTATAAGTACTAGGTATAGCAAGAATATAGTACCAAGAGGAAGAGAGAACAGAGAAAAGCAGCAGAAGACAAGATCTGGGATAGAATAATGACAGACAGAGACAGAATATTATATGTAGAAGAAGGCAAGCAAGTAGAGGAACAGGGTAGAAAACCTAACCTGCTTTGAAGAATAAAACTTCACAAGGAGACTCTCATTAAATAAAGATATAAATATTTTGTGTCCTTTTTTTTGTTTGCGTGTTGTACACATTGTTTTTGTTAAAGATCATTTTGTGTAATACAATTCAAGGTTTGGGGGGGCAGATAGTTTCAAATCTTAATGAGTATCACAAGCAGCTAAGAATTCCCCACAAATTATAATCACTCAGTCTTCATCTGAATTTTGTTCAAAACGATGATGGAGGTCCTCGTCATTCTCACTTCCACTAGAAGATGTGATGTGAACGTCCTCCACTTCTGAGACTTTGCTTGGTCCTGCTGACGAGGACTTGTGAGGTTTTGCTCCCAACCTACGTTTTGTTTTTATGAACCACTCTTTTACTGATGGTGTGCTACAAAAATCTTGTGGTTCTGGGCCCTCCATGGAGATTAAAAGTAAGTCCGCTATGGTGCTGGTCTTCAGATTAGCTCTCCAGTCAGAAAAAAATTATTTTCATAGCTGAAAATGCCCTTTCTAGTGTTGCATTAGATATTGGATACATTAGTACTATAACTATGACATGAAAAATGTTTCTGAAATATAGAGATTTTCTCTGGAAGATTACATGCCGTACCTCAAGGAATGAGAGCTGCTTGTGATACTTGCTAATATTCTGTTTCAACAGTTTCCATTCTGTCATTGCAGTATGCACATCACATCCATTCTGCAGCAAGACAGGAGAGAAGTGGTCAATAAGAAACTGGATCTCCTCATTTCCAAATTCAGAAAGCTCATTAGAATTGTCAGGCCAATTTGCAGGGTCAATGACGGTGCCATTCGTTAACAGTGGGTCTTCTGCAAAGCCCAAGAAGCGCTGGTTGAGACAGTCCATTACACTGTTTACAATCACTTCACGTTCCTTGGCAAGGGCTAAAAGAGCATCTTCTATTGCCCCTTGGAGCACAATTTCTTTAAACACTGCTGTCCCTTCCTCATTGATAACCACTTCTCTCCTGAACTTGGCTAACGTGGTTCCATCGTCTGCCATTAGATTCTCTGTTTCCGAGAGTACTGTGCTTACAGTGTCCATTACAATGGGAAGGGATACATGGGCATCCTGAAATGCATGGGAGACTGTTGACAGACCTGTGAGTATGTCAAAATAGAAGTGTTAGAGTAGCAGAAATTTTACATTGCATATCTGTTTTCTAAACCCCTTAACCTTCGCCTTGTCTGCTGGTGGAATATCCCGTCTGGTGTCGGACACAAGCTCATCCCAGCGAGCCAATACGCTGCTGAAATTAGGAAGCACAGCATGGAGAGAATCCTTTTTATGTGAGCGCCATCGTCGTTTCTTGTGACTTTTTAAATGTGATGCAGGTGGTTTGATTGGCTTCAGCCACTCTTTTTAACTCTCTGTAACGTTTTGGTGAGTTCTCATAAAAACAGAATATTGAGATCAACACGTTGTCAATGGTCTGGGAAAAACAGGTGTTTTTAAAAGCATCTTTAGCTGCTAATTCAAGCCTGTGCGAAACGCGATGAATGGCAAGAAGCCTTGGGCACTCTTCTTTCAATAATGCCATCAAACCCTTATTACGTCCAAAATTGACAGACGCACCATCTGCTCCTGTGCCAATGCAGGATAACTGTTTTAGGTCAACCGTGACCTGACCCAGCAATTCAGAGTATGCGATAGTCACTGCAGACCTCAAACCACTTGCACCAGCAGACTCGACATCAATTAATCCAATGAACTTCACAGTAGGTTGCCCATTCTTGAGAATTTTGGCATAAACTATCTCCTTCTCTGTGGTGGTCCTGTCAGTTGTCCCATCCATAAAGACTGAATGATATCTGTATGGAGTTGCTTCTCCTGTGAAATGGCTCACAATTGGTTTTCTTAAGTGATCGGCAATAGCTGTGACGAAAGTAGCGCACGCTTTCTCATTGGCATAAGCATCACCAAGGTCAACACCATGTCTCTTTTCAAGTGATATTAGTCCCTTGAATTTCAGGAAGGGGTCCTCTTCTTTGGCCAGGTAGTAGGCAATATCAAAAAGTTTCTCTAATTTGTATAGGGATATTTTTATCCATTTTTAATACACATTTCTCTATTTCACCACCTGAGGGCATATTAGCAGCTAAAGTAGCAGCCATTGATTGTTTATGGCCTTCTGATACAGCATGCCTCTCACAGTTTGTTTTTTTAACATTGTTAGTTCCAGTGATGTACGAATCCATATTGCTCATTTTACCAGCTCTAGTTGCCCACTTTTTGAATACGTCTGGTTTCTCTCTACAAAACCTGCACCAAATCTTGGTTGCAATACCATCTTTTGCTTCAAACTGTAGCCATGTCAATTCTGGATTTTCCTTTTGGCACTGCCATGAGCGCACTGTGGATACATGACAGGAATTGGCCTGTTTTTTCTTTTCCTTAGTTGTGGTAGCAGCCTCACTGACAGTACTATCTGGTGGTGTGGTCAGTGGCATCAAAGAGAAGGATGGTTGTCCTGTTTCGTCTGGTCCAGGCTGCTTGCGTTTACGTGAAGCGCTGAATCCGAAACTTAGAAGTGACATGATTACCACCACGGGAAGGAGATAATTTGGGTCTTGATGTTATAAATGTTAACTACAACCGATGTACAACAGGGTTTTATTTAACTCTAAAAATTGATTAGCGTTTTGCTCATAAAAGTTCTAAAACATTGTGAAAATACATAGCACTTGCTTCACTGCGTTTAACAAACATAACACTTCTAGAAAACCTATATAAATACTTTCTGTACAGTTAGTATTGTCCCAAGAAAAAAACTGCTAATCAGTTATTTAAAACCCTGTACAATGATGAATTGAGATGTTGTGTTGTAGTTGAAGGACAGCGGGTATAATAAAATGAAGAAAACTACTTCACTGACTCTATCTCTTTTTTTTGTAAAACGTATTGCTGGGAATTTTTTT